>JAVQMG010000133.1:13097500-14347500 GCA_032878915.1 Castanopsis chinensis | reverse complement strand
CGCCCACAGATTCTAAGAGTTCATACTTATCACTACTACTTGAACTCTTAAAATCTGTGGTGGTTCTTATCCTTAACACTTTTTCATTAAAAAAATAAATAATAATAATAATTGAATTGTTGGGTTACTTAATTAACCTTTTTTTTTTTTTTGTTTTATGCCAGCTATGTTTTGCTGCGTATGTTTTTGAATAATATAATCATCCCGTCTATCAATAATTGCCTAATTGGTGATTTCTTTTGTTATTAAAATAGTCTCTTTTGTTTGTTCTAATAATTCCTTGCATCTTCAACAGTTCATCCTTTTCCCACTACAGATTAGGAAATGATACCGATTATAAATTGTGTAATTCTATGGCCACACTTTTTATCATATTTTTTCTCACAATTATATTATGTGAAAAAATTATCTAATTATTCTTTATTTTCACATAGATTTACCATTTTTTTTTCCTACCACCCCATCTAAGTTATAACAAAATTAGGATGCATAATGACGTGATTCTAAATTTTTTCTTATAATTTACATCTCATAGAATAGCGGCGGAAGATATATGAGCCCATTAACTATTAATAATTGAAGAAAAAACACCATTTTAATCCTTACAATTTGATAGTAATCATTTCAATTCATATTATTTTCAACTAGCAACCAATTTAGTCTACTATCAAATCACATATTATCACATATTTTCTTACACTTTCTTACACTTTCTTGGCAACGAATCAACCAATCAACTTGCAATGGCCACCAACCGATCAACCAATCAACTTGGCAAGTGGCAACCAATCAAATTGTAATTAATGGCCGCCACCCAATCACCTTGTAATACTGTTTTTCGATAATCACTTCTATTAGTTTTATGTACTACTTGATTTTCCTATAAATCTCCACGTACTATAACCCAACAAACCCACAAAAACTAGTCTCAGGCTCTCAGCACACAAAAAAGCGACTCAGTCCCATGGCTGTTCTTCTTCTCGTACTCTTTTTCTCGTCTCTCAGTGTAAGAACTCTCACTCTCACTCTGTCTTTGATATTCTCTTATTCTCACATTCTCAATGTTTTCCCTTTGTGTCAATGCAGGTTGGGTCCGCCTCCGCTTTCGCCGGTGAAAGCTTATCCACCCCAAAATCCAATCTGATTCAGTATTGGAACAAAGAGGTCCGAAACAACAACCACGCCATTGCCAAACCAACCTTTCTCCTATCCAAGGCGTCCCCATTGAGCGCAGTCGACTCTGCTAGATTCTCCGAACTCGCCGCTGAGAATGCTCTCTCCTCTCAGTTCCTAGAGTTCTGTGCCTCCGCCAACCTTTTCTGCTTCCCCGATTCATCCCCGAATCTCAAAGAACTGATAACCCATACCGGTGCTTTCGCGGATGCAGTAGGGTGGGTTCAGTCAGGTATTTTCTTTAGGGAGTCGATGTTAAAGAAAGGGAAGGTGCTGCCAATGCCAGATATTAAAGATAAAATGCCTAAGAGGTCATTTTTGCCTCGGTCAATTTCATCGAAATTACCGTTTTCGACGTCTAAGGTCTCGGAGTTGAAGAAGATATTTCACGTGGATGATAATTCCACTGCGGAGACTATGATAGTGAAGACGTTGAGTGAGTGCAAGAGCGCTCCGATCCCGGGGGAGACCAAGCAGTGCGTGGGCTCAGCTGAGGACATGATTGACTTTGCAATCTCGGTCTTAGGTCGAAACATTGTGGTTCGATCAACTGAAAATTTTAAAGGGTCAAAGCAGAATGTAATGATTGGATCAGTCGAAGGAATCAACGGTGGCCAGGTCTCGCAAATAGTCTCTTGTCATCAAACCTTGTTCCCGTACCTACTTTATCACTGTCATTCGGTACCAAAGGTTCGTGCCTATGAAGTAGATATACTGGATCCGAATTCGAAGGCTATGATCAATCATGGTGTTGCTAGCTGTCACATGCACACGTCGGATTCGAACCCGAATCAAGCTGAATTGACTATAGCGTCAGGTCCCGGTCAGATCAAGGCTTGCCACTGGGTTGTCGAGAATCACCTGATCTGGACTGTTGCTGACTTGCTCACTAGCTAGTCCTTACACACACCAAGGTGGGCAAGACACAAAGTTTGTTAATATATATACCTACCGTATGAATCTCTTAATAAATAAGTTATGGATTTATTTGACATGTTGAACATGCTTATTATACCGAATAATTTGAGTTTTGATGACCATTTTCAAGTTTATTTAAATATTAGGAAGCATAGACACTTCATTTAAAGTTTTGTATTCATGTTGTATCTGTATCATACCGGTGTCGTACCCGTCATTTCATGTTATAGTTTTTATTTATTTTAAAATTGATTGTATTGTTATGCCGTGTTTGTATCTACGTCCATGCTTCCTAGCTTAAATAATTGGACAACAAATAAAAAACACTGCTTTCACTAATTTCTATTTTAGAAAAATTAATTGAGTTTGAATGAGTTCATTTCGTTGTTTATTTTGTTTAAAGAATAAATTAAAAAATTAAAAAAAAAATGGAAAAAAAAGTTGGAATATTAATGCATTATTATTATTTTTTTTTATTGCAGGAGCATCCTCGCTGAGCCCAGGTTTTGATGAAGCACATATGAAAGCTAATAAATGTGCTTATAGTTTATGTGTGTTTTGAAGTTGCTTTTTTAACACCAGAGTGTCGCAAGTTTCAGCAAGCCCAATGTAATGCTAAGTCTGGCCTAGATTTTATCCTAGAAGACTAGAAGTGCAAACCATCGTTTTGAACTTTTTTTTTTCCATTAATAAAAAAGAAGTCAAATAGACTTCAATTAGTGTCTCCGTATCAAACTTTATGTTTTATTTCTCCTAGGCCAACAAGTGTTTTATTGTACTTCTAGTTCCTAAGAGTCATGTTTGACTTGGTCAAGACTAAGTTTAAGTTTTAATTACTATTTTCGTTCTCCTATGCTTAGAGGGTTGTTCTTCGCTCTATATAAGCCTTCTGGCTGAACTAAATAAAATCAAAGTGTATTTTCAAATTAAAAAATCTTTGTGCTTTAGAAGATGGATTTCTTCTTTTAAACTTTTATCGCATTGGTGGTTTCTTTGGGTGGTGAATTTTGGTTCTATATCTTTTTAGGTGGTGTTCCTATATGCCATAAAGTGGTGAACCATTTATTTATTTTATTTATTAAGTATTTGGTTTAACCCATCGTACCATATTACATTCCAGCCATCCTTTCCCCCTTTATCAGATCAGTTTGGTTTATCCCTTACAAATTCGATATCACTTTCTATGTATTTTGTGTAGAGCTTTGCAGATCTCAAACCATCACATATAATGTAAAACAGATAAATGTGCTGAACTGCTAATAGTTTCGTGAAATTTGGACTTGCCTTTCATCTATATGTTTTGTGTATTTACGGAAAGTCTAAGGTCTAGCTACTCCTAGACTAGTTTAATTATGCATAAAGTTTGTAATATATGGACTTTCTCTATTGATTTGTACTAGTATAAGGTAGAAATGATACAGGTACATATTTTTTAGTTCTAAACTATGGACTGTTTGTAATTTTTATTTATTGTGGAATTTTATTATTACGGTTTCCTTTAATTCTAAGCTAGGATTTACATAGCATGCAACATGTGTAAATTGTTATTTCAGGCTTCTTTTGTTTAGCTTGTAATTTTCAGTGTGTTATAAGATTCTATTGTCATTGATCCATATTTTATGGAGCATAATTGTTTCTTCTCCCTGCATATTGTTCATATATATTTTTTTAAAGTGATGACTGGATTATGAGAGTAAATAATGTCATTAATACTTGATAATTGCTTGAAATTTTTCATTTGGTAAGAAAGAATTAAATAAGCTTTGATTTGAGGTTTCTATAAAAAAAATAAACTTTTTTTGCTATTGGGAGTCTTGGAAAGGTACCCTTGTGGCTGGGTGTTCCTATAGAGACGATGCGGTTGTTTGATCAATAGAATTGATTTTCATTTAGCAGATCATGAAAAAATAAAATAAATATTTTCATTTAGGTGTAGGGTATTATCCAAAGAATGATTGTCAAAAGTATGTGTTGGTGAAGGCTGTCTATATGCAGTCAAAGAGTAGGTTTTTCCTTCAGACTTCAGTGTCTAGATTCTAGAATGATTGTTAAGTTATCAATTGTGCTAAAATATGAATTTTCTTACATGTTGTCTTTTCAGAATGCTTAGGCATAGCATAAGCTCTCTTTTGCAAACCTTTGTTAGAATTAATATTTATGGTATGATGATACCAACATGCATGGCAAAAGCCAGTTTTTTTTTTTTTTTTTAACACTCTTAATGGATAAAAAAGACTTTATTGCAAAAAGGAGATACAAATGAAAGATAGGGCCCTAATCATCTCTATCTTTCACTGACTAAACAGAGGCATGAAGTCAGTAGATGGGAACAGGCCCGTCCAGTTACCATTTAAGCCCAAAAGGCCTAAAAATGGGGGGACAAAATTTGCTTCCCTCTTAACATAGGAAACCCAATTTGGCCTTTTCTTTTCTGTTTGATCGTTATGTGCTTTGGTATACAATTCAGAGCCTATTTGATTTTCACATCCAATCGCTATTCTTGTGTTTCTTACTTGTAATTTGATATTTTTTGCATTATATATATATATATATATCTCAGGCCATTGATTTGAGTTGTTATTTTCCTACAACATTTTTTGTTGGGGAGAGTGAGGGTAGAAAAGAACTGTGCATTCATGAACTGGGAACCCTCCACCACTACTACAACCACCACCGGCACATATAATGTAAAACCCCCCATCAAAAAGGAAAAAAGAAAAAAAGAAAAAAAAAAGAAGAGAATCTAAAGCCTTCACTCTCTCTCTCTCTCTCTCTTTGCGTCTCTATAACCTAATCATCATACCCTTACGAAAGTGATAGTGACTATTTCAGATATATGAGCTAAGGCTGACAATTACCAATCTTAGCAGAAACAGAAATTAATAATAATAATAATAATAATAATAATAATAATAATAATAATAATAATAATAATAATAATAAGTTGTTTCTCTGCCAAGGCCCATGCATGACTCTGTTTTTTTTGGCTGAATAAACCAAAGCTTTGGTATTTCTGCCTGATTAAACTGAAGAAACAGACCCAAAATCTTTCCTTCAAGCATCCCACACATTAGTCGGGAGTGAGAGGTGTGAGGAAGAGTTACATCAAAGCCACACATAGCAAGATTAATGGATTATGGGCCACATGGTTAAGGTATCTTTTAACCCAAAAGAAAGAACAACTAGAAAAAAGAGGCTTTAAGCTCCAAAATGATATGCATGATTCAACCCCTTTACTTGTTGCTATTAAAATTGCAATTGACTATTTGTTATGTACCTTGTGTGGAGCCAGAATTTAGATCCCTTGTTCAATATGATGTGACCTTATATATACCAAGAAAATCAATAGGAATTCCTTACCCTTGTTCAATGAAGGGAATGAATGTTGGTTTAAATATAATTGTACCTAGAAAAATTGTGCCCCCAGCATTTTTTCTTTTCCTTTTTGATAATGTTTTCTGTTTATCCTTTCCCCCAAAAAAGTCACTTATGCCTAGATGGTTGATTAGAAAACTTTACTTGCCTGTTAAAGCAAAGAATTATGATTCACAGCTTTGTTTCATTCTAAAAAAAAAGTTATAACAATTAGATTCCATTTTGTTTCTAGGCGACCTAATATGTCAACATTAGGCGATTGGACCTCACAACTTGGAAGTCCCAAGATTTAACGTTATTGAGGTCCAACAAGAGATCTTAGGGTTTCGGGACTTTTGTTATGCCCGTGGGTTTTTTTTTTCTTTCTTTTTTGTCTATTCAGCCATCTTGCTATAGCCATTCCTTTTCTTACTTTCTTTTTTTAATAAACAAAGCCAAACTTTATATTTGAAGTTTAGTTTAAGATGGTAATATCACACAAAACATCTAGTTAAGACAATCTCTTCCTATTTTTTGAATTCTGATTTCTGCCATGTTCATAGATAGGGTAATAATGTCGCACATAAACTTGCTAGAAGAGTTAGAGTTTCAGACTACTTTCTTGCCTAAATGGAGTACTTGTTCCACTAGAGGTTTTTGATGTTTATATTAAATATCTTGTAGACATTTGAGTCTTCTTGTAGTCTTGTAGATATCTGTGAGTCTTGTAGCTATCTGTCACAACATAGAATTTCTTGTAGATATTAGTTTAGTTTAGTAGTTTTATATTGTAGTTTGTAATAGAATGTTAAGCTACATGCCACTTGTCATGTTTGTATTGGCTGACTTGGGATTGAATATTCTTGATCAAATTGGTTACTCTGTTTCTGTTATATATAAAGAAACAGAGTCAGATATTTATTATATACGAAATCATTTTTCTCAAAGCTCCAGAATGTTCATTCTTTCTCTCTGCATGCCTTCACGTCTCTGCATGCTTTCCACCATTGCTTAACCTTCTTCGAGCTTGCATTTTTTATTTCAACATGGTATCAGAGCTGAACTAGCTCAAAGAATCGTTCAAGTCTGGTATTCTTTGATTCTTCCTAGTTCAATTTCCTTTTCTTTTGATTTCTTGGTGCTTCTTTCAGATCAATTAGAAATTTTCTTCATGGTGTTTTTAATTGATTCTTGCACTAAGTTCATCATCTTCTAGATCTTGATTTCTTTAGCATATTGAAATCTAGATTCCCTTCTTCATAATTGGAAATTAATTTCTTTCAATCTTAGGGTTTCAATTCCCAATTTGTAGTGAGTTCATCAAGATTGTAAATTGAATCTTGATTTGATCTGACATTACATTGTAACACAGTGTTCATTACTTGTTCCTTGATGATTTTTCTCTAAAAGGACAATTCTTGATTTTTCATTTGCTATATCCAATTTGGGACTCTGAATCTTCAATCAAGTTTCATCTTTTTCTTGATAAACATTGCACTAAGTATGACTGAAAGTACTTCCAGTGCTACTGCTCCAACTGTTCAGCCTTGGGAAAATTCCTCTAGCCCCTATTTTCTATCCAGTGGTGATAATCCTAGTATTTCATTGGTGGTTCAACCTCTCACTGAGGAGAATTATAGCACCTGGAGTAGAGCAATCCTCATTTCTCTAGATGCCAAGACCAAACTAGGATTCATTAATGGTTCTATTCCCAAACCTCAATCTGTTGATCATCCCTATTATAGAGCTTGGTGTAAATGTAACAGCACAGTCTTGGCTTGGTTGTTTAATTCTATCTCCAAGGATTTACAACCAAGCATAGTCTATTTCAAGACTGCCACGATGTACTCACTGTAGTGCAGCTCTTTCCAAGCTTTCACCTTCTTTCCCTATTGTAACTACTCTTAATTCTTGTGATATGAATTATGTTGATACTACTAGTCTATGGCATTGTAGATTAGGTCATCCCTCTACCAAAAGGCTTGATTTGTTACAATCTGTTGTACCTTCCATCATTTCTTGCAATAATAGGAACTTTGATTGTTGTATCTGTCCATTGGCTAAGCAAAAGAGATTGTCTTTTCCTATTTCTACTTCTCATTCATCTGTATGTTTTGATTTAATGCATGTTGATATCTGGGGGCCTTTACTCCACACCTTCCCTAAATGGTTCTAGGTATTTTCTTACCTTAGTGGATGACTATAGTAGGTGCACTTGAGTGTTTTTGATGAAATACAAGCCAGAGGCTTCATCCTTGATTCAATCCTTTTATAATCTCATTCTTACTCAATTTAAACTTCCTATAAATGTCATTAGATCAGATAATGGACCTGAATTTGATTTGAATTCTTTTTATGATTCTAAAGGAATTGTACACCAACTGTCTTGTGTGAAAACATCTCAACAAAATTCAGTTGTTGAGAGGAAACACCAACATCTGCTTACTGTGGCTAGAGCTTTGAGATTTCAAGCTAATTTACCTCTCAAATTTTGGGGTGATTGTGTTCTCTCTGCCATTTATTTGATTAATAGAACACCTAGTCCACTTCTTCAAAATCTCACTCCTTATGAAAAATTTTTAGGGCATTCACCTTCCTATGGTCATTTAAGAATTTTTGGTTGTTTGTGTTTTGTGTCAACCTTATCTAGATCGAGATAGAAAAAAATTTGATGCCAGGGCTAAGTCTTGTATATTCCTTGGTTATCCTTTTGGTAATAAGGGCTATAAGGTCTATGATTTGACTACTAAATCTTTTTTTGTCTCTAGAGATGTTGTTTTCAAGGAAACTATTTTTCCTTTTAAACATGGGTTATCACATCCTAAGTCAGTTTCTTTGCCTTCTTGTCCTTCCATGTTTCCTGCTTAACCTGTTATTCCAAAGTCTAGTTCCTCTTTTACTACTACAGAATTCACACCTTCCTTATCTTCAGATCTGGCTGTTCCACTTGATGAGTTTCCTGATCTTGTTCACCCTATTTCTACCTCTTCTAATTCAGCTTGTGATGTTCCTCCTCTTATTCAACCTGTTAGGCAGCAATCTGTTAGACAGTCCACTAGAATCAGGAAAACTCCTAGTTCTTTAAATTTCCTAACTCCTTTCAGTCACATTTAATATGTGTGTATGTGTGTGTGTGTAATAGAATAAATATATTTATTTTGTTATAGCATAATATAATTTTTCTAAGATTTATATGAGAAATAGTTTTTTTAAATGTGAGAAACAATCAAAACACTATATCATGCAACAATTGAAGCAATGTCCAACAGAAAGGAAAAAAAAATAAAATTAGTAACAAACAATCAAGAATGTAAAAAAAAAATAATTGAAAGATATATGCATTTTTTAGTAGGTATGAAACATGCTTATCTATATTAACCACTATATCATGCAATATTTCAATATGTGAAAAAACACACACGTATATAGTCTGATTTTTATTTTGTCTATAAAATAACTAAAAATTACAATTTTTTACAAGGAAATTTATTCAAAATTTTTTTTTTTTATACATTGATAGTTGGGGGTTGTGAATTATGAATGTCTCTATTAGAAATTGAGGTGCCATCCAATTAAGCTACAAGATTCTTGGTAAACTTATTGAAATATTGGGAAAACTAATAATAAATTGCACCATATATCATGTGGGAATTTAACTAGTTTCTCTTAGAAAGATAATGAGAGTTGTAAAACATAGGCTGGTTCCTAGTACAAGTACTTTGAAATATCTAAAGGAATTGGTGAGGGTTATAAATGCTTGGACTAACTATTGTGATATATATATATATATATATATATATATTTATTTATATATTCAGTAATATTTATTTTTCTTGCGTTTGTAAGCTTACTGGGAGCACTGGTTGGTACTCTCACCTTTGATTTATCTGATTCGGTTTGCCACTAAGACCATTCTTATCAAGATGAGCAAATCTTATAAATGCTAAAATTTAACATACAAAATCTTATAAATACTAAAAAGCATACTCCATCAAACCTACTAAATTGAATAATTTTTGCAATTGGTGAACAGTGCAATCTCATATTTGAGACCGCACTGTTCACCAATTATAAACTTTTATATTATTTTTTATTCACTAGGCCCACTTTCTTTTCTTCTTCTTTCTCATTCTATTTCTCTTCACCATTTCTCTGCTTGCTGTTTGATGGTTGTGGTCCAGTGGCGGCGATGGAGGTTTTTTTTTTTTTTCTTTCTTTTTTTCTTTTTTTGTCCTACGTGGTTCTTCTTGGGTCCAATTGGGCTCCGATTGTGTGAAGGAGGACGTGGTGGTTGTGGGATTGATTTTGGGTCTTGATTTGGTTTTGGGATTTTGGGTCTTGATTTGATTTACAGGTGCAAAGGAGGACGTCAACTCGCACCATCGAAGAAGATGACGACAGGGAGGGAACTGGTGTTCGTGTCCTGTGGGTTTTGGTTCAGCGTGATGGGTCTGCTAGTGGGTTTGCTGGTGGCGACGATGGTGGAGGTTTCTTTTCTTTCTTTCTTTTTTTTCTGCTTTGGTTGGTGGTTGTGAGTAGATGTGGTGGTTGTGGGTGGATGTGGAGGTGTCTTTCTGCTGTGATTTTTTGGTGGTGGTTATGGTATGGGTGGTGGATTTTTGGTGGGGGGTGGGTTTTTGGTGGGTGGTTGGTAGTGTGGTATTGGCGGTGCTGTGAGAAACAGAGAGAAATAGAGGAGAGAGAGGAAAAATAAAAAAAATTATTGAAAAATAATAAAGAATCATTATTTAAATGAAATGGTTGATAATTGACATGTTGGTTGGTATTATACATTTGAACCATAGATTATGAGGGTAAATAATGTGGTTGATAATTGACAATTAACTAAACTTTGTCATTTTGAGTTTTCTGTCAAACAATTAACTATTTTGTCAATAGAAAATCCTTAAAGGTAGACTTGTTTCTGGGTGTTGCTATAGATGAACTGTTGCAGCTTTTTATTAAATAGAATTGGTTTTCAATTAGGTCGAGGGATTAGAGTATTATTCAAGTAATGCTTGTGTTGAAAGTTTGTTCTGTGAAGGCTATCTTTATGCGGCCAAAGGGTAGCCGCTTCGTTCTTCATTTAGACTGATTTATAAGCTATCAATTGTGTAAAAATATGAATTCTTTCACACATGTTTTCAGAGTGCTTAGCATACTGTGCAAATGTTGGAATTCTCTCACATTCATTTATTTGAGAGCAAAAGCTTTCTCTTGAAAATATTTATTGGAATTGTTATTTATGATTATGATGATACCAACATGGGAAGCCAATTGCACCTTTCTTTTCTGTTGGATCATTATGATGATGTTTGGTTCTGAAAAATAGTATATTCACTTTTCTGTATTTTTTTTAAGAGTCTGAATATAGAAAAAATGATCCATTTTCACATTTGTGTTTGTTTGGGGGAACCTGATTTGATACATTATTTGAGTACGAAATACAGCCTTCTCCGGTTTGGCTATTGTTCTCTATTTTAGGGAAAAAAAAAAAAAAAAACCATTTTTCACTTACACGGGTCACATCAGTTACTGTGCAGGTCTGACTTGAGGGGTCTTAACAGTTGGTGGGGTCCTAGTCGTTTTCAAGAAATTAGCAAGAATACCACTCTACACAAGAAATGAAAATGTTGGAAATGTGTGTTCATTTTTTGTATTCAAATCTAAATTTTAGGATATTAAAAATGAAAACTAAGTACAAATCTTCAAGCCAAACCAGTTTTTAGTCGTGGGTCCCACGTAAAAACTGAAAATGAACACCGAAAACACCTTCTCAAACCAAACACCCTCTGTTTGTTTTGGTTTGCAATTCAGAGCCTTGTTGATCTTGACATCCAATCATTGTTACTGTGCTTTAATTGCAATTTAATATCTTTCACATGATTGTATATTTCTGGTTATTGCGTTGGTTTATTATTAACCTGCAGCATTTTTTGTTTTGTTTATTGTTTACCTTGTATGGGGCCAGGGCATGGTAGTCAAAGGTGAGCCGGCGCTTGCTTGCCTAGGTGGCTCTAAGGCAAGGCACTCGCCTTTAGTGCCTAGGTGAGCTAGAGAACCACCTTAAGCCATGAAAAAGGCACTGAGGCGAGGGCCTTAGTTTATATTTTTATAGAAGCTTCTTGTAAAATTTATCATTTGAAATCAATCAATACACCTAATCTCCTCATTCAACACATCTCAAAAACACTTTATTATAATAATACACTAGGTACATATGATTTACATTCTATATGTAAGTATTGCCGCCTCACTTTAATCAGGCTAGTGCATAAAGGTGCCTCTGAAAATGATTTTGGATTGCACAATTCTCGTTTTTTTTTTTTTTTTTTTTTTTTTTTTTTTTTTTTCCATATTGTTTTATGCCCACCCCCTGCGCGCGCGCGCAAAGAAGAAAAAACAAATCATTTATGCTAGGTTGCGTGATTAGACAACTTTATTTCCTGGTTAAAGCAAAGAATGATGCTTCAAAGCTATGTTTCATTTCCGAAAATGTGATGACAATTAGATAACATTTTGTTCCTAGGTGACCCAATATGTCAACATCAGAGGATTGCAATTGCACCTCACAACTTGGAAGTCCAAGATGTAACGTTAAGGAGGTCCACCTAGAGATGAAGCGTTTCGGTTTATGCCTCTGATATATTTTTGGTCTATTATGCGTCTGATATTTTTGGCCTATTTAACTGTCTTGCTATGGCCATCCCCTTTTACATGTGGCAGTTTATTCAACATTCTTTCAGATAGCATACGTTTAGAGTTTAGTTTAAGAAGGTAGTATCACACGGTACATTTAATCTAGGTGTTGTAAATCTTATACATTATTATCACTGGTGTATTCTCGGGTTTAGTTACTTTTTTTTCTCCCCCAGATGTTAACATGAATTATATTTATTTTGTAATATTTCTTTCAAAGGGATAGTGAGATTGAATAACAATGGGAGTTATAAGACACAGGCTGGTTCCTGGTACAAGTATTTCAAAATATCTTAAGGAATTGGTGGTGGTTCTAAACTCCTGTACTAATGAGTGATGAATACCATAATGTGCGCAGTACTTGAGATTTAACTGATTGTTTGCTGTATACATGATACATTTTATGTTGTCTAGTTTCAAATGCTTTTCCTTGTTTGTCTCCCAGATTACTGGGAGCATTCTTACTCTCAAATTTGATTTATCTAACTTGGTTGAATTTGTTTTACCTGGTGGGATTTGCTAATGACTGGTTTTCTTTTTCCTCCATACGGCAATGCAGTCTAATTATAAATAAGAGTTTTGTGTACACATGAGTGGTTAAATTTTAGGAACTGCTGATTTTTGTGTGTACTTTCGGGGTGGGCATGCCAGCTTCGTGTTCTTCTGTTACTAAACACTAACCATATTGTGTAGTTTGTGTGAATTTTTCTCCTTTAATTGATTTTATTTATCTTGGATGTTGTTTAGTGGACTTGATGAAAGAGGGCAGCACTGTAATATTGTGCAATGCTAAAATTGACATGTTCAAGGGATCAATGAGGCTTGCTGTGGACAAGTGGGGCCGTGTTGAAGTCACTGAACCTGCTGATTTCACTGTGAAGGAAGATAATAACCTGTCACTGATTGAATATGAGCTTGTGAATGTTGTTGAAGAGTGACTTTTCTGGACAGTGTTCACTTTCCTATTACATCCTGACCCAAAAATAAAATGAAATGCAGAAAGAAAATTACTAGTCTTTGGGGCACCCGTTCTCCCAAATGCTCATTAAAGTTCACTTTTAGGCAGAGCAAATTTGGAAGCTAGTACTACCCATGTTGTTTCTACCTTTGCAGCAGATCCGCTGGAACCATTGGTTGGACATCCAAGCAGTTGGTGAAGGCTGCAGCCTGATAAAGATAAAGCAACTAGCTTTTGTTTGTTTCCTGTCTTTTTGCTTTTGGAGAGTAAAATGTTCTGTCTATTAGATTATATATTTGAGATTGATATTATGAACTCCATGTCTCTATCTCTATACTCTGTATAACCTAGTATAATTTTGCTTGCATAATGTTTCTCTTCTCTTGTTCTTATGCCGCCAAGTTATATATCTGCATTTGTCCATCTGTAACCAGTATTATATGAAACAATGGTGATAAATTTCCCTGGTTTCATGTGGGAATGGAGATTGTGCTGCTCGCCTGTTTTTTCCTAAGATGATTAATACCATTAGCGAGTTTGAAGTTGCTGTACCCACACAGTGCTGTTGTGGTAGGTCAGCGTTTATTGTTCGGAAGAGTTGGCTGATTTTTTTGAGCTGATTTCTTAAGGGAGCATATCTATCATTGTCGAGAAATGCAACTGAACTAATGCAGGTAAGTTCACTGCACTGCTTAGCAAGCCTGAAGAAGTGGCTGTACCTTCTACCCAAATGTATGCTTGCTGGGTTGCATATCAGTATTTATCAGCTCAATAAGGTAAAGGAAATTTAAAATAGTATTGTCTTGGGGTCCTTGTGTTATCACAATGATGATTGATGATAGACTTCAAACAAGCGGAAACACTTACTAGTGTGGGGCTGGGTTTGGTGAGAATGGGGGTTCTATCTGTGATTTCTGCTAGCCTGGAGCTTCAAGGAGTTGCTTGTTTTTACGCCATACCTGGTAAATGCTATCATCAAAACAGTAAGATTTGAAATGGGCCAGCTCCTATTGTTGCATTATTACGATGACAAAGACTGTCATGAAAAGGCTGAAGTCCTTTATGCAATGTTTGGATCATGGATTTGAGGTGTTTTCCTTGTTTAAGTTAGCTAGAGTTATTTAAAAATTTAGTGAAATATTCAACACAGAACCCTCAAGTATATAAGTTCAAGTTCCAGAAAGGATTTGATCACCATTGTTGATGAATAAGCCATTTATTTCATTGTTCTGTGTGTTCTTGGGAGGAATTAGAGCTCTTCAATAAATAAATAAATAAAATTTCGATTGCTGCTCGTTTTAGCTACTCAATCATATATTCTATTGATCAACCAATTTCTCAATCATGAGTCTGGCTATGAAAAAAATTTGTCATTTTCACGTTTTACATAATATTTAGGATAGGACTCAATTACATGTATAACAAAATCGAGTAATTCTAGTATTTCATAAAAAGACACAATTTTTATCACAACTATTCTATGTGACAGATTATGATTAACTATTTGTCATTTTCAAATGAACTCACTAATTTTTCTCTACTGCTTATAGAAGAAGTTATGAAAATTTATGTGGTCATAGATTTTTTTCTAACAACATAGGAATGGTGTGAAAAAGTAACCTCTAAACTTTTCCAGCATAAGAAAATAACAAATTTATGACCATAACATTTCGTGCCACAAATTTGTCATAATTTTGATGTGGCAAGTTGAGAGCTGTGGAGAAAAAGTGATACATTTATATGAAAATGATAAACAGTTAGTCATAGTCTATTACATAGAAAAATGATAGTTGTGGAAAAATGTGTGGTTTTTGAATTGTTTATTGGAATCAGATATTAATCCTTGCAAGGGGAAGGAGGAAATGACCTCCAAAAAAAACTCCTTAAATATAGACACTAAGTTTGCTCTTGAAAAATTAGTTTGTCAACCTCCCATATATATATATATATAGAGAGAGAGAGAGAGAGAGAGAGAGAGAGAGATTTAAAAAAAAAAAGAAAAGAAAAGAAAAGATCCCTAGGGCAAAAAAAACTACAAAGATGAGAGAGAGATTTAAAAAAAAGAAAAGAAAAGAAAAGATCCCTAGGGCAAGAAAAAACTACAAAGATAAGTATGATATATTTTTTTTTAAAAAAAAAAATCAAACAAAAAAATAGATCAATCACGGTGTTGCTAGTTGTCACATGCACACGTCCGATTTGAACCCAAATCAAGTTAATTTGACTATAGCGTTAGGCCCTAGTTAGGTCCTAGTTAGATCGAGGCTTGCCACTGGGTTTTCAAGAAACATCTGATCTGGACGTACAATTGCCAACTAGTCATTACAAACCAAGGTGGGTATTCTTCTTGTGGAATGAGGCTTAACTGTTGACTAGACACCAAGTTAATTCATTTTAAGGGTAGTGAATGTTGCACACATGTATAATCACAACTTCAGGTCACGATTTTGGTTGTTGTATGCAATGTGTGTATGTGCATACTGTGTGCAATAGAAATTACCACTATTTTAAAAATCGAACTAGACCAGACCAATTCAACTAGCTTAACTGGGAATAGGACCTGAATCTGGTATTAAAAAACCAACCAAAAAAACTGTTCAAAGAACAAAAAAAGAAAAAGAAAAAAAGAGAACCAATCTCTTTTTTCAATTCTTTGGCTGTTCTAGTTTTTAAAACTGTGAGAATTATCCTTATTTTAAGTCAGATGAATCTCTTGAGAAATTTTAGCTTTAATAAGAGAAGTAATTTATGGATTTACTTTCATTTCGGAATATGCTTAATACTGCTAATAATTATAATTTGAGTTTTGATGAATTTTCAAGGTTACCCAAAGTTATTGGACGGCAATGAAAAGCACTACAAAAATTGCGTGTTTGAATGAGTTTATCTCATTGGTTTATTTTGTTTAAAGAACAAGTGTAGAAATAAAGATTAGAATGTTAAAAAAATTATTAAAAAAACCAGTGTTTTTTTTTTATTTTTTTATAAATTTTTTTAATGCATTTATTATTATTTTTTATTATAGGAGCATCCTCGTTAGATCTTTTATTGGTTTTGACTCGGCACATATAATCATTATGATGTAAAGCTAATAATTGTGCTGATAGTTTGTGTGTATTTGGTGTAGAGCTTTGCAAATGTCAATCCAACACATATAATGTAAAGCTATTAAATATACTGATAGTTTATGTGTAATTTGAACTTGCCTTTCATCTATCTATTTTGTGTATTTATGGAAAGTCTAAGGTCTAGCTACTTTTAGACTTGTTTAATTATGTGTAAAGTTGGTAATATATGGACTTTCTCAATCTACAATCCAGGGACATATTTTTAAATTCTAAACTATGGATTGTTTGTAATTTTTCTTTACTGTGAAATTTTATTATTATTGTTTCCTTTAATACTAAGCTAGGATTTATATAGCATGCATCAAGTGTATATTGTTATTTCAGGCTTCTTTGGTTTAGTTTGAAATTTGCAGTGTTTTATAAGATCCTACTGTCGTTAATTATGGCTTAGAAAATAGTTCTGGTTATTGCGTATCATTTACTCTTGTTCTGCACTTAGTTAAGTTAGAATAAATACAACTAAGCCATAATTAAAATTTGGGGGTCTAAACAAACATTAGTGTTTCTACATTAATTGAGCTTTCATTTTTTTTAATTAATTAATTATTTACTTATTAATAAGAGTAATAGATACAGATGGGTCTGACTTGCCTCTAGTGATACTTTAACAGGACATTTCTTTTTGGTTTGATTGGAAGTTGCCTTCTCACCACTAACTAAACATGTGGAAGAGATTAAAATTCAAGGCCATGTAAATTTTTTCTCCAGGAAAAACTAAATCAAAAAATAAACTATTAGTCCTTAAAGTTTATTGTAGTGTCCATCTAGGAAAAAAAAAAATCAAATATTTAGTTAGCAAGTCATCAAATGTTCTTCAAAACTGTCGAAGGCACCCACCAGACTGAGTAGATCAACCACAAACCATCATGGATCCACCTAAAAATTGAAGAAAATGAGAGAGAGAGAGAGAGAGAGAGAGAGAGAGAGAGAGAGAGAGAGAGAGAGAGAGAGATTGTTGCATGCAAAACATTCACTAAGTAATAGAGATCAAGGATTCTAGGTGATTTTAGATTCGATTCCAATCTGCCTTAGGATAACAATCTCCAAAATGACAAAGAAATGTGTTTCAAAGTTGAGATATATAAAGGAGAGGAATGGTTTGGAACTTTAAAAAAAAAAATAGTTGATGGATTTGTAACTAAAGAATCTGAAAGATCTAATAGGGTTTTGAAGAAGGGAGAAGCCAAAAATGCATGAAGCGGGAGAGTAGTAACATTGGGCATAATTGATTGGAAGAGCTAAAAAGAAAAGAAAGAAAAAAGGTAAATTTCAATAACCTACCCTAAGGCTTCGGCTAATGCCAACCAAGTCCAACGCATTTCAAAATTGACCAACTTGGTCCTTAAGCATCGTTAGAGCATATAGTCATTTGAGCCCTCTCTTTTTTCTCTCTTTCTCTCCTCTCTTTGATTCTCTTTCTTGTCCATCTCTTCTCTCTCTGTGTGTATACCAAACCCATACCAATTCAACAATACATATACACAGAGCATATATACACAAATTTTGATTGATGAACCTATCAAATTCTTCTCTTGTACAAAACCAAACAAAATCACTGACTCACCATCAATGTTAAAAAGCCCACCACCAAAAAAAATTCTTTTACATCATTGATTCAGGCATATATACATAGTTTCATACACATTGTACATTAAACCCATTTTAAAATCAACCCCAAAATCCCATTTTCCAAACCCTCTAAGCCCTAATAGCCAAGCTCAAAACACCTAGTACCCCATTTTACAAACCCAAATTAAAATGACTAAATCTCTACATCCAATAGAGAACCAATTCCCTAAATTAACCAAACCAAAAACCAATCACAAAGCCAAACATAAAAGGGGGTTTTTGCCATAAAAAATGAGAAAAATAAAGAAGGGAATAAGAGAGAAATGAAGAGGAGAAGGCGATGGCAAGTGGTTGTGGTGGTGTTTAGATCTACTACTATCAATTAGTGGTGGAGTGGGTTTCATGGAGTTTGGCCATGGTAGAGCTTGAGAGAGACAACCACCATGGTGGTGGCTCACAGTGGTTGTGGTTTGCTAGTGGTAGCTAGCCATGAGATTTTGGCCATTTTGATTGGTCAGAGTTTAGGGTTTGGGAGAGGGATGAGAAAAGAGATAGATGAGAGAGAAATGAGAGAATAGAGGGCTCAAATGACTAACAAATGGGCCTAACGGTGTCTAAGGACCAAGTTGGTCAATTTTGAAATGTCTTAGACCTAGTTGGGATTAGCCCAAATCTCTAAAAAGATTATTGAAATTTACCACAACATAAGTGGAGGTGTTAAACACCGAAAAAAAAAATAATAAAAAAAAGAGTGTGATAATTGAGTATTATGTGGCAATTATAGAATTCCATATTTTAATATTTAATATAATTATTATTGTAAAAAAAAAAAAAGGAACTTATGAGTTCTTCTATTCAATAGTAGTTATAAATCAAACAGTGAATAGTAACAATTATTATGATTGATAAATTACAATTGGCTTAGAGAATGAGTGAAGTAATGGTGCATTATTGAATATTTTAATATTGTTAAAAAAAGTTGTTCTTATCATTTTATCTCTTTCCATAGTTCTTTGATGGATGTATTTTCTAGTATTTTCTTCATGAGTATTCTCTCAATAATAGTTATAATAGCAATTATTAGAGAATGTGAAAAGTGATTATGTTACTATGATCGATAAGTTACAATTAGGTTATAGAGAATGTCTTCTACCCAAAAAAAAAAAAAAGTTATAGAGTTTGTGTAAAGTCATGGTGCACTATTGAATATATTAATATTGTAAAAAATAAAAAATAAAAAATAAATGAAGAAGAAGATGGCAAACTAAAAAACAGATAAATGGTGATGCAACTAATGATGTGGCTCAGTAGAAGCATAACAATATTAAATATTGTGCTTTAACTTTTTTTTATTATATATGGAAATAGATTAAAAGGGATACTTGGCATCAAATTAGACTAAAATTAGAAATTAATTTGAATTAGATTTAAATTCTCTTGGCCTTAATTTTTTTTTTTAAACGCCTTGGACCTCTTGGTTTTCATAGTGGTGTAAAATTCGAGTACCAAAGTTTAAACAATCAAAATTGGATATTTGCCATAAAATTAGAATTAAAAATATGATTGGGTTTTTTTTATGGTTCTTTTACTAGATTTTTCGTATTTTGCGTTGAATAACTCACTTGAAGGTTGGCACAAAAATTAAAAAGCTTGAATGAGATGTGTGACACAAAATTAAACAACTAAAACCCAATTTGAAATCTCTGAGACTCAGACCTAGTCATAGGGATCTAGCATATAGTCATAACTTTTTAGTAAATATATGTAATTTTTTAAAACATTGGTATTATTTCCAAGGTCCAATGAAAAAATTATTATATGGTTGTCAATTGCTTTTGAACATGTAATTATTAGTTTGAAATGAACTTAATTATTGTTTCCAAACCTACGAAATTTGTTTTTTTGTTAACAATAATGTTTCTATAAGTTGTGGATGTTTAATTCAGTGACAGTGCCGGCTCAACCATAGAAGCAACTGATGCAATGGCCTAAGGCTCCCAAATAAAATAAGGCCCCAATGCAAATTAATTACAGCTCTTAAGGCACCACTAATAGAAATAAATTGATATGAAGAGTGAAAATTAAGGATGCTTGAAGAGAGAAAATTAGGCCCCTTTGTAACCAATGGTTTATAAAAAAAAAAAAAAAAAATTAAAGCCCCCTTTCCCAAAACATAGAAATTGAAGAGATAATGTTCCTATTTAAAATCTGAATTAATGGCTTTATAAATTACTTCACTGATAGAAACTAACATTTATTACTTGAATTTATAGAAAAAAACAGACAGAAAAAACATTCTCTCTCCATCTTAAATCTCAAGAAATCAAATACAGTATCAATTAATTTTTTTTCCCTGCTCACCTTGCTTCTCTCTAGTCTCCATCTTGATTCTATTTTTATAGCATTCTTCATTGTTGGCTAGCTACTCTTCTTTGATTTTCATTCAGGTTTGCTTCTATGTGCTCTTCCTTTCTTTTTAATCTTCTGGCTACAAATTTTTTTTTTTTTTTTTTGGCAGTTTCACTGATTTGGGTTTCTCTCTTTTTTTTTGTTAAGTAATTGGAACCAAACACTCTCTAGTCATAGGCACCACCCAGGTCTTCCTACTAGACTTTTAAAATTTTTAACATTTTTCTCCAAAGTACAAGTTGTACACGTTTATGGCTGGGAAGCATTCCACTTTTTTCTATGCTATGAGTTATCCTGTCAGTCTGCAGGAGTTATCAGAAGTCAGAGCAAACTATTGTTACATAAAGCATTCCACTTTATTTTAGTGCTTCTATTTCCAACCTACATCAAGACTATCTAGTGATTATTATTATATTTTACTTTTTTTTTTCCATCTATTTAGAATGTCATTAATTTGTTATATGTAGAGTGTTGTCTTAATTTAATAAAATTATAAGAATAGGATACTATATTTTTTATTAAAATTAATTTGTTAAGTTATGTGATAAATGATTCTCAAAAAAAAGTTATGTGATAAATAATTTTTTATTCCAGAAAATTAATAATTTTCCTATTACAAATCATGTTTTCTTTTAATTATAAATGTTTACTAAAAGATTAAGTGATATTAAAAGGAAATGTTAATGAGACTTAAATGTAAAAAAATTTAATTAGTAATTTTGTATCTCAAAGAGAATGCTAAATAGATTTTAAATATAAAAAAAAATTAAAAGTTAAATAAATATTATCTAAATAATATTTAAATAATTAAAAAAAGTCCCACCTAAAGTTTTCGCTTAAGGCCCCCAAAGTTGTTGAGCCGGCCCTGTTCAGTGACTTTGAAATTTGTATATTTGTGGACCTTTTACTAGTTGTAAGTATTCTTGACAAAAGTTTATATTTATTTCCTAAATGAAGCAGACATTATAATTTTAATTGATTTAAATCATTTCTGTAATCATGTTTTGAGGATATTTATAGTTTTTGATAGGGCCCTGCTCATTGAAAGGTAAAGTTTATATATACATTAAGTTTTTTTTTTTTTTTCCCTTGTGTACAGTCATTATCCTAGTTCGAAAGAATTACATGATGTAATTTTGGCAGCTTTTAACCTTTCTCTCTTGGACACACAAGCATTTATTGAAGATGCTAATTAATTGAATTACAAAACTCTTAATAATTGATTATGTATGTAGCAGCTCAAATTTACTAACAATGGCATTGTGTTTTTCTTTTCAGAAGAAGCAATGCATAGTTAATGGACAATAATAAGAAGAAGATAAAAATAAAAGGAGATATTTTACGTGGTGTACACTTAGCTTCCTCCTCGCCTTCTTGACGGTCTTCTGGTACTCAGGGCTCACGGTTGGGTACTGCTTTGTCATTTTTCAACGATTCTACCAGCCAAACAACCAAATCAAAAACCCAAAACAATACATACAAAGATCTTCGATTCAAAAATGCAGATCGATCAAAGAAACACAAATAGAAACCAAAATAGCTTGATCGATGAAGATCAATAACGAACCTTGGTAAAGCCGATTCGAGGTCGGATAGGTGGAGGGTGAGGGCTTGAGAGATAGAGTCTTGGAGGTGAGGGCTGAGATTAGAGATGGAGGGTGAGGGCTAGCTTGAGAGATGGAGGCTAATAATGTGTGATGGGAGAGGTTGGAAATTTTTTACTCTACTATTTATACAAGGCCTAAAGCCGCATTTTTAGCCTACGGCTATTGGCAAAATCTGAAGCCGCATTTAAGAAACATGGCCCCATCCCAAACTAAAGCCGCTTTTTAAAAACGCGGCTTTAGGCAAGTTGGAGCTAGGGTTTTTTAAACACGACCATGGTTAAGATTTTAATAAAAAAAATGAAGGTCCTATAGTCGCGTTTTTTTAAATGCGACAATAGCTCCACCCACAAAAACGCAGCTCTAAATATGGGCTATAGCTGCTTCATATGAATAACTTAAGTCGTGTTTTTTAAAAATGTGGTTTATCCGATTTGTAGCTGCATTTTTTAAAACGTGGCCTAAAGCCCACGTGTTTTGTAGCATTTCCTGACAAATAACATGTACCTTTGCTGTTGTACGGCATAGCTGGTACTGGTAGCTTTTTGCCAACGTCCTCCTTGTGACGTCTTTCTCTTATCCCTTGTGATATTCTTAATCACAATCTCGTTGTTACCACTAGGCAATAATGCATGAATCGATCTTGATTATCTTGTTATATATCTTTTTTTACGTACTACTGTTTTTGGATAATCACTTTTATGTACAAGATTTTTTATAGTTCTGGCATTCTTGTATGATTTTCCTATAAATATCCATGTATTATATGTTGGGTGCAAGTTTAGAACAACATGGATAGGAGTAGAATTTAGTATTTAAGTTGCTGTTATGCTAGATATGAAAAAATAGAGTATTGCAGAAACTCTATTGCTGAAACTCTATTTCATTGCAATTTTTATTTCTTTTTCAGATGATACAACTTCATTTACAGATGTGTTAAGTGTTTAGGATGACTACAAGCTTCAAGAATACTACAGAAGTTTGCTTCATTTCTCTTTAATTGACACTTGTCCATGAGGTGTCCACTTGCCTGCTTGTCCAATTTTGCTGCTGCTGGATTCTTCATTTGTTGACGCCTAGATATCAATTGCTTCCTTCTTTGACACGTAGGGAGCCACTTGTCAATTACACATTACATTTTAACATTATAACCCAACAGACTCGCCAACACTAATCTCACTTCACCCTTTACCTATGCAAAAACATAGTAGCGCACACAAAAAAAATCAGCCCCATGACTCCTCTCTCTCTCTTACTTTTTTCCTCATCTCTCACCGTAAGCAGTCTCACTCCTGCTCTATCTTTGACATTCTCCTATTCTCACATTCTCAATGTTTTCCTTTTGTGTCAATGCAGGTTGGGTCCGCCTCCACTTCCGCTGGTGAAAACTTATACACCCCGAGAGCCAATCTGATTCGGTATTGGAATAAAGAGGTCAAAAACAACCACGTCAAACCAACCTTTCTTCTATCCAAAGCGTCCCCATTGAGCGCGGTCGACGCAGAAAGATTCTCCAAACTTGCAGCCCAGAATGCTCTCTCCTCTCAGTTCCCAGCCATCTGCCCCATCGCCAACCTTTTGTGCTTCCCCAATTCATCCCCGACTCTTCAAGAACTCATATCCCATTCCAACATTGACGCCCTCAAATTAACTTGGCGTCAGCAAGGTATTTTCTTTCGAGAATCAATGTTAAAGAAAGGGAAGGTGATGCCAATTCCGGATATTATGGACAAAATGCCTGAAAGGTCGTTTTTGCCTCGGTCCATTTCGTCAAAAATACCATTTTCGATCTCTAAGATTTCTGAGTTGAAGAAGATTTTTCACGCGGAAGATAATTCGACTATGGAGACTATGATAGTGGAGGCATTGAATAAGTGCGAGAAGGCTCCGAGCCCAGGCGAGACTGAGCGGTGCATAGGCTCAGCTGAGGATATGATTGACTTTGCAATCTCGATCTTGGGTCGAAACATTGCTGTTCGATCAACCGAGAATGTTAAAGGGTCAAAACGGAATATAATGATCGGATCAGTCAAAGGGATCAACGGTGGCAAAGTCATGCAATTAGTTGCTTGTCATCAAACCTTGTTCCCGTATTTACTCTATTCCTGCCATTCGGTCCCAAAGGTTCGAGTCTACGAAGTGGATATACTGGATCCGAATTCTAAGGCTAAGATCAATCATGGTGTTGCCAGCTGTCACATGCACACGTCGGATTCAAACCCGAATCACGCTGAATTGACTATAGCGTCAGGTCCCGGTCAAATCAGGGCTTGCCATTGGGTTTTCGAGAATCATCTTATCTGGACAGTTTCTAACTAGTCCTTACAGATCTAAGTGAGCAAGACATCAAGTTGACTATGGGTCTGTTTAGTTGGGCACTCTGGAAGCTTAAAAACGAGTTTTTAAAATCTCAAAACTCTATTCCGTAACGGTAGGTCTTCATAACATTTTTACAGACGCTCATTTTAAACTCAAAATATAGTTTTGCAACGGTTTATACAAAAACACTCTAATTTACCATATGCATTTTGCTATTAATAGGAAAAATAGTTATGGACTTATTTTACATCCGGAAGATGCTTATTATACTATATAGTTTGAGTTTTGATGACCTTTTCAAGGTTACTTAAATAATTGGATGGCCAATGAAAAACATTGCTTTTTACTATTTTTTTTTATTAATTTTGTTTAAATGATAAAGATTAAAATGTTAAAGAAATGACTAGAAAAACAAGTTGAGATATTAATGCATCATTATTATTTTTTTACTGCAGGAGCATCCTCACTAGAGCTTTGCAAGCTTTGATCCAGCACGTATGATGTAAAGCAAATAAATGTGCTAATAGTTTAATTATGTGTGTTTTGAACTTGCCCTTCATCTATGTATTTTGTGTAGGTCTTTGCAGACCTCAATCCAACACATATAATGTACAGCTGATAAATGTGTTAATGGTTTATGTGTAATTTGGACTTGCCCTTCATCTATGTGTTTTGTGTATTTACGGAAAGTCTAAGGTCTAGCTAGTCCTAGACTAGCGTAATTATGTATACAGCTTGTAATAGATGGACTTTCTCTATTACTTTATGTATATTTACTAGTATAAGCTAGAAATGATCGAGGTACATTTTTTTTTTAGTTCTAAACTATGGACTCTTTGTAATTTTTCTTTACTGTGGAATTTAATTATTACTGTTTCCTTTAAGCAAGGGTTTATATAGCATGCATCAAGTTTATATTGTTATTTTAGGCTTCTTTGGTTTAATTTGTAATTTATAGTGCGTTACAAGATCCTACTGTCGTCATTGATCCGTATCTTTATGGGGCATAATTGTTTCTAATCCCTACAATTCAGTGTTTTTCAGTATGCAATTTAGAGCCTTGTTGATTTTCACATCCAATCACTATTCTCGAGCTTTTTAATTGCAATTATATATATATATATATATATATATATAAGTATGTATGTATGTATGTATGTATGTATGTATAATGCATTATGCAAAACCAAGACATTCCACTGTCAAAAAATTTAGAGCATATATCTAAAGCACTTCCAGTATTAATTATAAATACCAAGTTATGCCTTGAAGTCTAGCAGAGATAACCGCAGAGCAAATTTTAGACAAGAAAAAACCCAGAACTTTTTTTCATAACTTGTATCACGTCCAATTTACATTTCTGAAACTTGTTTCATTCCAGAATATGTATTTTAGTTATAAACTTTCATTACAAGTATTTCAAGTTAAACCAACCAACTACATTTATAAGTATTTTCTGTAATTCCTTCAATAAAAGCTTTCAGTTCATTCCTTTTACTTTCAGTTTACATTTAAGTTTACATATTTAACTTTCGTATATAAGTTTCCATTTAATATTCTGTCAAGTTCAGGCCATCGGTTTGGGTCATTATTTTCCTGTAGCATTTGTTGTTGGGGGAGGGGGGTTTATTATAGCTTTTAAGGTGTTAAAGAGAGTGAGGCATACAGTGGAGAGATTGAGGGTAGAAGAACTGAGCATTCATGAACCGGGAATAGGACCAGTAGGTGGAGTACTAAGAAGGGGTAGTAGCTGAGCAAAGGCACCACTAGTCTTGTTTGAGCTGTGTGAGCAATATCAGCCAAAACTCTTGCAATCCCTCCACCACTGCTACCACCACCACCACTGCTGATCAAACCAACCCCCATCAAAATGGGAAACAAAGAGAAGGCAAAAGCCTTTACTCTTTGTTTCTCTCTTTCTGACTCTCTGCGTCTCCATGTTATTATGAAATAGTCACCATCACTTTCATTAGGGTATGTCCTTATATAGGTTATAGTTCTTTTCATCTTATACCATTTTGACCTTACCCCAGTTTCTTTGCCAACGTCCATGCATAACTTTTTTTTTTGGTTAAATAAACGAAAGCTTTGATATTTTCGCCTTCTTTTTTTTATTTTTTGATGGGGATATTTTCGCCTTATTAAACCGTAGAAACAGACACAATATCTTTCCTTCAAGCATCCCACATATTTGGCATACTATTGACATCACAACCACACATAGCAAGATTAATGGATTATGGCCCACATGGCTAAGGTCTTCTTTAACCCTAAGATAAAGAGGCCTCAAGCCCCAAAATGATATACACGCACACCAATTACGTCTACGTACCCTTTATTTTCTTTTAAAAAGAATGTTGCACACTCATTAAGTTGGGGGTGCCTGGGGGCTCACTTTTGAAACTAAATAACAGTCCACAACATTGCCAAATTAACAGGCACAGATAGTCCTAGTCTCCGAGTCATGTTTCATTCAAATACTGGTTTATGGAGAAGAATTATGCAGCTGGGTGGCAGGTAGGACCAGAATCGCTTCTGAAATGAGTTTAGGTTGAACTTTTCTTTTTGTTAAGACTTTTGATTTTTTTTTTTTGGTTAAAGATGCAATTTTCTTTTGGGAAGCATATATTTAGAGTTTAGTTTAAGAAAGTAATATCACACAAAACATCTAGTCTATGTGTGGTAAATATTAAACATTTTTTTTTATTAGTGCAAACCAATTAAATTAGAGGGAAAAAGAGAGGCTAAAGAATGAGTCTATAAGTCTTATTTAGTTCTGGGGCAGTACTATGTGTCATTTAATAACCCAAAAGAAATCCCTTATCCCCATCTAATTTTAAATGGAGGAATTTCAAGGATATTTAGAACTCGATAGATTTCGGCAACATGACTTCCTATACCCACTTATCTTTCGGGAATATAGTTATGCACTTGCTCATGGTCATGGTTTAAATAGATACATGTTGTTGGAAAATATAGGTTATGATAATAAATCTAGTTTACTGATTGTAAAACGCTTAATTACTACAATGTATCAACAGAATTATTTGATAATTTCTGCTAATGATTCTAAACAAAATCCATTTTTTGGGTTTTTTTTTTTTTTTTGGGTTTTTTGGATTTGTAATCAATTTTTTTTTTGGGAGAAATAATCATTGTGGAAATTGTATTCTATTTATTTAGTAATATTTCTTTTAAAAGGATAGTGAGAGTTGTAAAACAGAGGCTGGTCCACGGATTGTGGGTTTCTTGTATTGTTTTGAAGACCGCCTTGGACCACCCTTAAGGCTTCAATTTCAATGAACTATTAGCTGGAGATTGAATCATTTTTATGATAGACTCAGTGGGCCTTGATGCTGATTTTGCGAGCCCAATTTCACCGAACTCCAGGTCCTTCTTTACATGGGTTGTGGGTTATGGCTTTGCTGGGTCGGTGTCCAAAAAAAGTGCTTCTGACACCCATCCACTGAAATGTGTGGTAGCTGGATTGCATCTCAGGATATTTATTATTGTTAAAATAAAAAATAAAAAAAATTATGAGTTCATGTTTTCAATAATAGTTATTGTCAAGCCACAAACACGTTGATCCCTTGTGATAACTTAAATTAATTAAATTAGCCCAGTTATTAATTAATCAAATTAACATGTAATATCACGTAGTAGCACAAACAAATCACCAAACTAAGTAATGCAGCGGAAATTAAAAGCCACGGTGATTTGTTTACGAATGGGGAAAACCTTACGGCAAAAACTCCACCGGGTGATTTAAGGTCACCACTCCGAAACTCCACTATTATTACAACAAGCAGTTACAAGTAAGGAATTCCAGTACCTCACCAACCTACAGTTGAACTCTTACTCCAATACTCAATTGGACTTGTTCTGTAGTGACAATTTCTCCTTTCAATGCACGGCTCCCAAGTACGTGACTAACCAGATGCGCGGATCCCAGTACGCGACTTCAAATACCAACTAGAGAGAGAATTGTTGGCTGCAAAGTTCTTCAAATCATCAGAGATGAACTAGGGCACGAATTTTGTCTTTAAGATCACAAATTGCATGAACAGGAAGTTCTGAATGAATGTGCAACTTGCATCACTTTTCACGGCCCTTAACATAATCCTTTTATATGTCTAGGATTAGGAGAAAAGAAGTCTCAAAGACACACTCACGGATTGGACTTGATACAGAACTGAAAATCTGCTTTCTTTAATTCTCGACAGATAAAGGTGTCGAGAGGTGTCGAGAAGCTGTCGAGGCTCGGGGAAAAACAGCTTCTTAAATCTCAATAGATGCATGTGTCGAGGTAGGTGTCGAGGTAGGTGTCGAGCTTTAAAAACTGGCACTTCCTTACTTGTTTCTTGGACAGACTTTGACAGCTTCAACACTTAATCTTAAACCCAAGTTTCTTGAAGTGTTTAACCCATCCTAAATCTACCAAATTACAAGTAAAGTGCGTTTTGTCTAAGGATAAGCCAATTACATAAAATAGCGACATATGTTCACAGACTTGAACCACATATGTCCTAACAATCTCCCCCTTTGGCAATCCGTGACAAAACCACAACAAACAAATGAAAATATGAGAGAAGTCATAAATCACTCAACTCATATTCACTTGTTACATACAGTAAAATCTATCCTAACACAAACTCTTGAAAAACTTTGCAAGAAGAGAGTTTATGGTAAGAAGACTTTGATAACCTGTATTTTTGAAACACTTATAAACAAAACACATCAAGGCATCTTTGTGTGAAACAGAAATAATAGATTGCGTACAAGTAAAGAAACATGTGTATAAAGATAAAAAAGAAACAACACATGTAAAGGTAGGTGAAAGAAAAACATACATCATCATATATAAGAAGAAAATAAATACAATGTATGTCAATACATGATCAAAGTATCTCTAAAAATACAAGAAAAGAAAAAGAAATACATATGATCACCTCATTACATCCCTCAATCCACACTCCCCCTAACAAAAATGTCCTATGCTAACACTCCCCCTAAGCATGATTACTCTCATACAGACTAACTACTCCCCCTTTTTGTCACGAGTGACAAAGGGTAGGTCATGTAGACATCTCATCCGAAAAGCTCGCATCTCCATCATCATCATCGTCAGAAGCATCATCGTCATTGCCATCATCATCAGTCTCAATCGACACATGAGGTGGTGGAGGAGAAGCCTCTGGTGCAAAGCCGCCCATGGTCGCCTGTCGCCTGGCGATGCGACCAACACGGACGTTCACCTGATACAGCTCCGTGGATAGTGTATCTAGGCGAGCATCCATACGCTATAGCTGCGCCATGATGTCTCCTAAGGTGACGTCGCTCGAAGAAGAAGAAGAAGAAGCTCGAGCGGATCTGGAGGTGGTCGGACGGGAGGAAGGAGTGGCACCGTCAGACTGTCGCGATCCAAACTGTGCCTCGCTACGTTTTACAGTAGCGGCGTCTATGGCAGACATAACATGGTAAGGATCGGACGAAGGGAATGGGATGGAAAAACGGCTCAGAATCCTCATGATAGCGGAAGGGAAAATGAGCTTATCACGGGTGGCCGTATCTCTATAGACATCTATGATGGAAAAGATAAAGTGTGAAGGAAAGTCTATAGATAGATCCTCTAAGAGGGACAACAAAAACCTAGCACGGGGCTCTGTAATAGAGTTGTAGTGAGAAAGTGGGTGCAAAACAAAGGTCATCACTATATTAAGGAAACGAGGACCTTTAGCAAAAGGTCGACATGGTGTGTACATATGATCTCCCCAAGAGGAAGGACGCTCACAGAACGCCGAGATCATCTCGTCCTTGGACACAGTCCAGAGACGCTCACAGCTAGGGTAATCAGGATGATCCATCCTAGGGACATGGAGAACCTCAGAGACTAACTCTGGGGTGACAGCGAAGCGCGTACCTCGGACGCAAGAGTAGAAAAGAGGTACTGAAGAATCTATCCCGTGGATGTTGGAGTAAAACTCCTGTATCAACACGAGTGGACATGTGATCGGGACGTCACACAGTGACTCCCAACCCCGACTATGTATGACATCGGGAAGGTCGGTGTCGGCAAAGTCTGCCAGGACAACGTGGCGTTCCGAATGAACACCTCGTTTAGAGAAGTTCTCCGAGAAGTCCTTATAGGCTTTCTCATCACGGAACCGGACAGAAAGAGGAGTAGAATCGGAGGAAGACTGTCCCTTAGAACGCAGAGAGTTCTGGGACGGAATGGACTTACGCTTAGGTGCCATAGACACTACTAACGCAACCATAGAGAGGGGGAAAGAGAAAGAGACACACAGAAAAGTTCCAAACAGTTCAATATAGGAAGAATATACTGAAAAGAAAGAACGTATGCATGGAAAATGCATGAACATGTGACATGCAACATAAGAACATCATGGGCTCAGCCCAATCCAAACCTAACAGCACACAATAGATTTGCACACATCTAAATGCATGACAATACAATGAGAATGCTAATGTGATGCAATGCATGTGGTTTTGAAAATCAAATCTATAAAACCAACCCAAGAATCTCATGAAAACCCCAACAATTTTGAAAACTCCCATAAATTTTCAAAAACACAAAACCTAGGGTTTTAAAACCATGAAATGCATGAAAATGAGGGATGAAATGCTTACCAAGTGATAAAGATCGCGAGGAACACTTGAGAAAGCCTTGGGAAAAGGTTTGGAGGGAGAGAGAAGTGTTTTGGAAAAGAGAAAAATGTTTTTTCAAGCAAGAGAGATCGAGCAAAATGAGAAGAATATCGCGACGAATCAACTTATACACCTTCAGTAATTCTCGACAGATGCAGCTATCGAGAGGTATCGAGGTAGCTATCGAGGTATGTGTCGAGAAATACACGTCGACAAGTGTAGCTATCGAGATCATGTATCGAGGTAGATGAATCAAACAAGAAGGAACCTCGATCGATCCAGAAGCTATCGAGAAGCTATCGAGCAGACAGAAAGTTTCTCGATCGATCCAGAAGGTGTCGAGGTATCTATCGAGACTGTGATAAGACAGAGTCTAAGAAGCTCGACAGATAGCTATGTGTCGAGAGGTATCGAGGAGATGTCGAGATGCCTTTAAAAACAGTTTTTCAGAAGAAGAAAAACACAGCTATGAATGCAATCATGCATGCAACTCAACCAAAGATTCAATCAACACATTAAGCTCTCAAAATCATCTCTCAATAAGAATTTTGATGCACATGTATCTCAAAACAGGTACACACACACTAAACAAGTCTAACCAATTTTATATTTCAAAAACAAGTCCAGACAGTTTAGTGAGCATACATTAAAGCATGTAAACCTTGTGATGGCCAAATCACATTGTACTTGCACATGTATCAAGAATAGCAAAGAGTATTGCGTGTCGTGTGTGAAAACATCGCAAGATTGCATAAGTGTCTCAATGTTATGACGATTTGAGATATAAGAAAATCACTTTAACTCACACACAATCATAACCGTTTGATGGGGACTATCACCTTCGAGGTACATCCTATAACTCCCACATCTCCTAGAAAACACGCTTGCAACCATATTTTGAAGCATTTTGATCTTTTTGCTTTTTATATCTCTGCATATTTTCTTTTAACAAGCATATCATGCATGGGCATACAAGAGAAAGAAAAGAAATACCCAATTATGTTAAGCTTTTGACATTGCACTTTTGCTATGCCGAAGCATACAGATGTCATATTATGATTGGCGAGTAACAGTGGTGAGATGGTTATTTATGCCTTTCTCTTAGGATTTTCTAGTTCAACCCGCCAAAAAGAGTGATACGAGTGTTAAGAAGAAGAGATCACTTAACCTTACTCATCACAAACAAAGAGCTACAAAGCTCACTTGCTTAGTTGTGTAGAAGAATGCTCATCTAAGCTACAGGTGATACAAAGTTTAGAAAACTCTGTTTCAATGGTCATTTCAAAAGTTCACATGAACTAATGCACACTAACTCACACTGTTTTTTGTATTTTTCAATTTTTCAATTTTTTTTTTATTTTTATTAGAGAAGCAAAAATAAAATACAAAACTGAAAACACACAAACAAAAACATGTAAAGCAAAACAATGCATAAAACTAGATGCATATGCATGAGGAAGAAGAAGAATAGAAAGAGATCAATCCATGGAGATGACACCGATGTTTTGACGAAGAAACTCAAAACGTTTGCTATCCAGAGGTTTGGTGAACAAATCAGCTTTTTGGTCATCGGTGTGGATAAACTCAAAGGTGAGAACACCATCTTCGACAAGCTCCCTAATGAAGTGATGTCGAATCTCTATGTGCTTGGTTCGAGAATGTTGAACCGGATTCTTATAAATATTGATGGCACTGGTATTGTCACAATAGATGGTGAGATATTCTTGACGAATACAATAATCATGAAGGAGTTTTTGCATCCATAGGAGTTAGGTGCAACAACTACCAGCAGCAATGTACTCAGCTTCAGTAGTAGATAATGAGATGGAGTTTTGCTTTTTGCTCATCCAAGAGACCAAATTATTTCCCACATAAAAATAACCTCCTGAGGTGCTTTTTCTATCATCAGCATTCCCATCCCAATCAACATCAGAATACCCAGCTAAGACATTATTCGTGTCTTTGCTATACCACACACCAAAGTTGGCAGTGGTCTTGACATACTTGATGATTCTTTTTAAAGCAGTCATATGTGACTCTTTGGGATTAGCCTGATATCTAGCACACACTCCTACACTGTAACTAATGTCAGGTCTACTAGCAGTAAGGTCAAGAAGACTACCTATCATGCTTCTATAAAGTGAAGAGTCTACACTTTTACCTAACATGTCAACAGTGAGTTTAACATTTGGGCTCATGGGGGTTCTAACAGAACTAGCAGATTCCAAACCAAACTTTTTCACAAGATTCTTAGCATATTTAGATTGAGAGATGAATATACCTAAATCTTGTTGACGAATCTGCAGTCCAAGGAAGTGAAACAGCTCTCCAATCATGCTCATCTCGAACTCTGCTTGCATGAGTTTTGAGAATTCTTGAGCAAGCTCATCCTTAGTTGATCCAAAGATGATATCATCAACATAGACTTGAGCAACCACCAGCTCACCAGCTTTTCTTTTGATGAAGAGAGTTTGATTAGCCTTTCCTCTTGTGAACCCATGGGATATCAAGTATTGAGTCAATCGGTCATACCAAGCTCTAGGTGCTTGCTTTAATCCATAGAGGGCCTTTTTGAGGTACAACACATGATCCGGAAAGTGAGGATCAATGAAACCTTTAGGTTGAGCCACATAAACATCCTCTTTAAGCAATCCATTCAAGAAAGCGGTTTTCACATCCATCTGATATAGCTTGAACTTCAAGTGACATGCTAAAGCGAGAAGGATTCTGATGGACTCCATACGAGCAACTGGGGCAAATGTTTCATCATAGTCTATACCCTCCATCTGAGTGTATCCTTGAGCTACAAGTCGAGCCTTGTTGCGGATTACATTGCCCTCCTCATCAGTCTTATTTCGGAATATCCACTTGGTGCCGATGACATGCTCGCCCTCCGGTCTGGGGACTAAGGTCCACACATCATTCCTCTGAAACTGAAGCAGTTCATCATGCATTGCTTCTACCCAACTTTCATCCTGAAAAGCTTCCTCAACTTTAGTGGGTTCAACCTGTGACAAATAACAAGAGTATGACACAAAGTTAGCAACACACTTATCAACTGTGCGTTTCCGCAATGTGAGCTCATTCATGTTTCCCACAATAGTTTTTGGAGGATGATTTAATTTGATTCTGGAGGAAGGTCCTTTGTCTTCATGACACTCAGAGTCTGGTGATGTAGAAATGTCTGCTGGCTCTTCTGCAACACTTGGAGTACCGGGAGTACTTGGAGATATAGGCTTTTGTTCCATGAGTTCTGGAGCTCTCCTAGGTTCTTGAGGGAGAATCTCTTTAGGGAGTTCCTCATCAATTTTCTCAGAATTGACATCTGAAGACTCATCAATAACAACATTCACTATTTCCATGACCTTCATGGTTCTTTTATTATATACCCGATAAGCCTTACTTGTAGTAGAGTATCCCAGAAATATCCCTTCATCACTTCTGGAATCAAACTTCCCTATATTCTCTCTATCCTTTAGAATGAAGCAAGTGCTTCCAAAAATTCTGAAATACTTCACATTTGGCTTTCTTCCTTTCCACAACTCATATGGAGTCTTTTTGGTGCCGGGTCTGAAGTACACTCTGTTCACCGTGTGACATGCAGTGTTGACTGCTTCACCCCATAAATTTCTAGCCACATCCTTGCTGTGCAGCATGGCTCTAGCCATCTCCTCGATAACCCTGTTCTTTCTTTCTACTACACCGTTCTGCTGAGGAGTAATAGGAGCAGAGAATTCTTGAGATATACCTGATCTTGTGCAGAATGACTCCATGTATGAGTTTTCGAATTCTTTACCATGATCACTTCGAATTCGGTCAATTTTCAGGTTCTTCTCATTTTGTAGTCTTGTACACAGTGCTTCAATGTGCTCAGGAGCATCAGACTTGGATCGTAGAAGAATAACCCAAGTGTACCTGGTGAAGTCATCTACTACAACCAAGATGTATCTCTTACCTCCAAGAGATTCGGTTCTTGTAGGACCCATAAGATCTAAATGCAATAGCTCCAAAGGTCTGGATGTAGCTGATGTCTGAGTGCTTGGATGCTTAGCTTTCATCTGTTTCCCAAGTTGACATGGTCCACACACAACATTGTTCAGCCTACTCAGCTTTGGCATCCCTAGAATAGATTCATGCTTAGACACAATAGAAAGATGTTTGTAACTAGCATGCCCCATCCGTTGGTGCCACAAGTCTTCATTTGGCAACCGAATACTATTGCATACAATATCGGCATCAGGTACCAATCCATAACAGTTGTCTAGAATACGTACACCACTTATGAGTTTCTTTCCAGATTCATTCATAACAAGACATTTTCCTTTGGAAAATAACACCATGAAATCTTGATCACATATCTAGCTTATACTCAACAGGTTTACTCTTAGGCCATCCACATAGAGAACATTTACAATGTCTGGTAATCCAGGTAGAGAGATAATTCATTTCCCTTTTATCTGTGACTTGCTCCCATCACCAAAGGTGACATTTCCACCTTTCTTAGACTCGAAGACTTTGAATAGGGATCGGTCTCCAGTCATGTGTCTTGAGCAACCACTATCAAGGTACCACAAGCACGTGTCCATCACTTTAAAGCCTGACTTCATCATGAAACACACTTCGTGCTTAGATGACAAATTGGTAGGAATGGTATCCTCTCTCATTTGCCTTTTTCGAGCTAGGCCTTTAACTTTAACTCTGTTCAGACAAACTCCTTTACACATTTTGATTTTGAGACAGTCTAGTTTCTGCTTGTACGAACTGAGATTCTTTTCAATAATCGTCACGGAAGAAATCAAATAACTTTTAGACTTGTAGTTTCTGAGACACTCAAGGAAAAGAGATTAGAAAAACAAGATGTATTTGATATCACAGATCTCTTCAATTAAGAGACTGTCCTTTATCCATGACAGCAGGGGTCAAATGGATCACACACAGTGGATTAAACCCTAATCAGAGTGTGCTTGCTCTGATACCACTTGCCAGGCCACAAACACGTTGACCCCTTGTGATAACTTAGATTAATTAAATTAGCCCAGTTATTAATTAATCAAATTAACATGTAATATCACGTGGTAGCACAAACAAATCACCAAACTAAGTAATGCAGCGGAAATTAAAAGACACGGTGATTTGTTTACGAATGGGGAAAACCTTACGGCAAAAACCCCACCGGGTGATTTAAGGTCACCGCTCCCGAAACTCCACTATTATCACAATAAGCAGTTACAAGCAAGGAATCCCAGTACCTCACCAACCTACAGTTGAACTCTTACCCCAATACCCAATTGGACTTGTTCTGTAGTGACAGTTTCTCCTTTCAATGCACGGCTCCCAAGTACGTGACTAACCAGATGCGCGGATCCCAATACGTGACTTCAAATACCAACTAGAGAGAGAATTGTTGGCTGCAAAGTTCTTCAAATCATCAGAGATGAACTAGGGCACGAACTTTGTCTTTCAGATCACAAATTGCATGAACAGGAAGTTCTGAATGAATGTGCAACTTGCATCACTTTTCACGGCCCTTAAAATAATCCTTTTATATGTCTAGGGTTAGGAGAAAAGAAGTCCCAAAGACACACTCACGGATTGGACTTGATACAGAACTGAAAATCTGCTTTATTTAATTCTCGACAGATAGAGGTGTCGAGAGGTGTTGAGAAGCTGTCGAGGCGTCGAGAAGCTGTCGAGGCTCGGGGGAAAACAGCTTCTTAATCTCGATAGATGCATGTGTCGAGGTAGGTGTCGAGGTAGGTGTCAAGCTTTAAAAACTGGCACTTCCTTGCTTGTTTCTTGGATAGACTTTGACAGCTTCAACACTTAATCTTGAACCCAAGTTTCTTGAAGTGTTTAACCCATCCTAAATCTACCCAATTACAAGTAAAGTGCGTTTTGTCTAAGGATAAACCAATTATATAAAATAGCGACATATGTTTACAGACTTGAACCACATATGTCCTAACAGTTATAACCAAATAGTAAAGAGTAACAATTATATATTATGATCGATAAATTACAACCGGCTCAGAGAATGTGTGAAGTAATGTTGAAATATTGAATATTCTAATTTTTATATATTAATATTGTTAAAAAAAATGTTGTTTTAATCCTTTTTATCTTTTTCCATAGTTCCTTGATGTATGTATTTTCTAGTATTTTCTTCATGAGTGTTCTTTCAATAATAGTTATAATAGCAATTATTATGATTGATAAGTTACAATCATGTTAGAGAATGTTCTTTCTAAAAAAAAATGTTAGAAAATGTTAAAAGTGATTATGTTACAAGGATTTATAAATTATAATTAGGCTATAGAGAACGTCTTCTACCCAAAAAAAAAAAAAAAAGGTTATAGAAAACATGTAGAGTCATGGTGCACTATTGAATATATTAATATTGTAATAAAAAAAGATTGAAAACTTAAAAAAAAAAAAAATGGTGATGTGGCTTAACAAGAGCATAACAATATTAAATACTACGCTTTAACTTTTATATATTACTAGTCGCAATCTCGCGCGATGGGTGAGAATATATAATTATTTTGTAATGTGATATATTGTATGATTTATTCTTTAAAATTTACTAAAGATAATTTGTTCTACTTAAAAATTGAATTATTTCTAAGAGTGTTTTCCACCTCTCTATCTTTACAAATATATCATTATATTATTTATGTTTTTTTTTTTTTTAAACTTAGGTGTGTTTGTTTGATTGATATTATTATTTTTTCAAGTAGTCTATATTCTTCAAACTTTTGTTATAGCATGTTATGTTTTACAACTAAACATTTTTAAGTTTTAAATTAATTATTTAAATTTCTCATTCTCTTAAGGAGATTATTAAGATAATCAAACTTTATAAAAAAATTTACAATTAATATAACTTAAATAATTATAGACACATTCAAATACATAATCATGTAGATTGTATTTTTATATAAACTCAAATTTTCACTTCCAAAATATATTAGAATTAACTCAAATCAAAACTATAAGAGAGAGAGAGAGAGAGAGTACATGTGATGGGGAACTAAAAATACACATCACCAAAATGTATCAATTTAAAGCAGAGATACAAAAAGTACAAAAAAATAATCAATCTAAAGTAGAGTTGCAAGAAAGAATAAATAATCTAGAGAGAGAGAGAGAGAGTATTTGCCTTTTTGAATGGGCCAAATATGGATTGAATGGAAGGGAGAATATCAAATTTTTATAGCAAATGAAATAGGGAAAAGAAGAATCAAAATAAAAAGAAGATGAAAGGATGGAGGAATTGTAAGGTTAATGTAATAGAATAGTGGGGAGATAAAAAGGTAAATGTGAATGAAATGTTGGAGGAATTGTAATTGTAAAGTGAAAAATAGTTAAAAAGGAGAGAGAAAATGTTGGAAATTGGTGGATGGTGTGGCTCAACAAAAGTGTAGCAATAATAAATACTACACTTTAACCTACATATATATATATATATATATATATATATATATATATGGAAATAGATTAAAAGGGACCCTTAGCATAAAATTATACTACAATTAGAAATTAATTTGAATTAGATTTAGATTCTATTGGTCTTTCACTTTTAATTTTTAATAAGGCTTTGGACCTCTTGGTTTTTATAGGGGTGTAAAATTATAGTACCATTTTTGTTTTTGGAGAAAATCAATATCAAAATTTAAACAATCAAAATTGGACATTTGTCATAAAATTAGAATTAAATATATGATTGGATTTTTTATGGTTCATTTACATTGGACTCCTCATATTTTGCACTGAATAACTCACTTGGTACAAAAAATAAAAATTTTGGATGGGATATGTGGCACAAAATTAGACAAAAATTGAAATTTAATTAGATTTTCTCTCTTCTTTGTTTTTAAATATATACTAGTCAACAAACTACGCAATTCACATAAAAAAAAATTATCATAATATGAATTTTTCTATTTTAAATTTATGTTCAAATATGAAATTTGATAATTGCAATATTTATTTATAGGCATTTGTAGGGCTGCAATTCGCACCTAAACCCAATGGTAGGAAAGAAATAGGCCCAAAGAGCCCAATACAATAAATTTATAGAGAGTGGACTAAAAATCTAGGTTCTAATGAATTTAGTTAACAATAATAGTGGCCCAAAATCACAATATGATACTGATGATTAACTTGTATACTGAAAGTTGTCCTCAGGTTCAAGCCGAGAAGGCTGGTTCTTATATTTCTCTTACTAAAAGACAGATTATAGATGTTGTTCTTGACTCTACAATGTTTTCTTCCCCCCCTCCCCCCTCCTTTTGGGGGTTTCCTCCGCCCTTTATACTCTCCATTCTTCTCTCTCTACCCTCCACGTATGGATCAGATTATAGGGTTGGATACTTGTCCCATCAGTACCTTCTTAAAGCTTTTAAAGATAGCTGTAAGGCTGAACCCTGCTAGTTAGGCATCATTTCTATATTAATGCAGACAGAGAGTTAGATGCAGAGCATTCAATGTGATGACAGCAACTTTCTCTATACTGTGCCTTTACAAAATATCTTTACCTACAGGATCCCCTAGAATCTTGTTTCTGAGTGGCAAATCACACCTCTACACTTTGGCTTTACGCAACTGAGGAAGTATTCCTCCTCGGAAGATAATTTCTTGTCGTCAGACTGCCTAGTGTCCTCGGACTGAGCCTCTGGCCTAATAAATACATAAACATGTATTCTTGGGCCCGTTGCCCCTACAATAACCCCTTGAGATTCTTATTTCTGGCTCCTCGGGAAGAAAGGAGGATCTCAATATCCCTTACCATTACTCTGTGTTCGTCACACATCATCCCTAATTGTGCAGATGTCTTTTAAACTGCCCAAGGCACACTCCTAATGCTTCGGCATGCGAGACACGCCCTTCATTAATTTTGACGGTTCCTTGTTCCTCACGTTCTATGGCATGATGCGGATCCAATGGCTGAGGATTTTGCTGGAAAGAAGGCAGGAATTTTCTCGCCTGTAACCCGCCCTTGATATAAATGCTGCCCAAATTAATTGCTCACTTCACTCTAGTATGCATACACTGAACCTACAAACTCACCTACTCTACTCGTGCCCTCACAATCACCAAGAGCTAGTCCGAGGAGAGCTTTCCTTTTCGTGTAAATTTTTATAAATCCTTTTGTTTACTTTCTTTTCATCTATGTCTTTCTATTCTTTCTTTTTCTCCTCGGCTCTTCTTCCCTCTCTCTATCTCTTTGATACCTTCAAACCTCCCTCGAATATGGGTAGATTTGCCTCTCTAGTAGAATCCGAGGAAAAAAAATGAAGGAGTTTAAAGCTCGATATAGGATCCTACCAGGAGTTTCAATTAGATACTGTAAGGAGGGAGAATGGCATAAGAAAAGGCGAAGTAGTAATCTTAATGATCGCCTTTATAGAGGGAGGGATGAGAATCCCTGTGGGTACAGTCACTAGAGACTACCTTAGGGCTCATAGATTAGCTCCCACCTAATGTGCCTCCAACATGTTTAGAATTTTAGGCTGTGTTAATACTCTTAACGAAAAAATGGGTTTAGAGCTTACCCACCATAATGTTAATTGGGTATACAATCTCCATCACCTAACGGGGCGGAGGTATTACCTAAAGTCTAGGTTTCCTGAGGTTAGGCTCATCTAGTACCTCCTCGATTCTAATAAATGTCTAAACAAGGACTTCCTAATCATATCCGGGGAGTGGCATGTTGGCCTTCCTTGTCCATCGAGAGAGAGGAAACCAGGTGGGGTTCTAGGTTTAGATTGTTTATTTCAAAGTTCTTGCCTTTTTCATTGCTGTCACTCGTACATATATAGAAGTTTTCCTTTAATCAGCGCTATTTTTTGTTGTCAATGTTTTTTGCTTTTCTTAATGGTTTTGTAGACAAACGCGCCGCTATTCCAAATTTTAGCCTTGTCAACGAAGAGAAGCTAGATGAGGTATTGAGGGCTGAAGTGTTCGTTCACACTAACAATCAACTTAGAGTGGCACATCTGATCCTTGGCTACACTCCCTTCTCCAAAACCTTCCAGGCACCGAAATGCGTGATCAGAGCAAAAGATCCACACTTACACCGGATTAGCGTTGTTGCTCCAAGTTTCCTTCTTCCTGAGGGCGCTCCTATCCCTGAGGCCATTTTCACCATGCAACCTATTCTAGAAGGGATTTCTAAGGCAGCCGTTCCCCTTCAGCACACGATTGGTGAAGCTACCTCTTCCCAACCCATTATTGAAGAAGAGGAAGAAGAGGAGAAAAAAGAGGTAGTAGAAGTTTCTGACTCAGAAGACCTCTACGAGGTTTTTGACCAATCCTTGTCCCTCGAGACCTCAACTAGTGACCTTGGCCATCTTGAAGAAGCTTTTTCTCTGCCAGATGAGATTGGGATACAGCATAAGCCCAGGGGTAGCTTGATGGGGCTAATGGAGTCTCAGACCGAGAATAAGACATTCGAGGCTACCAACCAGGCTAAACTCCCTCCTCTCCTTACTTCCCATGATACCCAGCAAGAGGATACGGATAAAAAGATGAAATAAGAGCAAAAAAGGAAAGAGGTAATAGAAGAAGGCAAGTAGGTTTCTTCTAAGGAAACTGAGCCACAATGAGGAGCTAAGGCAGCGAAGACTACCCAGACTAGGTCACAGATTGATGTGGCTCCTAGAGATAGGGGACGTGACCTCCGCGCCAGGGTGCCCAACTGGAATCCAGCTTTGGTGTTGGATGGGTCCCCCCTCCGAGTAGATTCCTCCATTAGAGATCCCCAGCAGGGGAAGGCTGGGTTCATAGCAGATGCTATAGAGTAGGCTCTGTTACTATCCAATGATATGACTGAACTGAGGACACACGAGGTATTCCTAGGTTTGAAGAGAGACCTTGCTAAGGTAAGTTATATCTAGCACTTTTACTATTTATTTATTTATTTCATTGTTATTATGCGCACTTCTATTTTGATAACTTCCTTACTCATTTACTGTGTGTCTTATGTAGGCTGTCCAAGCCACCTTTAGGGCCGAGGAGTTGGTGGACAACTCTCACTGGCAATATAAGAACGAAGAGGGTAGAAGGGTCATTGTTGTTAAGGCCTTCAACGTAGCTGAGAAGAGCCTAAAGGAACTAAAAGTCCAGCTTACCCAAGTTGAGAGTGCTAGAAAAAGTGTAGAGATTACCTTGGAGAGGGCTAAGAAGCAGGCTGAGACACAACGCAAGCAGCTTCGACAAGCCAAGCTCGACCTTGCTGTTACTAGGGTGAAAATTAAGCTATTGACAAAGAAGCTGGACGAGGTTGAAAAGGCAAAGGAGCAGGCTGAGCAAGATGACTACAACATAGGGGTAGTTCAGACTGAAAAGTAGTTTAGGTCCGAGGTAACGGGGGTATGTGGAGTTTACTGCCTCCAAGTGTGGAACGAGGCTCTTGACCAGGCAGGGGTTGATGCCTCTTCGGCACTCAGGAAGGCAGAGAATGTATACTACCCTCTTACCATTCAGACCTCATGCTCATTGACATCTCAAGGTGATAAAGCCCCTATCCCTGACAGCCCTACTAGAGAGGCCTCGTCTAAGGACCCTCCTCCTCCCAGCGAGCCTCAAAAAGGAGGAGAGCAAACCAAGGAGCAAGAAGCCCCTAAGGAAGCCCCCTCCGAGACGATAAAGCCCTTGGACACTCCCAAGGACTTTTCCAGGGATGGGGTAGCCTTACATATTCATGAAATAGTTTTGGCAACCCTCCCCATCCCTACCAAAGAGGATCTTAAAGGCAAAGATGAGGCACCCTCAACAGTAGCTACCACCCAACAGTAGCTAAACATCTTGTAAGTAAGCTGCCTTTCATTGAAATATATGTTTCTTTCATATTTGTGATACTTGTGTCTTTCACTTGTATAGTTTCTATTTTGCCTAGTACTTAACTAATAGGACAATGATGTGTGACCCCATTTGATTATATACCCATGAGGTGAGATTACTACCTCACCCTTTTGACTAACAACATAACAGACTAAAAATTATCAAGTCGACATCATTATTGAAACACACCTCTAACCTCAGAATCCATACATCACAGCAGAACATTCAGATATTGATCAGATAACAAATATGGTTAACATACTCACAAATGCTTTAAGTGATACTCATGAACATCTATTTTTTTAGATCATTTATTGTGGGAATCTTCAACGTATGTGATTTGAGGAGTCAAATATAACCAAAATTCTATTTAACACTTAGAAAAATGTTGAAAAATATCAATTTATCTAAGGTATGTGGTCGAGGAACCAGACATAACTAAGTTTCTATTTAATACTTAGAAAAATAACTTGGAGTGCTAATTTATTCAAAGTAGATAGTCCAAGGAACCAGACATAACTAAGGTTCTATTTAACACTTAGAAAAATATTGAAAAATATCAATTTACCCAAGGTATGTGGTCCGAGGAGCCAGGCATAGCTCAGATTCTGTTTGATACTTAGAAAAATAACTTGGAGTGCTAATTTACCAAAAGTAAATGGTCTAAGGAATTAGACATAACTAAGATTTTTTTTAACACTTAGAAATTTTTTGAAAAATATCAATTTACCCAAAGTATGTGGTCCGAAGAGCCAGACATAGCCAAGGTTCCGTTTGATATTTAAAAAAAATAACTTGGAGTGCTAATTTACCCAAAGTAGATGGTTCAAAGAACCAGACATAACTAAGATTCCGTTTAACACTTAGAAAAATGTTGAAAAATATCAATTTACTTAAGGTATGTGGTCTGAGAAGTCAGGCATAATCAAGGTTCTATTTGATACTTATAAAAAAAACTTGGAGTGCTAATTTACTCAAAGTAGATGGTCTGAAGAACCAGACATAACTAAGGTTTTATTTAACACTTAAAAAAATATTGAAAAATATCAATTTACCTAAGATATGTGTTTGAAGAGTTAGACATAGCTAAGTTTCTGTTTGATACTTAGAAAAATAACTTGAAGTGCTAATTTACCCAAAGTAGATGGTCCAAGGAACCAGACATAACTAAGGTTCTATTTAACACTTAGAAAAATGTTGAAAAATATCAATTTATCTAAGGTATGTGGTCAAAGGAACCAAGCATAGCCAAGATTCTGTTTGATACTTAGAAAAATAACTTGGAGTGCTAATTTACTAAAAGTAAATGGTCCAAGGAATCAGACATAACTAAGGTTTTTTTTAACACTTAGAAAATTTTTGAAAAATATCAATTTACCCAAGGTATGTGGTCCAAAGAGCCAAACATAGCCAAAGTTCTGTTTCATACTTAAAAAATAACTTGGAGTGCTAATTTACCCAAATTACATGATCCGAAGAACCAAACATAACAAAGAGTCTGTTTAACACTTAGAAAAATGTTGAAAAATATCAATTTATTCAATGTATGTGGTCCGAAGAGCCAGGTATAACCAAGATTCTGTTTGATACTTATAAAAATAACTTGGAGTGCTAATTTACCCAAAGTGGATGGTCCAAGGAACCAGACATAACTAAGGTTCTATTTAACACTTAGAAAAATGTTGAAAAATATCAATTTATCTAAGGTATGTGGTCAGAGGAACTAAGCATAGCCAAGATTCTGTTTGATACTTAGAAAAATAACTTGGAGTGCTAATTTACCAAAAGTAAATGGTCCAAGGAATCAGACATAACTAAGGTTTTTTTTAACACTTAGAAAATTTTTGAAAAATATCAATTTACCCAAGGTATGTGGTCTGAAGAGCCAAACATAGCCAAAGTTCTATTTGATACTTAAAAAATAACTTGGAGTGCTAATTTGCCCAAAGTACATGATCCGAAGAACCAAACATAACAAAGATTCTGTTTAACACTTAGAAAAATGTTGAAAAATATCAATTTATCCAATGTATGTGGTCCAAGGAGCCAGGCATAACTAAGGTTTTGTTTGATACTTATAAAAATAACTTGGAGTGCTAATTTATCCAAAGTAGATGGCCTGAAGAACCAGACATTACTAAGGTTCTATTTAACACTTAGAAAAATGTTGAAAAATAACAATTGACCCAAGGTATGTGGTTCGAGAAGCCAGGCATAGCCAAAGTTCTGTTTGATACTTAGAAAAATATGAAATGTAACACATAACAGTATAAAAGATGTGCAACAAAAATGACCTTTATTAATAATAGTACCTTTGTAAATTATTTACTTTCCATGAGCGTGGTACAACTTTTTCATCTAAGTCTTCAAGATAATATGCCCCTATCTCAGCCACCAAGATAATGCAATATGGTCCTTCCTGTTAGGACATATTTGTTTCACCTATTAAAAACATATGTCATTCTTTTATGTAATTAGCTAATCCTTTGACAAAACCCATTTTACTTGTATTTGGATAGATCTAGGATGTGTTTAATGCATCAAGAAAACTTGTTTCAAGATCAAGTGTTAAAGCCATGCAAGTCTGTCCAAGAAACAAGTTGAAAAAGTGTCTGTCATTAAAACTCGACAGCTGGCTCAATAGCTTCATCTATCAAGCTTTAATAAGCTGTTCCAGCCCCGAGGCTCAACAGCTGCTCAACAGCTGCTCGACAGCCTCTTGACACCTCTAGCTGTCTAGATTTAAAGAAAAAAAACAATTTTTCATATCTGTTTTGATTCCAATCTATGGATATGTCTTTAGGCCTTCTTTTCTCATAAGCCTAGACATATAAAATGATTATTTTAAGGGTCATCAAAGTAAACACAAGTTGCACAAGCATTGAGCAAAGTCTGTTCAAGCAATTTGTAACTAAAGACCAAGTTTGCCGTAGTTCATCTCTTTGTGAAGAAGCTGCTGTGACTTTGCACCTTAGGGTTTTGTAACCAAGCATCTTCTTGTTCTTCATTGTGAGGATGAATTGAAGAACTTTGCAGCCAATATCTTTCTGAAGTTGGTGATTGAAGTCGCGTACTGGGATCCGTGCAATTGGTTAGTCACGTACTGGGAGCCGTGTATTGAAAAGGAGAGATTGACACTACAGAAAAAGTCCAATTGAGTATTGGGGTAAGGGTTCAACTGGAAGTTGGTATAAGGTAATAAGGTTCCTTTACTTGTAACCACTTTTGTGATAATAGTGAATTCTCGGGAGTGGTGACCTTAAAATCAACTAATGGGGTTCTTTCCTTGGAGGTTTTTCCCATTCATAAATAAATCACTGTGTCAAATTTATTTTCCACTGCACTTTAGTTTATTGGTGATTTGTTTGTGCTACCGCGCGTTTGCATGTTAAATTAGTCAATTAATTAAACTTGGCTAATTAATTAATTAATATATCACAAAGGGCCAATAGGTTTTTGGCCTATCAAGTGGTATTAGAGTAGGCACACTCTGATTAGGGTTTAATTTTTGTGTGTGATCTATTGACCCCTATTTGTCATGGATAGAGGACAATCTCTTATTATCCCTCCTTTATTTGATAGGACTAACTATGCATACTAGAAAGTACGCATGAGAGCTTTTTTGCAGTCTTTAGATGAGAAGGTGTGACAAGCTGTAGAGATTGGCTGGACTAAGTTAAAGGAAGCGCCGGCCAATTAGGATGAGGCTAAGATTATGGTGGCAAACTTCAATAGCAGGGCATTGAATGCGTAATTCAGTGTAATCATAAATGAGGAATTCAAGAAGATATCCTCCACTGAAACTGCAAAGAAAGCATGGACCATCCTCCAAACAACTTATGAGGGAACAAAGGCAGTTAAGGATTTGAAGCTACAAACTCTCCCTACAAACTTCAAAGAGATAAAGATGGAGGAGGATGAGTCATTTAATGAGTTCTATGCTAAACTCAAGGACATAGTGAACTCTGCCTGTAATCTTGGAGAAACTATCCCAGAACCCAAGATTGTGAGAAAAGTGCTATAATCTCTGCCCAAAAGATTCTATTCCAAAATTACTGCGATTGAGGAATCAAAGGATATTGATAAAATTCCTTTGACAGAGCTGGTTGGAAATCTACAGACCTATGAGTTGGGTTTGTTTAGAATCGAAAAGAAGAGCAAGAGCAAGAGCAAGAGCAAGAGCAAAATTATGGCACTGAAGGCCAAGAGTAGTGAGACGGAAGAGTCTTCAGACGATGAAGATTCTAAAATGAAGTCCTACATCACCAGGAAATTCAAGAAGTTTATGAAGAATGGCAATGAGAAAGGCTTCAACAAGGACTGTAGGCAATCTAGTTTTTCTCAGTTCAAGGGTCAAGACAAAGGGAAGAAGGATGCTAGGGATGGCGATCAGTACATTGTTCCTACAAGACCTAAGTGCTTTAAGTGCCAAGGCTTCGAACACATAAAACAGGAGTGCTCAATATATCTCAAGACAATTAGGAAAAGCAAGGCACTTGCTGTCACGCTAACCAACACCGAGCCTGAAGATGATTCTGACAATGAGGATGACGGAATCTTGAATGCCTTCACTGCCACAATCAATCCTACTGAAGGGATTGTTGAAGATGTGGACGAAGAAGAGGAATTTGTGGAATCTAAGTTTGAGAAGATGAATGATCAAGATGATATTTACACAGCCTATGCTAAGCTATATAAGGTCTCAGAAAAGCATGAGAAACTATATAGGTTGACCACCAAGAAGCTTAGTGATGTGGAGCTTGAACGTGAAGAACTTTCCACAAAATTTAATGAAGCAAATCAAACTATTAGAGCATTGAGGTTTGAAAATAACTTCTTGGTTGATAAGACTAAGAAGCTTGAGGTAAAACTATTCCAAGTCAAAGCTCAGCTAGAAAGGACTTCAAGTGCTAAGCTCGATAAGATGCTCAGTTTTCAAAAAGCTTGTTCAGATTGAACAGGTTTAGGGTATGATTTCTCTTCTTCTAATACTTCTATTTTTGTCCTTCTTGGCAATAATGTTGAAATTGAGAACACTAATGTTAAAACTGAATTAGCTAATGAGAACATAGATAAGGGCAAATCTATCTTAGGAGCACCCCCTAAGCAAGATAAGAAGGAAGTTAAAAAACCTAGGTCTAATAAGGCTAACTCTCAAAGGCCTAAACAAAAGAAACAACATCTTTGTCATCACTGTGGAGCAGTTGGTCACACTCGACCAAATTGTTATAAGTGGTTAGCCACTCAAAATAGCAGTAGCATGTTGGCATCGGAAAACCAGAATCAGTTTCCGTCCTCCTTTGCTCCTCTCGGAGATCTTCTCAAAGCTCTCATGTTCCTTTTGAACTTGAACGGTATCAATTCTTCCTCCTCACCGCCGGTCCAAGGGTTTGCGAAAAGGAAAGGTTCTTCCAAGGTGTGGAAGAAAAAAGGTTCCAAGTGATTTAATCACTTTTTCTCTCTCTCCATCTATTATTTGTTTTGCATTTCTTGTGTGTTTTGTTTTAATGTTTTGAGTCAGTCTAGTTTTATGCATTGCTTTGTTTTGTTTTGCATGTTTTGGTTATTAGTTTTTCAGTTTTAGTTACTTTGTTTTTGTTTTAAAAAAAATAAAAAAATTTTGAAAAATTCAAAAAAATACAAAAATAGTGTGTTTGTGTACATCGGTTCTTGTGAACCTTAAAATGACCATTGGAATAGAGTTTTCTAAATTTTATATCGGTTGTAGTTTTGATAAGCATTTTTATGCACAACTAAGCATGTGAGTTTTGTGGCTCTTTGTTTGTGATGAGTAAGGTTAAGTGATCTCTTGTACTTAATACTTGTATTACTCTTTTTGACGGAAATGACTAGAAAATCCTAAGAAAAAGGCATAAATAACTATCTTACCACTGTTACTTATCAATCATGAAATAACATATGTATGCTTCGGCATTGCAAAAGTGCAATGTCAATGACATTTGTATGCTTCGGTATAGCAAAAGTGCAATGTCAAAAAGCTTAACATAATTGGGTATTTTATTTCTCTCTTTGTATACCCATGCATAGTTTGTTTAATAAAAAGAAAATATGCAAAGAAAGAAAAGCAAAAAGAATAAAATGCTTTGAAATATGATTACAAGCATGTTTTCTAAGAGATGTGGGAGTTATAGGATGTACCTCAAAGGTGATAGTCCCCATCAAACAATTATGATTGTGTGTGAGTTAAAGTGATTTTCTCATATCTCAAATCGTCATAACATAGAGACACTTGTGCAATCTTGTGATGTTTTTCACACACAACATGTAATATTCTTTGCTACTTTTGATACACGTGCAGTTACAATGTGATTTGGCCCATCACAAGGTCTATATATGTTGATGTATGCTCACTAAATTGTCTTAACTTGTTTTTGAAAAATAAAATTGTTTAGACTTTTTTAGTTTATGTGTGACTTTTTGGGAGCTAAATGTTTAACTTTTTGATTTATTGAGAGGTTAAAATGTTAGTTGGATCATTGGCCGAGTTGCACGTTTGATTGCATTCATATCTGTGTTTTTCTCCTCTTTGAAAAACTATTTTTTAAGCCATTTCGACACCTCTCAATACCTGACTTATCTGTTGAGCTCATCAGTTGCATCTTATCACAATCTTGACACCTCTCGATGGCTAGGTTGATAGATCAAGAAATCTCCCAGTCTCTCGATAGTTTCTCGACAGCTGGTGGATCGATTAAGCTTTTCTTGTTCGTGTCTGATGTTTTGTTCCTCGACAGCTGCATCTGTTGACGCCTGTGTTCTTGACACCTACCTCGACACCTGTCTCGATATCTTTTGACACCTCTATCTATCGAGATTTACTGAGGTTCTATATAAAGGTTCTTACGCGATTTGGATTTCATTCTCTCGATCTCTCTCGATCTGTCCGTGCCTATTCATCTCCCAAACACTATCTTCTCTCTCAAAACCTTCAAACCACGTGATTTTCGGCCTCTCTTGCTTCAAATCACTTGGTATGATCTCTCTTTCTTTCTTTCTTTCTTCATGATCTTTTCATGCATTCATACCTAGGTTTTGAGTTTTTTGAAAAATTTTGGGATTTTTAAAAATTGTTGAGTTTTGTAAAATTTTTGGGCTGGGTTTTTACCAAACTAAATTTCAAATCTAATACATTGCATTCTATGAGCATTATAACTATATTATCATGCATTTAGATGTGTACAATTTGACTGTGTACTGGTAGGATTGGATTGGGCTGAGCCCATAATATTTTTTTAATTGCATATCACATGTTTATGCATTTTTTATGCATACGTTCTTTCATTTCAATATACTTGTTATATTTGAAATGTGTTGGGACTTTTCTGAGTGTTTCTTTCTTCCCCCTCTCTCTCTCTAGTTTACGTTAGTGCATCAATGGCACCAAAACGTAAGTCTGCTCCATCCCAGAACCCTCTGCGTTTTAGGGCCTCTTCGTCCTCTGATCCTACTCCTTCTATTTGGTTCCTTCATGAGAAAGCTCAAAAGGACTTCTTGGAGAACTTTTCTAAACGAGGTGTTCATTCAAAACACCAAGTTATTTTGTCAGATTTCGTCGACACTGACCTTCCCAATGTCATTCACAGATGGGAATGGGAGTCACTGTGTGACATCCCAGTCACATGTCCTTCCATGCTAATCCAAGAGTTCTACTCCAATATGCATGGAACTGATACTTCAGTACCTCTCTTTCATACTTGCGTTCGAGGTACGTGCATAATAGTCACACCGGAGTTGGTATCCGATGTGCTTCGTGTTCCGAGGGTTGCGCATCTTGACTACTTCGGTTGTGAGCGTCAACAGACTGTGTCCAAAGACGAGATGATCTCTGCTTTTTGTGAGCACCCACTTAATTGGGGTGAGCATCAGTCTACATCATGTCGACCTTTTGCTAAAGGTTCTCGTTTCTTGAACATGGTGATGACTTTTGTGTTGTATCCTCTCTCTCACTACAACTCCATTACAGAGTCTCGTTCTCGTTTTCTGTTATCTCTTTTTGAGGATCTTTCTATAGATTTTCTTTCACATTTTATTCTTTTTATCATAGATGTGTATAGGGATATGGCTACCCATGATAAGAAACATTTTTCCTTCTGCTATCACATAGATTTTGTGCCATTTTTCTATTCCTTTTCCCTCATCCGACCACTTCTCCTTTATGTATGCCATTGACTACGCTACTGTTAAACGGAGCGAGGCGCAATTTCATTCAAGGTGGTCCGATTCAGCAGCTCCTCCCACTCCTTCAGCTCCTTCTACCTCCGATCCCTCTTCTTCAGCAGGAGGTGTTACTTTGGATGCGATCATGGCGCAGCTTCAGCGCATGGATACTCGCCTTGATACACTTTCTATGAAGTTGTATTAGGTGAACACCCGTGTTGGCCGTGTTGGCCGTGTTGGCCGTATTGCTAGACGGCAGGCTCGCCTTGGTGGTTTTGTGGAGTCTCACTCTCCTCCTCCCGAGGCATCTGAGACATCTGATGATGGTTCCGATAACGATGATGATGATGAGGATAGAGATGTTAGCTCTTCTAGTGTTGACGAGATGTCTACTTGACATTCTTACCCTTTGTCACTCGTGACAAAAGGGGAGAGTAGCTTTGGATATGAGAGTAGTCATTTTTAAGGGGAGAGTTAGGATATAGGGATTTTTTTGTTAGGGGGAGAATTTGTTTTTTTTTTTAGGGATGTAGTAAGGATTACATGTATCTTTTCTTTTCTTTTCTTTCTTATTGAAGATACTTTGTTCTTGTACCTAGGTCTTGTGACCAACTTTACATACATGATGCTTATCTTAGATATATATGTGATGATGTATGTTTTATTTCACCTATCCTTATATGTGTTGTTTCTTTTCTTTTTTTTATACACATGTTTCTTATTTTTGTATATAATCTATTATTTCTGCTTCACACAAAGATTCCTTGATGTGTTTTGTTTGAAGTGTTTCAGAAATACAAGTTGTCAAAGTCTACTTGTCATAAACTCTCTTCTTTTAAAGTTTTTCAAGAGTTTGCGTTAGGATAAATTTTATTATATTCAACAAGTGAGCATGAGTGGAGTGCTTTATGACTTCTCTCATATGTTCATTTGTTTGTTGTGGTTTTGTCATAGATTGCCAAAAAGAGAGATTGTTAGGACATATGTGTTTCACTAGTTAAGAACATATGTCATTCTTTTATGTAATTGGCTAATCCTTTGATAAAACGCACTTTACTTGTATTTGGATAGATCTAGGATGTGTTTAATACGTCAAGAAATCTTGTGTCAAGATCAAGTGTTAAAACTATGCAAGTTTGTCCAAGAAACAAGTTGAAGAAGTGCATGTCATTAAAGCTCGACAGCTTCATCTATCGAACTTTAATAAGCTGTTCCAGCCTCGAGGCTCGACAGCTGTTCGACAGTATCTCGACATCTCTAGCTGTCGAGGTTTAAGAAAACTGGTTTTTCAGATTTGTTTTAATTACAATCCGTGGATATGTCTTTGGGTCTTCTTTTCTCATAACCCTAGACATATAAAAGGATTATTTTAAGGGCCATCAAAGTAGACACAAGTTGCACAAGCATTGAGCAAAGTCTGTTCAAGCAATTTGTGACCGGAGACCAAGTTTGCCCTAGTTCATCTCTTTGTGAAGAAGCTACTGTGTCTTTGCACCATAGGGTTTTGTAACTAAGCATCTTCTTGTTCTTCATTGTGAGGATGAACTGAAGAACTTTACAACCAACATCTTTCTTAAGTTGGTGATTGAAGTCGCGTACTGGGATTCGCGCAATTGGCTAGTCACGTACTAGGAGCCGTGCATTGAAAATGAGAGATTGTTACTATAGAATAAGTCCAATTGGGTATTGGGGTAAGGGTTCAACTGTAGATTGGTATAAGGTACTATGATTCCTTTACTTGTAACCGCTTGTTGTGATAATAGTGAATTCTCGGGAGTAGTGACCTTAAAATCACCCGGTAGGGTTTTTGCCTTGGAGGTTTTCCCCATTCGTAAACAAATCATCGTATCAAATTTATTTTCCACTGTACTTTAGTTTATTGGTGATTTGTTTACACTACCACGCATTTGCATGTTAAATTGGTTAATTAATTAAACTTGGCTAATTAATTAATTAATCTATCATAAGGGGTCAATACATTTTTGGCCTATCACTTCCTAGTTGAGCCCTAATATTCCCCATGCTGGGTTTTTTGTAGTACCTAAAACCTTCCTTAATACCAAATCCTCTAGTGCCAGTGGCCTTAACTTCATGTGTGAGTGATAACCTTGTTTGAGCTTATGTTGATAATATTCCAACTGAACCATGGCGTTATCTCTCCACTCTTCAACCAAATCCAAACTCCTCTATAATAATCTATCATTGTTGTCCTGAGTGAAAGAACTTGTCTTCAGTGTTGGGAATCCTGTTTCAAGAGGAATTACAGCTTCGGCCCCATAAGTCATTGAAAAGGGTGTTTCCCATGTGGATCTGTGAGGAGTAGTCTGATATGTCCAAAGGACATGTGGCAGTTCCTCTACCCATTTTCCTTTCGCATCATCCAACCTCATCTTGAGCCCATTCACTATTACTTTATTAACAGCCTCGGCCTGTCCATTCCCTTATGAATAAGCTAGGGTGGAATATCTGTTCGTAATGCCTAGATCGCAGCAATATCTTCTAAAGGCCTTGCTATCAAATTGAAAGCCATTATCTGAGATGAGGGTATGAGAAATTTCAAACCTGGTGACAATATTTTTCCAGACGAACTTTTTTGCATCCAAGTCCCTAGTATTTGACAATGGATCAACTTCAACCCATTTAGTGAAATAATTTGTGTCGACCAGCAGCCATCTCCTATTCCCTGTTGCCCTAAGAAAGGGTCTTACAATATCCAAGCCCCATTGAGCAAAGGGCCAAACGCTAGATAGAGGATTGAGGACGCCTCCTACTTGATGATCGCATTTCTTCACATACTCCTGTGCTTCCTTCTGCATATTTGGCCACCAGTATCCTTAGGTGAGTGCCCTGTGAGATAAGGATCTACCTCCTGTGTGACTCCCACAAATCCATTCATGTAATTCTTCAAGTAGTAACTCAGTTATTTCAGAATGTATATACAACAGGTATGGTTCAGAAAAAGAACGTTTGTATGACTTTTGGTTCTTGAATAGCCAAAATTGAGGAGCCTTCTTACATACCTTGTCCACTTTAAACTTCTCTTGAGGTAAGATATCTACTTTAAGGAGCAGTACAATGGAGTCCATCCAACTAGGCCCCACTCTGACTTGCTGAACACGAACCACATTCCTACTCAATTCAGTAGGTTTACACAAGTCTTCTACAAGGATAACCCGAGGTAGGCTCTATGCCGAGGATGTTGCTAACATGGCCAAAGAGTCTGCATGGGTATTTCTGCTCCTAGGGACTTGCACTAGGATGAAAGACTCAAACTTTAATTGTAAATGTCTAACCTGGTTTAGATACTCCTACATTCTCGGATCCCTAGCTTTTAGTTACGCTTCCACCTAGCCTACAACCAATCTCGAATCTGAAAACATCTCTACTATTTTTCCTCCCAACTTTTGAACCATGGTCATCCCTACTACTAGGGCCTCATGGTTGGCTTCATTATTTATGGCTAAGAAGCCCAGCCTCAAAGATTTCTCAATACAATCTTCTCCAGAGATATTACAACTAGCCCCACTCCCAATCCTCTCTGATTTACAACGCCATCCACATACACCTTCCACGACAAAGGTTCCTTTAGGGAGATTGCGCTAGTTAATTTTTCATCCATGCCCGACCTCTCGGCATTTTCTTCTAAAGAGGGCTCAGCGAACTCAGCCACAAAATCGGCGAGGACTTGGCCTTTTATAGAGGTGCGAGACATATGCTTGATATCAAAAGCCCCAAGGATTGTACCCCATTTAGCAATCCTTCCCGTGTATTCGGCACTTCAAAGTAATGATCTAAATGGAAGTTGAGTCAAGACAACAAATGTATAGGATTGGAAGTAGTGGGGAAGCTTAAGCGTAACATGCACCACTGCTAGAATAGCCTTTTCCAGTGGTAAATAACGAACATCAGCTTCATGTAGTGAATTGCTCACATAATAAAATGGTCTCTATACACCACCATCAATCCATATCAGCACCAAACTAATAGCATGAAGAACCACAACAATATAGGCGAACAGAATTTCATCTACCTCGGGTAGAGACGTAACAAGTGGCCAAGAAAGATATTCCTTAAGCTACTAAACGGCTAAAGCACATTCCTCATTCCATTCAAATCCCTTCCACTTATTCAACAACTAGAAGAAAGGTCTACATCTATCCACGGATCGAGAGATGAACCGGTTTAAAAGCAGCAGTCAATCTCGTTAATTTCTGAACTTCTTTAGGATTCTGAAGTGGCTGTAAGTTGTTAATTGCTCTAACCTGAGCAAGGTTGACTTCAATTCCACGATGAGTGACTATATAACCTAGAAATTTATCTGATCCCACACGAAAGGAACATTTAGAAGCGTTGAGGCGCAATTTGTGTTTCCTTAGTATTTGAAAGATATTCCCCAAGTCTCCCACATGCTCGGACACAATTTTACTCTTCACCAGCATGTCATCCACATAAACCTCAATAGTTTTACCTAGTTGTGGCTTTAACATCCTGGTCATCATCCTTTGATAAGTATCCCCTGCATTATTTAAACCAAAGGGCATCACCTTATAGTGATAATTTCCTATAGGAATGACGAAGGCTATTTTCTCTTGATCACCTAGTGCCAAAGGTATTTGGTGATAACCTTGAAAAACGTCCAAAAAACTCATCCGAGGATGCCCAACAGTGGCATCCACCAATTGATCTATACGAGACATGGGAAAAGAGTCTTTGGGGCATGCTTTGTTCAAATCTGTAAAGTCTATGCATAATCACCATTTTCTATTTTTCTTTTTCATTACCACTATTTTGGCTAAACATTCAAGATAGAATACCTCCTTGATAGCCCCAGCTTGTTTGAGCTTGATCACCTCTTCTTTGACAGCCTTGGAATGCTCCTTAGATGAGCATCAAGGTGGTTGCTTCCTTGGTATGACAGTTGGGTTGACGTTTAAGTGATGGCATATGAAGGTCGGATCCACTCTAAGGGCCTCGTAAGAATTCCAAGCGAATACATAAATATTTTCTTTCAGGAACGTCATCAACTCTTCCTTCTCCTAAGGAGCCAGTTGAGATCCAACCTGAAAGTATTTCTCCTTATAATTACCTATCATAACTCTTTCCAACTCTTCGCACTTTGTCCCTTCCATCGTAACACCAGATGATACTGACTCATTTGATTGCTACAAACTTTGCTCGGTCGAAGCTGAGGACTCCGTTTTGGTTTTATGCCTAACGGCGGCTGCCATGCACTGCCTAGCTATAGGCTAACTTCCTCTCAGCTCTTCCACTCGGTCACTAGAGGGATATTTCACCTTCAAATGTAGGTTAGAGGAAACAGCTCCCATATCGTGAAGCCACAATCTTGCCACAATGGCTGTGTAAAGAAAAAAGGCATCCACTACTATGAAGTTGACATCCAGCACCTCCGACCCAGTTTGCACTGGTAATTTGATCTACCCCATTGGTATAACTACCTTCCCATCAAAACCTACTAAGGGTGAATCATAACTGGTTAAGTCCTCCAATTTCAACCCCAAACCCTTATAAAAGTCAGGGTACATAATCTCTGCCCACTGCCTTAATCAACCAGTACCCATTTCACATCATATCCCCCTATCCTGAGGGTAACCACCAATGCATCATCATGTGGTTGTAAAGTACCAACTTTATCTTCATTAGAGAAACTCAGCGCTGGTTGGCCCTCTATTCTACTCCTCTTAGGCTCAGGGTAGTATACCTCCTCAGGTGGCTGGGTTACGGATAGTACCCTAGAGTGGTGAAAACCAACTCTTCCTGGCATGGCGAGTATAACATTAATTGTGCCCAAAGATGGTTTTGATGAAATATCCCTCTGGGATCTTAACCTTGCTTGGCCTCCTTGTTCGCTGGGATGGTGCAGGAATTGCTTTAGCCTACCTCCTCGGACCAACTGCTCCAAGTGGCCCTACAGAGTTCTACAACCCTCCATAGTTAGCCCTTGCTCCTGGTGGTATTGACAATAAAGGCTTTGGTTGCGCCTTGGGGGATCACACCTCATCTTGTTTGACCCTTGGAAAAAGGGTTCATTCTTGATTTTTTTTACCCTAAGATTTGATGCACTGGTTCTCAAAACAACAAATTAACCGCTTGCGGTACAACAACAGCCCCGGACTGCCCAGAAAAATCTCGCCAAGGATGATTATTATTGAACCTGTCCGACCTGAAGTCCCTCCTATCCTCAGGGATCACCTTCACTTTGCCTTTACCTAGTTGTTGATCCTTCTCGACCTGCTTATACTTGTCAGTGCGGTCCATAAGCTGGCGCACATTACTAGCCGGTTTCCCTGTTAATGATTTCCTCAAACCATGCTCTGCAGGAAGGCCGGCCCTGAAAATTCTTATGGCCACATCATCAAAGTCACCATCAATCTCATTGAACATCTCCCTATTTGTCTGAGTACATTTTTAAGGTTTCTAATTCTCACAAAGACATAGACAACAAGAAATCTAAAGGTCGAGGAACCCTACTGCACGTAATGAAACAGGATCCAAACACCCAGGTAAGTCCTTTAAAGAAATCAATAGAACTCGCTGCCAGGCCGTTAAACCATCTCATTGGCACAAGTCCCAAACTAGATGGGAACATCTTGCATATCAAAGTTTCATTCCTAGAGTGTACAGCCATCCTCTGATTGAAGTGGCTCACATGCTCCACGGGGTCTGTTCGGCCATTATACATGGTGAACGTTGGCTGAGTGAATCACCGAGGAAGTTTGCCCTCTTCGATTTCACGTGTGAAAGGTGATTTAGCAATCTAGTTCAACGCCCTGGTCATAGCGTCATTTCCCAGGCCTTTGCAAGACAACCTTTTATTTATACGGCCATGCAGGCTACTTTCCTCATACAAAGATGACTCGCTAGGGGGAGTCCTTGATCTGGGCCTATAACTTCTATCTCCGTCATCGTAAGAAGAGGGGTTAGAAGTGGAAGGAGTTTGTTTTCATCGCTCATGACGTAGCTTCCTCTTCAAACGATCGATCTCCAGCTGCATGGCTCTGGCATGTTCCGCATGAGAGACATGGTTCCCACTTCATGATTTACTCCTGCTAGTATGGGCAGTGTGCACACTCCCTCCCCAGTCCCTACTTCATTCAAGATTGAAGAAGTGATCTTAACATTGGGACCCCGTAGACTCTGCTCGGTAAGGACCTAATCCTACCATATTATTAAACTCACTAAGAACACTTTGAAAATTTCCCACAGACGGCGCCAATTATAGGGTCGCAATTTGCACCTATACCTAACGATAGGAAAGGAATAGGTCCAAAAAGCCCAATACAATAAATTTATAGAGAGTGGGCTAGAAATCTGGGTTTTAATGAGTTTAGTTAACAATGATAGTGGCCCAAAATCACAATTTGATACAGATGATATAATTTGCATACTGAAAGTTATCCTCGAGCTCAAGCCAAGGAGGTTGATTCTTATATTTCTCTTACTAAAAGACAGATTACAGATGTTGTTTTTGAGTCTACAGTGTTTTCTTTTTCCCCCCTCCTTTTGGGGGTTTCCTCCGCCCTTTATACTCTCTTTTCTTCTCTCTCTACCCTCCACGTATGGATCAAATTATGGGGCTGGATACTTGTCCCATCAGCACTTTCTTGAAACTTTTGGAGATAGCTATAAGGCTGGACCTTGCTACTCAGGCATCACTTTCACGTTAATGCGGCCAGAGAGTTAGCTACAAAACATTCAATGCGGTAACAGCAGCTTTCTCTATCCTGTGCCTTTATAAAGTATATCTTTACCTACAGGATCCCATAGAATCTTGTTTCTGAGTGGCAGACCACACCTCTCCACTTTGGCTTTATGCAGCTGAGGAATTATTCCTCCTCGGAAGATAATTTCTCGTCCTCGGATTGCCTATTGTCCTCGAATTGGGCCTCTGGCCCAATAGATACATAGACAAGTATTCCTGGGCTTGTTTCCCCTACAACATTTATTATGTTTGTGTTTGTGCATGAAACTATATAATATATTATAGCATGCGGCAATTATTATGATTTTGTTTGCATATAAAACTATATTTTCTATCATTTAAAAAATTGCATTTATTATTATTGTGTTTGTATAAGAAACTATATGACCATTTAAAAATATTGATATATGATTTTTCTATAATGAAAGAGTTTATATGCAACATCAATTGTTGGATATTTTCTGCAATCCACTCCCTGTTAAAATAATTATCAATATGGTTGATGGCTTATAATAGAAAGATCAAAGCACTAAAAAACAATAGAAAGAAAGAGAACAAGATATATAACGCACCTTGTACCTTTCAAAAGAGATCAAACAAAAAAGTTGATGAAATGGCATCATGATATACAAATGTCATATTCATATATGCCTATATAAATTGAACTGGCAATGACATGACATCGGGTTGATTGAGCGCGCCATGTTTTTTACCATAGACTTTTTTGCATGAAAGACCAAAAGGTGACAAGATTTTTAGATAATGTTTATTTAAACAAGAATTAAGAAGGGTAACTTGAGTTTAACTACAGCTTCCTTCTCTCAAGGACAAAGGCACCATGAAGTTGTTCATAATGGATTCAGAAAGAGAATAGATGTCTCTGGTGGCATTGATATCTAATGGAGGAAGGCCATCAGGGATGGTTTCGAATCGAAAGTCACACAAATCATATAACTATCTAAGGAGTTAGGACCTTTGGATTTCATAAAATGTTGGTGGCTGAACTCATAAAAGATGAGGAGGGGTTTTTTACCATAGATTTTTTGTATGAACTACCAAAAGGTGAAAAGATTTTTAGCTAATGTTTATTTAAACAAGATTTAAGTAAAGTAACATGAGTTTCAAATATTACACCAAGTTACAACTGGTATAACTCTAAGTAATGTTACACCACTCAATATTTTTTTAATTTGAAGCAAATTTTGACAAATCAACCGTTAGATTACATTATCTTCGTATATTTTCATGTTTGCAAAATTTCAAGGTGATCAAAAATTAATAGCCATGTCATTAATCAATTTTTTTAAATTCAAGTTTTTGTTCTTTAAAATAATGCATAAAAGATGAGTTTATAGATAAAATGGTAAATAACATCCAATTGACATGAAAATTGGCATGATTGCTAAGAACATACAGAACATGTAATTCAACGGTGAGATTTTCAATATATGAATTCTATAATAAGTTATTAGATGGTGTAACATTACTTAGAGTTATACCAAGTATAAATTAAACCTAACCTTATATATATATATATATAAATGAGTTTATTTCATACTTAGTATCAACTTCTTAATAATAATAATAATAATAATAATAATAATAATAATAATAATAATAATAATAATAATATTATTATTATTATTATTATTATTATTATTATTATTATTATTATTATTATTATTATTATTACTTCAAGTTAATAATAAATGTCTCTTAAGAAAAGATTTTGTAAAAAAATATATGGCTTTAGCATTTCTCTTTTCAAAAAATATTATGTTCACAATATTTACACTATAAATTTTCACAATATTATGAAATCGCGTTACTCAAATATATTCTATTCTTTTAATATATTTATTGGCACCTTGCCCCCACACCCAACCCAACCCAACCTAACCCATTTCCCTTTTCTTTTTTTTTTTTTTTTTTTTTCCATCCGTTTTTCCTCGGCCACAAGAGCCAACCCTTCACCTTTTGTCTTCTTTCCTTTTCTCCTTTCTCTACTTTCCTCTGCATATTTAGCCACACAGCCCACACCCATGCACCTCTTCACCTCGATCTTCTTTATTCTTTTCTTTTATCAAAAACTCTACCGAATTCAAAAGGTTTTTTTGAGATTAGATACGTAAGACATAAATTTAAAAAAAAAAAATAGAGAAGAGAAGAAGAAGAAGTAGCACAGCAAAAGAAGGAGAAGAAGAAGAAGAAGAAGACGAGATGCCGCAGCATAGCAACATAGAGGAGCAGAAAAAAACCATGGGCAATTTAGAAAAAAGAGAAACCCACCAACAGTAATATTTTTGTTTTGAGAGAACGTGTTTGTGCGTTTTGCAACTGCAACTCAAAGCTGCCGTGCCAAAACGTAGAGAATGTGCATTGGCCTTCATATTTTAAAACGCAGCTTTTTAGAAAAAGCTGTGTTTAAAACCTTACCAAACGTAAATATTATTTTTTGGGTTTCAAAAAGCGCTTTTTGCCAGAGGAAAGTGCAAACAAACGGGCATGTATGGTAGTTGGATTGCATCTCAGTATATTTATTATTGTTAATAAAAAAAAAGGAAAATTATGAGGTCTTGTTTTCAATAATAGTTATAACCAACCAGTAAATAATAACAATTATTATGATCGATAAATTACAACCGGCTTAGAGAATGTGTGAAGTAATGTTACACTATTGAATATTTTAATATTTATATATTATTATTGTTAAAAGAAAAGGTTGTTTTAATCCTTTTTATCTTTTTCCATAGTTCCTTGATGGATGTATTTTCTAGTATTTTCTTCATGAGTGTTCTTTCAATAATAGTTATAATAGCAATTATTACAATTGAGAAGTAATATCATGTTAGAGAATGTTTTTTCTCAAAAAAAAAAAAAAAAAATTGTTAGAGAATGTGAAAAGTGATTATGTTACTAGGATTTATAAATTACAATTAGGCAATAGAGAATGTCTTCTACCAAAAAAAAAGGGTTATAGAAAACATGTAAAGTCATAGTGCACTATTGAATATGTTAATATCATAAAAATAAGATTGAAAACCAAAAAAAAAAAAAAAAAAGGCGATGTGGCTTAACAAGAGCGTAACAAAATTAAATGCTACACTTTAACTTTTAGTCTTTTATATATTACTAGTCACAGACCCGTGTGATGAGTGAGAATATATAATTATTTTGTAATGTGATATAATGTATAATTTATTCTTTAAAATTTATTAAAGATAATTTGTTCTACTTAAAAATTGAATTATTTCTAAGAGTATTTTCCACCTCTCTATCTTTACAAATATATCATTATATTATTTCTATTTTTTTTGTTTTTGTTTTTTATTTTATTTTTAAACTTGGGTGTGTTTGATTGATATTTTTTTTTTGTTCTTGTGGTCTATATTCTTCAAACTTTTGTTATAGCATGTTATGTTTACTTTTTTTTTCCTCCTACAACTAAAAATTTTTAAGTTTTCAATTAATTATTTAAATTTCTCATTCTCTTAAGGAGATTATTAGGATAATCAAACTTCATTACAAATTTGCATTTGACATAACTTAAATAAAATAGACACATTCAAATCCATAATCATGTAGATTGTATTTTTATATAAACTCAAATTTTCGCTTTCAAAATATGTAAGAATTTACTCAAATCAAAACTATAAGAGGGTGCATGTGATGGGGAACTAAAAAAACACATCACCAAAATGTATCAATTCAAAGTAGAGATACAAAAAGTATTAAAAAAAAAAAAAAAAAATCATCAATCTAAAGTAGAGTTGCAAGAAAGAATAAATAATCGAGAGAGAGAGAGAGAGAGAGAGAGAGAGTATCAACCTTTTTGAATGGGCAAAATATGGATTGAATGGAAGGGAGAATACCAAATTTTTATAGCAATTGAAATGGGGAAAAGAGGAGTAAAAAAAAAAAGGATGAAATTAAAGGGTGGAGGAATTGTAAGGTTAATGTAATAGAGTAGTGAGGAGACAAAAAGGTAAATGTGAAGGAAATGTTAGAGGAATTGTAATTGTAATTGTAAAGTGAAAAATTAATAAGAGAAAAATACTTAAAAAGGAAAGAGAAAATGTTGGAAATTGGTGGATGATGTGGCTCAGCAAGAACGTAGCAACAATAAATACTACGCTTCAACTTTTAGATATATATATATATATATATATATATATATATATGGAAATAGATTAAAAGGGACCCTTGGCATAAAATTAGACTATAATTAGAAATTAATTTGAATTAGATTTAGATTCTATTGGTCTTTCACTTTTAAGTTTTAATAATGCTTTGGTCCTCTTGGTTTTTACCTTAGTGTAAAATTCCAGTACCTTTTTTTTTTTTTAGAAAAATCAGTACAAAAATTTAAACAATCAAAATTGGACATTTGCCATAAAATTAGAATTAAATATAGGATTGAGTTTTTTTTGGTTCATTTATATTGGATGCCTCATATTTTGCACTGAATAACTCACTTGGTACAAAAAAATAAAAATTTTGGATGAGATATGTGGCACAAAATTAGACAAAAATTGAAATCCAAATTGAAATCTAATTAAATTTTCTCTCTTCTTTGTCTTTAAATATATACTAGTCGACAAACAATGCAATTCCAAAAGAAAATTTACATATTATGAATTTTTCTATTTTTAAATTTTTGTTCAAATATAAAATTTGATAATTGCAATATTTATTTATAGGAATTTATTATGTTTGTGTTTGTACAGGAAATTATATAATATATTATAGCATGAGGCATTTATTATGATTTTGTTTGTATATGAAACTATATTTTCTATCATTTAAAAAAAAATTTATTATTATTGTGTTTGCATAAAAAACTATATATTCTTCCATTTAAACTTATTGATATATGATTTTTCTATAACAAAAGAGTTTATATGCAACATCAATTGTAGGATATTTTCTGCAATCCGCCATGTTTAATATTTTCTGCAACATCAATTGTAGGATATATTATCAATTGTAAGATTGATAATATATATGCCTATATAAACTGAACTGGCAATGACATGACACCCGGTTGATTGAGCGCGCCATGTTTGTTTGATGGATACTTTTTGTTTTGTTTGTTTTTTTTTTTTTTATATACATATATATATACTTCAAAGAATGAAATTAGGGAATGTTGGCCATATGAGCAGAAACTAAGAGTGTGTTTGACATCAATAACTTTTATATACAATTTCTTAAAATCTTTTTTTTTTCTTAATTTTTTCTCATTTGACATCATTGTTGCTTTTAAGACTTGACTTTTGTCGTAAGGTGGGTGCCCGTCGGGCAAATTTTTTTTTTTTTTTTTTGATAATTTTATAAAAGGAAATGGAGGATTTTTTACCATAGACTTCTTTGTATGAAATACCAAAAGGTGACAAGGTTTTTAGCTAATGTTTATTTAAAAAGGAATTAAGAAAAGTAACTTGAGTTTAAAATATTATAAACTTTTTATAGGCGGATGTAAGTATTCAGAATTTTTTCAATCAATTTTTTAGGGTAGTATTTCCTTAGTTTCTAGAAGCAACATAATTTTGGTATTTTCTTAGTAGAGGTTTCTTAGGGGAAAAACTGCCTCCAACGTTGAAGGAAGTTTTCTTTAAACCGGTATGGAAGTAAACTTTTTCTAAGTTTAGTGGTTTGTGATTTATTTTGGTTGAATTTAAGTTGTCATAAACTTGAAATTTGGTTATTTTAGTGAGCTTATTGGAGGTTAGTGACCCTTCTCTTAATTAGTGATATTTTACTTAAAGAGCAAAACTTAGGTACAGTATTTAAATATTATTTCTTAAGGTCTTCTCTTAAGATTTTGCTATGTGTCTTATTTCTCTTTGATAAAAGTGTATTTTTTAAGTTTAGCCACATGACAGAATTTTGAGAGAGGAACCTAAGAAGCAGCACCTAAAGTACTGTATATAAATTTTGTCCTTACTTAAAACATGTATTGAAATTTTTTAATGAAATAGTTGAATGTTTCTCATTATGAAATTATTGATATTTATTCAAAAAAAATTTCTTTAAAGATAAAATCATTATTTCCTTAACTTTGAATGATAGAAATTTTATTAAATTATTTTTATTTAGAAGTTTTTACGTTCTTAAAACTAGGATCAAACTTGTGACAAGTTTAGTGAAAATACTTAATGATGAGATTGTTTCCATTTTTGAACTAAAGCATCATATATGATTTTGAATATGTAGCTACAATGAAAATTAATTTGTTTTGAATATAAATGATTACAGTTTGACAATACTTTGGAACCCACTAATGGGGATATACTTTGGACCCCGCTAATGAAAATACCCCGCTAATTTTTTAAAACATTGGTGTTATTTCCAAGGTCCAGTGAAAAAATTATTATATGATTGTCAATTGCATTCAACCATGTATTTATTAGTTTGAAATGAACTTAATTATTGTTTCCAAATTAACTTACGAAATTTGTTTACTGTGAAAAATAAGAAAAAGATAAAAAATAAAAAAAGATATTTTATTTTTACTTAGTGTTTTAATCTACAATAAAAGAACATAGCTTTTTGCAAGGGTCCACCTTATCTTTTCCCCTTGTGATATTCTTAATCATTGTCTGTCTCGTTGTCACCACCTTTACTTAGTGTTTGGATAATCACTTTTATAGCTGTCGTATTGTTATACAAGTTTCCTATAAATATCTTTCTCAAAAAAAAAAAGTTTCCTATAAATATCCACGTACTTTATTTGATGAAAGTTGGTTTTAAGTATTATTAATGTATATAGTGTTATGGACTTTAGGTCCAAACTAGTTTACTTGTATAGCACACATTCTTGCACTACACTCTTACTTGTACTGCACTCATATTTACTTGTACTACACTCATATGTCTCCTATATAAAGGCACTCACGTATATTCTTTCAGTGAGAAATACAATACAGTCATTCAATATTTCTAACATGGTATCACAGCCACTGCTTTGACCTTTTTCTTAGCAGTCTTGTCTCTATTAGTGTTACTTCATTCTCGCTTCCGCCGTTACAGCAACTGCCACAACTTTTTGCCGTTGAACCTCCAACGTCTTCCAGACATTGTCCTTGGGTTCCGGACCTGTCGCAGCCGCCGTTAAGGAGTTCCACACAGACTACTGCCTTTTTCGCACCGCCGCAAATCTTGCTTCGATCAACTTACATCAGCATCCAGTCTCTACTGATGTCATTGCCACGTCATCTGCTGACGTCATCACTGTTGACCGTTGACTTTTGCTGTCTAGGTGCTCCTTACCCAGTTTTTCACGTAGATTTCATTTTTGCAGTCCAATTTTGCATATTTTGCTTCTAAATTAAGAATAAGAACATTTCTTCTTCCTTCTGTAACAATCGTCGCCGACAATCCAGCAAACGTTTTTGCAATTTTTGTAAACGTTTTGGCCATAATATTAAGACTTGCTATTAGCGCAATAAATCAGTTGTTTCAAATTCTGCTGCCGCTGTTGCTAACACTGAGAGTGTCCAACCAATGGCTTCCGTCTCTGCACAGTCTACATCTTCAGGTCGCACTTTCACCATGTCCACAGATGACCTTAAAAACATCATAGCCAATGTCATTCATATGGTTGGTAATGCATCTTATTCCTCTTCTCTCTCAGCTTTATCTGGTATGTCTCCTTCCTCTTGGCTTATGGATTCTGCTTGTTGCAATCATATGACACCTCACTCGTCCTTATTTTCTGAACTTAAACCTGCACCACACCTTCTTAATATACATATAGCAAATGGTTCCACAATGTCTGGTCATAATATGGGTTCCATTTCGACCTCAAAACTCTCAGTGCCTGGGGTCTTTAATGTTCCTGACCTTTCTTACAATTTGTTTTCTGTGGGACAATTAGCTGAGTTGGGTTATCGCATTATATTTGATTATTCTGAGTGTATTGTGCAGGATCCAAGGACGGGACAAGAGCTTGGGACCGGTCCCAGAGTTGGGCGTATGTTTCCCATAGACAACCTTCGTCTTCCACTTGTTGCTCCTGTTTCTATTGCCGCAGCTGTTGCAGTATCTTCTATTCCTTCCCTTGCACTTTGGCACGCTCGACTTGGTCATGCATCTTCTTCTCGGGTACAATAGTTGGCTTCTAAAGGTTTGTTAGGTTCAGTGTCTACAGAAACTTTTGATTGTGTCTCATGTCAGTTAGGAAAACATCCAGCTTTGCCTTTCAATACTAGTGAATCAATATCCACTGATATCTTTGATCTTATTCATTCTGATGTTTGGGGACCTTCCTCTGTCTCTAGTATTGGTGGCTCTCGATATTTTGTTGTCTTTGTTGATGATTACTCTCGCTATAGCTAGATTTTTAATATGAAACATCGTTCTGAATTATTGCAAGTATATTCTAATTTTGCAAAAATAGTTGAAACTCAATTTTCCAAACGTATCAAAATTTTTCGATCTGATAATGCTCTTGAGTATACTCAATATGCTTTCCAAGCTGTTTTGCATTCCTATGGCACTGTTCATCAACTAACTTGTCCAGGTACCTCTCAACAAAATGGTAGAGCCGAACGAAAACTTCGTCATATTCTTGACACTGTTCGTGCTCTCATTCTCTCTGCTAAAGTTCCTGCTCCTTTTTGGGGAGAAGCCGCTCTTCATGCTCTTCATACTATTAATCGCATTCCTAGTCCTGTCATCCAAAATCAAACTCCATATGAGCGCCTTTTTGGGTCACCTCCAGACTATCATCACCTATGCTCCTTCGGTTCTGCTTGTTTCGTTCTTCTTCAGCCACATGAGCATAATAAACTTGAGCCTAGATCAAGGCTTTGTTGTTTCCTTGGCTATGGCGAAACTCAAAAGGGGTATCGGTGTTATGATCCTATTTCTCATCGTCTTCGTATCTCCCGCAATGTTGTCTTTTGGGAACATCGTCTCTTTGTCGAGCTTTCTCACTTCAGTGCTTCTCTATCTTCCTCTTCTGTCTTAGATCTATTTCTAGATGAGGCACATACTCCTTCTGTAGCTGCTCCTGACCCTCTTGTAGCTTCTCCCGATCCTCCTGTAGCTGCTCCTGATTCTGCTATAGACTTCTCTGTCCAACCACCAGATATCCTTGATCCCTTTCCTAGTTCCCCCTTTAATGAACAGGTGAAAGATAAACAGGTTGAAGATGAGCTACCCAACCCTGATCCTGGGTCCCCTGCTCCTGCTCCGCCTGAAGATCTTGCACAAGACATTCCACCTCGTCACTCAACTCGGGTAAGGTCCATTCCTGCACATCTGCTTGACCATCATTGTTACACTGCCCTTGCTACACTGCACGAGCCTCACACCTATCGTGAGGCTTCCACTGACCCTTTATGGCAGATTGCAATGAAAGAGGAACTTGATGCATTATCTAAAAACCATACTTGGGACTTGGTCACTCTCCCCCCTGGGAAATCTGTGGTTGGTTGTAAGTGGATCTACAAGATTAAGACTCGCTCTGATGGGTCCATTAAGCGCTACAAAGCTCGTCTTGTTGCAAAAGGTTTTACACAAGAGTATGGGATTGATTATGAAGAGACCTTCGCTCCGGTTGCTCGTATCTCATCTGTTCGTGCCCTCTTAGCTGTTGTTGCTGCTAGTAAATGGGACCTTTTCCAGATGGATGTCAAAAATGCATTCCTTAATGGGGATTTAAGTGAAGAAGTTTATATGCAGCCTCCTCCTAGTCTCTCTGTTGAATCAAACAAGGTTTGTCACCTTCGACGTGCACTTTATGTCCTTAAACAAGCTCCACGAGCTTGGTTTGCCAAATTCAGCTCTACCATTTCTCGCTTGGGTTATATGGCCAGTCATTATGATTCTGCCTTATTTCTTCGTCGTACTGACAAAGGCACTATTTTACTTCTCCTGTATGTGGATGATATGATCATAACTGGTGATGACCTCAGTGGCATTCAAGAACTCAAAGATTTTCTCAGTCAGCAGTTTGAGATGAAAGATCTTGGACATCTCAGCTACTTCTTGGGTCTTGAAATCACTCATTCTATAGATGGACTTACTCAAGCCAATTATGCCTCTAAACTCTTGTCTAGAGCTAGACTCACTGATAGCAAAACTGTTGACACTCCAGTTGAGCTTAATGCGCATCTAACTCCCTCAGGAGGGAAACCATTGTCTAATCCCTCTCTTTATAGACGCTTAGTTGGCAGCCTAGTTTATCTCACTGTTACTCGTCCAGACATTTCCTATGTTGTTCACCAGGTGAGCCAGTATCTGTCTGCTCCACTATCGACTCACCATGCTGCTGTTTTGCACATTCTTCGGTACCTAAAGGGCACTCTCTTCCATGGTCTTTTCTACTCTGCTCAGTCTCCTCTTGTTCTCTGTGCATTTTCTGATGCTGATTGGGCAGGAGATCCCGCTGATCGTAGGTCCACCACTGGTTATTGCTCTCTTCTTGGTTCTTCTTTGATTTCTTGGCGAAGCAAGAAACAAACTCATGTGGCCCGTTCCAGTACTGAAGCAGAATATCGTGCCCTTGCTGATACCACATCTGAGCTTTTGGCTACGATGGCTTTTCAAAGACTTAGGTGTGTCTACATCTTTTGCTACTCCTCTTTATTGTGACAACAAGAGTGCCATTCATATTGCTCACAATAATGTCTTCCATGAACGGACTAAACACATCGAGATCGATTGTCATTTTATCCGTTACCATCTTGTCCATGGTGCTCTCAAGCTAATCTCAGTCTCCTCTACAGATCAACTTGCAGATATTTTCACCAAGTCACATCCTAAAGGATGCCTTCGTACTTTGGTTGACAACCTCAAGTTGGTCTCACATCCACCTTGAGTTTGAGGGGGGGCTATTAATGTATATAGTGTTATGGGCTTTAGGTCCAAACTAGTTTACTTGTATAGCACACATTTTTGCACTACATTCTTACTTGTACTGCACTCATATTTACTTGTACTACACTCATATGTCTCCTATATAAAGGCACTCATGTATATTCTTTCAGTGAGAAATACAATACAGACATTCAATATTTCTAACAAGTATAATTGTACCTCGAAAAATTGTGCCTCCAGTTTTTTTGTCTTTTCTTTTTTCATAATGTTTTTTTTGTTTATCCCTTCTCCCAAAAAAGTCACTTGTGCCTAAATACTTGATTAGAAAACTTTATCTGCCTGTTAAAGCAAAGAATGATAATTCAAAGCTATGTTTCATTCTTTAAAAAAGTTATGACAATTAGATTCGATTTTGTTTCTAGGTGACCTAATATGACAACATTAGTCGATTGGACTCACAACTTGGAAGTCCCAAGATTCAATGTTACTGAGGCCCAACAAGCGATCTAGGTGTTTCTGGATTTTTGTTATGCTCCTGTGGTGTGTGTGTGTGTATATATATATATATATATATATATATATATATATATATATTCCTTATTCAGCTATCTTGACAAAGCCAACTTAATATTTAGAGGTTTTTTTTTTCTTATGATAAGATGCAATTTTTTTTTTTGGGAAGCATACATTTAGAGTTTAGTTTAAGATGGATAATATCACCAAAACATCTAGTCAAGAAGACAATCTTTTCCTATTTCATGGATTCTCGTTTCTGCTATGTTCGTAGACATGGTAATAATGTCACCCATAGACTTAGTAAAAGAGCTAAAATTTCAGACCATTTTCTTGTCTAGATGGAGTACTTGTTCCACCAGATGTTTTTGATATTTACAATTCAAATTAAAAAAAAAAAAAATGATAGGCCATAAACGTATTAATTCCTTGTGATGTATTAATTTATTAATTAGTCAAGTTATTAATTAACCAACTTAACATGCAAAGCGTGTTGTAACACAAACAAATCACCAATTAAACTAAATATGCAGTGAAAATTAAATGACATAGTGATTTTTTTACGAATGGTGAAAACTTACACAGCAAAAACCCCACCGGGTGATTTTAAGATCATCACTCTCGAAATTCTACTATTATCACAACAAGCGGTTACAAGTGAAGGAATTCCAAGTACTTTACCAACCTACAGTTGAACCCTTACCCCAATACCCAATTGGACTTATTCTGTAGTGACAATTTCTCCTTTTAATGCACGGCTCCCAGGTACATGACTAACCAATTACGCAAATCTCAGTACGCAACTTCAATCACCAACTAGAGAAGATTGTTGGCTGCAAAGTTCTTCAATTCATCCACACGATTAAGATCATGAAAATGCTTTGTTACAAAACTCTATGGTGCACATTACAAAGCAACTTCTTCACAAGAGAGATGAACTAGGACAAGAACTTTGACTCTGGTCACAACTTTCTTGAACAAGGATTTCTTAATGCTTGTGCAACTTGTGAACTCTTTGACGGCCCTTAAAATAATCCTTTTATATGTCTAGGGTTAAGAGAAAAGAAGGCCCAAAGACACATCCACGGATTCCAAGAAAATCATATTAGGATTCTGAAATTCTTAATTCTCGACAAATAGAAGCTGTCGAGAACCTGTCGAGCCACGGGGCTGGAACAGCTCTTTAAACCTCAACACATTCTAGCTATCGAGCTAGCTATCGAGTTTTAATGAATTTGCACTTTTCAGTTTGTTTCTTGGACAAACTTGATGACTTCAATACTTGATTTTAAAACACAGTTTCTTGAAGTATTAAACACATCATAAATCTACCCAATTACAAGTAAAGTGCGTTTTGTCAAAAGATTAGCCAATTACATAAAAGAATGACATATGTTCTAAACAAATGAAACACATATGTCCTAACAATCTCCCCCTTTGGCAATCCGTTACAAAACCAAAACAAACAAATGAACATATGAGAGAAGTCATAAATCACTCAACTCATATTCACTTGTTGAATACAATAAAATCTATCCTAACACAAACTCTTGAAAAACTTTGTAAGAAGAGAGTTTATGGCAAGTAGACTTTGACAACCTGTATTTCTTAAACACTTTAAAACAAAACTCATCAAGGCATCTTAGTGTGAAACAGAATAATAGAGTGCATACAAGTAATAAGAATCATGTATATAAAGATAGAAAAGAAACAACATATGCAAAGATAGGTGAAAGAAACATACATCATCATATAAAGAGAATAAGTCCAATGTATGTCATAAATGGTCACAAGACCTCATGTACAAGAAAAAAAATGTATCTAAAGTAGAGAAAAGAAAAAGATACAAGTAATCCTCACTACATCCCTCAAAACAACAACACTCCCCCTATAAAAAATGTCCTATACAAGCTCTCCCCCTAAGTATGACTACTCTCATAACCTAAACTACTCTCCCTTTTTGTCACGAGTGACAAAGGGTAGAGTGTCAAATAGACTTGGAAGTCACAGAAGGTGGTGGAGAAGAAACCTCAGGAGCAAAACCACCCATGGTTGCCTGTCGCCGAGCAATGCGACCAACACGAACATTCACCTGATACAACTTTGTAGAGAGCATATCTAGGCGAGTATCCATACACTAAAGCTGGGCCATGATGTCTCCTAGTGACACATCACTCGTAGAAGAAGAGGGAGCAGATGTGGCTCGAGCAGATCTAGATGAAGCCGAACAGGAGGAAGGAGCTGCTGAAACCGTTTGTCGCGACCTAAACTGCGCCTCACTACGTTTTACGGTAGCGGCGTCTATGGTACACATGACATGGAAGGGGTCGGACACGGGAAAAGGGACAGAAAAGTGACGTAAGATCCTCGTGATAGCGAAAGGAAAGATGAGCTTATCACAGGTAGTCGTATCCCTATAAACATCTATGATAGAAAGAATAAAATGTGAAGGAAAGTCTATCGAGAGATGCTCAAGAAGAGACAACAAAAACCGAGCACAAGGCTCTGTGATAGAGTTGTAGTAAGAGAGTGGGTGCAAAATAAAAGTCATCACCATATTCAAAAGAGCGCTCACAGAAAGTGGTGATCATATCATCTTTGGACACAGTCCTCAGACGCTCATAACTTAGGTAGTCAGGATGCTCTATCCTAGGAACCTGAAGCACATCCAGAACAAGTTGTGGTGTGACAGAAAAGCGCGTACCTCGAACGCGAGTGAAAAACAGAGGTACATAAGGATCAATTCCATGCATGTTGGAGTAAAACTCTTGAATCAGCACGGAAGGACAACTGACCGGAATGTCACAAAGTGACTCCCAACCCCGACTATGAAAGACATCGGGTAAGTCAGTGTCGGCGAAGTCTGCAAGAATAACTTGGCATTCTGAATGAACACCTCGTTTAGAAAAGCTCTCCGAGAAGTCCTTTCAGGCATCCTCATCACGGAATCGAATAGAGGAGGGAGCAAAATCAGAAGACGAAGAGGCCCTAGAACGAAGAGGATTTTGGGACGAAGTGGACTTACGTTTTGGTGCCATAGACATTACTAACGTAAACAGAAAGAGAGGGGAGAAGAAAGAAACACTCAGAAAAGTCTCAAAACAATTCACATATAACAAGTATATTGAACAGAGAAACCGTATGCATGGGAAATGCATAAACACGTGACATGCAATATAAAGAGCATCATGGGCTCAGCCCAATCGAAACCAACCAGCACATAAACAAATTGCACACATCTAAATACATGAGACTACTGTTAAAATGTTAATGTGATGCAACCCATCCCAAAAATTGCAACAATAACTCATCAATTTTGAAGAACCCCAAACTTTTTCAAAAACCCCAAAAATTAGGTTTCAAAACATGAAATGCATCTAAATAGAGGAGATTAGAAGCTAACCAAGTGAAGGAAAGCTTGAAAAAGCTTGAAGAAACCTTGGGTAGAGGTTTGGAGTGAGAGAAAGAGGTTTGGGAGGTGAAGAGACAGAGCTATCGAGAGAGATATTGAGAGAAATAAGAAACCGGATCGCACAGAACCTTTATATGGATGTTCAGTAAATCTCGATAGATACAGGTGTCGAGAGGTGTCGAGTTATCTATCGAGGAAGGTGTCTAGAAAAACAACGTCGATAGATAGAGCTAACGAGAAGGTGTCGAGGAATAAAATAAAGACACGAGAATAGAAGCTCGATCGATCCACCAGCTTTCAAGAAACTATCGAGAGGACAGAAGTTTTCTCGATCGATCCACCAAGTGTCAGGAAGCTGTCGAGATTGCGATAAGAAAAAGCTAAGAAGCTCGACAGACAGCCAAGTATCGAGGAGGTGTCGAGCTAGCTTTTAAAAGCAGTTTTTCAAGAAGAAAAAAACATAGACATGAATGTAATTACGCATATAGCTCAACCAATGATCTAATCAACATATTAGACTCTCAAAATCATCTCTCAACAACAATTTTAAGCATATGGATCCCAAAACACACACACACTAAACAAGTCTAACCGATTTTATATTTCAAAAACAAGTCAAGACAGTTTAGTGAGCATACATTAACACATGTAAACCTTGTGATGGCTAAATCACATTGTACCTGCACATGTATCAAGAGTAGCAAAGAGTATTGCGTGTTGTGTGTGAATAACATAGCAAGATTGCATAAGTGTATGCATGTTATGACGATTTTAGATATGAGAAAATCACTTTAGCTCACACATAATCATAACTATTTGATGGGGACTATCACCTTCGATGTACATCCTATAACTCTCACATCTCCTAAAATACACGCTTGCAATCATATATAAAGCATTTTTATTCTTTTTGCTTTTTATTTTTCTTTGCATATATTCTTTTATTAAGCATATCATACATGGGTATATAAGAGAGAGAAAAGAAATGCCCAATTATGTTAAGCTTTTTGACATTGCACTTTTGCTATGCCGAAGTATACAGATGTCATTGACATTGCACTTTTGCTATGCCGAAGCATACAGATGTCACTTCATGATTGGTGGGTAACAGTGGCGAGATGGTTATTTATGTCTTTCTCTTAGGATTTTCTAGTCCTTCCCGTTAAAAAGAGTGATATGAGTGTTAAGTACAAGTGATCACTTAACCTCACTCATCAAAAACAAAGAGTCACAAAGCTCACTTGCTTAGTTATGCATAAGAATACTCATCTAAGTTACAAGAGATACAAAATTTAGAAACTTTATTTCATTGGCCATTCAAGGTATACAAGTACCAATGTACACAAACGCACACTATTTTTGTATTTTTCAATTTTTCAATTTTTTTTTATCTGAATAACAAAATAAAACAAAAACTGAAAGTAAGGAAACAAAAACATGTTAATCAAAACAAAACAATGCATAATACTAGATTGACTCAAAACAGTAAAGCAAAACACACAAATAATGCAGAAACACAAACAAGAAGAGGAGAGAGAGAAAAAATGATTAAATCACTTGGAACCCTTTTCCTTCCACAACATAAAAGAACATTTCCTTTTTGCAAACTCTTGAACCGGTGATGAGGGGGAAGAATTAAAACCGTTCAAGTTCGAAAGGAACATGAGAGCTTTGAGAAGATCTCCAAGAGGAATAAAAGAGGTTTAAAGCTAATTCTAGTTCTCAGATGCTATCATGCCATTGCTTTGTTGAGTGGCTAACCACTTATAGCAATTTGGTCGAGTATGACCGGCAATATTACAATGATGACAGAGATGCTGCTTCTTCTGTTTAGGCTTTTGAGAGTTAACTTTCTTAATCCTAGGGTTTTTAGTTTCCTTCTTCTCAAGCTTAGAGATGCTCTTAAGATGGATTTACCCTTTGTCTAGGTTCTCACTAGCTAATTTAGTTTTAACATCATTGTTCTCAATTTAATGTTATTAGTAGGACGAACAAAAGTAGTAGTACTAGCAGAAGCAATATTAAAAGAAGAGAAATCATACCCCAAACCGGTTCGATCAGAAACAGATTTCTAAATGCTGAGCATCTCATCCAGTTTCGCACTTGATGTCCTTTCCAATTGAGCTCTAACTTGAAACAACTCCGCTTTAAGCTTCTTGGTCTTCTCAGCCAAGAAATTGTTTTCGAACCTCAGTGTCCCAATAGTTTGATTTGCTTCATTGAACTTAGTGGAAAGCTCCTTACGGTCAAGTTCCACATCACTGAACTTCTTGGTAGCCAGCCTTTAGAGTTTCTCATGCTTCTTAGGAAGCTTGTACAGTTCTCATAGGTTGTATGGATATCATCTTGATCATCCATCTTTTCAACCTTAGCATCCACCAATTCTTCTTCTTCATCTTCTTCATCTTCATCTTCATCTTCTACAATCCTTTCAGTAGGATTGACAGTGATAGTGAAGGCATTCAAGATTCTATCATCCTTATTGTCGGAATCATCCTCAGGCTCAGTGTCGCTCAAAGTAGCAGCAAGTGCCTTACTCTTCCCAATGCTCTTGAGATATATGGGACACTCCTGTTTTATGTGACCGAAGCCTTGACACCCGAAGCACTTAAGTCCCACGAGAACAGTGTACTGACCGTCATCCCTAGTATCCTTCTTCCCTTTATCTTGGCTCTTGAACTGAGAAGAACTGGATTGCCTATGGCCCTTGTCAACGCCTTTTCCATTGGCATTTTTTATGAATTTCTTTAATTGCCTGGTGATGTAGGACTTCATCTTAGAATCTTCATCTGTTTCACTGCTCTTGGCTTTCAGTGCCATACTCTTGCCTTTACCTGACTTGCCAATTCTTGTCAACCCTAGCTTGTAGGTTTGCAGATTACTAACCAACTCAGTTAGAGAAATCTTGTCAATATCTCGATCTTGGCATGGAATCTCTCGAGCAGAGATTTGAGCACTTTTCTTGCAATCTTGGTTTCAGGAATAGTTTCCCCAATATTGAAAGCTGAATTTACTATGTCCTTGAGCTTAGTATAGAACTCATCGAACGACTCATCCTCCTTCATCTTAATTTTTTCAAAGCTTGTAGTGAGCCTCTGTTGTTTCGAATCTTTGATAGCCTTTGTTCCCTCATAGGTTGTCTGGAGGGTGGTCCATGCTTCCTTAGTAGTTTCAGTGGAGGATATCTTCTTGAACTCCTCATTATTGACCGCACTAAATAAAGCATTCAATGCTCTACTGTTGAAATTTGCCGCTTGATCTTAGCATAATCCCAATCAGTCGGCGCTTCTGTAGGCTTGGTCCATCCTATCTCTACAACTTGCCACACCTTCTCATCTAGAGACTGTAAGAAAGCTCTCATGCGTACTTTCCAGTATGCATAGTTAGTACCATTAAACAATGGAGGTATAATAAAAGACTGGCCTCTATCTATGACAATCAGGGATCAATGGATCACACACAAAGATTAACCCTAATCAGAGTGTGTCTGCTCTGATATAACTTGATAGGCTACAAACGTATTGATCCCTTGTGATGGATTAATTTATTAATTAGTCAAGTTATTAATTAACCAACTTAACATGCAAAGCATGTTGTAGCACAAACAAATCACCAATTAAACTAAGTATGCAGCGGAAATTAAATGACAAAGTGATTTGTTTACGAATGGGGAAAACTTACACGGCAAAAACCCCACCGGGTGATTTTAAAGTCACCACTCCTGAAATTTCACTATTATCACAACAAGCAGTTACAAGTAAAGGAATTCCAAGTACCTTGCCAACCTACAGTTGAACCCTTACCCCAATACCCAATTGGACTTGTTCTGTAGTGACAATTTCTCCTTTCAATGCACAGCTTCCAAGTACATGATTAACTATTTGCACGGATCCCAGTACGCGACTTCAATCACCAACAGAGAAGATTGTTGACTGCAAAGTTCTTCAATTCATCCACACAATAAAGATCACAAAGATGCTTGGTTACAAAACCCTATGGTGCACATTACACAACAACTTCTTCACAAGAGAGATGAACTAGGGCAAGAACTTTGTCTCTGGTCACAACTTGCTTGAACAATGATTTCTCAATGCTTGTGCAACTTGTGAACTCTTTGACAGCCCTTAAAATAATCATTTTATATGTCTAGAGTTAAGAGAAAAGAATGTCCAAAGACACATCTATGGATTCCAAGAAAATCAGATCAAGATTCTGAAATTATTAATTCTCGACAAATAGAAGCTGTTGAGAACCTGTCGAGCCACAGGGCTGGAACAGCTCTTTAAACCTCGACACATATTACTTGTCGAGCTAGCTATCGAGTTTTAATGAACTTGCACTTTTCAGCTTGTTTCTTGGACAAACTTGATAACTTCAATACTTGATCTTGAAACACAGTTTCTTGAAGCATTAAGCACATCCTAAATCTACACAATTACAAGTAAAGAGCGTTTTGTCAAAGGATTAGCCAATTGCATAAAAGAATGACATATGTTCTAAACAAATAAAACACATATGTCCTAACAAAAAAGTGTCATAAATGTTATAGTTGGTGTGAATTTTATGAATGAATTATATTTATTTAGTAATATTTCTTTTAAAAGGATAGAGAGAATTGTAAAACATGGTTTGCTTCCTGGTAGAAGTACATTTTGAGATATCTTTTTTTTTTTTTTTTTTTATCATTTTAAACCCTAAACCCTAAACCTTTTTATCATATTTTTTAAGGAATTGGTGTACGTGGTTCTAAATTCTAATGACTGTGATATATTTATTCAGTATTATTTATTTTCCTTGCGTCTCCAAGCTTACTGGGAGGTGGGATCACTGGAACTCTTTGATTTATCTAATTCAGTTTGCCGCTGATTGACTTTGCTACTGAGTTTGCATAAGAGGGTAAGAGCAATCAAGAGCCATGTTTTCTTGGGCTCAGTTGAGAGTAATGCAATTTCGCTTCTCATCAACTACCTGAGATAGTCCCAAGGATTGTGATTTGTGGGTTCCCTTCCGAGGATCATGTATTGTTTTGAGACCACCTTGGACCAGTCTTAAGGCTTCAATTTCCATGGGCCTTTAGCTGGAGATTTAAACATTTTAATGAAAGATCCAGTGGACCTTGGTGCTGACCTTGTGAGCCCAATTTCATCCAACTCCAGGTCCTTATTTACAAGGATTGTGGGCTTGAAAAAAAGGGATTTTGGACTGGTTTTGTGGGTAATGGCTTTGCTGGTTTGTTGTCCAAAATAGTGCCACTGACACTCTTCCACTGAAATGTATAGTTGCTAGATTGACTCTCTGTATATATCAGCTGCGTAAGGTAAAGGAAGTCTATACTAGTAATTGTCTTTGGGTCCTGGCATTATCACAATGATGAATGATGGTAAAGACTCCCAAAAGGAGAAACATTATTAGTTTGTGGGGCTGGCTTTGGTGAGAATGAGATTTCTAACTGTGAATTATGCCACCCTTGGGCCTCAAGGATTTGGGTTTTAGGGTACTAGTCGAACACCATCTTTTGCAATTAGAGAACAAAAGAAAGTTTTTTTCCAAATCGATGTGGGAGAATCTTTTCCAACCCATTATTTGCCAACTCATAAAATCATCTTTGCATATTATTTAAATTAGTATATAACTCATGCTTACGCACACGATTGATGATTTGTAATGGTGCTGTTAATTTGGATTATTAAATATATAGGACATTAGTTCGACCATGACATTTGGAGGTACTAAATTATTTTTCCTTGCAATTTTAATGATATTGATTACGCCAAATTTCTCATTATACTCCTGTTATGTATATAATTTTGAAAATCACTATTGGACACTACATATATAATATCAATCCACTATTACTGTCCATGAAATTCTACTAAACACAACACAAAATAAAAAAATAAATTGGTTCAATAATATCTCCTAAATTTAATGGGGATAGGTACATAAAATCGTTTAGCTCAATTACAGTTTGTTACATTCAAGATCTTTACATACAAAATATCTAAATAGAAAAGGCATAAAAAAAATATACTCATTAGTTCAAAAAAAAAAAATAACAGAAAAAATGTAAACAATTTAACTTGTATAAAAAGCTAATAGAGGCAAAATCTAATTTTGATTCTGTTAGGTTCTAAAAGTTTAGAACAATTGTCAAACCACGAGCACAAACTTGTCTAGATATAGATCTTAGAGTCTATAGGTTTGATTAGACAATATTCAAGATGTTACAAGTCAGAACACAAGAACATACAGGCTGCAAAAAGAAGAATTCAAAACATGCCAGGTTCAACCGATCGAAAGACAACTTCGATTGATCGAAATAAGAGTCTGCAGAATTTTAATTAAGTCCATCTGCTCATTAAGCCCATTAAGTAATTTGGGTTTCAGATTTATTTCACATAATATTTAAAGGAAACCCTAAAGCACCTTTTGAGAAGACTTTGGAGGTGCTCTTGTGAGATCTAAAAGGTATTGGGCCTTCCTCTTTCAAAGTTACAACTAGAAATCATTCACATACCATTAGAACCAACAAATTTGAAGTTGTTGTAGTAAGATTAAAAACTGCTGATGATCTAAACCTTCAAGGGTGGTCTCGGAGTCCAAAACTAGAGAATTTGTGTTGCTAAACCTTTGAGTAGGATCTTAAAGTCACAAGTGCGGGTGCTTGTGCTGCAAATCCAAAAGAGAAGGAATCTGTGGATTCGGAGTTAGCACATAGTCGTATCAATAAGTTACTACTAGAGGTAGCAATAGATTTAGGGTTAAATCTTTTATAAAAACTTCAGTTTTCTATTTGTGGATTTGTTTGCCTTGAGGATAGGTCAAGTTAAATCTTTCCTGGGTTTTTTACCTTGAAACTAGACAGTTTCATTGGTTTCCCTAGGTAATCATATCGTTGTCTTATTTATTTTTTCACAATGAATGATATGATTTATTACTATTTAATCTAAAACTGAATAATAGACCTAAGTGTTAACTTAGTTAATTAATTAGATTAAGCAATCTGAGTGTTAAGTGGTCTAAACAAACAAACAGATTTTAATTAAATTTTTTCTCAACATGACTCATTAAATATGTCTTGGGCTCAAAATTATACTTGAATAATTTATGAAATACAGAGTAGTGAATTTAAAAAAAAAAAAAAATTCCCTGAATAGGTTGAGAAGAAATTCAACGCCTAATTTAACTTCTCACTTAACAAGCCAAAATAAAATCAATTGGATACTCGGTTTATAGCATTGCCAATCAAGATTGTCAAACCTGGATTGGACTGGCCGGTCCGACTGAGTTAACCAAAAACTGGATTGAAATCTGGTTTTTTAAGTAAGCAGAATCAGATTCAAACAAATCCCGTGAACCGCTTGACCCACAGTTGGACCGTCCAGTTCAGGTAGAACTGGTAGGGGTTCAATCACAGTACTTGATAAATTACAAAAAATTATTAAAGTGCAATTACTGGGATTAGAACTTCGGCTGAATTGGGTTAGCTTTAGAGTCTTACCACTAGGCTATACTGGAGTGTTGATGCTCTCAGTGAAAACTAAATATACTTAAAGTAAACTTAACAGAATTCATACCAATAAATTAAAAAAAATTTCATTATTACTTTTATTTTATATTATAACTAATATTCATAATATTTTTATTATATTATATATTTTAATTAGCCATTGCTAATAGGGAGTATATAAATATATTCATAGTTTTATACTTCAAAAATTAATTATAACTTTTAAAGTATTTTTTCATGCTTTATTATTTTCCTTTTATTAAATTTCTTTAAAATATGCTTCAAAATCATTTAATTTTCCCCATATATATAATTTTATAAATATAATATCAATATTTGTATTTAATTAATTAATAAGATAATTACAACATTATCATGGTTCGACCTCGGTCAGACCTTAAAAACTTTGAACCTCTCCCCTTACTGGTTCTGTGAACGGCCCGATTTTAAAAACCATGTTGACAATTACAATTGTTTTTCATTGTTACGGGCAAGTAGGCTAGTAATTGAAGGGAATGCCCATTATGAAATAGATAAGCCCAATTATACCAAAAAAAAAAAATTATAATATTTTCTTATAAATGTTGAGGTGATTTACTGTGAAAAATGTACAATAAAAATAGTCTAAACCATTGCCCATTTAAAAGTGATCTTATATCAATTATAATTTAACACCTAAAAAAATAAAGAAAGCCCTACTCTCTACTATAGAGAAGAGTGGTCTATAGTAGATACATGCACTTCTCTCTTCCATTTTTTTTTTTTTTTTTTATTGGGCTGAATATACATGCACTACTTAACTATCAATAATTGAATTCCTTTTGTTAAGGATAAGAGGCCGCCAACAGATTCTAAGAGTTCATACTTATCACAACTACTTGAACTCTTAGAATCTGTGGTGGTTCTTATCCTTAACACTTTTTCATTAAAAAAATAAATAATAATAATAATAATTGAATTGTTGGGTTACTTAATTAACCTTTTTTTGTTTTTGGGTTTTATGCCAGCTATGTTTTGGTGCGTACATTTTTGAATAATATAATCATCCCATCTATCAATAATTGCCTAATTGGTGATTTCTTTTGTTATTAAAATAGTCTCTTTTGTTTGTTCTCATAATTCCTTACATCTTCATCAGTACAGCCTTTTCCCACTAGAGATTTGGAAATTATATCGATTATAATTTGTGTAATTCTATGGCCACGCTTTTTATCATTTTTTTTTCTCACAATTATATTATGTGAAAAATTATATCTAATTATTCTTTATTTTCACATAAATTTATCATTTTTTTTCCTACCATCACATCTAAGTTATTATTGTTGAAAAAAATAGCATGGAATGAATAAGAAATTGATGTTTTCCATGTTCACTTGAAGATATTATTATAAGTGGTAAAAATTCTGAGTCCTACATAGGAAAGAAAAGAGATAATATATATATATGAGTTTATATGCTTATGAGTTGGACATTGGGTTGTGCTTTTGGCATATGTGGACTGGGCCTACTTGTCCAAATAATAATATTTTATTATTTTAATTTTTTGAGTCAGTTAGTCTGTGTGCCGCATTTATTACTAAAACAAAGTGCCTGTTCAGTAACGTATAATTTTTACATAGTCCATCATTCATAAAAACTACTTTTTCATAAAACTCTCCCAATGAGAATATTTTGTGCATTTTATTTTGTGTCAAAGAGAGAGAAAGAGATATTGAGTAGTTCACAGAGCACGATCTTGAGTGCTTCACTTTCATGCTGTAAATCATTTTATCCTGAGAGGCAGACGTTTGTGAGTCTCAAAGCACCACAGTGATTGTGTGAGAGGTGAAATCTGCTTTAAGGAGATTATATTAAAAACAAGACTTGATCTAAATTGTTTATCTTTAACGCATTTGGTCTATGAGTTTTTAATTATATGCAAATTTCTCTTTATATATATATATATATATATATATATATATATATTCAGTATTTGTTTATTGTTTTTGTTTTTTACATCTATTTGTGTTATTGCTTATTCTTAGATATATGTATTGTTCTTTTTGCTTTATCACAAAAGTAAATTATTGAAATATAACCAACCATCTTAAAGCAGATATTCTTGATTTCGTAATTTACTTTTTGTGAATTATGTAAAAGGATTTATTACGGTGATTGTCTTTAAGAATTATCCATTTAAATTCTTATAGTTACTGATGGTTAGGTAACTTTACGAATAGTTTTGTATACTTGTGCATACAGAATCTTTGCAATTCAATCACCGACTAACCTTAGAGATATTGATAATCTTTCAATGCCGTGTAAAAAAGTATCATTTCAATTTTGAGGATTGGCATTTATTAAACTTTGTTTTACTTGATCTTTCCTTCTTCCTTATTATATTATTATATTACGATATTTGTCTTCTTCAATTTTTGTTTGACTAGTTTTGATTTATATATTTGCTGGTATTGTGTCTACATTGTTTGGTTTTGAAGAATAGTTGCCTTATAATATATTATATTAGGATATTTGTGAAACTTGAATTATTGTTTAGCTGGGGATTGGTTTTATTTGTTCAATCACTGTATGTGTTTGCAATCCGGTATTTTAAATACTTGTTAGATACAATATTATATATTATACACGTTTATGATCTTTCTTATTCACGTGGCTCTAGAACCTTTGTTACTGTGTTGGCTACATATTATCTAGTCTACAAAAGTGATGGTCAGTTTTTGATTTGTTTGCAAATTCATGTTCTCTTTTTGAATTTTGATTGTATTTCTTTGGTACTTGTGTAGAATACTTTTATTATCAAAATTCTTTGTATATTCTGACATTACACAAATACTAGATGGCTTATTATATTTTAGATGATTTTTACTTTAAAGTGATACTTGAATGCAATGCCGTGTCTATATATTTTGGTTTTTTTGTAATATAAAACAATACTTCAGTTGGATTTTGAGAATTCAATCTAATGGAGTTTTATTTTGACAGAAATATCAAATGAAATTGAGCTTGTTGCTGCTCCTATTACTATTCCTGTTAATCATGGAGGAAAGCCAGAGAAATTCAATGGTGCTGAGTTTAAGAGATGGCAACAAAAAATGTTGGTTTATCTCACAACCCTAAACTTGGCATAATTCTTGTATGAGAATGCTCCAAAACTCAAGGAAAACAAGACATGTATGGTACAGGATCCCCGAGTCCTTTGGGCTTTCAACCCCAACCCTGTGCTGCGGCCCTTGGCCCAACCCCTTGTACGGGGTAAGGCCCCAGGCCCACAGATCTGTGGGCCCGAGCCTCATGCGACGGTGTTTGGCCCAAGGCACATTGGGCCTATGGTCTCGGTCAACTGCATCTCAGATGGGAACGAGATTGCTCAGGGATATGCGTCTTGGCTGTCCAGTAGGCTCTTGAGGAATATCGTTGCCAAACAGCCTATAAGAGGTGGGAACGAGTTCCAATGCCACTCTTACAATTCCCAAAGAAACACCCACTTTAAAACAATGGAATTGGACCCCCATCTCCATTTATAATCAGGAATAATCATGACATTCCCATTGACATTACACTATAAATAAGATACTAGGATGAGAAGTAGGGGGTTGGAAAAACTGGGGAGAGGAAACCTATAGAAAAGAACGACAAAACGAAGAGAGAAAGGAGAGCAACTTTGTGAGAGGAGGTATTGCAGAAATAGGAGAATATTTAGGTCACCAAGCATAGGACCACCCATAGTAGGAAATCCTAAGACCACAATACAAATAGATGGTGAGCCCAAGTAAAGGTTGAGCCTAACAGTCCTATTTTGGGTATGCATAATTAGCACCCACCGTGGGGCCTTCCTGCAAAGCTGTGGTTCTGCCAGGACGTGAACGGAAAAATGTCTAGAGAATAATCAGGGAGTCATGCTGAGAGTGGCTCAGGGAGGTCTTCTCGGGGATCCACCTGGCAGGAAAGAAGGCAGAAGGGACGTGAAGATAGGGAGTATGAGGAAGAAGGGCAGTCTGGCCTCTGAGAAGGGTTGTTTCAAACTCCGAACAATGTCCGGCGCTTCAGAGCACAATCATTTCAACAAAAAGGATGAAAAGCTTGAACGAAGTAACGAGGAACTTGAACGTCTACGTGGGTTGGTGAGGGTCTGGAGTTCGAAGCAAGAGGTAGGCGCCGGAGAAAGGGCCATAAGGAGCGAAGAGAAGGGTCGACTAGTGTGGGAAGTCGCTATAAGGCCGGGTCTCACCAGTCCAGATCTCGTTGACACCAGGATCGCTCGTGGGAGTATGCAGACCAGGACTTGATTTCCCCTGAGAAGCGACAACCTCGAAATGCTGCCATGAACGTTGTGGGCCGTGCATTACGCCAAGCTGCCCGATCAGCATTTTCAAGGGACATTGAATGAGTAAGCCATTAAATTTGGAGCTGTATAATGAGATTGGCAGAGGCAATGAGAAAATCGTAGCGAGTACCTTTCGGTTAGAGTTGCCCGAGGATTTCGAACTATGAGACTCGTTGACAAGAAGGCCACCCGAGGATATGAGGCAGCTAATGAGGCATATTGAAAAGCATAAAAGGTTGGAGGATGACCGGTAGCAAAACAAGGGCAAAGCTCCGATCCAAAGCCAACCTCAACAGGGGGGTTTTCAATCAAGGTCCTAGAAGGATTTGAGGATTCGGGAGCCAAGCACACAGATTGGGGAGGTAAATGTGATGTTCAAAGAGCCGGTGCATAGAATTATAAATCAAATAAAAAATGAGCCATACTTTCGATTACTGAATAAGATGGGAGGTGATCCGTTGAGGAAAAACCAAAACCTATATTGTACTTTCCATAAAGACAAGGGGCATACCACCGAGTAATGCACTGTGCTAAATGACCATCTAGAACAGCTAGTGAAAACAGGGTACTTAAAAGAGTTTGTGGTAGACCCGAGGATTCAAGATGCCAGACAGGGAGCTTGGCCTCGGGGAAACCCTCTCCCACCCTTATTAGGAGTGATAGAGGTCATTCATGATGCTTCAAGGGGTACCATGGAGTTGTGGTCCGAGTAGAAGGTTTCTTGGGAAAACAACCATCCGAGAAGAAGTTAAAACTCACTAGGGAGCCCATTTCCTTCAATGATGATAATCTGGAAGGAACAATCCAACCACACGACGATGTTCTAGTGGTCACCACCTAGATAAATGGCTTCATAGTGAAGAGGGTATTGATAGATCAAGGAAGTGGCGCTGAAGTGATGTACCCTGACCTATTCAGGGGGCTAAGGCTAAAAGATAAGGATCTTACGAAATATGACAAACCCCTGGTGGGGTTTGATGGCCAGATGGTGATTCTAAAGGAGCAGATTTCACTTCCCGTGAACATGAAGGGCAAGGAGGTAATAGTGACATTTATAGTGGTCGCCTCATTTTTTACGTACACGAAAATTCTTAAAAGGCCATAGATTCCTGCAATAAGGGTGGTTCCATCCACCCTGCATTTGAAAGTCAAATTCCGCACGAAGTAGGGTATTACCATGGTAAGGGAAAGTCAGCAAGTGGCCAGGCAATGCTTGGTGGCCGCCATTAACCAGGAAATCAAGTAGAATGAGTCAACTAAGGAAGTTCCATTATAGCAATTATAGGGGCCCAAAAGGACAGGAGGCTTATGGTGCCAAGGAACTAATAAAGGTAAGGATACTGCTAGACTATGATAAAAGTTTCTAGATAGGTGCAAGTATGAAGGGCGAGGATAGGGTGGGGATGCTGTTGTACCTTGTGTAGAATGTGGACGTATTTGCTTAAAGCCCGTATGAGGTGTCCAGGGTGGACCTCGAGTTCACAGTTCACAAACTCAATGTGGACCCTTTGTAACCTCCCAAGAAGCAGAAGCCAAGGAAATCCGCTAAGGAGCACGTTGAAGCTGTCAGGCAAAAGGTTAAGAAATTGAAGGAAGCCAGGGCTATAAAGAAGATATTTTTTCCAGAGTGGTTTGCGAATGCCATGGTGGTAAAAAAGAAGAATGGCAAATGGAGAGTTTGTGTTGATTTCACTGACCTGAACCAAGCATATCCAAAGGATTCGTTTCCCATGCCAAAGATTGATCAGCTAGTAGATGCCACCTATGGACACATAAGGATGAGTTTTCTGGACACTTTTCAGGGTTATCATTAGATCGCCCTAGCTGCCAAGGATCAGGAGAAGACAGTATTCATTTGCCCCGATGCTAACTACCATTATACCGTGATGTCATTTGGATTAAAGAATGTTGGGGCCACATATCAACGGATGATGATGAGAATGTTCAGAGACAAAGTTGGGCGCACAGTTGAGGTTTACATTGATGATATGGTGGTAAAAAGTAAACAGGAGATGCAGTATATTGGTGACCATAAAGAAATGTTCGAAATACTTCGACGGCAAAAGCTACGCCTCAATGCCGACAAATGTGTTTTCGGAGTGAGGGCTAGCAAGTTCCTAGGGTATTTGATCACTATTCAAGGAATAGAAGTCAACCTTGATCAGATTAAAGTAGTAAAATGCCTCAAACCACCGAGTAATCCGAAGGAAGTTCAAGTATTGACCGGTATGTTAGCTACCCTTAATCGGTTTATTTCCAAATTTGTCGATCGATGCCATCCATCCTATCAACTTCTCAAAAAATGGAAGGGATTCCAATGGAACGAAAAGTGTGAAAGGGCTTTCCTAGGCTTGAAGGAACATTTTACGTAAGCCCCTTCGCTGATAGCCCCAAACCCTGGGGAGGACTTATACATCTATTTCTCAATGTCCGAGCATGCTATCAGTGTCGTGCTGTTGAGAGATCAGGGTGTGCAGCAACCTATATACTATATCAGCAAGACCTTGGTCGATGTCGAGACAAGATACTTGCCTTTGGAGAAATTAATGCTGGCATTAATCCATGCCACGAGGAAGCTACCCTACTACTTTTAGGCTCATGCCATTTATGTATTGACCGAGTATCCCCTACAGTCGTTATTGAAAAGATCTGATTTCACTGGAAGAATAGCTAAGTGGGGAACTCTGTTGGGCTCTTTTGACATTAGGTATAGGCTTAGAAGCTCGGTGGAAGGTTAGGTCCTCGCTCATTTCATTGCAGAGTTTTCCCCTAGGAAGGGGGAGGTCATTTGCACTATAAAAGTGATCCCGTGGAAGGTATTTGTAGATGGAGCATCCAGCGCATTAGAAGTCGAGGCTGGGATAGTGGTCATCACCCTAGAAGCAATAAAATTGGAGCATTCCTTTAAATTAGGCTTTAAGGCCTCTAATAACGAAGCTTAGTATAAGGCCCTGCTTGCTGGATTAAGAGTTATATCAGATCTAGGTGCTAAAGAAGTGGAGGTCTACTCAGACTCTCGGTTGGTAGTCAATCAAGTACAGGGAAGCTTTAAGGCCAAGGATCCCCAGATGATGGAGTACTTATGGTTGGTGAGACAAACTATGGACTGCTTCCTGAATGTTAAAGTGGTTCAGGTAGCTAGGGGGAAGAATCGGCATGCTGACTCCTTGGCCACATTGGCATCATCGTCAACTAAGGAAATCCCTCGATTAATAAAAGTAGAGTTAGTAGCAGAACTGAGCATCAATGCAGGGGTAGGTGTTTCACAGGTGACAACAGTTGAACCATGTTGGATGAATCCGATCATCGACTTTTTAGCCGAGGATTGATTGCCTATTGATGAGAAGGAAGCGAAAGAGTACACCGGACAACTGCCTGGTATTGGTTGTCAATTGATTGTAAGTTGTATCAAAGATCTTTTGATGATCCCTACCTACAGTGTTTGCACCCCAGCAAGATTGAAGAACTCCTTGCCGAGCTGCATAAAGGAGTGTGCAATAGTCACGTGGGAGGAAGTTCATTAGCACACCGAGCAATGACTCAAGGATTTTAGTGGCCACAAATGCAAAGGGATGCTACTGAGTATGCATGAAAATGTGAACGGTGTCAGAAGCATGCCTCGTTGATCCACCAACCGATAGGGAGCTTAAATCCCATTAGTAGCCCTTGGCCCTTCGCGCAGTGGGTGCTAGATATCGTTGGTCCATTTCCTCCAGCTACAGGGAACCGAAGGTTCATTTTAATAGCCATAGATTATTTCACCAAGTGGGTAGAGGCCGAAGCATTGGCGAACATCTGGGACGTGGATGTTAAGAAGTTTGTATGGAGAAACATAGTGATGAGGTTCAGGGTACTTGAGTCTCTAGTGTCAGACAATGGGTTGCAGTTTGATAGCAAAGCTTTCTGCGAGTTTTACGACAATCTTGGCATCACAAACCGGTATTCCACCCCGGCATATCCCCAAAGCAATGGCCAAGTCAAGGCTACCAACAAGGCTAATAGGCCAAAAACGTATTGACTAATTGTGATGGATTAATTAATTAATTAGCCAAGTTAAATTAATTAATTAATTTAACATACAAATGAGTGGTAGAACAAACAAATCACCAATAAACTAAAATATAACAGAAAATAAATTGACACGATGATCTGCTTACGAATGGGGAAAACCTCCAAGGCAATAATCTCATTGGGTGATTTTAAGGTCACCACTCCCGAGAATTCACTATTATCACAACAAGCGGTTATAAGTAAAGGAATCCCAGTACCTTATACCAACCTACAGTTGAACCCTTACCCCAATACCCAATTGGACTTGTTCTGTAGTGACAATCTTTCCCTTTCAATGCACAGCTCCCAGTACATAACTAACCAATTGCGATGTTCCCAGTACGTGACTTTAATCACCAAGTTGAGAAAGATGTTGGCTGAAAAATTCTTCAGTTCATCCTCACAATGAAGAACAAGAAGATGCTTGGTTACAAAACCATATGGTGCAAAGACACAGCAGCTTCTTCACAATGAGATGAACTAGGGCAAACTTAGTCTCCAGTCACAAATTGCTTGAACAAACTTTACTCAGTACTTGTGCAACTTGTGTCTTCTTTGACGGCCTTTAAAATAGTTCTTTCATATGTCTAGGGTTATGAGAAAAGAAGACCTAAAGACATATCCACGGATTGGAATCAAAACAAATCTGAAAAATAGTTTTTCTTAAATCTCGACAGTTAGAGGTGTCGAGATGCTAATGAGCAGTTGTCGAGCTACGGGGCTGAAACAGCTTCTTAAAGCTCGATAGATGCAACTATCGAGCTTTAATGACAAACACTTCTCATCTTGTTTCTTACACAATCTTGCATGACTTTAACACTTTATCTTGAAACAAGGTTTCTTGAAGTATTAAAACATCCTAGATCTACTCAAATACAAGTAAAGTGCATTTTGTCAAAGGATTAGACAATTACATAAAATAATGACATATGTTATTAACAAGTGAACCACATATGTCCTAATAAAGGCCATCGTAAACAGGTTGAAGAGGAGATTAGAAGGCGTTAAGGGCAGGTGGGTAGAGAAATTACTTAATGTTCTATAGGCAAACCGAACAACTCCGAGAAGATCCACAGGGGAAATTCCGTTCTCTCAAGCATACAGAGCAGAAGCAGTCATACTGGCAAAGATAAACTTGTGCAATGCCCGGATTTCAGAATTCGACCCTGCCAAGAATTCAGGCTTAATGCTAAAGTAGGTGAACTTGTTGGAAGAGTGTCGAGAATCAGTAACTATACGGCTGGAAGAATATCAATAAAAACTTGCTCGGCGATACAACATGGGATGTGAGGAAAAGGGAATTTGGAGCAGGAGATCTGGTACTTCGGAATATGCGAGATGTCAATGCAGGGAAATCAATGCCAACTTGGGAGGGACCCTATAGAGTCACCGCCATTGCAGGCGCAAGGGTGTATTATCTAGAAAATTTGGACGAAAGACCATTTCCCCGGCCATGGAATGCCTACAACCTGAAGAAATTTTACCACTGATTATCAATCCACGGGAGCACAGATTTAGCGTAATGTCGTATGCGCATATTATTAATTAATACGAAGGTGATGTTTATCCATGCAAGTCTATATGTACTTATAATTCCATCGTTTGTTAATTCATTAACCCCGGTCAACGAACGTGTGGGGAACAAAGGCTAATTATCTAAGGACAAAAACCTGTTCTCAGTTCGATCACCATCACTGGACAGGTGGAAACCTAATTTCAAATTTTATATAAGGATAGAAACCTGTTCACGGTTGGATCTCCATCACCGGACAAGTGGAAACCTAATTTCAGATTTTATCTAACGACCGAAACTTGTTCCCGGTTCGATCACCATCACTGAACAGGAAGAAACCTAATTTCAAATTTTATCTAAAGGCAGAAACCTGCCCCCATTCTGATCTTCATCACCGGATGAGAGAAAAACCTTACACTCAATTGTTATAAGAACAAAAACTGATCTCCTGGGTCAAGCCTTAATGATTGGAGAGGTAAGAAACTTGCACTAAATTCTCCTAACAAAGGAAAACTTTGTCCTCGGCCAGGCTCAATCACCGAACGTTCATCTTCATTAAGTCAACATACATTAAATTCAGTTTTCATTATTAGAGAGTCAACTCCTAAGGTATAGACAACTTCTTCCAAACCGGTCTCGGTCATTGTGCATGTAAAGATATAGCCTATTAGAAACAGATGAGTGGTTTTAATCACCGATCAGAGGCAAACAAACAACTCAATAGCAATAAGGCAATCATTCATAAATTTGATTAAAATAAACGATCGGCCACCATACCCAGATCAGATAAAGCAAACAAATAAAAATTAAACCAATGTTTTGTCACCACAACCCGATGACTGTAGGAAAATAAAACTTACGAAAATAACAGTCAAATCATTGTACTGTCACCACAGCCCGATGACTTTAGGCAAACCGAACAAATAAAAGAGAAAAATAAACACAGATAAAAAATAGAAGCAGGCTAGAAGCGTAACTATCACACAGATGGATCGGTGGGTGGGAGATAGACTGCATCACCAGCTTACTGATTTAGAATGTCCTCGGTTGGCAGTTGCTGGACTTGTGCGTCTTCGGCCGCGTTAAGGTTCCTGGTGGCCTTGAGATCAACAATCTCCACATGGGTGTCAATCGCTTGGACTAGCTCACTCATACTGGGGGTATCTTCTTCGTCAGCAGTACCAGCTTGACTCTAAACGGAGGGAGTAGAAGCCGGGTATGGGATCTGCTCTGGATTTCTCAAAGGGGAATCTTCGTGCACTCCCATATCCTGAAGGGCTACCAGCCACCCCTTTTCGAACCTATGAGACTGGGCTTGGGGGACAATAGGTTCCACGGAGTTCTTAGCATCCACGAAGCCCTCGTCGTACCACTTATCATCGCAGGCTTCAAAGGACGCCTTCAGATCAGCTATTGCGTCAGCTTGGGCTAGGTTTAGGCTAGCAGCCTCCGCCAATTTAAGCTCTACCTCCCCCAGCTTGTCCTTCGCCTCGGCCAATTTTCTCTCCGCTGCCAACCGGGCTTTCTCCGAAGACTAAGCCTTCTCCTCGACTGCCTCAGCAGCTTTGCCCTTTTCCTTTACAGTGGCAACAGCGACGTCCTTCAGGGCCTTCTCCTGTTCAGCATCCTCGGCAAGCTCCTTCAACCTTTCGTTGAGGACGTAGGTCAGTTGCGCAGCTTAATATTGCACTAATAGTTAGTATGAAGGTCAAAAGAATACGCATGCATTAAAATAAATGTGAAAGTGAGATATAAAAGTACTACTATGGTGTGCCAATGTAACCACCTAGCAAGCGATTCCTCGGTCCCATTTAAGAAGAAGTGAACGTCTTCGAGCAGTAAAAGGTCATGCACCAAGCTCTGGGCCACCCGACCCCTTGGCCTTAGGCCCAGGTCCTTAGGCTGGCAGACGCTGGCAGAGGCACGTCACCGAGTTTAAAGGTAGGCTGCCAACTCCCCTCGGGTTGAGACGAGGATGCCACGTTAGTGCCAATCTGGGTAGTTGATCGAAAATCACCCACCAGCTCCAGGATAGTGATCCCGCTCAATATTTGGGGTGGGGTCTTCAGAGCACCACTTAGAATCTCGGTCGATTGATCAGCAACTCGCTGTTTCTTTTTGGCACGACCAATAGGGGGAGGAGAAGGATTTCGGTCCTTGCCTTGAGGCTATTGAGGCTGAGCCTTGGGATGAGTGCCGGGCAAGAACCGGCCAATGGTCATTTTTCGCCTGGTCACCATATCTACATCTTGATCAACCTCGGCTGCTTCTAGCTCGGTTGCTCGGGATTGAGCCTCGAGCTCTTCAACAAGAACGTGGACTTTACAGCTTTGAGACACACGTTCAGCCGATTTGTCCCTCACCAGTGCAAGATCCTTTGCTATAGTATATTTGGGGCCGAGGTCCTAAGCTTCACCAACTGTCAAAGAGGGCAGAAGAAAATTGGCGTGCCGAATGTCGATCTATGATAGAAGTGGGTTGTCCACCAGCAGAGCTTGGCTGAATGGCTGGCAGGTAGAGTACACAAGGTTGCAGCCGAGTATTAGATGGGATGCTCGGAGCTGTCCGTCCGTGTGCACAAAGATCTCTAACCTTAGTACAAAGTTGAGGTCCCTCAAGTGCACGACTCTAAGGTCCAGTTTAAATCTTTTCCCTTCAGCAATGAATTAATAAAAGGACTAGTTAGTACCTACATAAGTGAACTAAGCAAAAGTATCAAATTTAACAAGTAAAAGTATTCGGTACAAACCAACATCACGCAGAGAAAGTGGACAGGGGAGCTTATCGGCAAGCCAATTGCCGCTCACCCAGACGAATTCTCCCGCCGAGTTTCTGTTGGAGTTGAGAAGGCATGATATAAGCCATACCTGCACATCCCTAACTTTTAAATAGTAATCGGTCTTAATGTTACCGTAAAAACTATACATAAAATTAATGTCGTGATGATTTAGTTGTAAACCAAATATTTGGTTCAATCTACTGACACAACTCACCACTCAATAAAAATTGGGGGGGGGGGGGGAGGGAGTTGGTCGGGGCACAAGCCATAGAACCTAAGAGTGCTTACAATGAAAGGGTCTACAGGAAACCTAACCCCACCTCCTAGTATAGCCATCAAGGGGAAAAACGCTAAGTTTAGGCCAGAGCCCCTCGTGAGAGCGATATTGCCCTCATGACAATAGGCGATATCGACGTTCCCAGGGATGCCATAGGCTTTTCTAAAGTTAGCCAAGGCAGCCCCAGGTGCAAGAAGATGAGAATAACCCATTCTTAAACTATGGAGTGAGGAAAAACTGAAAGAATAGGGAAGAGTAAAGAAAACTTACTGGGGGCTCTAGAAATTGGGGAGAGGAAACCGATAGAAAAGAGCGACAAAACGAAGAGAGAAAGGAGAGCAACTTTGTGAAAGGAGGTATTGCAGAAACAGGAGAATATTTGGGTCACCGAGCATAAGACTACCCATAGTAGGAAATCCTAAGCCCACAATACTAATAAATTGTGAGCCTAAGTAGGGGTTGAGCACAACAGCCCTATTTTGGGTACGTACAAGACAGATAGGCAAGTGGTTGCTGTTGTGGAAGTATAGAAACATGTTGACTTCCTATGTAAAAACTATATTCCGAATGGATTGGAAAACACATTGTATAATGTGTATAGTTCAATCAAGACAGCAAAAGAATTGTGGGATTCCTTGGATAAGAAATACAAAACAGAAGATGCTAGAACTAAAAAGTTCATTGTGGGAAAAATTCTGGATTACAAAATGGTGGATTCCAAAACTGTGCTTAGTCAAGTGCAAGAGCTTTAGGTAATCTTACACGAAATACATGCTGAGGGTATGTCTGTAAGTGAATCATTTCAAGTGGATACTATCATTGAGAAATTGCCTCCATCTTGGAAAGATTTCAAAAATTACCTAAAGCATAAGCGCAAGGAGATGTGGTTAGAAGACTTGATCGTAAAATTGAGAACTGAGGAAGACAATCGCTTTTCAGAAAAAGCCGTAGGGAATCACTATATGGAATCTAAAGCAAACATTATGGAGCAAAATAAGAATAAGAGGAAGTACTCTGGTGAAATTTTAAGTCAATGAACTAGTAGGGGTAACTTTACAAAGTTCAATGGAAAATGCTATGTGTGTGGCGAGATAGGGCACCGTGCTAAGGACTACCATAAGTGTAAAGATTCTGCAGTGATATATATATATATATATATATATATATCCAGCCAGCTTGGAGTTTACGTGCTTTGTATTGTAAAAGCATATATATAATCTTCAGCTGACTTATATATGTGTTTGATGTAAATATCTAGACTACTTTATTACTTTTCGGCTTCTCTTTATTTGTGTATATGATTCTTTCAACTTTCCTCTTGACTGCCTTTTGAAGAAAGTAGTTCAGCATATTATAGAAGGAAAAGGAGTTCACATGGCGTAGATATATAAAGTGACAAGATAGACTTGTAAGATTATTTAATATGCTTAAGCCATGTGAACTTGTTCAGTGTCAAAGTGAGGCATAAGAGGGAAAACATTCCCACATGTGAAAGGTGTTGGATATATCAAAAGGAAGAGTTCATTTGCTAATATTATATTCTCTAACCTCAAAGTAAATTTGCAAGACACTAGATTATGGAAAGGTAAAATAACTTTTTTATAATTCTTTAAATGTGGGGGTGTCTTCTTAAAAAGAAGGTGACTTATTTAAAGAGGTTTTGATTGAGATACAAAACAATGACATGAGAAATATGCTACCTATTTCTAAATGTGTAATTACTAATTAAGTGTTATGGTAGTACACATAGTTATGGTAGGTCTTGACATATTCGTCAGAGACATATTACCATGAGGCAGTTGCTCTCAAATGGAAATTGTTCCAAATTATAAAACGGATCTGTGATCAGTTGTTTGAGTGGAGAGCAAGTAAACTGCGCATCGAGGGGAATGGGGTTAAAGCCTATTACTTAAATTTCTCGGGGATGGCAACCCAACCTGGCTAACTGGAGATCCCAAGATCTAGGTTCAAAGGGACAACCGAATTATGGAGACTAGTTTTATCACTATGGAGATAACACCTCCCTCCCATTTCTATGATGAAATAGTGATGCCTATAAGTGATGTTTAGGGTAAGCTTTACTTTTAATGATTCTTATATCTTGAAATTCTGAGTGGGGTATAACAGGATACTCTTAATAAGAATTACCTATACGAGTGTGAAGTGGGCCGCTTCTATGAGACTTTCAAGGCTGAATTTTCTAAAGCACTACATGAATTTACCAGGATACGTTCAGGGCCAAAATGAACACAACTATAAGAATGAAATATGTCCGAGAATGAGCTATGTGAATTCTATTGTCTTGGTATACACAAACAGCTAAATAGTTCAAGACATTATGTTCAATGGTTAGCTAGTATATCTGATAGTCTTTCACAAAAGAAAGTTCAAAGCCACAAGCTACTTCTCTTGATACAGTAGCCTTTCTTCTACTTTCTCTGTGTCTGCATCATCGTTTCCATTGTGTTTATCAATTTCTATTCATGTGGGGGATCGTTGAAAAAAAATAGCATGGAGTGAATAAGAAATTAATGTTTTCTATATTCACTTGAAGATGTTATTATAAGTAGTAAAAATCCAGAGTCCCATGTAGGCTAGGAAAGAAATAATATATGAGTTTATATGCTCATGAGTTGGACATTGGATTGGGCTTTTGTCATATGTGGCCTGGGCCTACTTGTCCAAATAATAATATTTCATTATTTTAATTTTTTGAGTCAGTTAATCTGTGCACAGTAGTTATTACTGAAACAGAGTGCCTGTTCAGTAACGTATAATTTTTACATAGTCCCTCATTCATAAAAACTACTTTTCAAAAAACTCTTCCAGTGAGAATATTTTGTGTATTTCATTTTGTGTCAAAGAGAGAGAAAGAGACATTGAGTAGTTCACAGAGCACAAGATTGTGTGCTTCATTTTCGTGCTGTAAATCATTTTATCCTAGGAGACAGACATCCGTGAGTCTCAAAACACCATGGTGATTATGTGAGGGGCGAAATCTGCTTTAAGGAGATTGTGTCAAAAACAAAACTTGATCTGAATTGTTCATCATTCACGCATTTGGTCTGTAAGTTTTTAATTATTTGCAGATTTCTCTTTATATATATATTCAGTATTTGTTTATTGCTTTTGCTTTTCACATCTATTTGTGTTGTTGCTTATTCTTAGATATGTGTATTGTTCTTTTTGCTTTATCACATAAGTAAATTATTAAAATATAACCAACAATAACAAAATTAGGATGCAAAATGATGTGTATCTAAATTTTTTCTTATAATTTACAACCTCATAGAATAGTGGCAGAAGATATGTGAGCCCATTAATTATTAATAATTGAAGGAAAAATACCATTTAGTCTCTGCTATCAAATCGCATATTTTCTTTCATTTTCTTAAGCCCATTAAGTGATTAGGGTTTCTAATCTATTTCACATAGTATTTAAAGAGAACCCTAAGGCACGTTTTGAGAAGACTTTGGAGGTGCTCTTGTGAGATCTAAAAGGTATTGTGTCTTCTTCTTTCAAAGTCACTACCAGAAATCATTCTCATACCATTAGAACCAGTAGATCTGAAGTTGCTACAACAAGATCAATAACTGCTAATGATCTAAACCTTTAAGGGTGGTCTTAGATTCACAAACTGGAGAATTTGTGTTGCTAAACCTTTGAGTGAGATCTCAAAGTCACAAGCGTGAGTGCTTATATGCTGCAAATCTAAAAGAAAAAGAGTCCATAGATTCGAAGTTAGCACGTGATTGTGTCACTAAGTTACTATTAGAGGTAGCAATAGATTTAGAGTTAAATCTTTTGTAAAAACTCCAATTCTCTATTAGTGGATTTGTTTCCCTTGAGGATAGGTCAAGTTAAATCCTCCTTATATTTTTTACCTTGAAACTGGACAGTTTCATTGATTTTCCTAGGTAATTATATTGTTGTCTTATTTATTTTTCCGCATTGCATGATATGATTCATTACGATTTAACCTAAATCTGAATAATAGACCTAAGTGTTAACTTGGTTAATTAATTAGGTTAAACAATTTGAGTGCTCAAGGGTCTAAACAAACAAACAAATTCTAACTAAATTTTCTCTCAACATGACTCATTAAATATGTCTTGGGCTCAAAATTATACTTGGATAATTTATGAAATACTGCGTAGTAAGTTGAAAGAATTTTTCTCTGAAGGGGTCGAGAAGAAATTCAACTCCTAATTTAATTTCTCACTTAACAAGCCAAAATAAAATCAGTTGGATACTCAGTTTATAGCATTGGCAATTACATTTGTTTTTCATTGTTACGGACAAGTAAGCTAGTAATTGAAGGGAATACCCATTATGAAACAGATAAGCCCAGTGATACAAAAAAATTAATAATGTTTTCTTATAAATGTTGAGGTGATAACAAAAATAGTCTAAACCATGGTCCATTTAAAAGTGATCTTATATCAATATAATTTAACACCTAAAAAAATAAAGAAATCCTTTGCGTCTTTGGTAGCATTTGGATAGGATTATCCTGTATCTGCGTTTTGCATTTTCTCCCTTTTTTTTTTTTTTTTTTTAATCCACGCGCAACAGCTTTTAGGAAACAGTGCACTGTTTATGCACGTGGTTCGGCGTCTGAGTAATTGCACGTGACGCCCTCTCTCTCTCTTTCTTGATCAGACCCATTGTTAGTTTGATTTTTTAGTTTGATTGAAATGTCGAGTTTGTTTGTGAGTTAGTTTGATTGAAATGTTTATTTTGTTGTTGTTGTTGTTGTTGTTGTTGTTGTTTTTGTTTTTTTTTTTTTTTTTTTTGTTTTTTTTTTTAAATCACACACTTATTTTTTAAAAATTTAATTGCTGACGTGGCATTTTTTAATTCACGGGACCCACAGCCACTTTATTTAGAAAAAGATATTAAAAATGGGTCTCATGCTACTATTCACCCATTTAAAAATTATTTTGCTACAATATTTTCAGTTTTTAACAATAAGTTCTATCCAAACGGACCCTTTGTTGTTTCCGAAGAAGAGTGGTCGATAGTAGATACATGCACTACTCTCTTATTTATTTTTCGGCATTGCATGATATGATTTATTACTATTTAACCTAAATCTGAATAATAGACCTAAGTGTTAACTTGGTTAATTAATTAGGTTAAACAATTTGAGTGCTCAAGGGTCTAAACAAACAAACAAATTCTAACTAAATTTTCTTTCAACATGACTCATTAAATATGTCTTGGGCTCAAAATTATACTTGGATGATTTATGAAATACCGCGTAGTAAGTTGAAAGAATTTTTCTCTGAAGGGGTCGAGAAGAAATTCAATGCCTAATTTAATTTCTCACTTAACAAGCCAAAATAAAATCAGTTGGATACTCAGTTTATAGCATTGGCAATTACATTTGTTTTTCATTGTTACGGGCAAGTAGGCTAGTAATTGAAGGTTATACCCATTATGAAACAAATAATTTTGATAGATGCTATTGATAGATGGGATGATTATCAAAAAACAGTATTTCAAGTTTTTTGGTTGCCACTTGCCAAGTTGATTAGTTGATTGGTTAGCGGCCATTGCAAGTTGATTGGTTGATTCATTGCCAAGGAAGTGTAAGAAAATGAAAGAAAATATGTGATAATATGTGATTTGATAGTAGAGACTAAATTGGTTACTAGTTGAAAATAATATAGATTAAATTGGCTACTATCAAAATATAAGATTAAAATGATATTTTTTCTTCAATTATTAATAATTAATGGGCTCATATATTTTCCACTGCTATTCTATGAGGTTGTAAATTATAAGAAAAAAAGCATCCTAATTTTGTTATAACTTAGACGGGATGGTATAGGAAAAAAAAGGGTAAATCTTTAGAATCACATCATTAAGCATCCTAATTTTGTTATAACTTAGACGGGATGGTATAGGAAAAAAAAGGGTAAATCTATATGAAAATAAAGAATAGTTAGATATAATTTTTCACATAATATAATTGTGAGAAAAAAATATGATAAAGAGTGTGGCCATAGAATTACACAAATTATAATCGATATAATTTCCTAATCTGTAGTGGGAAAAGGCTTAACTGTTGAGGATGCAAGGAATTATTAGAACAAACAAAAGAGGCTATTTTAATAACAAAAGAAATCAGTCAAATCACCAATTAGGCAATTATTGATAGATGGGATGATTATATTATTCAAATAATTTCCAATGCCAGATATTAAAGATAAAATGCCTAAGAGGTCATTTTTGCCTCGGTCAATTTCATCGAAATTACCGTTTTCGACGTCTAAGGTCTCGGAGTTGAAGAAGATATTTCACGTGGATGATAATTCCACTGCAGAGACTATGATAGTGAAGACGTTGAGTGAGTGCGAGAGCGCTCCGCTCCCAGGCGAGACCAAGCAGTGCGTGGGCTCAGCTGAGGACATGATTGACTTTGCAATCTCGGTCTTAGGTCGAAACATTGTGGTTCGATCAACCGAAAATTTTAAAGGGTCGAAGCAAAATATAATGATCGGATCAGTGGAAGGAATCAACGGTGGCAAGGTCACGCAAATAGTCTCTTGTCATCAAACCTTGTTCCCGTACCTACTTTATCACTGTCATTCGGTACCAAAGGTTCGTGTCTATGAAGTAGATATACTGGATCCGAATTCGAAGGCTATGATCAATCATGGTGTTGCTAGCTGTCACATGCACACGTCGGATTCGAACCCGAATCAAGCTGAATTGACTATAGCGTCAGGTCCCGGTCAGATCAAGGCTTGCCACTGGGTTGTCGAGAATCACCTGATCTGGACTGTTGCTGACTTGCTCACTAGCTAGTCCTTACACACACCAAGGTGGGCAAGACACAAAGTTTGTTAATATATAGACCTACCATATGAATCTCTTAATAAATAAGTTATGGATTTATTTGACATGTTGAACATGCTTATTATACTGTATAACTTGAGTTTTGATGACCATTTTCAAGGTTATTTAAATATTAGGAAGCATTGATACTTCATTTAGAGTTTTGTATTCATGTCGTATCTGTATCATATCGGTGTCATACCCGTCATTTCATGTTACAGTTTTTATTTATTATAAAATTGATTGTATTGTTGTGCTATGTTTTTACCTGTGTCCATGTTTCCTAGCTCAAATAATTGGACAGCATATAAAAAACACTGCTTTCACTAATTTCTATTTTAGAAAAATTAATTGAGTTTGAATGAGTTCATTTCATTGTTTATTTTGTTTAAAGAATAAATTTCAAAAGTAAAAAAAATGGAAAAACAAGTTGGAATATTAATGCATTATTTTTTTTTTATTGCAGGAGCATCCTCGCTAAGCGCAGGTTTTGAAAAAGCATATATGAAAGCTAATAAATGTGTTGATAGTTTATGTGTGTTTTGAAGTTGCCTCTTTGACACCAGAGTGTCGTAAGTTTCAGCAAGCCCAATATGATGCTAAGTTTGGCCTAGATTTTATCCTTGAAGACCAGAAGTGCAAACCATCGTTTTGAACTCTTTTTTTTTTTTTTTTTCCATTAATAAAAAGAAGTCAAATAGACTTCAATTAGTGTCTCCTTGGATGTATCAAACTTTATGTTGTATTTCTCCTAGGCCGACAAGTGTTTTATTGTACTTCTAGTTCCTAAGAGTCATGTTTGACTTTGGTCATGACTAAGTTTAAGTTTTAATTACTATTTTCGTTCTCCTATGCTTAGAGGGTTATTCTACACTCTATATAAGCCTTCTGGCTGAATTAAATAAAATCAAAGTGTATTTTCAAATTAAAAAATCTTTGTGCTTTAGAAGATGGATTTCTTCTTTTAAACTCTTATCGCATTGGTGGTTTCCTTGGATGGCGAATTTTGGTTCTATATCTTTTTAGGCGGTGTTCCTATATGCCATAAAGTGGTGAACCATTTATTCATTTTATTTATTAAGTGTTTGGTTTAACCCGTTGTACCATATTACATCCCAGCCATCCTTCCCCCCTTTATCAGATCAGTTTGGTTTATCCCTTACAAATTTGATATCACTTTTTATGTATTTTGTGTAGAGCTTTGCAGATCCCAATCCATCACATATAATGTAAAACAGATAAATGTGCTGATCTGCTAATAGTTTACGTGAAATTTGGACTTGCCTTTCATCTATATGTTTTGTGTATTTACGGAAAGTCTAAGGTCCAGCTACTCCTAGACTAGTTTAATTATGCATAAAGTTTGTGATATATGGACTTTCTCTATTGATTTGTACTAGTATAAGGTAGAAATGATACAGGTACATATTTTTTAGTTCTAAACTATGGACTGTTTGTAATTCTTATTTATTGTGGAATTTGATTATTACGGTTTCCCTTAATTCTAAGCTAGGATTTACATAGCATGCAACATGTGTATATTGTTATTTCAGGCTTCTTTTGTTTAGTTTGTAATTTTCAGTGTGTTATAAGATTCTATTGTCATTGATCCATATTATATGGAGCATAATTGTTTCTTCTCCCTGCATATTGTTCATATATATTCTTTTAAAGTGATGACTGGATTATGAGAGTAAATAATTTCATTAATAATTGATAATTGCTTGAAATTTTTCATTTGGTAAGAAAGAATTAAATAAGCTTTAATTTTGAGGTTTCTATCAAAAAAATAAACTTTTTTTGCTATAGGGAGTCTTGGAAAGGTACCCTTGTGGCTGGGTGTTCCTATATTTAGCAAATCATGAAAAAATAAAACAAAGATTTTCATTTAGGTGTAGGGTATTATCCAAAGAATGATTGTCAAAAGTATGTGTTGGTGAAGGCTGTCTATATGCAGTCAAAGAGTAGGCCTTTCCTTCAGGCTTCAGTGACTAGATTCTAGAATGATTGTTAAGTTATCAATTGTGTTAAAATATGAACTTTCTCACATGTTGTCTTTTTAGAATGCTTAGGCATAGCATAAGCTCTCTTTCGCAAACCTTTGTTGGAATTAATACTTATGGTATGATGATACCAACATGCATGGTAAAGCCATTTTTTTTTTTTCTTAATGGATAAAAAAGACTTTATTGCAAAAAGGAGCCACAAAGGAAAGATAGGGCCCTAATCATCTCTATCTTCAACTGCCGAAACAGAGGCATGAAGTCAGTAGATGGGGAACAGGCCCGTCCAGTTACAATTTAAGCCCAAAAGGCCTAAAAATGGGATGACAAAATTTGCTTCCCTCTTAACATAGGAAACCCAATTTGGCCTTTTCTTTTCTGTGTGATCGTTATGTGCTTTGGTATACAATTCAGAGCCTATTTGATTTTCACATCCAATCGCTATTCTTGTGTTTCTTACTTGCAAGTTGATATTTTTCGCATTATGTCATATATATATATATATATATATATATATATATATATGTATTTCAGGCCATTGATTTGGGTCGTTATTTCCCTACAGCATTTTTTGTTGGGGAGAATGAGGGTAGAAATGAACTGTGCATTCATGAACTGGGATCCCTCCACCACTGCTACTACCACCACCGGCACATATAATGTAAAACCCCCCATCAAAAAGGCCAAAAAAAAAAAAAGAAGAGAATCTAAAGTCTTCACTCACTCACTCTCTCTCTCTCTCTCTCTCTCTAACCTAATCATCATACCCTTATGAAAGTGATAGTGACTATTTCAGATATATGAGCTAAGGCTGACAATTGCCAATCTTAGCAGAAACAGAAATTAATAATAATAATAATAATAATAATGAGTTGTTTCTCTGCCAACGCCCATGCATGACTCTCTTTTTTTTTTGGCTGAATAAACCAAAGCTTTGGTATTTCTGCCTGATTAAACTGAAGAAAAAGACCCAAAATCTTTCCTTCAAGCATCCCACACATTAGTCGGGAGTGAGAGGTGTGAGGAAGAGTTACATCAAAGCCACACATAGCAAGATTAATGGATTATGGGCCACATGGTTAAGGTATCCATTCACCCAAAAGAAAGACCAACTAGAAAAAAGAGGCTTTAAGCTCCAAAATGATATGCATGATTCAACCCCTTTACTTGTTGCAATTAAAATTGCAATTGACTATTTGTTATGTACCTTGTGTGGAGCCAGAATTTAGATCCCTTGTTCAATATGATGTGACCTTATAAATACCAAGAAAATCAATAGGAATTCCTTACCCTTGTTCAATGAAGGGTATGAATGTTGGTTTAAGTATAATTGTACCTAGAAAAATTGTGCCCTCAGCTATTTTTCTCTTCCTTTTTGATAATGTTTTCTGTTTATCCTTTCCCCCAAAAAAGTCACTTATGCCTAGATGGTTGATTAGAAAACTTTACTTGCCTGTTAAAGCAAAGAATTATGATTCAAAGCTATGTTTCATTCTAAAAAAAAAGTTATGACAATTAGATTCCATTTTGTTTCTAGGCGACCTAATATTGGACCTCACAACTTGGAAGTCCCAAGATTTAATGTTATTGAGGTCCAACAAGAGATCTTAGGGTTTCGGGATTTTTGTTATGCCCGTGGGTTTTTTTTTTTTTTTTTTGGTTCTATTCAGCCATCTTGCTATAGCCAATCCTTTTCTTACTTTTTTTTTTTAATAAACAAAGCCAAACTTTATAATTAAAGTTTAGTTTAAGATGGTAATATCACACAAAACATCTAGTTAAGACAATCTCGTCCTGTTTTTTGAATTCTAATTTCCGCAATGTTCATAGACAGGGTAATAATGTCGCACGTAAACTTGCTAGAAGAGCTAGAGTTTCAGATTATTTTCTTGTCTAAATGGAGTACTTGTTCCACTAGAGGTTTTTGATGTTTACAACTAAACTAAATTTTGAATAAATAAGTTTCCCTTTATGGGGTGGCTTCTCAACAAAAAAAAAAAAAAAAAGCGCCATAAATGTTATACATTATTATTATTGGTGTGTATGTTATTCATTTAGTAATATCATGTTAGAGAGTATGAGGTTATGTCATATGCCACATTCCTTGAAATTTTCTTTATTTAGGGTTCAAAATCAACAAAGTTTGCATTTATATTAAAGTATTAGTTCATTAATTAGCCAATAAAGTAAATGCATATATTAATTATCTATAGTTGTACACTATTTATTTATACCAAATGAATTTATATGATTCGTTTGTTAAACTCTATGTAAGAGATAACTTTTAGTTTGAATAATAATAATAAATTTAAAATATGACATTCTTATTCATGTTTAGTTGCTTTGACCACAATTGACACAAAATCCATAATAAATTAAATATTTGTGAATTCATTAAAATAAATCTTAGGTCTTTGAATTTCCTAACTCCTTTCAGTCACATGTAATATGTGTGTATGTGTGTGTGTAATAGTATAAATATATTTATTTTGTTATAGCATAATATAATTTTTTTAAGATTTATATGAGAAACCGTTTTTTTAAATGTGAGAAACAATCAAAACACTATATCATGCAGAAATTGAAGCAATGTCCAACAGAAAGGAAAAAAAATTAGTAACAAACAATCGAGAATGTAAAAAAAAATAATTGAAAGATATATGCATTTTTTTAGTAGGTATGAAACATGCTTATCTATATTAACCACTATATCATGCAATTTTTCAATTTGTGAAAAAACACACACATATATAGTCTAATTTCTATTTTGTCTATAAAATAACTAAAAATTACAATTTTTTACAAGCAAAATTTATTCAAAAAATTTTTTATACATTGATAGTTGAGGGTTGTGAATTATGAAATATTGGAAAACTTATTGAAATATTGGAAAAAACTTATTGAAATATTAGAAATTGGAAAACTTATTGAAATAGTTTACCAATTAAGTTACAAGATTTTTGGTAAACTTATTGAAATATTGGAAAAAACTAATAATAACTTGCACCATATATCATGTGAGAATTTAACTAGTTTCTCTTAAAAAGATAATGAGAGTTGTAAAACATAGGCTGGTTCCTAGTACAAGTACTTTGAAATATCTAAAGGAATTGGTGGTGGTTCTAAATGCTTGGACTAACTACTGTGATATATATATATTCAGTAATATTTATTTTTCTTGCGTCTCTAAGCTTACTGGGAGCACTGGCTGGTACTCTCACCCTTGATGTCTCTAATTCGGTTTGCCACTAAGTTTGCATAAGGGGCTAAGAGCCATATCATGGGTAAGCGAATAGCTTGATCTTTTTGGGCTTAGTTGAGAGTATGTCAATTACTCACCTCTCCAACTACATGAAAACCACCTTGGACCAGCCTTAAGCATTTAAATGGGCCTTTAACTGGAGATTTAAACATTTGAATGAACGATCCAGTGGTTCTTGGGCTGATTTTGTGAGCCCAATTTCACCCAATTAGATCCTTGTTTACACGGATTGTTGGCTGAAACAAAAGGGTTTTGGACTGGGTTTGTGGATTTTGGCTTTGCTGGTTTGTTGTTCAAAAAAGTGCCTCTAACACTATTCCACTGAAATGAATGGTTGCTGGATTAAATCTCAATATATATCAGCTAGATAAGGTAAAGGAAGTTTATACCAGTAATTGTCTTTGGTCCTTGCATTATCACAATGATGATTGATGGTAAAGACTCCCAAAAGGAGAAACATTATTAGTCTGTGGGGCTGGATTTGGTGAGAATGAGATTTCTATATGTGCATTATGGCACCATGGGGCCTCAAGGAGTTGGTAGCCGACTTCGTTTATAATGCCATAGCAGGTAGTAGTAATGGTGAATGCTATATATCATTGAAACAGTAAGATTTTGAAAAGTGCCAGCCCCAATTGTTGCATTATTACAATGTCAAAACTGTCTTGTTCAAAGTAGAATTATACTGTATTTGGATAAAGAATTTAAGTGTTTTCTTAGTTATGTAATTTATGGTAACTGAAAAAAAAGTGTTATTAGTGATAACCTCAAACAAGAATTTGTTACATCAACAATATTCAAAAGTACTGTAAAAAAATTAGTAACTGTAACATTACTTTTTCAAAAATTAAACTTTGAATTTTTTATATTCTAAGTTCAAGTTTCATATATATGGAAAGACGTTATTGTATTGTTTCTATAAACATGAAAAATACAATTTGTTATCACTTTTGAAGTATCATCTTTACCAGAAATTATTTATCTTTCGAGTTGTATTATACATGTGGCTCTCCTAACCAATATAAGTAAACTATTACAAGTTTCATGACTACATGGACTTCTCAAATTTAGGAATAGAAGGCTTCTCAAAAAAAATTTAGGAATTGATGGCAAGTGCCTTCCATTAAAAGTGATAAGTCGCGAATTCATTTGAATACAACTTTTTTTATATGAAATGATTTGTTTTTATTGGTTGGGAGGATTAAGTGGCTATCTTCCCTTAGGAATGAATAATTTCTCCACCATCACCACAATAAGTGTCATTTGCATTTTTGTTTGTTTTGTTGATACTACTCCTGAGATCGATTATTTTTTTCATCTATTATATCATACTATAAAAATGATTTGGCACCTGTAATGTAGATGTGAGTGAATCGCAGAGATCCTGATGCCTTTACTGGCACCCTTATTCAAAGGGAAGAGATAACCGGAGAATGCCAATCCCCACAAGTCGCCTTGTTTTATCCATTGTTTGCGAAAGAAAATTGACCCCATTGTTGATGAGTAACCATTTTTTTTTTCATTATTTCGTGTATTTTTCTGGGGGAAAAGCTCATTTCAATTTCATTTGAACATTTCTCAAGTTCTTTTTCGAAGTACAACCTTAGTTCATTAGATGTCGTCCACAGTATTAATTCTTGACTTAATAGTATTTGTTTGTCCTATTTGTTCCTACTTAGAATTATGCTCACTAAGTAAAGAAAGAATAATAAGAGTTTGTATTTTGGTTTGCTTGAAAAAATTTCATGAGTTGCTATTTTATATTTATATTCAAACGTGCGAACATATATAAATAAAGTTTTGTTTACAAGATAATAGATAACTATGTTATTATATTTGAATTACATGAGAACTCCTAAATATTATTAGATTGCTTTGAAGGTATTTGGATTACATGAGAATTCTTAAATACTGTCAGATTGCTTTTGAGGTTTTATAACTAACAATCATCCACTACCTTGATTTTAGCTGTAGATAATGTTGTCTCAATGCTAAGACGTGCACAACTTGATTGCCCGTAAATTCTTTGTATGTATGATGTAGAGCGTCACGTTGGAGCTGAATTACGTCAGGTGCTTGTAATGCAGAAGAAAAAGGTTAGTTGATAGCTCTAATCATTTTAAGAAGCTATTTAATACTATATAAGTGATTATTACATATTCATCATTATACCAATCCCACAAAGTTGATAATTAGGCACAATAATACAATTATATTTTGAAGGATTATTGATAATATATTGAGAGAGTGCAGGACATGCATCTAGAAGTAGGTCTATCACACTATAAGCATGTGATTAACATAATGTCAACTTTTTGGGGTTGTTGAAATGACAGATTTGAGGTTCTTATACATCCATGATCCGTTAATGATCAGTGAAAAAAAGCAAAAATCCTAAGCAGAAAAAACAATTTGCTAGCTTATCCATCTTCACTCATTGGTATAGTTGTGCCACAGGATCACAGAGATAAGTTGAATATGTTGCACAATTGGGTGTGGGAACAATTGGTCCTACTAAGAATTACCACACCTTTGTCTTTGTATAAGTGGGACTCTGGCTCCATACACTATCACACCCTTAGAACCAGGGAAAGGACCACTCACTCACATGGTTGATACTTATAAAAAGATAAAAAGCACCAAAAACAATAGAAGAAAGAAAGAGAACAAAATATTTTAATGTGCTTTGCCACATTATAAAACGAAAAAGATGATGATCAAATGTTATTACGATATACAAACGTCATATATACTCCTATATAAATTTGAATTGGTGAAAAATACTGTAATAATGGCACTTGTATGATTGAGCTTGCCATGTTAGCTTCAAGGATATGAAGATAAAAAGCCATGGGAAAAAAGCCATATCAATCTAATGATACTTCGACATCAACGTTTGCTTTCAGGACTTGTCCTTTGTTGTCGACTTCAATATTTTAACTTCTTTGTAAAGTTTCTTTTTATCCTTCTGTAATTGTCAATAAGATCATCATTCGTTATTAGGACTTTCGAAGTATCCAAATGGTTAAGATTGTACTCTTATCACTGATTAGAAGATCGATTATGTACTTGGTAGCTATAAGATTGATTAAGATGATGTACATGGAATGTTCTGAGTGTCAGTAAATACAAAAGAAAACAAGTATATTTTCCTTATTTTCTGCTCGTAACAGCTTTCTCTTTCTCTTCTATGTTCTGAATTATTGTACTATCTCCACCACCTATTATCTTGAGTGCTGTTCCATGGGATATCAATTACATGTTGATGCTATAACCCAAAAAAAATTCAATACTTTGCTTTGTGGATGGTAGGTGAAGATGTTAAAAAAGTTCCCAAGACTGAAATATATCATGCTGTGGGCCTTTGTGTGTCACAATTTTATGTTTCTAATGTTTGTGTTCTGATTCCTGAAGGCTTTAAGTTTTTCACCTACACTAATCAAAGAGCTTAAACTGTAAACTTCATGTGGTTCATCATTTTCTGGACTTCTTTGACAAATCTTCTAACTTTTAATGATCAAGCAATTCTTTTATGAAAAGCAATGATCAATGAATTACATTGTCTCTTACTGACAATCGCATGTGGATTTTTTTTTTTTTTTTTGCTAAGAATGCATTTACTAATTATTGAAAGCTGGCAAAACACAATTATACCCAGAATAAAAAAAATTTAAAAAAAAAAAATGAGAGAACATTTGAATAGTTGTACACAAGTAAATAAGTTAAAAAATATTACTTTTTCACATTCTTTGATTTACACTTTGTACATACAACTGTCACACTTTCAGTGTAATTTTTTTCCACAATATCCAAATTTAACACACGATGTAAGTCCAAGTGAATGTTAGACATTAAAGCCCACAAGCTGATAAGCTAACGCCCAAAAACACTAATTTAATTAGTTAGCCCTTTGAAATCTCCTTCTCCATATCTATCAAGTCCCATCTGAATGTTCTTTTGGAAGGTTGCTTTGTTGTAACACACATACAAAAAGCAAACTCTCAATCGCATATCGTTTTGTTTTTCACTTTAGGCAATTTGATTTGACATCAGGATGGCTATTTTACACCTATAAGAGCATTCTTATCAAACCTTTCAAATGCTAAAAATCTTATTTTTTTAGCATTTGAAAGGTTTAAGCCCCTCCATCAAACATTTCATATTACAAAATTTTTGCAATTGATGAATAGTGCCATCTCATTTTTGAAATGGCACTATTCACCAATTGTAAAACTTTAAATTATTTTTTATTCAATGGGGCCCACAAAGGAGAGAGAGAAAAAATAATAAAAATTAATGAAAAATAATAAAGAAACAATATTTAAGTGAAATTGTAAAAAAAAAATAGAAGTTTTGATATAGGTTGGATTGGAAATTGGTATTGTATATGTTATAAATATAGGTTTTGAGAGAGTAAATGCTAAATTTTTTACAATATTTGATAAGAATGCTCTAAACATGATAAAAACCCAGAGTGATCCATTTCTCTCTACTTTATCTGTACAAAAGAATCAGCTTTGTGGCGTGAGAAATCAGTCATCAGTGTACTTGAAAGGAGAATAAGTGAGAGGTACCAAGCATAATTTACTAGCCAACTTTACTTCATTTTCACACATCCATAGAGTAAAATGGATATAGATGGTAGTAACACAAATGACAGGTCTTAAAAAGACAGTACAAAGACAATTGAAATTAAAATCTTTGGTACATTTACTGTCCAATTGGTGATTAATTGCCAGTACTATAGATCAGTCAAACCAATGCTGAACTTGCACTAACTATAACCTTGATGCATTGCATGTAAAGAGCATTGAAGTCTGAATTACAATCTTTTTGAACTGGCACCAAGGGTGTTGAGTAGTCACGTCAACTAAAAATTACCATGAAAAATGTCTGGGATTTAATATAAGCAGTAAAATAAACCATATCTGCGTGACACTGACAGTTAGACCAGAATTTGTTTTTTTTCACTGTTCCTCTTGATTTTGAGACTGTAATTTTCTCTGTTTACCTTGAGGGTTTATTTAATTTGTTTATTGATTTTTTTATATATGAAAAAAGAAGGATATTTTATCTATGCATTATATAATATACCCTTGAAGCAGGAAATTTTTAGAGTAGAAAAAGTGGCTAATTCCTCTCTCTCTCTCTCAATATGTTTTTCTTAAACAAAAGACACCACCTTTACTGAGATACTCTGCTGCAATAGAAACTACAAACTAAATAGTATCTAGTTTTGGCACGGCTCTTGTAGTAGGTAGAATCTTTCTAAAGCTTTAAAATTTGTATTGAGTTGTGATTGTTAGCCTAGACCAATGGCTATACATGTGAGAGCACATGAGATTTTAGAAACCTACTAGAAATTTTGAGATCCAAATCAAGAACTGTGCCCTCATTGATACAATTGGCCGGTTCTTCATTAGGAAAAAAAAAACAACAACAATTGTTCTTTTTGTGTATCATAGTCATAGAAGACCATATAACATTATTGTTAAATGTTGACCTTTCTCATGTAAGTTTACTGAGCACTGCACGTTCTTAAAACCAATCACAATGACAATTATCTCATGCGTTTATGATTACATGGAATGACCCTTGCACAGATTGAAAGGAAGATGTATGAGATGCGTGAGTTTGTGGATATGTCAGACTGTGTTCCAGCTAGAGAGAGAGAGAGACAGAGAACAGATATTGCGAGTGCATTCATAGACCATGACTAATGTTTTTTTTTTCAATGAATGATTCCCGGTGCTCTTAAACACACCATCAGTATATTTTTTTCTTGGTAATCAAGTCTCAAAGTGTATTGAAGATTCATAATCCATATCTGACTCCAAAATTTTATAGGACTAAAGGCTTGGAACCTGTTGTTATTGTTTGTAATTTACTCTCAAAAACCAGAGGGATTTAACCTGAAAACTCACAAGTCACAAGTCAAAACCCCATATTGATGAGAGGAGGAAGTATCATTAATTCTAAAGTTGTCATTGGCTAACTTCTGCATAAAAATACAAAATTAGTTACAGGATTTAAATAATGTAGACATGAATATCAACTAGTCCAGCGGTCTATGAAGTCTGAACAAGTTGTTTTGACTTTTGACCTATTGGTTTGCAACTTTGCACTCTGGCTGTCTGGCATGGAACACAAGGTCTGGTTTAGTCCTCGATTTTCACACATTATCTGTATAACTAAAATGTGGTTCAGTGCCAAAGTATAGAAGGTAAAAGCTTCACCAATCAGAAAGCATTCAAAATAATTCTCCATGAATCTATACCTAATTAAGTAACAGGCAATGTGAACGCAAGAGCCAAAGTCTCCCTATTTTATAATCATGGGCTCATTTCTTTTTCTATTGGAGTCAGAAGTCAGAACACACATTTTTTTAATTTTTGCTCATTGAGGTAGTACACACACAAAGAAAGATAGTCAGATAGATAGTGAAGGCATCCAAGACATTGACATATATTAATGGAGGCATGTGGATTTTTTTTGATAACCTGCACTAAAACTTTTTTTGAGAAGGACCTGCACTAAATTTAGAGTTTGCATAAAATAAAATGCATACAAGTAGAAAAACGCGGCTTCAAGATCTTTGAAAATGAGTGAGAAACATGTATAGAAAACTCGGGAAGCAGTAATCAAAAGAAAATTGCCCCCACACAAGTTGTTTTAGGATATCTTTAATGTATTCACTTTATCTGGGAAAATGTTCTCTGCATTTCTCAGACCACAAAATAAGCAACATAAATTTCAAATAGATAAACTTCATACATTTTTAGTATGGTTTTTTTATATTGGTTTTGTTTGCACACCGGATAAGATAGAATTTTTTTTTTTCAGTGGTTCATTGTTTTCTTCTACAATGGAAAAGATTTGGGATAACAAAAAAAGTGGTGAGAATATATAATATTAGGTGGAACTGGGATAAAGTTGGAAAAATGTTTGCTTAAGCTAATACAAGATTTGGAAAGTTAAAACAAATTTGGGATGATAAAAGAATTGGGTTGGCAAACAAAACTGAAAAAAGGACATAATTTGGAATTTGCAACCACATTGACAAATTTGTTACTTCTTGGGTAATCAATACATTCAAGCATTGGAGAACAATGAAGCACTCTTCTCTTTGTGGGATCTCACCAAATCACTGATATTTTATACTGATGGGAATATTGATTGTAACAATTACAAGTGAACAGTTTAATTGGATTAAAGGCCCAAATGCAAAATTGGCTGGCTCAAATATTTTGAGGAGAAAAATTGACAAAGAACCATGGACAAACCATATTTCTATTTTGTTTTCTCGAGCATCAGCGTCTTTAGGTTTTATGATTATCCTCTAATCGTGCAAAAGTAATTATACAAGTAATTATTTATTTACATGTGCTAGAGCATGTTTAGAGGCTTTTTTTAATTAAAAAAAATTAAGTATAAGAAGTTTTTGTTAAAATAAGAAAACGATACAAGTAATTATAAACATTTATTTTAGGGCACAAACGTAGAAAATATGGGGAATGTGGTTAGACGAAAAATCAATTTTAGCGGTTTGAAATATATTATTTTCCTTATTCACCTTATTATTTTTAAAAAAAATGTAAACTTATTGTGATTAATATGTGATGGTACTCTAGACTATTTAAAAATAAGATACGAAAATGTTGTATTATCTTAACGATAACAATTCTTCTCGAAAAAAATGTTAATGATAATAATATATGTAAAAAGGCTAATTACTCTTTATCTATATTTAATTGCTTGGGTTGAGTTACTTTTGTCAATATAAGACTTAAATTTTGTATTTTACCCATTTATGGTTCACTTTGTTAAGATTAGTGAACATTGTCGTCAAAGCACTAGCAAATCTAGTGCTGGAGATGCAACATTTTACCTATTTGTTATTTGGAAAATTGTCACTGCTTAGAGGTAAAAAAAAAAAAAAAGAAGAAGATATACACTTTGACCACATTTGATGACATGTTTAACAAGAAGTGTTTTTGCAAAGCAAGCGAATATAATATGAATAAAGTGCAAATGTGATTTGTTCCCTTAGAAGAAATTAAAGTACAGACAATAAAATTGTGATTTGAATTTTTATATTCATAAATATAACATATATTAATCAAGTGAATATCATACGAATAAAGTGCAAATGTGATTTATTCCCTTAGAAGGAATTAAGTACAGAGAATGAAAATGTGATTTACAGACAAATAAAAAGGGGGGTGTTGTATTCAGATTAAAATAGCATAACCAAATCAAGTTCAATCTTTGAAAAATATTAACAATTAAAAAGTACTTGAATGAAAATCTGATTTACATTTTTTCTTTTCATGAGTATATTACGGAAAAAAGAAAAAGGTTTTAAGTAGTCCTTATAAATTCAAAAGTTGGGGGTTGGGGGGGGTGGGAATGGGGTGTTGAATTCAGATCTGAATAATTTCAATCAATCTTTGAAAAATGTTCATAAATAAAAAGTGTACTTGAATGAAACTTGACCAAAACAAGAAAGCCAGTAAAGTTAAAGTAATCTATTATGAATTCCTTTTTCTTCTTCTTCTTCTATTTTTCGAAATCTTCCAAATTTGGCCGAATGAAAAGATAACTCAGTTTGGTATTGGCTTACTGGCTGTCAAAGTCCTAACTGAAAGCAAATGACAGAGATGGTGTAGATCTTGCTATGTTGCCAAACCCAAGAATTGATGCCCACATTTATTTGCCATCTTAAATTTACCTACTATAATGTGTTTCCATGAGCAGCAAAATTGAAGGGCATTGATGGGCCTGAAAAGAAAGTTGTGGTGTATTTTTAGTATCATCAGAGCAGTGCGGTACAAACCTTTGATTATATTTAGGAAAAAAAAAAAAAAAAAGAGTTGTGAAGCGGTAGGTTCAGTTTGTCAAGGCCATTCATGGAGTTCGGTATTACCAATTCTGTACCCAACCCAAAAATGTGTACACCAAAGAACAAGTAAGCTTTGCATTGACAATAAACTAGGATCATTCATTGATGCATCATTCATGGGTGGAAACCAACTAGTGCTTAGATTGCCTAGGATTTGGGATATCCTTTACTTATCCATCAATATTTAATTAAGTAAAATTAAAAGGCAATGTTGAAAGTGAAAGTGATTAATGTGTGTAAGTTGTAGCCTCTTGTTTTAGTCCCCCAGAAGAGCATTTATGTGAAGCTATGTTAATCAGCATTGTTTATAATTCGAAATTCAGATTCTTGGCCAAAAAATATGTGTTGAAATTTCGAGGTAAAAGTTGGGTGAACATAGAATTACTATTTGGATCTCTTAGCCGTCATAGTATATTTCATATAAAGGCTGAATCATAGGTTGCACTAATGGTGAATTATACTCGAAGGACTAAATAAGCAAAATACTATTTCGTTTAGATGACAGAAACAGAAGTCTTTGCAGAATAGACGAATTTGGATCATGGTCTGCTGAGGGTTATCCACATCACAATCAATCAAATTAAACTAAACTCATTGATGAAAAAATGCACACGGTTATATATCATTGATGAAGATGTGCTGTTACCTACTTATTTAATTTTGATGAGGATTTGATTTTTGGGTTGCAATCCATCAAAGCATTGATGGTACCAGAATAAGCCATCCTATCACATTGATGCAAATGTAATATTGTATCAAAAACACATATCACGTCGAAAGATAAGGAATTGCTTTGGGTACTTATGTTTGCCCTCACAACTTATAAATTATGTCTACTTAAAATTAATTTGGGGTGATTATATTTTACCACCCTAAACTATAAACCCCCCAAAATGTATACTATACCCCTCAAATTACATTTTACATCTTTAACTTTTAGAATACACAGTTAACACCATAAACTATAATCCATATTACACTTTGCACACCGCTGTTAATCTGGCCATTATCTTGGATAAAAAACCAAAGTTTAGGGTGTAAAATGCAAATGAGAGTATAATTTAGTGTGGTATGGTATAATTTTTTTTCTTTATTTTTAAGGAATTGAGAAAATAAGCAATGGTCTTTTCACATGATTCCATCCAAGATAATGACAAAATTGATGGCGGGTATAAAATGTAACATGTGTTATAATTTAGGGTGTTTATCGTGCATTTTAAAAGTTAAGGGTGCAATATGTAATTTGAAATATAGTTTAGGGTGGTAAAGTGTAATTTTCCCTTAAAATTATTCTAAGGTAATTTTCTTTTAGATAGTCTTGATTTTATACTGTAGCGAAAGGTAATAAACCCGTTTTAGAGGAAAGAGAATCACAAAAAATAATAATTAATTATATCTCTTATGAAGAACTCAAAAGTTATTCAAATAAAAAAAAAAAAAAAGTCATAAGTTATCTGTAGGTAGACAAAAACTGGTCCCCGTGGACCTCCATGGATTACAACTAACAAGTCTCACACAATCTATTTATAATAGAATGACTGGGAATAAACACTCTACAATGGGAAGCTCAAACAGTTGATTTCATTGACAAAGTACATGTTACCATAGTATTACAAATATTACATCCTGGTTCTTTACTAATCCTTGTGGTGTTATACATTCTCTCTTTTTCTCCTAGGTTGTCTCCCTTCTTTTTCTCTTCAGACCAAAGAAGAACCTCCATTATCCTATTTCTTCCTCCTTATTTATAGGGACACTTCTTATTCTTATCCCTATAGCTGTCATGTTGCCAGCTAAACACTCAGGGATATTTTCCCTTACTTTATCGATTTCCTCCCCTCCCTTATCCTTTAGCTATGTCTTCTAGGGGATATTTTCTCTGTTTAGGCTGCCTTAGATGTATTTAATGTGGCAGAGGTTAGGTAAAGGCTCCCAAATTGATCCAGAGGTAAAAATCTTCAAACTTCTTGCGTGTTTTGAAAGTTTCCCGCGGTCCTGGGCACCGTCTGAGAGCTACATGTGGATCATTCGTGCACCTCGCCTTAAGTATGGTTTGTCCCTCACCTTCTTCACGAGAACCGTTTTCCCATGGTATTCTCCTTTCTTGGGTGTGGAGGATGATTCAACTTCCTTTTTCTCACAACCCATTACCCTTTGGACTTCCCTAAAGCATATAGGCTTGGCCCAGTTCACTCCCGTGGCTCAATCCATTATTGGGCTTAAGGCCTGGACAGGGATTCTGCTACTCCCCACATTACCAATTTGTCAAAATCTACAAAAGTTTCATAAAAAAAGTGAATTAATTTGGACTAAGGACATGCCTTGTGGACATAATCAAGGGACAACATATCGTGCGATTTTAACTTACTTAACATGGTCTAATCCCAAACCATCCAAACTATATATTGGGGCATCGTGTCAATTCTTCATTGCCTTAAGATGTAATACTAGAACCAAGTAAAATAGTATAATTTGTACCACAACTCACCTACATGGTAAGTTGCGAGTGGTAAAAGTGTGATGGTAGGTTCATATGGAGACATACCTCAACCTCTCACAACTCATTACGCAAGCGAGTTGTAGCACAAATGGTGTCATTTTATGTATCCTTGGCATTACTAGTAAATCTTAGATATGAAAGTTTTTTAAACTAAGGCTGCGTTTGTTTCAGTGTAAAATATTTTTCGAGTGTAAAATAATTTCAGGTTTCTAGTGTTTGGTTGCATTTTAAAAATTATATTAGAAAATAATTTCAAGTGTTTGGTAACATTTTGAAAATGCAAATTTTCTACTAGTTTCTCAACCATTTTCTCAGCTTCTAAACAAATTTTATAATAGAAAATTGCAACATATAAACTTTTAAAGAAACAAAAATCAAAACAAAACCATTCGGTCAAACTGAGAGAAGGAGGAGGAAGAGAGAGTGATCGCAATTCTAGGGAAAGGGAGAGGTAGATTGAGAAAGAGAGAGAGATCGGTCATGGGTGGGTCATGGGTGACAAGACTGGTCTAGCGACGACAGGCTTCAGGCGGCACCGAGACTGAGACGAAGAGAGTTCGATCTAAAGGGCGACAACAGCTCAATCTGGGGTATGATCTCACGGTGCAATCTCGGCAGGATGATCTCGCCAGCGCGATCTCGACGGCACGACTCGCCAGTAATCTCTCGACGTGATCTCACCAGCGATCTTGCAGCTCGATCTCGCCGGCTCAAGCTTGATGGCGCGTCTGGGGTTGGGGTGGTGGTCCAATGGCTTGTTTGTGCTTTTAGCTCACTCTCTCTTCTTGCTCTCTCTCTCCCTCTCTCTTAAGGTGTCTGAGTCTGGAAATCATTTGAAGGTTAAATAGAAGTATAAAATATTTTCCAAGTCAAAGGACTTATTTTACGGTCAAAGTTTATAATTTTTCATTTGACTTTATTTTACAGGCCCCACCAAACACGCTGCTAGGAGTAAAATATTTTTCGAATTTCATTTACACCCAAAACAATCAAACCAGCCTAATTCTCAGCCATTTTGGCCATTTGCACACAAGTCCTTGTACGTGTGCAGCACTTTATGTCAAGGACTATTAAGCACTCAGAATCAGTCAAACCACTGGTTATGTTTTCTATGTTTTGCTCTAAATTCTTATTTTCCCTTTTTACTAATGACTTGCATTATTGCTATAAATTCAACGCAACCATGGAATTACTTCTTTGGTCGTAATGATTTCTTAAGCCTTGTATGTCGATTAACTCATATCACTAAGTTTGATCAACTTCTAGTTTCATTCACACTGTCTTATTTCATAAATTGACTACTTAAAAGAGTAGGATGCTTTGTATAAAAAAAAAATGAAAAAACAAGAGCATTTAAACAATTTAACAGAGACCGTGTGTCCCCCTCAAAAAAAAAAAAAAAAACAGAGACCGTGTGTAAAAGTTCTTACTTCTCGTTATATTGTCCTGAATGCTCAACTGATTATGATTGATAGATATGAAAATGAGTGTAATCCAAATAATTGAATAATGTAACACAACATTTACTACACCCAATAAATAAAGAGTAACGGCTGCACTCAATGATCGTCCATTAATCTACTTCATCAGTACCAGTCAAAAAAACACCCAAACGTTACTCCACAATGAAAATACCTTTAACGAGCCCTCCAACGGTCACCAAGGAATGCTAGCATGAAGCCAACAAGCTTCAACTATGGCAAGGGTAAGCATTTCATATACACAATATTAACATACACTTGTGATCTTGTTTTACTCCTCTCCAAGTGATTGATTTTGCCATTGGAGGCCCTTTTTGACTTTGATTGGCACTACACCGATGTCCTAGTTCTTTTCCTCCTTATTTCTTTCTTTGCAAGCAAATTTGCAGGCCATTGGTCATCCACTCACTTAACAATGAATCAATTGAGATTTTTAGTTTCAACAATAATCATCTGCAATTTAAGAATAAGTGGGCAACGTTTTACTATTTAGCAAATCATCACCTTCTTATTAAAAAATAAATAATTTGAAGAGAAGGTTAAATAAATAAAATGTATTAAAGATAATCGAAGTCTATCTTTAAATAAAGTACATTTAAGTTTTTAACATATTATCATTTGAGATTATCTCAATTATTGATTGATGGATTTATATAACAATGGAGTAGACAACATTAAATTTGGTGTTATTTTTTTCCCATTTCAAAAGGGTAATGAATTGAAATATTTTAGTCCCACTCCATTCTTAAAATCAAAATATTTGACAATCCAATCCAACTCCTAAAAACTGACCTAACCCAACAAATTAAGTTCAATCGAGTCGGTTTTGATGAATCGATGAATTGGCTACACATGCCAATCAAACCCTTAACAATCGACCTAACTTAACAGGTTGAGTTGAATCGAGTCGATTTTAGTTAACCGACTGGTTGGCTATACACGCCTACCTCCAACAATTACAAATTGTGGCAATTTTTTCAGTTCACGAGCCTTGTCGCGGTCCCTTGCGATAGAGCTCATGTTTAATCACTCTAATAATGCATGTTGGGATCACGAAAAGGTTATAAATTAGAAAACAAAAACATAAGCGGCCAAAGCGCGTGGAAATCTATTATAAGAGTGACGTCTGGCCAATAGGAAAGAGCCGCGTGTGGTTTCAAAACGCGGCTTTAAGAAGAGTACCCTCATTGCCTTTGCCTATCAGGGCTAGAATAAAGTGCAAACCTTTGGACTCATCGTTGTGCTCAAAGCCTCTATTATCCATTTTCCCAAACTCTTTTTTGTAAAAGAGTCAGAGCTCACTTTGCAGCCATGTACTCCACCAAACTAAAATCAAGGACTACTCTGCTGACCTCGTACCAGCAATTTCTTTTGAGATTAATAGTCCAATAAATGATATGCTAATGGCTGGTTTATATAACATTCCATTTTTATAGAGGGGGGATAGAAATAGAACATAGAATAGACCCAATTGTCAATTGAGAGTTGAGGATGTTAGAACTTAGAGCAATAATTGCAACCATTCTTAAATGTTCAATTACATCCTCTTTTAATGCTTCTTAAATGGCAAACTTTTATTGGTGGGGTCGATTTTATTTGTTGGAGCTCTTAATATATTTTCACCTTAAGAAAAAGAAATTTCAATCTCATCAAGATAAAATTAACTGTTCTTCTTCTCTTTTTTTTCTTTTTTTTTTAACAGGAAACTCATTAACTTTATTCAAATATCTGAATAAGAAATTACATCATGGGATAACGTATGTTGTAAGAAACATGGTTTTTTTTCAATCCAAATAAAATAGTTGTCTATCAGAAATGAGTGTTTTATTAACAAATCAACTATTTTTGATATTTTGCGATGTTCTACGTTGTGCATGAACTGTAAGGTTTATTTGATCACCACGGCTTTAGGAGCATATTTATTATTCATATGATATTGATGTGTTACTAATTACAAGATTAAGGCTAAGATGTGTGGGCTTCTATGGCTTAGAGTTTTATAACTCAATTATATTGCTCAATTTTTCCATAAAAAAAAAAAATAAAGATTAAAAAGTGTGAACTCAAGCATATTTAACATTCAATTGCAAATTAACAATACAAGCCTTTTTTTAGTTAGTCAATTGCAATGAAAATAATATTATAGTAATAATAAATTTGGAATTTTGGTCAAACAATGACAAACCAAGGCACGAAAAACTCAATATCTTAAAGAATATTCAAGCTTTTTGCATTTGGCAAAGCCTATAAATTAATACAATAAATCTTTTTAAACTTATTTCCTTTAGAACACAACAATCTGACATTTCATCATATAACTTAGATTCGGATCAGGTGCAATACCTAGGGTATTGCACCTGGTGCAATTCACCTCTTCTCTCTCACAACTTTTTTTACTTTTTTCACTTTTTAACTTTAACTTTTTAACTCTTTTTTAATATATTTTATTTAATGGTTGAGATTGAAAGTTGCTTTTTCAACTTTCAATCTCAACCCTTAATTGCAATTGCATCAGGTGCAATACCCTAGGTATTGCACCTGATCCAAATCCATATAACTTGGATCAACTTTACATAAGTGGTTGAGGGCCTTAAGCCAAAAATCACCTAAAGAACGAATTTCATTGGCTTGAAATCTCTCAAATTGAAGAAAAAAAACCCTTTATACTTAAAAATAATCTTGTTCTTCACACTTGGTTTTCAAATGGTCGTATGCACGGTTATACAAGCACTTTTCCTAATCTACACAACATTTAATTTTTTTTTTTTTTTTTTTGGTGCTAAACACAACATTTAATAGTTAGATAACTTCACTTTACGATATTAATTTAACTTACATGAACGTTACTCTTTTAATTCTTCACTTTTAAAAAGCTTCGTTTAATTACAATCAGGTTTAACTTATTTAATGTTAAAACGTACTTAGCACTTATTAAAAAAATTATAAAAAAAAAAAAAAAAGAAGTAAAGTTACTACTCTACATAATCAAATCCCAACATCAAGCAGCAGTTGACCTTCAACCATGTTTACCAGACGGGAGATATCGTTGACACTAAGAAAGAGTTCATCAACCTTTGTTTCCCTTCTGTACACTTCGATATTGGAAAAAGAATAGAGAGAAGAGAAAAAGCCTAATTTGTAGGGTTTATTTATACCTATAGAGCACCCGCATCAAAAGGGCTAAATCCCAAATTTTAGCATAAAAAATCCATTTAGGCCCAAATGCTCCCTCCAATGAATGTTCTAAAAAGTCAGGATTGTAAAAAATATTAGAACCGCACTGTAGCTCATTGGCAAAAAAAAATATTAATATTTTATACTTAAATTTTTCTCTCTCCTCTCTCCACGATCTCTCATCTCTCTCTCTCATTTTGACTCTCAGCTCCTCACTCTCTCTCTCACATCAACTCCTCCCTCCTCACTCCCTCTCTCACATCTCTCTCGTTCGAAGCTTGCATCGGTACTAGGTTTTGGATCGGCGTCTCGGCGGGCTGGGCTAGGTTTGGTTAGCAATGCAGATCGCAGTGGGTTGTGATCTGTGTGGGAATGGGTTTTGGGTCGGTGGGTGGCGGTGGGTTGATTTCAATAGGTGTGGTTATGTGGGCTATGGCATGGTTAGTGGATGCAGCGGCGTTGGTCTGGTGGTGCAATGACTTGGGTAGTAGGTGCAGCGACGTGGGTCTGGTGGTGCAGTGGTGTAGCATTGATCGTGGGTTGCTGTGTTCTTTTTTTTTTTTTTTTGGTGGTGTGGATGATCGAAGAGGTGATGGTTTGGGTTTTTTTTTTTTGTGTTGACGGTGAATTGTGGGTTGTTGTGTTTTTTTTTTTTTTTTTTTTTTTTTTTTTTTTTGTGTGGTGTGGATGATCGGAGAGGTGATGGTCTGGGTTTTTTTTTTTTTTTTTTTGTTGACGATGGATTGTCGGTTGCTGTGTTTTTTTTTTTTTTTTTTGTGGTGTGGACGGTGATAGATTGTGGGTTGCTGTGTTTTTTTTTTTTTTTTTTTTTTTTTGTGGTGTTGATGATCAGAGAGGGTTTGATGGTTTGGGTTTTTTTTTTTTTTTTTTTTTGTGGTGTTGATGTTCGGAGAAGGTTTGATGGTTTGGGTTTTTTTTTTTTTTTTTTTTGGTGTTGCCAGATAGATTATGGGTTGGTGGTGGTGGTGGTGCAGCGGTGGTGGTAATCGTGGATCTTGAGCAGAAAGAAAGAAAGAGAGAGAAAGAATAGATAATGTTGTGGAATATATTATTTTATTGTGTAAAAATATTATTTTAATGAGTAGAACAGGAAAATAAAAGTTTGGATGTGGAAGAATTGTAAAATTGTATTGTATAATTAATAAAGTAGTTTTTTAAATGGTAAAATAGGATAGAATTAGAAAAAATGAATGGAGATGCTCTAAATACAATCCCTCTTCTTCAAATTTGAGTCTTTGAGATACATTATTGTGTTGCTTCTTAGTAGGTAAATAATATCACTATTTTTCAATATTATTGTTGTTGTTGTTATTATCCTGAAGAGATTTTGATATGAAATGGCATAATCGTTTGTTCACTAAGATTTACGAAATAAAAATTTCAATTTTGAAATAAGGAAGATATGTTCCATGACAATATGTTTTGTTGTTCATAAATAATGTTGTGTGTATATACAATGTATTTTTTGGATCTCAGGGTAATTCCATTTAGAAACAATTATTAGCACAAATTTCCTTATTAAGAAACTCTTTTGTTTATTAGTTTTTCTCTTTTTTGGTAATATTCGCTTTTCCCTTGTTTAATAATAGATTAAAATTTTTTCATTAATTTTCATTAAAAAAAAAGCATAATTTCTAAAATTTACTTAGAAAGAAAAAGAAGAGGCATATTCAACTTTTTTTTATTCTTTTTTTGTTATAGCATAATCAACTTTATAAATTGTCTTGCTTTGCAAGTAAATCCAGTGAACGTCAAAGCTCACGGCCCTCTCTCTCTCTCTCTCTCTCTTCGCACCAATATAACCCAACAAACCCACCAACAATCTCACACATTCACACTCTAAAAAAAAAAAAAATTCACAAAAAACTCAGCCCCATGACTCTTCTCCATCTCATTATCTTTTTCTCTTATCTCACTGTAAGCACTCTCTCACTATCTCACTCTCTACACTCACTCTCAATGTCATTTCACATCTCTCATCCAATGTTAATTATGCTTTTGCTTTGTGTCAATGCAGGTTGGATTCTCTTCGTCTGGTGAAAACCCATTTACCCCGAAGTCTTATCTGATTCGGTACTGGAACAAAGAGATCCGAAACACCAAGTCCGACCCGACTTTCTTGTTATCCAAGGCGTCCCCATTGAGCACGGTTGACTCAGCGAGTTTCTCCAAACTCGCCGCCCAGAACTCGCTCTCGACTCATCTTCTGGCCTTCTGTTCCTCCGCGAATCTCCTCTGCTTCCCCGATTTAGCGCCGAGTCTCGAGAAGCACGTCAAAGACTCGGACTTTTCCGGGTACGCGGACCGGAACTTCACCAACTACGGCACCGATCGGCTCGGCGGAGCCGACTCGTTCAAGACCTACTCCAGCGACCAGAACTTGCCGGTGGACTCGTTCCGCCGATACAGCCGGGATTCCACTGGTCACAAGGACAAATTCAACAACTACGCATCGAACGGAAACGTCGTGGACCAGGGTTTCAATGGCTACGCCACTGGCTCCACCGGCGGCTCCGGCGAGTTCACGAAGTACGCCGACTCAGTCAATGTCCCGCACCTCGCTTTCACTTCCTACTCGGACGATTCCAACGGCCGGTCCCACTCGTTCTCCGCTTACAGCGAGAACGCCAACGCCGGCAACCAGAAATTCGCTAGCTACGGCAAAAACGCCAATGGAGCCCCGAACGACTTCAAAGGCTACGGGACCAGCGCCAATGTCGTCGGGTCGGGTTTCTCGGGTTACGGCCAATCCGGAAATGCCGTTAACGACTCATTCTCAAATTACGGTAACGAAGGAAACAATCCACAGAACAATTTCAGAAGCTACGGCGACGGAGGCAACGCCGCCATCGAAACCTTCAAGAATTACAGAGACAAATCCAATGTGGGTGACGACTCGTTCCAGAGTTACGCGAAGAACTCGAACTCGGCGAAGGTCAATTTCGTAAATTACGGCAAGTCCTTCAACGAAGGCACTGACAAGTTCAGCGGTTACGGTCAAGGCAGCCAAGGCCAGGCCGTTGGATTCAAGATCTACGGCGTGAACAACACCTTCAAAGATTACTCGAAAGAAGGAGTCGCATTTACTACGTACAACAATGCGAGCGTGAAAACGGAGCAGAAAAGCGAAGCAATGGCGCTCAGTGGCAGTTTGGTAAAAAGGTTCGTCGAGCCGGGCAAATTCTTTCGCGAGTCGATGTTGAAGAAAGGGACAGTGATGCCAATGCCGAACATTAAGGATAAAATGCCCAAAAGGTCGTTTTTGCCCCGGACGATTTTGTCGAAATTACCCTTCTCGTCCTCGAAGATCTCTGAGATGAAGCAGATTTTTCACGCCGATGATAACTCGACCATGGAGGCCATGATTGTGGACTCGCTGAGCGACTGCGAGAGGGCTCCGAGCCCGGGCGAGACCAAGCGGTGCGTGGGTTCGGCCGAGGATATGATTGACTTTGCGGTTTCGGTTTTGGGTCGAAACGTCGCCGTTCGAACGACTGAGAGTGTGAAAGGGTCAAACCAGAACGTGATGCTCGGATCGGTCAACGGTATCAACGGTGGGAAAGTCACGCAATCGGTCTCATGTCACCAGAGCCTGTTCCCGTACCTACTGTATTACTGCCACTCGGTTCCTAAGGTTCGGGTCTACGAAGCGGACATACTGGATCCGAATTCGAAAGCAAAGATTAACCATGGTGTTGCCATCTGTCACTTGGACACGTCATCTTGGAGCCCGAGTCACGGAGCTTTCTTGGCTTTGGGGTCGGGTCCGGGTCGGATCGAGGTTTGTCATTGGATTTTCGAGAATGATCTGACGTGGACAATTGCTGACTAGGCAGTTATGTGGGTATGGTTCGAACCGGTGGGTAAGAAAGCTTAACTGCTGGGGGCTAAGAAACCAAGTTTGATTTATTTTTAAGTTAATACTATCTGTTAAGGAATTTTTAGCTTTTGATAGGAAAAGTAAGGTATTATTATGGGTTTTTACTTTACATCTGGAAGAAGATGTTTATTATTACTATATAATTTGAGTTTTGATCAATGTTCTCATGGCTACCCAAATAATTGGACAGCAAATGAAAAAAAAAATTGTTATTTACATTTTTCTTTTATGGTCAAGTGTGTGTTGAATTGAGTATATTTTATTATTATTTTTTTTTTTTTTGCTTAAAGAATAAATTGTGTAAAATAAAAAATAATAAAAGATGCACATACACACAAGAAGAGGATCAGATTCCAAACGTGGAGAACATTTATTTACCAAATAAAAAATAGCTGAGGATTGAGGTTCTACAGGTAAACAAACAAAACCTTGTGGCTAAGTAAGGATGAGGTGGTCCTTTCTGGTGACCATTCAATATATTTGCTTTTGTATTGTATGCAAGGAAAGGCTACGAGAGACAGCTGTTGTTATTGTTGTTTGGGGCAATGGGTGTTTTTGTTTAATGTTTGTCAAAAATTTATCTATTTTTCCTATTCTCAAATTGTTACATAAAATTACATATAGATTAATAACTAGCAGAATTGAATATTGAAATGGTGATTTTATGAGTGCATACCAAATTTTTTTACTTTTTTAATTCTGAAAGTAGCTTTGTTTGTTCTAGAGAATGGAGCTGTGTAAAGAAACATGAACAAAAAAGAGAAAAAAAAAAATGACACCATTAAAATGGTCCTACTAATATGATGCGACGAAGTTTTCGGTGGCCCATGGTATTGGCCTATTGTGTCTGCTAGTGGCTTTGACGATGCACTTGAATAATTTTATTTTTTCAAAACCTTTAGACAAATGTGTTTTATCAGAAGGCTCTAGTAGAATATGTGATATTGTTTATTATTGTCACGTGATGTAGTGTCGACAAATTCACACTAAAGACTCCTTTGATATTCAGAATACGTGGTATTACTTATTATTGTTACATGACATAGTATCGATAAATCCACACTAAAAACTCCATTTATATTCAAAATATAAAAACTTTGGCCAAGCTTGTCTAAGTGCAACTAATGTGGACTGTAGTAAGCTAAGTAAAAAGGCGCATTTGAAAGTGCAATACAAGGGAAAATGATGGTACCTAACTGGCAAGGCACACTTGGCTCACTCTTTTTCATTATTTTTTGGGGGGTAGCCCCTGGTTTTACTTGGTCTTGAGTCTCTACTCTCCACTGGACTTATTTGGGGGCATGGTAATGGTTTTAATATTAGTTGTCATATGATATAATGTTATTTTCTGATGGTTCTTTCATTAGTTTAGGTAGAAGGTCATATCATATTTTGTCTTATTTTTTGGTAGATTAATCCTGTGATTTCTGTTTTCAGATGAAGTATTATACTTTAAATTTGCAGAGCCATGGTGAGTAGTTATAATTATCGTGTCCTTAAAATAAAAAATGTTAAAATACTAATTAATATTTAAAAGTGAAGCCTCATCATATTCATCACTTTGACCAGCTAGGAAATTGGATTCCAGCACTGGTTTAGTCCGATGTGGACTGGCACTAATGAAAGTGAAAGGAACTGGCTATTTGGTTTCTATTAATCTAAAGACATAACATTTGCACTAATTTTTTATTCATTATGTTTGATATGATTTACTTTTTATAATTATTATGTAATGAGAGTGTCATTAATAATGAATCCATGTAAAATAATATTACTCCAGTACAATTATCATCTCAACAAGTTGTAACCCGTTCATTAACCTCTCCTTCATTTCCTCTCTTCAAGATTAACGTGATGATGGTGTAGTTTTCGAAGCTCAAAAAGCAATTGGAGTGGGAGTTATTATAAGGGAAGGTTATAGCTGCTTTGAGCGAGAAGATTGAAGCCCCATTAATGGATGCTATTGGGGTTATGGCGAAAGCTTATGAGACTAGTATTTGCTTTGCTCTTGATGTAGGGATTAATAGTTTTATTTTAGAGGGTGATTCTTTGATTATTTCCAATACTTCATGTGAACTGTCTCCGCCTCCTTCCTCTACTGGCTCCATAGTCTATGGTATTTTATTTTTTAGCCATGTTTTTCGTAGAGTTGAGATTCTCCATGTTAGATGACAAGGTAATTGATCTACCCATTTATTAGCAAAACATGTTTTAGGCATTGATGACTTCTCTTATTGGATTAAAGAAAGTCCTTATCTTATTGAACAAACTTTTCTCCAAGATATAATTTTAATTTACAGAATTAAATATGAAGTTTTAGTTTTCCTATAAACTAAAAAAAATGTTAATAACTCGTTAATGCCTACCCTTTTCAAGGCTGGAGACATAAATATATAGTTATATAATGCAATCCAAAACAATATTATTGTAAAAATATCATCATGGTGGAAGGTCACATACCAACTGACTTGAACACTTCATTTCATATATTATCACCTTTGTTTTTAATTTATCATCATCCAATGTTACGGGAGATTTAGATATGGTTGTCCTATAAAATAAAAAATAAAAAAGGTTGTGACACCTTGATAACTAAAATTTAAAGAAAGAAAAAAAAAATTGAAATGCATTTTATAAAATATATTTTCTAGTTTATGAAGTTTGAAGTGGTGTTATCCACTCATTGCGAGTGGGAAATACCCCATTCCACCAACGACCAACCTCCGACTATTCTTGTACTCCAGTTGATCACTTTGGTGTTGGTGGTAACAGGTAAACACTACTGAGAAAGTGGTGCAAAAATATCAGATTTTATGGGTCCAACCCCCTATAATTAGGTTGATTATGGTTCTCCTTCTATGGGATATATAGTCACGGAAGTACTAATTAGTAACAGAAAATACGCCTTTTGCACTATATTATTGAAGTTAAAATGCCTTTTAGTTATTCTTGTTTGTAATCTCCAAACAATAAGAAGCTCAATTGTCTCACCTTATAACGTTTCACTTATTACAAAACTTTACTGTTAATTATCACGGGAAGAAGTTCCACGGTTCCACCTAGGGCCACTTTTTGTGCATGATTTATTGCTCTCAAAGAGCAATGCTATTATATACACACAAAAATTTACAACAGTTTAGTTAATAAGCTTTTAATCTAGTAGGGACAGACACGGACAAGTGTATGGGTATAAACACAAACATAACACTGTAACATGAAAATGGTTGGTATGACACGTATAACACGTATACGACACGAATATGACATAGGTATAACACCCTAAATGAAGTGTTTGTACTTTCTAACTTCTAGCTGTTCTAATCTATAAATCCATCTATGATTTATCTATTATATCAACAAGTTGTGAAATTGTTTTCCATTTTTTTTTTTTTTTTGGTGTCTATATATCAACTTTATCGTCTCTTGTAAATGAACTTCCCTTCAAACAAGGGAAACCTAATAGGACAGCATTTGTTGCGCTGCAAGGAAGACAGTCCTCAATTAATGGAAATCTCTGCTACTTCAACCGTCTGTCGTAAAAAAACTTGTGCTTACTTAATGAACCTCAAACAAACTCCTTCGTTTATCTGTGGTTACGGGCACTGGTAGCAGTGGCAAAAATTGAAGAGACTTGATAGTTCGTTTCCTGGTGAAAAGTTAAAGAGACTTGGATCGTTCTTGACCACTAGGTTTGAGTAGTCCTTTTTTGTTTTTGGTCTTATCTAGAACCCATGTTTTTGTTAGGTGTGTGTAGAAGGGATTGAACCCTTGAAAGTTGAAACTAACCCTACATAGGGGACGACATCCATAAAGGCTAAGGCCATTGTCTAGGAGGTTAGAATAGTTGTTAACATTGTTTGGTATATTCCATAATGGGACAGAGTACCAACAAACAATAAAAGTGAGTATTATTGGGCATGTGAATTGCAACTGTATTTATCAAACACCAAAATCTACAAATTCCAACACATTTCATAATGCAAGAGCTAATCATTAAATGATGCACATTCTTTATTTTCATGCAGGCCAAAAGCTGCTAGAAGCCTAGAACAACAGAGAAAGTGGATGATTTTTCGTTGCCACTCAAATGTTACTAGTGAATCACTTAATTCAAAAAGTAAGACAAATTTGCAATCACATTAATGTCATTCCTGATTGAGATTATAAGCAATAAATTACAACACATTAGAAGTCAAAGACCTACAATAAATTACTATAAACTTTAATGTCTTCCAAAATAAACAAGATTTATTACATAGTAAAAATATTAATTACTTATTCCTCATGCACAACTTACTCAACAACAGTAATTATTGACACATTCACATACTCTATTCCATAGCTCTGCAGATTGGTGATACTATTTGGTCTTTTCCATGGAATACAAATAAGAAATACAATAGAAATATAAATAAGAGATTGATTATGAATACAAATAACAATAGAAAGGTTGAATTGCTCCATACATATTATTAACGTCAATGCTAAGTATTTCATTTATCAAAAAGGATGATTCGTAAACACAGTTTCCAAGTGCCAAAAACCCATTTATCTTTCGAGTTTTTTATGGCATACCGGCACACAATGATTGAGCTGGAGGCCAACATTGTCTCACTCTTTAAAGCTAATTTCCCATCTTTGATATAAGCCTAAACAATATCAGTTGTATACGGTACAGAGAAGGCTCTGAATTCTGAATTGGGAGCTTATTATATGCGAAGAATCTGGGATTCTCTCAACAAACTACACCATATTATAAAGAGTTGGACCACTGAGGCACTGAACTAACTAAGCATGACCATCCTTTGCTGTTAATTTTGTAGCTAGTGAGTTATTATCAAAAAAACAGGTCCTATATTTTGGGAAGCTCTGCATTTTCTTTCTCAACACCTATCATATATCATAAGATATGACAACAAATGTATTGCAATCAGGACCCAACTGATCATGTTTGTTGGATCATAAATATGGAGTAAAAAAACTTGTGTAATGGGAGTAATTTTACCGTTGGCCCGTAGTTGCCAAGAAGTGCCTCTCTTTTTTCTTCTGTTAAATTGAGTATTTAGAAAGTTGTATCTTGGTAAAAGACATTCAAAATGAAATCAAAAGCCCGAGGCTTCTTTTTAGGGCTGTAAACTAGTTGAGTTTTGTAGAATTGCGAGTGTTCAAGCTAAGCTTAATAACTAATGTAAAATGTACAAGATTGACCCAAGTTTCGAATCAAGCCTATAAATGATGTTTGCGCTCAAGCTTGTCAAAAAGTCTAAAATCTTGAGCTCAATTGATTTATTGGTCAAGTTGAGCTCAAACTCAATATCAAACTTGAACTTATACTCAATAGCAAGTTTTTAAACTTAAGCTCCAACCCAAGTACATTATGATACATTAAGCTTATTATCAAGCTTATTTGGTTTAAACGGGTAATCCCAACTCTCAATTACTTATATTCTCAACAAGATTTGAGTTTAATTGTCGAGCTCATATCAAGCATATTACCAAGCTCATAAATGAGTGTAGACTCGACTTGTTTTGTATCAAGTTCTAATATTCATGATTCTATTCAAGAATTTTGCTATTTTTTTTTTTTTTTTTAACTTGGACTTGCTTATTTATTAAACAAGCTTAAAACTAAAGGCGTGTTTGTTTGAAGGTGAAATAAAGTGGATGGAAAACTTTAGAAAAAAAAATAGGGAAAAAAACTTTTTTTGAGTGTGTTTGATTGGGTGAAAAGGAAAGAAAATAAATGATGGGTCCCAAGTTTTTTTTTCTTGGGCCCACCATAATGTTTTCTCTCCAAAATAGAGAGAAAACTGAGTGGAGATTAATTTTTTCTTAATTGACAAAACTGTCCATATGCACATGCCTTTATTTATTTATTTTCTTCTATCTTGGCAGTTGGGATAAGTTGCCACCCTTTTTTTTGTTTTTCCTATTTTTTGGGCGACGTTATCTCCTCTTCTTCTTTTTTTTTTTTTTCCTTCTGGGCAGTAACTTGCCTCTTCCTTCTTCTTTTTTTCCTATTCTTTTTTTTTCTTTTGATTTTCTAGGGCTGATAGTTGTTTATTTTTTTTTAAAAAAAGACTTGATTTTTGTTTTGGGACATGATTTTTTATTTTTTAATAAATTTGGGTAATTACTTTTTTTTTTTTTTGGTTATTTTCACTTTTTTTGTTTTAGTTGGGCATCATTATTTAACAAGAGTATATGGGTAAATTTATTCAAACTCATTTTTCCTATCCTTCCGCTTTTTTGCTCTCAACTAAACAAAAAGAAAATAAAATAAAATATTATCTATCTTTCTACTTTTCTATCCTCCTACTATTTCTAACTTCCCACTTTTTCACCCTTCCAACCAAACGAACACTAACAGTGTATTTGGATAACCCTTATTTGTTGAAAGCTAAATACTTATTGTTAAAAATATTATAATAAAATAATTTTTAAAGATGTAAATAGTGCTTTAAAACTTAAATTTACTTAAAAATTTACGAAGAATAAATTTACTGGTACATAAACAGTATTCACAGAATCCACTAAAAAAAGGCTAAATATGTGAATTGGACAAAAACGCCCAATGCGAAATCTCAAACTTAACACTTATTTATAAATAATATAAATGAGCTTTTACTAAGCCTAATCTGAACTGTTTGATGAATAGTTTGATTCATCTTCCTCGCTAATGCTCTCATAACTTTTTTTTTTTTTTTTCGTTTCCACACCAGACATTACGTTCTGTTTCATTGAATGCTCACGTATGAGACAATTACGTCTCCCCACGGTCCTCACAGTATCATTTCTCTAACAATTTTCGGAACACCATTTGGCCTCAAAAGTAAAACAGAGGTCTGTTTGCGTATTTATTTGATTCCTTGCAGTGTACAATTCTGGCATATAGATAGAAAAGGCTATGACACCTCTATAACTTTAAAAGTTGCGGTAAATTTATGGACATTCAAGTTCTGAGAAGTCAATTTCCAAAAGAGAATTAAATGCAAGTGCCACAGACTGCCATAACTCTTTTCCCGTGGCCCTGGTATGATATTATGATTTATGACGCAACATCTATATCTAGTACGGCCTTCAAAGTTCAAAGTTCAAAGTTCAAACCCTCTCCTTCCTTCCTCAACGTAAAAACCGATATGAGAGGGACACTATAGCAGATGAAATTGAAAGTGATAGTAGGGCTGTCTTGGCAATTGGTATTTTAACGTAGACACCCACAGTCAAGTCTCATAAATGATACAATAAATAACTATATGGTCAGCAATAAATTTTCACAAAATTTTGCATATCTACCTGGACAATAAGATATTAATGGTAAATATTAAAGTGATATTTATTATATGAGAAAAGTTAATGAATTTTTTAATGGTATTTGTTAGTGAATTATTTAAGAAAAGTTTTTATTAGAATAAAAATAAATTGATTAACGTTTTCACAACTTTTTCAATTTTTTATAAAAAATAGTATAAATACATTTCTAAAATGATTTATTTAACAATTGTTCCAAGAACATTTAGTACCACAACCCTTACTCTATATCTATATATACCTAAAGGAAAATGCTAATAGATGTCCTTAAAGTAATGGTTAATAATCTATTTAAAGAAAATTATTATGGAAAAAAAAATAATTAATGTTTTGTCAGCTCTTTCTATTTCTCATAAAAGTGATATCAAAATTTTTCTAAACTAGATTATTAATCATTGCTCTAAGGACACTCGTTAGCATGATTCATATCTAAAAGTTAGAGCATAACATTTATTAAAAGTTAATGAATTTCTTAAGGATATTTGTTAGTGAATCATTTCAGAAAATTTTTTATAAGAACAAAAATAAATTAATTAATATTTTGACAGCTTTTCAATTTCCTATAAAAATAGTACTATAAAAACATTTCTAAAATGATTTATATTAACAATTGCTCTAAGAACATTTGGTACCACAACCCTTAATATATATTTATATATACCTAAAGGGAAATGCTAACGGATGCCCTTAAGGCAATGGTTAACAATCTATTTAAATAAAATTTTTATGGGAAAAAAAAAACAATTAATGTTTTGTCAACTTTTTTCATTTCTCATAAAAATGATATTAAAACTTTTCTAAAATAGATTGTTAACAAAATATTTTGTTAGCATGATCCATATCTAAAAGTTGAAGCGAAATATTTATTATTGTTATGCTCATATTGCGCCACCTCATTCACCACATTATTGACTTCATAATCATTTTTTTTCTTATTTAATTTTAGTTCTAAATTTTGTTGACAATATTGAAACATATAAATATATTTTTGAGAATATATTAAATATAGATTGACTTTACACATTCATCTTGGGCGGTTTTAACTTTATATATAACTTTGCATTTACATATTTATCTACTTTAATTTAGATGTTTATAACTAAGCAATAAAATCAATGAAGAATCTAAAACAATATATACCTAAAAGCTGAAGTGTTTTATTTATTATTGTTATGCTCATATTGCGCCACCTCATTCGCCACATTATTGACTTCATAATCATTTTTTTTTCTTATTTAATTTTTAGTTCTAAATTTTGTTGACAATATTAAAATATATAAATATATTTTTGAGAATATATTAAATATAGATTGACTTTACACATTCATCTTGGGCGGTTTTAACTTTATATATAACTTTGCATTTACATATTTATCTACTTTAATTTAGATGTTTATAACTAAGCAATAAAATCAATGAAGAATCTAAAACAACACATACCTAAAAGGTGAAGTGTTATATTTATTATTGCTATGCTCATATTGCGCCACCTCATCCGCCACATCATTGACTGCATAATCATTCTTTTTATTATTTAATTTTTATTTCTGAATTTTGCTAACAATATTAAAATATATAAATATTTTTTGAGAATATATTAAATATAGATTGACTTTACACATTCATCTTGGGCGGTTTTAAATTTATATATAATTTTGCATTTACAGATTCATCTACTTTAATTTAGATGTTTATAACTAAGCAATAAAATCAATGAAGAATCTAAAACAAAAATCAATGTTTATACATATCTATCTATACTATCATATAATAATAGAAGCTTTAAAATAATTTTTTTTTTTTTTTGGGTAAGGGCTTTAAAATAAATTTTACAAAGCTCTTTTTGGGCTATGTCATTAGCATCCTTTTTTATTTTTTATTTTTTGCAATTTTTACTTTGTTTAACCTTTCATCTTCTTCAACCATTATTTTCTTAGTTCAATTTTTCATCTTCTCCAATCATGGCTTCTTAAATTTTTCATTTGATTTCCTTTTTAAAGTTTTAATTTTTTTTCCTTTATATCTTCATAAATTCTACGGTTTCACTTTTTTGAACCTTTCATCTACTTTCACCCTTGCTCTTTCAACTTGATTTTCTTATAAATTTCTTTTACTTCATGTCCATCGCTCTCCCCTATTCCTTCCAAGTTGTTCACTGCAAAAAAGGTAAATACACACTCTCTCTCTCTCTCTCCAAATTTGTCTCTTTTGATGCATTTTTGTTATTGTTTCAACCACTTTTTTTCTTGCTTTTTGATGCATTTTTTTTTTTATTGTTTCAACCACTTTTTTTCTTGCTAATATTTCTTTTTGTTATTTTTGATTTAATTGTCACTTCACATTTGTTACTCTTTTTGGAAAATTTGTATTGACTTTTATGCATATTTAGGTATTTTAGTATTCCAATTCTTGATCAAATTTTTTTTCCTTTTTTATTTTTTTAGTGATCCATTTAGATGTTAAACTATGAGACTTTACTAAATTTTTTTTATTTTTAAATCATTTTGAGTGAACAAGATGTAGTTTTGTAAGTTTTGTAGTTTTTTAAAATTGTAGTTTTAAATCAAATAGCGTATAAAACACCAATGAACGTTTAGACCTCCAATTCCAAAATTACCAACACAAGCTTATACACAAACAATATATGTGCGGAAAGATGAATATAAGCTAAAACCAAATTGGTAAACCACTCCAAACCGAAATTAATCATAACCACAGCAGTAATTAAAAGGTAAAAAGTAAGGAAAGAAAGATGCAAATAAAAGAATAACACGACGATGTGTTATCGAAGAGAAAACTGAAGTACTCGATGAAAAACCTCTTTGACGTCCTCTAAGCGATCAATAATCCACTAGAGAATGAAGTTGGGATACATAAATAAAAGAAGACCCTCCAAGCCTAATCTACCTAGTGCATCTAAGCCCTTCAAGCTTCTTGCTCCAACAGGGTTATGTTGAACCTTGTCTGCTTTAGGTTACCGGATCCCGCAATAAGCCCATTACATCCACCATCCTTGGCATCTTCCAATACTTTCCAAGCTCCAAAAACACTCAACACTCTAAATGGGTGTGGGCAATGTTTCAGTACAAATCTCCTCTCAATGGGTATAACAATGGGAGAGGGAATGAGAAGAGACTACAAAGATTTCTCTCTAAAAATGAGTAGCTCTCTCTAATAGGGTGAGTGTGTTGTAGAAACCTTTCTTAGGGTTTTTCTTTCTAAATAGCCACGCTTATATTTCGTGGGAATAAGGGCATTTATAGTAGGGTATAAGATGGAATGTGAAAAGTCAGTTTTCATCCAAACAGGGCATTCTGGCGACTTGGCCTCGTGACTGGAACGAGTCGCGAGTTTGAGTCGCAAGATAACTTCCAGACTAAACTGTACTTTTTGTTTTGTAATGCTCTAGCTGTCATGACCCTTCAACTCCCCTGCATGCTTTACACATATGCCATTCTAGCGACTTGTCAGTCACAAGATCTAGTCGCGAGACTCTTTTGAATTACACACATCTTGAATTTCTACACACTTCTTGAATTTCTACACACTCTCTTACACACAACCCTTACATTATTTCCACCTAAATACAGAGTTTTTACATACTGAATTATAAGAAAATTTAACACGGAATAAATCCAACACATGATTGAATAAATTCAACCTTACAATTATTTTTGTTGTTGTTGTTGTTGTTGTTAATTATTATAATGTTACACATATAAACTTAATTATGAGATTTTGCTAATAATTTTTTATTTTATAATCTTTTTGGGTGGACAAATTTGCAGTTTCTGTTGAGAAAATAATCTTAATAAATACTTCATCCGTCCCACTTTGTTTGTCCTCTATTCCATTTTGGAATATTCCAAAATATTGTCCTATTTCTAAAAATAAAAGTTATTAGTTTACTAATGTTTCTGTGGGGGGTAAAAGTGTCAAAACACCATATGGACCTGGGGCCTAGTCCGAGGACGTGAGTTCCACCGAAGAGGTCATGTGTCGGGAGCAAGGCCATCTAACTCTGGGTTCCAAGGGCAGCCGACCACGCTGCCAGCCTGACGAAGACGAGCCGAGGAGATAGTGTCCTCGGACGTAGGTCGGGAACAGAACATGGTGGCAAAGCACCCAGGAGAGGGCCCCTGAGGGTCGGCGAGTCATCCTACTTCTCAAATGAGATGCCGAGATGGGAGACAAGGGAGACGTGCATTGCATACAGTCCCTGCCACCGCATTAATGACTCCTCACCAACCCACCTAGCCGCATTAATGGAGAAATGACTATTGAGAGGACGGTGACCAGCCTTAAGGGCATTGGGGAGCGTTTTCAGGGAAAAGACAGGTGGGAGCCAGGCATGGGGAGTATAAATAGAGGGGGGAGGACCATTAGATGAGGGGGATTTTTCTTTGGCTGGAGAGGGACAAGAAGTAGGGCTGCATCTCACTAAGAGGACAAGCGGGAGAAAGGTCCAGACACACGTTCTCGGCCCACGACCAAGAAGGAGCCAAGGCGTTCTCTCATACCCTGGTTTGACTCCAATGGATTATACCCACGCTCCATAGCCTCCTAGAGCCCCAAGAAGTTTAGGCTTTCAGCCCACTCTCTACAAATTCTATTGTAAAGGCCACTTGGGCCAACCCAGTAATATATTTGGGCTTAAGGCCATTTTGTGCACTTACAGTTTCTATTATACCCCTACTTTATTTTCAAAACTATTTGAAAAGAAAACTAACTAATATTTTTTTAAAAAATCAATCTAATTAGGGCACCTTTTTAGTTGCCTCATTAAGAATAACTTTAAAAAAATAAAAATAAAAACTGATAAATTTATTTAAAGGTAGTTTTGTAAACTTCTACATTTTTATAAGGCAGACAAGACAATAAATGATGTTCCCTTAAAAAATTTGACTTTTCAAACAAGATAAACAAAATGAGACAAAGGGAGTATATAACAAATTTTTTTCCTAATAGATCAAATTAATCATTATTAAGCGATGCTTGATATGATATTTTGCAAAGAGACGATTAATAAGACATTTAGTTTTTTTGCAAAGTATCTTCATATATGTATGTTTTGATTCAATGTATTTTTATGGATGTATTGAGATAAATAATATATTCAAAAAGAAAAATCATGATTATACTTTGTATACTTCAAAAGAGATAGATTGGTTTAGAGTTAAAGATAATATTAAAGTTGGATGCTACAAGTTGAAATTTTTTAATGGTGAGAAAAAGCTGTTTTTCTCATTCTTTTCTAAATGTCATAATTGGAAAATTTTAATCCACACTATATATACTAGATGGATTCAGTCTCTGAGCCCTAAACAATGAATTTATATCACTACCAAATTGGCTCATAATATGAACAGTAGATGAAAATCTCTCTCCCTTTCTCCCTCTTTTTTCCCTTTCTCCGCTTTTCCTCCCCCCTTTATAGGCCTCTCTCCTTTTTCCTTTCTTCCACGTGTAACCCTAACCTTCTTCACTTTTGGATACTTGTCCCATCATCCCTTTTTGCTCAGGTCTCTGGTGGTGAAGATATGGTTCTTAATATAAAATAAAGTAATATATATATATATATATATATATATATTTATTTACAGGAAACACAAAATTCATTACTTAAAAAAAACGCTTGCCCTTTGTTTATGTGTGGTAAATAGTTATATATATAAAAAAAAATGAAATTCTCTTATGAGAAAACACTTTGTTACATATTATTAATCCTAATATATAATTTTATGAATTTTTTTAAAATAATCAGATATTCCCGCGCGCATCATTGTGAGACTAGTATTAATATATATCTAGATGAGAATCAATAAAAATTTTCCAACAAAACGCTATTGTAAAACATATTATGAAAATTGTTGTGCATGTAGGCTAACGGCTAGTTTTCAAATTAAACCAAAACAGTATCGTTTCTCATTAACACAAACGTTGCCGTTTTGGTTAGGAAAATCTAGCTATAAATATCAGCAATTATCTTAAGACGGTGACGTTTTGGAACACTGTCAATCAAACTTGTCTCCTTCACTAAATATCAAAATCTGTTGTTAGTGAAAAGATCATTCTGGAAGCCAGAGTTTGTTAGCTGGTGACGTGTTAATCACGTGTGTAATTGGAGGTTAACAGTTTCCAATCTTTACGGATCTTTAGTTAGGTAGTTAGATTAATCTATATGTGAAAGTTGTATATATATACATGTAATTTGAAAATATCAGTTAATGAAATAGTTGCTAGTCATTTTCTCTTTTCTCTCTCAATCCACTCCCTTTTGTCTCTCTGAGTATTACCTTCTGCCATTGTTTAAACCTTGATTTTACAAGCAATATTTCATGGTATCAGAGCCTCAGACCATGGCCTCCACAACCGCTTCTGCAACTACTTCATCTTCAACAAGCAACACTAGTATTAACCCAGCTATTGTCATCATGCCCTCCCAATCACCGTTATTGTTTCTCTTCAATATGTCCAACCTAATGTCCATCAAACTTGATTACAACAACTATATTCCATGGAAGCGCCAATTGGTATTATCCTTGAAGCCTATTCTTTGATTAAGCACATTGATGGCTCAATTTCACCACCATGTCCCTTCTTACTTGATACTCAGGGCAATCCAACCATTGCAATGAATCCAGACTATCAAACATGTAGGATAAGAGATAAGGCTATTCTTTCTTTGATTAACTCAACATTAACACCTCAGGTGTTCTCTTTGGTTGTTGGGATCACAAATGCTCAGGAGGTGTGGAACACTTTAGATCGAAGGTTCACATCAACATCTAGAACTAATATACTGAATCTTAAGCTTGAATTGCAAAGCTTGAAGAAAGTTAATGAATTTGTTAATGGATTATTGCAAAAGATCAAGATTGCTAGAGATAAGCTTCTTGCAGTTGGAGTTGTTGTTGATAATGAGGAGCTGACTTGTATAGTCCTCAGAGGTCTACCTAAGGAGTTTGCACACTTTTGCTCATACCATAAGTGATCCTATCTCCTACGAACAACTCTCCATTATGCTTCAGAGTGAAGAACAAGCTATGATGGAAGTTTCAGACTCTATTCCACATTCTCTTGCAATGTATGCCTCTAACTCTAAGCTAAACGGTAATGGAGGCAAATCCAATATGTACCTGAATCAAGGATCTGGTTAAGGAAGAGGAAGAAACAATTATAATAGAGGTAGAGGTGGTGGTAGATCACACAACTACTCACCTCACTCTCAAGGCAGCAGTGGTGGAAATTTAGGCTTCTACAACAATACTAATTTTCTATCACAGCATCAGCCACAACATCAGACTATTAAGACAAAGAATACTCGTCCACAATGCCAAATTTGTGGTGAGATGGGTCATACAGGCCTAGATTACTATCACAGAATGGATTTTGCCTATCATGGCAAGAATCCATAAACCAAGTTGGCTGCCATGGCAACAGCATCCAATACTGCAATTCTTGGCAACTCAAATCCATGGCTTACTAATTTAGGTGCATCAGATCATATCACTGCAAACCTCAACAATCTGACCAGTAAATTGCAGTACAAAGGGTCTGATCAGATAGCTATTGGTAATGGTCAATCTCTTCCCATTAACAATATTGGTAATTCCTCTCTCCATACCAAATTTCATTACTTTCAACTACGAAATGTGCTCCATGTACCTAGAATTGCATTTAATCTTCTTTCTGTACACAAAATTTGTCTTCATATAATTGCTTATGTTATTTTGATGCACACAAATTCCTTATCCAAGATATTCCTACTAGGCCTGTACACGGTGCGGTGCGGTGCGGCCGGTTATTGAAGGGGTTTTTGCACCGCACCTATAGGGTGCGGTTTTCTTACATGTTGGACCGCACCTCACCTATGAAGAGAATGGCACCAGTCTACATAAGGTGCGGTGCACCATATCGGTTCGGTGCAGTTAGTTCGGTTAATTTCTCTATTCTTTTAGGAATCATACACATCGCATTTAACAACCCAAACCCATCATAATCATTCAAAATCCCAATTATTCCGTAAAATGAAAAAGAAACAAAAGAAAACACACAAATACAAACAAATTCACAATCTTTGCGTCAAAAATATCCCATTTCAAATCACACTAAAAAAACATTTAAAAAAAAAACTAAACTGAATCCATAAAAGATAAAACAAAACCATTGAAAAAATAATACATAAACATACCTCAAAGAAAAGCTTTATAAAGAGGAGCATCAAAATTCAAAATCTTCAAAACTTCTTGAGAATAGAAAAAAGGAGAGAGGAAAGAGTGAAACTCTAAGAATTGTGGCATCAAACGGCAGAATATAGTGGCAGCAAGCAGCAAGCAGTGGAGGCAGAGAAGGGAGGAGAGAGAAAGAGGCGAGGAGGAGACGTTTATGGGAGAGGGAGAGTGGGCGGCTGATGAGAGACTGAGTGAGATTGATATCTAAATCTAGGTTTTAAAATTTAACATTGTTGTTTTGATTTTATTTTATTTTATTTTTTTTTTAAGCTGATACCAAAACAACGTAGTTTTGGAACTAATTTTAAACTTAATGTCAGGTTCAAAACGGCGTCGTTTTGGTATTAGATTATATGAAATAAAATTTTACAACCCTTAACTCCAGACCTCAAGCAAACGCTGCATCTTCTTCTTCCTTGTGTCTCTCAAACATTAAACCCACTCTCTTGAGTATTGCCATCTCTCCACTGAAACATATAATTTTATATATACAATATATCATACATATATTTAAATTATAGCATATATATATATACCCTCGGTGCGATGCGGTTTCTCGTCGAAGTGTAAAATAGCAGCCGATCGCCGCACCGACCGTCGTCGGTATGCCCAACTCTCCTCCGACCACCGCGCCGGGCACCTACGGTGGAGCTTTGTAGCGGTCAGAACGGTTCGGTGCCGGCCGGTTGCATCGGTGCCAGTCGGATCCTGAACAGCCCTAATTCCTATGGGAAGAATCCTATACAAGGGCTTGAGTAAGAATGGCCTCTATCCAATCTACTCAAAATTTGTCCAAACTCCATCTGCTCAGTTCACATCTCCTTCTTTCCCGTCTCATTCTAATCATGCTCTCCATGCTCAAAAATCATCTGATATGTTGTTGTGGCATCATAGGCTAGGTCACCCTTGTGATAATGTGCTTCACTCTACTTTGTGTTCTTTTGTTTCCAATAAACCTGTCCTTGCAGATATTGTGCTCAATAAAAACTCTATTGTAACACACTACAAACATTGTCTCAGTGGTAAAATGTGTCAATTACCTTTCAAGGATTCTGTCTTTAATTCTTCTAGACCTCTTGAACTTGTTCACAGTGATGTATGGGGTCCTGCTCCTGTTATCTCAATTAATGATTACAATTACTACTTAGTGTTTGTTTATGACTTTACTAAATTCACTTGGCTTTACTTGCTAAAATTCAAATCTGATCTCTTTACTATTTTTAAGTATTTCAAAGTCACAGTAGAAAATATACTTGATCGTAAAATCAAGATTTTGAGAACAGATTGTGGTGGAGAGTTTACCTCCAATGCTTTCAATGACTTCTGCTCCATACAAGGTATCACTCATCAACTTTCTTGTCCACACACACCATAACAAAATGGTGCAGCAGAAAGAAAACACAAACACCTTGTGGAGTGTGCACTTACTATGCTATCTCATTCTAGTCTTCCCATTTCCTATTGGTCCTATGCCATCTCTGCAGCTACACACATTATCAATAGACTTCCTACTCCTATTCTAAACAATCTGTCACCTTGGGAAATGTTATACAAGTCTAAACCTGATTTCAATCATCTTAAGGTTTTTGGTTGCACATGTTTTCCCTTGCTTCGCCCTTACAATTCTCATAAACTTCAACCACATACTAAACCCTATCTATTTCTTGGTTATTCAACACACTCCAAGGGATATATTTGCCTTGACCCTTCAACTCACAGAATATACATCACTAGACATGTTCTGTTTAATGAACTTGAGTTTTTGTTTCATGAGTATTCACCTTCTTCATCTGGTTCACTCTCTTCTTCTCTTTGGCATTCATCTCATACTTGCCATTCCACACCCACATCTTAGTCCACACCTCCATCTCCAATCACATCACATCAGTCTTGTACTCAGCCTACTCCAGACTCTACTTTTATTCTTTCTCACATAGATCAGTCTCAGGTTCCACTTCCTATTCCTACATCTATCTCCTCTGTAGACCCTCAATTTTAGCCTCCTACTTCCCCTTCTTCATCTGAGTCTGCTCCTACTTCTGATCCCACACCTGCCCCTCCACCTTTGGCTCTACCCAACAACAATCATCCTATGATCACTCGGTCTAAAAATGGTATTTCTAGACCTAAGACATTCACAGCTACTCAGGCTCTTGCAGCTAAGATTGACTATTCAAAGTTGGTGCCTCCAAGCTTCAAAATTGCAGTGCAACATCCTCAGTGGTGACAAGCAATGGATGAAGAATTTGAAGCTCTTCAAAGGAAAGGCACTTGGGTGCTTATTCCTTCTCATTCCAGTCAGAATGTTGTGGGATGCAAATGGGTCTATAAACTGAAGCGCAATAGTGATGGCACTATCAGTCGTTACAAAGCTAGACTTGTGGCCAAGGGCTTCCATCAACAATTTGGTGTGGACTTTGATGAGACATTTAGCCTTGTCATTAAGCCACCCATTGTGAGGATTATTTTATCTCTTGCTGTCCAGTTCAATTGGCCTTTGAAGCAGCTTGATATACGAAATGCCTTCTTGCACGGTTACCTCAAAAAGACAGTTTACATGTTCCAGCCATCGGGTTATGTTGATTCTAGATTCCCTAATCATGTTTGCAAAGTTTAGAAATCTCTCTATGGTTTGAAACAAGCTCCACGTGCCTGGTTTGAGAGATTTTCTACTCAACTTCTTCACATGGGGTTTGAATCCTCTCAGGCTGATTCCTCTCTATTCATTCTTCCATATAACAAGATTCTAGTGTATCTTTTGGTTTACGTGGATGATATCATCCTTACTGGTAACTCTCTTGTTTTATTTCAATCTTTTATTGCACAGTTGAGCCAGATTTTTGAGTTCAAGGATTTGGGTGATTTGCATTTCTTCTTTGGTCTTCACATCCATCGTTCACCTAAGGGGATTTTCATCAATCAGGCTAAATACATCATTGATCTTCTCACCGAGCATAATATGCTTCAGTCCAAGCTTTCCAAAACACCTTGTGTTCCCCTTTTTCGTCTTGTTCTAGATGAAGGCTCTGTTCTTCCTGATCCTTGACTTTATCGTAGTTTGGTTGGCTCGCTGCACTATCTCACTTTCACTAGACTAGATTTAAGCTTTTATGTTCATCAAGTGTGCCAATTTATGTCCTTTCCTACAGATGTTCATCTTGTCACTGCAAAACGCATTTTGCGTTACCTGGTTGGCACTCAACACTTTGGTGTTCTTCTTCAACCTGGACCTCTCTCCCTATCCGCCTTCTCTAATTCTGATTGGGCTAGTGATCCTCATAATCACCATTTTACGACTGGTTTCATTGTGTATTTGGATTATAACCCCATCACCTAGAGTGCTAAGAAACAGCTCACGGTTTCTAGGTCCTCTACAAAGTTTGAGTACCGTGCTTTGGCTTCCACGACTGCTGAACTTTGTTGGCTTCGTCAGGTTCTTCGTGATTTGGGCATCTATCTTGCACTTCCTCCCAAGATTTGGAGCGATAATATCTCTGCCTTAGCTATTGCCTCGAACCCTATTTTTCATGCTTGCATGATGCATATCGAAGTTGACGGCCATTTTGTTCGTGAACAAGTTCTTCACCGAGATCTTCAAATTAAGTATATTTATACAGCTAATCAACTGGCAGACATTTTTACCAAGAGTTTTCCCACACATCGTTTCCAGATTCTTTATTCCAAAATCTTGTTCACTTTGGTGTCCAAGGTTTTGAGGGGGGATGAAGATAGAATTAAAGAATTGGCTAATGGCCAGTTTCCAAATTAAACCGAAAACAGTATCGTTTCTCATTAACATAAATGTTGCCGTTTTGGTCAGGAAAATCTAGCTGTAAATATCAGCAATTATTTTAAGACGGTGACGTTTTGGAACACTGCCAATTAAACTTATCTCCTTCTCTAAATATCAGGATCTGTTGTTAGTGAAAAGATCATTTTGGAAGCCAGAGTTTGTTCACTGATGACGTGTTAATCACGTGTGTAATTGAAGGTTAACAGTTTCCAATCTTTTCGGATCTTTAGTTAGGTAGTTAGATTAATCTATATGTGAAAGCTGTATATATATACATCTAATGTTAAAATATCAGTTAATGAAATAGTTGCTAATCATTTTCTCTTTACTCTCTCAATTCACTCCCTTTTGTCTCTTTGAGTATTACCTTCCGCCATTGTTGAAACCTTGATTTTACAAGCAATCTTTCAGTAGCATTACTCTAATAAAGAATAACAAGTTTCAACAAACATTCATTATATATTGATCATTTATGTAAGAAAAATACAACCAGAGAGTGAGCTATTTGATGATTTTTGTTTTTATGTTTTTATCTTTTCTATAACAGAAAAGATTCAAAAGAGTACAGGTGACGAAAATCCTGTTTGGGTGCGAGGATGGCAGCACATATGAGAATGAGGTACTACAAAACGTTCCCTTGTAGGGGTTCACAAATATTTTAACCTCAGGCCTACTAGATCCCAATAGTATTGATCAATGAGCATCTTGAGAATCAACTTCATATCTCGAAAACTTGAACTAAGCATATTAACCCAAACGAAACTACATGAGACTAAGTTTTTATACTTGAACCACAACCTTATTTTAATGGGGCCATATGTTTTTTTTTCACTGGCCAGAATTTGAGGCTTCCAAAATAATTCCATACCCTAAATCCTAGATAAGTTGTCCAACCCCAAGACAATTTGGGATCAAGTCCACACATGAAAAATATCATAGGAAAAATGTTAGGACCAGAATTCATTTTACAACCAATTCCACAACCACAACTATATGATATGGTTGACGGTAAGAGGTAAAAAAATTAGTAAATTTATGTAAAAGTAATAGACATTCAATCACACTTTGTTATGTAAGATAGTTATAAAAATTAGTGTGCAATTAGTTGTGGTCATTCTATTACTCATTTAATAGACATATGGCCATCTCTTTGTTGACAAAAGCGAACCTACCCTTTCAAAATTAGGTGGATGCCCTCCTGATTGTTGTTTGAAAGTTCAAGCTATAATTTGGTCAAAAATCATACAACATACAATTATTACAGGACTTTTTCTAACTGTAAAAGCATTTACAAAGCATGACTTCTTTTTTTCTTTTTCAACCCTAATATATGACTTGTCTATATCCCAAATAAAGTGCACTCATTGGTCATATCAATTGCTCTAATATGCTCCTAGAATTCGCATCTTACGCAATGTTTACACACCTTTTCAGCTTGAACTTATCCCCATAGAATGTGGTAGGACAAAGACGCAATTAGGGTCGGATTCGGATCAGGTACAATAGTCTAGTTCTTGCACCATGCAATTGTGAGAGAAAATAGTTAAGAATGTAGAGCGGTGAAAATGTTAAAAGTTAAAATATTTTGTTCTAATGGTTGATATTAAAAGTAATTTTTTGAACTTTTAATCTTCACCATAGAAAATGATATTGCATGGTGCGTGGTACAATAACCAGATCTCAATCCACTGGGCTCTGCCTATCAATCACAACTTTGCGCGTGCAGTGAATTCCCTATATATGGCATGATTATTGCGGCAATGAATGACACCTTATTGGTAAATTTGTGTTTCCCGAAGACTAGAATTTTTTTAGTTGTGTCATGCTAATCACACCCAAGAAAAGAAACTGTATACTAAATGACACCAATTTTCTCAACTGGCTGTTGAATCCAAAACAGGTTCATTCATGTGTAAGCGGTTTCTAGGCTTCAATCCAGCCGGACTTCTCTTAATTTAGGTAATTTCCAACAATAATGAAAAAGTTAATTAATTAATTAATTACTGGTATCTTAGAACCTCACAAGTGTAGTTGGTGTATCCCCATCGATATGAAGATCCTCTCTATTTAAAATTGATCTATCTCATGATTCAGATTAAATATTACAAATCTAAAATTGTATCTAACACCTTATTTAAAATTTTAAATGACTTTATACTTTGTATATTTTCATATCTAAGAAATAAAATATTAGTGTGGAATAAACTCTCTCCAATTTTTTTAACCCTAAAATAGAATATACAACTTTATAAATTATACCAAACTAACACTAATATAAGTCCGCTTCTGTTACCTCTGCTGATGCTTCCCCCTATCAGCCCAGTGGAGGCCCAGATATTTCTTCAGCTTAGCTTTTAATTGCTTACCATCAAGCCCATAAAGCCCAACTCTTTTTTGGTCCATCTTATTCCACTCTTGGCCCAACCAAGACACCAACAACTTTGGTCCATATCTTATAGCACCCATCATACATTCATTTTTATAATATATTAAAATAAAATTTGTAATAGTTTAAGCATTTTCCATTAATAATTACTCTTAGTTTCTTTTAACACAAGCAAAATATGTGTGTATACTACGGTCTGTTTGGAATCCGTTTGTTTTGGTGAAACTAAAAACTTTTTACTAAAAGTACTGTAAATAAAGTAAAATTTACTTGAAATAATGTAGTGAAACCTATGAATAGTATTAAAAGTGCAATAGGACCCATAAATAGTAATAAAAATAAGCTAAATAGTAAAATAAGTTGACAAATTAATCATGCCAAACCGACACTAAGTTTACTGTTCTAATATTAGTGCACTTTTCTTCCCTTGGCTGATGCTTCCCTCCAACAGGCCCAGTGATGGCCCCAATATCTCTTCATCTTAGCCTTCAATTTCTAATATAAAGCCCATAAAAGGCCCAAGCTGTTCTTGAGGTAATTTATTTCCACATAGGCCCAGCCCATACTATAATAAAAAAAAGCCCAAAGGTTAAAAGGCCCAGCCCATAAACAAGCCCTTTCTTTCAGCGATTCCATTTCCTTCACGAAGCAAAGAAAGAAGTAAAACCATGGCGGCTAACTATGCGAGAAGAACCCTACAAATCTCTTCCAAAACCCTACTGAGCTGTACTTCATCTTCATCTTCATCAACAACTTTCGCATCCAAAGCTTCGAGATTGAGTGGACTTGGGCTCGCTTCTGCTGGGCCCAACTCTGCTTCCCGACTCTCTGTTCACAAGCGCATACTCTCCAGGTTGGTTCTGTTTGGTTGCCGAGAATTTGAGGAAAAGAGTGGAATTTGCAATATGGTTTATTTTATTTTATGAATATTGACCAAGAAAGCTGACCAAGTTTTAAGCTTTTTAATATGTCCCAGATAATAGTGAATGTTTTGTATTTAATGTTTCCGTTTAATTTATTGTGCTTAGTTTTTTTAGCAACTAAATAGAGCCTTAGATATTTGTCTTGTTTGTGTGGCACATTAGTTTAGTAATTATGTAACTTGTTAAACTATTTTTGGGCTATTTCTTTGTGTTATTAGATAGATTGTAATGTAAGCCTTTTTTTTGAAGCATTATAATGTTGGTGTTTTAGGCTTCCTGTGGAGTTGTCTGGTGTGCAGCAATCTCTAATGCCATTGCATAGTGTTACTGCTTCTGCATTGTTAACTTCATTGCTGTCTGTGTACAATGACAACTGGGGGTGTCTATCAGAAGGTATGCTTCAAATTTCAAACTTTCTTTTTTGTTTGGTTTCAATTATTAACAAATCTACTTGCAATCTCTTGAGGGTCATATGCTTTGTAGAAAATGGTCAATGAACTGACTGCTGATTCCTTGTGTATTTTACCTTGCTCATGTGGATGATAATGGTTTTGATCATAAAAAAGGAATAAATATGTCGGATGGGTAGGTTAATCTATTGAGAATGTGAAGGAGTATTCATATGAATTTTCACAGTGAAACTTTGGAGTTTCTCACCTCTAGGGATGAAGTGATTATGGCCCTTTTGTGGCTGTATTGTTTGAGGAGTTGAGTTGGATGCTTCCTGCTTAGCTTTGGTGGTTCAACATGAATGTAACTGGAACCTTGACATCACCTAAAATCGGACCCTTCTTTAACACAGCTGAAATTTCTTTCGTATGGAGATGAATTTTTTTTTTAGGAAGGCTGTAAAAATCAAGTCATGAATTCATTTTGGCCTCTTGTGCTTGCTGTTTCACTGTAAACGTGACATAATGTCCAAAACAAAGAAAATGGCTTGTGCTCTTGGTGGCTCGCAATGTTCTTTACTATATTTTTGGGAGAGGAAACAATGCACACTTTGTCTAGTCCTTTGATATCTGGTAACACCTTTCATGTTGAAACAAATGCTTTTGCCAAAGCAAGTGGACAAGTATCTAATGTGAGATGAGGTGGTGTAAGAGAGAACAAGAGATAGATTCATACAGAGGCTGTTGTGTGATGTGCAGGATGAAATGCAATTGCTATCCAAGATGGAAGAAGAGGCAATATATCAATTATGTGATCCATGTCAAACAATTATGTATCCCTAGATTATAGTATTTCCTTAAGGTTGCTTAAATGCATGGTGAACTCAAGTTTATGTCTCCTATCATATAATTTTGGATTTCTGATTGCCGCTGTAAACATCTGAAGATAGTTGATATTGAAAATATTTTTTGTTCTTTGTTTCTCTTTATTGTGGCATAAGTTGCCTTTTATTTCAAGTCATTGACTTTGTATTTTGTTTTTTTGCTGGCAGGATTTGCAACAACACTATAATATGGCCGAGTTCTTGTTCTAGGTACCAGCCAAAAGTTCTGCATCATATTTTGTTTAGTTTTATGTTTCTAATTGTTGTTGAACTAGATAATTAGCTTTCGCAAGAGATGGTTACCTCTCTGGATGATGATGGTGACATTCACCTTCACTATCTTTACTGCTTTAGTGTTCTGAAAAGGAATGGGCCTTTCCCAATGAGTAACACTGCAATTTGCCAAATTATATTTTCAGCATAATTGGTGAATCATTTTGTATGCTTATATTTGGGATTCACCTTCTAGGGAAAATATGAAACATGATTTTGTACCGTGGATTTTGGAATACATAATCATTAGTTTCATCATCAACAGTTCAAGATGAGATGAGATATATCCATTGGGCTAATAATATTCTTATCCTAGTTTCATGAACTAAATGAAACCCTTCAGGATTTGCTGGATGAGTCCATATTTGAATATATATATATATGTGTGTGTGTGTGTGTGTGTGTGTGTGTGTGTGAACTCTAGCCTTTGTCTCGCACACCCAACAAGTACTTATATATTGAATTCATACAAGTTTGTTTTGGGCTTGAATCAATTAAAGGGAGTGTGATTGCCAAAAAATGTGAATCCAGCCTTTTTTTGTTCTTTCCTTTTGGGTGGGCGCAGAAGGCAATTCAGTCCTACAGGCGAAAAGTTTCTACCCGAGCTTACACATCTTTTAGATTTTGTTTCCTTAGCCTACACTTTCACAATACCATTAAGGGTACGTTTGGTACACTGTAATGATTATTACATGAGAATAAGAATAAGTATTACAAGGAATACATTAAGTTGGAATGTAATAAGTATTACTATTCATTAGTTTGGTGACCATTTAGGAATAGAATTCTGAATATGTATCCACAATTTAGAAGAGTATTAAAAAAAGGTGTAATTAAATTATTTTTAAGTCAAATTTTCTAAAATACACTTATTTTAGGGTGTTCAAAATAGAGCTAATAATTAACAATAAGGAAAATTTATTTTCTTTCCTTTTGAAGATGTGGCAACTAATGGCTTTTTAGAAAAATTTTTTAAATAGCTATTACATAAAGTGAAGGAATAGATATTCAGCACTTTTAATAAGGAATAGTTATTCCTCATTTTGAAGAATAGCTATTCATAAGGAATAACTATTCATTGTAATAAAAACATAATCAAACAACCGAATAGTTATGCCATAGGAATATCTATTACATTACAGTGTCTATTACAGTCTACCAAACATGCCCTAAGAAGCAATATTTTTTTGCAACTTGGGTAAGAAAGTGGAGGTATGATTTTCATACAAAATTTATGAACTCTTAGTTCAAATGGTTTTTCCTCCTCTCATATAAAGTGTGTTTGGAATGACTAAAATTTGCAGCTTTTTTTACTATTCAGCTTATTTTTGCTATTATTCATGAATTTTATTACACTTTTTGTATTATTCATAGGTTTTACTATACTATTTTAGCCTCTTTTAGCTTTATTTACAATACTTTCAACAAAAAGTTTTTAATTTTAGCTAAATAAGTTGTTTTCAAATAGACACAAAAATTGTGAGTTTAGTTTAATGTGTTTAAGCCACTACTAATACATAATAAATTTTTTTGAAACTACTGTATTTGAGTCGAGGGATAAAAAAGGAAAAATTCTTGCCCTTTTCGAACCCAAACTTTATGCTTCATTTATTTATTTGTTAAAAAAAAGTGGTCTGCCTTGGTAGCCGCATTGTACATAAGTGATTCCATCCCTGGCCCTCAAAAACGCTGTCATTTCAATTACATCTCGACCCTACTACAAGCCTACAACTACAAGATCTGCCTGGCAGAAAGGCTTTTCAATTATTTAAATCACCTGGTTACATAACCAAACATTATAACTAATCAATCTTCATAATAATTCAGAAAATTAGTCGCTAATTCATGCTATACACGGAATTTTACTTATTTGTAAGGTAGACTAAAATAATTTTATAAAATTTTTAAATTAATTATTAAGAAACTATATCATTACATGATTTACTCTTGTATAAATTCAATTTGTGTTACAATTTGATGAAAAATTTATTGCTTGAACGTGCAATGATTTACAAAAAATTTGTCAAATAATAATTATAATAATAATAATATTAACGTTTGAGTTTGAGTTTAAATTGGATTTGTTAGAGAGATAGAATTTTAGTCCTTATTAAGTTTGGATTAAACAAAAATAATTTTGCTTAAAAAAAATGATGAGTTTGAGTTTAAGTTGGATTTGTTTGAGAGATAAAGATTCACTCCTTGTTAAGTTTGGACCATACAAAAATAATTTTATTTAAGTATTGTGCTGACGTGGAAAATTATGAGAGTTTCAAAGGTTTCGGTTTTATATATATATATCGACTATACTATACTCGTGCAATAGACTTATCAACGGATTCTATTTTGTGTGTTTCTCAAATAAATAAATAAGACTTATTGATGGATTAATTAATAAATCATTCTCAAAAAAATAAAAATTAATTAATAAATAAAGTTTTGGTTGGAGTTGAATTTTTAACATTTTGAAACTCAAGTAATAGAGTTCTAGGTGAACTAAATTATTGTAACAATTAATAGGAATGAGTTTGGATCTAGTGCTCTTGTGCACTGGACTTGTTGAAATTGTTCACATGTCAAGCACTTACCACATGACTCCATCTCAACAAGTCCAGTGCATGCATAGGGTCATTAAACCCCAAACTTACTCTAATTAATAAGATAACTTGATTTAATAATTAATTGGCGCATAAAAAATATTATCTACTTAATATAACTATGATTTATTCTTTTTGTGCAAAAAAAATATAGTTTTTTTTTGTAATTTAAATTCAAATAATTAAAAGTTAAAAAATAGAAGGAAAAAAATTTTGAATAATATTTCCAATTTTCCACCAAAAACATTTAACATTTAAATCCACTCACCTAGTTGCAATTATCAAATGGAAGGGAACAAAAAAAAATAAAACCCTTCTTACCTAAGCCCAAACTCATATCTCACTCGAAAAAAAAAAAGCCCAAGCCCATATCCATTTACAAAATGTCGGGCCACTAAACAGCCCAACTACCTTTTTTTTTTTTTTTTTTTTCGGAAACCGAAGTAATCCCTAATTATAATTCTCTCAATCCCAAATTTGATTTTGGTTCTCATTTGCTCTTTTTGTTCCCTCTCTTCCCTCCGTTAAACAACTCTTGCTCACGGTGCCCAAAACCCGTTTTCAATGATTCGGGTCACCTGAAAAGTAAGTTCCTCTTTCACTATCTCTCTCTCTCTCTCTAGTTGCTGTTTTTTCATCGAATTATATTTGGGTGGGTCTGATTGGATTCTGGGAATTGGAACAGTTCCAAATATATGATCTTGATTTTGGGTTTTTTAAGGTTTTTTTCCCCTCTTTCAAAATCTGAATAATATTTGTTACTTGAAGGGGTCTCTTTTATGCATTTCTTTATTGAAAAGGGTCACTCTCTTCGAATTTTAGCAAGTGATAACCAGTTTGCTATTGCTTTGATTCCTTTTGTTTGTTTGTTTTTTTTTTTTTTCCTTAAAGATCCAATGTTGTTGTTGTGATAATGGATGAGTTGGGAAAAGTAAAGTTTTTTTTTTTTTAATGTTTTATTCAGTGTTAATTGAACTTTTGAACTTTCTCTCTTAACTAATGATTTTTTTTTTTTAAACATTTATTGGAGCCCATAATGACAGGTTTTTCGGTGTTTTTAGAATTATTGTTGAAGTAATTAATTTTACCATTTCCTAGCAACTTAAGCTTTCGGGACAATCCATAATTGTTTTATAACTCGCAAGTGATTTCATGGTTTTTTTTTTTTATTAAAGTTGGGGGAACCAATTTTGCTACAAGGCTTATAGCAAGTGACTTTCATATGGTCTTGTTTTAATAAGATATCGCCTAATTTTTTTTCGGGACTAAGCTATGGAAAGGGGGAAATAGTGCTTATGTTGCCTAAACTGAACATGGAAGCTCATGCTTACTTGCAAGGCCAAGTGAACTTTGTCACTCACTTCAACAAGAAAATTTGATGCTTTTGCATGTTTCAGTCTCAAAATATGTCGTAACTTGAGATTTATGTTATACTTCATTATTTTTCTCTTTTTCTATGGCATTTGATCTCTTCATGGTCCTTGAACCACAATTCTGCTGTAGATAGACACAAATTAGAAGTGTTAACAATGTTACACCATGTAATATTGTAAAATTTAAAGAGAAGACAAGTTATGTGTGTCAGGAATATATGCTATGATTCCATAATGTACTTACAGCAATGTTGCTATGTTTTTGCAGGAAGTTGATATCGATTCTCACTACCACATCAGAAATAACCCTTCCTATATATTCCTTTCTTGGTTAATCCTTTTTTTAATAAAAACAAGAAACCCTCTAACACCGATAGTAGAAGCGTTTTTTTCCCCCCCTTTTTGCTGATTTTCAAATTCAAGCTCAAAGTTCTCAATACACATTAATTTCTCTCTCTGAAAGCCTCAATGGATCTCCTCCAAACCTACAAAGACCAAAATGATGAGGATATTGGTGAACTAGAGGACCGAACCGAAAACCCTATTTCCACCACATCATCCCCCGAGGCCTCCCCACCTCGCCTCCTTCCTGCCAAGTCTGCAGCACCAAAGGTGGATGACACCATGTTGGCCCTCACGGTGGCTCAAGCCCACCAAGCCCATTCGAGGCCAATCGACCCAGTCCAGCATGTTGTTGCCTTTAACCCCACCTATGACCAGCTCTGGGCCCCCATCGTTGGCCCAGCCCACCCTTATGCCAAAGATGGCATCGCCCAGGGCATGCGCAACCACAAGCTCGGCTTTGTCGAGGATGCTTCCATTGAATCTTTTGTCTTCGATGAGCAGTACAATACTTTCCACAAGTATGGCTATGCTGCTGACCCCTCTGCCTCTGCCGGCAACAATTATGTCGGTGATCTTGATGCCTTGCAAAAGAACGACGCCATCTCTGTCTACAACATCCCACAACACGAGCAGAAGAAGAGGAAGATTGAGAAGAAGGAAACAGAGAAGGAGGAAGGCAATGACCAAGAAGAAAATGTTGATAAGATTGAGCTTCAGAATCCAGCAACTGACACTTGGTTGATGAAAAATAGGAAGAGTCCATGGGCAGGCAAGAAGGAAGGATTACAATCTGAATTGACAGAAGAGCAGAAGAAGTATGCGGAGGAGTATGCAAAGAAGAAGGGTGAGGAGAGAGAGAGAGGCGGTGAAAAGGGTGAGATTCTTCCAGATAAGAGTACATTCCATGGTAAAGAAGAGAGAGATTATCAAGGAAGGTCTTGGATTGCGCCTCCCAAGGATGCCAAGGCCAACAACGATCATTGTTATATACCGAAGAGATTGGTGCACACTTGGAGTGGCCACACAAAGGGCGTGTCTGCAATAAGGTTCTTCCCAAAACATGGGCATTTGTTATTGTCAGCTGGGATGGATACGAAGGTGAAAATTTGGGATGTGTTCAATTCAGGCAAGTGTATGAGGACCTACATGGGTCACTCCAAGGCAGTGAGGGATATTTGGTTTTGCAACGATGGGACGAAGTTTTTGACAGCTGGGTATGATAAGAATATCAAGTACTGGGACACAGAGACAGGGCAAGTGATATCTACTTTTAGTACCGGCAAGATTCCATATGTGGTTAGGCTTAATCCAGACGATGATAAGCAGAACATTTTGTTGGCAGGGATGAGTGATAAGAAGATTGTTCAGTGGGATATGAATTCTGGACAGATTACACAGGAGTATGATCAACATTTGGGGGCAGTGAATACTATTACATTTGTTGATAATAACAGGAGGTTTGTGACTTCGAGCGATGACAAGTCGCTTCGAGTGTGGGAGTTTGGGATACCTGTGGTTATAAAATATATTAGTGAGCCTCATATGCATTCTATGCCATCCATTTCACTTCATCCCAGTACAAATTATCTTGCTGCACAGAGTTTGGACAATCAGATTCTTATATATAGCACAAGGGAGAGGTTTCAGCTCAATAAGAAGAAGAGGTTTGCCGGGCACATTGTGGCAGGGTATGCTTGCCAAGTGAATTTCTCGCCAGATGGCCGGTTTGTTATGTCAGGAGATGGTGAGGGTAAATGCTGGTTTTGGGATTGGAAGACATGCCGAGTTTTCAGAACTCTCAAGTGTCACGAGGGAGTGTGTATTGGGTGTGAGTGGCACCCACTGGAACAAAGCAAGGTAGCAACTTGCGGCTGGGACGGATTGATTAAGTACTGGTAAGTTAACATCTCATTTATTTATCAAAAAAAGTTAACCTCTCATTCATTATTGTGGACTCATTCATATATGCATCTATTTGGTACATGCTGACTTATCTGCCTTTCATAGTCATCTTTCTAAAACTTGCACAATGTATATTTCAATCTTTTATTGCTATTATATGGTACAAACGATTGTAATATTATTATAATGACAAGTTCTGGGTATTTTGTATGATGACTCAAATAACAGAACATCCTTGGAGTAGATGTCCATGTAGATGCAGGGTTTGACTTTGTGACATCATTCTCATCAATTTCTGTTCATATATTGATTTAGGGAACCAAAAGTTGCTGTCTGCAGACCCTTAGTCCGTTGTGTTCTTTTTAACTGGCTGGTTTCTTTCTCATCGATTTGTGTTCATAGATTGATTTACAGAACCAAAAGTTGCTTTCTGCAGACCCTTAGTCCATTTGTGTGCTTTTTAAAAGGCTGGTTTCTTTCTTTCTTTCATTTGAGGCTATCTTCTTCCTCCTCATGAAGTAATATATCTTTCTGATAAAAAGATATTTATTTTAAGCCTTTAATCATTTAAGGATGTCCAACTTGAAGCCTTAATGAGATGAGGGGGCTGACTGACCGCAGATCCCAAGCAGCAAATGTGTCAACATTCTGTTTACTCAGATGCCTGCAACAGCTCAATATTGTTATGGTTATCCTGAGCGTAGGGTTCTATACTTCATTAAAAACTTTGTAACTGAAGACATATAGGAGTGTAAATTATTAGTTGCCATTATCTGCCTTGCAAACATGGTGGTTCCTTCCTCAGTTATCTTCCACTCACAGCAAAACTTCCATTTCATCAACTCACCTCTCTTCATAAAGCAGGGCAAGAATCCTCTTTTTTTATTCATTGACACCAAGAGCAGATGATTAAATCACTTCACATTCTACCAAACACAAAGAAACCCAAAATCAAAAAGAAGGAAGAAAAATTGGGCCATGTTTCCCTAGAGAGGCCTCCTTCTCTCAGGTCAGCAGTCTTCTACTTCTAGGGTTCTGCTTCATGATGGGCTTCCCTCTTTCCTGAGCTCTACTCGCTCATCTACACTCCAACCCAGCAAGTAATAATTGAAAAACAATCTTTCCTTGCCTGCATTAAGATTTAACACTTGTCATCCCAGGTGATAACATGCCTTTTTTAACATTTTATTTTGCAAATTCTTCTGATGACCTGGTTCAAAGCTGCTGAATTAGACACTTATTAGCTATGCATATGAAATGTTCTCCCTCTCTCTAAGATATATATATATATATATATATGTATGTATGTATGTATGTATGTATAAAATACCTGCACAATGAGTGCTTGCACATTGAATTGCTTGTTTCCTATGTGCTCCTAGCCCTCCTAGTCTATTAAGCTAAGAGTTTTATCGCAACTACTGCCCAAGTCGTGGATTGGAGTCTATTAAGAATATTTTTTTTCCTATCAAAAAAATGTTCTTAAATCATTCCTGTGCCTGTTCTCATCATCATTAAAAATCCCCAATGTGGCAGTCTCTTGGGGACATCATTCCTTGTTCTGTTGTTCAGATTAATTTTTTTTTTTGATAAGTAAGTAAGAAGATATATTGAAAGAAACAGCCCCGTACATAGGAAATGTACGAAATAGGCCAAAACATCAAGAAGCCAAAGTACAAAAATCAAGCAACATAGGAAGGGAAATAGAAGAGAAAGGAGGTAAAACCAAACACCATTCGAGAAGCGTAAAAAAGAAAAAAGACTTAAACTCAAGAGAGGACCGTTCACAATCCTCAAAGCTTCTCGAATTCCGTTCCCGCCAAATACACCACATCAGACAGTGCGGCACAATCCTCCAAATGACTAAATTACTGTGCCGCCTAAAATTGCCAGGCCAACTTTCCAACAAATCCCCAACCCTACGCGGCATCACCCAGCAAATACCAAACAAACAAAAGATCATATTCCACATCTCATAAACGAATGGACAGTGAAGGAGGAGATGATCTACAGATTCCCCACAACCTTTGCACATAAAACACCACTCAAGAATGACAAAGTGCCTCTTCCGAAGATTATCTATAGTTAGAATCTTGCCTAGAGCCGCTGTCCAAGAGAAAAAAGCTACCCGGGGAGGAACCTTCGATTGCCACACCACTTTCCAAGGAAAGGGGCTGCCAGTTATGATAATACCCACTCACCTTAAACCCTCGACTGCAAGCTGGCATCCAACAAAGATTGTCAGCTCCCACCCCCCGCACCTTAGTAGAATAGATCAATTCCAACTTTGTATGCGTGCGTGTTCTGTGTCTGTGGAGGATATATCCTTCAGAGTGCAAGATGATGCAACTAAAAAAAATGTGCATTATCTATCAGTAATCTAGATTAGCAAAACATAAGGTAATAGGACTAATGGCGTTACAGGAAGAGATGACTTCCACATATTATGCATCTCTTCTCATACCAGTAAGCCCTAGGAGATTATAGAGTTGCTGCTTCCATCATTTCCATTACATTCACTGTTAACATCCACCTTGCCACTGCAAATACGTATTCGATAAAAGAGTCTCTATCTTTCTGGATTTGTTTATGCAAGACATCTAAAAGATTCCTTAAATTACAAAATTGGTAGCATTTTAGCTTTAGGGCTTTGAATCCAAAACTACGCCACAATATTAGAGGGTTTTAAAAAAAGGAAAAATCATGTTGGCCCATGTAAAATGCCTGAAGCTTGATGAGTTGTCTAATGTTGTTGCAAATATTATTCATGAGTATCATAAGTATGTGGTTGTTACTCATCAAGGTTGTTGTAACCATGCAATGGTGCAACTCTATCGTGCTCCATTAGCATGATTTGTAAGGGTTCCATGCCTTTGAGTCATTTTTACCAAAGTTAAAGTGATTGGCCAAGATAAAGTAAATTTAAGGGGTGAGATATATGTTTATAGAAATAATAAGATAAATGAGTAACTCGTCAAAAAATAGCAAGATAAACCAAAGATTCCTTCCATAGTTGCGTTCTTTGATTGGACTGTAGCATTGGGGAAAATTTTGACAATTTGTGGAGAAAGAATGCATGGCTTTTGGATTGGTGTTATATGTGTAAATGCAATGGTGAATAAGTAGACCATTTATTACTTCATTGTCCTATTGCTACAGAAATGCAGTATATGGTTTTGGGTTTATTTGGAGTTTGTTGGGTGATGTCAAAGACTGTGGTGGAGTTACTAGCTTGCTGGCCCGGTCATTTTTGGTGTCATCAGAATGGTTATTTGTGGATGGCTGCCCTGCATTGCTTGATGTGGTGTTTATGAAGGGGGAGAAATAATCATACTTTCGAAGATACAAAGAGAACTATGCTTGATCTCAAATTAATTTTCTTTAGAACTTTGCTGGATTGGATATCTGTTTTACATAGTCTGTCTTTATGGTCTATTATTGATGTGATAGATTTATGTAATTTGTGTGATTGATTGTATAATCCCCAATTGTATACTTCTTGTATAGGGTGACTCTATTTTTTATATCAATAAAAATTTTATTACTTATAAAAAAAAAAAAAAAAAGTGTAGGTTTTAGTCAGTTTCACTTGAATTATCATCATTCAATTTGCTGGCTGTCTGGATATGATCCTGCCTTTGACTGTCACTCGTCTGCTATTGGCTTCTTTCTTCTTTTCTATCTTCCTTCTGCAGAACCATGCTAGGTTGCTGGTGATTCATGTGACTTATCTCTCTTAATTTTCAGATCTGATGAAATCATTCTTCGGCTACCCTCTACTCTCCTTAATTTATGTGGTGTCTAAGATGTTTTTCAAATTATCACATTAAACCTGAAGCTGCAACTGCTTACACACACAACCACCCTCATGTTAAATACTTTTGTCTTTCACATTTCTCTTCCTATATTGATTTGCATGATGGAATGATGAATCTGTTTAGCAAACTAATTTTTATTTTATTTTATCTTATAAATCTGGCTTTCAGGGACTAGTTGCTTCTCTGCTCAATGTTGCAAGGTGTGGATATAATCTGATGAACCTCTCTTGGATATACCTGCTAGAAGACTAGAGGAGCCAAATTGTGGTTTTGAAGTTAAAATTGTGATGCAGATTCCTCAATTGGAATGCAGGTATGTTTGGATGAAGTTCAGAGATAGGATAGGACTTGTTTGGATAAAGTTCAGAGATAGGACGTCAACATCACAACAATGGTGGACAAATTTGTTCAAAATTTTTGATTTAGTTTAGTTTCATCATCAGGCATGTCATCAAGTAATATGCTGGAAATGTACTTCAACTTGTATAACAGTCTTTTTTTTTTTTACCTTTGTAGATCTGTTGCTTTTTTCTAGCTGATTTATGATGACCAGAGAGTTTTTCAGTTGTGCTATGGTTTGCATTCTTATTATCTTCTTTTATTTGCTTGTTCTATTACTTAAAGGTATTTATACAATTAGTCTTTCTCAAAGGCTGATCAAGCATGATTTCCACTCTCAATTTTGATAGTCTAACTGCAGATTTAACAATTCAAGTTTAATAGAGACAGATTTGTGAATGATATTTGGAGTACATTTTGTAAAAGTAGAATCATTTAAAAACCCTTGGAAAATCCACAATCACATATGACAGTACATAGCATTGGTGAACCGGAGGCACCTTAAAAAAAAGGCTCCATTAACGTCTACTATTTCAAACCTATTACTCACAAGTATTTCAAAAGTCTCTTCACAATTATGATCACTTGTGTTGTTTATAAAAGACAAGATTTAGATAAATTTAATTCCAACTTTCTTACAGAGTCATAGAAGATCTAGCTTATAAGCTAGGTTTTTTTTTTTTTTGGCTAAACAACTTATAAGCTAGTTTGCTAAGCTTTTTGCTCAAATACTTATATAAGCTAGTTGGCTAAGCTTTTTGCTCAAGTACTTTTTGGACAAAGATTGGTAACAAACTTAGTTATAGCCTAAGATTACGACTTTATCCTCTTAAACTATCTTAATGCACACTTACCCTCCTAAATAATATCATTTTTTTACAATTACCCCCCTAAATTATGAGAATACAGACTTTACTCTCCTAAATTATACCCTCTTTTACACCTATCCTTCTAAACTATACCCATTTTACAATTTATCCTTTAAACTATGAGAATAGACACTTATTTCATTAAATAATTATCCATGGGATGAGATGCAAGTGTTACAAGGGTAATAGTTTAGGGGGTAAGTGTGCATTCTCATAGTATAAGAGGGCAAGTGTGACATAGGTAATATTTTAGTGGGATTAAGTGTGCATTCAGATAGTTTAGGAGGTAAAATGTAATTTTCACAAATATCTTTTTATTTTATGCTAATTTTGAAAATCCACACTTAGATTACATTTTATTCTTATAAAATTATGCATAAAAAATAAGCTTATAAGTATAATAGTAAACAATATCCGATTAGCATGAAATTTGACATATATGTTAAGAATATAAAGAACATACAATTTAATGTTAATTTTTTTAATAGAAGTTGTAGTTTTAGGCTATAACCAAGTTGTCCATACTTTTTCCCCTTGCCTCATTACTCATTTCAATTGAGCCTATCAATTGAACATCCTGAATTTGGTGGTGCCATGTTGTATCAAAAACTATAGTATAAAGCATTCACACCAGCTTATGAAAAAATTATTATCTATTTTAATAAAGCATTCATCATTTATCATTTTCCTTCTCTCTCGAAAAATGTAAAGAAAAAAAAAATCATTTTGCATAACTTTTTCATTATCTGGCCTGGGTATATTGTACTTCAATCTTATTTTTCATGATTGGTGCCTGCCAATACTCCAAATTCTAAGAGGCTTTGCAATTTCTTTGGAGAGTACTAAAAATTAATAGTACTAAAAAGCAACCACTTTTGCCAAACAACACAATTTTAGCAAAAATTGAGGAGAAAGAGCTCCCGGTAAACTTATTTAGTGATATAGTACGATTGTGAAACTCGAGTTCCAAATTGGTCTGAACTTTTTTAAAAAAAATTATCCTGAAATTTAAGCTTAATAAACTCAATTTTATTTAGTAATTTTACCAATAAAAAGCTACTGAGCTTTAAACTTTTTATTTTTTTGAGAAGAAAGCTTGAAACTTGAGAACTTAAAACTCAAGTTCAAAAAAATATGCTACATCTAAATAAATATATCTTCAACACTTATTTTGTAGCAACGTGATTCTCCTAAATATATAATTTGCTAAAATTGTGCAATTTGGCAAAATTGGCCCCAAAGAGCAAGTACAAATAAACAAGCGAACTCACTCCTCTCCTCGTAGTGTGAAAAGTGAGAGTGAAACAAAAACGATGGGAAGTATGTGGATGATGAGGCAGGTTAGCATTAGAGTAGTAGCCTCAACCAATTCTCTGCTTCTATCAAATTCCATCATCACCTCTCAACTCCCCATCTCCTTCTCCTTCTCCTTCTATCCCAAATCACAGTATCTCATTTCCCTCGTCTCCTCCTCTCATCGCCACTCGCTTTCAACAACCGCCGCTTCTCCTTCTTCTTCTTCTTCCTCTCATTTCGGTCTGTCATTCTTTTCTATTCCTTTCATTTTTATTAGGTCTAAACCCCTTGTATTGGTTTTTTTGATTTCCAACTGCTTTTTTTTTTTTTTGTCAGGAGATGTTGAAGAAATTGGAGTTTCGAAAAATGGCTCCAACTCCAAGACCCTTCTTAAAGGGTTGACATACTCTGAGTTTGAAGTAATGTTTCGCCTTTCTCTTATTCTTATCATCTTGGGTCCGTTTCATTAGGCTCTTGAGAGATTAAAAAAGAGCGTTTTTAAAACCCAAAACTCCATTTTGCAACCACAACTCCTTGTAACAAGCTTATTCAAATGCCCCCTTTATATTTGAGCTTGAAGGGTTTTTTTTTTTTTTTTTTTTTTTTGGTATTGAGATTTTGGTTTCATTTTCTTTCTCTGAGTAGCTTATAACAAGTACAGCAAACATAGGCTAAGTAATATTAGATAATGAGTTTTTTCATGGGAAATATCTTTAATTTCAGCATATTGGGTTAAAATTCAAGACTTCACATTCTAACACTGAGAGAGGCTGCTTTGACAGAATTGGGTTCAGTTACAAGGTTACAGGCCTGGTCAGGCCCTAATGTTATGGAAGCGCCTCTATGGGAATGACATTTGGGCACATCATATTGATGAGTTGGAAGGTTTTTCTATCACTTTATCACTTATATATTTAGATTTTTACTTTGTTGGTATCAGTTGATTGATTCAGTATGTATCTTTGCTGCTTTTATATTCGTCATTCGTGTTATGGGTAAATATGTGTTTCTTGGTTAGATTTTCTCTTCATGTTTTTGGACTGTTGGAGTCTCATAAATTCTATTTTTTGTATTTGATAAATTATCAATTGTCCCCAAAACTTAATTTATTGGGAAATGCTGAATTTAATTATTTAAACATTATTCTAATACTCTTCATGTGTGGCCCTAGACCCACCCTTAATTTAGAGTGCCCAATATTTGGGTTTTTTTTTTTTTTTGGGAGGAAGAGTGGAAACAAGCTTCAGGGCCATCCACTCTGATACCATGATAAACACCAATTTGTGAGTTTAATCATTTAACCATCATTCTAACAATATTATACTTGTGTAGGTTTAAACAAAGATTTCAAGAAAATGTTGAGTGAAAATGCTGAATTCAAGGCATTATCTTTAAAAGAAATTCTCACAGCATCTGATGGAACTAAAAAGGTAGACATGATCTTTTCCTTTTGTTTGATGTATTGTTCAGTTATATAATATTGTTCTAGTTCTATTTGAAAATTTTACTTTCATTTCTTGAGAATCATCTCATTGATTGTGAAAAATGGCAGGAGGTTGCAGATTTTATTCACATTGGAAGATGGACAGGTGATAGAGACTGTTGTCATCCCTTGCGATAGGGGCAGGACTACTGTTTGTGTCTCCAGTCAAGTGGGCTGCGCCATGAATTGTCAGTTTTGCTACACTGGCAGGCAAGCCGTTATTCTTCCTCTTGGTGCCATGCTTTTGACATTATTTCTATTTCTAAACCTATACCATTATTGCAGGATGGGTTTAAAGAGACATTTAACTGCAGCTGAGATAGTAGAGCAAGCTGTATTTGCTCGGCGCCTGCTCACAAGTGAAGTTGGTTCCATCACCAATGTCGTATTCATGGTAGGCACAAATATCCAGACAGAATTTCAGAACACTAGGGTTATTTACCAGCAAAGCATAATACAAATATCACTTTTTTTTACAGATAACAAAAAATTTTATTAAGGAAAAGAAAAAAGAAAAATAGCCACACTCATATCATATATCAGGATGCACAAGCTTTCATCTATTAGACCCTGTAATTTGCTTGAATCGCAATGGTGCACTAACATGTGTTGCATTGTGCATTAACTAATAACTTTAATTCAGGGAATAGAATAAATGTTCTAATTTTGAAGCACATTTGGTTTGAATTGTCTATAGAAGCGTGTTATATGTTTCGTTTATGCATATGGGTATATGTTTCCCAATTATAAAAAGAGAAAATATGTCTCTTTGTTTTGAGAAAGAATTTCATACATCTTTTCAGATAATAATTTAATTTAGTTAAAGAGCTTACTTCAATTGTATCTATGATACAAGCAAGGGTAGCATGCAATCAATCTTGACTAGCCCTTTCAAGACTGCTTTAGCTTGATTGTATCATGATTACGAGATCCTTATGCAAGACATTGCTTGAATGTCTAGTTCTGTTCTGCTAACTGTATCTTCTTCATCTTTATATGCTACCTCTGGAAGTTTTCATGGATTTTAGGTTGAAAAGACGAAACAGAGTAGTGTAAACATATATACTCTCTGGTTATCTAATAATATGTATAAATTACTTTTGTAGGGAATGGGAGAACCACTACACAACATCGACAATGTTATAAAAGCTGCAGACATTATGGTGCATGACCAAGGCCTTCATTTCAGTCCTCGCAAGGTCACTGTCTCAACCAGTGGTCTTGTTCCCCAGCTGAGACGTTTCCTCCATGAATCCAACTGTGCTTTAGCTGTTAGTCTGAATGCGACAACTGATGAGGTATTTTACTTTCAATTTCCATTTTAATATATGGGACATGCGCATGCATACAGCAGATTTACTCTCTTGCACCATATACTTATCAGGTCAGAAACTGGATCATGCCAATTAACCGGAAGTATAAATTAGGATTGCTTCTTGAGACCCTTCGTGAGGAACTTCGCTTCAAAAATAACTACAAAGTTCTATTTGAATATGTAATGCTTTCAGGAGTTAATGACAGGTTGGATAAACCTATCCGCTTTTCCACATTGTTTGACTTGGATATATTATTTATTAGCTGTTTCCAATTATCGTGCAATGCTGTTGCACCGTTGTACTTCATTCATTATAAAAATATTTGTGTCTCATTTGCACTAGATTTGACATAAACAACATTATGTATTATTACTTGAATGAGCATCTATTGAACAAAAAGATCACCCTAAGAGATCAGGTTTAGAAAGACAGAATTTTTCACGCTACCAAAACACTGATGTTTTGGCACATGAGCAGTTGGTATATAATTATGACTTAGATTTTGGCTAGTATGAGGCCCCCAATTTTGGCTGCTTTGAATCTCTTATCTGTGCAGCCTTTGTGCTTTTCCTTCTTTTTTTTTTTGGTGGGGGGGCGGAGGGGTGGGAGGGAGGGAGGGGGAGATTTGACATTTCTTGAAATTGGATGGGTTCATGGTAGGTTTAAACCAAAGATGTCATGCAATTGCTTTGTATGACCTTGTTCATATTATCTAGCAGTGATCTAGTGATGCTTCAATACTAGTTAGCATACTTTTGCCAAAGAGCTATTGATGTAATAGATATGCAGGCTATTCACTTTGTAATCCTGTTGGCAGTTGTCCTCAACTATTATGCTATCATATGCTGCCACTTTGTCACTGTCCATCCCTCCTCAATGGCCTGTAGTTTTTCCAAAACTAATCAAGAGTCTTGTTTCTGTACATACCTCTTTTACTCTCAAAAAAGAGATGCTAGCCATGTTTATGTTAAAACTCTAGTCATTGATTTAGTCTGTATTTTTATTGGCAGCATTGAGGATGCAAACAGACTTACTGATCTTATTGAGGGCATTCCATGCAAGATTAATCTTATCTCATTCAATCCTCATACTGGATCCCAGTTCCAGCCAACCAGTGATGCAAAGATGATTGAGTTTCGAAATGTTTTGGCTGAAGCAGGGTGCACTGTTTTCTTACGACCTAGTCGAGGTGATGATCTGATGGCTGCCTGTGGTCAGCTTGGAAATCCTGGTGCAATCCAGGCTCCATTGCTCCGTGTGCCAAAGCAATTCCAAACGGCATTGAATATCTCTGTGTGATTATTTTCTAGACAGGTTGGGGCAAAGCAGGTTCTACTGCTTGAATTTGGATACATGAATGCTAGTTTCTCATACATTGGATCTGTATGTGTAGCAGCTTCACATGAAGGCGAGCTTGATATAGTTAACCTCATTTTAGTTTATGCTTTCCTTTTGGTAATTACAAATTTTTCCCTTTCCTAGGTTGACATTCGCATGGCCTTGCAGCCCTAATTTATGAACTAGATTTGCACGTGCATACACCACATTAATGCCTTAAGAGGGTTCCCCAAATAGTTTAGAAGATTCAATTGAAAGAAGTCAGTGGATTGCAATTAAGATTGGATGCTATGTCATTCAATGTAACTTTGTCAGTGGGTTACCATGGCTTTTGTGCGGAGTTTGTGATGTGCCTTTGTATTAGAACCTCTTTTCCTCTCCCTTGTGTGTGTGTTTGTTTCTCAAAAAAAAAAAACCTTATCAATGGGTTGCACTTGGACCTGCACTGTGGAGTCATGGCACAAAAATTGTGTCTATAAATTGTCTCAATTATTAAACCCGTGTTCTCCACTTCAACAAGACTTACCTTCATTTGGATGGGTTATTTGTGGTGAATTAATTGGGCTTTTAATGTGATTGATTACATCAAAGTTTGCTTATTTCTATATTTATTCAATTCATAAACCTCAGTTTCAGTTTAGATTGTATATTTATAATATGTACATGTATATGGCATATTGATTTTTTTTTTTTTTTCATTTAATAGATTGCATAGAATTTGTTCAATTATAGTTGTCAATGTGCCACATCAACAATATGGTTTGTTCATTGTTCTCGTATGGGTTTGAAATTAAATAATGTTGCAAATAGTGGACAAGATAGTCCATATTCTTTAAGAAAGAAGTGGAACTCTAAGCAATGGCAACGGCGTAACTCGTTGAATCGAAGAAATAGAAATAGTTTTGGTACGTTATGAGATATTTGCCACAGATGCACGTCTATTCTTACCTTAGATTGGAAAAAATAGGGAGCAGAGAAAAGACAAAACAGAGCCGAAAAAGGGCATTGCTAAGGCTACAAAACGAAAGGACACCCAGACATTGGAAGAGTTACTAGTACAATTTGTAGAACATTTTATATCTCTAAAGAATGAATGCAACATCTGGAATCGATCTCGGGCTACCAAAGATAAATTCTACAGATATCCATTAGTTATCTTGAATGAACAGCATTCAACAATACTTAATATTTTTTTCAACCTATTTCCAAAGTCTGTCAGTTTCTTCATTCGTTCCGAGATTAATTAGCGATGATTAGTTGAAAATTTTCAAAAAAAGCGAATGATGAATCGATAGAAATTTTTTTCTATCTTTCTTTATGTTTTGTTTGTGTTGAAGTTCAGTTAACCAGATTTGATTTTTAACACTCCCATAACATTCAAACCCATAAGAAAATGGAAAACGTTATCCTTTTGTTTGTTGAGCACCACAAGCGCATGTGCAAGTGCAAACAGGAAAAGGCATAGTTCACAAATTTATCCCAAAGAATTTTGAACTTAGTGAAATAGGAACCTAGAGAAAGTTGACCTTGTGAAAATTTTGTAATCTCTTTCTTGAGCTTGAACAATCTTGTGGCATTTCCTTGGGAAAACCTATTTTCCATGTCAAGCCAAAGATCTCTAGCTGTGATGATGTAGATAACACTAGCTGCAAGTTCATGTTTCAAGGAGTTGGTTAACCATGAAAGAATGGTTGTGTTGGCTCTGTGCCAAGCGTTGAATAAAGGAAATGAAAGATAGAGCATGGGAATTGAGCCATTTAGAAATCCATACTTGTTTCTTCCACTCATGGAAAGAAACATAGCTTTAGCCCAACTTGGATAGTTCTTAGGACCATTTTAAGGTTGAGAAACAAGAATAATTCCTCGATTATCAGCAGGAGGAAGAAAATAAGGGCTAGATGGATTAGAATTTTCATCATCCATTGAAGAAGATGAATTGGTATTCTGTGAGGGAACTTTGCGATTATAGGTATTGTGAGAAGAAAGAACGGGAATTTTTGAAGTTGTCTCTGTGTTTGCGTTGGAAGCCATTGATGAGCTTTAGAGCTCTAATACCATAATAAGAGCTTTGGTACCATAATAAGAGAGAGTTTTCTAACTGACTGAATCAACTTCTTATTGATCAGAATGAAAAATGGAATTAATAACATTCATCTAATCTGTTTATATGCACGATCATTAAGCGGGAAAAATATAACAAACAAACAGAAAATTAATAATAACCTATAGAATAAAGACACGTGTTCTAACTTAAGCTAATTACAAAATCACACGCGTGTTTTGATCACATGTTTCTTCATTAAATCGAACTCTGCATTTCAGCCTCTTCCTCTTTCTTCTATTTGAAACGATGTCATTTTTATCTGCTGAGTTATTCCTCAAACGATGTCACTTCTTCTTGAACTTCAACAGTTTGTGACATTTTTCATTATTAAATACTTATCAATTTCCTGCTTTCATGTACGGTACAATTTATTATTAGTTTTTTTAATATTTTAATAATTTTGTAGCTTAACTGATAACGAAGACATTAGGGTTCAAATTCCCACTCCCAACTATCGATGTATAAAAAAAAATATATTTCAATAATTATCTTGGTAAAAAAATTGTGATATTTAGTTATTTTATAAACAAAATAAAAAAGTACTAAAAGTAGTATATTGATTTGATTATACTATATATATATATATATATAAGTGTTTACAAATTGAAATTTGCATGATTTAGCGGCTAAAATAGATAGACATGTTTCATGGCTACTAAAAAATGTAAATATCTTTCAATTATTTTTTTTTTATTGTGTTACTATTTTTTTTTTGAGTTGGACTTTGTTTCAGTTGTTGCAAAAACAATTAAATTTGAGTAAGAATACCATATTTCAAATCAATTTCTTTTCACATAAAAAAAAAAATTGTTCCTCATATAAATCTAAGAAAAATGGCATTAAAATTTCATTATGCTTAAAGTAATTAATATAAGAAAATAAACATATTTATTCTATTAAAAATATTTCTAATTACATAGAATAATTACTACAATGTTTACTCCCCACACACACATATATTATATGTCACTAAAAGGATTTATGAAATTTAAACGATTAAGATTAATTTTAGTGAATTCACAAATATTTAATTTTTTTATGGTTTTTTTGTCAATTCTTGTTAATTTTTTTTTTTTTTACAAGATAGAGATTCTACTCTAACTTAATTTAAGCGTACATATATGTAAAGCTCATAGAGATTTTATTGTTTGTTGGAGTATGCTTATATTTTCCTATTGATGTTATGAACTTCTATACTTCATACTTATCAAGAAAAAATAATTTAAGTTCATTTGCAATAATCTACAATGATCTCAGTTGGCTAGGTGATAACCTTCTTCTATTACTTGTGGCAAGTGGCAACTCAATGATTCTCAGTTATAAAAGTAGCATAGCACTTTTTATTCTCTCTAATCATGTGTATATATTTAAAGCCAAAATTGAGAGAAAATTTAATTAGATTTTAAATTGGAATTCAATTTTGTCCTACCTAACAATTGTGCCAAAGTTAATGATGCATTATCCCTTGACACAGAAGCCAAAATGATAATACTCATTCCCCTAAGCAAGAATGTCTTCTATGTGCGTGTGTGTGTCTATATATATATATATATATATCATTTGTAAACTTCCAGTTTTTCATTCTTTAACTCAAAATCTTCCAATGTAAACTTCAAGGGTCCAATTGTGCTTTAGCTGTTAGTTTGATTGCCAGAACTAATGAGGTATTTTACTTTCAATTTTCCATTTTGATATATGGCACATGTGCGTGCGCCCAGAAGATTTACTCGCTTAAACCATAAAATTATCAGGTCAGAAACAGGATCATGCCAATTAACCGGAAGTATAGATTAGGATTGCTTTTTGAGAGGAACTTGTTTCAAACATAACAACAAAGTTCTATTTGAATATGTAATACTTTCAAGAGTTAAATGACAGGTTGGATAAACCTATCCACTTTTCCACATTATTTGACTTGGATATATTATTTACTAGCCTTTTTTTTAGTTATCGTGCAATGCTGTTGCACAGTTATACATCATTCATTATCAAATTAATTGTGGCTCATTTGCACCTCTTTGACATAAGGAACGTGGACACTTTATTTAGAGTGTTGTACTTGTGTCATACCAGTATTATATTGATCATTTCTTATTATAATATTTTAAAAATTACTCGTGTCACCTTGTCATATCCGTATCTGCACTTCCTAAGAATCACCCTAAAATATCAGATTTAGAGAGACAGAATTTTTCACACTACCAAAGCTGTTGTATCGGCATATGTGCAGCTGGTATGTAAGTTATGACTTAGTTTGACATTTCTGGAAATTGGATGGGTTCATGATAGGTTTTCTAAGATATGGATGTGTCTATGTTATGAATGTTAAACCAAAGATGTCATGCAATTGCTTTATATGACCTTGTTCATATTATTTAGCAATTCAGCAAAAAAAAATATATATATATTTAGCAGTGATCTAGTGATGCTTCAATACTAGTTAGAATATTTTTGCTAAAGAGCTATTGATGGACTAGATATGATAGTTATTCACTTTGTAATCCTGTTGGCTGTTGTCCTCAAATATCATGTTATCATATGCTGCCACTTTGTCACTGTCCATCCCGCCTTAATTGCCTGAAATTTTAATTGCAGCCACAAATTTCAATGATGTCTAGAAGATTGGAGTCATGGAGAGAGGCATTAATTTAATGCCAATAAAAAGGAAATAGCTGGAGGCTCCAAGTGGGTTTCTTAACCGACATACATCTAGTATAAATAGATGTAATGATGGCCATTAGAGACCTGTGTGTGAGGTGAAGTAGAGTGAAGTCAGGTGTAGTTTGAAGTGGTGTAAGTTGAAGTACTTGTGTGAGACGTGTAAGGTGAAGTACTAGCGTGTGACGTAAAGTGAAGCAAAGTAAGAAAATCCTAGTGTCAGTTGTGTTGGGATTGTAAGAAGCTCTGCCGTGCGGTGTTATTTGAGTCTAGTATTTGTGTCATACGTAGGAGCCCACAACAGGCTTTCCATTAGTCAAAGTGTTGTACTTTCTCGTGTAAAGATAAACGAATTTTTGTGCTCCATCACGTGTTTTGTTATGTAATTGGTATCAGATCTTCTATTAGTTCAAGTTGTTCAAGAATCTGGGATTGAGATCCCGTGCAATACCTAGGGTATTGCACGGGGTGCAATAGCTATAATATCAGCCTTTGATTTAATCCAACAGTTCTAAGGAGTTGCCACATCATCGATCCTTGTCTCACCAATTTTTTACTCCACTTTCTAGCCCTTTCACTACCCTTTCTCTTTTAGATTCAGCAACTTTCAAAATTTTGCTCTATTCCACCAAACCTTGCTGTACGTGGGACACCAGAGTCGATTCTCCATGACCATGGCTACAACTAGAAGCCTCCAAGGCTCACACGACCACCACCGGCAGTGCTTGCTGGCCTGATCTTCTCCTCTCTTTAGGTCTCTGTTTTTTCGCTCTCTCAAGTCCAACCGTGGCCAAGCTTCTGGTTGCACCGCGACACCACCATTTCTGGTAATGCTTCTCACCATATATACCACCATTGGTTTAGATATAACAATAATTCATTTTTAGCATTTGGGTTTGGCAGTAACTCAATGTTCTATTTTATTTTAATGTTGATTTTAGAAATACACAAAAGATGTTTGTGAAAATGTTTGATAGAAACTTTGAAGTAATGTTAAGCTCACTGATGATAAAAATAATTGGGTTTTTGTCAATTTCTGTTGTTTTGGTATGTGAGTTTTTTTTTTTTTTTTCCTCTTGTTTGCTCACCGATTTTGGGTAAAATGAATGAGATATACTCTTCTAATAATGTGACTTCATCATTTGTGCATACTTGCTGGATATGGGCGATTTAGTTTGGTCAAATATTACATGATAGGCTCTACTTGTTACTTATGGATCAATGTCCCCTGGCATTTTTATAGCACCTTCTATATTCTCTACTTAGAAAAACATGATTATGCATAAACCATGGTGGTGCTTTTGTCTTGTTGCTGAAATTGTAGTGTAAAACCAAGGCTTCTGGTCATTTCTTAAGGCGTATTCTTCTTTATACACATCTACATGGCGATTAGTTCGTAATCAAAGACGATCAAGTTTATTTTCTTTTATAGAGTTCTATTATCTTTTATTGGTTTTTTTTACTTATTAAAAAAAATCTTTTATTGGTTTTTTTCAGTCTGAATTCCCCTTTTATTAGCTAGTATTTTTTTTGTTGGTAATGGTCACTTGCACAAATATTTTGTCTTTACATTCTTGTATTTGGGTTTCCTTTAGTTGCAAAGAAAACTTATAGATGACTAGCACCTTATGCTTGGTCAAATGCTAGACACTCTTTTACCTCTCAAGGATTCAATAGCTCATATCGGACTTCGCAAGGAGGTGAGTTCTCTCTTTTGTATACATCGAATCGAAATAAAAATTCCTTATGGTAAATAGACACTCCATTGGGTAAGAGGAGAGCAGGGTCTACTAGTGCTATATATTTCATCAATGGGATAATTATTCAGGTTTTTTTTTTTTTTTTTTTTTTTTTTTTGGGGAGGGGTAGTCTTTTGCTGCCATGTTAATGTTGCACATTTTCAAATGGAGAACATGTGAAATTTGGTCTATCAGAATTAAAGAAATGGATAATCAGTGCTACAGGGGAAATAGCAAAAATCCCTATTTTACAAGTTTGATGTTATAGACTATAGTGGTCGAATCCTATGCTTCTAGGTTCCTAATGTTTTTAGCCTGTAGTGTGCAAGAACTTCATAGAGTTCCTAATTTTTCTAGGTTCCTAAAGGTGTTTGTTGAAATGCTTCATAGAGTTTTTAGGTTATCTCTTGGTATTCTGCCTTTTTTTTGTGTGTGTAGATTTTTATGTTAATGTGATTCTAAAACTGTGATGTTATGTGTATGGAAATTGGATTTTCAAGTTAGTGTGTTATCATTTAGAACTTATCTCAGGTAGACAGTAGACAAATTATTCTCATACAAGCTATGATTTTGTATTCAAAATAGCACAAAAATGAAAAACCATTTATTTGTTAACTACATTAAGTGGTCTGCTGGTTGCCCTAAGCTTTTTTAGCAAATATCTAAGGTGAGTCTTTACTTTAGTCCTTCATGCTTTTAGATGGGAGCAGACATTGAAAACTTTTAGTGCTCTTGGTTGGTAGTAAACTAATAGCATTGGAATAGCCAAAATTTACTAGAAATGATAACAAAAATATGATTTGTTTCACGGTAATTTTCTCTTGGTAGTAATTGTTCTCTCATGTGGTATTCTCACATTCCTACAATAGAGACTTTGGATTTTTTTTTTTTTTTTCTTTTTTCACACAATCAGTAGCAGATTTTCCACCTGAGTTTGCACACTTGAGCTTATGAATAGTGCAATGGTTTTAACTCTCTCCCTTTCCTTTTTCTTGTTTTGTATTTAACTTCAAGATGCATTCTATTTGTTGTTGACAGATTTCCAGTAATAATTTGTTTTTTCAGATGCTCCAATCAGAGAGATATTCTACTTTTAGATATGTCACACAATACATTGGGAGGGCAGTTAGTATCAAACTCTGTATAACAAATCTTCAATAAAATGGGATTAATTTTATTTATTGTAAGTTGCTTTTAAGTTTTTATTACCTTTTACAATTCCTTGGAGTCATTATGGGTGTTATTACTTGTTAGTTTACTTAAACTGTTAACCTGAATATCTTAATTTTTTCTCATAAACTTTATTTTCCTGTAGATACCGTTCATTGGATCTAATTCCATACTTGGTAGGGCAGTTGTTGTGAATGCTAATCCTGATGATTTGGAAGCATGAATGTCCATTGGTTTAAAGCTACATGTATCTCTATAGAATCTAGCCGACTTTTGTTTTTTGCTTGGTGAGGTGTGCGTGCAAAAGAAGACTCCTCAAAACAATTTGGAAACCAACTTTGGCATATCGACTCCTGAATAAGCGGAGTGTTATGGCTAATTTAATTTGTATAAGAGGCTTTCTCTCTTGGGATTGCGGACTGCAATTAATACAATTAGAGAAGTGTTGTGGTTTGATTATTGTTAACAAGGAAAAAATTTAGCCTTTGCTGGCCATCTTGTATTTATCTCCATATACAACTTTGTCAACAATAACGAGGACAGCTTGTATTTATCATCATATATCTTGAGTAAAGGGGGAAAAAAAAAAGAGAGTTTGAAATGGACTTGTTCTAGCTAGTTGGTGTTGTGTTTTTGCCTTCTGTTGTTGCTACGGAATTGAATAGCTGAGCAATTTGTTGCATCTTCATGTTGTAGTTGATTTTGTGCTGCTAAGCTGATTTTGTGTTGACAAATATATGTGATGTATACAATTTTGTTTATGTTATACGCTTTCTTAATGCATTTCGAATTTTTATCTAGACTAAATGAAATTGTTTTTTTGTGCATGCATTTGCTTGGAGCAAAAAAGCAATTGCTAAAATTGACGATAACTCAAAAACACAAATTATATCAAGTGTTTACACGATTCTTATTCTTTTAAAAAGAAGGAATACATATCAAGAGTCTTCAAAGGATGCTTGGCCAATTTTACAATCAAAATTTAATTCAAGAGAGTAGACAAGAAATGAAGTTGTTCTAAAAATGAACAAAATTTTATTAGAATGTACACTTTGACCACAAGGCCATATAAAATAGTTTTGTTGAAATATACACTTTGTTAACAAGAAACAAATCTTCCCATCATATATTCATTATACATAAATCCCACAAAAGAAAAAAAGAAGAAGAAGGTCTTGTAAGCTTCAAGATCAAGCTCTTCTACAACCTTATATGGCATGACCTGCTCATTAAGTTATAGTTGGTGCGGCTCCTGCTTCTTGACTGTACATTACAAATGAAATTATAAATTTATAACTAAGCCACACACCACACGCATAAAATTAAGCAAAGTAAACCTTTTAAATTTAAAGAAGCCTATATAACCTCTGCCCTCCATAGGTCCTGCAAGCATTAATATTTCCAATTCTTAAAGAGATTTGTTGTTCTACTCTTGACAGATAGCCCCTTTTACTTCCACCCATGTACTCAATATGGAATTTCAACAAGCATGTTCATGTGTATATGCAAGAATCTAGGGAAACAAAAGTCACAATGTGCCAACAACTTTATTTTAATCATTGGATAATCCTTTAACACAAAAACCAAAATTTTGATTTCCATCTCTTTGTGGGTGCATTTTACACAAATTATCTAGAAACTCTTTGACCTATTCTACTCCATGTTCAAGAGAAAAAATGGCCATATATGTAGCAATAAGCTAACTAAAAGAAGTTTTTATTTCATTTCCTAGGCTATGCAGTCATGAAAAGTCTAAAATCCAAAGCATTGATTGTTTTCTCTAATTCCTTCCCTCTTGTACAATATAAAGATGAAACATCAATAATAGAAAAAATTATTAAGAAAACAAAGGAAACAATAACAAGACAGAGGTATTAGTGAAATGTTCTTGTTGCTCTCACTTTTGCACAATACAGAAGAAATAGACAAAATCTCAAACACATGAACATTGAATAATTTTTTTGAGCTATTGAATCCTTGAGAGGTAAAAGAGTGTCTAACATTTGACCATGCATAAGGTGCTAGTCATCTATAAGTTTTCTCTGCAACTAAAGGAAACCCAAATACAAGAATGTAAAGACAAAATATTTGTGCAAGTGACCATTACCAACAAAAAAAATACTAGCTAATAAAAGGGGAATTCAGACTGAAAAAAAACCAATAAAAGATCTTTTTTTGATAAGTAAAAAAAACCAATAAAAGATAATAGAACTCTATAAAAGAAAATAAACTTGATCGTCTTTGATTATGAACTAATCGCCATGTAGATGTGTATAAAGAAGAATACGCCTTAAGAAATGACCAGAAGCCTCGGTTGTACACTACAATTTCAGCAACAAGACAAAAGCACCACCATGGTTTATGCATAATCATGTTTTTCTAAGTAGAGAATATAGAAGGTACTATAAAAATGCCAGGGGACATTGATCCATAAGTAACACGTAGAGCCTATCATGTAATATTTGACCAAACTAAATCGCCCATATCCAGCAAGTATGCACAAATGATGAAGTCACATTATTAGAAGAGTATATCTCATTCATTTTACCCAAAATCGGTGAGCAAACAAGAGGAAAACAAAAACCCACATACCAAAACAACAGAAATTGACAAAAACCCAATTATTTTTATCATCAGTGAGCTTAACATTACTTCAAAGTTTCTATCAAACATTTTCACAAACATCTTTTGTGTATTTCTAAAATCAACATTAAAATAAAATAGAACATTGAGTTACTGCCAAACCCAAATGCTGAAAATGAATTATTGTGATATCTAAACCAATGGTGGTATATATGGTGAGAAGCATTACCAGAAATGGTGGTGTCGCGGTGCAACCAGAAGCTTGGCCACGGCTGGACTTGAGAGAGCGAAAAAACAGAGACCTAAAGAGAGGAGAAGATCAGGCCAGCAAGCACTGCCGGTGGTGGTCGTGTGAGCCTTGGAGGCTTCCAGTTGTAGCCATGGTCATGGAGAATCGGCTCTGGTGTCCCACGTACAGCAAGGTTTGGTGGAAGAGAGCAAAATTTTGAAAGTTGCTGAATCTGAAAGAGAAAGGGAATTGAAAGGGCTAGAAAGTGGAGTAAAAAATTGGTGAGACACGGATCGATGACGTGGCAACTCCTTACAACCGTTGGATTAAATCAAAGGTTGATATTACAGCTATTGCACCCCGTGCAATACCCTAGGTATTGCACGGGATCTCAATCCAACAATCTGGCATCAGAGGCTCTGCTAACTGACATCCAATGTCTCAAAGGTGGCTGAATTGATTGATTTTGTTACTGTACTCTTGACATCGAACTTGCCTTGTACATAATCGAAAATTCCGTTTTGTTAGGGAGGATAATTATTGATCCTAGCCGTAACATAATTATTATTATTTTTATGAAAGTTTTATTAATTTTTTTATAATTTAAATTAATTTAATAATAAATAATTTATTTTATAATCATATTTTTATTTATTACAAGAATAGTTATAAATATAAGAGTTCGATTAATGTGTACCCTGAAAATCTTAAATATAAGGGTAAATTTCACAAACCTACCTTGAGGTTTGTGATAATACCAACAAGGTCCATAACATTCTAAAACCCACCAAATTGGTCCTTAAAAGACAATTTTATCCTTGATAGCCAAACACCGTTACTTCCATTTTTTGTTCTCTCTCTCTCTCTCTCTCTCTATTCTGTCTTCCTTTCCCCTAATTCTCCATCTGTTCTGTGAGTTCTCTTTCTCAAAAACTCTCTCTAACTGAATCTTAGCTCCGGTGAAATTTATGGCTTGGTCACCGGCATCAGAAAAACCACCATGCAAGGATCTTCCCGATTCCCACTACAATCAAAGCCGTCGACGGACTCTATCTCTCAGATCGGAATCTACGCGGTAGTGGCGGTGGTGCTTCGATCTAGATCTCGCCTTCGACAGACTCTCGCGGCGACGTCTTGGATCGCAGCATGGTCGATCTTGTGTTATGTTGTTTTTTTTCCTGGTTTCTCTTATAAAGATAGTTGGGATATGCTGGTTTTCTATGTTGTTTGGCTGGGATTTTTGTTGGTTTTTTTTTTGTTTTTGTTGGGATTTTTAGGAGATTTCATTAGGAATTTACAAAGGCATTTGTGTATTGTTTGGCATGGGTTTTTGCTGGTTTTCTTGGGTTTTCATTGGTTTTGAAAGATGTATATATATATTTTTTGTGGAGAATTTTTATACTGTTTTTTATGGATTCAGATATTTTGGTAATGTTATTGTGCTGATTTTTCTGGTACTTTGGGATTACTTGTAAATGGCATTATGAAAGTAACCGTGTTTAGCTAATAGGGATCTCAAATAAAATTGATTTCTGGCAAGACTTGCTAAACAATTAGCCTGAGGTTAGAGAGAGAGTTTTGAGAAAGAAAACTCAGAGAACAGAGGGAGAATAAGGGGAAAGGAAGACAGAAAAGAGAGAGAGAAAAGAAAATGAAAGTAACGTTGTTTGGCTATCAAGGACAAAATTGTCTTTTAAGAACTAAATTGGTGGGTTTTAGAATGTTGTGGACCTAGTTGGTATTATGACAAACCTCAGGGTAGGTTTGTGAAATTTACCCTAAATATAATATAGAAATAATCATAGATCATAAATATAAATTATGTCATACCAAAATAAAAATAATACATTTTTTTCGTAAAAATTCAAAAGACAAATTAACGAAAATATTCATTTTTTAATAAAAAGTTATTTATAACATTTTGTGAATTATTAAAAAGATTATGAAATTTGAAAATTATTCTTTTAGTTTTAAACAAACTTTCTCAAATCTTATTTTTTTGTTTATAATTCAAAACACCGAAAAACATAACTAAAAAAATTAATAAAACTTAACAATGATTAATTGGACCGATTAGGAAAATAATTTATTATTGATAATCTATTAAGGTTTTTTTTTTTTTTTTTTTTTGCAGAAATTATAATTTTGTCCATCCAAAACATATTATCAAATAAAAAATTATTAGCAAAATTTAAGAATTAAATTTCTATATATGCATTGTTATGAAATAATAATAATAATAATAATAATAATAATAATAATAATAATATTATTATTATTATTATTATTATTATTATTATTATTATTATTATTATTATTATTGCAAAAGCTAAAATTTTTCACTCATCCGATTATTTTCATTTGGATAACTTTTTCTTTTCTCTAAATAAATGGCATTATAGAGTACTTCCAATACAACTATTAAAAGTACTTTGTCCACCATAAATGATTAAAAAATAAACAAAAATTAATAAAGTCTCATAATTTAACATCTAAATTGAGCACTATAAAATATCATACTATGTAATATAATAAATACCAAATTATCCAAATCATAATATGTAATAGAATAATATTATATTTTTATATGCTATGTTTAATTCTTTATAACGCAATGTGGGTTTCAGTCAACTCAACTAGTAAAGTCTTTAATGGTTGAATAAGAGATTTGGGGTTCAATCCTTGTCTACACCAATAACTGATTGATGTCTTGGTTTGATGATAAAGAGCTATCATTAGGAGCGGACCCCATAGGTTGGAACTTCTCTCAAAAAAAAATCTTTATAACGCAATAGGATAACATTTAACAATCAAAGAGAACAAAATAATAATAATAATAACAACAACAATTTAAAAAACAAAACTAAATCATATTAACCCAAAGTAGAGTTTTAAAAAATTATCAGCCCAAAACAAAGATGCAAGAAATTTTTTATTTTATTTAAAATCCACCAAAAAATTGAGAGAGAGAGAGAGAGAGAGAGAGAGAGAGAGAAGCTTTTTTTTGTAAGGAAAAACTATGCATAGAATAGAAGAGATAGTGACAAATTTATAGTAAGATGGTGTGAATAAGAAGAGACAAAAATAAATGAAGATAAAGGGAAAGAGAAATAATTATATTAATGTAGAGGGTAGTGGAGAGATAAAAAGGTTAGGGAATGAGAAAGTTTGGGGAAGTAGTGGGGAAATGAAAAGGTAAGAGAGAGAGAAAGGTTTGAGAAATGTAAATATTTAAAAAATATGAATGTTAAAAACAATTATAAAAAAATTGGAAAGAAAAAAGTAATGACATGGACGCTAATGTGGGTCAACTGAAGTGTAACAAAAATATATATATGAGAAATCTATATATGGGGGAAACATTACGTAATTCTAGAGATCCCAAGGGACGTTCTCAACTATACTAGATCGAATCGCCCATTAGTCCGATGGGCTACTAGGTTGCACCATGGGTGCAACTATGGGTTATGGCTTTTTGGTATCAAAATTTTTTTAATCATATATATATATATATATATTTAAAGTAAAAATTGAGAGAAAATTCAATTAAATTTTAAATTAAAATTCAATTGTGTGTTAATTATACTCAACATGTCCTACCTAACAATTGTGCCAAAGTTAATGATGCATTATCCCTTAACAAAGAAGCTAAAATTATGAAATGGTAAGGGAGAGAAAAAGGTTGGAGAAATATAAATATTTTTAAAAAATAAATGCTAAATACAATTATAGAAAAATTAGAAAGAAAAAAAATAATGATATGGACGTTAATGTGATTCAACTGGAGTGTAGCAAAAAAAATTATATATATATATATATATATATATATCTATATATATGAGAAATCCATTTGTGAAAGAAACATTACATAATTCAAGAGATCCCAAGGGACATTCTCAACTATACTAGATCGAGTCGCCCATTAGTCCGGTGGGCTACTGGGTTGCACTGTGGGTTATGGCTTTCTGGTATCAAATTTCTTTTTAATCATATTTATGCATTTGAAGTCAAAATTGAGAGAAAATTTAATTAGATTTTAAATTAGAATTCAATTGTGCGCTATTTATGCTTAACGTGTCCTACCTAACAATTGTGCCAAAGTTAATGATGCATTATCCTCTAACACCGAAGCCAAAATGATAATACTCATTCCCCTAAGCAATAACATATTCTATATATATATATAGCCTATTAGTTTCTCTCAAACATCCACAATTTTTCTTTCTTTAACTCAAAATCTTCCAATGTAAACTTCAAGGGTCCAATTGTGCTTTAGTTGTTAGTTTGAATGCGAGAACTGATGAGGTATATTATTTCAAATTTCCATTTTGATATATGGCACATATACGTGCACACAGAAGATTTACTCGCTTAAACCATAAACTTATTAGATCAGAAACTCGATCATGCCAATTAACTAGAAGTATAAATTAGGATTGTTTCTTAAGAGGAACTTCGCTTCAAACATAACAACAAAGTTCTATTTGAATATGTAATGCTTAATTTCAAGAGTTAAATGACATCATCGCATATGCTTGGTGCAATTGTCACTCCACAAGTTTAACTGCTTATATGGTGTAAGGAGTAAAGACTGGGTTTTAAGAGGAAGCTTCACACACATATTCATTTATATTAGACTAAATTAGAATTTCTATCTTGTGTAAAAAAAAAAAAAAAAAAGAATTAAATGACAAGTTGGATAAACCTATGCACTTTTCCACATTATTTGACTAGGATATATTATTAATTAGCTTCTTCTTCTTCTTTTTTTCTTTTTTTTTCATATATTATCAAGTGATGCTATTGCACGGTTTTACATCATTCATTATAAAAATATATATGGCTCATTTGCAAAAAATTATTAGGTCCACCAGGAGGACTGTTGATATGGTTCTTCTTGACCTCCCAACTAATAAAATGCTGTTATTTATGCAAATGTGACATCATCTAGTAATTTTTATTTTTTATTACCTGTACTGGTTAGAAAGCCCACACATACATTTGCATAGATGACATCATCTCATTAGCCAGGGAGAAACCATATCAACGGTCCTCCTGGTGTAAATAATAATTTCTACTCATTTACATAGATTTGACATAAGGAACATTAATTATGCACTAGTATGGACACTTCATTTAGGGTGGGTTTGTTTAGAGGTGAAATAGGGTTGATAGAAAATTTTGGAGAGAAAATGAGAATGAAAACTTTTTTAGAATGTGTTTGGTTAGGTGGGGAAAAAGAAAAATAAATGGTGTTTTTTTCCCGAACCCACCAAAAGTTTTCTTTCTAAAATGAGGAGAAAACTAGGAGGGAAAAGCTCATGGAATGAGCTTCCAAAAATACCCCTTACATTGGACTTCATCTCCAATATGTTGGTTTTTTTTTTTTTTTTTTCCTTTTTCTTTTCTTTGATTTTTTCTTTCTCTATACCAACGTGTTGGCTTTTTGTTTTCCTTTGATTTTGTTTGGACGTGTTAGCTTTCTTCTTCTTCTTCTACTTTTTTGAGGGGAGGGGGGGGGGGTGTTGGCGCTCATATATTTATTTTCTCATTAATTTTGGTTGTTTTTTGTTTTTGTTCTTTTTTTTTCTAGAAAACATTTTTGGGTTAATTTCTTATGCTATTTTTTATATACTTTAATGAAGTATCTATCTATACATTCTTTTTTTAAGTATAATGGGTTACTTTTTGTCTTATTTTAATAGAGATATGATAGTAAACTTATACAAACTTTATTTTCAACCAAATAAAAAAGTTTTTCATCCTTCTACTTTTCCACCCTCCCAACCAAATACAAACAAGGGAATATAAAATATTTTCTATCATTTCATTTTTTCATTCTCTTTCCATTTTCTATCTTCTTACTTTTCCATCCTTCTAACCAAATAGACCCTTAGGGTGTTGTACATGTGTCATACTAGTGTTGTATTGGCCATTTCATGTAAAAATATTTCAAAAATTGCTTATGTCACTGTGTTGTATCCATGTCCGTGCTTCCTAGGATATCACCCTAAGATATTAGATTTAGAAAGACAGAATTTTTCACACTACCAAAGCCATTGTTTCGGGATATGTGTAGTTGCTATATAAGTATGACTTAAATTTGACATTTTTGGAAATTAGATGGGTTCATGGTAGGTTTTATATATAAGATATCGATGTGTCTATGTTATGAATGTATTTGTGTCATACTGATGTTGTATTGGCCATTTCATATTAGAATATTTCAAAAATGGCTTATTTTACCATGTTATATCTGTGTATGCAATTCCTAGGATATCACTCTAAGATATCAGGTCTAGAAAGACAGAATTTTTCACACTATCAAAGCCATTGTTTCGGGATATGTGCAGTTGCCATATAAGTATGACTTGGATTTGACATTTCTAGAAATTGGATGGGTTCATGGTAGGTTTTATAAGATACCGGTGTGCCTATGTTATGAATGTTAAACCAAAGATGTCATGCAATTGCTTTGTATGACCTTGTTCATATTATTTAGCAGTGATCTATAGTGATGCTTCAATACTAGTTAGAATACTTTTGCCAAAGAGCAATTGATGGACTAGATATGAAAGTTATTCACTTTGTAATCCTGTTGGCTGTTGTCCTCAAATATCATGTTATCATATGCTGCCACTTTGTCACTGTCCATCCCTCCTTAATTGCTTGAAATTTTTCCAAAACTAATCAAGAGTCTTGTTTTTGTACATACCTCTTTTACTCTCAAAAGAAAAAAGAGAGATGCTAGACATATTTATGTTAAAACTCTAGACATATTTATGCTAGTTTTTCATACGTAGGATCTGTATGTGTAGCTGTTTCACATGGAGGTGAGCTTGATACAGTTGACCTCTTTGTAGTTTATGTTTTCCTTTTGGTAGTTACAGATTTTTCGTAATTTAAGAACCAGATTTGCACATGCATACACCACATTAATCCCTTAAGAGGGTTGTCATTACCATTACCTCCCCAGGTGGAGTCTAGAAGATTCAATTGAAAAAGGTCGGTGGGTTGCAATAAAGATTGGATGCTACGTCAATTTGATGTAACTTTGTCAGCGGACTGCACTTGGACCTGCACTGTGGGAGTTGTGTTCATTATTCCTCGATCGTAAACCTTTACTATTAATACATTTGTTAATTTGGTTTTAAGCTTTTATCTTAAGATATGGGCCGGCGTGGACTTGTGACTTATCTATATCACACGCATCTCGTTTCGTCTCAAGCATGTGGGTTTTGATCAAGAGAGTTAGTCTCGTATTAGAGGTTATACCAGTTTGATCAGTAAAATGATATATTTTGGTACCAATTAATACAGGTATACTGTTTCGGGTTTATCGTTATTTTTTTTATATTTATAAATATATATATATATATATTATAATAAATTTATAAGTTTATCATAAAATATTACCTCAATTCAAAACAAATTATTCATGATTTTAGACTTTAACATCAATTAAAAGGAAAAAAAAAAAACACAATATAAAAAATAGAAAGCTTAATTGTTCATTGCATACTAAGAAAACAAACAATACAAATAAGTTAATGCAAGTAAGTTACCATTTTGTCCTTATAAAAATTCAAAAATTACAAAACTACAAAAAAAAAAAAAAAAAAAGCTTTTTTTCTATACTGGCTGATGCGCCCGGTATCAGCTGGTATTGCTTGAAATCGACCGATATTTAAACCAGTACGAAACGTTAGCATTTCGATACTGGTATATATAACGGTAAGATACATACTGACCATACTGGCTGGTACCGGTACAGTATCAACCACCTTGGTTTTGATTGCATAAACCACTCCCATTAACCAATAAGTTTATTTGAGATTTTACTAGAATGGGTGACCTTCTAGAAAGTTCTATATTGCACCCCTATTTTAACCCTTTTTTTTTTAAGTTTCTTTTTACTAATGCTACTTGAAAATTAGTTACTGAATGAGCAGAGACGGAGCCAAAACTTTGAGTTAGGAGGGCAATTTTACTGTTAGCTGTGTGCGGCAGTTTCAACTTCTAATTCTGCTACTTAATTGCTAAGTTTTTGTTTAGAATTTTGTAAAGGGTCAGGTTATTTATTTTGGATAAAATTAGTTAATCGAACTTAATTTTTTTTTTTTTTAGTTTTACTGGTATTTTTTGTTGTTGATTTTTTTTTTTTTTTGGCTTGTATATTTTGTTTTATATTTTAGATCTATAGAAATTTTTTTGGTCACTAAAATGAGGAAAATGTTAGAGTTACAAGTTTTTTTTTTTTTTTTTTTTTTATAAATTACTAATATGATAAGTGATTACTGATAAGTAAAAAAATGATGTGAGTAGTGTGCCTATATGCGAACCGATAATAATTTGTTACTAAAACAGTTTGTAAAAATGTTATAAAAAAGTTTAAGTATAACATAGAATAAAATTACTAAAATTAGTACACATATATAATAATTTTTTTAAAAAAAAATAGGGGGCAAGTCCAAGGGGTTCCGTTTCTGTGGATGAGGATGACAACGTACGTATTAGCAGGAAGGTGATTTTTGAAGTATTGTGACTTTGTGAGTGAAATGCTTGAAGCATATCTGCATAAGTGCACATTTATGATAGTCTGAATATGCGATTTGGGTATTCAAAAAGTGTGTGGATTATCTTAGAATTTTACGACAATGGTTGAATATATTTTTTTCAAGACTTTTTGGCCTGACAAGAAAAGCAATATTTTGTTGATACGTGGGTTGACTTTTCTCTGTTTAGCTTTTGGATGTATTAACTATTAAAGTTCTGTTCTTTTTTTAATGTTATTTCACAGAGTCCAGATTGTAGGTGTCTGAGGCAGCACTATATTTATTTAAATACAGAGTAAGATCAAACGTGGAAGCTAATTGTTTCGTAACTAACTTAAATTATGCTTTCAGCACAGAATATTCGGTTCATGTTTATTAGCTGTGAATATTAGATATAAGAGGCCATCATTATCCATACTCAGTGCCTCACTACATGAAATGAAAGAGCATAGGCAATTAGACTTGAACAAATCTTATTTGTTTGAGAAGAAAAATATTAAAGTTGGAACAATTGCAATTTGAGAGTTGTGTCCATTTTTTTATGATTATGTTCTTCATAATCAGATCAAGACATCAATTAATTTTTGATGTATGCATAGATTGAACATAGATTTTTTATTCAATTATCAGAAACGTTATTAGATGAGTTAAATAGAACCCACAACTTAGTGACTTACAATCATTTGAAACATCTTTCCTTATGATATGTTTGATTAGAATGATTTTAAGAAGAATGAAAATAAAAGTGAAAGATAGGAGAGAAAAAATAATTTTTGGTTGTCTGGTAGAGAGGAAAAAGGGGGTGAATTTTGGTGGGACTCGACGTTTTCTCCTCACCTCACCAAAAAGTCAATCCTCCCAAATCCGAGAGAAAATGAGGAAGAAGAAATCTCTGGAAGTGTGAAATGACAAAGTATCCCATTTATTATTAATGCTATGTGGTGCTTACTTGTTTGTCTTAATTTTTTATTCTCATTGTTTGTCCTTATTAGTTGTTGCTGGCACTTGCTAGAATATGTACACCGTTATTTTTTTTTTTTTAATTTTCTTTTTTAATTCTTGTTAAACTTTTTTTTTTCTTTTGAGATAATTATAGTAAACTTACTTGTAGTATGACCTATTTTCACTTTGCCTACCCGTGGTTCAATCATTTACACTTTGTCCACCTGAGGTTAGTTCTGTTAGCTTTCTGTAACTCACCTCTCTGTTTGCCATTATAAAAACACATTTTTAAGTAAAAACAAATATAATAGGAATAAAAAAAATTATGAATTTTGATTGCTGAAGAACTTCTAGGAGAATAAATTGGAGGAATACAAATCAAATATAAATAAAAATAAATAAAAATCCAATAGCTTCCAAACCCAACTCCTTCTCCAATTGCTGACAACACATTTGCTATCACAATAGCCACAATCACACCAGTACTTAACCATTTCTTCGAGGGCAATTTTCTTTTTTCTTGACTTATTACAAACGCTTCTAGTAATAAACTCGGGTTTGATGGCACCGTCTGAGCCGATGCAGTTGCTGGAGATGTATTGGTGAATGAACATGCAGGCAAAGGACTCGAGCCACATAGCCCTTCGTTCCCAGAAAAGCTTCCTTGACCAAAGCACAATGATGGGTTTCAATTTCCTTCATTCTTGCTTCATGGGTTTCACTTTTTTTGTGGTTTTGGTTGTGGGTTCATCTTATTTCCTTCGTTCTCGTATCCATCACGGCGGTTTGGAGCAGATCCAGGAAGAGGGTCGGCAATGGTTTAGAGAGAATGGAGCTCAATCTTGACCTCCCCTAGTCTCAGCCAAAATGGAGCTCGATCTTGGCCTCCGCCCAGTCCGTTGATGATTGCAAAATCCCTCTTCCTCTCTCTTTTTTTATCAATGATGGTGGTAGTGGGTTTGGTTACTTTGTTGGCGTGGGTTTGTTGACTAATCGGTGAGTTTGGTGATTGGTTTGATGGGTATGGTGACTGATCAATGGGGTGGATCTTTGGTTTGGTCAACGGGGTGGTGGTGGTTTGATTGTGTTGGTCAGTGGTGGTGGGATCTAGGTTTGATTTTGGGTTTGATTGGGTTGGTCTAGGTTTGATTGTGTTTTTCTGGGTTTGTTGTGATTGGTTTCTTGATCTGAGTTTAATTTGGGTTGGTTTGTTTACTAGGTTTATGGGTTTGATTTGCTAAGAATTTGGTGTTGATTGTGTTAGAATTTGGAGAAGAACATGAAGAATTCGAAGAAACCAGTTGTAAAATGAAGGACAAGTTGAAGAACATTAAGAAATGTTTTTTAATTATAAAATTTTAATTAAATTAGATTTAATTCTCTTCAACTTGTTTTAGATTAGATCATTTTCTATTGTAAAGAGAACAAAACACCAGTAATGTTCATACCTTTCTAACGTTCATACCTTTTTTTGTAAAAATTGGAAACCTTAGTTTTTTTTATTCTTGTTATATTTGTTTTTACCTAAAAATGTGTTTTTCTAACGGCAAATGGAGAGGTGGGTTACGGAAGGCTAACAGAATTAACCTCAGGTTGGCAAAGTATAAATGATTGAACCACGGGTAGGCAAAGTGAAAATGGGTCATACCATAAGTGGGTTTACTGTAATTATCCATTTTCTTTTTTGGTTCTTTTTAGTTGCAAATTGTTTTTAAAAGAAGGATGAAAATACTTTTCCTTTTAGCTATCTATATATATTTTTTTATTTTAAATTCATAACATTTTTTTTCTTATATAATAATAATGAAAAGGAATTATTCATATACTATTAAAAAAATTGTTTAATGTAATAGGGACATAATTGTATATTTATACCAATTTCATTTTTCATCTTCTTATTTTTCTTCTTAACCAAATAAATGAATTTTATATATTTTCACTTTTCCACCCTTCCAACCAAACACAAACAAAAGAAAACTAATTTTTTTTCTATCTTCCAACCAAACGGACCATATGAGTGTTCTCAATTCAGGTACAATTGGGTTTGGGCCATTTTTCTCCTATGTTTCACCAAAAACAGTAATGTCCATTAGTTTGGACTGATCATTTTGGATGCCACCCAACCAAATAGTCTTATACTTCTTCTTCTTCTTCTTCTCTCTTCTTCTTCTTCTTCTTCTTCTTTTTTCAAGAATACTAAGTATTTTTAACACATACACGAAGAGAGGAGAGAAGGTTTTTTTAAGAAACTTACAGTAGTGTATATCCAAAAGGGTCTAACTTTTGGATACACAGCACAGACTTTAAACTTTTTAAACTCACACTCATTTTCCAATGTGAGATTAACCCATTGTTTTTTCTTTTGAGAATACTAAATATAATACACTTGTTCTAGTTATAATGAGTGATAAGGATTTGAATATGTATTTGTTATAGCAATAGAAAGTATCTGAGATACAAAATCATTGCCAACATTTAAAAGATTAGTACTTTTTAGATAAAAATAAATCAATTAATAGTAAAATCTATTATGATAAGTTAATGGCCTTCGTTTGATACTGACATGACAAAAATTTAGAGATAAACAAAAATTATAGCTCCATTATTTTAGAGGAGACGAGAGAGGTTAAGAACAAAGTCCTTACCATCATGGATCAAGGTTCTCATGGACTAAACCGTGCTCTAAAGAAGCAATCAATGAGATTCCTCAAAACAAGCACAATCCAGGACCAACCTCCAAACAAGAAAAATAAAATTAGAAAAAGGGTAGTGTTAAGAATATAACTTTGTTATTATATATATTTTCATAAAATAACTTATAATTGAAGTAACATCATTTTTACATATTTAAGAGTTTCGTAACTTTGTGACATTGCCTGATTTTCTTTATGAAAAGAATTATGGTTTGATCTAATGGAGTCAATACCATATTGAAAGCTGTTTCGGTTTGATCATAGGTACGAAATACTTCGATACTGGTTAATATCGGTGCACCATTTCGGGATTATTGCTAATTATATATATATATATATATATAATATTACATTCTAACTTAACCCAACATTGTATTTGTAAAATTATAATAATAATATAGATATTTAGCTACATATATAGATCTTCTTCTTCTTTTTTCCTTGGATTAATTCCTAAAAAAATATGTAGTTTTATAATGAAAAATATATAATAAGAAAATAAAATAAAATAAAAGCTTAATTCTTGAACAACAAGCAAAAATGTCATATCATATGAGTACAATTTAATCAACTAAAAAAATAAAGAAAAAAGCTTAAATTTTAAATTTCAAAAAGACTCTGGCTGTTATTCACATTGAAAAAGGCAAAAGCCAAAGCTTTTTTCAAACTCTTAACACCCTCCCACCAACCAGGTGTCCTAGAAGCTCACTTTTAATATATATTTTTTCCTCTTGCATTGAGAAGAGCAATGGTCAGCATACAAAACAAAAAGGAAATAAACTTGGCATGCCTTCTAGCTAGATCTTCAGTACACCCACAAGAAAAACATGTAAAACGGAGGAGAAGAAGAAGAAGAAGCAGGGGTGAGAAGAAGGCTGTAAAACTAAAACAGTGCAAGAAGGAGAAACAGCGAAGGTTGCAAGGCTGAAATTGGTGGTGATAACATTTTCTTGGCTTTTTTTTTTTTTCCCTTTTTTAGTGGTATGTTTTTCTGGTTTTTTCTTTACCGGCCCGAATTAGATTTACCAGCCGAAACACCCGATTTTTGCAGGTAAGGTTGGTACAATTTGGTATCAGTTGAAATTTGAAGCAGAACGAAGCATAAATATTTTTGTACTGGTTTACCCACCGGTGAGAAAAATACTTACTGATACGGTACGGTATTGACTTCTTTGGTTTGATCTCCTCACTTAATTGATTTTAACAATTGAATTAAAAAAATATATATATTTTTTTTACATTAACCTACCACTAATATCACAATATAATATATCATGTAAAAACAATTCTGAAAACTATAGTGTAACTTAATTTATTGAATAACAATTGAGAAGATATTCTAATTTTTAATCGACCAAAAAAGAAAAGAAAAGAAAATGTCTTTGTTAGGCGAGTCATAGTGGACCTGATTACCAGCTAAGCTAAGCATCAACAAAAGTAATGCCTACTTTGTTTTTTTGTTTTTACTTTCCACTTTTTATTTTACGACAGGACACATGATCTTGCTGCCGATTCCAAATATCAAGGCAAAAACAAAGTCTTTTTTTTGTTTTTTTTTTTGGGTCTCGTCGCTCTCGTGTTTATAATTTTGAATCATACTCATACCTCTTTCTTTGGTATTATTTATTTATTTATTTTTAAAAAAACAGAAAGAAGAAAAAATTTAAGACCACCGTATGACAGTATGGTTTTAATATATTTAAACACATTTTAAACAATATTATACATATTTTTACACATTTTTTCATTCACATATATGTCAAAAACACTCAAACAACATAACTCAAATTACTTTTCCAAATACTCTCTAAAAATTTCAAAAAAATAAAAACATCCGGCTTTCTCATAAAGTGATTCGAGAACCTTGTTTCCTTTATTATTGTGTATAATAAGCAAAAACATATTTTCTTTTTTGGTGTCCCATGTTTATGATTCAAATCATAACTCTTTTTCTTATTATCTACTTAATAAAAAAAAATTAGGGCTAAGTATTAAAAATTTCAAAAAAGTAAAAAGATACACCACTCTCATAAAGATGATTCTAGAATCTAGTTCCTTTATGATCGTGTATAATAAGAGGTTATTGTGGAATGTTGATGGAATCATATCCCAATTGTCGTGACAAGCAGTACGTGACTACGTGTCCTTTCCTCTTCCCCTAAGAAAACCTAACGTTGCAGGATATTAAAGGGAGAAGATGGTGAAGTCAGGAAAACTCGATCTTTCTTATAAAATTTTGTTTTTATTAGAAACAAACACATACAAGAGAGAGAAAATTTGGTTTTAGCACAACACTACAGACATTTTTTTTTTTTTTAGATATAATAAATTTTCAACCTATAACATCAAATTTACGATGATTACTCTTTAATATCAAGTTAAGACACCAATCAGTTTTTGATATAAGCAGAGTTCGAACTCTAAATTTCTTATTTAACACCAAGAAACTTTATCAATTGAACTAACTAAATTCACTTCCTGTGGCATTTAATGCATAATTTATTCATATGTAACATTACATATATGATATATCTCCATGCATACATGATAATTTTTTTATGATAGCTTTACCATGGCATGCCAAAACTTCAAATGAAATGAAGTAGGTTCCTTTCACTTTTCAAAGCAAAAGAAGTGGCCTATAGTAAAAGAAGTTACTTATGGTGGAAGAATAGGTACTGTACTAAAAGCGAAGGCAATTCATTCATATGAGGTAAAAAGGGAAATGTTATGCGTGTATTTCACGCTTTTCTTTATCAATTGAACTAACTAAATTCACTTCCTATGGCATTTAATGCATAATTTATTCGTATGTAACATTACATATATGATATATCTCCATACATACATACATGATAATTTTTTTATGATAGCTTTACTGATGAAACAAGAATTCGTCAGTCGAGAAAGGGTGAGTCTAGATGGAATCAAACCTGTATCTCGCCTTTCCAGCAGTCAAGAAGATGGCAGAAAGACTCGTCAATGTGGTCACCGATGTGGTACCTGCCAAAACACCTCTGATGCTTAAGTCAGTTACTGGGAATTTCACTCAGAAAAATAATGATAAAGAATGGGTGTGTTATCGTGCGTTTTTCATACCTCTGACTGGTGTTTTTGAAGGGTTTATATATGCTCTTGTGGTCTCTTAGTCGTTGTAGCAGTTATCGTGGTTTTAATACTGCTTTAAGTATTGTCTTCCGCTTAATGGCAAGGCTTTAATTCGTCTCCAACAGGTTGTACAGCTCTTTTATCCAGCTTGGGGCATTATTGGCGATACTAAATGTTCCTGCCGCTTTCGCCTGCTCTTGCACATTTTATCCCTGTTTTCACCGATTACCTTGTCTGTTGTGATTTCTCGTCAGTGATGCTTTTCTTGTCAATATTTATTTCATCAGTCCCGTCATTTACCATGGCATGCCAAAACTTCAAATGAAATGAAGTAGGTTCCTTTCACTTTTCAAAGCAAAAGAAGTGGCCTATAGTAAAAGAAGTTACTTATGGTGGAAGAATAGGTACTGTATTAAAAGCGAAGGCAATTCATTCATATGAGGTAGAAAGGGAAATGTTATGCGTGTATTTCACGCTTTTCTTTATCAATTGAACTAACTAAATTCACTTCCTATGGCATTTAATGCATAATTTATTCGTATGTAACATTACATATATGATATATCTCCATGCATACATGATAATTTTTTTATGATAGCTTTACTGATGAAACAAGAATTCGTCAGTCGAGAAAGGATGAGTCTAGATGGAATCAAATCTGTATCTTGCCTTTCCAGCAGTCAAGAAGATGGCAGAAAGACTCGTCAATGTGGTCACCGGTGTGGTGCCTGCCAAAACACCTCCGATGCTTAAGTCAGTTCCTGGGAATTTCACTCAGAAAAATAATGATAAAGAATGGGTGTGTTATCGTACGTTTTTCATACCTCTGACTGGTGTTTTTGAAGGGTTTATATATGCTCCTGTGGTCTCCTAGTCGTTGTAGCAGTTATCGGGGTTTTAATACCGCTTTAAGTATTGTCTTCCGCTTAATGGCAAGGCTTTAATTCGTCTCCAACGGGTTGTACAGCTCTTTTATCCAGCTTGGGGCATTATTGGCGATACTAAATGTTCTTGCCGCTTTCGCCTGCTCTTGCACATTTTATCCCTGTCTTCACCGATTACCTTGTCTGTTGTGATTTCTCGTTAGTGATGCTTTTCTTGTCAATATTTATTTCGTCAGTCCCGTCATTTACCATGGCATGCCAAAACTTCAAATGAAATGAAGTAGGTTCCTTTCACTTTTCAAAGCAAAAGAAGTGGCCTATAGTAAAAGAAGTTACTTATGGTGGAAGAATAGGTACTGTATTAAAAGCGAAGGCAATTCATTCATATGAGGTAGAAAGGGAAATGTTATGCGTGTATTTCACACTTTTCTTTATCAATTGAATTAACTAAATTCACTTCCTATGGCATTTAATGCATAATTTATTCGTATGTAACATTACATATATGATATATCTCCATGCATACATGATAATTTTTTTATGATAGCTTTACTGATGAAACAAGAATTCATCAGTCGAGAAAGGGTGAGTCTAGATGGAATCAAACCTGTATCTCGCCTTTCCAGCAGTCAAGAAGATGGCAGAAAGACTCGTCAATGTGGTCACCGGTGTGGTGCCTGCCAAAACACCTCCGATGCTTAAGTCAGTTCCTGGGAATTTCACTTAGAAAAATAATGATAAAGAATGGGTGTGTTATCGTGCGTTTTTCATACCTCTGACTGGTGTTTTTGAAGGGTTTATATATGCTCTTGTGGTCTCCTAGTCGTTGTAGCAGTTATCATGGTTTTAATACCGCTTTAAGTATTGTCTTCCGCTTAATGGCAAGGCTTTAATTCGTCTCCAACGGGTTGTACAGCTCTTTTATCCAGCTTGGGGCATTATTGGCGATACTAAATATTCCTGCCGCTTTCGCCTGCTCTTGCACATTTTATCCCTGTCTTCACCGATTACCTTGTCTGTTGTGATTTCTCGTCAGTGATGCTTTTCTCGTCAATATTTATTTCGTCAGTCCCGTCATTTACCATGGCATGCCAAAACTTCAAATGAAATGAAGTAGGTTCCTTTCACTTTTCAAAGCATAGTAAAAGAAGTTACTTGTGGTGGAAGAATAGGTACTGTATTAAAAGCAAAGGCAATTCATTCATACGAGGTAGAAAGGGAAATGTTATGCGTGTATTTCACGCTTTTCTTTATAAAGAAAACTAAAGTTCAAATCTTTCCACCTTCGTATATTTATCCAGTGTTACCAAAATTTGTAAAATTCTATCTACACAGAATTTAAATGTGGAATTTTCACTCCAAATTTTCAATTCCTCTTATAAGCCCACCAAACAAATGAGTATAAGTGTATAATACAATTACCATTAGCCTAGATCACTTGCTTGGAATTGATACCCATAAAAAAAACTAGATGAAATTAAGGATGGTGAAGTTAGGAAAAATCAATCTTTCTTATGGCATTTTATTTTTTATTTTTAGTAAAAAACACACACCTACAAGAGAGAGAATGTGGTTTTAACACAAAATCACACTACAAACATTTTTTTTTCTATAGATACAATAAAATTTTAACCTATGACATCTGCTTTATAATTATTGTTCTTTAACATTATGCCAAGATACCAATTGGTTTTTGGTATAGGCAAGGTTCAAACTCTATATTTCTTATTCGACAATAAGAGATTTTACTAATTGAACTAATTAGAAACCACTTCTTATGACATTTAGGATATATTCGGTTGAGATGATTTTGCAGGGAATGAACAAAAATGAGTGAAAAATAGGAGAGAAAATGGATGGAAAATATGTTTGATTGAGAGGGGAGGGGGGAGAGAAAAATGGTAGGACCCGACTATTTTCTCATCGATTCCATCAAAAATCAATCCTCCCAAAATGGAGGGAAAATAAGATAGAGAAAAGGGGTTGATAGTGATTCTACCCCCTCTCTCTCCCCACAGTTCTCGATCAAGTTGTTTCATGTCTTTATTTATTTCTTCTTCTTCTTCTTCTTTTTTTCTTCTTATAAATTAATATTTGGCCACACATCAACACTTTTTTTTTGTTCTTTTAAATATTTCATTATGTAAACATCTTGTTTTTTTTTTTTTTTCAACTAACCTAGTTTCTTTTCATAATAATAAATAATTTAGTTAATCACATTATTTTTTTAATATTTGTTTTTGACTAATTTTACCCAATAACTTTTTATATACTATGTAATAGAGTTAATAGTAAATTTGTACAAACGATATTTTATATCCCTCCAACCAAACACACATGATATAAAACAAAATTTTTTCTATCCTTCCACCATTTTCCTCTCCTCAACCAAATAGACCCTTAATGCATAAATTGTTCATATGTAACATTATATTTATGATATATCTCCATGGATAACGGATAATTTTTTTAATATATAATAGCTTTACTATGGCATACCAAAACTTCAAAAGAAATGAAGTAGGTTCCTTCAAAAACAAATGTTTCCTTTCACTTTTCAAAGCAAAAGAAAATATAAGAAGTCCTCCCTTGCCCAGTTTTCTCCCGTCAAAAAGGAAAATAAAAGAAAGTCCTACAACAAAAGAGCTTACTTTTTTTTTTTTTTGCCAAACACAAAAGAGCTTGTGCTAGAAGAGTAGGCACACATGTATTAAAAGCAAAGTCAAGTAGTTCATATGAGGTACATGGGGTAATGTTCTGCATGTGTTTCACGCTTTTCTTTATAAAGAGAACTAAGGCTCAAATTTTCTCTACTCCATATCTTTATCCGGTGCTACCAAAATTATAAGGCCACCAAGCAAATTATAAAAGGGATTAGTGAATTAACGAAGGAATTAGTACATTATTTCTTCAAATTATGGCTTTTCCGTGAATCAATGTATGTTTTGAATTAAAGGGCTTTGTGGTGTTTTTTTAATTAATTAATTAATTTATTTTGGTGTAAGAAAGTTATGAAGGTTGGGAGATTTCCCCTACAAGTTCGTTTGAATTGATTGCATGTTTGATTTATCCCAATAGTTCTAAATATTGTATGAGTGTAAATGTGTAATAGTGCTTTTTTTCCTGATTAAGTAATGTTAATACTTAATAGTGTTGATTACGACAAAGACAAATTGGGTAATTACTACATGATAGAAATTTGGTGTAAATTCTAAACTATGTGACAGCCTTACATCTCGAATCATTCATTGGCATGGGCTATGGTCCACATCGAGGGAAAAATAACAAAAAACCGCAGTGTACTTCCTACAACATTGGGGGGATTGGTCACGTACTTTTCAGTGCTCTTGTCGTTTTCGAAGATAAATGATCAAATTTTATTAAATTTTCTATTTATAGTGTTTGCTTTGACAACCTAGTATGAAGTACAAACTAAAAGTTCTGGTGTTTTATTATAATTTTTTTTCAAATATATTAAATAATTAGCTCACTGTCTCAACTGTTAAGCATAAACCTGATTGTAAACATTTCTAAATTTAGTAATTGGACCTCGCTTAACCCAATTTTGTTCAGTGGCAAATTGGCAATTGGACTGGGAGGGCTAAAATAGCAAGAGTGATTATAGTACTCCAATAGACATTACAAAGCATCAAACAATTTGCACCTTTGACACTTTTTCATAATAAAAAAGGATATTATAGTACTAGTAGTGTTTATTATACAATTTATTATACACACTGTTTTGCGCAGTTTTACATTCACCACCCAAAAAAAAAAAAAAAAACTGAAATTGAGAAGATATCATTTCAGTTGGCTTTAGGAGTGTGTGTAAAACTATATTAAACAATCTGTGTGCAACAAGTTTAACTCTTGTACTTATAGAAAAATGTTAATAGATGCTCTAAGTGCATTGGTTTAAAAATTTTTTAGACAAAGTTTAGTTACAAAGTTGGTTATAACTTTAGGCTATAACCTTACTCAATAAAATTAACATTACTACATATTTTAAAAATTTAACTGTTAACTTGTATGTTTTTTACATTCTTAATACATATATCAAATTTTGTGTCAATCGGATATTATTTATTATATGATCTATAAGCTTATATTTTATACATAATTTTAAACTACCAAAATTTTTAATTTAAACAATTTATTGATGACAAAGCTATTAATCTTTATTTTTTAGAAATTTTGCAAGTCTAGATGATATAAGAAGAAAATGTAATTTAATGATGGATTTGTCAAAATCTACTTCCAATAAAAAAAAAATATTGAGTAAGGTTATAGTTTAAAGTACAACCAATTTTGTAATTAATCTTTGTCTTCAATTTTTTTATAATTTTTTTATGAAATAAAATTTTAATTTGTTTAACAGTTTTTTATATTTCCCGTCACTTTATATCATAACAGGTTGTAGTTGCATACTTGCATCAGAACGTCATCCTTTTCCACTTGCATGGTTGCACATCTTCTATACAATCTTCCTAAATAAGATAACGTAACTAATTAGATAAATCATGAAAAGAAAAAGAAAAAATAATGAACGTAACGAATTAGAACACCTACGTTACGTTTCGTTACGTTACATGGAGTTGGAAGCAATAGAATTCGTAAGGGTCACACCAGTCTTCTTTATTAGTTTATTTTCATAAACGCATAGTCTTTTTCATTCCATTCTCGTACGCTTCGATCTACAGCTCAGGTTTATTTATTTGCACTCAGATTTTAAGGTTCAAAATGAGTAATAGTAGGCCCACACCCCTTGCTATGTCCTTTACCGTATAGACTCTGACTAACTGCTCGTCTCACAATTTGCCTTGTTAGAGTCATGACAAAAAGTCACAAAATAATGGTTTAAAAAAGTGTGATTTATATGTTTTGGAGAGAAAATATTGTGGTAGACTAGTAGTTCCTAAAGTTTACTTATAGATTTTTTTTTTTGGGTTCTTGAAGTGAGTATTATTAGTCCTTAAATTTTTTATTTTTTTAAATAGCCTCTTTAATTTAGGAAGTTTCAGATAAGCGTTATTAATTTCTAAAATTAGAAAAAAAAATCTACTACTAGTTTAATTTAGGAAGTTTTAAATGAACGTTATTGATGTCAAATTAATTGCGCCTATTTACTAAGACTATAACTTTGTCACAACTTATTCACCTGACAAATTGTGAGTTGTTGAGTTATAGGCTCACATGATCATAAGATCCATCATTTTTTTACTCCACTTCTCACGATTTGTTACTTCCGGTAAAAGTTGCTGATTTTGTTATGGACCAACGGGGCTCAAATGAAATTTTACAGACCCAGTAAGTAAACTAACAGTGTATTTTGACCGACCCGATTGAATGTACATGACACGCGCTAGTCCCCCAAGTAGACAAACAGAGGGTACCATTTGGCGGCATTACTTCACCACCACCACCACTCCAAAATTCCTATTCTCTCTGTCTATATAAACACACACCCACACGCTTCCCTTTCAGTTACCTTTCTCATTTTGCATAGCATTGCGCGCGCGCTCTCTCTCTCTCTCTGTGAGTTCGAGCTCAAAACCCTAGCATCCTCGAGTTTTGTTTTTTCCTTTAGCAAACAGAGCTCCATTTTCTTTGTTACTTTCGTTCTCTGAAGTTTCTTCACAGAGTGGTACTGAGCGAACAATGGAACTTTCTACCAACTTTGAAGACTGGACGGACCGGCGTTTGTTGAAGCAAGTCCACGACAACGTTCACGGCAACATCTATCTTGAGCCGGCATGAGCTACTTCTTCTTCTTCTTCTTCTTGAATCATTGCTTTTGCCTTTGGTTTCTGTGTTCTTGTCTTTGTTTTCTAGCTTTGAATTGGTTTATAGCTTTGAGAAATGTGGAATTAGTGAATGAATCTCTGAATCGCATCCTTTGGAGCTTTACAGTAGCGATGGAGTCGATTGAAGTGAAACTAGATGAAATTTTGATTTGTGATTTGTTTTTGTTGCTTTTGCTTTCGTGTTTTCTGCTTTAGAGAAATGCATAGTTCTTGTTTTTGTTTGTGCTTTCTGCTTTGACTTTGTTCATAGCATAGAGAAATGTGTAATTCTTCAATAATTTTTGCTTAACTAAATTTAAGAGCTAAGAAATTGTGTTTTTGGTAATTTTATGCAATATTTTGCTTCTCAAATCCTCATATGTGTTTGTATTTTCTGTTTTAACTTGGCTTATTTGTGGAACACAGATTTAGTTTTATGAAATTTGCATTCATAACTTTTGGAGCTTCAGAATTGCAATTTACTCACTTGAATTGTTCTGATCTGACTTGATTTAATTAGAATGTGATGTGAAATTAAGAAATATTTCAGGATTCGGAATTTGATTTTCATGAATGAAAAATTTCTATGAGATTTTGAGCAACTGTTAGATTAATAATTTGAACGTAAATTTTTATTTTGAAAAATTGAATATATAAAGAAAGAAATTCAAGTCAATCTTATTCAGAACAGAGTAAAACTATTCAATGTTCAATATGTAAAATGAGTGAATAGTTTATTCCTAATTTTTCTCTGTAATCATGATGATTCTGGTCAACAAAACTATAATCCTTGCATAAAAATACGCTGATTTGAAATATATAAAACAAAATTATTAATAATTCAGGTTTTTAAATCATACCAAAGTATATGAGAAGTAAGTAAATAAAATAGGTAAGGATGTAGATTTGAGATCATCAACCTAATGGTTTGATGAGGCGTCTTTATTTAGGAAAGTATCTATAAATGGTTTCCTCCCTGAAATTGGATAAAGATTCTGTTTAAGAAATTAAGCACTGGCTATAATTTTTTTTTTCTTTTTAATATGCATTACATTATGAATAATTCTGTTTTCATTAACCATTCTTAGTATATATGGTTGAGTCACCTGTCTCATGTTTTCTTGCAGATCTCTCTGGAGTTCATAGATACTGAGGAGTTTCAGAGGCAAGTTTGTTGAATGTAATGGTTGTTTTTCTTATTTCATGAACTATTCTTTGACGATTTTACTACTTATTGCAGGCTTCGTGAGCTAAAGCAGCTTGGTGAGCCAGCCTTTACAAGATTTTTTTTTTTTTTTTTTGTAACGATTAAGATTGACCTGAATTAACTATCAGGAAATTTAGATTTATAAATAATTAAGTGTATATCTACCAAATATTTATTATTTATTTCACTGGCAAAATATAACAATCTATTTTATTGGGTTCTTGAAGAAATTTAATGTCAAGTATCTTTTTTATTGGAATTTAAATGTTAGCTAAATTTTTCGAATTTTAATTCTTACATTTCTTGTCACTTTCTACAGTTTCTATTGTGGTTTTCACACAAAAATTAATCAATGAACCAATCTATGCCACTGATTAAAGATTTCTGATGTAGTTATTGTAGCAATTGAAAGACAAATTTTAAAATATTCAATTCAAAGACAAATTTTAAAATATTAATTATTATGATTTTTTTGTCATAATCGTAGGTTTGATTTGCTATAATACCATTTTTCATGTTTCAGTTTGTAGTTAAATCAATGTTAAAGGTAATATCCTTTAATGAGTTGTATTATGAACCATGGGGGTCACTTCACGTTATTGGCTGTATATCTTGTAATAATTTGAAAGTAGGTCTCATATTAAATCAGTTTTCATAACTTTATTTCCAAAAATTGAAAAGATAAATATATATTTTAATATTGAGCTCAATTTTGGAATTCGGTATCTATGACAGCATATTAATAGCATTTGTGCATCTCTACTTTCAGCTGACTTTGCAGGTTCTAGCTTATGCAAACTTCTTAAGTGCTTAGCATTTTGTCTATTTTCATCATAATTTTTGTTGTGAGGTTTATGTCAAAAAATAAGTCTTATTGACTTCACTCTTAGCATGTTAAATCAAATGCACTTATCAGGCAAAAAAATTATCTTGAGTGCAATGCATTTTTTATATTATCTTCAAAGGATACTAGCGGGCTTAAACTAGTTACTAATTAAAAATTTCCTTGTATCACAGGTTTATCGAACATGGTCTACCCAGGGGCAGTTCATTCTCGGTTTGAACATTCACTAGGGGTTTATTGGTTGGCTGGCAAAGCTGTTGATACTATTAAAACTTGTCAAGTGAGAACATGTTCTTATGCTGTAATTTCATTTTGGATGCTATTAATGAGATTATTATCTTTATCCAAACCTTATCCTTGCAGGGCATAGAGCTTGGAATTGAGCGTTCAGATATTAAATTAGTAAAACTTGCTGGTGACTAATTTTTACCTATCGTAACAAATTCTTTGTTTATATCACTTGATTTAACCTATGTATTCTTCTTGTATTTTTTTTTTTTTAATAAACCCTATACATTCTTCTCTTGATTGTCTTTCTAGGACTACTGCATGATGTTGGCCATGGGCCATTCAGCCACATGTTTGAGAAGGAGTTTCTTCCTCGGGTTTTTAATGGCCTCACATGGTGACTTTTACATTCATCCTAAGAAAACAATGACATCAATTTTGAGTAGAGAAGATTGTATTGTTCACCATTTATAACCTTTCTATTGGAATCACCATCTTTAGACCAAAATACTAAAGAGACAATAAACATTTTTTTTTCTTTTCATAATTTTGGCTTAATCAGTTATACATGTTCTGTCATACATGAAATTAATTACAAAAAGAATTTAATTCAAGTCAAGAATTATTCAAGAAGAATAGGTCTGTCCTGTGAGCACATTTCTACTCTCATCAGTTTCTTTGAGATGAACTTGGTGTCTTTTGAATGTCATATCAGCATGGTTCTACCAAAGATTATAAGTGACAATGATTTTAGTGCCACAACTTCACATGTCAGTTGTACTTCTAGTTCGCTTATTCAATTTGCTGAAGCACTTTATTAGCATGTCTATTAAGGTAAACTGTTAAGGTTGTCATGACATTGTCCACACAGTTTTTAAATCTTGAGCTTGGTTAAGGTATTGAATAGTGGATATGCATATGCCAGCACAAGGGAACCAACCTCAAGTTCTCTTACAGTGCCCTATATCTCATCCATCCTCATAATTTCTCTTTCAGGCAGATGCTAATTTATATTTTAAAAAGAAGTAAAATTGTTTAGATTGAATAAGAATTCTAATAATTCATTGTATAGGTCAAAGATCTATCAGTGAATTAAGATTGTCAAAGAGGCTTGTAGTTTGATTTTCTTTTTATTGTGATTCACAATTGGTTTTGCTACCTGACCTTAAGACAAGTGCCACCTTGTATCCCTTTTGCATTTGTTGACTATTTACACTCTTAAAGGATGACTTTATGTAAGAATTAAAGATAATAGACCTTCTGTGCACTGTCTGTTTAGTAGCATATGCTCTTTAGCATTTTTTCAATCTTACTAAATTGTTATCAGATAAGGGTCAAATAATATTTTATTTTCTGTAACAAAGGCTTGTGTAATTTATTACTCCTTAATTTTTATTTTAACTGCAATTGTCAATGACCTTTTCATTCGAGAAGTTAATCCTTTTTTTGTGGTTATTACTTGAACATTGTCAGGTCTCATGAGGATATGTCTGTGAAGATGGTAGACCACATTGTTGATGAGCACAATATCGACATTGATCCTGACTCCCTTACGAAAGTGAAGGTTATATGTTATGCATAGATGTGTGTTTCCTTTCTTGTTAACAATCGTTATTCCCAGAATATCACTATTACAGCTAGTGAACTCCCATCATGATTCATGAAGAATGAATTTCAATCTTCTGAGTTGTCATCAACATGTTGGGATATGAAATAGTTGGAGTTGCTACTTTTTCCACTGGCTTTGTTTTGGTTGAATTTCTTTCTGCTGAGACTGTGTCATTGCATACTTCCATTTTTCTTACTATCAATGTCTTTTCTTGTTCACATCTTTTAATTACTGAGATTATCATGACTCCTGAGACTTTAACTTGGTACTTCTATGTACATGAAGAATGGGGGATACAGGTAGATTAGTAAAATCTAGCAATTACATACTTGAAATTGTTGGGGGTTTAATGTATGTATGTCTTCCTGGCAGCAAATGATCATTGCAAGCTCTGAACATGATTCAACAGAAGTGAGTTATTATAGCCCAAGTTTTTTTTTTTTTTGGGCATTTTCTATATCTCATAATACCTTTCAGGACTTATTTTGTTATGCTTGTCTCTTTATATTCAACTTTCATAGCATCTTCTATTGTCATTTCTCCTTCTAACGATTCTCTTGAATGTAGAATATGAAGGAAAAGAAGTTTTTGTATGATATTGTTGCAAATGGTCGAAATGGAATAGATGTTGACAAGTAAGTTGAATTCATTTTTTCTTTTCCTAATCTTTCATTTTGGATTCTTTCTGAAATTAAAAAATTTATAAATGTCATTCTTCTGCAGGTTTGACTACATAGTTCGGGATTCTCGAGCTTGTGGTCTTGGCTGCAATTTTCATTTTGAGAGGTATGTATTGGTGAACTCTGTTCAAGTTAAATCAAAGTTTGTGACATTCGCAAATTTACAGCTGTTTGAACTTGGCCTACTTTAAATTGTGCACATACTTTAGGTTATTACCCTATTCTTTTGTCAAGCAACGGCTTTTAAGAGAACCATGTTTTCAATTAAATTTGCAGGTTGATGGAATCTATGCAAGTTATGGGTGACGATATATGTTACCGTGCTAAGGATTGTTAGTATTTGTTGAAAATTCTTTCATCACTTTTAGATTAGAGGTTGCTATATTCTTCATGTGGTATTTGATTTCTTTGTCAGATCTGACAATCCACAAGTTATTTGCCACTCGTGCTGATTTGCATCGAACAGTATATACACATGCTAAAGTGAAGGTGCCAAATCCCAACTACATTTGTTAATGTGGAACTGCAAAATAGTAGTTCCAGCATAGATGTCTTTAATTTGTATTTGAACACTTAGTGAATTAAATTTGACAGTGATCTTTTGTCAGGCAATAGAACTCATGGTTGTTGATGCCCTGTTAAAAGCAAATGATAGTCTTGACATTGCATCCTCAGTTCATCAACCGGCAGAATTTTGGAAGGTTTGAACTTTACACATTATCATGAAACTTCTAGTTCTAGGTTTTACTTTACAGCTCTGACATAGTCTCTCTGAAAGTGCAGTTAGATGACACAATCTTAAAAATCATTGAAATTTCTAAGACCCAAGAGCTTAAGGAAGCAAGAGACATTATCCAACGCATTCGAAGAAGGGAGCTATATCAGGTATCTTATTACCATTGCAAGATGGGTAAGAGGTAGTAATGTTTGAAATTCTTCATGTCTCGAAATCTTTAACTTCTCCTACAGTAAATCTTGGATAATATCAACCATAAAGGAAATATAATTTTATCGCCTTGATATGTTTCTCAGTTCTGCAATGAGTTCTCTGTCCCAAAGGACAAGATGGAGCACTTCAAAACGATCACTCCCCAAGATATCATTTGCTCCCAGGTCCAAAAAAGTTATAAGATTTTACCATGGTCTTTGTTTCTCAAAAGTGGACACAGTAGCCTAAAGTGTAATTTTTTAACCAGAAAACGGGTGGTGTGACGCTTGAAGAAGAAGATATTGTTGTGAGCAATGTTAAGATTGATTTGACACAAGGAAGAAACAACCCTCTTCAAAGGTAAAAACAATGATTATGATGAAGGCAATGTTCATCTTTGCATACTGTTTGACGAATTTTCTACTTCTAATCTAATTTGACAAATAATCTTTTTCCTCATGCATGTTTCTCCTCATCCAGCATCAAATTCTTCAAGGTACTGAGATCAATTCTCTACCAGGATTTCTTTTTTAATGTTTTTGCTTATCATTGATCTCTGTAAGCTTCACTGAGGACTAACAGATGTTATTTTCAATTTTTATGGAATATTTCAACCATAATGCTGCAGGTTAGCATATGTTGAATTCAAACTCAGTGATATAGAGGGTAGCCTTCAACTTTAGCATAAGATTGAATATCTGGAATCAGGACTATTTATGCTTAGAAAATTCTTTACTTAAACCCGAGTACATGGTGAATTTAGTGATGTTGTTTGCAAAATCCTTGATGAATTAGATTACAACCTAAAAACCCTTAATTGAATAAATCGGCATCATGTTAACTACATGGTCAACTATATTTCCAAGGTAGAAGGCGGTAAACCTCATACAAAAAGTGCTTACAATGCAGGTTAACTAAGACTTATAGCTTATGCTTTAGAAATCAACGATAATTCTGCTAAATGCCAATGAATCCCAACTTTATTAAAGGCACTGCTTTTAAATTTTAATCCTTCTTGAAGCTGAATAGGTTTGTCTAATAATTCATGAACAGTTTTTTTTAGAGGACATAATATTACTTGCACATTGTGAGAATTAACAGCTTGACTTTTGTCAGGATTATGACAGTGATGAGGTATTCTCAATCCAAGATGATCGTATCAGCCACTTGCTGCCTGCATTTTACCAAGATATGATCGTGAGGGTGTACTCTAAGAAGCCTGGCTTGGTTTGTGGAAAATAAGAAATTGATTTTGCTAAGTCATTTATATGGTTAGGATATTTCTTTATGACCATGAATTATATTCAAATGTTACTTACAGGTGGCAGCAGTGTCTGAGGCCTTCGAAAACTTTCAGCTGAAGACTTACGGAAAGAAAGCACAGGTTCATTCAACTCCTGACTCAAAGAAGCAGCGCCGGAGATAATTGCTTGCTAGAAGATGTGTATGACCTTTATATTTCTCTTAATTGGAATAGGTACATAGTCATTGATAAAGAAACATAGTAATGCCATGAGCAAATGTGCAATGTCCATATATAATGAATAATATGAGCAAATGTGTATATCCAAATATCTCAATTCCAGGTATAAATGTACAAAATGAATCTCACTAAATTTGCTTGGATACCCAAGCTTAAAATTTCCATGTTGCCCTCATGGATACCAGCTATTGGGGCTGTACTATAGTGTGTTGATTGCAATTGTGGTTTGTGTATTCAACAAATGGGATATGCAGAACATAGGGTAAGAAAAAAAGCAGGTGCTGATTTAGTGGAACTACTTGAAAACTTGTCTCTAGAAAATATTAAATTAAGGGTCCGTTTAGATAAAACTGAAAACTAAAAACACTGTAACAAAATAATTTTTAAATGTGTAAATAGTGCTGTGAGACTTATTTTTAATAAAAAAGTAGCTGAAAAGTACATGAACATTACTTAAACAGGGTGTGAACAGTAAAAAGTGGGTGAATAGTAACGGCAGTGTATGAACAGTAACTTTTGTCCCCCAGAAATGCGTGCAAAGGAGGAGAAGAAGAAGGGAAAAATAAAAAAATAAAAAATCTGAAACGCACGGCATTCAAAACGTAAACGCAATAATCCCTATCCAAACCAAGCCTAATTGGAATTGTAGACCTTAATTATATTCAAAATTCATAATTCACAATTTCTTAAGATTAGTTGTGGATACATTTAATGTTTCCAGGTCGGATCCTTTTGATGGAAATAAGGGCTATGTCATAAGAAGCATGGACATAGACATGACATGGAACACGGTGATACAACAATACTTCTTGCCCCGCTAATGGTAGTTGCTGCTCAAGGCCTTTGCATGACAATGCCTAGCTCAAGGATGAGCAGAGCTCAAAATCCTTCCACCAACCAAGTACTTCCTATCAAGTTTGGGACCAATGAATCCCGTTACCTCACACCTAGACACATTTGAACTTCCTAATTTTTTTTTTTTTTTTCAATTTAAAAATTTTATCACCTTACATTGAACTTCAAAAGCCCCGTTTGGATGCACTTAAAAAAAAATTTAAACTTGAAAATTATTTTGGAAATTAGAAATAAAAATTATAAGTTTGCTTGTTAAAAAAAACTTTTGGTGGCTTAAATGAAACCAATCTAATATGGAATATAATTTGAAAGGGGTCATTGGTTTTGCTTAATTGTACAGATACACATTGTATTTTATTGATATTTAAGTAAGGGAATACTCAATTTTTGTTGAATGGGAGATCGTTATTGAAAAAGAATACCAAACATGGGCTTTTTCAGATTAATTTTTTATTTTCACTAATGGCTTATTGGTGACTATTTCAGCATTTTGTTTGGAAATGCTCCAGAGAACAATGAACAAATTCGATTATTATGTTATTAAGGGAAATCTTTGTAGTGATTTTGATGGACCCAAAACTAATCCTTACTATAACTAACTTGAGCAATAGGATAAGAACAAAATCTCACCAAATCTGATTTCTAAAAGATAGAACTAATTAGAATAGTAAGATAAGGGGAAATTAGTAGGTCCCTTAAAATACATAATATACATAATGTAATATTCATTCTTCTCACATTCATAATAGGTCAAATATATATATATTTTTTTTGATAGGATTAGGTCAAATATTTGATATATAAGTCAGTTTTTTCTTGATAATTTGATAATTATAATAAAAAGAAGAAATTTAAATCCTAAAGCTAGATGTCATGAAAATACAGGATAAATATTAATCATTTAAGTTATAAAGCTTTTGACATATACATAATTTACGAGTGCAGTTTTTTTTTTTTTAATCTATTTTTTTATGTTGGAAATATTGTTAATTTGTACGCGTAAAAAAAAAAAAAAAATATATATATATATATATATTTTTAGAAACACACGTGTGTGTGTGTATATATATATATACATGTCGCGGTCCGCCTCAAACGGCACTCTTCATTCGTTAATTCTCTCTGTACCCTGTACGCGATTTGGGAATTGTAAGTCTCAAGGAGAAGTTGAGTTCGAAGGCGCGACTTTTCGAATCTTTCTGTGTCCCTCAGGTTTGTTATTTGCTATTAGATTTTTGATTTCTTTAGCTGCCCTAATTAGAAATCAACCCTTATCTCTCTCATCCACAACAATCTATGATCTAAATTTTTTGGTATAAAAAAGGGAATTGAAAATGAAATTGATGAGTCCAAACAAGAATTAAAATTAATAGAATAGTTTGAAATTTTGATTTTTCACCCTAATTGGTTAAATGGATTGGATTGGATTTTAATTGATGGGTTGTGTTCAAAATACCTAGTTTCGGTTTAGATTGCTTGGTGTTGAGAAAACTAGACAGGCAAGTTTGAAACTAGAGCTTTGTTTTTTTGAGGGGGGGGGGGGGGGGCCAAGTTCTTGAGTTATATTGCTGTGATGTCTCTGAAAATTTAAGGTTTTTAAAGCCTTCCATGAGCTTGTTGAAGCCAAAGTCCATAGTTTGACATACATTTTAGCTGTAGCTCTTAGTTGAGATATGAGTAATGATGTTGGGAGGCCTAAGGGTCCCTTTGATAGTGTTTACTGGTGTCATTAAGGTTGTCATTATAATCCTTTTAAAGTTGGCCAACAGTGCTCAAAATGGGTCTCTAAGATATTGAAAAATTGGCGTGCCATGATGAAAGCTTGGGAATTAAAAAAAAAACTATCTAATGACTGATTTGTGGAGTATAAAAAAGATGTTTAGTGAAAGTCTGGTAATTTTAGGATTATATTTATTGGAGTTCCTAAAAATTGGGCTTTAGGCTTAAAAAGGTCTTGTGTTAAGGGCAATATTGGTAAAACAATTATGTAAATCAAAAGAAGCTATAGAAACTGTATTTGAACTCCTGAAACACACTCTAAGACTTTATTTTGGTGGTCTTTAGGACTGGGGTTAGTGGGGTATGATGGGAGCTTAGTTTGGATACTGAAGGATTGTTTAACTTAATTTGTAAAAATCTGGTTTTGGTGTCATTCAGGGTAACATGTGGTTAAGACATAGATGTTTTTGGTGGACCAAAACTGGAGTTTGTGTACTGCGTTAGATCTCTTTGGGGGTTGTCTTAGATGGGTTTGAAGGGTTAAGCACATGTAAGTAAGCATTTATACCTTATACGTATTAATAGATGCCTTTCTATATCTAATTGATTTAATTTACTATCAGTAGAGCTAGTTTTAGTCTTGCATCTATTTGATAGGGTTGCACTATTCTTCTTTAAATTCAAGTTGACATCGCTTCGAACTTTTTTTTGAATAGACATCGCTTCGAACTTGGTTGGCCTTGCAAGGGTAAGTAGAATTTGCTAAATTGGGATTTTCCTAAAGGTGTATTAGTTTCTGTTTTTCAAACTTATTGTTTTCTTAGGAAATAAGAGAGCTACTTGTATTATAAAAATTTGTTAATTATCTTGTTATGACGTTGTAGAAGATTTTAATAGACATTTTACCAAGAATGCTTCTGGGACTAGCTAAATTTTAATGTGTATGTGAATGTCTTCAATGAGGCATTTCAAGTGTGTACTTGTTTCTAGGATCTAATTGTTCAAATTGCATTTGATTTTCTATGAGGAATTCATTGCTCATTTTAGTCATGATGTTTTGAGAAATTATCAGAGTTAGTGATTATGAATACTTTGCTCATGATGTTTTGTTTTGCTTTTTTTTTTTTTTTTTTTTGTTCTAACTAATTGAGAAAATAAAATATAGATAGTCAATGAGCTCTAGCTCAAATGATACATAAAAATGGTGGAGTATAACCCATTGGTGTATGTGTAAACTTACTGAAAAAGAAAAAATGAGGTGAAAACAAAATTATTCTGTTGGTGATAATGGAAAATTCCAGCTATGATGCAATAAGAGACTGTCTGGATGAGGACCTTAAACAATACAATGTCTTCAAGTAAGAGTGATTTGCATGGGCTTGATGATAATGGAGTTGGAAACTAAGCACTGATTTTGTAGACAGGTACTACTTTGAATTAGGTGTGTTCAAAAAGAAGTGTTTCATGCAAATATTCATACACTTGTTTAAGATGGAGACAACCTTACCTATCAATTGGGAAGAATCTAGACAATGGAGTGGGGTGAGGCTGGGTTAGGTCTAAGGTTTTATTATCAGTGATGCTGAATCCAGCCTTATTAATTCTGGTTGGGGCTTAGTCCATGAATACTAGCTACTTTTTTTTTTTTTTGTTGGGGGGTGGGAGGAGGCTGGTTGGTGCCTCTTGCTCTCAACTGTGTGTGTGGCAAATATGCTTTGGGGCCAGATTAAAAGGTAATTGCTCCTTTCTTTCTTTTTTGATTTGGTGGAATTCTTAAATACTAGCCAAACTAGTTGAAACCGTATTGTACCGGCTGATACTTATCGTACTATTCAATGAATAGGTATAGAAACACCATTGAAATGTAATGCTTTAAATACCGGAACTGGACTTAGCGGAGAAAAATGGACATTTTGGCCAGTAATTAAAACTGGGATGGTACAAAAAATAAAAATCCAATCACGTAGCCCTGTCACTGCTACTCACCACCATGCCAGCAGTCATTGCCATGTCGTCAATCACCTACCCTCAGCTTCTCACCCCCCCCTATTGCCTTCTCTCCTCTTTCTTCTTCTTCTTCTTCTTCACACCCCCCCCCCCCCCCAAAAAAAACCCCCAGTTTTGTCTGCCCTACATGGGAATATCTTATGTAAAAGTGAAATCTGATGGAAAGTGAAGGCTTTTTTCTTTATCTTGATCCACCCACTGGCCCATGCAGCCAAGTTTTAATGTTTTGCTATTTTTTTTCTTCTTTATCTAGGTACAATGGTGTGTATATATATATATAGATCATTCTTGGTTAGGCTTTGATAGGTGAGACATGCATTTATTATTTTTATGACTCTTAGCTAATCATGTAGCCTTTGACCAATATATATATATTTCATTCCCCTTGACCAAACCGGAACAACCTCTAGTACAGTATCGACAACTTGGATACCTCCTTTGAAAAATAAAAAAAGATTGGAAGTTCCTTGAAAAACTTCATACTTTGACAAATAAAAAACTTTGTGATAATTAAATAAACTCAAACTAAACTCAGCTGAAATGGGAGTTTATAGAAATCCATTTTCAGCTACTAACTATGAAACTAGACAACCAAAAACATAAAAGATTACCAAATTACTCTTGGCATTGATATTCAAATAAAGTCCAATGATTAAAAGCTAGTAGCATATTATTGCAAAGGGAATATAATATAAACAAATTTGTGACGAACTTATGTGGGTGGTTGCAAGGCAAATTTAGTTCTTATTTCTAGATATCTTTTGTCTCTAAGGAACTTAGAAATGCATGTTTTTATTTTGGGTTATTGTCTTCGGTGGAATTAGGAAAGTCTTGGCATATCAAGCTTAGAAGAGAAGAGAGCCAAAGGTGCACATGTTAAGTTGGTTGGCATAATATTATTAAAATATTGTGTTAGACAAAGCTGATATATTAGAGAGAGAGAGAGAGCAGATATGAATAAAATTTGCTGGGGTGGTTGTATATATATAGCTGCTGTCAGCTATTGGTGGTTCACATTTTTTTTGTTTGAATGAAAGTTTTGTAAATACCTGCTGGAGGGGGGGGGGGGGGGGTGTTACTGAAACTTTTCAGTATCTTGAATCTTTCCCTCATTTTGCTATGTGGAGATTTTTTTCTATCAAAAGGACGCTTATAGTCTGCATTAAATTAAAGGAACGTATATATCTGATGGTGATAACATTTAACTTTTTTTGTATTGGATAAATTTAACCAAACCATTTGATTAGAAAACAAGTGCATGGTAAATTTCTTCCAGTGCAGATAAGTGGCAAATGGTCTTATACGGGTGACAGCAGAGGATTTGGCAAGGAATAGGGGACAAGTTCTCTCTCTTTATCGCCAGATATTGCAGTGCATCAACTCTCCAAAGCTGCCACTTGCTTTTGCAGCAAGATTGGCTAAGAAAGCAGAGGTTCGTGCTATCTTCATGTTGGCTTTAGAAGAGACATCCCTACATAACATTGATGACCTTATTGACACTGCTGAGTACTCTCTTTCCCTTCTAATAAGAGGTGAAATTCTCAAATACATATAATGAGTAAGTCAACTCTCTCTTTCTCTCTTTGTTCATTGTTTAAAACTTTCTTTATCTCTACAAGATACAAATGAAACAATCTGATTTTGACGAACTAGTTTGATGTGACATCTTGTTAACTTGTTTAATAAAATCAAAATTTTAGTCCTTTGTGATGCTTGAATGTATGTTTATCATGTGCCCATCTATGACCATAAGTTAGCCAAATAATTCTCAAAAGCAGTTCCATTTTATTAGAGTGAAAGAGTGGATTCATCATATATCTTTGGGAAAACAATTTTTGTGTGGTTCTCTTTTCATTTTGTTTATGTGTGAGGAACATAGCTTATATCATATGGTTTATATTGATTTTCTGATCGATAATAATCACTCACTGCGAGAAAGTCACTTACTATATGCTATTGATTATCCATTTAAGACAATGACTTACGAATACGAAGAATGAACTAATGCAGTTCAATATGACCCTTGCATTTATGGTAATGCCAACATATGTCCTCTTGAGGCACAATGAAGCTTGTGAGCAAGAATTTCAACCAGAACTTCATTTAATATAAAAATAAGTTACATGATCAGAAGAATTATCATCTCCTTTCAGTTTTTCATATTATTATGTGGAAGATAAGTAAAAATTGCGTGAGTTGTGATTGGGAATAATAATATATGACTCTAGGTCAAACAAATAACTTGTGATGATGAGATTGTAACATGAACGTTATCTTAATTTTTCAAGAAAAATAAAAGATTCTTTTATTATCAAGAAATGGACTTTATTATTCATAATTGTAACATGCAGATATATGGGGCAAAATTTAAATATCTTAAAATATCTTTTGTTCAATATATTTTCTTTGTATGCAGAAATTTGTTTTAGATCGATTTAATTCTTATAAAACATTGATTATCTATTTATGGTCTTCACTTTAGGTAAATTCAGTAAATCATTTATACCTCATTTAGGCGTTAGAATGCTAGTCACTTTAAATTCATTATAAATATTCTGTGCGAGATCTTTGTTTGGCTATATTTTTTGTCATTTGGAATACTTAATCAAATTGGAAGGGTTAGCTTTTAATTCTTTAGTTTTCCAAATCTCCTCTCACCCCCCCCCCCCCCCCCCACAATCCCCCCTTTTCTCTCTCTCCTGATGATTCAGCATGTTCATTGACCTGTTGCTGAGTGCTTGCCCTTTGGGGACCAGGGTCAACTGGTTTGTTGGAGTAAATCATATCTTGAGGGGTCAAGGTATGGTAGAGCAAGACTTGCATCTTATGGTGTAAAGACAATACTGGGGAGCTGATTTGTATTCAATGTCAAAGATTGTGTTTTCTGCATAAGATGCGCTGCAAAGAATTTGTATCTATGAAAAAAATTGAGATATCGTTATTAATAAACCTGATTATGGAAAGGTTTCCGAAAGTTGCACTTGAACTCTTGAAGCAATTTTTGATAGCGATAATGAAGTTGGAATCAAGTTTTATCAAATTTCTGTTAAATCAGGCTACCATTTGGCCACAACAAATTTCCAGAGTTAGTGACAGGACGGAATGATCTACTGGGTATTTGGGAGCCGCATCTGGTCAATGATTTGGAGGCTCCATTTACCAAAAAAAAAAAAATCAAAGTCTTTATGTGGCGGGCATGTAAGAATATTTTGCCAACCCATGTGAATTCAATAAAGCGAAGAGTAATTTCAGAGGACACCTGTGAAGCATGTAAACAATTCCTTAGACAAGTATTCATCTTCTTTGGGAATGCAGTGTTGCACAGGATGTATGGGCTGGCTGCTCTGTTCAGCTGCAGAAATGTGTTCGAGGTCAGGAGGATATGATTCACCTTATGGGTGAGTTGTTGGATTGACTAGCAGTGGATGAGTTTGAGCTTTTTCTGGTGCAAGCATGGTTATTTGGCATCAAAGAAATGTGGTGGTTCATGTTGGGCAGCTCCAAGAGCCCAGTGCTTTGAATCACTGTGCTAGGGACATCTTAGAGAACTATCAACAGACCCAAATACAAATGTTGATTCCAAATCTTGCAGTATCTGTTAAGGTATGGTGTCCACCTCCATCCTCTCGGTTCAAGCTCTATTTTGATGCTGCATTGTTTGCCGATCTTGATGAGATTGGGATGAGAGCAATAGTTTGGAACGAAAAAGGGGAGGTGATGGCAGTTATATCGGCCAGAGGCCCTTCTGTAGTTGATAGCGAGGAAGCGGAAATCATGGCTTGAGAGAAAGCTTTGGCCCTTCTGTAGTTGATAGCGAGGAAGCAGAAATCATGGCTGGAGAGAGAGCTTTGGAATTTGCAATTGATGCAGGTTTCACAGAGCTGTCCATTGGCTCACATTCTGCACTATATACAATGCTTGTTTCAGGGACTTGGATGGTACACTGTTGGCTTTGTTAGGCGTAGTGCAAACTCAGTGGCCCATTCAGTGGACTTGGATGAACTGATTTGGTTAGAGGATTCTCCTCCACCAGCCATGGAAGCTTTGTAATTTGATTGTACTCATATTCAGCAATAAATGACAAATGAGTTTGGCTTCAAAAAAAAGACTTGGATAAAATCGATATGCAAGTGCAAGACTTCACCATTCAAAAGTACTAGAAAACACATAAGATGTTGTAGAGAGAATTCTATGAGGTAGATAAAGGTTTCTATCGAAAGTAATCAAGATTCTTATCTCCACAATAATATCTTGGTATTATCTATTGAACATGATCAAGATAATATAGCCATATTATCTTTAAATTGGAAAAAAAGAAAAAGGGAAATTGATTTGTTGCTGGGAGCTCTTGCACATGTTGATGGTTGATTGCGTTGTGCGTTGATGAAATACGTTCTCAATCGATATTTGTCCCAAAACAAAAATTGATCTAATGCATATATGACAGTTGGATTAAAAAAAAAATTGATTGAAGCTTTAACATTGATTGTCATGTGTTGCACGTTTATATCTTTTAATGCATATAGGACACTAAATGGACTTATTTGTGTCCATGTTAGGACATACAATTTTATCTACAGGTGAAATTAATTAAAGGCTAGTTTTATGTTCTTTGGCTGGCATATTGATATACAATAAAGCTGTATGCACTAAATCTGTTAATGGACTTTTGACACATCCCCTTTTCCCCTTTTGAGTGAATTTTCGTTAAAAAATTATTGTGTGGCAGGCAGAATTGATTTTGGGGAATCTCAAGGAAAAAGGGGTCATTTGTAGGAAAAATAAAAATTTTACTTGAAATCCAAGAGCAAGTGGTGATAGACTAACTTTTGCAGAATTGTAAAAAATGCAACCCCACTATTTGTGTTAATTTGCTAGCTAACTCCAATTACTCTATCCATGTTGTCTCTTCCTTGTAGATGATTGCAGGATATTGGTTTCCTTGCTTTCCTAGGTACAAATCATCTACTGTTTCGTGAACCCAACAAATTGCTGACAGATTAGCAAAGATGAGCACCATCCAAACTAGTGATTTTGTGATGTATGATAGTCCAATATTTGAATGGTCTGTATGTCAGGACTTGTCCTGAAACTAGGCTAGCTCTTTAGTTTTAATGAATTTCCAACTTCTGCCAAAAATAGAGACAGCAGGGTTTCATGTTTGGGCAGGAGAGAAAATTTGACACGCAAGTCAGTCTGGACGTCCAAGTGTAGAATTTGCATGCAAAAATCCATAATTGTAAACAAAAGTCTACCTTTGGTGGCCGAAGTCTTTGAGTTGGTAGAAAAAGTCTTTGGAAGGAAAAGCTTCTGAAGCCTACATATATATATATATATATATATATATATATAGTATAGTACTATTCTATCTAGAGATAGATATATTACTATTATATTATTATATATTATTATTATTATTATTATTATTATTATTATTATTATTATTTATTTTATAATAAACTAATTATCCCATCCATTTCTTCCTTGGAACCATTCTTCATCAATATCATCATTGTCCACGTCATCAATATCAGGATGTCCATCATGGTTATGGTAGTAGGGATCGTCGTGTCCGATCAAAGGATTTGACATTTCCCAGTAGTCTTCATGTGGCCATTGCTGTCTGCATATATTTGGGTCTGTAGGCACTATTTCAAGGAGAATTCCCTGATTAATAGATTCAGCCATTGTGAGGGAATAATGACAAGATTGCCAAGATATGTCCATGTGTTTATGAAGGGTACCATCAGCATTAGTTACCCAATGCATGTCTGTAGGGTTAAAGATTCCTTCTGCTCGAACATTATTTTTGGAATTGAGCTTAGCAACTAGACAGGCAGAAATGAGTTTTTTGCCAAAGCGTGGGTACTCTATTTTGGGATATTTGGACCAATTACCATCATGAGCATCATTTTTCAAGATTTCAAACCAGAATTTGTAAAAATACTTATTTTCACGGGGGAAAATGTATGAGTAAAATTCTGGCTCGAAATGGAGACACAAGTAGTACTCATTGAGTAAGTACCACATGTAGAGATAATAAGCAACTGTCCAACTGGTTATCCAGAAGGCGAAAAGGGTTTTCCATGGTTCATTTATGTCTAGGGAAATGGCAAGGAAATGACTCTGTTGTTCTTTGAGGTAATCATGGAGGAGTCTAATGATTCTTTTGGATCTAGCTTGAAGGGTCAGGTTCTTTATTTGGTCTTTTATTTCTGGGGGAAGGGTTTCTATTATATGAAGAATTTCATCAGGGGGTGAAGTGGAGCTTGAGGATGAAGATGGATCTGTGATTGGATATACATATAAAGGTGGAGGAATGATTGTTGTGGTAAGAACTGGTGGTTTTCTGGAAAGGTAATTAGTGATAAGATTGTCTTTACCTTTGATGTGTTTGACTTGGAAAGACCATTGTGAAAACCAATTTGACCATCGGAGTAGCTGAGGATGTGGAAGCATTTTTTTTTTGAATTGGAGCATTTTTGGGAATGAGGACATATCCATTTCTACTAGAAAATTATGCCCGAGGAGGTGGAACTGAAATTTTTCAATGCCATGCTTGACTGCCAAAATTTCTTTGAAAATGGAATGATAATGAAGCTCTGAAGGCTTAAATGTACCACTTTTATATCCACAAATGTTTCTTTTGCCATTGTCTTCTTCAAAGAGGGCTGCTGCCCAATATTCATCACTTGCATCTGTCTGCAAAATTCTTTTGCCTGGTCCTGGAATTTGCAAAGGAGGAAGTTTTTCTGCTAACTTTTTCAACTGCTGAACTGCTTCTGTATGAACTGGATTCCAATCTGGGGGAGATTTCTTCAACAATTGAGCTAAACAATTCCTGTATCTGGAGATTTTTGGAATGAAATCTGACATGTAGTTCACAATTCCAAGAAACTGCTGTATCTGTTTGGTATTTATGAGCTTATCTGGAAATTCTGCAAGAGAAATTGCTATGTGGGGCTGCAAAGTGTATTTTCCATCTGAAATGTTTACTCCCAAGAAGTCTATAGATGAGGTTTTTATGATCATCTTTTTTTCTGAAAGCATTATCCCTTGAGTTTTTACTAAATTATAAAATTCAGTAAGCAATTTTTCATGGGATTCTGCATTCTTTGAGAATAGAAGGATATCATCAACATTAGATCATGGCATTTGTCAACAGTGGCTGGAAAAGAGTTACCATTGCTTTCTGGAATTGGGATAGAGCATTTTTTAGACCAAAAGGCATAACAGTCCATCGATAATGGTGGTCTGAAATGCAAAAAGCTGTCTTGTACCTTTCTTCTGGGTGGATTCCTAATTGCCAAAATCCTGTTTTAAGATCAAACTTTGAAAATATCTTAGCATGTGAGAGATGCTGGAAAAGAGCACTTTTGTATGGCAAAGAGAACTTGTCATCAGCAAGGAAATGGTTGAGATCTTAGTAGTTAATTATCAATCTGAGTTTTCCACGAACTTGCTCAGCATGTTTATTAACATAGAAAGCTTCACATACGCATGGAGAGGTTGTGGGTTCAATGAGGCCTTCTGAAAGAAGAGTGGATAATTCTTGCTTGGCTAAGTTCAAGTGATCTGGATTCATTCCTCTGTCTCTATTACATGTCATTATCATCTTCATTATATGAAGATGTTTTCGAGGCACATTGCTATAACCAATTTCTTCCTCTTTTGATCAGTATACTTTGATTATTGTCCTGATTAGTATGCTCTGTGATTTACAGTTGCCACTATAAGTGGATCCTCTGTATTTATCACATCAGAATACTGGATTTGATAATTAAGTAGAACACTAAAGAGTTGCTCTTGATATTTTTAAAGAACCCAGTTTTCCTGAGTTATCTTGTGGACGTGTGAGCCTAGGTGTGGCATTTGTGTCCTGTTAGATCTTAGGTAAATAGTTCTTCCCTTAAAGAAATACTTATGGCTAGTTCATCTGAAGCAGTTCTTGATACCACTATACCTACTATTGACCCTCCTCTTCGTAAATCCACTACAAATAGATTAGACTACCTGTATGAAATCTCCCATATACCTGAAGATAGTAAGATCCCTATTTCTGATTTCCTTATTGTAAATCCCTACACTGTATTTCATAAACCCCAAAATTCCTTCAAAAAATCCATAAAAAAATTCTTAGGTCCTTCTCATCCTTTTACTATTAAAGAATATACCCAAGCCTCTAAGTTTGACTAGTACAATATTCCAGCCACTGAAAATGAGAATTTTATCACCTTAGCCCTTCCAAGAGAATTTGTAATACCATGGCAAAAACAAGGATACACACATCTCCATTTTGGTGCAGTCAGATTGGCACTAACCTTCCATGGTAGAAAAGGACTCCCTGTAGCCTCTAGAATTTCACTTCTTGATTCTAGGTTCTTGGAGTATCATAATGCAGTTATTGGTATAGTCCAGACTACCTTAAATGCAGGAACAGTTTTTGTTACCCTTTTCCCCAATTTCAATATGTCTCTCAAAGATCCTCACCTTTGTGATGCTCTTAAGGTGCAAGTTCAAATTACAGGAGCCTCCCAGGTGCAAGATACTTTTGCAGCCACACTCCATTACCAGTTAGCCTACAGACTTCAAAATCATGCTTTTGATGTAGCAGTTCCGGAGATGGCCCAATCCAATGAAGCCTTACTAGTCCAAGTTGATCCAGGAGTGACACCTATGTGCACATTTGTCCCAAGACAGTTAAATAGGGACTAGATGACTTCTCTCTTTCCAGAATCATGGATCACAAAATATGAGATGCTTCACCAAGTAGTCAAGCCAGTACAGTCCAACAATCCTTTCTTTGTGAAAAAAGAAAATGGTGATGTTGAAGTCAGATTCCTCACCACTACACAAGAAAAAAAAGGAAGTCACAGTCTTTCCTACTCAGATTGCTATGATCCACCCGGTGTCATATGAAGGCCTAGATGGTCTCCAAATCAAATCATTTCGAGATGATGGAATGCCTTGCTATGAAGGAAAATCATCCTCTGGTCATATATGGTGGGATGTTTGTGATTGTGATGATTGCCGAGAAGAAGAAGTTTTTGAAAAAAGTAATTCACAATGAAAGAAAAAGTTCTCCCAGCAGATTCTTAAAGAAAGATATGAAGCAGGAGACCCAAAAGTTGACCTCCTTGGAGAACCTTCGGGAAAGTTTGATAATTATGTCCTTTACCCCCGAACAAAAAAACAAAATCTATCCTCTCCCTCTCCATGCAAACAATATCCAAGTCAAAACCATAAACCTCCTTTGACCCCTCTTTTGATACCATACTACCAAAAAGTCCTCCCCCAAATACCAAAATGTCAACTTAAACCTATCCGTCAAACTTATGTTCAGAAACCCCTACCTTGCTACATGTTTGACCATGCTTCACCCTCCTACTCACAAAATTTTCCTCCTCTTGAAAGCTTTGACCATCCTCAAGCCAACACCAAACATGTGTGAAAAATCAAAAATCCTGTTGGAAACAACCCAGATGGAACCAAGAAGCAGGTTTCCTCAGCCGAAGTAGCTTTAAATTGGCAAGCAGAGAATGCTGTGGCACAAAACCAGGTCCTTTCAAAGATTCTTGATAATCAACAAAAAATGGCTAAAGCAGTTACTCATACCTTCTCGTCCTCAAACTCTCTCATTGAAGACTTGAAGAAAAAATACAGTCGGTTGAACAAGAATTGGCAACCATTGCCTCCACAGTAAAGGATTTCTCTGTCTCATTTCCACTCATTGGACAAAAAGAAAAAGAAAGAAAACAGTTGTTGGCACAACTTCAGTCAATGGAAAACCCAAGAAAAAAAGTGACCCAAGCCTTACCAATGCAAGTTTACATACCTTATCAACCTCGCCAATCTTTGTATAAAGACTTGCCCATACCCCCAGCCTCACCCTTCTCCCCAGTTTCCCCTTACCAAAACCTCCAATCATTAACCATGGCACATCCTGACCATAACCCTTTTAGATCAAGCGAAATATTCCCAAGTATAACATGTCTAGTCCCATTCCAACTACAACCCCAAACAAAACCACAAAATCCTCCCTCTCCCATGAAAAAGGACAAAGAACCATTATACCAACTCCCAGATCCGATTGTCGGTGCCTCTTCAAAACCTCCAGATATGAACATGTTAGCTACAAACCCTAACCCTCCAAACCCAATATCATTCTTCCTTAAATCCCTTACACTTCAAGACCCACAAACTCCTTTTGTGCTCCTAGTCATTGCTGACACAGATCTAGACTTGTCTGATCTTGGACTAGATGAAGTATTTATGACAGATCCAAAGGAAGAAGAAGATGATGATGTCCTTCACCATGACCAACCTCCACCACCACCAATATTTCCTCCACCACCCATAATTCCTGAATTCCAAACAAGATTAACCTACTCATCCACCACAGATTCAAAACATCTGTTCACCATTGACAATACCCCTCCTTCAAAATGGCATGATAAAATCTTTAACATGTATTCTTGGTGCACAGCTGAACTCCAAGCCCCAAATAATACTGTTGCACAAATTGTTGCACAAATTATTGCCAAATTTGTTGCAAGACTCACAGGAAGATTAAGACAATGGTGGCTCAACCTTGGAGAATACAGACAAAGACAAGCAGCCCAGTGTCTTACTTTAGAAGATTTTTTCACAATCATTCACAATGAATTTCTGAGCTTTGTGGCTCATTATACAAAAGTTGCACGAGAAGAATTTTTGCTGATGAAATGTTGCTCTTTTGAAAGGAAAGATTTGGAGAAACATTTTGACAGAATGTCCAGCCGGTACTACTCCTTCAATGGTATGGATGATGTTAATTCAAAGCACACATTTTTGAACTCTTTTCCAGAACCATTAGGAGATGAAATTCTTTAAATGATGAACCTCCAAAAAATAACTTTGCAACAAGCCTCGTTAGGAGAGATCTACCAGCATGTGCTCATTGCCCTTGAAAAGCTCTGCAACCAGAGAAAGTTTCTCTCAGAAATTGACAAGGTCCATAGCAAGCTCAAAGACAATTGCAAAAGAAAAGATTTACAGATAAAATGCTATGACAAAATTTGTACTTGTCCCACAAAGAAAAGAGATCATTTCAAGAAATATCCCTGGAAGAAAAGGCACTATAAAAGTCACAAGAAGAGATCCTTCTAAAAAAAGAAATGGAAATTCCTCTGAAGGAAGCAGTTCAAAGGAAAAACTTTAAAGGTCTGTTTTGTATGCAGAAAACCAGGCCATTTTGCAAAAAATTGCCCAAAGAAAGAAAAAACAGTCAAGTTACTTGAACAAGCCTAGATTCATGCAGATGATACCCCATTTTCAGATGTAGAATCACTCTTTTCACTAGATGATAACTACTCTCCCCAAGCCCTAACAGTTATGGCTTATTCTACCTCAGAAGATGATACAAGTTCAGAAGACTCAGACCCAGAGATCTAAACCATCTACACATCCCAGCCTCTTATAGCCCCCTTAACCAGCCCTACACCCATAGCCCAAGTATATATCCTCCTTGACACTTACTCCAGACCCATTCCAGCAATAGCCTTGTTCGATACAGGTGCAGCAGCCACAATTCTCCATCCCAAGATACTACTCGAACAATTTTGGCTACCCCATAACCAGATGTTCAAAGCAGCCAATGGAGAAACATTTATGATCACCTTGAAAAGCAAGCCTATCCTCATTAAAATCTTCCCAATCCTGACCATAAAACACTAAGTCCTTGGCTCCCCTCTCACAGGCAGAGACCTCCTTATAGGATCTGATCTCCTCCACCAAATACCTAGCCTCAGGTAGTCATCAAAAGGACTTTTGCACAAACAGCATCTTCTTACCTGGACTCAGGTACCCCATTTGTTCACAATAGACCCATTTGACTCTCTCAGACTCCAGATTATAAAAGATTGTTGTGCAACCACCCACTCTGAATTCCTCCTTAAAAATCCAAACCCTTTGTGGAAAAACCCATCTTTCTTCATAAACCTACCCTTAAAAAAAAAAAAAAAATGAAGATGTCAATCCCACAAAAGCTAGTCACAGAGGAATGAATCCAGATCACTTGAACTTAGCCAAGCAAGAATTATCCACTCTTCTTTCAGAAGGCCTCATTGAACCCACTACCTCTCCATGGGCATGTGAAGCTTTCTATGTTAATAAGCATACTGAGCAAGTTCGTGGAAAACTCAAATTGGTAATCAACTACCAAGATCTTAACCATTTCCTTGCTGATGACAAGTTTCCTTTGCCAAACAAAAGTGCTCTTTTCCAGCATCTCTCACATGCTAAGATATTTTTAAAGTTTGATCTTAAAACAGGATTTTGGCAATTAGGAATCCACCCAGAAGAAAGGTATAAGACAGCTTTTTGCATTCCAGACCACCATTATCAATGGACTGTTATGCCTTTTAGTCTAAAAAATGCTCAATCCCAATTCCAGAAAGCAATGGTAACTCTTTTCCAGCCACTGTTGACAAATGCCTTGATCTATGTTGATGATATCCTTCTATTCTCAAAGAATACAGAATCCCATGAAAAATTGCTTACTGAATTTTATAATTTAGTAAAAACTCAAGGGATAATGCTTTCAGAAAAGAAAATGATCATAGGAGCCTCATCTATAGACTTCTTGGGAGTAAACATTTCAGATGGAAAATACACTTTGCAACCCCACATAGCAATTTCTCTTGCAGAATTTTCAAATAAGCTCACAAATACCAAACAGATACAACAGTTTCTTGGAATTGTGAACTACATGTCAGATTTCATTCCAAAAATCTCCAGATACAGGAATTGTTTAGCTCAATTGTTGAAGAAATCTCCCCCAGATTGGAATCCAGTTCATACAGAAGCAGTTCAGCAGTTGAAAAAGTTAGCAGAAAAACTTCCTCCTTTGCAAATTCCAGGACCAGGCAAAAGAATTTTGCAGACAGATGCAAGTGATGAATATTGGGCAGCAGCCCTCTTTGAAGAAGACAATGGCACAAGAAACATTTGTGGATATAAAAGTGGTACATTTAAGCCTTCAGAGCTTCATTATCATTCCACTTTCAAAGAAATTTTGGCAGTCAAGCATGGCATTGAAAAATTTCAGTTCCACCTCCTCGGGCATAATTTTCTAGTAAAAATGGATATGTCCTCATTCCCAAAAATGCTCCAGTTCAAAAGAAAAATGCTTCCACATCCTCAGCTACTCCGATGGTTAAATTGGTTTTCACAATGGTCTTTCCAAGTCAAACACATCAAAGGTAAAAACAATCTTATCACTGATTACCTTTCCAGAAAACCACCAGTTCTTACCACAACAATCATTCCTCCACCTTTATGTGTATATCCAATCACAGATCCATCCTCATCTTCAAGCTCCACTTCACCCCCTGATGAAATTCTTCATATGATAGAAACCCTTCCCCCAGAAATAAAAGACCAAATAAAGAATCTGACCCTTCAAGCTAGATCCAAAAGAATCATTAGACTTCTCTATGATTACCTCAAAGAACAACAGTCATTTCCTTGGCATTTTCCCAAACATAAATGAACCATGGAAAACCCCTTTCGCCTTCTGGATAACCAGTTGGACAGTTGCTCATTATCTCTACATGTGGTACTTACTCAATGAGTACTACTTGTGTCTCCATTTTGAGCCAGAATTTTACTTATACATTTTCCCCCGTGACAATAAGTATTTTTACAAGTTCTGGTTTGAAATCTTGAAAAATGATGCTCATGATGGTAATTGGTCCAAATATCCCAAAATAGAGCACCCACGCTTTGGCGAAAAACTCACTTCTGCCTGTCTAGTTGCTAAGCTCAATTCCAAAAATGATGTTCGAGCAGAAGGAATCTTTAACCCTGCAGACATGCATTGGGTAGCTAATGCTGATGGTACCCTTTATAAACACATGGACATATCTTGGCAATCTTGTCACTATTCCCTCACAATGGCTGAATCTCTTAATCAAGGAATTCTCCCTGAAATAGTGCCTACAAACCCAAATATATGCAGACAGCAATGGCCACATGAAGACCACTGGGAAATGCCAAATCCTTTGATCGGACACGACGATCCCTACTATCATAACCATGATGGACATCCTGATATTGATGACGTGGACAATGATGATATTGATGAAGAATGGTTCTAAGGAAGAGATGGATGTGATGATTAGTTTATTGTAAAAAAAAATAATAATAATAATAATAATATATATATAATAATAAAATAGTAATATATCTATCTCTAGATAAAATAGTACTATACTATATATATATGTAGGCTTCATAAGCTTTTCCTTCCAAAGACTTTTTCTACCAACTCAAAGACTTTGGCCACCAAAGGTAGACTTTTGTCTACAACTATGGATTTTTGCATGCAAATTCTACACTTGGACGTTTAGCACTCCTCAGCTTTCAATTCCATTACCAAATCATGTGTTATATCTTCTACTTTTACAATTTCCTCTTATTTTTACTCTCAATTCGGTAATCTCATTATCAGATTATTTTTCAATTTGACACCCTCATTATTGAATATTTCCTCTCTCCTCATTTGTCCAAAACTTCACACATCAAAAAATGATGATAAACTTTCCTATCCACAATATTGGGCGGATTGTAAAATATGGGTCAGATTCAGATTTTTTAGATTTCTTAAGATACTCTATCAATAGATTTCTTTAAATTTTAACCATTCTTTAATAATTTAATGATCTAGATTTTGTCATGTTAGCATTCTACTAACAATAATCTTAATTGTTTTGTTTGCAATATTATTTTATTATTTTAATAATATTGTTAGTGGAATGCTGATTGTACCCTTCATAAACACATGGACATATCTTGGCAATCTTGTCACTATTCCCTCACAATGGCTGAATCTCTTAATCAAGGAATTCTCCCTGAAATAGTGCCTACAAACCCAAATATATGCAGATAGCAATGGCCACATGAAGACCACTGGGAAATGCCAAATCTTTTGATCGGACACGACGATCCCTACTATCATAACCATGATGGACATCCTGATATTGATGACGTGGACAATGATGATATTGATGAAGAATGGTTTCAAGGAAGAGATTAAATAACTATATAACTATTTTAACTCTATCAAAATATAAAAAATACTTTTGGATGGGGTGATTAGTTTATTGTAAAAAAAAAAAAAAAAAAAAAAATAATAATAATAATATATATAATAATAAAATAGTAATATATCTATCTCTAGATAAAATAGTACTATACTATATATATATGTAGGCTTCAGAAGCTTTTCCTTCCAAAGACTTTTTCTACCAACTCAAAGACTTTGGCCACCAAAGGTAGACTTTTGTCTACAATTATGGATTTTTGCATGCAAATTCTACACTTGGACGTCCAGCACTCCTCAGCTTTCAATTCCATTACCAAATCATGTGTTCTATCTTCTACTTTTACAATTTCCTCTTATTTTTACTCTCAATTCGGTAATCTCATTATCAGATTATTTTTCAATTTGACACCCTCATTATTGAATATTTCCTCTCTCCTCATTTGTCCAAAACTTCACACATCAAAAAATGATGATAAACTTTCCTATTCACAATATTGGGCGGATTGTAAAATATGGGTCAGATTCAGATTTTCTAGATTTCTTAAGATACTCTATTAATAGATTTCTTTAAATTTTAACCATTCTTTAATGATTTAATGATCTAGATTTTGTCATGTTAGCATTCCACTAACAATAATCTTAATTGTTTTGTTTGCAACATTATTTTATTATTTTAAAAATATTGTTAGTGGAATGCTGACATGACAGAATTTAGACCATTAAATTATTAAAGAATGGTTAGGATTTAAGAAGATATATTGATAGAATGTTTTAAAAAATCTAGAGGATTTGAATCTAATATGGGATGGGTGGATTCTATTTTCTTCACTTTTTCATTTTTCTCTTCTCCTAACCAAATAAAGGAAAGCTAATAATTAATATTTCCCTTCCCTTCTCTCTTCTTTCCACCACCAGTGTCAAGGAAAAACGAGTGGAAAACTATAGGAAAAAGAGAAACTTTACTTTCAAAAACGCGTGCTAGACTAAAGGAAAAAGAAGCAACCCTTTCTCTTCTTTCCAGCATCAGTGTCAAGGACAAAGAACGAAAAAGAAAAAGTCCACTCTCAAAAACGCGTGCTAGACTTCTCTTTGAACTTTGTTTACGGGTCTATGCCGGGCCTTAGGTTTTTTAATTAAAAACAATATTATCACAATTGTCGGGAGTTTTTTTTTTCCCTCCAGTTTATTCTTTTTCTTTTTTTTTTTAACTTATTTATAATTTGTTTTGAAACTTGCCCCTTTTTAGGTATTGTTGTACTTTTGCCTAATTTAAGGCTCGTTTGATAACGTTGTTGTAGTAAATATTTTTTAGAAATACGTGTAGTTGAAAAAGTGTGTAGAAATATGTATAATATTGTTTAAATATTAAAAACAGTTATTTAAAATACACTACCAAATAACCTCTTAGTTTAAGGTAAAATAAGCCTATAAAAATATACTCTTTCAAATGCATATTAATTAATAGAGAAATGTTATATCTATAACATTTTCACAATATTTTCGCAACAAATCCTAAGTGACAAGTTGTAATTAGTTATAACTTATAATGGATAGATAAAAAAATAATTTAGGTTATAGATTTAAATTAGAACCAATAATTACTTACTATCTATGATTTGTTGTGAAAATATTGTGGACGTAGTTCTTTTTTTTTTTTTAGTACTATAGTATGCTATCCTTAATTAGGAATGCCAGGTTCTTCTCAATCATCAAATTATTTATAAATAAATAAAAAAAAAACAGTTTTAAAATGCTAAAATAGAAAAAAAAAAATTTCTCAACTCCAAAAAATGTACTATTATGCAAAGCCAGCTGAATGCTAGAGCAAAAAATGCATTCGCCTAAGGCCCCAAGCAAAAATAAGGCCCCCAAATTTTAACTAATAAGGTTATTTATAATCCCTAAATAAAATAATACTTTTTTACTAGATGAAAAACAAATAAAAAAGAGAAAAAATGCAATGTCCACAATATTTTTCATAACATTTTTACAACTAATGTTAAGTAGTAGGTTGTTATTGATGGAAAAAATAATAATAATAGTGATATTTTCAAATAGAAAACAAAAAACAACTTAAAAACCTAGAATTTGTTATAAAAAATATTGTGAATATTGCACTTCTAAAAAAAAAAAAAAATAATAATAAGAGTTGAGTTAACAAACTTTTACTAGTTCTCATTTAAGTCTACCACTTACACCTTTTTTTTACTTATCACTATCAATTTGCCACATCAACAAGTATGAAAAATTTTGTCAAACTTTTTCTGTTTATAAAATTAAAAAAAAAAAAAAAAAAAATTCTACGTAGTTTATATTAATTAGTAGTAAGTTTTTATTTAATACAAGATAATTAATTTTCGTCTTAGGCCCCCAAATGCATCAAGCCGCCCTGCTATTATGGAAAGTGAGAAGTGTTTGATAGATATTACATCTCACTTTCGGTTGACTAATAAGATACGAAATTTCCATTCCGTTTGAGTCGTTTGACCACATAGAAAGTTCAAAATTTTATTTTAGGTTTCACACGGAAACTTGCATGATATTGCAATGAAAATGATAAAGGCATCAGTAGGGTTCTTGGAAAGTTCAAACAGTTAGTGGTCACACCAAAAGCAACGTAAAAAGCATCAATATGGCACTTAAAAAGTTCAAAGAGTTGCTGGTCACACCCAAAGCAAGCCACCTTTAAGGGATCCTCTTGCTTGCATTCACCCTCTTCCTAATTTGTCATTCACTTTCTTGAATTATATTGACAACCCCTTCACACTTCACAGTTTTCTTTCTCCTCCTTTCAGATCTTTACAATTTTCTGTTCATAAATCTTGATGGCTCTTGTCACCAGCGAAGGAGCCTCATTTTCTTCTTTCACCTACCAATCCAATAAGTTTGATGTTTTCTTGAGTTTCAGAGGTGAAGATACCCGTCATGGTTTTATAAGCCATTTGTATAAAGCTTTGTGTCAACGAGGTATTAACACCTTTATTGATGATAGCCTTCAAAGAGGGCAAAAAATTTCTGTAAGTCTACCTAAAATCATTGAAAGCTCAAGGATTTCGATAATTGTATTCTCTGCAAACTATGCATCCTCCACATGGTGCTTGGATGAACTTGCTAAAATTGTTGAGTGTAAGAATAATGACCAATTAGTGCGACCGGTTTTTTACAACGTAGATCCATCAGAAGTTCGCAACCAAAAAGGAAAGTATGGAAAAGCATTATCTAAACATGAAAAGAAATTAAAGGATAACAAGAAGTTGCAGAGTTGGAAGAAAGCTTTATGTGAAGTTGCCAATATATCTGGTTGGCATTACAAGCATGAGTATGTTCCTATATTTAATGACTACTTTTATGCTCATACAAGTTCTAATGGTTTTCTCATAAAAGAAAAGTTTTAATGGTTTTGTCGTGACCAGTAGATTTTATTGTTACACAACTTCTATTTGATGGCTATCCATTTCCTTTTTTAAAGTTTTCCAAATTATGGATTTTTTTTTGGGGTCATATTTTCTACTAAGGCAATTAGATATGGGTCAATAGTAAAAAATAAAATAACATAATATTAGATTTTAACCAATTTTTTTTAACTTAATATTAGATTATCTTACCAAATAATAAGGAGTTTCTCTAATATGTGGTTTAAATTTTTTAAGAAGAAATTCGTAGTAATATTGTTCAAGTATTATAAGTGGGATTTCAATAAGTTTGTGCCCCTCATCTGACTGAATTTTCCATGCGAATTCATGCCAAAAACAAAAAGCTAATTTTCTAGAAAACAATAATTATAAAAAATCCTAATAATGTTATAGTTCTTAGATATATAAATTACATTAGGATTACTTTAAAAAAAATTGTAGATGTAAATTGTAATGCTCAAATTGAACATCTTGAATTTAGTTCAGGTTCATACTTCAATTTTATAATTTAACTATTTATATGTCTTGTATGCTTTGTGAATGACAGCTGTACCGAATCTGAATTTATCCAAGAAATTGTTGAAGAGATCTCAAATTTTAAATTAAATCAAATGCCATTATTTGTTGCTCAATACCCTGTCGGAATAAATTCTCGCGTAGAGGCCATAATATTGCAATTAGAAATTGGGTCAAATGATGTTCGTATGTTAGGTATGTATGGCCCCGGTGGAGTGGGTAAAACAACCATTGCAAAAGCTGTTTACAACAAAATATTAGATCATTTTGAAGGAAGCAACTTTTTGGAAAATGTTAGAGATAAGTCATGGACATTTGATGGCATTATCCAACTACAAGAGATACTTCTTTGTGAGACCCTAGGGATGAATGGACAATTGAAGGTGTGCAGTGAATTGAAAGGAACAATTGTGATAGAGAACATACTTCGCAATAAAAGAATTCTTCTAATTCTTGATGACGTGGATAAATTATACCAAATAGAAAGATTGATTGGAGGATGTGATTGGCTTGGTTCTGGAAGTCGAATAATTATAACAACAAGAAATAAGCATTTCTTACAAAATTTAAGAATACGTCATTCAACTTACGAGGTTAAGGAATTAGATGATCAGGAAGCTCTTGAACTATTTAGGATGCATGCCTTTCATAAAAACAAACCCGAGGAAGATTATTCAAAACTTGCTGATCAGGTTATATGTTATGCCAAGGGCCTTCCATTGGTTCTATCAATAATTGGTGCCGATTTGTATGGAAGAAGTGAAATGGAATGGAAAAGTGCATTAGATAAGTACAAAATGATTCCTGACAAAGATATTCAAAAAGTACTCCAAGTAAGTTATCAAGGATTGGATGAAACGGAGCAAGATATTTTTCTTGATCTTGCATGTTTCTTCAAGGGTCTTTACAAGGATTATGTTGTAGATATACTAAATTCTTGCAATCTATACCCAGTTTTTGGTATTAAAAATCTTATAGACAAGTGTCTTATAACTGTTGATCAATTTAACAAATTATGGATGCATGACTTGCTACAACAAATGGGTAGAGAGATTGTTCGACAGGAATCACCACAAATACTTGGATTACGTAGCAGACTATGGTGTTATGAGGATGCTTTTGAAGTACTAATGGAAAATAAGGTATAGCTTTGTTTCATTCAACTTTTTACTTTTTTTCATAGGGAAAATTTAATGACTTTCTTTTTTGTCTTTTCCTTGATATAATTTTTTTTTTCTTTATTTATGAAAGAAAATTCAAGTTTGTCAACATGGTTAAAATTTAATAGTTATTATATTTTTAGTGAATTCTTTTGTATGATGTGATTCACTAAATGTTTTGTCTAATTAGGGATCTGATAACATTCGAGGTATAATGATAATCTCACTTGAACCAATAAAGCTGCAACTAAAAGCTAACTGTTTTGAGAAGATGGGAAATCTCAAGTTCCTTTTGGTTAGTAATGTTGATACTTGTGGAGATCTCGAATATCTTCCCAATGGATTAAGGGTGCTTGATTGGTCTAAATTTCCTTCATCTTCCTTACCATCCAATTTTCATCCTCACAACCTTGTTGTACTTAACATGCCACAAAGTCCAGTTATATTGGACAAGATTTTCGAGGTATAGTTATTTTTAGTTATTTATAAATTATTATATAACTTCATTAAACTATATTTTAACATTTGTTGAAGTTAAATTTTGATTTACTTTTTTACCTACAGGGGATACAATGCAAAAGCTTGACATATATGAATTTCAGTTCTTGTAAATACATTACAAAATTACCGAACTTATTGAGTGCCACCCCAAACATAAAGGAATTGAATCTCCGTGAATGTAAAAAATTAGTCGAGGTTCATGACTCTGTTGGATGTCTTGCTAAGCTTGAAGGCTTGGATCTCGAGAATTGCGATAAACTTCAAATTCTTCCAAGCTGCATCTCAATGAAGTCTCTTAAACTTCTAAATCTTTTTGGGTGCAAAAAGGTTAAGAGGTTGCCCAATATTCCACAAGAAATGAAAAATTTAAAGTTTCTTTGTCTAGCTCACACTTCCATTAGAGAGCTTCCTCCATCATTTAGGAATCTCACTGGGCTTGAGCGATTAGATTTTGGTTCCTGTTTCAATTTGTGCCATCTTCCAAGAAGCATTGATCAATTGCAACATCTTCGCATCCTCAAGCTTTATGATTATGACCATTTGCAACAATATTTGTCAAATTATGGTTGTCTGAGGTTGAATTTTCTAAAAAGGTTGACTTCTTGCTTCACCCCCTCAAAGAAATGTTTATTATCGGGAGGTGAAGATTTGAGCCTCCAAGAAAGCATTGTCAAATTCAATAGATTACAAGCTTTTCAGATTAGGGATTCCAAGTTCCTTCAGAAAATTCCAAAGCTTCCAGAAAGTATAAGAGTAGTATTGGCAATAAATTGCATCTCGTTAAATTCAGAATCAATAAGAAAATTATTCCTTCAGGTACCCCTTTCTCTTAAAAGTAATAAATAGAAACAATTTTGGTTACCTTTGCAAATACATTATTGGATTTGCTAAATTTCAATTTCTCTAATTTCCAAATTGCATGCAGTTTAGAAGAAAGTTAGAGCTTCCACAAAATACAAAATATGAAGACAACATATTAATGGATTCGCATTCACATAGCAAATTATCGCATCAAATTGATTACTCTTCCAAGATTGATTACTCTTCCAGGGTTGATTTCTTTGTCCCCCTCTTCAAGCGCTCAGGCACTCTACATGAGTTTTTGATGGATCATATGAGGCATTATGGAGAGTCATATAATATTGTAGTACCAGGAAAAAAGATTCCAAGTTGGTTCAACCATCAAAGTATTGAAAGTTCCATATCATTTTGGATTGGCCCTAAATTTCCAACAATTGCGGTTTGTTTCGCTTTTCATCTAGTTCCGTTGAAGGACAGTTATGCTAATAATGATAAGTACGGTTCTGTTCATGATGATGTAATCAGTTGGAATTGTGATTTCAGCATTTTCACCAATGGTCATACGCAACCTTACACGCTGCAAAAGGAATTTTACTTTATGAAGTGTGATCATCTGTGGTTTTGCGGTGTTTCTAATAGCGAATTACAGCGGTATTTCAGAAACATGATGCAAGGTGATCGGAATCTTGTTGAGGTTTCCTGTAAAATCTCTATTTGGAAAAGTTACATTGGAAATTTTGCTCCTGTGATTGCAAGGATGGGGGTACATGCAGAATGCATTTGTCATCCTCCAAATTCTGTTATCATCGATGACAACTCTGAAAATGTTGATGACAACTCTGAAAATGTTGATGACAGCTCTGATGACAATTGACACAGAGCTTGCACCTTTACTATCTCCTTTCTCCACTTCTAGTGGGACCATCTTCAGTGCATTCAAGCAATGATTGCTGTGATTTGGTTTTGTCATCAATTGCCCATGTGACTCAAATGGGTCTGACTTGTTTCTGGGATTTGACTCAACTGTTGGAGTTGGGTTTGGTTTGGCTTCCTCTACAATGGCCGATCTAAATGCAAACTATGATTCTGGCTTCAACCCATATCCATAGAAGAAGAAAATGAGAACCTCTTGATCAAATTTAGAGGAAACATGTCAAGGTGTTGTTATTACTGTATTACATTAAAACTGTTTTCTTTTGCATCATCTTTGTTGAATGCCAGAGTATGTTTCTCTCTTTAGTTGTATTGTTTGATTTGCATCTTTGTCACTTCTCGTTTTCTTTCACTAAATTAACATGCTCATTAGTAAAGGGGGTACTAAGCCAATTTGAAAGGATATAGTTATGCAAAGAAAAGAACAGAATCAATAAAAGGAACTAGTAATTTGATCTGTTGCTGAGTTCTATTCCATTTATGGGCAAAGAAGTTTTCGAAATTATTTTAGAAAAAAAAAAAACGCATTAAATTGTTCTGTTTAGTGGACAAGTAAATCCAAGATGAATATTATAATTTATATTGGTGAAGATCAACACCTACTTGGTCATAGTATAGAGATTACTTGTACTGAATTTGAATTTTTGGTATAATCAGGTGAGCATATTTTTTATAGGATTTTGAAGGTGAAGAGTGGTATTTGGCAGCTGAGGCCTGCCCAATTTGGCAGAAGTAAGCATTTATTTATTAGGAATAACAGAAAATCTCACTAATAGATTTTGCTCCCTTCAAGAAAGGGGGAAAATAATGGTTCTTTTTTTTTAATACTATTTTATGATTTTAATTGTCTTAACATGCAGATGAATTGGATGATTGTGATAATAAAAAAAAGGGAAACTGAGGCCTTATTGCTATGATCACCTGCCTAGACTTCTGCATGGTTAGAGCTATTTTCCAATGCTGATTTCCCTCCAATTGTTTGTGTGTAGTGTACTAGTATTTATTTTATCTTGGTTGTACTTTCACAAGTACAACTTGTTGAGACATACTAATTCTGTATCATCATTTGTTTGAAGAAAGTTCTATATCATATTTTGGTTTCCTCTGTTTTGATGTCTGTTCTTCTTCTTCTTACTCTAACTGCTGCCCAATTTTTTTTCTTTATAGGCATTTATATGATCCTCTCACTCTTGATTTTTTAATGCCAAAGTCTCTATATATCTTTACAGGCTGAGAACTTGAACTAAGTGTTTTATTTATTCATTTTAAAGGTTTAAGGCTTAGTGAGGAGAGTTCTATCAGGCTGAGGACTTGAACTAAGGATTTATTTTCTTTTCTCCGCTTAGTGCTGACTCCATTGGTTTTCATACATAGGTGTATGAAGTTGGTTAAATAATCAGTCTATAAATGCATATACATTTTCATTCGATGTTATCCTAAATGCAATCCATTAATTAAAGCCACTATGAATATGTCTAACATCTCCCCAAAATTCTTTCCTAAAATCCCCTAAAAAAAATAGGCAACAGAAAAAGTTCTGCAATTTGGAACTAGAACTTTAGAAATTATTATAGTCTCTTATGATCTCTAGCACTTAAATGAATTGAAGGTCAACAAAAGAAATATTGGTTTCTTTGTTTAATCTTGAAGCATTTTAGTCTTCTCTAACAATCCCCTTCCCCCCCCCCCCCATCCCCTAAAAAAAAGTCTAAAATTCCGAATGAAACAAGCAACAGAAAAGGTGATGAAAGAAAATGCTAGCAATTTGGAACTAGAACTATAGACATCATTATGACTTCTATTTTCACTTGGAGATAGTATGGAATTCTATCTGCAGGTTTGGGTTGTTTTATTTTTACAGGAATAACTTGTAAGTAGATTTGTTTGACTGATATGGCCCTAATTTTCTCTTAAATTGCATATGCAGATCTCAAAAGTATGGGAGCTTCCTGTCTCATTTCTTTTAAAACTAACTACCACAATTTCAGAATGTTGGAGATTGTATGCATAAGCCACACTTTTTATATGTTTGCAACTAATTCATGCCTTTTGATCATCCCATTGGTTTCCTAGTTCCACACACCCATTTCCCCTTCTAGTTTATAGTACTCTTTGGCCAACTCCTCTGTTCTTGGCTATATAATAGGAAGAGCCCCAAAAAGGAGATGTCAACCTGTTGTATGGTAGATGCTAACTAGGATTGAATAGATTTCTGTTTGATAATTCCTTTTTGGTTTATAGTACTCTTTGGCCAACTCCTCTGTTCTTGACCATATAATAGAAAAAGAGCCCCAAAAAGGAGATGTCAACCTGTTGTATGATAGATGCCAACTTGGATTGAATAGATTTCTGTTTGAAAATTGGTAGCTTGAAGCTTGAATTACACTGTGTCGATAATTATTGTAACAACCAAAGGAAAGTGCTATCCACATTTGCGCTTATTAGCCAAAACGACTAGTCTAGTTGTAAATAGGGTCCTCATAATCACTTATAAACCCAAGATCCATTTAGTAAAATACCCTAGGTGGGACTCAATGAGATAGGAAATGGGTAATGGAAGAAAATTTAGGAAGGCAACTTTGGAGACAGTGAAAGGACTTGCACGTAAGTCATTTTCAAGCTTAATGAGGGAAGAGGGAGATTTGTATTTGTATTTGGAGTTAATGAAACATGAATTGTGTTAGGAAGTCTAAAATTTACTGCATCACATCAACTCATTTACATATGCTTATGGGTCTTATTAGCTTATTGAAAAATATTATAATGAACATAATTATGGAATAGTCTTTTAAGCATATGACTTAGATTTCTGGTGTGCACTTTGCACAAGTATTGCACTTTTATTTTTGATAATGTGCACAAGTCTTACATTGATACTAACAAAATTTAAGTAACATTGGGAACTTCAGAAAATAGATAATTTGTGCAATCCACCAACCTAGGAGTAATGGATCCGCAAAATTTGTTCATAAGTAAGAAATTGTATAGCATCATAAAATGGTCTAAAACTTTTTTTTTTTCCTGGATATAATACAATGGATTAGAATCATCTGTCATTTGCTTTAAATTTGGTGGGGATTATGTGTAATTGGAGGAGACTCCACCCTGTGTACAAAGCTTAAACACCTCCAATGTACAGTTATTTGTAATTATTAATGAATTTCTTTATATATATAAAGAAATTCATTAATAATTACAATATATATACACACACACACATATAGAGAAGAATTTGTAAAATTTCAAACATATACAAATTACTTCACTACTGTGTGAAACTAACTTTTCTTACCTTTGAAAGTTTGGGAGGGGAAATATTCTTTCATATGTTAACCTTTTTCTTGATTTAGTTATTTATTTTTTAATATCTTTTTCAAAATAAGAACACAATGATAGCCAGTAAAATGGGTCTATTGAGAAGAATGGCAAATTGGAACTTGTGATACATGAATGTTGATTTGGATTTGGATTTTTGATACTCTCTTTCGTTTTTATTTTATGTTTACGGATGGGAGATGTGACATTTGTCAAATTTCTGTGTTTAGCAGATTTGGTTACAGGGCAAGATAAACTTCAGCTTATGTCTCGACTTTCCACTGTGACATTCTCAGTTCTTGTGAATAGACCCCCAACTGGCATCTTCAGCATTATAGGGGTTTGAGTAAAGTGGATTGTTGGAGCAACAGGAATTCTTTTCTGGTTTCCAGGTGGGAAAGGGAATTGAGATTTCACACTTCTTTATAGATGACCATATATCAACTTCTTCTGGAGATGTACTACTGAACTAAGCTATCTTAGTTGTCTGCTTCTGCTTCTTTTCTTTGAGACTCCTGAATTAAAAATGAAATGGGTTCTATGGGAGACTATTGGCAGTTGTTTAAGGGTATAAGGTAGGTTCTCTTTTCATGCCAATATAAGTTTGTGGTTGCTGCTAGAAACCATGTTTTAGGCTGTTTGCATTTCGGAATACTAATAACAATCCAAGGATTGAATCGAGGCCATTAAATTTACCATGTTAGTAGTCTTGATTAAGATGATATTATTAGTCATATTTACTTTCCTATTATCATTATCTTCAAATCAAATATGTAAGCAAGTCCCATAAATTAATATATATATATATATATATATATATATATTTATAGAGCTAAAGAAATACATTATTTTATAAAATGCTAATATAGTGACCGGTTATTGGTAAGTAAAAAAGTAATGTTCGGGGACCAAATGAAAACCAGTAAAAATTTAAAAATTTGCAACATTAATAGTTTGTAAAAATAGCATTACTCACTTAAAGATTGATTATCTTCTTGATGAAAATTTACTCCTGTCGTGGTCAAGCAAAATTGTGCTTGCCATGTTAGAACGAGATGTTGGAGTAGATTCTACCATTAGGTGGGCTTTCATTCTTTTTATTCAACAGTTGCAGAATATGAGTTTGTTGGGTAAATGAAGGTATTCTCTTCTTGATTCTCAAAAAAAGAAAAAAAAAAAAGTATTCCCCTCTTTACTGAGTTTCAGGTAAATTCCTCCCGTAAGTGCAATATTATTCTTTTACTCAAATTATAGGTCTTCCACAGGTAAATATTTTTATGAGAAGACACAATATTTATTGAAAATTTTTCATTTTAAACACTATAGTTTATAGATATAACAAATTAAACCCTGGGCTGAGCTTCAAAAAAAATATAAATAACAAAGTAAATTGATTAACTTATATTAAAGCTCAAATATAATATCATTCTATTTACATAGTTGAGAGGTTTAATTTGTTATATTCTATTTTTAACTCGCTTTGATTTTATGAATATAATTTTGAGCATCTCGATATGCTAAATGCTTGCCTTCAAGCGTAGTCCAATTAATATATTTATTAACAAAAATGTTTTACTATATGCTCCATGAGCTTTGTGTAAAAATCACAAAATATTCAAAATGACGTAGCTAAAGGAAGTTGGTATCTCATATTATACGTACACCCACCAAATCTGATCGGAGTTTGATAATCTCATTGCAGCATCATGGTCAAAATTTCATACCCATACGCAATCTCCCACTTGGCCAAACTTTTAACAATCCTTTTATTTATTAATTTATTTATTTTTTGAGTCTTTGACTTGCGCTTTAGGAAATACTTGTTACCCACATCTTGTTGTACAGATGCGAAAATTGCATTGCAAACGTGACTTGAAATTGTTACTTTCAGACTTTGAAATATACTCGTTACATATTTTGTTGCGCACAGGCAAAAATTATACTGAAAACATAACTTGAAGCTGTACTCTTAGACTTTGATTTCGCCTCAATTGGAGTATTGTGCTTGTAGACTTGCCATCGGTGTTCAGATATGTTGAACAACCATGCACCAAATTCACTTATGTGTCACATGCAAATCTTCATGATAAGAGTTCCAGCATAGATGTCTTTAATATGTATTGAACACTTAATGCATTAAATTTGACAGTGATCTTTTGTCAGGCAATAGAACTCATGGTTGTTGATGCTCTGCTAAAATCAAATGATTAGCTAGACATTGCATCCTCAATTCATCAACCGGCAAGATTTTGGAAGGTTTGAACTTCACACATTATCATGAAACTTCTAGGTTTTACTTTACAGCACTGACGTTGTCTCTCTGAAAGTGCAGTTAGATGACTCAATCTTAAAAATCATTGAAATTTATGACGTACAAACTCTCAAGGAAGCAAGAGACATTATCCAACGCATTCGAAGAAGGGAGCTATATCAGGTATCTTATTACAATTGCAAGATGGGGAAGAGGGAGTAATCTGTGAAATTCTTCATGTCTCAAAATCTTTAACTTCTCCTGGAGTAAATCTTGGATAATATCAACTGTAAAGGCAATATAATTTTATCGACTTGATATATTTCTCAGTTCTTATAAAAGTTTGTGCTTTCTCTCTAAATAAAACTGAGATTTTATTGATAATGAAAAGAATGAATACAATATGTTTCTAATCCTACTTTATATACAAGCTTAGACTAAAAGAAGAAATAACTAATTCCAAATTATCAGGTGAAGTTGTTATAACTAACTTCCAACTTCAACCTTACACGTGTACATAGATCAAACCATATAATTGATGAATTGATCATAATGTGGGATTGATTCTATCAAGTCCTCTATGATGCCACGTGTCAAATGCATCTTAGCTACCCTTTTAGTCTCTTCCTGATGATGTGGTGCAGGTTGTGCTGCACTGGATGCACTGGATTGTATCTGCTCTTGTGCTGGCATATTGTTCTGTTGTAGTGCTCTTTGTGCTGCACGTGATTGCAGCTTGCTCTGATGACTAATGCATGTCATGCCACACCCCATGCTCTGTTGCTGCCTTGTGCTCTGTTGCTGAAGCAGATTTTCAGTTTTAACAGTTCTGCAATGAGTTCTCTGTCCCAATGGACAAGATGGAGCACTTCTAAAAGATCACTCCCCAAGATATCATTTGCTCCCAGGTCCAAAAAAGACGTATGATTTTACCATGGTCTTTGTTTCTCAAAAGTGGACAAACAGTGTCCTAAAGTGTAATTTTTCAACCAGAAAACGGGTTGTGTGACGCTAGAAGCCTAGAAGAAGAAGATATTGTTGTGAGCAATGTTAAGATCGATTTGACACGAGGAAGAAACAACCCTCTTCAAAGGTAAACATAATGATTATGATGAAGGCAATGTTCATCTTTGCATACTGTTTGATGAATTTTCTACTTCTAATCTAATTTGACAAATAATCTTTTTCCTCGTGCATGTTTCTCCTCATCCAGCATCAAATTCTTCAAGGTACTGAGATCACTTCTCTACCAGGATTTTTTTCTTAATGTTTTTGCTTATCATTGATTTTTTTTTTTTTTTACCAATTTTTATGGAATATTTCAATCATAATGCTGCAGGTTAGCATATGTTGAATTCAAACTCAGTAGCCTTCAACTTTAGCATAAGATTGAATATCCGGAATCAGGACTATTTATGCATAGAAAATTCTTTACTTGAACCTGAGTACATGGTGAAGTTAGTGATGTTGTTTGCAAAATCCTTGATGAATTAAATTACAACCTAAAAACTGTTAATTGAATAAATTCATATCATGTTAATTACATGGTCAACTATATTTCCATGGTAGAAGGCGGTAAACCTCATATAAAAAGTGCTTACAGTGCAGGTTAACTAAGACTTACAGCTTATGCTTTACAAATCAACAGTAATTCTGCTAAATGCCACCTGCTTGATGTACTGACAATGAATCCCAACTTAATTAAAGGCACTGCGTTTAAATTTTAATCCTTCTTGAAGCTGAATTGGTTTAACTAATAATTCATGAACAGTTTTTTTTAGTGGACATAATATTACTTACACATTGTGAGAATTAACAGCTTGACTTTTGCCAGGATTATGACAGCAATGAGATGTTCTCAACCCAAGATGATCGCATCAACCACTTGCTGCCTGCATTTTACCAATATATGATAGTGAGGGCGTACTCTTAAGAAGCCTGAACTGGTTTGTGGAAAATAAGACATTGATTTTGCTAAGTCATTTATATGGTTAGGACATTTCTTTATGACCATGAATTATATACAAATGTTACATACAGGTGGAACCAGTGTCTGAGGCCTTCAAAAACTTTCGACTGAAGACTTATGGAATGAAAGCACAGGTTCATTCAACTCCTGACTCAAAAAGCAGTGCCGGAGATAATTGCTTGCTAGAAGATGTGTATGACCTTTATATTTCTCTTAATTGGAATAGGTACATAGTCATTGATGAAGAAACATAGTAATGCCATGAGCAAATGTGCAATGTCCATATATAATGAATAATAAGAGCAAATCCGTATATCCAAATATCTCAATTCCAGGTATAAATGTAAAAAATAAATCTCACTGAATTTGCTTGGATACCCAAGCTTAAAAGTTCCATGTTGCTCTCATATATACCAGCTATTGGGGCTGTACTATAGTGTGTTGATTGCGATTCTGGTTTGTGTATTCAACAAATGGGATATGCAAAATATAGGGTAAGAAAATAAGCAGGTGCTGATTTAGTGGAACTACTTGAAAACTTGTCTCTAGAAAATATTAAATTAATTGGAATTGTAGACCTTAATTATATTCAAAATTCATAATTCACAATTTCCTAAGATTAGTTGCGGATACTTTTAATGTTTTTAAGTCGGATCCTTTTGATGGAAATAAGGGCTATTTCCTAAGAAGCATGGACACTGACATGACATGGAACACAGTGATATAACTAGGGGTATTCGCGGTGCGGTGCAGTGTGGTTTTGGGTCAATTTTAGCACCGCACTTTGTGGTGCGGTCTATCTAAAATCATAACTGCATTGTACCTTATTTTTACGGTCACATGTGCGGTGCGGTGCGGTTTAAAGTTTAGCCAAAACCATAACCGCATCACACCTCATTTTTGCAGTCACATATGTGGTGCGGTGTATAAAATGCGGTTTGAATGATTTGAAGTTGGTATATTTTTCAAATTTTGGGCTTTTTCTACCCAGTCCAAAACTAATTTTTCCCTTTGTTTTGGTCCAAGTTTTAAACTATTGAGGTAGTTTTTCTTTATTTTGGGCTGACTTTCCTAATCAACAATTGCTAGGATTATCAAATCATTTTTTTAACTAGGGTTATTAAACTATTAATAATATATTTAATATTAAAAATAATTAAATATATTACTATATATAGAGATGGTGCGGTGCGGTGCGGTGCAAAATTACTTGTAGTGCGGTGCGGTTATACCATTTTATGGGTGGTTGTGGTGCGGTTTTTGTGGTTTGTGCGGTTTATCCGGTTTGGTGAACACCCCTAGATATAACAATTCTTCTTGCTCTGCTAATGGTAGTTGCTGTTCAAGCCCTTTCCATGACAATGCCTAGCTCAAGTATGAGCAGAGCTCAAAAACCTTCCACTAAGTACTTCCCATCAAGTTTGGGACCAATCAATCCTGTTACCTCACACCTTGACACATTTGAACTTCCCATTTTTTTGAAAAAAAAAACTTTATCACCTTACGTTGAACTTAAAAAGTCCCGTTTGGATAAACTTCATCACATTAGGGTGTTGTACCCATGTAAGTGTCATATTGGTATTGTATTGACTATTTCATGTTATAATTTTTAAAAAATTTCTTGTGTTACTATTATACATGTCCGTGCTTCCTAGGGGAATACTCAATTTTTGTTGAATGGGAGATTGTTTTTGGAAAAAGAATACCAGCTCTTAGGCTTTTTAAGTTTTTTTTATTTTTAATTTATTTTTTTATATAAACTAATGGCTTATTGCCTTATTGGTGATTATTTTATCATTTTCTTTGGAAATGCTCCGGATAATAATGAACCAATTCGATTATAATGTTATTTCATTTTAGGGAAATCTTTTTAGTAATTTTGACCGTCCCAAAACTAATCCTCACTATAATTAGATTGCTCAAGAGGACAAGGAACAAAATCAAACCAAACTTGATCTATAAAATATAGAACTCATTAAAGTAGAAAGATAAAGAGTAATTAGTAGGTACTCTTAGTATACAGTAGCATGGTGTTTCTTTTTCTCACATTCATAATAGGTCCCACGATAAATATGAGAAGAAAGAGCACCACTGTACTTTAAGAGTATCTAATTATTTCCCTGGTCCGTTTGGTTGAAGGAGTGGAAAAGTGGGAGGATGAAAAATTGTGGGAGGATGAAAAAATGGGAGAATAGAAAATATTTGGTTTTCCCTCTTGTGTGTTTGGTTGGAGGGGTGGAAAAGTGGGAGGATGGAAAACTCTTTTGTTTGGTTGGAAAGAAAAATAGAAGGATGAAAAATGTAATTTATATAAATTGAATATTATACCCTTATTACATTATATGTGAGGGGTAGGTGAGAGGGTATTTGTGTAAAATAGATTTCTTATCACTTTTCTTTCCTCATTTTCCTCTCAATTTGTGAAGATAAAAAAAGTGGGCTCGGTAGAGAAAACTTTCTCCCCTATTTTTCGTTTCTCTTGTTTTTCTTCTTCAACCAAACAGTGAAAAATAGCAATTTTCACCCTATTTTCCATCCTCCCTGTTTTTACCCCAACCAAACATACCCTTGGATTTGTAAGTTAATTTAACAAAACAGGGTATTTTTTTTCCCTTTTATATATATAAGGGAAATATGCATCAAAGGAAACTAAGCCATCTAGGCAGGGTGAAGTCTCCTCCAATGACAGAGACTCTGCCATCATTTTACAGCAAATGCTACCAAACATTTTGCAACACTATTACACAAATATAATTGTTTGAGCCAAACATTACATTCCAATTTCTAATCACAAAAAGAGTGCAGTAAAATCAAAACATCCCTTCCAAATATGACATCTGAGTGAAATAGAATCAAATATTTGATATATACATCAGTTTTTAATTAATAATTTGATAGTTGTAACATAGAGATGAAATTTAAATCTTAAATAGTGGGAGGATAGAAAATAGTGGGAGGATAGAAAAGATTTTAATTTCACTCATTTTTCTTTGGTTGGGAATGAAAAAGTGGAGGGATAGAAAAAATGAATTTGCATAAATTTACTCATATACCCTTAATTATGCCCAATTAAAACAAAAAAGTGACAAGCAACCAAAAAAATACAATAACCCAAATTTATTAAAAAATAAAAATTATGTCAAAAAAAAAAAAAAAAAGAAAGAAGGAAGAGGTAAAGGAAAAGATAAAAAAAAAAAAAAAAAAAATGAGAACATAAGGCAAACTTTTATTACAACAGGAATAGAAATTTTTTTTTTTTAAAAGTGCAACGTACAAGTGCATGTGCAACTTGCACTTGAGCATTTTTGTCATTAGCTATCAGATTTTTCCCATTAAGTTTTCTCTCATTTTTTTTCCATCATCCCTAAAATCTACTCTACCAAACACACCCTAAATGATATGAAAATATAAAATGATATTAATCAATTGAGTTATAATGCTCATGGCATATTCATAATTTGTGTGAAGTAGTTTTTGTTTTGAGTTATAAGGCTACATATTCATAATTCATGTGTGTTTGGCAAAAATTATTTTTGCTAACTTATTTTACTATTTAGGTTATTTTTACTATTATTCATGGGTCTTACTGCACTTTTTGATACTATTCATGAATCTTACGGTACTATTTTAGCTAACTTTTACCTTTATTTACAGTATTTTCAGTAAAAAGTTTTTTAGTTTCAGCAAAATAAGTTAATCCTAAATAGGCCCTGTAAGTTTTTTTATGGCTAAAACGTAAAACTGACCCTCTAAGTTTCACGTTTTATCATTTCAGTTTTCTGAATTTGAGTTTTGTCATTTCAGTTCTCTAAGTTTTAAATATGGTCAATCCAATTTTCCATTAAGGGTACGTTTGGTACACTGAATGTAGATTACATTAAGAATAGTAATCTTTATTACTGAGAATATAAAACATTGTAATGGAATAATTAGGGGGTGTTTGGATTAGGTGAAAACTGAGTTATATAACTCAGTTTTCATCATCCATAACCCAAAAAACGTGGGTCCCACCAAAGTTAAATTGTTTGGATCAATTTTCATAATTCAATTTCCATTACTCAAACTCAAAAAACTGAGTTTGAGTGATGAAAATTGGAAACAACTTTTACTTGTTTTCAGATTATGAGAATTGAGTTAGGGTGTTATTTTTGTAATTATCAGCAAAATATGGGACCCACCTCCTTGTGTTGTCCACATCAAGTCAGATGCCATTACTCTCTCAACGGACATTTTCTCCTCTCTCCCCTGTTACCGTGCTCTTCATTGTTCATTCTCATCCTTTTTTTTTTTTTTTCTTCCTTTCAAACTCTCCATTCTCATCCCTTTTTTTTTCTTCTCTTCAAATGCACACCACAGCTGCACACCGGCCCTCCAAAGCTGCTCACACCTGCTCGTCATCGCCACCACTCACCAGCTGTGGGCCGAAAGAAAAGAACAAGATCTGGGCTTCATTTTGGTTTGTTGTTTGATTTGGGTTTGGTGATTGAAAAATGGAGTTTAATTTCGGTTTGGTATTTCTAAAGAAAAAAATTTTGTTTTGGGTTTTGGCGATGGTTTCAAAATGAAATTTGATTTGGGTTTGGGGTTTCTGAAGAAAATATTTTTGTTTTGGGTTTTGGGGTTCATCCACAAATGACCGGAAAGGGTTTGTGCGTGTGGAGCTTTTTTTTGGGTTTCTTTGTTTTATTTATTTATTTCAGACATTGTTGGTGGATTTCTTTGTTTTAATGGTGAGTTTGAGTTTTTCTGGAAAATTCGTATGAAAATGGAAGAGGCATGAAATGAAAGTAAGAAATGAAAGAGGCATGAAATGAAGAAATGAAAGTGAAGGGAGAAAGAAAAGAGACGCGGGTAGGCAACCACCATTCTGACCCAACACAGCAAATGGGTCCCATCATTTTGAGCAAAATTTTGAGTTATAGAGACCAAGATATGAAGCCAAACAAGTTTTAGTTCGAGGAGTGAAAATAGAGTTAGAGAAATGAGTTATGAAAATTGAGTTTGAGTAATGAGAAATGAGATATGAAAACTAAGTATTGAGTTAGGAGCAAACCAAACATGCCCTTATTATCATTCATAAATTTAGTTGTTACATATGGAAAGCTTGTAAATGATGATGTATAAGAAAACCTTATATTTTTGGAATATATTAATCTTAAAACGTATTATATGTACCACCGCACACCCTTGGTGCAGTGGTCACTCCACAAATATAAATACTTGTGGAGTGTGAGGGGTAAGGGTCGGGGTTCAAAGCTCCAGAAAGGAGATTCACATATATATACACTTAGATTAGGCTAAAGTAAAAATTCTATCTTATATATAAATATAAATAAAAAAAAAAAAAAAAAAAAAACTTATTATATGCACTAAGGAATAGCTACTATATACACTTAGATTAGGTTAAAGTAGAAATTCTATCTTGTAAAAAAAAAAAAAAAAAAAAAAAAAAAAAACTTATTATATGCACTAAGGAATAGCTACTATATCCATTTTAAAGAGGAATAGCTATTTTTCAATTTAAAGAATAGTTATTCCAATATAATAATTAATCCATGTAATAAAGATGTAATCAAATGACTTTAAATAGTTATTTCAATATAATAACTAATCTATATAATAAAAATATAACCAAATGATCGAATTAATATTACACATTAATAATTATTTCATTACAAAAACTATTATGGCATAACATTTGTAACTTAAGGGTGTGTTTGTTTAAAGGTGAAATGAGGAGGATAGAAAACTTTGGAAAGAAAATAGGAAGGAAAACTTTTTTAAGTGTATTTGGTTGGATAGGGAAGAAGGAAAATAAATGGTGGGACCTAGATATTTTCTCTTTAGGCCCACCAAAAAGTTTTTTCTCCAAAATAGAGAGAAAACTGAGTAAGAATAAATTTTTTCTTAATTGACAAAAATACTCACTTGCACATTCTTTAAGTTGGTTTTTTTTTTTCTTCTTTTCCACTGGGTAGTAGGGTGCCCTTTTTTTTTCTTCTTCTTCTTCTTCTGGGCAGTTGCCCTTTTTGTTTTTTACTTCTTTTTTTTTCACTGGGCAGTACCGTTGTTTTTGTTTTTGTTTTTTTTTTTTTTTTTTCCTGGGCTGTTGCCTTTTTTTTTTTTTTTTTTTCTTTTGATTTTCAGTACCGTTGGCTTTTCCTTTTTCTTTTTTCTTTATTTCTGAGCGGTTGCCTCTTTTTTTTCTTTTTCTTCTTTTTCCTGGCAGTAACATTACATCTTTTTTTTTTATTATTTTTATTTTTTAATAAAATTGGATGATTACTCTTCTTTTTGTGATTATTTGTCACTTTTTTTATTTTAATTATCATTTTTCAACAAAAATATTTGAGTAAATTTATATAAATTTATTTTTTTTATCCTTTCACTTTTCTACTTTCAATCAAACAAAAATGAGAGAAAATAAAATATTTTCTATCCTCCTATTTTTTATCTCCCATTATTTTTTATCCAATCGCTTTCTTAATTTCAAAATACTGGAAAACGTTAATTAAAAAAAAAAAAATTCAGAAACTCAACTCTCTCTCTCTCTCTAAAAATGGCATGTTCACAACCCCAGCACCACCCTCATCTCTCTCATTCTTCTCCTCCTTCATCTTCCTTCCAAACCTTTCTTCTTCTTCTTCAACCTTCAGACCCAATTCCCTCAAAACCCAAACCAAACCCCTATCAATCACCTCTGAGCTCGCCACCATCCCAGTCCTCTCCTTCACCAGCGATAAAATCGGCGAGACCCACATTGACCTCAAGTGCGCCCCACCCGACATCGCTCGCGCCGTTGTTCATCGAGGCATCATCACTGACCTCCAAAACAAGAGCCGCGGCACCGCCTCCACTCTCACCCACGCCGAAGTCAGAGGCGCCGCCAAAAAGCGCTACCCTCAAAAAGAAATGGGCTGGACGACACTCAGGCCCAGCAGAGGCGTGGTATATCGGTCTAAGCCCAGAGACTAGACCATCAAAATCAATGGGAAGGAAAAGAGGTTAGCAGTATCGACCGCAATCGCAAAAGCTGTAATCAACACGATTGTGGTGAAGGATTTGTTTTGTTTTTCAGTGGACCGGCGAACGACGGCGCAGGTAGCGTTGGGTTGGGCGGACTTGAGGTTGAGGTGGGTTTCACCGATTTTATCCCCAGTGAAGGAGAGGACTGAGGTGGTGGCGAGCTTAGAGGTGATTGATAGGGGTTTGGTTTGGGTTTTGAGGGAATTGGGTCTGAAGGTTAAAGAAGAAGAAGAAGAAGAAGAAGAAAGGTTTGGAGGGAAGATTTATTGATTGATGTTGAAATATTGTTCAATTGTATGTTTGTATAAAGAAAAAGAAATATTTTTTTATTTAAAGAAGAAGAAGAAGAAGAAGAAATATTTTTTTATTATTGATGTTGAAATTTTTTTTTTTTTTCAATTGTATGCTTGTTTAAATATTTTAGATATTAAAATACAGTACATGACGTGGTAAATATGTTAGTGCGGTCGGTATAAAAATATTTGAAGATAAACCTTATTGTTTTAAATATAACGTTACAAGTCAAACGGCACTCTTCATTCTTTATTCTCTCTGTACTCTGACTCTGTACGCAATTTGGGAATAGTAATTCTCAAGGAGAGATTGAGTTCCAAGGCGCTACTCTTCGAATCTTTCTGTGTCTCTCAGGTTTGTTATTTATTTGCTATTAGATTTTCGATTTATTTAGCTGCCTAATTAGAATCAATCAATCAATCATTATCTCTCTCATCCACAACAACCTATGATCTAAAATTTTTTGGTATAAAAAAGGGAATTGAATATGAAATTGATGAGTCTAAACAAGAATTAAAATTAATAGAATAGTTTGAATTTTTGATTTTTCACTCTAATTGGTTAAATGAATTGGATTCGATTGGATTTTAATTGGTGGGTAGTGTTCAAAATACCAAGTTACAGTTTAGATTGCTTGGTGTTGAGAAAACTAGACAGGGAAGTGTGAACCTAGAGCTTTGTTTGGGGGGTCAAATTCTTGAGTTATATTGCTGTAATGTCTCTGAAAATTTATGGTTTTTAAAGCCTTCCATGGGCTTGTTGAAGCCAATGTCCATAGTTTGACATACATTTTAGCTGTAGCTCTTGGTTGAGATATGAATAACGATGTTGGGAAGCCTAAGGATCCCTTTGGTAGTGTTTACTGGTGTCATTAAGATGGCCAACAATGCTCAAAATGGGTCTCTAAGATATCGGAAAATTGGCATGCAGTGATGAAAGCTTGGGAATTCAAAAAAACTATCTAGGGATGTTTGGCAAGGAAGTTATAACACATTTTCACACATCTTAAATAACATTATACACATTTTCATACACTTTTTTACCCACACGTATATCAAAAACACGTAAACAATATAACTTAAACTGCTCTCTCAGACACCCTCCTAGTGACTAATTTGTAGAGTATAAAAATGATGTTTGGTGAAAGTTGGGTAATTTTAGGATTATATATATTTAAGTTCCTAAAAATTGGGCTTTTGGCTTAAAAAGGTCTTGTGTTGAGGGCAATATTAGTAAAACAATTCTGTAAATCAAAAGAAGCCATAGAAACTGTATTTGAACTCCTGAAATACACTAAGACTTTATTTTGGTGGTCTTTAGGACTGGGGTTAGTGGGTTATGATGGGAGCTTATTTTGGAGACTTAAGGATTGTTTAACTTAATTTGTAAAAATCTGGTTTTGGTGTCATTCAGGGCAACATGTGGTTAAGACATAGATGTTTTTGGTGGACCAAAACTGGAGTTTGTGTACTGCGTTAGATCTCTTTGGGGGTTCTCTTACGTGGGTTTGAAGGGTTAAGCACATGTAAGTAAGCATTTATACCTTATACGGATTAAAAGATGCCATTCTATTTCTAATTGATTTAACTTATGATCAGTAGAGCTGGTTTTGGTCTTGCGTCTATTTGATAGGTTGCATTATTCTTCATTAGATTCAAGTTGACATTGCTTCAAACTTTTTTCTTTTTCTTTCTTTTTAATAGACATCGCTTCGAACTTGGTTGGCCTTGCAAGGGTAAGTAGAATTTGCTAAATTGGAATTTTCCTAAAGACGTATTAGTTTCTGTTTTTCAAACTTATTGTTTTCTAAGGAAATAAGAGAGCTACTTTTATTATAAAAATTTGTTAATTATCTTGTTGTGACGTTGTAGAAGATTTTAATAGACATTTTACCAAGAATGCTTGTGGGATGGGCTAAATTTTTACATGTATGTGAATGTCTTTAATGAGGCATTTCAAGTGTACTTGTTTCTAGAATCTAATTGTTCAAATTGCATTTGATTTCTATGAGGAATTCATTGCTCATTTTAGTCATGATGTTTTGAGAAATTATCAGAGTTAGTGATAATGAATACTTTGCTCATGATGTTTTGTTTTTGCATTTTTTTTTTTTTTTGTTCTAACTAATAGAGAAAATAAAATATAGATAGTCAATGAGTTCTGGCTCAAATGATACGTAAGAAAGGGTGGAGTATAACCCATTGGCGTATGTGTAAACTTACTGAAAAAAGAAAAAATGAGGTGAAAAAAAAAATTATTCTGTTGTTGATAATGGAAAATTCCAGCTAAGATGCAATAAGAAGCTGTTTGGAAGAGGACCTTAAACAATACAATGTCTTCAAGTAATTCAAGAGTGATTTGCATGGGCTTGATGATAATGGAGTTGGAAACTAAGCACTGATTTTGTAGACAGGTACTACTTTGAATTAGGTGTGTTAAAAAAGAAGTGTTTCATGCAAATTTTCATACACTTGTTTCAGATGGGGACAACCTTACCTTTCAATTGGGAAGAATCTAGATGACAATGGAGTGGGGTGAGGCTGGTTTAGGTCTAAGGTTTGGTTGTCGTGATGCTGAATCCAGCCTTATTAATTTTGGTTGGGCTGGTTGGGCTTAGACCATGAATACTAGCTACTTTTTTTTTTTTTTGTGTTGGGGGGGGGCGCCTTGGGTGGGGAGGTGGTTGGTCGGTGCCTCTTGCTCTCAACTGTGTGTGTGGCAAATATGCTTTGAGGCAAGATTAAAGGTAACCGCTCCTTTCTTTCTTTTTTGATTTGGTGGAATTCTTAAATGCTAGCCAAACTAGATAAAACCGTATTGTGCCGGCTGATACTTATTGTTCTAGTCAATGAATAGGTATAGAAACACCATTTAAATGTAATGCTTTAAATACTGGCCAATAATGGGTTATACTGGACTTAGCAAAGAAAAATGGACATTTTGGCCAGTAATAAAAACTGGGCTGGTACAAAAAAATAAAAATCCAATCATGTAGGCTTGTCACTGCTACTCACGACCATGTCAGTGGTCACTGCCATGTCATCGATCGCCTAATCCTCAGCTTCTCACCCCCCCCCCCCTCCTTGTTTTGTCGGCCTATGTAGGAATATCTTATGCAAAAGTGAAATTTGATGAAAAGTGAAGACTTTTTCTTTTATCTCCACCCACTGGCCCATGTAGCCAAGTTTTAATGTTTTTTTTTTCCTTCTTTATCTAGGTACAATGGTGAATATATATAGATCATTTTCACTACTCTTAGCTAATCATATAGGCTTTGATCTATATTGTGGGTATGCACACACACACACACACACACACACACATATATATACCACAAAGGGGGTAAGTTACAGACAAAGGGGAAGGCCGACTGGGGCCATATGATTACAGAAGTAAAAGCCAATTAGGGCATTACAAATGTAAACTATATTAAGGGATGCCATCTGATTACAAGTATTGGGTTGTAAAGAGGAGGCAAAGCTGAGTTATGTTGATTTTTCAATTGGGACTCCAATTGGACCTGCTTCAAAATGGAGCTTTGGCTTCCTTAAATAGGCTGAAGGGAGCATTGGATCCTCTGAAGAATTCCTGAATTTTCAGAAAGTGAAATGCTCTTACTGAAGGTGAAAACCTTTTCCACAGAAAGCAAACAGTGTTTCTGGAAAGTGGTGCTGGACCGTTCATGAATAGTGACTGTGGCGAACTGTTCATGAATAGTGTTATGTTCTTTTGTCCTTTAGTAGTGACTAAGTGCTAGTATTGTTCATGAATAGTGGCTGGTGCTGTTCATGAATAGTAACTTGTCTGTTGGTGTTGTTCTGAATAGTGACTGGTGCTATCCAGAGCAATTTAAATGCTATCCAAATTGTAGTCTTCATAAGGGTCTTAGGAATCCTCAAAGGGATCAAAAGGACAGTGATTAATTGAAACTTCTGAAGAGGCAGGAGAAACCCTTTCTTTTGACTCTAATTCCTCTTACTGAATAAGCAATTGCATTGCAAGATCTTTTAATTCTTTGCTAGATTTTCCAACGACCTGGATGAAGTTTAAGCTAGACTAAGATCTTGATTTATGAGCAATAGCTTTCTGAATAGGAGGGGGGAAATCCTTATGGAGCTGACTGATGACCTGATCAATCTTAAGGCTATCCCACCACTTAACTGAGAATTCGCTGTTTAACAAATTATTACAAATTGCATAGGACCACATGCTAATCCAATGGATTCTGTATTTGATAGTCATATGTAGGATTTCCAAAAACTGGGAATTGTGATTGTTGGAGTGGAACCTAGAATTAAAATACCTGAAGGCATCCTGTAAAGGTTCAGGGAATATTTAGGGTACTGATCCAAATATTTCCCACCACTTAGGGAACCATGAAGGTATTGGACTGGAGAACTTCTTATCAAACATTAGGAACCATGAATGGTCAAAATTCTTACTTTGGTAAAAGAGAACTTTCTCAAAGGCGTCCATATAGTTATAATAACTTTACTGAAGTTCTGAACCTATAAGAGATTTAAGGTCCTTGAGGGTTCTGAGCAAGGAGGGGTGTCTGCCCCATTCTTTGCAACTGACGAAACCTGTGATAATAAACTTGTGGTAGAGGACTACTAAGGGGTCTCCTTTGTTCATGATGTTCTCTATTCGAGCAGAATTTTCCTAGATGAAGATGCTCTTATTGAACTTGATATTTTTTCTCTGGGTGCTTCAGGGGGTAGTGCCATTCTTGGGGAAAACCTCCACGGCTAGAGCCAAAGGATCCTTTATATCAACTAAATGGGGTTCAATAAAAAAGATGTACTGGATGAAGGGTTTCTTAACATAAGAAGATGTTCCTTTCCTAGTTGGGTAGAAAGAAGGCTTTTAGGGCTATTTGGGGCTAGAAGGTTCTTCTATGGTGTATGGGGTGATTACCCTAGGTGTTGGGGTCAGGAAACCTATCCGCAAAATGGATAGCTCTATCTATCTGTTTGATGACACCATAATGGATATCAAAACCTAAGAATCGAACTTTAGTTTGGAAAGTTTGATTTTTGGGTCTGAAACAACAAGGCTATTGAGCTTGATGGTATGGAGAAATGCTAGCAAGTGCTTCCAATGTTAATCCAGGGATTCTGAAAAGATGAGCACATCATTGATGTACACAATTGCATGACAGGAGAATGAATTGAAAATCTCATTCATGATATTTTGGAATTCAGAAGGTGCATTTTTTAGACCAAAAGAAATTACATTCCATTTGTAATGTCCGAAGGGTATGGTGAAGGCTATTTTATACTTATCAAACTCGTTGATTTGCATATGCCAAAAACCACTCTTCATGTTAAACTTATTGAAAATCACTGTTCTACTAAGCCTATTAACTAAGTCATTTTTGTTGGGAATTGGGTATCTTATCCATTCTAAGACTTTGTTAAGGGGCTTGTAGTTGATGACTAGCCTAGAAACACCTCTTTCTATCTCAGCATTTTTCTGGACATAAAAGGCTAGACAAGACCATGGTGATCTAGAATTTTTGATGATTCCTTTCTTAAGAAGATCCTTTATCTCAGTTCCACAAATATCCATGAGTTCTTGATTCATTTGAATAGGTTGAGCTTTGGTATGGATGTCATTTTCTTTAAAATCTTTGACATATGGGAGAGCTACCTCGTGTCTCTTTCTATGCCAAAAAGCTGTGGGTAGATCAGAGCAGACTTCCTGCTTAAGTTTTTCTTCAAACTTTCTGATCTCTGCTTGGATGTTCTTACAAGTCAATTGTTCCTCAATTTTCTTGTATCTCAAATCATCCTTAAGGTGCTGGGTTTTGGCACAAATCAGGTTAAAGGTTTTGGAGATGGAGACTTCCTAGAGGCTGCTAATTTCTCTAGGTTCCGGGCTCATAAGGAACTTAAACTTGATTGGCTGGCCAAAGGGATGGGTAGTGATTCCTTCACTTTCCATGATGAAGGGATACAACAGACACATAAAAGAGTTTCCTAAGATGACTCTGCCTGTCATATTTTTAACAAGAACAAATATTGTCTTAAAGCATGTGTTGTCTTGACACCCATGGGCTTTTGGGATTTTGAATTCAATATGCATTTTTCCACCGCTTGCTGATGTTAATCTTTCCCTAGTTTTTTTTTTTAAATACTTGGAGGGAATGATTCCTTCTTGAATGCAGTTGAGATTAACTCCTAAATCTATTAGGGCTATAACCTCAAATTCAAAATCTTTGCTAATGACAATCTTGACTTTGGAATGCCATTTTTGGAAGTTAATCCTACTGATGGTTTCTAAGAACTTTTGGATTGGTTGTTCTAAGACCATATCAGCTGTAGGGTTAATGGTTTCATCTTCATCATCATAAGGGTTTTGGACCTTCCTCATTGCCTTGATGAGAAATGTTTTCTAAATGCTTTAGTCTTTAATCAAGGAAATTGTGATCCACCCTAAGGATTATCAGTTCCTGCTTAAGGGCTCTAACATCAATTTTAGTTACCGGCAGTTACCAGTCAGTTCCTGCATTATTGGGTGTTCAGACATGCTGAGAGAGGGCTGGAAACGTGGATAGTAGACCAGGCATCATCAGTTGCAGGTGTCCTAAGTCAAACCCAGGTGGCAGCAAGTCCAAATTATGGGGCAGTTACTTGGTAGTAACTGCCACGACAGTTACTTCTGTGCATATAGCCTAGGCTGTTGGGGCTGTCAACAGTAGAGAGAGTGTATTTTGCTTAGAGAATTTCGTGTGTATTCTCCAAGCTTCCTTTGTACTTGAATATTGAGTAATAAAGGTTGGGGTTGGTGCCTTGTAAATACTGTGTGTACTGTGTATGTATGATTTCCCTGCATAATTTTATTCTGTGTTACTGCAATGTGTGTGTGTGGTGTATTAGTTGAGACTAAGGGACGAACTTAGTGCCATCACAGGCAGGAAATTTAAAAGAAAAATTGACCCTGTGACAGTGCAAGGCAGGGTTGGGGTTGCTATGATGATATCAGGCTATGTAAGCCTGCATCCAGCAGCTCTGTCAATTGCTTCCTCATCTCATCCAAATCCAATGGAGACATTCTGTACGGAGCCTTTGACGGTGGCTTTGATCCAGGAATTAACTCGATCCTATGATCAACTGCACGTCTAGGTGGAAGGGTCTTTGTCAGAGGAGGACAAACTGTTCAATTTCATGTCTGGCTTACAGCCTTGGGCCCAAATGGAATTAAAGAGGCAGGCTGTGCGCGATCTGCCTTTTGCTATGTCTACTGCAGATGCCTTGGTGGACTACAAATTCAATAAGCCTAGTGGGGAAGAAGAAAAATGTAAGTCCAAGGATAAGGGCAAGGACAAGCAGAAAAAGGATGGCAAGAAGAAAGATAAGCAGAAAAAGAGTTGGAGTACCAAGAGCAATGGAGAGAGTTCTATCTCTCAAACAAGCAAAGAACAGCCTAAACTTAATGCTGGCTGCTTCATTTGCAACGGCCCTCATGCCACAGGGTCAATTTTTTTTTTAAATTTCCTGCTTCTGATGGCACTAAGTTTGTCCCTTAGTCTCAGCCAATACACCACACACACACACTGCAATAACACACAAAACAGAATTATGCAGGGAAATCACACACACAGTACACACAGTATTTACAGGGCACCGACCCCAACCTTTATTACTTAATATTCAAGTACAAAGGAAGCCTGGAGAATACACACGAAATTCTCTAAGCAAAATAATGCTGTATTGGAGGACTATTTGAGACATTATGTGACTGCCAGCCAGAAGAATTAGTTAGATTTGTTGGATTCTACACAGTTTGCCTACAATCTGCACAAATCTTCATCAACTGGGATGAGTCCCTTTAAGTTGGCTATGGGGAAGTAACCTCTCACACCTCATGAGATTGCTAAGCAGCGTATCAAAGCTGTAAATTCAGAAGCAAAACCTGTGTTGGGGATTGCTTATGGGGTAAAGTTTAAGATGGGCGAGTGGACTGGGAAGGTGAATTACCTAGTCATGGAATTAGATGATTATGATGTAATTCTGGGAGATGAGTTTTTAGTGGCTGCTAAGGCTGCTCTGCTGCCTTTCATGGGAGTTATGTTGATCCTTGATGATAAGCAGCCTTGTTATGTTCCTGTGAGACGTGGGGTATGAAATAGCAAAAGTAGTAAAGGGAAGGAACCGATGGTTTCAGCCATGCAGTTTGCCACCCTTGGCATAAAGTAACCCATCCTCCAGCCAGTAATGCCTCACTAAGCCTGCAGTAACGTCCTGCACCAGCTTTTGATAGGTAACATCCAACTTTGCACTGTCTTTGATCCTCTCCACAAAATCTGACTCCACCTTAGTCAGGGCAGCCACATATTCCTGCACCGAGGGTGACCGTCTTGGAGAACATAATCAGTGTTCCTAGAGAAGGGGAACAACTTTCTGTTTGTGACAGACTAGATGCTGTTACTGTAGAAATGACTGTGGTGAGACATGATCTTACAGAATAGAAGGATATCCTTTCGCTCGTGTTGAAGAGTTGGCTGCTACATTGGACGCCCAGAACCAGGCAGCAATGGAGACCCAACGCCAACTCCTGAAATGAAAACCTAAAAAGAGCTCTTTCTCGACATCCAGATTCTTGCCATCCCAGAAGTTTACTTCTTTGCTGGTTTTGGTAAACCTATCATAGATTTTCTCTAGGTTTACACAAGGTTCATAAATTACATCAGGTTCAGAAATCCTAGGTCCAAGTTCCTTGGTTTCTCTGACTAAGGATTTGTGAAATCTACTAAGGTATTGGGCCTTAACAACTAGGTCATCAATCTATTCTATGATATCAAGGAGAAGTTCTTCTTAGGTACTAAGAACATTGATGGTTTTGTTCTTACAACAGTCATCTTTGCATGCCATGGGGGCGTCTGGGCCAATAGAGGTGCTAGAGGAGGCTCTAGAAGACTTTGAGGATGATTGGTTCAACTGGTAGATCTCATTATCACTAGTGTCACTGGATGACTCACTTCCAGTATGTTCTAGTTCAAGGAGTTGAAGAATTTCTTCCTTAGATCTACACTCATTCCTATAATGACCTTTCTTGCCACACTTAAAGCATTGACCTTTGTTGGATGCTTTTTGTGTGGAGTCCTTTCTTCTACCACTGTCCTTGTGGTAATCTCTGGGTTTCTTTCCTTTTTTATAGAAATCATTACCTTTAAAGTGACCATACTTCTGCTTCTATAATACTTGGAGGTTGTTTTCTTTCTAGAGAATTTTCCAGAGTGATCCTTTTCTCTAGATCTTCTCTTGGAAGGGGCTATGGGTGGTAAGCCCTATTGAGTATAGAAGTTTCTTACTTCGTACTTAGCTTTACTCTTGCTGGCTTGGCTTTGTATTTTCATATCCTTTCACATCTTCATTCCTTCACTTCTTATTGTGCTGGATATATCTCCATAGGTTAGGTTATCATAATCTATGATTCCTAAGGGAGTGCTGAGGGTTTCTTTGACCTTTTCGCCAAAGAGTCTGGGTAAGCCGTTGATAAACTTCTCCTTCCAAAATGGAGAGTTACGATCACTTCTGTGCAAGACTCTGGTGGTAAAGACATCTTTATATCACCTATAGTCGCCAAGGGTTCAACAGCTAAGGTTACTCAACTAGTCGTAAATCCTAGATGTGATGTTGCTAGGTTTTCCTATGAAGTGTTTAATGATTGTCTAAATTAGGGTATTAACTCCATCTGGAATGCCTCTGCCTATGCTTTCGTCAAAGATGGGGATTTCTTCCTCATCTTTTTGGATTGCATTCTTGATGTCTTCTCTAGATGCTTCTGTCAGGCAATTCCACCATTGTAGAAATTTTCTTGTGAATTCTAAGGCTATGAGCTCTATGACCTCTATGTGGGGACGGTTCTCATTGAGGTAGTTATTGGCTACCATGGTCATATGATAGATCTTGTTTAGGATTTCCTGTTCTAATAAACCATCTATATTCCATTCATAGAGTTTACCTGTAGATACTAAGAATTGGTTGCTAATATTCCTTTCCTCAAACTGGAGGTCAAAGGGTGCTGATCTAGGATACCAATTCTTGGTTGGTCTGGGATACCAATTCTTGGTTAGGTTGGTCGAGGTCGGATGATGAAGCTTATTCATCTTTAAACCTCGAAACTGGTCTTCTAATTGTTCTATTTCTTTCTCATTTTCTGAATGAGTTTGCCTAGTACTATTAGAGGCTGTATGGATGTCTAAGACATTAGGCTGGGGATTAAGTCGGGGATCTATGCTAGTTGAAGGGGTGGTTGGTTCCTTCTTGACTAGTTCCTCGAGCTTCTAGGCGACAATCTCTAAGGCTGTTTTGTCCTTAGATCTAAGGCTGGTTTGCCTAGTTACTGGTAGCTTGACAAGGGGTTTTTCTAAAGCTAGGATTGGTTTAGCTAGGCATCTTGGCTGGAGGATAACCTTATTTTCTATCCTTTCTTCTACCCTGTTGAGCTGTTGTCCTATGACATTTAGACACTGGTTGGTGTAATTGTTCTGTTCTATCACCTTTTTGACAAGTTTCTCTTCACCAGAAGGAAACCTAAAGGGAGTAGCAATTACTTCAAGTCCTTTATGCTTAATGGTTATGGCTTCTAGGGGAGGGTGACTAGACTGTACAACTTCCTTGTTTTCCTTGGTCCAATTGGTTTTGGTGAGAACGTAAGACTTTTTGTGCCACTCAAAATGGTTCTCAAAATATTCAAAGAAGTGGACATTGCTTGATATCTCTTTCATGAACTCTTGCCATTTTTCTAGCTCTTCAATCTTTTTTTCTTTGGTGTGGTTGGCCCTATAGGCCTCTCTTTTGAATATGTTTCCCTTAGAGTCAAACTCCTTACCTAAAGCCACTAGGTCAAGGGTGAAATATTTTTTTATGGCCATGAGTTCATGATCTGCTAAGGGCTCAGGTTGATATGGTTGCTCCATATCAAACTCGAATGGGGATGGGGTAGATTGACTATGGTTGTCATCTTCATTGACAACTGAGTCTTGTTTGGCTGTGTAGCAAGGGGTGCTAACCTAGGATCTGGTCTTAACTCCTTAGAGTTCTAAACCTAAATCTCTTCTAGATTTTGGAAACAACAGAGGTGATCTAGAAAAGCTACACTGGGATGCTATTCTATCCTTAAGAAGGATATGAGACTGTTTACTTGGTTGGTGAAGATCGATTGGGGATCTGAACTTGGATGTGTCATAGTCTAGAAGTGTCCTAAACCTTGACTGGTCAAAACTTAGTCTTACGGTTCCATCAACTAACTGCTGAACATAGTCTAAGTTTGGATTTTGGGCTGGGTTTTGGATCTGGAGAGAATAGTTTTCATTCTCTAGAGTCCAATCTTGAGGGAATGAGACCTCAAACCACTTCAAGGTTCTGGGTACCTGAATCTTGAATCTAAGATCTATAGTTTGAATGAGAGTGGTTTCTCCCATCTTTCTTTTGTTAAGTGCTTGGACGTTCAAGTTTGTCCTGATGCACTTATAGTACACTCTGTATATCAAAGCTATCTACTGGGTTCCCTGCACCATAAGGGTTCCATGAGATTTGATATTTAGGGTGAGAGCTTTCATGATGTGTGGGTCATGGAGGGAAACTGTAAAGTTGGGAAAACAGTCGAAATGAACTGGTCTGCAACTAAGACTGGTTTCTATGGTTCCTAGGAGGCTGTCATTAAACCTGATATGACGAGTATCACTAAGGGCCATAAGGATTGAACAATTTAATCCTTCTCTAATCAAAGGTTTAACACCGACTTGGACTAAACCTATGTGAAGGTAATGATGTCCTTCCTTTTTGTGTGCTAACAGGGCGGATGGGGTTAACAAGTAACATGTCTCGTATTCCTTGTTTAGATTGTAAATTTGTTCTATAGTTCTAACACGGTAGTCTGTCTTGAAAACCTTTTTCAAGGGCCATAAAGATTTATAGATCTGGTTAGGGGGACCTTAGGGATGTTCCAATCTCCTAATTTTAGGTCAACATCAAACAACTTATAAGATTCTAAATTGAGAATTCTAGTATCTTGTGGAATTTCAGGAAGGGATGATCTAAAACTGGTAGAAGAGTTACTTCTAAACAATCTATTCATAGTTCTGGATTAAACGTTTAGATAAAACAATTAAAGCCTAATTACCTTTATCCTCAAGCTACTGGATCTAACCTTAGATTTGTAACAAAGGTACTTTCCATGACAACTTGCCTTCTCTTGCATTCCATAACCAATTGCTAATCCTCGTTCACCTAAACGCCTATCTCCAGCTAAATAGCTACTTCCAAGGATATCCAAGGCTTACAAGGTTAAACCTGCACTGATCTGGTCTTACGGGTCATAATAGTACTCATATGCAACAAACTGTGGGGTTAAACACAACAACTAGAAAAAGAAAATAACTGGGGGATTAACTAGTTAGCTGAAACAGATTACACGGAATGATTAACTGATAGGATAAAAGAAACTACAACTTGAAGAGCAAATACAATTCACAAAGAGGATAATAGAGGATAATGAAAATGTAACAGATATAGAAATAGATGAATGGAAATGGAAGAGTTATCAGAAAATAGATGTAAAACAGAATATGGGGAAGGGGGTAATTCAACATAATTAATTGATTGAAATTAATGATATGTTGATGCTGAAAATATGGCAGTATAACCGGCCAACTGTGATTGAAATATATATATATATATATATATATATATATTATTCCCCCTGAACAAACCGGAATGACCTCTAATACAGTATTGACAACTTGGATACCTCCTTTGAAAAATAAAAAAGTTTGGAGGTTCCTTGAAAAAATTCATACTTTGACAAATAAAAAACTTTGTGATAATTAAATAAAACTCAAACTAAACTCAGCTGAAATGGGAGTTTACAGAAATCCATTTTCAGCTACTAACTATGAAACTAGTTAACCAAAAACATATAAGATTACCGAATTACTCTTGGCATTGATATTCAAATAAAGTCCAATGATTAAAAGCTTGTAGCATATTATTGCAAAGGGAATAAGAGTTGCAGACTCAATAATATAAACAAATTTGTGACAAACCCTAAGTGGGTGGTTGCATGGCAAAAGTAGTTCATATTTCTAGATATATTTTGTCTCTAAGGAACTTAGAAATGCATGTTTTTATTTTGGTTATTGTCTTGGGCGGAATTAGGAAAGTCTTGGCTCATATCTAGCTTAGAAGAGAAGAGAGCCAAAGGCGAACATGTTAAGTTCGTTGGCATAATATTGTTAAAACATTGTGTTAGACAAAGCTGATATATTGAAGAGAGAGAGAGAGAGAGAGAGAGAGAGAGAGCGCAAATATGAATCAAATTTGCTGGGGTGGGTTTATATATATGGCAGCTGTTATAGCTATTGTCAGCTATTGGTGGTTCACATTTTTTTTGTTTGAATGATAGTTTTGTAAACACCCCCAGTCATACCAGAAGCAATGTAAAAAGCATCAATATGGCACTTAAAAGTTCAAAGAGGAACCTTTAAAGGATCCTCTTGCTTGCATTCACCCTCTTCCTAATTTTTCATTCACTTTCTTGAATTATATTGACAGCCCCTTCACAGTTTTCTTTCTCCTCCTTTCAGATCTTTACAATTGTTTGTTCATAAATCTTGATGGCTCTTGTCACCAATGAAGGAGCTTCATCTTCTTCTTCCACCAACCAACCTAAGAAGTTTGATGTTTTCTTGAGTTTCAGAGGTGAAGATACCCGTCTTGGTTTTATAGGCCATTTGTATAAAGCTTTGTGTCAACGGGGTATTAACACCTTTTTTGATGATAACCTTCAAAGAGGAGAGGAAATTTCTGCAAGTCTACACAAAATCATTGAAAGCTCAAGGATTTCGATAATTGTATTCTCTGAAAACTATGCATCCTCTACATGGTGCTTGGATGAACTTGCTAAAATTGTTGAGTCTAAGAATAATGACCAATTAGTGTGGTCGGTTTTTTACAACGTAGATCCATCAGAAGTTTGTAACCAAAAAGGAAAGTATGGAAAAGCATTATCTAAACATGAAAAAAAATTGAAGGATAACAAGAAGTTGCAGAGATGGAGGAAAGCTTTATGTGAAGCTGCCAATATATCTGGTTGGCATTACAAGCGTGAGTACGTTCCTATATTTAATGACTACTTTTATGCTCATACAATCATACAAGTTCTAATAGTTTTCTCATAAAAGAAAAATTTTAATGGTTTTGTAATGACCAGTAGATTTTATTGTTAAACAACTTCTATTTGATGGCCGTCCATTTCCTTTTTTAAGTTTTCCAAATTATGGGTTTTTTTTTTTTTTTGGTCATATCTTCTACTAAGGCAGTTAGCTATGGGTCAATAGTAAAAAATAAAATAACAAAATATTAGATTTTACCCAAAAAAATAAATTTTAAAAAAACTTAATATTAGATTATCTTACCAAATAATAAGGAGTTTCTCCAATATGTGGTTTAAAATTTTTTTAGAAGAAATTCTTAGTAATTTTGTTCAAGTATTATAAGTGGGATTTCAATAAGTTTGTGCCCCTCATCTAACTAGATTTTCCAAGCAAATTCATGCCAAAAACCTAAAGCTAATTTTCTAGAAAAAAATAATTAGAAAAAATCCTAATAAAGTTATAGTTCTTAGATCTATAAATTACAGTAGGCTTACTTTAAAAAAAATTGTAGATGTAAATTGTAATGCTCAAATTGAATATCTTGAATTTAGTTCAGGTTCATACTTCAATTTTATAATTTAATTATTTATATGTCTTGTATGCTTTGTGAATGACAGCTGTACTGAATTTGAATTTATCCAAGAAATTGTTGAAGAGATCTCAAATTTTAAATTAAATCGGATGCCATTATTTGTTGCTCAATACCCTATTGGAATAAATTCTCGCGTAGAGGCCATAATTTTGCAATTAGAAATTGGGTCAAATGATGTTCGTATGTTAGGTATGTATGGCCCCGGTGGAGTGGGTAAAACAACCATTGCAAAAGCTGTTTTTAACAAAATATTAGATCATTTCGAAGGAAGCAACTTTTTGGAAAATGTTAAAGATAAGTCAGGGAAATTTGATGGCATTATCCAACTACAAGAGATACTTCTTCGTGAGACCCTAGGGATGAATGGACAACTGAAGGTGTGCAGTGAATCGAAAGGAACCATTGCAATAGGGAACATACTTCGCAATAAAAGAATTCTTCTAATTCTTGATGATGTGGATAAAGTATACCAAATAGAAAGATTGATTGGAGGATGTGATTGGCTTGCTTCTGGAAGTCGAATAATTATAACAACAAGAAATAAACATTTGTTACAAACTTTAAGAATACGCCATTCGACTTACAAGGTCAAGGGATTAGATGATCATGAAGCTCTTGAACTATTTAGTATGCATGCCTTTCATAAAAAAAAACCCGAGGAAGATTATTCAAAACTTAGTGATCAGGTTATATGTTATGCCAAGGGCCTTCCATTAGCTCTATCAATAATTGGTGCCAATTTGCATGGAAGAAGTGAAATGGAATGGAAAAGTGCATTAGATAAGTACAAAATGATTCCTGACAAAGATATTCAAAAAGTACTCCAAGTAAGTTATCAAGGATTGGATGAAACGGAGCAAGATATTTTTCTTGATCTTGCATGTTTCTTCAAGGGTCATTACAAAGATTATGTTATAGATATACTAAATTCTTGCAATCTATACCCAGTTATTGGTATTAAAAATCTTATAGATAAGTGTCTCATAACTATTGATCAATTTGACAAACTATGGATGCATGACTTGCTACAACAAATGGGTAGAGAGATTGTTCGACAAGAATCACCACAAGTACCTGGATTACGTAGCAGACTATGGTATTATAAGGATGCTTTTGAAGTACTAACAGAAAATAAGGTATAACTTCATTTCATTCACCTTTTTACTTTTTTTAATAGGGAAAATTTAATGACTTTGTTTTTTATTTTTTTTTTCTTGATATAATTTCTTTTTTCTTTATTTATAAAAGAACATTCAAGTTTGTCAACATGGTTAAAATTTAGTAGTTATTATATTTTTAGTAAATTATTTTGTATGATGTGATTCACTAAATGTTTTGTCCAATTAGGGATCTGATAACATTCGAGGCATAATGATAATCTTGCCTGAACCAACAAAGTTGCCACTAAAAGCTAACTGTTTTGAAAAAATGGGAAATCTCCAGTTCCTTTTGGTTGGTAATGTTGATATTTGTGGAGATCTTGAATATCTTCCCAATGGATTAAGGTTGCTTGATTGGCCTAGACTTCCTTCATCTTCCTTACCAGCCAAATTCCGTCCTCAAAACCTTGTTGTACTTAACATGCCACAAAGTCCCATTATATTGGACAAGATTTACAAGGTATAGTTAAATTTAATTATTTATAAATTATTATATAACTTCATTAAACTATATTTTAACATTTGTTGAAGTTAAATTTTGATTTTTTTTTCCCTACAGAGGATACAATGTAAGAGCTTGACATATATGAATTTCAGTTCTTGTCAATACATTAGAAAATTGCCGAATTTATTGAGTGCCACCCCAAACATAAAGGAATTGAATCTCCGGGGATGTAAAAAATTAGTCAAGGTTCATGACTCTATTGGATGTCTTGCTAAGCTTGAAAGCTTGAATCTTGGGAGATGCTCTGAACTTCGAATTCTTCCAAGCTTCATCTCAATGAAGTCTCTTAAACTTTTATATCTTTATCGGTGCAAAAAGGTTAAGAGGTTGCCCGATATTCCACAAGAAATGAAAATTTTAAAGTATCTATGTATGGCACACACTTCCATTAGAGAGCTTCCTCCATCGTTTAGGAATCTCACTGGGCTTGAGCGATTAGATTTTGGTTCCTATTTCAATTTGTGCCATCTTCCAAGAAGCATCAATCAATTGCAACATCTTCGCATACTCTCACTTTATGATAATGACAATTTTCAACAATATTTGTCAAATTGTGGTTTTCTGAAGTTGAATTTTCTAAAAAAGTTGACTTCTGATTTCATTCCTTCAAATAAATGTTTATTATCTGGAGTGAGCCCCCAAGAAAGCATTGTCAAATTCAATAGATTACAGTCTCTTCTAATTAGGAATTCCAAGTTCCTTCAGAAAATTCCTGAGCTTCCAGAAAGTATAAGAGAAGTACAAGCAATAAATTGCATCTCGTTGAATTCAGAATCAGTGAGAAAATTATTCCTTCAGGTACCCTTCTCTCTTAAAGTAATAATAGAAACAATTTTGGTTACCTTTGCAAATACATTGCTGGATTTGCTAAATTTAAATTTCTCTAATTTCCAAATTGTATGCAGTTTAGAAGAAAGTTAGAGCTTCCACAAAATACAAAATATGAAGACAGCATTTTAATGGATTCACATTCACAGTGCAAATTACTGCATCAGATTGATTACTCTTCCAAGATTGATTACTCTCTCTCCCACCGCAAGCCCTCACACACTCTACATGAGTTTCTGATGGATTCTACAAGGCATTATGGAGAGTCATATAATATTACAGTAACAGGAAAGAAGATTCCAAAATGGTTCAACCATCAAAGTATTGAAAGTTCCATATCATTTTGGATTGGTCCTGAATTTCCAACAATTGCGGTTTGTTTCGCTTTTCATCTAGTTCCGTTGAAGGACAATTATGCTAATAATGATAAGTATTGTTCTATTCATGATGATTTAATCAACTGGAATTGTAATGTCAACATTTTCACCAACGGTCATAAACAACCTTTCACGTTGGGGAGGAAATTTCACTATCTGACGTGTGATCATCTGTGGTTTTATGGTAATTCTCATAGCAAATTACAGCAGTATTTCAGAAACATAATGCAAGGTGATCGGAATCTTGTTGAGGTTTCATGTAAAATCTCTTGGTGGAGTAGTAGAAACGGAAAATTCGCTCCTGTGATTGCAAGGATGGGGGTACATGCAGAATGCATTTGTCATCCTCTAAACTTTGTTATCATCGATGACAACTCTCAAAATGTTGATGACAACTCTGACTACTCTGAAAATGTTGATGACAGCTCTGATGACAATTGACACAGAGCTTGCACCTTTACTATCTCCTTTCTCCACTTCTAATGGGACCATCTTTAGTGCATTCAAGCAATGATGGTTGTGATTTGGTTTTGTCATCAATTGCCCATATGACTCAAATGGGTCTGACTTGGTTTTGGGATTTGACTCAACCATTGGAGTTAGGTTTGATTTGGCTTCCTCTACAATGGTCGGTCCGTCTGCAAACTATGATTCTAGCTTCAACCCATATCCATAGTAGAAGAAAATGAGAACCTCTTGATCAAATTTTGAGGAAACATGGCAAGGTATTGTTATTTCATTAAAACTGTTTTCCTTTGCATCATCTTTGTTGAATGCCAGAGTATGTCTCTCTCTTTAGTTGTACTAGTAAGTTTCCCTATAATGTTTTATGTAAATTTGTTTTTTGGAAAATATTATAAATATATGATAGCATATTTATTATATAACTTTGTTAGTAATGAGTTCATCAAAGAAAGTAACAATTATAAATTGTACACATATATCTATTATAATTATTTTGTTCAAGTAATGAGCAATAATTAAAACAACTTGGAGTAATATTGTATAATAAAAGCTGATTCATTCTATATTATTGATTTTTATTATGTGATGTAATAAAAAGCTTCATTACGATTTTTTTTTTCTTTAATGCTTTGTTATTGTGGTATGGTGACGCTTGTTATCATCATTAGTTTCTCCATCTTCAACATTTGAAATTTAGTCCATCCATATTTGTTCAATTTTTGGGCTTTCATCATTTTTTTTTTTTTTTTTTGCATCATTTGTGTTAATCACTAAGGAATTGGCACCAAGAGATTCTTGATTGGATCTTACAAAGTTTGGACTTTGTCGCTAAGATTTTTCGTAGGTATACGCATTTATATTAAATTAGCTTGTAACCCCACGCATATGCATAGATATACTTAAAGATATACAATAAAATGCATAATATAATTTCTATATATATAATTTAAATATAAATATTATTGATAGTCATTTTTATATTTTGTTAACTCTTTAAAAAAAATTTAAGGATATTATTAAGTAAAAAATGTAAATTGTCCATTTTTTAAAAAGATTATTGTGAATCACTTTTTTTTTTACAATTTATTTATTCTAAACTTTTTGGTTTTTGTATTTGATAACTCACTAGGATGAATATTTATAATGTGGTCTCACATTTGATTCTAAAATTAAGAAATAAAACTTTTTAAGAATAAATAATTTAAGACACATGTCGCAAAATTAAAACTCTAATTTGAAATTCTAATTTTAGTTTCTCTCAGTTTCGCCTATTATTATTATTATTATATATATATATATATATATATATAGATTTCAATGATGTGACATTTTTGGTAAATGTTTTTATTTTTTATTTTGTTAATTTTGGAATAGTGCAGCAAAAAGAATTAATATAGCATATTGGATTGTGTACTTTTTTTTTTCTTCCATACCTTTTTATCATTTGAAGGTGCATAAAATATCTTAACAACTATGTAATTTTCAAAACCATCCTTTAGATTGAATTCATTCAAACGAATTAGAGAAATCCTTTTTTATCCTTTTTTTTTTTTCAAATCACGTGGGATTCCTTCTCTAATATTAATATTTTTACAATAATTTAAATAAGTTGTATCTCAATTTATTTTTCAACAAGATCTCTTGTAAATTTATTTAGGATTTTCTCGGCATCTTGATCAAATATAACAAAATTTGTTTGGTTAGTTACATCAAAAACTTCAATTTGAACCCTGTATCTGAAGTAGTTTGCAATTGTATATATATAGTAGTTATAGTGAGATAAAAATATTATAAATATTTAGAGAGTATGTAGTTAATGTGAGTGCCTCTAACTTTGGGATAGAAAAATTTATTTTTGTTTCACATCTTGCACACTAAAATGATTCTACTTGTGGTTTGACATTCCTTTCACAAAGTAGCCACAAAATGCAATACCAACCCATTGTCGTATCAATGTTACTTATGATTGCAATACCCTAACAATTCACATCTTACAATGAACTTCAAAATTAATATGTATTTTTTTTTAATGTAAATAATATGATGTATTTTTTTTTTTTTACGTAAATGATGAGCATAATTTAAAATGATTAACAAACCTATTTCGTAAGATCTCATTCAATGCATTTTATCTTTACTATTGTCTTCATATTATTTAAAGATAAATCTTCCTATGAAAATTGTTTTGCATGTATTTTTGGTATTTCTTGTATAGGATCATGTTTTTGACCATTCCTATAATTGAATTTTTTAAAGAAAACATTAAATTAATGGCATTTTGTGAGATAGTATATGTTATTTATTAGACTTTTTTGTTATTATAAATTTAAGAAATATGCACTTGTCAATTATTTTAGCAACCTCAAGGATCTCAAGATTTATATATTTTTGTTGCACTGGTCGATGACAGAGAATTAGTCTACATAAAATGCATAGAACATTATCAATAGACAAAAGCATATTGAATTGAAATTGGGGGAAAATGAAGACATGATTTCATGAGAATGAGATTTTCTAGAAGTATCATCTATATATGATAGAGGAAGAAGAGAGTTTGTGAAAGGGTAAGAGTTTTTGCTTTGATTTACACGTGGAAAGAGTCAAACTTGGGTCATAATATGTAAGGTAAGAACAAGGCTTGAATTTTTCATAAGGTTTGATATACTTTTAAAAGGTAGTCCATTTTATAGTGAATAACTTTTGGTCTAATTGATCTAACTGTCAAGAACGGTCCATATTTTGTATAATAGTAAAAAGAATTTGAGGAATAGTAAAAAAAACTTAATAAAAAGAGCTAAAAATAAGTTACTATAATCTATCAGGTAATAGTAAAAAAAACTTAATAAAAAAAGGTAAAAATTGTTAAATGCAATATTAGAGTACCATGTGGCAGGATCTCGTGCACTCTTAGATGAGATCTCTGCTTTTATATATATATATATATATATATATTGATTGATTGATGATTGTTTGATATGCATCTTTGTCACTTCTCGTACTCTTTCACTAAATTAACGTGCTCATTAATAAAGGGGTACTAAGCCAATTTGAAAGGATATAGTTATGCAAAGAAAAGAACAGAATTAATAAAAGAAACTAGTAATTTGATCTGTTGCATCTATGGGCAAAGAAGTTTTCGAAATTATTCTAGAAAAAAAAAAACAAAAAACTTTAAATTGTTCTGTTTAGTGGACAAGTAAATCCAAGATGAATATTATAATTTATATTGATGAAGATCGACCTACTTGGTCATAGTAAAGAGATTACTTGTAGTGAATTTGAATTATTGGTATAATTAGGTGAGCATATTTTTTATGGGATTTTGAAGGTGGAGAGTGGTATTTGGCAGCTGAGGCCTGCCCAATTTTGGCAAAAGTAAGCATTTATTTATTAGGAATAACAGAAAAATAATGGTTCTTTTTTTTTTCAAATACTATTTTATGATTTTAGTTGTCCTAACATGCAGATGAATTTCGTGATTGTGGTTATAAAAAAAAGGGCAACTGAGGCCTTAATGCTATGATCACCTGCCTAGACTTCTGCATGGTTAGAGCCATTTTCCAATGTTGATTTCCCTCCAATTGTTTGGGTGTAGTGTACTAGTATTTATTTTATCTTGGTTGTACTTTCACAAGTACAACTTGTTGAGACATACTAATTCTGTATCATCATTTGTTTGAAAAAAATTCTTTATCATGTTCTGTTGGAAGATTCATGTTCTCGTACAATATATATAATCACACTGTTTATTGCTTCGCAGGGTATTCAAATAAACGTGCAACAATGCTTCTACCAAGTGAGAGATCTCATGCATGGGTCGATTTTTACTAGTTGGACATGTTTTTAATACATTTTCTGCTTAAGATGTTGCCTTAGAAGTTAGAATTCATGGCTAGCCCTTTCTTTTTTATTCAGACTTCAAGACTCCGAACTAAGGATTTTTTTTTCTTTTAAGGTATACTGTTTTGGTTTCCTCTGTTTTGATGTCTATTCTTCTTCTTACTCTAACCTGCTGCCCAATTTTTTTCTTTATAGGCATTTAAATGATCCTCTCACTCTTCATTTTTAATGCCGAAGTCTCTATATATCTTTACAGGCTGTGGAGTTGAACGAAGTGTTTTATTTATTTTAGAGGTTTAAGGCTTAGTGGAGGAGAGTTTTATTAGGCTGAGGACTTGAACTAAGGATTTATTTTCTTTTCTCCTCTTAGTGCTGACTCCATTGGTTTTCATACATAGGTGTATGAAGTTGGTTAAATAATCAGTCTATAAATGCATATACATTCTCATTCGATGTTATCCTAAATACAATCCATTAATTAGAGCCACTATGAATATGTCTAACATCTCCCCCAAATTCTTTCCTAAATTCTCCAAACAAAACAAGCAACAGAAAAAGTTCTGCAATTTGGAACTAAATCTGTAGAAATTATTATAGTCTCTTATGATCTCTAGCACTTAAATGAATTGAAGGTCAACAAAAGAAACACTAGATTTTTTGTTTAATCTTAAAGCATTTTAGTCTTCTCTAACAATCCCCTTCCCCTTCCCCCCACCCCTTAAAAAAAGTCTAAAATACCGAATGAAACAAGCAACAGAAAAGGTGATGAAAGAAAATGCTAGCAATTTGGAACTAGAACTATAGACATCATTATGACTTCTATTTTCACTTGGAGATATTATGGAATTCTATCTTCAAGTTTGGGTTGTTTTATTTTTTCAGGAATAAATTGTAAGTAGATTTGTTTAACTGATATGGCCCTAATTTTCTCTTAAATTGCATATGCAGATCTCAAAAGTATGGGAGCTTCCTGTCTCTTTTCTTTTAAAACTAACTACCACAATTTCAAAATGCTGCAGATTGTATGCATGAGTCACACTTTTTATATGCTTGCAACTAATTCATGCCTTTTGATCATCCCATTGTCTTCCTCCTTCCACACACCCATTTCCCTTTCTGGTTTATGGTACTCTTTGGCCAAGAGGAGATGCCTACCAATGCGAGAGAGAGATCAGCTGGTTCAACCTGTTGCATGATAGATGCCAACTACGAGGATTGAATAGATTTCTGTTTGAAAATTGGTAGCTTGAAGCTTGAATTACACTGTGTGGATAATTATTGTAACAACCAAAGGAAAGTGCTAGCCACATTTGGGCTTATTAGCTAAAACGACTAGTCAAGTTGTAAATAGGGTCCTCATAATCACTTTTAAACCCAATATCCATTTAGAAAACACATGATGTGAGACTCAATGAGATAGGAAATGGGTTATGGAAGAAAATTTAGGAAGCCTACTTTGGAGACAATGAAAGGACTTGCACATAAGTCATATCCAAGCTTAATGAGGGAAGAGGGAGATTTGTATTTGGAGTTAATGAAACATGAATTGTGTTAGGAAGTCTAAAATTTACTGCAGCACATCAACTCATTTACATATGCTTATAGGTCTTATTAGCTTGCTGAAAAATATTTTAATGAACATAATTATGAAATAGTCTTTTAAGCATATGACTTAGATTTCTAATGTGCACTCTGCACAGGTATTGCACTTTTATTTTTGATAATCTGCACAAGTCTTACGCTGACACTAACAAAATTAAGCAACATTGGGAACTTCAGAAAATAGATAATTTGTGCGATCCACCAACCTAGGAGTAATGGATCCGCAAAATTTGGTGATAAGTAAGAAATAGTATAGCATCATAAAATGGTCTAGAACTTTTTTCTTTTCTGGATATAATAGTATGGATTAGAATCATCTGTCATTTGCTTTAAATTTGGTGGGGATTATATGTAATTGGAGGAGACTCCACCCCGTGTACAAAGCTTAGATATCTCCAATGTACAGTTATTTGTAATTATTAGTGAATTTCTTTTATATATATATATATATATTTGTAAAATTTCAAACATATACAAATTACTTCACTACCATGTGAAACTAACTTACCTTTCAAAGTTTGGGAGGGAAAAAATTCTTGCATATGTTAGCCTTTTTCTTGATTTTTTTTTTTTTTTAAATATCTTTTTCAAAATAAGAACACAACGGTAGCCAGTAAAATGGGCCTATTGAGAACAACAGCCTAGAAAGCACAGGTGCAGCTCCAGGGCCACCACTCCTGCACCCAACACTCGGCGATGCGCTGCTTTGCGTTCTTTTTCTTTTCGTTTTCCAATTCACTCCAAAATCTATCGAAATCGGCCAAAATTGGCCAAACCTGGCCGAAATACATGTTAAAAAATAAAATAAAATAAAAACTTGAGTTGATTTCTTATTTAGTTATTAACTTATTATATATTTGTCAAATTATTTGTAGGTTAAACAACTTAAATTGAAATCACAAAATTATTTGTACGTAGTTATTTTTGCTCTTAAATTGGTATATGTTTACCATTTTATGAAAATATATTTAATAATTTGTAAACAAAAATATATTTAATAATTTATTAGTAAACGTATCTTGCCGCACCCGCACCCTACATTTTCAAAAATTGTCGAGTCTTGCACCCGCACCCGAACCTGAACTCGAATCCGTACCTGTGCTTCATAGAGAACGACAAATTGGAACTTGTGATTCATGAATGTTGATTTGGATTTGGACTTTGGATGCTCTCTTTTGTTTTTAATTTTATATTTACAGATGGGAGATGTGACATTTGTCAAATTTCTATGTGTTTAATAGATTTGGTTACAGGGCAAGATGGACTTCAGCTTATGTCTCGACTTTCCACTGTGACATTCTCAGTTCTTGTGCACAGACCCCCAACTGGCATCTTTAGCTTTATAGGGGTTTGAGTAAATTGGATTGTAGGTGCAACAGGATTTCTTTTCTGGTTTCCAAGTGGGAAAGGGAATTGAGATTTCTCACTTCTCTATAGATGACCATTTATCATCTTCTTGTGGAGATGTACAACTGAGCTAAGCTATCTTAGTTTTCTGCTTCTTTTCATTGAGACTCCTGAATTAAAAATGAAATGGGTTCTATGGGAGAGTATTGGCAGTTTTTTAAGGCTATAAGGTAGGCTCTCTTTTCATGCCAATATAAGTTTGTGGTTGCTGCTAGAAGCTATGTTTTAGGCTGCTTGGAATACTAATATTATAATCCAAGGATTGAATCGTAGGGCCATGAAATTTACAATGTTTGTAGTCTTGATTAAGATGATATTATTAGTCTTATCTACTTTCACAATCATTATCTTCAAATCAAATGTATAAGCAAGCTAAAATGGCAGTCCATACTTTTAAGATGGAAAATACTAAAATCACGAACTATTTTACAAAATTGCTAGTGCAGAGAATGGTTATTGATAAGTAAAAAAAGTGATGTTAGTGGTTGGTCTAGATGAAAACTAGTAAGAATTTGTTATATCAATAGTTTGTAAAAATATTGTACAACAGTTTGTAGTTGTAGAATTACTCACTAACGGCTCCACGTTCAATTCAGGGTAGTCACAAGACCACCCTGACCTGAAAAAAAAAAAATTTATTATATATAAAAAAAAAATTAATTTTTTAATCCTTAAAATATATTTGTGACCACCCTAAATATTTTTAGGCCCAACATAATTAAATTTTGGACAAAATTTGGTTATAAACTAAGACTATAACTCTATTCAATTTTGTATTTTTTGTTATACGTGAATTTTGACAAATTCACAAATAAATTACATTTTTTTTATCCTCCATACTTGCAAAATTTCAAGAAGATCATAGCTATGTCATCAATTAAATATTTAAATTTTTAATTTTTGTAGTCTAAATTTATACGTAAAAAATAAATTTAAGGATCAAAAGAAAATGACATACAATTGACATAAAATTTGACATACATTTTAAAAATATAAAGAACATACAATTCAACAATTAGATTTACAAAATATGTGACTATGTTAATTTATTTATTTAATGAGAATTGTAGCTTTAGGATACAATTAAGTTTGCAGCCAAACTTTGTCCTTAAATTTTTAGTCCCCTTAAAAATATATTAGATCCTTGCAAATAAAAAGAAAAATCCCAAGAAAATTTTTGTCTAACTAAAATTTTGATAGAAGTGTAACTTGCAACATTAATAATGAGACTATCAAGCAAAAATTTCAAAATTTAAAAAAAAAAAAAAAATTGTAGAAAGAAAATGTAAGACTTTTTGTATTTTTGTGTGCGTGGTTTTTTTTTTTTTTTTTTTTGGATCAAAATATGAAGTTCTCTTTTAATTAAATTTTATGTGATTTAAATTTTTTAATGATCACCTTGAAAAATATTTCTAGAACCGCCACTGGCATTACTCGCTTAAAGATTTATTTTCTTTCAGATGAAAATTTACTCTTGTCATAATTATGCTTACCATATTTTAGGAAGAGATGTTGGAGTATAGATTCTACCATCAGGTGGGCTTTCATTCTATGTATTGAATATGAGTTTGTTCGATAATTTAAGGTATTCTCTTCTTTCCTGAGTGTTCCAAGTAAATCCTCACGTAAGTGCAATATTATTTATTTGCTCAAATTATTGGTCTAATACAAGTAAATATTTTTGTGAGAAGATATATTATAATGACAATTTTTCATTTTAAACCCGATAGTTTAAGGGTATAACAAATTAAACCCTGAGTTTTAAAAAAATAACAAAATAAATTCTTCACGTATATAAAAGCTCAAATATAATATCATTCTATTTACACGTATAGTTGCGAGGTTTAATCTGTTATATTTTTTTATTAACCTCACTCTGATTTTATGAATATAATTTTGAGCATCTCGATATGCTAAATGCTTGCCATTGAGCGAAGTCCAATTAATATATTTATTAGCAAAAATGTTTTACTATATGCTCCATGAGTTTGTTTAAAAATCACAAAATATTCAAAATGACGTAGCTAAAGGAAGTTGGTATCTCATATTATACGACACCCACCAAATCTGGTCGGAGTTTGATGATCTCATTGCAGCATCATGCTCAAAATTTCATACCCATACGCAATCTCTCACTTGGTCAAACTTTTAACAATCTTTTTTTCTTTTTTTTTTTGGGCTTTTGAGTCTTTGACTTACGCTGTAGTTTTTTTTTTTTTTTGATAAGCTGGACTTACGCTGTAGTTAATACTTGTTACGCACATCTTGTTGTACACATGCAAAAATTGCATTAAAAATGTGACTTGAAATTGTTACTTTTAGACTTTGAAAAATACTTGTTACACATTTTGTTGCGCACACACGAAAATTGCTCTGAAAACATAACTTGAAGTTGTACTCTTAGACTTTGATCTCGCCTCAATTGGAGTATTGTGCTTGCAGACATGCCATCAGTGTTCAGATATGTTGAACAACCATGCACCAAATTCACTTTTGTGTCACATGCAAATCTTCTTAGTCAAGACTCAAACGTACGCGTGCTTCCCAAACCAAAGGAATACAAGTCCAAGGCAGGCAATTAATTCTGGATTTTTTAGATAGAAGATTGCTTATTTGCTTGTACAAAGGAAACAGTAGGCAATTAGTAGGAACATATAACTTGTCTCTCTTACCAAAATCTAAACCTACTTACGTGTGGTTAGCAAAAAAAAAACTACTTACGTGTTATATCAATATTATAAAGTATAAATGTGATACTTTAAAATTAATACAATAAACTCGACCAACTTTCCTTGACGTAATAGGAAACCTTTTTTCCACTTTAATATTCATTTCATCCAAACCTTCTTAAAGATAATTCAATTTGTTGATTATCATAGGAAAGCAAAAGCCTCAAAGAGACAGAGATATGGAAGAACCGAGTAAAGGGTTTGTGAGGGCGGACATGTTAGAAGACATAAAGAGGATAGACGAGCAACTTCAGAGGCATCTAAACCGAGTATGGGCAATGCAGAACCTTGACAAAGAAAACAAAGTGAGTCTCACCCAAAAACAAGACTGGGAAATTGATTCCACTAAGCTTATCATAAAACAAGTGATTGCTCATGGTGCCTTTGGTACCGTCCATAGAGGCCTCTACGATGGCCAAGACGTCGCCGGTAATTGCAATTTCTAATTAAGCCTCTTTTCTTTCTTTAAGAGATTTTAGATTCAGATTTAGTGACCCCATTTTTTTTTCTGTATTATAAATTCTTAGTTAAAGTCTTGGACTGGGAAGAAGGAAAAAGAACAGAAGCGGAAATAGCATTGCTTAAGACTTCTTTTAGACAAGAGGTTTCTGTTTGGCATAAACTTGATCATCCTAATATTGCTAAGGTACGTAATGAATTTACTCTCTTAATTTGATGTATTCCTTTTTTTAGGAAAAAAAAAAAAAGGTACTGTTTAATTAATCTATACGTGAAAACATTTCTTTGCAAAAATTTATAATTTTTGGTTGATTTTCACTTGTGAATATGAGATAGAAATTAAAATTCAGTTGCTTGTTTAATGAATACTGGCATCAATCTTAGCCTAGTTGCATATTCGATATTACTTGATACCTCTTTCACATTTTCCTAAGTCTTGCTCATTTGTATTAATTAAGAGAGAAATGTGATAATTTTGGATATATATACATGGTCGTTCTAGCCAACAAAAGTAAACCATATATTGTCGATGTGTCTTTCTTAAAATTAGTAGTCAATAAATAAAATAAAATAAATTTTAAAATTTTTATTGATTTAGAGAATCGTGTGGTTGTCCTCCTATTATTGCATTGCAATAAATGTTGCTTTTCATCTAGCATGAACTTTCTTGATTCGTATAACTACTTGCATTGACAATATCGGATCATGCTAGGGCCTTCCATGTTCATCCCAAAACAAAAAACCAAAAAAAAAAAAACACAAACAAACAAACGAAAAATTGCCTTCCATGTACAAAAGAGAGTTTTGACTCTCTCTCTCTCTCTCTCTCTCTCTCTCTATATATATATATATAACCCTGATTCACATGCCCATGGATCTCATTTTTCTTTTTTCTTTTTTCTTTTTTTTTTTTTCCTCAGTTCATAGGAGCTACATTGGGTACATCAGGCTTAAAATTCCAAACGCATAAAAAGCGAGTTGACATGCAAAATACTGCTGGTTGTGTTATTATTGAGTATTTTCCTTGTGGTACTCTAAAATCTTACCTGATAAAGAACCGGGAAAGGAAGTTGGCTTTCAAAAATGTTGTACGAATTGCACTGGATCTTGCAAATGGGTCAGACAAATTCCTATCCCACTTCAATTCTCTTACATTTCTCTAATGTTGCAACTTACATTAATTAAATACTATTTGGGTTTCATAAGTCTAAGGAAAACATTTTCACAAACATTTTCTCACAACTGCTTACATGTCATGCGGTGATTGGTAATTTGTTACATAATAAAAACGATGTGAATGTTCAACTCACCTGAATGGGACAAGTCTAGTATCACACATGTATTTTGCCACAATTTGCACGCCTCATAAAGCGGATATATTGGATTACTTTTTACCAAATACCAATAGCAAATCAATGTATAAGTGATGTATTTAATCACAAGTAGTTCGCGCATGTGCAAGTTGTGGCAAAATGTTTAACAAAGATGTACATCTTGAAGCATTTCAAATAGTCCATGCCCAGTAGTTTATTGCAGTAGCACATAAACAACTAATTACTTAAGGAGACTCTACCCTCTTCTTCCTTATAGGTTGAGTTATCTTCATTCTCGGAAGATTGTTCATAGAGATGTAAAGACAGAAAACTTACTTCTTGACAAGAATCTTACTCTAAAGATAATAGACTTTGGTGTCTCACGGCTTGAAGCTTCAAATCCTATTGACATGACTGGCGGTACAGGGACCCTTGGCTATATGGCTCCTGAGGTATAGTTCCTATTGTAATTATTTGACTCCGTTACTTTACAATTTTAGAACTTATAGTTTTCTTTGCTTTATATTTTGCCATTTTTTCATCTTAGAATTTTCTTTACAACCAGTCATGTAAGAAAGTTGTGGCAAAGTGTGTAAAATAGGCTGTGATCCTATAATTGTTGTTAATGTTGTGATGGCCTAAAGTGAGGTGCCATGTGATCGAGAATGCGAATATTTGGGTGAAAAATTTTGTGCTTGTAACAAGGTTGTGTAGAAACTTTACTAAGTGATACTATGTAGAAGCAGGAAATTAAAAATAATTGCCCATAAATTCTATAAATTAAAAGATTCTAAGATTTTTTTTTTTTTGTCACTTTTAAGAACATCTGACCAAGTTTTATTAGTACTATCGTTTTCCTTTAGTTAATTTTTGCAAATAATTCCTGAATCCAATACATTTCTAGCTTAATCATATGATGTCAATTTGATGCAGGTACTTGAAAATAAACCATATAACAGAAAATGTGACGTGTACAGTTTCGGAATTTGCTTGTGGGAGATATATTGTTGTGATATGCCATATCCTAACCTTAAATTCTCAGATCTGACTTCTTCTGTTGTTTATCTGGTATATAATTTCCTTCAACTTATCTATCTTTGACATGTATTATTGCACATTAAATAAAGCTTGACAAATTTTGTACTTAAAAATGTAGAGCATGAGGCCAGACATACCAAGCTGTTGCCCAAGTTCTCTAGCAGAAATTATTACACGATGTTGGCATTCAAACCCCAACAGAAGACCAGAGATGAAAGAGGTAGTAACCATGTTAAAAGCCATTGACACTTCAAAAGGCCAAGGGATGACACCTTTGTATGGATCACAGGGTTGTTTATTCTTCTGCTGCCTGTGAGGACCTTCAAGTTGTACTTATCTAAATCAGGGAGCAGAAAAGCTTGTAATATAACAAACATATTCAATTTGTATAGAATGCTTTCAGTATTTCTTTGTTATATTATATTTATTGGGAAAACGATGATAAGCCTCTACTATTAACAAAAAGCCCCACATCACTTTGTATGAACTATATGTATCTCTTTGTTTGTTCATCTTTTTTAAGTCTTTTCCAAGAATTGAAGGACGGAGTCAAGAACTTAGAGTTAGGGGTGAAAATATAAACAAACAAAAAATTTTTAAACTTCAAATTAATGAGCATCCATTTAGTATTAACAAACTATCAACATATAAAAAGATACAAAATTATTGTTTCTTAATACAATACAATGTAATCAATTATGAAAAGAGAACTCAACATTTTTTTAAATCTTCGAAATCATTTATGATTGAATCTGTACTAAATGTCACAACAATGTCCCTTTTAATAAATAACATCATAGCGTTCGCAAAAAATTCCATTTTGTTGCAAATGTCAACTTTAGTGACATTCCTAATTAAAAATGTTCACTCTGTAGTTGTAGTAAAAACTAAAAGAGTAAGTAGAAGCTTATAACCACTCTACAAACAAGCAGGTCGTATTCTAATTTTCTAGGTCCCACCGTCCACCCAAAAAAGTATGATCACTCTAGTTCTATCTAAAACTTTTTAAAGGGCTATGCTATTTATTTTGGGTAAAATTGGTTATTTGGGATTTTTAAATTATAATAAATAAATAAATAAACTTTGTTATTGGTAAATTTTGTTGTTGAACTAATTTTGTTTTAGATTTTAGATTTTAGTACTAAAATTATTAAATTTTGAACCAAATTATACGAATTATTAAATTTTGAACCAAACTAAAACTAAGTGTAATTTTATTGAACCAAAAACAATAAGTGATGTATTTAATCACAAGTACTTAGATTTTGAACCAAATTATACGAATCGTACTTAGATTTTAGATCTTAAATAAAACTACTTAGACTTTGTCTACACTTATTTATTTATAAAAGTATAAATTTATTAATACTTCAAGAGAAATATACATCAAAAGCAACCATAAACTATCCAAATTTATATCTAAAAATGAAATTTCTTTTTCAATTTTAGTATTTTATTAATAATAATTAGATGATGATGCATTTTTATCAATTTTTTAAAATTATTAGTACTAAAATTTGCAAGTGGTTAAAACCACATGCCACTCGCAATTGATGACGAGGGCTAGTATATAATTTTCCTTTTTTTTCTCCTTTTTGGTTAGTATTTTAAATATAGGGTAAACTAAGTATTTGGTTCCTAACCATTACACTATGGGTCCGTTTGGATGGAGCTTATTTTTGCTGAACTGAAAATTGAAACTGAAATCACTGTAGCAAAATAATTTTTTAATGTGTGAATAGTATTGCGGGACCCATTTTTTATAAAAAATTACATGAACAGTGCGTGAACAGTGCCAAACAGTGATTTTTGTCTCCCGCACAGTATGAAAAAACGTGCATGAACAGTGCCGGTTACTGTTCATGCACGTTGAAAAAAAAAAAAAAAAAAAAAAAAAATCAGAAACGGAAACGGGCTGCTGGATCCAAACACATAGATAGTATGTGTTTGGATCCAGCAGCCCGTTTCCGTTTCTGCGTTTTCTCTTTTTTTTTTTTTTTTTTTCAACGTGCATGAACAGTAACCGGCACTGTTCATGCACGTTTTTTCACTGTAGCGGTACTGTGCGGGAGACAAAAATCACTGTTTGGCACTGTTCACGCACTGTTCATGTACTTTTTTAGCAATTTTTTATAAAAAAATGGGTCCCACAATACTATTCACACATTAAAAAATTATTTTGCTACAGTAATTTCAGTTTCAATTTTCAGTTCAGCAAAAATAAGCTCTATCCAAACGGACCCTATATGTCAATTTAGTTCTTGAGATTTCAAATATATTAATTTGATTCCTAACATTCCAATATTGTGTTAAAATAGTCTATAAAATTAAATGATAGATGAAAAATACTGATGTGACTAACGGCCCAAATAAAAATTCATTTTTATACCATATGTAATGCCACATGAAATAAAAAATAAAATTAAAAAATTTTGGTCATAAGAATCTGCTTTAAAATTTTAATTATAAAATAAAGTAAAGAAAATCATTTGAACCCCAAACACCCTTCAAACTAAGACCCATGGCAACCCTTCTCCTCCACTAATTTACAAACCCCAAGAAAACCATCACTGTGCAGTCGAGACTATGGGCTCGTTTCTTCAAGCTCTGCCCAACCTATACAAGCCTCCGAGAGTACCTAACAAGTACCCATAAATGTCTTGCCAGATAATGTAAACTCTCTCAAACTGTTTTATAGGATTAGTTGAGCTAGTTAAATTTATGAAGGTGTGCAAATTATGTTACTCGTACCACGGTTATAAACAGATTCTCCTCAAGAAGTACCGTTAATGAATTGTAAATTATATTTGAAAGTTTCAGGACACCATTCATATCTCTTCTTACCAAATATATCTTATAAAACCATCCGGGACCAAAGAATTAAACCCACTGAGACCAAAAAAATAAAAAAAATAAAAACAAAGAAGATAAAGGTGAGTGTGACTACACCAAAAAAAAATAGAAAATATATATAGTTGAAAGAAATTTATTATATATAAATATTGTAATGAATTTAGACTTCTAATCAATATAGGAGTGCTCATAAAAAAAAAAAATCAATATAGGAGTTATAAGAGAATAAAAACTATTAATAATGGTGATGTATCAGGAATAAAAATAATACTTAACAGATAAATAAATAAAATAATAAATAAAGAAGCTAATCCCAAAAAAGCTGATCACACAAATTCTAAAAAAGAAGTTCATATCAACAAAACTACTAATTACTCACACAAATTCTAAAAAAGAAGTTTATATCAACAAAACTACGAATTACCTTTTTTGTGTTTATCCTAGCTAGTTTATCAAAAAAAGAGTTCTAGGGTTCGTATAATTGTAGTAGTATATATTGAAAACAAAGGAAAGGATTTGTATTCATGTATTCATTATACGAGGAAAAAAAAATCTATTCGTATATATTGAAAACATATTGAATAGTATATATTGAAATCATATTGAAGAAGTTATGAAAGAAAGGAGTAAGGGATTTGTGAGGGAGGAAATTAAGAGAATAGACGAGCAGCTTCAAAGGAATCTAAGCCTACGGAGCATGCAGAAGCAGAAACTTGACGATAAAGGCATGCAGAAGCAGCATGACCTTGAGGATAAAGAAAAGAAGAAAGTGAGATTTACAGAAAAACAAGACTGGGAAATCGATCCCTCTAAGCTTATCATAAAACAAGTTATTGCTCCTGGTGCCTTTGGTACTGTTCATAGAGGCATCTATGATGGCCAAGACGTTGCTGGTAATTACAATCTATGCTTTCATATCTCTATATGTGTTTACATCAACTTTTTCGATTCAGACTCCTTGTTTTTGTTTTTCTTAATTTATTATAAATTCTTATTAGTTAAAGTCCTGGAAGAACAAAGAGCAAAAGGTGATATAGCTTCACTTAGGATTGCTTTTACACGGGAGGTTTCTATTTGGCCTAAGCTTGATCATCCTAATATTGCTAAGGTGCGTATAATCCTATGAATTTGCACTCTCTTTGATGTAGATAGATAAATTCTTTGCAAAAATTTATATTGTTTGGTTGATTTTCATGTGTGAACATGTAGATAGATAGAGTTTATTTTATGAATAGTGACTTCAATCTTAGCCTAGCTAGTGGTATATAATTACTTGATACTTTTCTATATTTCCAAGTTCATTATTTGTATTATGAGAAAAGCCTTCCATAATCGCCCTAATCAATACAAGTCAACTATTATATATGAATTCATTGACAACGTGGACTCCTTGAAATCAGCTGTTAAATATTTAAGAAAAAAAAAACTTCATATTTATTGGGAGAAGCATGTAGTTGTTCTCTCCTTTATATTGAATGATTTTTCAGCCCATAAAAAAATTTAAAAAAAAAAAAAAAAGAAGCATATATACTCTTTGTTTTTTCTACCAACATTGATAAATATTGTTTTATTTTCACCATTAGACAAAGTTTAATAACAAAATTGGTTGTAGTCATAGGCTACAATCTTACTCAATAAAATAAATATTAATACATATTAATATGATTTTAAAAATATTTTAAAAATCTAACCCTTAAATAGAATGTTATTTACAGTACTCTTAATACAGATGTCAAATTTTATGTTAATCGGATATAATTTACTATTTCATCTATAAGTTTATATTTTATGCATAATTTTAAACCAAAAACTTGCGATTTAAACAATTTATTGATGGCATAACTATTAATCTTTAATTTTCTAAAAATTTTGCAAACATGAAAGATATAAGAAAAAAATGTAATTTAATGATGAATTTGTCAAAATTTACCTCCATTAATAAAAAGATATTAAATAAAATTGTAGTCTCAGTCTACAACCAATTTTGTAATTAACTTTATCCATTACTTATTATCAAGCATGAACTTTATTGATTCGAGTAAATACTTGCATTGACAATGTAATCATGCTATGCATATTGTAATGTTTATATGCTCTTGCGCATAAGTGCCTTCCATGGACAAAAGAGAGAGTTTTGAGTCTTCTTCTCTAGCTAAATATATAACTCTTATTTATATGCCCTAACATTCAAGATGAATTTCTTTGTTTCTCAGTGCCTTGGAGCTACATTGGGCACATCAAGCTTGAACTTCCATACACATAACAAGCAAATTGACATGCAAAGTGACGCTGCTACTACTGCTAGTGTTATTATTGAGTATCTTCCCTGTGGTACTCTAAAATCTTACCTAAGAAAGAATCGGAAAAGGAAGCTGGCTTTCAAAACTGTAGTACGAATGGCATTAGATCTTGCAAAAGGGTCAGACAAATTCCTTTCCCACATCTATCCTTACTTTCATTCAATGTTCCAACTTACATTTAACAACATTTTGGTTTCAATAAGTCTTAAGGATAACTTTTCTCACAACTATTGACACGACCTGTTATGATTGGTGCATTAAAAAAAAATTAAATAAGTAAAAAAAAAAAAAAAGAAGAAGATGTAATGATAGACCCAAGTGAAAGTAACTTTGTTCTAATCATAGCAGGCAATGTCAATAGTTGGTAAAAATGATGTCCCTAGCATTACTTTTTTGGTTTAGGCTTTTCAAAATGTCCATGACCAGTAGTTCATTAAAGTAGCACTTCATCAGCTAAGTACTTTACCTGCTTCTTTTTTATAGGTTGAGTTACCTTCATTCTCGGAAGATTGTTCACAGAGACATAAAGACAGAAAACTTGCTTCTTGACAAAAATCACACCCTAAAGATAATTGACTTTGATGTTGCTTGTCTTGAGGCTTCAAATCCTAATGAGATGACTGCTAGAATAGGGACCTTTGGCTACATGGCTCCTGAGGTATATTGTTTGTTACTTTAATATATCTGCTTTGCTTTTTTAGAATAGTCTTTACTAACACACAAGTTCACAAGTAGAGATTTCATTTGGGCAATGCTATAGAAGATTTTTCTTCTTCTTTTTTTCTAACTTTTTTTTAACTTAAATATATATATTACCTTAAATGCCTCACATACGCTTAGTTGCAATGAATTTAATTGTCATCGGGAAAAATAACATTATTTATGTTTTTCTGATCAATGCAATAAGATGGTTGAATTTGATTAAGGAATCTAATATACTTTTGTACCTAAGTTTCACTTCTTCTTTTTTCCTTTTTTTTTCCTGCTAAGAAGTGATGTTATGGAAGCTAAATTAGACATAATTGCCCATACATGTGTGTAAATTAATTGATATAAGAATTTAGATTATTAGTAGTTTTGTTTTCCTTTATTTGATGTTCCACGATAATTCCTAAATCCAAGACATTCTTATTCTAATTATGTCAATATAATATGCAGGTTCTTGAAAGTAAACCATATGACAGAAAATGCGACGTGTACAGTTTTGGAATTTGCTTGTGGGAGATATATTGCTGCGATGTGGCACCATATCCTAATGTTATATTATCGGATCGGTCTTCAACTGTTGTTTATCAGGTATATAACTTTCTCTTCTACCTATCTGTGACACAAATTATTGCACATAAAATCAAATAAAATTTGACATATTTTGTGCAGAATATAATACCAGAGATACCCAAATGTTGCCCAAGCTTTCTAGCAGAAATTATGAGGAAGTGTTGGGATGCAAACCCCAACAATAGACCAGAGATGGAAGAGGTAATAATTATGTTAAAAGCCATTGACACTTCAAAGGGAAAAGGAATGAAAACTTTGTATGGACCATTGGGCTGTTTACTCTTCTGCAGATGAGGATCTTAAATTTGTATTTGTACATATCAGCTCAAGAAGCAAGCGCGTATGTAGACTACAGAACCTTCAATCAAACTTTGATTAAATTTTCTTTGTTATATTTGGTCAACGAGCTCAAACTTAGTTTCCAAAACATTACATACAACAATGCAGAATGAGATGAATTACAATTTGCTTTTGACAAGGTCACATAACAATGAAGAACGGACACTCGGTATTTTTAATTGTTGATCAATTTTTGCATAAAGATGGCATCCCTGATCCCACATCAGAACTCCCCTTGACTACCCAGTGGCTACCAATTCCAGTCAGCAAGTGTTTATCAAGAGTCAAATACATTCATTGCGACAAAGGTTTTTTTTTTTTTTTTTTTTTTTTTTTGATAATTTGATAGCTACAACAATGAAGGAGCGAGGATTCATTCGAACCCTAATTATCCTGATAGAAGAAAATAATCTGTCTCTAGGCTACAAATCTCTTGGCGTGGCAATTAAAAATATACCTAATGCTGCAAGCCAATCTAGCGGAACTAACGAGTATCAATCCATAAACCACACAACCATAGCCGTTATTGTTTCTGCCTTCAAGTGCAATCAAATTTAACTCTTAAACTACCTGCAGAACTCCAAAACATTAAAATAAAAAAGCAAAATGAAATGAAAAATTATTAACTATTTTCAAAATTCACTGAAGTTCCTCTATACATCTGGTGAAGCAATTTAAATGGGCTTTTAGCCCACAAAACTGGTCAGTACTTAATGACCAAGATGTGCCTCAGTGACCCAGACGAATTGGCGTTTACACCTCTTCCAGTAATGATATTTGGGCCTACGTTTTCAAGCTATACAAAACTAATTTGAAGAATCTCTACACAGCTGATTTACCATTGATACACTGACTAAATGAAAGGTCAGAAGCAAAGTACTTGCATTAGCCATGTGAGCTGTACATATATGACACGTCCATTTCCCGACAAAGTACTAAGTTGCATCTGCACCAAATTCAGTCAGAATCCGTCTGGTGGTCAATATTGGCTGGATCATCACCCTTAGGGAAAGGAGAAGATTCTGAGTCACAGTTAACGTCACATGCTTTTTTAAACTCCAGCATGAGTATCTTCCGGATTTTTACTCTCAAACCAGAGGCCTCCTCAGGTTTGAACCACTGGCTACCAAACTTTTTACCAAACTGAGAACAAAAATATATAAACCAAGGAAAACATTTCATGAAATTAACAATAAGGAATAAACAATTTTAGCAGTCATTTTCCTGAAAACCAATACTGTACCGTTGCTAGATCTTTCTTTTTCAGCCTTTCAGGGGCCTCCTCAATGAAGCGCTCCATGAAAAAAAGAACAAAGAGACCACAATCAGAGTCATTCTTCTGTTGAGGAACCTGGTGGGAAATAAGAACAGAACACGTAAGAAGAGGTAAGGTTCTATTAATTTAGAGATTAAGAGCCCAAGATAAACTGTCATTAATGAAACCACATGTCAACAATTTCGAATGAAAACATCGCAAAGATGAACGACCTTAGTGTTTAAAAAAAGTGACAATCAGGAGAAAGAATCCCCTCATATTCTGTTTCAGTATAGGGTTTATGATCCTCAAAATCAACCTTTCCCCTAGCAACAACTCCCATGCAAGTTTATTGATTCAAGATGCCAGCGCCAGATCCTCAATAAGAATCAATCAAAAAGGGTCCAGCTGGTTTTTTGTTGACAATCGGAACCTGAGAATATTCAAGGAAACGTTATTCCCCTGATTCCTGAATCTTGATCTGCCTACTTGCATTGATAGCAATTGATCAAGTCAAATGTTAGGGTTCAAAAGTGACTATTGACTAGCACTCTAATCAGTTCCCCCACCCCCTTCCTTTTTTTCCATCAACTACTTGTATGTCCCCTAAGCCCCAACCATTTTGACAAAGTGGACATACAAAGGTCCCTAATCATCGAGCTTAAACCCTGCTGACAAAGTTTCGCGTTGACGTGTATAACCTTCAAATCTTAGCAAGACTTATTAGTCAAATCCTAAATAATTGCATCACTTTCAAGGCTGTACTCATTAGTGAAACAATGACCTTTTTAGTTAAGAACAGATTTTTTTTCTTTTTTGGTTATAATAAAAACAGGGTCTATTGCACATACTAAGGTTCCAAAACATCATATTCACATTCTATCAACCAAAATTATTTTTTTATGATAAGTAATAAGTTTTATTGATATAAAAAATGGAACACCGAACACCCTAGTACACACGGAGTGTACAAAGGGTCAACAATTCAAGTACAAAAATTACAAAAATCAAGGAAATCAAGCAAATAATAGAATGATTGGTTTCGCATAGCAACCAACCAATCAAATAAAGTTCTAAAGAAAAATAGCTTGAGGTCTAGTGTGGATCTCTCATTATCTTCAAAACACCTACTATTTCTCTCCCCCCAAAGACACCACATTAAGCAATGGGGAACAATGAACCATATATGACCACTTCAATGACGATCAAACCTACCTTGCCAACAAGCTAGAAGCCCCACAACAGATTGCGGCATAACCCAGATTTCATGGATATTGTCATTAGCGAAACAAACTCTATATTAAAACAGAAGCTCTTCCAATTTGTCTTGCAGAATTTCAAAACATTCCAATGGCACCTTCTCTCAAAGGTGGAGGGTCGTAATTTTAAAACCCACCAACTGCGTTTGTAATTTACCAATGAAATAAAATAACTAACTTTTTCACTGAAGACCAACAAGCAGTATTTGAGGGCTTCGCTTTCTTTGTAAATAAATTAACTTCAATGCGCGAACTTAGATGGCTGGACATAGATGCCACTCCTATTAAGCCATCCAGTGTTTATTTTATTTTCATTGTTTCCCCTCTTAACATATATTCTGACTTATTAGCTACACTAATTCGAAGCTAAAAAATATTCATTGGACCATTATGATGCTTCAACGTTGTTAATGCAACTACTGTCAAAAATAGTCTAGCTTGAGAAAAGGAACCACAAAAAGTATGTCTCACTCGATGTTTCAAGGTAAGCAGCTTCACATAGTAGAATGGAAAACATAAGAACTATGCTCAACCCCAATCTGTCACCATACTTGAGTTAAAGTGACCTTTGGTAGGTTTAAGCTACTTAGATGGTGAAACCCCTTTCCATGACACAAGAGGATTGGGATCAATTCCCACCTTCACCAGGGAAGAGGGATTAAGTGATGGAAGGGGGTTACCTTCCATTGCATAGGCCATATGCCCAATTGACCTTGATGGTCCAAGAAATATTACAGGCAATTGAGGGAAAAAATTTACCGCAATTATTTTATCGTCAATTCTACGAGGGAGATGTTTCCATATCTTGTCTGCTATTGGAAGATCTAAAGGAGCAACTTCTGGAGCCAAATAGGTCCATTCAGCTTTCATAAAGCTACAAAAAAACAATTACACCATCCCTTAGGTTCAAAAATTACAATTAAGAAAGCACTGCAATTGAAAAACATGTTTCCCCCTATCAATATTATCTGATATTGAATTTATTTTAGACATAGGAAAAATGCATTAAAAAAATGGAACCATGAGTAAACAAATAATATTGTCATTACAATGGCATTCCAATGAATAGTTGGTTTGAGGAAATCTTTCTCATGTCAATATTGTAAAAATAGCTTACACTGGTAAAAAAATATTTCTACATGATAAAACTAATATAGTAAACAGAAAAGTTGTTTTCACAGGAAAAGGTTGGTTATTTAATTCATAAGCATGAGTTAGCTGCCCTCTCCAACATCCAAGGTCTCAAATAAAAGTTTGCTTGAAGGAGTCTCATGTGACATAAAATAAAAAATATAAATTCAAAATACACAATCAAAACTAAAAAAAACTGATTACTCTAAAGAACTCAAAATTATTCTTCTATTAGTCTATAAAATACTCAGCTAAAAGAAGAAAAAAATGAGAGAGAGAGAGAGAGAGAGAGGGGGGGGGAGTGTAACCAGATGAAAATCCAGGACAAAATTTTATATATTTATACATATACATATGTATATATGTGTGTGTGTATATATATTCTTTTCTTACTATGTCATATTAGCTAATGTTGGGTAACTCTACCAAGAATGCATTTTGCAATTTTTTTTACTTGTTTACTAAATCTACTTTGCAGTAGATTCTAAAAATGCATTCTCTATATCTCATTCTTTTAAGCCAAAATGAGAATACCCAAATCTGAGGATTCTCATTGTACAATAAAAAAAATTATGGGACCCCACAACATTCATTTTTTTCTCCATTTCTTTCTCGGCTTCCCCTTTCCTCTACAACTTTCTTTTGTTTTGCTCCCATCCCTCACTGACCGGCTGTGGCAATTTAGGGTTGGCAGTGGTCTTAGGGGGATTTTAGGTTGTAGTCAGTCACAGTGGTGGTTTTGGGTTGTAGCAATTCAGGAGTCTGGCGAGGTTGATGACAGCGATGCAGAGTTGGACTTCATGAATTTGTTGGTGGTGATTTTGGGTGGGCAGTGAGGCTGATGGCACTGATGTGAAGGTAGATTTCATGAATTTTTTTATGGTGGTTTTCAGTGGCCAGCAAGGTTGATAAAAACAATGTGGAGGTAGATTTCAGGAATTTGTTGATAGTGGTTTTGGGTAGTAGAGGCGGTTTTGTGTGGTGATTAGGTCACAGTGCCAGTGATGATGATGGGCTGACGATCTTTTTTTCTTTTTTTTTACAATATGTCAAATTCATGGATTTCTGTGAAAAGTTGTTTGTGTATAGATCTGGAAATAGTAGAGAAATTATAAAAATTATGGAAAACTGTAGAGAAATTAAAGATAATAAATTTTTTTAGAGGACTTTACGGCCTTCCAGTTACTTGGTATATGTTTTAATTTTTTTTGTACAAAATTATCTGATTAAAAATAAACTAAATTTTTTTATTTGTGCATATTTGATTACAGTTGAATTATTTAGAAAATTATTAAGTGAATAATATGCTAAGGACAAATTATTATTTAATGAGAAAAAAACTCCTTCAGTGACATAACCAAATGCAATTTTGTTCAGCATAATAACCTTTTAGTAAGAATTTCAACACAACACCAAATGCTATTTCTCAGCAAACGTATTTTGGCAAAACGAAGGATTCAAAATCTAAATGCAATAGGGATCCCAAAGAGGACAACAATCACCCATTATGGCATCACCCATTGGGCTCCAAAAAGAGAGAGACAAGAGACCACAGCCCTCTTGCCACTACAAAATGCATCAGTAAATAATACATAGTTTCACCACTAAACTTGCACATACAATGCCAATCCACTACACTATAGTTTTATGCATCTTAAATTAAAATGTGTTTAACAAACAATATATTGTTCTGACTAACATATAATCAAATTACTAAGTAAAGGCTAAAACTAATGGCAATAATGTTAACTAGTCGCTTACTCGTGCAATACACGAGAATAACTACTGAATGAGTTTAGGAGAAAAAAGCAATTATCTTTTACTTGTAGTAAGCAAAAATGCATGAAATTAAAAATAATAACAATAACAATGATATTGAAAGAAATAGCATAAAGTTTTATTAGTCAGGCAAAAGGAATCAATGTTTTTTATTTCTAACTTTTTTGTGGGAAGGAATAAAAGAAAGAATGTTGCGTCTCTAGTTTAGTTTATGTTATTATGTAGGTATATATAAGATATATTGTAATATATATACCTAAAGGTGCCTATCGAAAAGTCATAACCAATTTGATATGTCAAAAGGTGTCCATAGAAATGTTATAACCCTTCATATTGGATACACAAAAAGGTGTCTATTGACCGAAAAAGTGTCTATTGAATGAAAAGGTACCTATTGACTGAAAATATGCCTATTGAATGAAAATGTGTCTATTGACTAAAAATGTGTTTATTGAATGAAAATGTCCCTATTGACCAAAAAGGTGCCTATTGAAAAATGAAAAAGCAAAAATATTCAATGTCTTTAAATGTATACGTGGCATTAATTTATGTAGCCAAGTGGAACAATGAGGAGTGGTCAACAAAAAATCAAACGTTTCGCCTTTATATTATATATAGATAAACTAAAAAATAATGACATTAACCTTATGACAAAAGATGAACCTAATTTGACAAAGTTACACATAGTACATTGGATATCAGACATAAGATATCCGTAATTGGTCAGCTAAGTCTTTTTTTGTCTCACCTTTTGATGTTCTCAAAAATTGATCTGCTTGAGTGAAGTCTTAATGAATCCAAATGAAGAATAATTGGTCCTGTTTCATCTTCCTTGTCTGGGATACATATAATCACCAAGCTCCAATGAAGACTGAATACATCAACAACATAAATAAGTCAAAAAATGTGCAGTGGTTCTAGCCAAACAAGAAATGGGGTGAGTAGCAGAAAGCATAGCACATTATTATATTTCTCTCATTCGCATGTTATGTGGAAAATAACATTAGTAGATGTAGTGAAAAGAGACATGTCAATTATGGAGCTAACTAAGAGTATGACTTCGGATAGAGACTGGTTTGTTGAGGGTCCATACCCGACCCAAATTTTTAAGACTAAAGGTTTCCTTGTTGTACATGCTACATGGAAAGTAGCCACTAATATTTGTTTTATGTACAATGCACCCAACATCCTAATGGACCCACTGCACTAGTGCCCCCAATCAGGCACTCTTCACCAATTCTTTTTGCCTTTTCCTTTCTTCTAAATCTTGCTCTATTCCTGAAGCTCCAATACCATCCTACTTATTCCTAAATCATTCTGGTAAACCATTTTTTTTTATAATGTAGGGAACCTTTCTAAAGAAGAGCCCTTTGGCCTTGCCTCTAGCCAGGAAAACCTACCCACAACTAACCCCACCTGTCAGATTCTGTTGCCGAGTAATCCAGGGGCATTCGCCCCTAACAGGCTAAGCTGATCTACCATTTTAAGATGATAAAAGACAATTTCCCGTTTGTAATGCACTCCATTCTTGGGCATTACATCTCATATTTAGTTCAGTTCCAATTTATTTTGGTATTCATCCAGGTTCCTAAGTCAGGCATATCAGAACAGCCTCATTTCAGTTAAACAACGCAGACTTCATCTAAGCCCAGGCATTTTTACAGCCTGGTACCAACTATATAGTCTATATTGATCAGCAAGCAACAATGAAAGGGGATGATTGTTGGACAGGAAACTTAATTAAATATTGTGCAGAGCCTCATGTTGACATTCCCAACATAAGAATGTAAGATTTTTGCTTGCATGATCATGGAATGTACCTGTTTTCAATAAGCAGCAATAATAATATTGCCAGGAGTGAGATCTTAGCTCAAACTTTTTGATAAGCATGTTTTATCCCCAAGGGGAGAGGGAAGGGGAAAGATAACAGCTCAAATGTCTCTATTGTATAATTTTTTAATCAGAAAAAATTTTAGTAAGAGAATAATAAGAAAGGGAGCACTTAGGTAGACAGGGTGGCTACAGACCACAAGCTGTACCATTCTGGCCATGATAACAATAACTTAGGAATTGCAATAACCAAAAGGATGCTTGCTGGAACCAAAGAATTTCCAATCAATCTCATTTGTGAATGGCAAATGATCTTTCTAAGAAAAAAAAAGACTGAACTCCAAATAAATATGTCAAGGCATTAAATGTTACTCTGACCATTTTTACCATCTTACATATATGGAACTCCAAATGAATAAAAAAAGACTTAACTCTTCATGTATCGGAATAAGTACATATGCCTTCTGAAATATATTGACACCCTTCCACCACCTTCTGAACTTGGCAAAATAAGTATCCTTATCACTTCCCTACATATTACAAGGGAATACAAGTTAGAGATAAATTAGGCCAAAACAAAAAAAACGCAACACAATATCAAATGCAAATATCAAAACTTATCTAAGATACACCATTAATGTTTTTTTAATAGGTAACATACATCGGTAATGTTGTTCCCACCTAAACTGATAAATGCACTATGCATAATTTTTTTTGATAAGAAAACGCACTATGTATAATCACCACCGCCCACCCCCAAAAAGAAAAGAGAGAACTGGTGTCCATATGACCCCATATGCAGCTGAGTTACCTCAGTTTCAAAACTTACAAAGCCACTATCAAAATGCTCTATTCATAATCAAATCAAACTGTGCTAATAAGTAGCTTAACAAGTAACAACCAAGATCAGCATTTGCAACCCCCAACTGTAAAAATGACTACAGCATTAGCAGCTGGAAACATTGACTTAAAGAAAATTAAGAAACCGAGAGAAATAACTACCTTGTATGATACAGCCTCTTTAAGCTTGTTGTAAAAATATGTGTTGAAAAAATGATAATCACACATTGCTCTATTTGTAGGAGATGCTTGTAGCTGAATATATCTAGTAAAATGAACCAGCAAGTGATTAAAATATAGAAACTTAAAAGAAAATTTTATATATATGTGTGCGTGTATCTAATTGAGGGAGAAAACAAGAGAATAACAACAACAAGAAGGCATGTTAGACAGTGCAACTGAAGAGGACTCTTGCATGTTAAACTTGAGAATTAGCAAGGGCAAAGTAAATATTGTGATTCCACTTAGTTAATACTTAATACATGTGTATGCCTGGGTGTGCATGTGTGCAAACATATATGCCTCCAGATTACTAAGCCAAAGGCATTATCATTATCAATCCTATGCATGGTCTATCCTATTTCCCAAAAATTGTGTCTTGCCAAAAATTGTGTCTTGTGTTCGTCTGTTTTGTTTTGTGTTTCTCACAATAATAGAAGAACCAGAATCCAGGTTTTAGAAGCTACAACAACCTTACTCAAAACAGTAATAAAGATAAGGTAAACTGAATCTCCAACACAACCAAAAGTGTTCACACATTAACACACTAGACAAAGCTTAGTCTTCCAACTCTATCACTCACAAAAACAAAAACAAACACCCGGAAAAAAAAAGGCGCAAAGGAGACTACATCGCCACTCTATTTATAGGAACTATCATACACAACTACTTTTCCCATCAATGTGGGACAAACTCTCTTAATAGGAACTAGTGCATATTTTTATTATTATTTTGACCGATGTAGAATTCCAAAACTAATTGAGTTCATCGACTAGACTTAATAAATCTCCACCTCCAGTCCAACATTGGATTTCAAAACCAACAGAAAGGCCTCTAAACTTATCCCAAATGGACTGAACTCAACGTCTATTATATTCTAAACTAACCAAATAACCGTGTTATGTATTGCTTAAATTACCCCCAAAAAAAAAAAATGTATTTTATTTAGTATATTAAAAAATGTATATATAATATTATTGAAATTTTTTTAAAAGCAAAAAAGAAATTTTCATTAGTTGATGAAATTACACCATGTCAAAATTAAAACTAAACATTAGTGGACCAACAGAATTCAACTAAGATCATTCCAAAGCATCATTTAGAAAACTGAGGACCCATTCACATTTTTGTGCTTTTTTTTAAATTATCAACCGTGCAAAAAGATCAAAAAGAAAATGATTATAAAAATAAAAAAAGGAAAAGCTGCATAAGAGACACTGCAGAAAACATTGAATACCTTCAGGCAAACAGTATCTAAAAAACTGAGAAACAAATTATAAACAAATGTCAAAGATCAAGCTCATTAAATGGAAATCGCTAAAAACGAAGATAAACAAAGTAAAAGTGGGAACCATCCAAGACTTGCTGGAAGAACAATAGCACAACTTGAAGTATGATGCTGGAACAGTGCAATACAAGGTATGATACTGACAGATAGGGCAACATTACTGCCATAGGTATTATTCATGTATATTTCCAATTATTGCAACAATCTAAATACACGAACCGGATGTAAAAATTCATAATAGTTGATGTCAAATAGCCTTCAGGAGCAAGGCAGTTTATGTCCACGTAACAAATTTCAATAGATTCTGGATCATCCCTGGCCAACAAAACATGATGAAGTATAGAATGCACAAATTCTAAATAAACAGAAGTAAAAGGAAAAAACAGTCTGCATCATTTATAAGGAAAGTTATCGGTGTACCTCGAGGGGTAGGTGATCTTTGCATCTTTCATGCTGAAAAGAGGGGAATCAAATTACATTTGACCTCATTAAGTATTAGCTAAAGCTAATGCAGCTAAGAGTAACAACCAATATTGGAAGTCTTATTTACCATTCAGCAAGTTTGTCCACTCGCTCTGTAATCTCTAGACTCTCAGATTCATCCTCATCTATTAGACTTTGAGATTCATCCTCATCTATGAGAACAACAGTTTGCTCCTGAATCAATAATTTTGCCATTAATTTCATCAGTAAAAGAAGACAAAGGACCGAAAAGGTTGAAAAAAAATATAAATCATATGGTATATTGTATATGAGGAATCTTTATTGGTTAACATACTTATGGTAGTTTTGTTTATGGCCAAAGAAACAAAAACAGCTGTTCTGTTCCCATTCTTTTAAAGCCCTTTTCAATTTTCAAGAAAAGGATATATGAAAGTAACATCATGAACCATGACAATAGTTTCAAGCTTGATGACAAAACGGCTAAACATAAAATGCAAAAACAACAAAGAAGGTGTACCTTCTTATGCCTTGAACCATTTGGATGGACTTGAAAAGCATCCTTTCTATCAGAAAAGGAGAAGTATCAAAATTGAATACAAAATACAACAAACTCATTTTTTCAAGCCATTCATGATGCACACAATATAAGACTAGTTAAAATTTTGATACTCAGAGAGCAAAAAGAGTTTAGAAATATGTTCTTGTTAGAATAATGGTTAAATGATAAATTCATAATTTCTATCAACGTTAACTTTTGAAACAATTGGTAATTTATCTTGGTATCAGAATAGGTGGTCCTAAGTTTTTGAAATTTGTCTCCACTATACCTCACATTTAAAAATCTCACGCATTGGGTCCACTTTTTTTTTTTTTTGGATAGGCACAACTTTTTGGGGTTAGCTTTGGCTAGGAAAGTTATGGATCAATATGCATGGTTTTCATAAGTTTCTAGCTACATGTCTAGTCAAATTTTCTAAATTAGATGCCATAGTCCTGTTGAAATAGGAAACAGTCTAAAAGACTAGAAAGAGCAAATGTACTTGAGCAAATTCAGGCATCTATTAATGGAATTTAGATTATATTCATCCATTGAAGGCGAAATCATCTACTCTCTTTCCTTCTCTCTCTCTCTCTCTGTCTCCTTTATTTCTAGTCTTCTTCTTCTTCAATTCACCATTACCATTCACAGATATTGTTTAAAGCACCTAACTGCCAAGTTTCAGTCTCTTACAGCCTATTTTAAATTTAATTTTAAATTTAAACCAAACCCTCTTTCTTGCACCATCATAAACCCTAAAAACCTAGTTCTACACACTTTTTCCATTGAATTCACTCCTTAAACCCCTAACTCAACATCTTATTTTGTTGCAGCCAAAAAATTATTTTAAAGCTCAAACCCCTTTTGCCTTAAAAGTTCTTTGGATCCTATCAATCTAAAACCCCAAAACCCTTTATCTTCATCATGAATCCTAAAATCATATTCCTAAACTTATCTATCTAATTTATTTCCTACATGCAGCTCCTGGCCCCTCCACTTAAGAATCCAAGGGTGACCTTTGGATGTTGTCGTGATGCTTTGTACAAAGGTTGCCGGAGTCTAGGTTTATTGATGGATTTAGTCTGTGAAGGTCCCTCAAACTCAACCAATATCAACATGTTGTGACCAATAAGGCTTATTATTCCTGAGTGTAGGTTTTGTGATTTATGCCATCATAGGTCAATTCAGTCAAGTAAAGGATATATAAAGACTTCAAAGGCCTTGTTGGGCAGGAATTGTGATTTGAAACTTAAAAAATTATAATAAATAAACACTCAATCCAAAACAAAAGAATTGTAGTTGTGATTGGTATGGCCACTAGGTAAATAGCGAAAAAATAGACAATCCTTTTCTTTCTCTTTCTTTTTTTTTTTGTGGAAGAGGGGGGGGGGGGGGGGGGGGGGGGGGTTGCTGGTTTTGGACAAAAAATATCTCTTAGACCATCCACTCCCAGATAATTCCTCTTGCCCCTACCCTTTCCAACCACAAAACTGCCAATAGGAATGGCCAGTACACAAGCAGTGGCACTACATTGACTTTACAAGCAAAAGCAAAAAGAAAGAACGAGGAGAAAACTGGTGAACGACAAAAATAAAATGAAATACAGCTGACAATGAGATATTAAGGATACATGTTCATTGATTATCCACTAAAATATTGTCAAGTTATATTGTCTAAAGATTTTCCATGAAAAATTCCTTCCAAGCAATTGTGGTGGTATTTCCAATATTTGAGTAGACTTTAGATGTCCTATTCTCTTTATTGGAATTTCCTCCATGTAGCCATCATAATAAAATTGCAGCGATCCCATGTACATGGCCCTAGTTTTGGGGAGCCACATAAATCTGGGTGTTTGTGTGTGCATCAATCTTTTCTACGCTTTCTTTTCTGTTGTTTGCATCCCATAGATATGGGCTATATTTCATGTTTCCTATTAAAGCTTATGCTAATAACCACAGGAAAAGTTAATAGAATTTCAATACTATCTTCTATGGCCAATTTTACACCACTTTGACAAACTCATAAACTGAATAACTAAATATATATGCCATCGTTTCAATACTCCAATCTACTAATCCTATACTGCCATATCACTCTTACCTAGTCATCCCGATGTATATAATGAAATTAGTACCTATATCTCAAAACCAGATACAATGGGAACACACATATGGTGTGTGAGTTCAGTTACATGTACACAACCTTTAAATTCAATGGCAGCCACACAACCTTCAATCTGCAAAAAACTCCATGAGCTCTTGTACAAGTAAAAAGGTGGAAATTAATCAAATTTAGAGAGAGAGAAACCCAGCAAAAGGGAAACATGCTTACTTCTTTGCAAAGCTGCTGGACCAATGTTCTCCATTCTGGTGAAGAGAATAAGAAGGAGAAGCTCTACGTTTCTTATTAGCATTCAAGAGAGCATGCTTTGAAAGTTTGTTGTGACGTTGAGAAGACCATTGTTTTGATGATGATCGACCTCTATGTCTTCTACTTTGTGATAACTCTTCCTTCCTAGTCATTTTCCGGCGGTCACAATGACTCAAAATTGATAACTCTTCCTTAAATGCTTCAGTTTCCCCACAATTTATCTGCTTTAAAATTAAAAAAAGTTGAAAGGTAATTATATTGTTCACTTAGAGGGCTATTCTTCAGATCAAAACTCTCTCTTTTCATACTTTACGGGATTGGAATGTTTCTCTAAAACTTCTTCCCTGCCCTAATTTATTAGATATGAGCATTGTGATTTGAAAGATTGATTGTAGTGCTCCCCAAGTACACCCCAGGTGTACACAGGTGTTTCCTTTTTTATCAATAAACTTTCTCACTTATCAAAAAAAAAAATAGTAAGGCACCATACATTTTCTTCCATCTTTTGACATAAACGAGAAGCAAATGCGGACACTGAATTGGCTTGAGATGATGTAGACTCTTCCCTAAAGCCATTAGAAACACCTACAGACAACATTAGATCTGTTAACCATGTGTCTTCAAAACAAATATCTTGAATTATAGAACTGCAGCCTGTTTTAACACATTGTTCATACTTGAAGTATGATATCCTAAGTGTAAAATTAACCATTAGCACTTCATAAATTTTTTTAGCACAATAAAAAACTTCCAACAAAAAAAGTAACAGGACTTTTTTTTAGTTTTGATAAAACTAACAGCTGAACCCTTGACATCCATCACATGTCATGCCTCCATTGCCATCCCCATTGTTCATATATACGACACTATAAAATCTACTGTTCCATAATGGCTTGAGCATTAGATAATATTTATCGACCAACCCCGCTTGTGTCTATGCTTAGTGACATATATTTTATCTACTGACTGCTCTATTGGTAATCAAGAAAGGTACATGATGAGAGCAGAGCAAGTAGAACCTTGTCTATGCTTAGTGACATATATTTATATTTATCTACTGATTGCTCTATTGGTAATCAAGAAAGGTACATGATGAGAGCAGAGTAAGTAGAACCTCACCAACAGTACCTAAGCTCCTTGATTGTGTGGGCTTCTCACATCCATCACCTTCCTGCTTAAACAAAAAGCACAAGTAATCACTGACAGACAGTTCAAAACTTGAAATCACTCACTAACTAAATGACAGCACACAAAACAATCAATCTCATTTTTTTTTTAGATTGTAAAGAACATCACTTTTTGTGTGGACTAATTTGCACACTCTAGTGTACAGTTAGTGTTTTCTTCCCCCAATAAAAAAGTTAACACTCTAGAAGACGAGCATTAAACTGCTTAGCCCGTCAGGGATGAACCCCTTGAGTTAATGGTGGGGTCAGTTGGTTGTAGGTTTTACTTACTAAAAAGCGAGTCTTTTTAGAAAGATTCTTACTTTATTAGTAATAAAAAAAATATTTTTGAAGTGAATTTAATTTTGCTATGTTGTTGCAATTCCTAATTGAGTTTGAGAGAAAAACAAAAATTGAGAGAAATAGTAAATTTTATTGAGGGAGGGGACATACATAGGCATAGGAGGAATTGGGTTTTTGGGGTCGAGCGAGCTTCCTGCGCTCTCTCTCGTCCTCAAATCGCTTGAGAGTGAGGCGTAACTTCTCCCCTTTGTCAGGCATTCTAGGACCCATGGTCTCGCAAGTGCGCCGCTTTCTCTCTATCTGCTCTTCCAGCATCCGATCGCTCCATTTCTCGAAGTCTTCGTGCCGCTCGTCGCCACTGCCCATTGTGCTGGCGGCGGTGGTGGTGGTGGTGGACGACTTCACGATCAGTTCCGGCGGTGCGTCGTCGTCGTCGTTTTGGCTAGAATTTGGTAGAAGCTTTTCCCAATCAAGGTCTAGAGGTCTTTTCTTTGCTCTGTCTTCTTCCATGCATGGAATGCTCTGACAGCCACTCTTTCCCTCTCTCTAAATTTCTTGAATTTCGATTTAAGAGCCCAATAAGAGCTTTCTGTCTCTGTGTGTCTCTCAGTGTTTAAGACTCAGTTTTGAAACATGAGAGACGCAGCTTTTTATAATTTTGGGGTCTTGTGGGAGAAGTGAGCTGCAAAATTAGGGGCGAGAGTGGCACTCCGTGATGAAAAAATGAGTCCACTGGTACAATTGTTTCTGGGGACATGGGGGCAGGGACACGTGGGCAAGGGTTAAAGGTCAAGTTTTTTTTGGGAGAGTTTCACATGTATATGGTTAGAGTAGCTACAGTCAAATTTTTATCTTATATAAAAAAAAAAAAGTAAATAAATATAAATATAAATAAATAAAGCATAGTTTACATTTTCCATCAGGGTTTACATAGTTCATTGTGGTTTACCCAAAACCCTTATCGCAGCTCACCCTAAATTGATTGATCACCGTATGTTGAGGACTTTTTTATTTCACCCCACATAGCATCACTCTTTTGGTAATTCACGCCACATTAACATATTATTAATTTTTTGAATAAATCTTTTTAAATCTCAAAATAAGCTTATATCTCATGAATTTGACTCACATGGCCCACAAGATCCTTACTTCAAGAGGCGAATTTACGGTCTACATTTCCTCTTCATTAATTGGGATCATAACCTCATGACATCATCAATATCAACATATGGATCAGGTTCAAGTAATAAATCAAAACTCACGGTTCATATTACCTCTCTTACACTTATGGCAAGTGGCTTTTTCAACAAAAGCTCATATTTACGCAAAATGACAATAAAACTCAAGGTACGTCATCTCATTTTCGGCTTATGATCCAAGCTCATGAGTCTCTTTGGGGAGACTTTGGAAATCGTGATTTAAAGGGCTAAGAGGTGTATGTTCAGTAAAGCTCTAGCGGTTTAAAGTTGATAAAAGAAATATGTTGTTTGGCATGTCTTCTCCAACTCTTGAACTCTGATGAGTCCGTGTGTAGCGAGTAACATATGATAAGCATCTCTTATTACATAGCACTTAAAATAATAAAATTCTTCATTACTCTTTTTCTAAAACTTAATATTCATCATGTAACAAATACTTAATATCCAGCCATCTAAATACTAAACAAATAACTATTCATTTAACCTCCAGCTGTTCCTATACAAATTTAGAAACTTCATTATATTATTCTACAAAAACTACATTACTACTTTCAGCTAAAATTCAACTCAAATACATGGCCTAATCTGATTGGCTATCTTTAATCTCCAAATATATAGTATATCCATGATATCTCTAATACCCAGCTGTTGTCTGCCACAACCAGACCAAATATTCCCCTACCAGCTACTAGAACAAAGCATTAAATACTCTTCTTGCTCACCAAAATTAAGTCACAACACAATGAGACCTTAACTAAATCTCTAAAATTTCATTAACTATTAACCAATCATTCTATTACTTACTAAAAATGTGTTGTAATAGAACATTTGACCAAAAATACAAACACCCAAAAAAAGATACATTTCCAGCAGAACCCCAGTAGTGTATTTAGCACTTGACACCTGGCTGGAAGTGATATCATAGCCATTTAATGTTGAAATCTCAGCAACCAGCTGCTATACCCAAAATAACAAGATACCCTTGAAAGAGAACTTACTATTTTCAGCCAAATCTATGAAATATTCATCCTAGCAGCCTAAGATCTGACCTCATTTGTTTCTGCCCCAAGCAACAGCTATCTTATGACAATTGTCACAGTTTTTCCTGACAGTTGGGACAGCTTTTTTAAAACACCTGTAACAACTAACCCAACATCCTTAGAATTACTGATTTTCCACGTTTGGCTAAACACCAAAACTAATTAAAGAAACTATCTTTTTCTTTTTAAAATACTTTCTTTTTCTGCTACTCTTTCCCCAACAACTATTACCCAAAATAGCAAGAACATCTTAAAGCTAAACATACCATTCTTGGCCAAATCCTATGCTGGATTTTTTGAAGATTCATTGCTATTTGAGATAGATTTTGGCTAAGATTATTTGTTAAAATTCCCCCTTAAACTCAATTGCAAACAAAACCCTCATCAACACATAAAAGGAACAACAATGGGGAAGAACAACTCTCTCATAAACTTCTTTATTCTCTCTCCCTCTAATTATCTTCTTAAGCTCTTAATGAAGTTCTAAGCTTCTGAGTTTTTAGTTTCCAAATTAAGAATTAAACTCTTCAACTCTTAGCTCATAAATGCATTTCATAAGCCCTTATTAATCCTCCAGCAAAAAATTCCAGCAGCATTACTAAACACACTACAACACCATTACTCTCTTATGTTCATTCTCTCACTCTCTATATTCAAAGAATACATCTATCTTACTGCTCCTATTTCCAAATACTTAAACACATCTTCATACTCTTCTCTTACAAAATCTCTCCTCTTGAAAAGGAATCTCTACAACTTCTCCAGCAGTTATAATCTCACATTTTTACTATTTTTAGCCTTCATATCTCTCATACTTCCATATATCATACATATTACAAATACTACATCCCACAAAACATCTATATTTTTTACCATCTCCACACTTCTCAAGAGATATCAAACACTCATACTAAAAACCCTTCTCATGGAAGGCATAAACTTCTATTACTAAAACTCTTCTCCTACAAGGCATAAATATTCCTTATAAAAGCACTTCTCACAAAAGGCACAAATTTATCTTATGCAAAGCCCTTCTCTTAGAAGGCACAAATACTCTATACAAATCTCTTCTTATGAAAGGCGACACTATTCATAACTTCACAACAACTAAAAGAGCATTGTCAAAGGAGAAAGTCATTCAAGTGCATGATAAGAATGGCAAGCTTAACCAGCCTCTACACACAGCTGGACATACTCTCTCTCCCTCTAGTTGCACTCATTTTTCCCCCTCAATCTTGAAGTTATCATGGCAAACTGTCTCTCTATAGCTAGCGTCACTCTGCTGGAATACTATTAACTCACTGATGCGATATAGCTGGAGCTGCAAACCATCAAAGATAAGTGACTCTGCTTCCATGTCTTTAAATTTACATATTTAAGTACATGATTACTTCACCTTTAAATACATATTACTTTATTTCAACTATTATTACAACTATTAATCAAAGCTATTATATCAAACACATATGACATATTTATTCAACCATTATCGTGATTTTTAGACTTTGGCTTTAATGGTTTTGTAAGCTTAAAAGTACGCTGGTAGTCGTTGGACCACGTGGCCCAATGTTGAGTTTAAGACATAACTCCCCAAACAAACCCAGGTTTAGCAAGGTCAACCCTCCAAATGACCACACGTGGCCGAGCTCCAAAAAAAGGCCTCCGAACACCATGTCATTTGGTGCGGTTTATAATTATGCAGTTCAGTTGGTGCTAGTTTAAGGCCTTTTGTTCCCATTTTGAGCTAGTTTGGGTCAAGTCCAAAAAAGTATCTCTTTTTTATTTTTTGTTGGTAATTAGACTTAACCCAGATGTGGTTAGACTGGTTTTGACTAAGCCACCTGTTGTTTGAAAATTGTCACTTAATCCACCTGTGATACCTTCTGTCAAGTCTCTGTAACCTACTTTAAGTTTTCATCGTTAAAAAATAAGGATAAATATGTCTTTTTGTTGTCCTTTTATGTCTCTCTCCTCTCAAAAAATAAAAAACTTCGAAAAAAAAACACATAAATAAAGATCAAAACAATAGGTTTTTGTAAAAACCAACAACAAACATGGTTTCAAGAACAAACATGGTTTAAAAAATCTATGGAGCTTCTCAAATCCTAAATCAGAATCATAGCCACTCAACACCACAAATTCCACAACCATCATAACCACCATTTGATCCCCTGTGACCCACAAGCAACCAAATCTAAACCCAAATCCACTAAAACAACCAAACCCCAAAATAGGAGAGAGAAAGTGAAAAAAGAGACAAAGTGACACATAGGTAGAGAGAGAGAGAGAGAGAGAGAGGCAAAGACAAAAAGGAGTTGGGGTGGCGCTGTCGCAAGAGGTGGGGTGGGAATCTAGGAGATCATCTTTAAAGGAAACTCACAAAGCCATGGAGATTTTGAGTTGAATGACCAAAGAGAGTTACACCACCATCTATGTCTAGATTTTTTCTTTACTACGGCCGACAACCGATCTTGGATCACCACACTCCAGCAATGAATCCATCTTCCCCTTGATCGTGATCAAGCTCTCTACATAATGAAATACCTCAACTGGTTCCTCAAGCCCTTGGATTTTAAACACTTTTGCTTGTCTTGTATATAGATCAAATACGAAAATTGTGATTTGAGTCTTTTGAGTTTGTGGGATTTGAGCTTGGATATTTGTTAGGAATCTTTGGTTTATAAGTTATTTTTCTCTCTATCTTGGATTTTTAGTTTTTTATGTTGGAGGATTTAATCATTTGGTATTTTTATTTTAGTAACAATGGGTTTAGATGTGTGAGGGTGTGTTGGTGTTTGTATTTTGAGAATATTGGGATTGAAGAAGATCAAGGACAACAAGAAGAAGAAGGAACAAGGATAATTCAGCATAGGAATTGAATAACATGATTGATTATGATGTGTATCTGATTTTATGTAATAAATCCTAGGAAAATGGTGTGAGAAAGTTTTTCTTGAGAGGTTTCTGATCCATTTTCTTTTATGTTTTTGTGCTAAAATATGTTTTTCTAACAGTAGGGAGGAGGTGGGTAACGTCTCTCCAACAGAAATCACCTTAAGTGAGTTAAGTGACAATTTTTAAACCACAGGCGATTTAATGAAAATCAGTCCAACCACAGTAAATTAAGTCTAATTACCCTTTTTTTTCTTTGTTTTGGACTAATTTAGCATAGCCTGTAAGTTTTTTTATTGTGAAAAGGTTTTTAGTTGTGAAAGTTCTTATTAATTTTATTTTTTTAATTACTAAAAAGTATATATTAAATATATATATAATATAACTTATATGGTACTAGGTACGTTGGGGGTGCAGCTTTTTGAGTCGCATTGCAATTGCTCTTGCAAGTGCGGTTTTTGCACCTCCACCATAATAAGTGGTGTAGTGATCGCATTTGACGATCAATTTAAGTAGGGTCGTGCAGTTGAAGTGATTTTTTGTACACTACTACCCTAAATTATATAAAATCCATCAATGCCCTTAACTATTGTAGAGACCGCATTTTGTACCCAATAATAAATTTTGGTCCCTAGCCCCAATGATGAGCTCGACATATTGTTAACTAGGGGTAATTAAAGAGTTCACAATAGTTTGAAAGTAATCACAACTCAAAAGTGCTTAAATTACTTTGAAATTAATACTGAAAAATGATATTTGCTCACTATTTGACCATTACTTTTGATCCACAAAGAAATTTTGTGTGAGGTTTGTTTCATTGAAAAGGAGACATCTTGTGCTTCAATTTGAACATAAATTTTGCCTAATTAGGATTTATATCAAGTAAATTATGACAATTTGAAATTGGGCCAACTGTGCAGTCCAATTTTTTGAGTTTTAAAACTTCATTTTAATGGCTCAAAACATCATACTTTGATGTGGGCTGGCCCCTAGACCCTTGGAAACATCCAAAGACCATTAAAAAACCCCGAAAACCTTAATTTTAACTTATAAATTCTCATCTTATGTCTCCAATTAAAACCCTAACTAGAGAGAGTTATTTTTTGGCCTTCATCTTCTTTAAAACCCTAAATCTCTTTTCCAAAACTCACACACAACCTCTTACCACGTTCTTTACAAATTAAAAACCTCTCTTTAGTTAGTTCTAAGGTAGAAACTAATTTTCTAACTTGATTTCTCAAAGCCTTTTTCAAAATCTCTTGTTCTTGAGTTGTGATTACTAATTATTGTTGTGTCCTTTCGATTATTCTTGTCCTCAATCTAATTTTTGTGTTGTAGGCACTGAGGGGCTGGTTAAACAACTTCAAATCTGTGATTCTAAAGCAAGGCGAGCTTTCTTTTTCATGGTTTCCCACTTTACTTGATATGATTCACATGATTTTCTTGATATAGTTTCTCATTTTGTTATATTTGATTTGTTTGATGATTTTAATTATGTTTGATATGTTTTAATATGATTTTAGGTTGTTTATAATCTGTTTTAGGTTGTTCTTATTTCATTATTTTTGTTTCATGAAAAGTATAACGTGTATGTTTATTTTATGTAATTTAGTTTAATCATTTGATTTTGTTTCTTGATTATTTGTTTATGTTGATGTTTGTTTTATTTGCTTCATGTTATATTAGTGTTTAGGGTTCTAACATGCTTGTTTGATCTCACATGTTTATATCTTCGAATGATGAAATTTATAAAAATGTAAAATTTTTGAATCTATGCTAAAGGATGCGTATGCATTTTTTTAGTAAGCGTACGCACCCTGAACCCAAATTAGGGCAAAATTTTGTGTTTTATTATTTTAATCACTTTTTAACATGTTATTTGATTGACTTTGACTCTATTTTAGGTTAATTATTTATGTTTAATTATTTACCATGTTTATTTGAAACTTTTTGCCAGATTTAGTTTATAGAATATCTTTTCCTTGAGTGTTTATATTTAATTGTCAACTTGACATGTTTAATTTATTTTGTTTGATTGTGTTTTATTTGTTTCCTTTTATATTGTTATGTGATATTTAACATGTTGTGTATGTTATATCCTTTAGTGCATGATGTATGTTTAAGTTAAGGATTAAAGCTCTCTTAATAAACTCTTTAATTAAATATGGCCCAGTAACACATAATGGAGGCCAATCCATAAGCCGGGCAGTCTTGGGTGCCTAACACCTTCCCAAGCTATACCCAAACTCGGTACCCATAATCTGGTATGTGGACCCATGTATGTAAGTGATTGACCCAAAAGGCCCAATATGTTTCCTAGGCCTAATTTAGGTGGCAACTTCACTTTTCTCTGTCACGGTCCACTCGGCTGGAGCGTACTCTCCTTTGCGCTCACAACTATTGAAAATTAGCAACTAATTAATCCAAAAACACAATAGAATCTTTTTTTTTTTAATATTCCACAAAAAAATTACTATTACGAAAATACTCTTTCCTCAAGTTAGCAAACACCCAAAAATGCCCCCATTACCAAATCCATCATTATATTTAATTTGATAATCTTTACCGTACCCAACAAATCACATTTAAGTGTAGGCAAGGTGAGGTATGGATCTTTACCATACTTGAAAGCTCCTAGTCACCAAGATGAATAAAAATTCTTTGTTTCACTTTTTTTTTTCACTTTATGCTTCACCAATCATGGTATGCCCTATGTTTGATTTTTTTTTTTTAAACTATAGTCATTTTATAAGGAAATTTAAAAAAACGTATGGCATACCATGATTGGTTGAACACAAAGTAGAGTTCTCCTGAAACTATGTTTATCAACTCCGCCGACGTAAATAAAAGTAAGGCGAAAATACTGCTTTGGTTCTACACTAGGCATTTTTTGTTAGTGAGTTAATTGTAAGGACTAAATTGACTACAAGAAAGCAAGTGATCATATGTTCTTAAGTTGTTCAAAGGTTTAGAGTAAGTAGAAAGTGTTGGGCACTGTTACAATAATGGCAATGTGCACAAGTACCTTCATGATATAATTGAATCTTTAAATTAGAAATTACAAGTGGAAAAGTTTATAAGTGAAGGTCATTAAGGTAATAATTCCTGTTTAAAGTAGCCTTTGGTAACTATTGCATTTAGATATTTTTTGGGAAACCTTTTGCGTTTAGATTTTGAATTCTTCAATTTTGTCAAAATACATTTGCTGAGAAATAACATTTGGTGTTGTGTTGAAATTCTTACTAAAAAGAAATTATGCTGAACAAAATTGTATTTGGTTTTCACTGAATAATGCATTTTTTTCTCATTAAATAATAATGGGTAAAGTATAAATTCAATCCTTATCCTTTACATCATATTTTAATTTGGTCTTTAATCTTTCACTTGTGTAAATCTAGTCCATAACATTTTAGTGTTGTGTCAATTGAGTCCTTGTCGTTTTCTCTTGGTTGAGACTTTCTTTTTATATATTTTATTTAATGTCATAATTTTCTATTCATAACAAAAAAAAATATATAACACCTTTCGAATAGTTCACACATCACAGAAGATCATACAGCAGTTTGAAAGTCTATGACCTTCTGTGATGCGTGAACTACACAAAAGGTGTTATAATAAAACTTGGTTATGAATATAAAATTGTGACATTAAAAAAAAGTCTCATCGCATATGCGAAGCACGTGTAATGAGGCTAGTGTGCGTGTGTGTGCGCAAGCATGTGTGTGTATATATATATATATATATATACACATACATATAAACAAACCTTTCCAAGATCATTCCACACTTCAAGCTATGCACCAAATTGTTGTCTATGAAAAATTACTCAGACCTTTAAAAAGATCAAGACTTGCATGAAATTTGGTTTTAAGTGTATTTAAACTATTAGGAAGCCGAAATTTTGAGTTCATTCATTGAGAATATTTGCATAAGCAGAGAAGGTAAAAGCATTATCCACTTTGTTGTCCTTATATCAGTCATCTAATAATGTTTCAATAACAACAATATCCATATGCTCAGTCTATTTTAGGCTTCATTTAAGAGTTTATAAAGAAATATAATGAAATTGAATGGAATGAACACAAAGGAATGGAATAAAATGAAATGTATTTAAGCAAGGGAAAAGAGTGGAAAAGAAAGGAATATAATGAAATAAAATGAAATTAAGTAACCTTATTTTGAATGTTTTAAAATAAAGGAATGTAACAGTTTATCAAGTAACCTTATTTGGTAACAGTATTTATTTTTTATTTTCAAAAACTTGTTTTGGGAATATAAAGAAAAAACAATTTTCTTTATCTTTGAAATAAAAACATGTTTGATTTGTTGAAATGAGAAAAATAGAAAATACTAAAATATGTTGTTATTAGGATTTGAACTTTAATGCTAACTCATTAAATGAGACAGATTCATTAAATTAAATGCGTATTTTCACTAATTTTTGAAAATTAGAAACTAAAAATAGCCATTTGTATGTTTTCAATTCCCTTCACAAATTGAGTTTTGAGCAAGGTTTTGAAACCCGAACCGTTCATTGAACTGTAAAAGAGAGAGGTTCAAGATTTTTGAGGTCGAACTAAGGTTGAATCGGGGTCGAACTATGACGATGTCATAATTAATTAATAATTATTTAAAATATAAATAAATAAATATATTAAATTAGTATAAATTGAAAAATTAACTAAAATGGTTCAATTAAAATAAAGATCCATATTTCAAATATATTTTTCATATCATAATTTTTACAAAATAAATTTAAAAAATATCAAATCTTAAGCAAATATAGATATAGTATTTATTTATTTATATGTTAATTAGTAAAACCTTGATAATAATAATAATAATAATAATAATAATAGCAGTAGTACAATAATTATTATAATATAAGAACTTGGGCATGTGGCAAATTGGCAATACACATATATATTGGAGGCTTAGTAGTACAATAATTATTATTATTATCAAGTCACATCATGTACCTTCCCTGTGGCTGAACATTTAGCTCATTTTCTATTCACAAATTCAACGTTTTCAACATTTCCAATACAAGTGCCAGGTAGTAGTCACGTGGAGGCTTAGGAAACTTCAAAAATAAATACAAAACAAAGAAAGAGAAACCACATATAACATAAGTTACATAGCAGTGTTTTGCAAAAAAAAAAACAAAAAAAAAAAGAGAGGAGATTGGTGATTACAGAGGAGTGGAGACGGACAACAAAAGAAGAAGAAGAAAAAGAAGAAAGAATAAGAAGCTACTGCTTCGTCATCTTTTTGACCTGTGAGGGTTGATTTCTTCATTTTTGCTTTTTTCCTTCTTCTTCGTTGTCTTCTTCTTCCTCTACTACTTCTTCTTCTCTGTTTTTTATTTTTATTTTTCTCCCTTTCATTTGGTTCTAGATCTAAAAAACCCAGAGTACTGTTGAAGTATTGGCCAAAACTTTACCCAAGAAAAAAGAACCGTCCGAACCTCAAAAACCAATCACAGTTCTCAGAACCGTACGATCCGACTATGTTTCGCACGGGTCCCTGCTTTTTTCCCATAGGGCGATTCTTGAAGCTAAAAAATCCACAAAACTGAGAGGTTCACGGTTTTTCCAGTTGGACTATAAGGTCTGGTTCGAGTTTCAAAACCTTGGTTTTGAGAATATTTTTTGTTTTCTATCCATTTTGGATTGCCAAACAAGTTTTTTAGTTTCAAAAATAGAAAACTATTTTTGGAAACAGAAAATAAGGGTACAAAACAGTTACCAAACATATCCTAAGTAATCTTGTTTGAAAGGAACATAGAGAGAAATGAATAGAATCATTTTACTACAATATTACTATTAAATCTCTATTTTAAAACAGTATTTTAGGAGTTTTAGTAAAAAATTCATTAAGTATAATTTCATTCCCTCCAATTTCTCCCAATTTCGAGAGGAATGAAAATTTGAGATTTTAAGGGAATAAAGAGGAATGATGTTCCCTCCTATCCATTCCATCCACTTAAATTTCCAAATAAGAGAATGAACTTTTCATTCCCTCCATTAAAACTCTCAAATAAGAGAAAAGAAAAATATTATAAAATTATTCTTTTCATTCATTTCCATTTCATTTCATTCACTTCCATTCTATTTCATTCACTCCTCCCAAACGAGGGCTTAAAGTGTCATTAGATTTAGCATATCTATTGTTTTTTTAATATATAGAAATAACAGGTCTATTCTTGTCTACTTTTATAGCTATTTTTCAAAAGCAAAATGTTAATATCAAAATAAAACCATTTATAATATGACTGATATTCATAGAATAATATAAATTAGTTAGATCAATCTAACAAGTATTTAGATAAATAATGAGATCCCATGAGAAAAATATTGCACAACCCAAGAAAGTGCATTATTATTATTATTATTATTATTATTATTATTATTATTATTATTATTATTATTATTATTATTATTATATATAACATTTTACAATATGATTTCTAACCCACTAGAAAATCCCATATTTATTACAACAAAAGATGTAAATCTACAATAATTTTTAAGTTCAACCACACGAAATACTACCAAAACCCCAAAAAGACAACAACATATTCTCAACAATAATTCTAATGTCATGCTCTATGAGCTTAATGACCTTGCCACGTACTAGCTATTATATTATCTTGTAAGATTGCACCTAATCTACCATTAGCATCAATACCATTGGCAGTATTCACCTCTTCAAAATCTCTGTCTCTATTAATAAGCTCTTGATCAACATCAACAATAAGATTTTGATTAGGATCGACACCCATAGAAAAAATTATGTGAAATGCAACAAACCAAAATGATTTCAGTTTAGGTTTCAAATAAGTAATAGGGTTATGGCCTGAAATATTTTGAAATTATTTTTCCAATACCCCAAATACTCTCACAATAACATTACACAATGAAGCACGTAGATGGCTAAATATTTCCCAATGTTCCCTTCCTTTCTCTCCCTTTTCCATCGATCCAAACAAAGCCCTAATGTCTTTGTTGAAATCAATATAGGATTTATAGTCAAGTTAGGATTTTAAGTATTGGCTAATGTCATTTCAAATTTGATTGCATGATTGTGTTTTGATACTGTAATGTAAATAATAAATAGTGATAATGAAAACTGAAGGTTAAAGCTTCTGTTCATCAGACAAGAAAGACAAGCTTGGTTGTGTGAAATTGAAGGCCAGTTATGCAAGATCAGTCAGAAGCTTGCAATAGACTTTAAAAAAAAAAAAAAATCAAGAAAAGCTTTCAATAGACTCATGGTCAACCAAAATGCTATTACAAATTTTTTTTAGATTTGTTTTTAGAGTCTTGAGTATAACCACCTCTAACCCAAACCCTACTTATATAAAAACCTTATATCAACTCTAATTTCATTAGAAAGAAGCTGAGTATTGAAAAATAAAGGAAAAACCATTTGAGAGTGTTCTTTGTTTCTCAACCTTGTCCCATTGATCATCTTTAAGAGATTGAGAGTTCCAAACACAAGTTCATCACCTTGAATGAATTGGATATGTTGAAACCATAGAGGTGACACCAAAATCTTCAAACTGTATTAAGCAGACTCAGAAAACTTGTTACAAATTTTATAGTTTGGAAACTTCTTATAGGTCGCATTCAAAAGATGTTAGAAACTGAAGCAGGATTAACGCAGCAGTGATGCAAGATTGATGAAGCAGTTCAAGTTTATTATTGCTTAAGCTACCTACAGTTTAGTTACTAATATTATATTAGTGTACAGAACGGCATGTCGTTTGTACAGTACATAGTATAGAATAGTTGATAGTTAGTTGTACAGTTATGCCACTTGTCACGATTAGATTGGCTAGGCAGTTGGTTATTCTATTATGATTTTCCCGCTCCTTTGTTTCTCTTATATAAAGAACAAAGGCAAATATTTATCTATATACAAAGCATTTTCTCATTTACTCTCGTACTCTCTCTCTCTCTCTCTCTGATTGTTAATCCGCCATTGTAGAACCTTGTGCTTATATGAGATTCAACATGGTATTAGAGCCGAACTAAGTTGGAGAGTCTTCAATCTGGTACTCTCTGAGTTTCTTAGTTCAATTTCTTGTTTCTTTGATGCTTTCTTCGAATCAGGTAGCAATACTTCGTTATGTGTTTCTTTTGAATTTTGCATCAACTTGTATCTTCTAGAATCTTGATTTTCTATAAGCACAATTGAAGTCTTGATTCTTACATTCATAGTAGCAAATTGAGATCCTTGATTTAGGGTTTGTTCAATTTCTGGTTTGTGAATTCAATGGTTATACTTCTTCATTCATCGAAGTCTTGTATTGATCTTAGTGTTTGGTTACTCGGAAATTCTGAGTAGCTTTTGTACAAAATAAATTCTTGTCTTGATATTCTGATTGATTTGTGACCTGTGAACTTCATTGGATTAAGAATGACTGATAGTTATTCTAGTGCATTCGTACCAACTGTGCAACCACGGGGAAATCCATGTAGCCCTTATTTCTTGTCTAGTAGCGATAACCCTGGTATGCCCCTTGTGGTTCAACACTTGATTGAGGAGAACTATAATACTTGGAGTAGAGCAGTCCTTATCTCTTTGGATGCTAAAACCAAGCTAGGCTTCGTTGATGGTACCATACCAAAGCCACAGTTTGTGAATCATCCCTACTATAAAGCCTGTTACAAGTGTAACAGCACTATTTTGGCTTGGTTGTTTAACTCCATTTCTAAGGACTTGCAACCTAGTGTGGTGTACTTCAGGACAGTAAGGGAAGTTTGGGTAGACTTGCAGTATAGGTACTTACAGGGTAATGATCCTAGAATTTTTGAATTAAGAAAGGAGGTGAGTTCTTTGACATAGGACAATTTGACTATCAATGCCTACTATACTAAGTTCAAGGGACTTTGGGATGAATTTGCCAATTACAGAACTTGTACCTGTGGTCATCAAGTAGAGGATTGTACCATGTCATTCTTGATGGTGTTGAATGATACCTATGCTACAGTCTGAGGTCAAATTTTGCTTATGGACCCTATCCCTCCATTAAGTAAAGTATTTCTCTTATACTTCAAGATAAGAAGCAAAGGAAGGTAGGTGCTGCCAAGAAGATGCAACTTGACACAGCAACTACCTTAGTAGCAACATTAGCAGTAAAGAATGCTAAGAAAGGTAGGCCTCAATGCACTCACTGTGGTGTTATGGGTCATGTGGTTGATAAATGCTATAAGTTGCATGGATACCCTCCTGGCTATAAGTTCAAGACTAATAAAGGCCAAGCTGTAGCTGCTCCACCACCATTTGCCAACAATGTTATTGCTTCTGAAGATGATGCAAGTGAAGCTATTAACCTTACTAAGTCAGAATATCAGCCATTACTTGGTTTGTTGAACTCCAAATCCATTTTGGAACTCAAGGACCTTCAGAGGGAGCTGCAAACACCCATCAGGTTGCAAATATCATCACTCAGCCTTCAGTTGATCTTCAAGGACATGAGATATTAGGTATATGGTCTTTTCCCTCTCTTGAATACTCAGTTTTCTCTTCATTTGTCAATACTTCTCATATTCAATCCACTGATTGGATCCTTGATAGTGGAGCCACTGATCATATGGTTCATTCTTTAGTATTTTTCACTTTAATCACTTCTATAGTACAAATTTCTATTAGGCTTCCTAATGGAGACATGGCTAAGGTAACACATATTGGAACTGTGCAACTATCATCTACCTTAATTCTTGAAAATGTGCTTAACATACCTAGTTTCTCTTTTAATCTGATTTCCATTAGTAAACTGACCCAACATCCTTCTTGTTGTTGTATTTTCCTTTCATAATACTGTTTAATTCAGGTCTTACAAATCTGGAAGATGATCGGGTTGGGTAGCAAACAAGATGGACTATACACATTGCAAAGCAGCTTGCTAGATAGTTTGCCATTATGTGTTTCTAATGCTCTTTCCAAGCTTTCCTCTTCTTTTCCACATGTACTAGCTCTCAATTCTTGTAATGTGACTTCTGTTGATAACACTAGTCTATGGCATTGTAGGTTAGGTCATCCCTCTGCCCAAAGACTAGACTTGTTACAATCTGTTGTACCAAACATCATTTCTTGCAATAATAATGCTTTTAATTGTTCTATTTGTCCACTAGCTAAGCAAAAGAGATTATCTTTTCCTACTTCTGTTTCTCATTCATCTGCATGTTTTGATTTAATACATGTTGATATCTGGGGACCTTATTCCACACCATCTCTAAATGGTTCTAGGTATTTTCTCATCTTAGTGGATGACTGCAGTAGGTGCACTTGGGTTTTTCTGATGAAACATAATTTAGAAGCTTCATCCTTACTTCAATCTTTTTATAATCTCATACTTACTTAGTTTAAACTTCCTATTAAGATCATTAGATCAGAAAATGGTCCTGAGTTTGCTTTGAACTCCTTTTATGCTTCTAAAGGGATTATTCACCAACTGTCTTGTGTGGAAACTCCTCAATAAAATTCAGTTGTTGAGAGAAAACACCAACATCTTCTTACTGTGGCTAGAGCATTGAGATTTCAAGCAAATTTACCTCTCAAGTTCTAGGGTGATTATGTTCTCATTGTCACTTATTTGATTAATAGAACACCTAGTCCACTTCTAAACAATATCACTCCTTATGAGAAGCTGTTAGGACATTCACCTTCTTATGGTCATTTAAGGATTTTTGGTTATTTATACTTTGCTTCAACCTTGTCTAGAGACAGGACCAAGTTTGATGCCAGGGCTAAGCCTTGGGTGTTCCTTGGTTATCCTGAAGGTACTAAGGGCTATAAAGTTTATGATTTGGCTACTAAAACTAGTTTTGTCTCTAGAGATGTTATTTTTAAGGAGACCATCTTTCCTTTTAAACATTGGATTTCAAACTCTAAGTCTGTTTCTATTCCTTCCTGCCTTTCTATGTTTCCTTCTCAACCTGTTTCCTATTGCAGAATTCACTCCTTCATTCTCCACAGATTTAGTTGTTCCTCCTAATGAGTTTCCTGACCTTGTTCACCCTGATTCTGACTCCTTTCATACACCTTGTGATGTTCCTCAGTTTCCACCTGTTGTTCAACCTGTTAGACAGTCATCTAGAGTTAGGAAACCTCCTAGTTATCTTCGAGACTATCATTGCAACTTAGCTTCTACGCATATGTCGGCCACAGTTTCCCTTCCTCAATCAGATGATTCTACAGCTTCTTGTGATACAGGTATTCTTTATGCTCTTACTTCAACCCTTTCCTATGCCAAACTTTCTCCTTCTCATAAATCTTTTGCCCTTGCCTTAACCATTGCTAAGGAACCTAATTCTTATGCTCAAGCTTTGAATAATCCTAAATGGCTTGATGCCATGAAAGCTGAGATTGATGCTCTTCAAGCTAATAATACTTGGGTTATGTGTAAGCTTCCTCCTGGTAAGCTACCAATAAGGTGTAGATGGGTTTATAAAATCAAGTTAAAGGCTGATGGTTCTGTTGAGAGGTATAAAGCCAGGTTAGTGGCTAAAGGTTTTACCCAAACTGAAGATATAGACTTTTATAAGACATTCTCTCATGTGGTCAAGTTTGTTACTATCAGAACTCTTTTGGCTCTTGCTGCTATTCATGGTTGGCATCTAACTCAATTAGATGTCAACAATGCTTTCTTACATGGGGACTTACATGAAGAAGTTTACATGCTTCCTCTACCTAGATTTGGCAGCAAGGGGGAGGTTTGTAGACTTACAAAGTCTCTTTATGGGCTAAAACCGGCCAGTAGACAGTGGCTTGCAAAGTTGTCCTCTACAATTGTCGATCAAGGTTTTGTTCAATCCAAGGTAGACTACTCTATCTTTACTAGAATTAAGGGAGGTTCTATGATCATCATTCTTGTTTATGTTGATGATATCCTTATTGCTAGCAATGATGTGGATGCTGTGAATGTGTTTAAGCAGTTTCTAGATAGCAAGTTTAAGCTCAAAGATTTGGGAACCTTGAAGTATTTCCTAGGTCTTGAGATAGCAAGAACTTCTAATGGAATTTCATTATGTTAGAGAAATTATACTCTTGAGCTTCTATCTCATGCTGGTATGTTGGCTTGTAAGCCAATGAGCATTCTCATGGAACAATCAGCTAAGTTCAGTAGTTCAATTGGTGATGCGGTTCCAAATGCTTCATTGTATAGAAGGTTAATAGGCAAACTTTTGTATTTGACATTGACTAGGCCTGACATCTGCTGTTCAATCCACAAATTAAGTCAATTCATGAGTTCACCTAAAGTGCCTCATCTTCAAGCTGCTTATAGGATCCTCAAGGACTTGAAGAAAACACCAGGCCAAGGCTTGTTTCTGTCTGCAAGATCAGAGTTGCAATTAAAGTCCTATTATGATGCTGACTGGGCAGCCTGCCCTGATACCAGAAGATCAATCACAAGCTTTTGTGTGTTTTTAGGTGATTCACTGATCTCTTTGAAGAGTACGAAACAGCAGGTAGTGTCAAGATCCTCTGCTGAGTCAAAGTATAGATCTATGGTAATAGTAACTAGTGAGGTAGTTTGGCTCATTGCTTTGCTCAAATCCTTTGGTTTAAACCACACGCAGCTTGCTTTCCTTTATTGTGATAGCAAAGCAGCCCTCTATATTACTGCAAATCCCATGTACCATGAAAGAACAAAGCATATTGAAATTTACTGCCATTTCATTCGAGAATAGAATAGAGATGGAGTTATTAAAACATTTCATGTTCCCACATGGCACCAAATTGTAGATTTATTTACCAAAGCTTTTGGCAAATGCAATTCTTTCACTTACTTTCCAAGATGAACTTGATTAATATATATGGTTCATCTTGAGGGGGAGTGTTAGAAACTGAAGTAGGATTGATGCAGCAGTGAAGCAAGATTAATGAAGCAATTCAAGTTTAAAGTTCAAGTTTATTACTGCTTAAGCCACCTATAGTTTAGTTACTGATATTAAATTAGTGTATAGAACGGCATGTCTTTTGTACAGTACATAGTATAGAATAGTTTATAGTTAGTTGTATAGTTATGCCACTTGTCACAATTAGATTGGCTAGGTAGTTGGTTCTTCTGTTATGATTTTCCCGCTCCTCTGTTTCTCTTATATAAAGAACAGAGGTAGATATTTATCTATATATGAAAGCATTTTCACATTTACTCTCTCGTACTCTCTCTCTCTCTCTCTAATTGTTAATCCACCATTGTAGAACATTGTGCTTTTATGAGATTCAACAAAAGAGAAATCATCAAGCTTTCACTTAAGTTCACATTTGAAGAATCAACTGTGTTGTTTAGTATTAAGGAAAGTATGTCCATATTAACTTTATTTCAAGCTAGTTTATATTATTTGAATTGTATCTGTAAGGCCCCAGTTTGGTTCCTAAGCCCAAAAGATAAAAGGATCTAAGCCCAAAGAGCCCAATACAATGAATTTGTAGAGAGTGTGTTAGAAAACTAAGCTCTAATGAGTTGGATAACAATTATAGTGGGTCTGGATGACAAGAAAACAAAAATAAACTGGTTTTATCCAAAGAAAATCGTCCTCAACACCATTTAAGGAGATTAGTTATAGTATATATTTCTTTTGAATTTACTTATAAGTCCAGTTCTTGTTGCTAAAGTGTTTTTCTCTCCATTCTCAGATAAATCCCCTTGTAAAGGGCTTATTTCTCTATTATATACCCTTATTTTCTTCATCTCCACCCTCTACGTGTAGGTCAAGTTGTTGGCATTGATCCTTATCTCATCAGTAGCTTCCTGAAGTCTTTAGGAGTAGTCGTATGGCTGCTTGCCACTGTTCAAGTATCACCTCCACATTAATGCGGTTAGAAGGTTAGCTGCAGAGCATTTAATTCGGTAATAGCAGCTTTTCCTTAAAGATTTCTTAGCTTCCCTTTATCCTATGTTTCCTTGATATTTATTCTTATCAGTAGAACTTTTCGGAGTGTTGCTCTTAATGGCAGACCAAACCTTCTGACCTCTACTTTGCTTAACTAAGGAGGCATTCCTCCTCGGACTACCTTCTCAAACCTTCGCAATCATAGTTTGTTTGTGACGCTCTGACTCTTACTTCTTCCCTATCATTTATTTGTCCTCGGACTACTAAGCGTCCTCGGACAAGGCCCACAACCCAATATATACTCCTGGGCCCTTTATCCCTACAATAGCCCTTCAAAATTTCCTTCTTTTGCTCCTTAAAAAAAGAAAGAGATTTTGACACTATAATCCCAATTCTGCTCCTCTCACATCATTTATGTCTATATAGGTGTCTTTTTAACTGACTAGAAGCACACTCCCGACGCTTCTTGCAATTAATTCATGCGGCTCCATGTTCCCCACATTTTATGGTATGACAGGGATCCAATGGGTGGGGATTTTTACGGGAACTCGAGCGGGAATTTTCCTGCTTACTTTTCTCTCATATATATATATATATATATTGTTCAAAAGCTTCATCTACCTTACTTTTTGTACTCTTAAAATTCAAGAGCTAGCTTGAAGAGCCTTTCTTCCTTCCCGTAAGTTGTTTTTAGCAAATTTTTCTTTCTTTCTTCTCTTTTCGGTCCCTTCTGTTTTCCTATTTATTTAGATCCCTTTCTTCCTCAACCCGTCTCACTTCACCTCGTCTCTTTAGTTTTTTTTTTTTAACTTTCTTTTCATATAGGGAGATTCGTATACCTAGTAGACACCCCAGGGGGTATAGAAAGCTTTAAGGCTCAATACTGAATCCCACCAGGGGTTTTTATTAGGTATAGCAAACAGGGGGAATAACATACTATGAAGCAGGAGGGAGAAATGGTAATCTCTATGATCGCCTTTATAGAGGGAGAGATGAGAATCCCCATAGGTAGAGTTATAAGGGATTACCTAATAGCCCGTAGACTTTCCCCCACCTACTGTGCCCTCAATATGTTTAGGATTTTAGATAGTGTAGATGCCCTTAATGAGAAGATGAGCTTAAACCTTACCCACCACGACGTCAATTGGATTTACAACCTTCACCACCCAAAAGGGCAAGGATACTACCTAAAAATTAGGGTTCTTAAGGTTAGGCTCATCTCATACTTCCCTGAATCCAACAAAGGCATGAACAAAGATTTTCTAATCATCTCAAGGGAGTGGCACGATGGCCTCCACTGCCTGACGAGAGATGGGACACCAAGTGGTTTTTAGGTCTAGGTTTATTGCTTTAATGTCACCTATTTTTCTCTCGACATCCTTTGTACCCATTTTCTCTCTATTCGTGTTGGTAATTAAATTTTTCTTTGATTTATGCTATTTTTCTGAAATTTTTTTATTTTGTTTTCTTGATGTTTTTGTAGATAAGTACGCCACCATTCCAAACCTAAATCTTGTCAACCAGCCAAATTTGGACAAAATACTTAAGAGTGGCCCTCCTCATCCTCAACTACGACCCCCTCTCATCTAGTTTTCAAGCGCCTAGGTGTGTGATCAGGGCCAAAGACAAGCATCTATACCTTATAAACGTTGCTGCTCTGGGTTTCCTCAATCCAAGTCCTGCTCCAAAAGGTGTTCTAGAGGTTACCCTGCCGCTCTAGTATACACCCGAGAAGGCCACCCCTTCCCAGCCCGCCATCAAGAAAGAGGAAGAGATAATTAAAGTCTCAAATTCTGAAGACGACTTTGAAGTTTTCAACCAACCTCCATCCCCAAAAATCTCAGCTAGTGACCTCACCCACCTTCCTCCAACGCAAGTAAGTCACACTTAGGAAGACCCCACCATCTTGGATGCTATAGTACTCCAGCTCAAGACCAGATCAAGCCTTCAGGACCTAATGGAGTCCCAGGTAGGAGGCAACGCGCCAGAGAAAGCTGCCCAGACCAAACCTCCAACCCATCCATCCACCTAACTCACCGACCTGACCCTGCTGACCAGAAGAGCAAGAGGATTAGAAAGGCAAGAAGGTGGCGGAAAGAGGAAAAAGCCACCCTACCAAGGAGGCTGAGCCCTAGAAGGGAGCCAAACTAGCCAAGGTGAAGCAAACTGCTGTGGACAAGAGAGGTGGTTTCCAAGTTGGGGTTCCAGCCTGGACTCCTACCATAGTGATAGACGGAGCTCCCTTGCCTGCCGATGCCTCTATTAGGGATTTCTAGGAAGGGAGGGCTGGATAAGTGGCCAATGCTATGGAACAGGCTTTATTGCTGCGGAAGAGGCTCTATTGCTGCCTAAGGACATGGCCGATTTGAGGTTACTAAGGAAGCATAAGGTATTCCTTAGCTTGAAGAGGGACCTCGCCCTAGAAAGTCTACTAACTGGCTTCTTCTTTTTTGTTTAGAATTATGTTTGCTTTCTCTAACATTTGCACTTTTTCTTCCTTGAAAGGCTGTTCAAGTTGCGCACAAAGCTGAGAAAATAGTGACCAGTACCCATAGGCAAATGAAAAATGAGGAATCCAGGCGTATCGTTGCTGTGGAGGCCTTCAAGGTGGCAGTGAAGAAGATCCAGGAGCTAAATACCCAACTCATCAAGGTTGACAGAGTAAGGAAGAGCGTCAAAGTTGCTCTGCAAGGGGCAGAGAACCAAACAAAGACTCAAAGCAAACAGCTCTGTCAGGTCGAGGAGGAGCTAGCTGCATCCAACAAACATATAAAGGCCCTAAAAAAGAAGTTGGAGAAGGCCGAGAAAGCTGTGGACCAAAATGAACGGGACGACTATGAGGTGGGAGTGGCAGAGACTAAGGAGGCCCTCAAGGCCAAGGTCTCGGAGGTGTGCAGACACTACTGCCTCCAAGTGTGGAATGAGGCCTTCAACCAAGCTGGGGTTAAGGCCTCCTCTGCCCTTAGAAAAGCAAAAAGTGTATACTATCCTTTTACCATCCGCACCTCAAACTCCTTGGGCTCCAAGGTTGACACTGCCTCAAAGGAGGGAGATACTGGCGAGGACTGCCCGACCAAGGCCTTTCTTTCTTCTGACAGCCCTTCTAGAAAGGCAGGGCAGCTTAGAGTTGCTAAAGAGGAAGCATACATAACCACGGGAGTGGCCCCGGATGCCACCCAGCCTCCAACTGCCCCTAAGGACCCATTCAAAGAGAAAAAGACCTCCCACAACATGGAGATTGTCCAAGCTACTCTTCCTATGCCTACCAAGGAGCACCTCGAGGATAAAGGTCTAGCATCCTCAACTACAACCCCTGCCTAGCCTACCAAGGCCCCAACGAAAGACAAGCTTGTACTTGAGATCAAATGATTCCTAGAATAGTTTTTTTTTTTTTTTTTACTGTTGTTTTTGTTTCCAAACTTTGTAATCAATTTGCCTTTTTCTTAAGGCTTAGCTTAATGACAATTATGAGCTTTCTTTTACTCTTGTGATATTTATACAAGTCGTAACATAACTTTTGCTTTACTTCACACTTAGAGTCCGTTTGGATATAGCTGAAAATTGAAAACTGAAAATACTGTAGTAAAATAATTTTTAAATGTGTGAATAGTACTGTGGGACCCATTTTTAATAAAAAGTTGTTGAAAAATGCATGAACAGTGCGCGCACAGTACGCGCACTGCGTATTTGTCTCCCACAGCAGAAACGAAAAAAAAGAAAAGAAAAGAAGGGAAAACGCTGTAATCCAAACCAAGCCTTAATCAATATAAAAATGAAATAAAACTTCATTTAGTTATCAGCATAAGTGATAATGTAGTTGCCACATTTCATACAATCAACAACAGATCAGGCTAAACCATCCAAGTTTATAATCTCAACAAAATATATCATTAACTTCAAAAACATACCTTAAGCATAATTATCTTAGAGGACCCTGCATATCACTGGACTTTTTATTGACCTCAAAGAATGGTGGAGTATCTATCCATCCACGATTCCATATAATCTTCCCCTTAGCAGTAGATTTAAGGAATTGTAGATGACAATTAGCTTATGAACTGATTGTGGACATACTTGCAAATGCTTTAAGTGATGCTCAAGTGTTCCCCTTCTCTTAAATTACCTCAATGGGGATTTTGATTATACACCATAGCTAGGCTAGTTACCAATTTTTCCAAGTCATATGATTTAGGGAACCTGACATGATCGAGGTTCTGTTTAGTATTCTCACAATTGCAGAGATGTTAATTTACCCAAGGCAGGTGGTCTGAAGAACCAAACATAACTAGAGTTCTGTATAACATTTAGTTAGATGCTTTGCAGTGATAATTTACCTCAGGTAGGTGGTTCGAGGAACCAGACATAACCTAAGTATTGTTTAACACTGTTAAATATTTGGTAGTGTTAATTTACCCAAGGTAGATGGTCCGATAAACCAGACATAACCACAGTTCTATTTAACACTTAGTTAAATGTTTGGTAGTGTTAATTTACCCAAGGCAAGTAGTCCGAGAAATCAGACATAACTAAGGTTCTATTTAACACTTAATTAAATATTTGGTAGTGCTAATTTACCCAAGGTAGGTGGTCCGAGGAACCATACATAATTAAGGTTCTGTTTAACACTTAAACAAATAATAAAAAGTATTAATTTACCCAAGGTATGTGGTCTGATGAGCCAGACATAACTAAGGTTCTATTTAACACTTAGTTAGATAACAAGAAGTATTAATTTACCCAAGGTATGTGGTCCAAAGAACTAGGCATGACCAAGGTTCTAATTAATACTTAGACAAATAATAAGAAGTATTAATTTACCTAAGGTATGTGGTCCAAGGAATCAGGCATAACCAATATTTTGTTTAATACTTACACAAATAATAAGAAGTATTAATTTACTCAAGGTGTGTGGTTCGAGGAGCCAGACATGACTAAGGCTATGTTTAATACTTAAATCGGATAATCAATGTAACAAGTAATGTCATAAGTAAAAACATGGCAGAAATGCCTTTCATTAATAATAATACCTTCGTAGGTTATTTACATTCCAGGGGTCTAGTAAAATATTTTCATCTAGATCTTTCAGGAAATGTGCACCTATACTAGCCACCAAGGTGATACAGTATAGGCCTTCTTAATTGGGTCCTAACTTTCCCTATGTTGGGTTCTTTGCAGTACCTAAAACCTTTTGCAATATCAAGTCTCTAGGAACTAATGGTCTTAACCTCACATTTGAGTCGTACCCCTACTTGAGCTTCTGCTGATAATACGCCAACTAAACCATGACATTCTCCCTTCGCTCTTTAATCAAATCCAAACTCCTCTCCAATAACCCTTCATTACTGTTCAGAATGAATAGGCTTGTCCTTAGCATCGGGAATCTAGTCTCCGGAGGAATTACAGCCTCGACCCTATAAGTCAACCAAACGGGGGTTTCCTTTGTTGACCTATGAGGGGTAGTCTGATATGTCCAAATAATATATGGCAGCTCTTCCATCCATTTGCCCTTGGCATTATCCAACCTCTTTTTTAGTTCATTTACTATGACTTTATTGACAGTCTCGGCCTGTTCATTCCCTTGCGAGTAAGCTAGAGTTGAATACTTATTCTTGATACCTCATTCACAATAATACCTCCTGAAAGCCTTGCTGTCAAACTGAAGTTCGTTGTCCGAAATTAGGGTGTGAGAAATCCCAAATCAAGTGACAATATTCTTCTACACAAATCTCTTGGCATCCACGTCCCTGATATTTGCCAGTGACTCAGCTTCAATCTACTTGGTGAAGTAATCAGTGCCAACTAAAAGTCATTTCCTATTTCCTGTTGCTTTAGGGAAAGACCTCACAATGTCCAAGCCCCATTGAGCAAAAGGCTAAGAACTAGATAAAGGATTAAGAACGCCTCTTGGCTAATGAATGTTTGGGGCAAACCTCTGGCATTGGTCACACTTCTTCACATACTCTTGTGCTCTCTTTTACATACTTGGCCACCAATATATTTGAGTAAGGGCCCTTTGAGACAGTGATTTGCCCCTTGTATGACTTCTACAAATCCTTTCATGTAATTCTTCTATGAGGGGCTCTATCACCTTAGGTGGACACATAGCAAATATGGCCCAAAAAAAGAGCGCTTGTATAATTTTTGGTCCCCAGACAACCAAAAATAAGAAGCTTTTCTTTGCACTTTATCAGCCTCTCATTTCTCCTCAGGCAAGATGTCATTCTTAAGGAATAGAACTATAGGATCCATCCAGTTAAGTCCCACTCTAATCTGATGAATCCGTGCCTTCCCCCTCTTTACCTCAGTAAGTTTGCATAAATCCTCAACTAGGATGGCTCGAGGTAAACTCTGTGCCGAGGAGGTTGTGAGTGTGGCAAGAGAGTTTGCATGAGTATTTCTACTTCTAAGGATTCGCTGTAAGGTGAAAGACTTAAACCCTTATTGCAAATGTCTAACCTGACTTAAATACTCTTGCATTTTCAGATCTCTGGCTTCCAATTCTCCCTCTACCTATCCAACAACCAACATTGAATCTGAAAACACTTCTACCGTCTTTCCTCCCATTTTCTGAACCATAGTCATCCCTTCTATCAAAGTTTCATATGCAACCTCGTTGTTCGTGGCCAAGAAATCTAACCTCAAGGATTTCTTAATAACGATCCCTTTAGGAGATACCATAACTAGCCTCACCCTAGATCCTCTCTGAATAGCAGCACCATCAACATACACCCTCCAGGATAAAGGTTCTTGTAAGGAGACCATTCCAACTGAATTTCAATCCATATTATGCTTTTCTCCTTCTTTTTCTAAAGGAAGTTCAGCAAACAAGGCCACTAGATCCACAAGGACTTGGCCCTTAATTGAGGTGCGAGGCATATACTTGATATCGAAAGCCCCTAGAATCATACCCCATTTGGCAATCATTCCTGTGTAATCAACTTTCCAAAGTAGGGATTGAAAGGGAAGCTAAGTCAACACCATCACCGTTGAGCTTGGAAGTAATGGACGAGTTTACGTGTAGCATGCACCACTGCCAATATGACATTTTCTAATGGTAGATATCAAACCTCTGCTTCATGTAAAGACTTTCTCACATAATAGACTGGCCTCTGCACCCCATCATCTACTCGTATCAGTACCAAGCTTACTGCATGGAGAGCTACAGCAATGTAAGCAAATAAGACCTCATCTTCTTACGGCCTAGACATGATAGGTGGCCGAGAAAGGTATTCCTTCAGCTGCTGGAAGGCTAGGACACACTCCTCTGTCCATTCAAATCCCTTCCACCTATTTAACAACTGGAAGAAAGGTCTGCACCTTTCTGCCGACTGAGAGAAAATCGGTTTAGGACAGCAGTCATCCCCATTAACTTCTGGACCTCTTTAAGATTCTGAGGAGGCTGTAAACTGTTAATTGCCTTAATCTAATTAGAATTGACTTCAATTCCATGATCAGTGACCATGCATCCCAAAAATTTTCTTGAACCAACACCAAAAGAGCACTTAGAAGTATTAAAGCATAGTTTATGTTTCCTCAATATTCCAAAGATATCTCATAGGCCACAAACGTGATTGAACTCCTTTTTGCTCTTCACCACCATATCATCTATATAAACCTCAATATTTTTTCCTAATTATGGCTCGAACATCCTGGTTATCATTCTCTGATAGGTGGACTCTGCATTCTTTAAACCAAAAGGCACCATCTTGTAGTGGTAATTTCAAGTAAGCGTAACAAAAGTTGTTTTCTCCTGATCACCCAAAGCTACTAGTATTTGATGGTATCCTTGAAAGACATCTAAAAAACTTATCTGAGGATGGCCTACAATTGCATCCACTAACTGATCTATTTAGGAAAAGTTTTATTCAACTTTGTGAAATCTACACATACTCGCCACTTCTCATTTTTCTTCTTCACCACCACCGTATTGGCCAACTACTCAGGGTAGAACACCTCCTTAATAGCCCCAGCCTACTTAAACTTGATCAACTCCTCCTTGACGACATTAGAATGCTTCTTAGATGAGCGTCGAGGTGGTTGTTTTTTGGAGCTGACAGATGGGTTGATGTTTAGATGATGGCAAATGAAGTTTGGATCCACCCTAGAAGCTTTATAAGCACTCCACACAAACACATCAATATTCTCTTGGAAAAACTTCTCCTTATCATCACCTATAACCACCTTCTCTAATTCCTCACACTCTGCCCCCTCTAACACTACATTCGCAGATAACACTAGTGTCCTTGATTGCTATAAGCCCCGCTTAATAGAGGTTGAGGACTCCATTTCAGTCTGATGCTTAATTGCAGCTACCAAGCATTGCCTAGCCACAGATTGGCTCCTGACCGATTCCTCTACTTGGTCCCCCGATGAGTACTTTACCTTTAAATGCAGAGTGGAAGAAACGGTTCCTATGGCATGAAGCCAGGGTCTCGCCACAATGGCAGTATAGGGGGGAAAAAACATCCACAACAATGAAGTCCACCTCAACCACTTTTGAGCCTGCTTGAATCGGTAATCTAATCTGGCCCTTTGGAATAATGACTTTCCCATCAAAACCTACCAAAGGTGAATTATAACATGCCAAATCCTCAAGTTTCCAACTTCAGCCCCTTATACAAAATCAGGGTACATTAATTTTCACCCCGCTGCCTTGTTCTACCAACACCCGCTTCACATCATACCCCCTTATCCTAAGGGTGACCACTAGGGCATCATTATGTGGCTGCAAGGTACCAACCTTATCCTCGTCGAAAAAACTCAAAGCTGGTCGGACCTCCGCCTTGCTCCTCTTTGGCTTAAGGGAGGAGTCCTCAGTAAGTGGCCGAGCTACAAACATCATCCTAGTGGGATGAGAGCCAGTTCCCCCTAGAGTAGCCAAGATAACATTGATTGTGCCCAAAGGGGACCTTGGAGGAGCATCTCTCTGAAATCCTGACCCTGCCTGGCCTCCTTGCCTATTGGGGTGATACAGAAATTGTTTTAACTTTCCACCTCAGACCAGTTGCTCTAGGTGATTTCATAAAATCCCGTAATCTTCTATGGTATGCTCTTGCTCCTGGTGGTATTGGCAATGAAGGCTTTGGTCGTACTTTATGGGATCCCCTCCCATTTTGTTTGGCCATTGAAAGTATGGCTTATTCTTAATTTTTTTTAAGATTGATGCACTGGTTGTTGGAATACCATGTTAACCACCTGAGTAGCAGCAGTTCCAGATTGCCCAAAAAAATCCCACTGATTATTATTGTACTTGTCTGACCTGAAATCCCTTCTATCCTGAGGGACCACCATGGCCTTGCCTTTCCCCAGTTGTTGGTCCTCCTTGACCCACTTATACTTATCAATGCGATCCATGAGTTGACACACACTTTTAACAAGTTTGCTAGTCAAAGATTTCCTTAAACCATGTTCGGCAGGTAGGCTGACCTTGAATGTCCTTATAGCCACGTCATCAAAGTTCCCATTTATTTCGTTAAAATCTCCCAGTATCTGTCAGAGTATGTTCTCAGGGTTTCCCTTTCCCGCATAGTCATAGACAACAGGGAGTCTAAAGGCCGAGGAACTCTACTACTAGGTGTAAAACGAGAACCAAAGGCTCTTGTTAGCTTCTTAAAGGAGGCAATTGAACCTTCCTCCAGACCATTGAACCATCTCATCGCCAAAGGCCCTAAACTAGATGGGAACACCTTACATATCAAGGTTTCATTCTTCGAGTGAACAGTCATCCTCTGGTTGAAGTGACTCACGTGCTCCACAGGGTCTGTTTTGCCACTATACATAGTGAACCTTGGTTGGGTAAACCGCTGAGGAAGTTTCCCTCCCTCAATCCAATGGGAAAAATGTGACTTAGAAATATTATTCAGAGCTCTACTCATAGCATCATTTCCTAGGCCTCTGTGAGACGAACTCTTCCCCCTCAGCCTATCATGGCGCTTCTCACCACATGAAAAGGACTCACTGGGGGGGAGTCCTTGACCTAGGCATGTCGTTGTTGTCACTATCACCACCAGAAGAATGGTTAGAACTAGAGGGATTTCCCCTACATCGCTTGCGGCGTAACCTCCTTCGTAACCGGTCAATCTCCAGCTGCATTTTCTAGTATTTTCCTCATGGGAGATGTGACTCCCACTACGAGATTGGCCTACTAGTGTGTGTGGTGTGCACACTAACCTCCTAGTCCATTCCCCGCTCAAGTTTAATAACATGATCTTGACATTGGGACTCAACAGACTCCTCTCGGTTTGGCCCCGTGCCTACCATAACTGAATGTTAATCTCACTAAAACTCAAGTAGCTTTTCCATAGATGGCGCCAATTGTAAGGCCTTAGTTTGGTTCCTAAGCCCAAAAGATAAAAGGATCTAGGCCCAACAATAAATTTGTAGAGAGTGAAATAGAAAACTAGGTTCTAATGAGTTGGATAACAATTATAGTGGGTCTGGATGACAAGAAAACAAAAATAAACTGGATTTATCCAAAGAAAATCGTCCTTGGCACCATCCGAGGAAATTAGTTCTAGTATATATATATATATATATATATTTTTTTTTTTTTTTGGAATTTGATTATAAGTCTAGTTCTTGTTGCTACAATGTTTTTCTCTTTATTCTCAGATAAATCCCCTTGTAAAGGGCTTCTTTCTCTATTATATTCCCTTATTTTCTTCATCTCCACCCTCAACGTGTAGGTCAAGTTGTTAGTTTTGATTCTTGTCCCATCAGCACCTTCATAAAGTCTTTGGGAGTAGCTGTAAGGTTGCTTGCCACTGTTCAAGTATCACCTCCACATTAATGCGCCCAAAGGGTTAGCTACAAAGTATTCAATGCAATGGTAACAACTTTCCCTTAGATATTTCTTAACTTCCCTTTATCCTATGTTTCCCTGATGTTTATCCTTATTAGTAGAACCTTTTGAAGTGTTGCTCTTAAGGGCAAACCAAACCTTCTGACCTCTGCTCTACTTAACCGAGAAGGCATTCCTCCTTGGACTACCTTCCCAAACCTTCGTAATTATAGTTTGTTTGTAGTGCTCTGACTCTTACTTCTTCCCTATCATCTATTTATCCTTGGATCACTAAGCGTCTTCAGACAAGACCCACGACCCGGTATATACTCCTGTGCCCTTTATCTTTACAGTATCAAATTCTCTACCATAAGAATGTCATCTCCAAATCTTAACAGTTACAAACACAACTTGAAAATGAAATTGTTACATTAATTGATTGTTCATAATTAGAGAAATTTGGTCAATAATCAAATTCGTTGATTTGACAAGTTAATCATGGAAGACACCTTTTTTCCCCCTTTTGGCCAGATGTATTTTATAAAATTACCTGGTGTTTTGTAGTTAAATTGGTTATGGTTGGCATCTCTTGATGTTTTCATTAGAAACATTCAAAATTCAAAGTTCAAACCTTCAAATTCCCCTTCTTACTATCAAATTATTAAAAAAAAAATTGTAAATTTGTATTTGGAAATTGAAAAGGACATGATTAGTCAAGCTACAACACAACACATGTATTTTTTTAGATAGTTACAATATACTATTTATGTAGATGTGTCAATGAAGCCAAAAGGCACTTTGCACAAGTGCACAACAATGCATGTTTAACCTAGCATCATATTTTAATTTTGAAAAAATGATACCAAAATACATTAATAATCTATTAAAAAAATTAATAAGAAAATAAAAAAGTAGCTTTTTATTAATGAATAACCAAAGGTTACTCGTTAACTTATATAAGAACAGATCAGTTACAAACTACACAACATGTACAGTCACCAAGCCTGCTTCACTAGCCAATTAAAAACCGAAACGCGTACTAATCCAAAACAAATATCTTCCTCCACGAAACACCCTAGCATTCCCCGGCACATAACAAATCAAAACAAAACAAAACCCCCGTCTCTCTCTCTCTCTCTTTTTTAGGGCACGGAAGAAAGAGCAATTAAAGCCCAGAGTGGAAATCGAAAACGAAAACGAAAAACACAAAAAACAAAGAAAACATTTTTATTACTTATCACCAAAGAACGTTTCTGATAAAGTCACGCACAGCAACAACACCACCAACACCAACACAGAGAGATCTTTTATTTTTATTTTTTGTTCATTCTGGTTTATTTTTTGCAACTATGGCTGACTCTACTACTGAAACCCTAGAATCCAATCCTCCACAACCCGAACCCGAAGCCCCAAATCCCCAACCCGATCCACAACCTCAATCGTCAACACCTCCGTCATCCTCGTCAACATCTACGCCGATCGCCGTAAACCCTAATTCGAACACTCCACCACCGCCGCCGGCGCTGGCGCCGCTACAGCCACAGTTACAGCCTCAGCCTCAGCCTCAGCAGGTGCCCTACGTGGCGCCACCGCCACCGCCAGTGCCGCAGGTATCCGGCGGCGGAGGAGTTGTCATGCCTCCTCCTCCTCCTCCTCCTCCATCTGCGCCTTCGTTCCGGCCGGTGCCGCAGTTCTCGCCTATACCGAATTACCAAAACCCTGGCGTTCAGCCTCCCGGTGTGGCTCCGATGATGCAGATGCCGCCGTATCAGATGCAACAGCAGCAGCCGCAGCCGCAGCAACAGCAGCACCCGGGGCAGCCTCTGAGGCCTTACGTGCCGCCGCCGCAGATGCCTATGCCGAATGGTTATCCCGGTGGGTTATTCTGTCTCCTTATAAATGCTTGTTTGTTATTAACGTTTTGTCAAATTTCTCGATTGATTTTTTTTTTTTTTTTTTGATGAATTCATTATTGCATACATGTAATGTGCATGTTTGTGTTGCCAAACTATGAGTAGAACCAAGAAAGATTTACTTTTCAATGTGCAATTGATATGTGTGTTTTTGATGAGAGAGTTTTTAGTTCTTAGAATGTTAATTTTGGAAATGATGCATGATTGAATAATAGCTGTTAAAAGTAGATAAAGGAATTTAGTGGAATGTGAATGATGAAATATTTGGGGAAGAGTTTGTTGTTAGAGAGATGAGTTGGGAAAAAAAAAGATTTAGAGAATTAATGAGAGTTGAGTTGGTTTAGGGGTATCGATGACAGGATGTTTTCTCCTACAGTGTCTTGATTGAATTCGGTGGGAAGGTTTGGAAGGCGAATATTGCTTAGAGACCTCCCTCTACAACTACTTTTTTGGTATGCTTATACATATATATATTTTTTGCTTGGTTTTCTTCGTTTGTCTTTAGAATAAACTTTGTTTTAATGAGAAAAGGAAAAAAGAGAAAGAAAAAAGGAAAAACCTTTTGGAGTTTACACGTTAACAGTGTTCGAAAATTCAGAAAGTTATATTGTCCCTCTTGTCACATTCCATGTTTATTTTAGTAGGCTACTTTGTGGTAGTTATGAGGACACTTTCCCTTTCATGGGTTTATGATTTGCCAGAAGCAGACCATTTTTGCCACTGAATGCTCGTTGGCTTGTGTTCTAAGGTATTGCGATTCTTTCAATTCTAGCCTGCATCTCTCCCTTTCTTTTTCTTTCTCGCTCTCTTTTTCTTTTCTTCATGCTGTACCATGGGCTGCTAACACTTGTGATACATAAAATTGACATAATTTACATATAATTTTGTGGGATTGCATGAGATGCTTGAAGTCTCATGATAATTAGACGTCAGTTTTTTTGCAATTGGTGGATGGGATAGTGTGAGAAGGCTAGTATGTTGCAAATGGATTCATAAGGTAAGCCCATTTTACATATCCATGGTTTATGAACTGGATGCTACTTTTTAATGTTTCCTTCAGGTTATCTGTTCAGCTGGTGATAGTTGCCATGCCTGTGCTGCCATCTCTTATATGCTTTTGATGTGTGGTAACTGCGTTCAATTATTCTTGTCACATTCTTTTTTCATATATAAATATATCTATATAAACTGGTGACAGGATGTATAATATCACTGTATTTTTGTTTGTTAACTTGCCCTGATATATTTGCATAGATATTTGTTTCCATTTATGCAGGACTTCCTCGTTATCCATCTCCATACCCAGCTATGGTTCGACCTACATTCCCTATGCGCCTACCAGGAGCAATTGGTGTGCCTCCAATAGTGTCACGCCCTCCTATTCCAGGGGTTCCTGGAGTAGTTCGCCCCATTATATCCCCTGTTGTTAGGCCAGCTGTTGTTCCTACTGTTACTCCAGCTGAGAAACCACAAACCACAGTTTACATTAGTAAGATTGCATCAACAGTGGACAACGATTTTATGCTGTCTCTTCTTAAGGTAGGTTATTGATTTTTATTGTTTGGTCTGCTTCCTTTTATATTCACCCTACAACTCTGGATTCTTTTACATTATAAATATCATACTTCCATGCCTTTTATTTGAGGCATTAATTTCTGATGTCTGTACACTTTATGAAGCTATGTGGACCTGTCAAAAGTTGGAAACGTCCTCAAGATCCCACAGATGGGACTCCTAAAGGATTTGGGTTCTGTGAATTTGAGTCTGCTGAAGGGGTTCTTCGTGCGTTGCGCCTACTTAGTAAATTCAATATTGATGGGCAAGAATTGGTGGTATGTTTGGGTTTCCACTGTTTTCTTTGTCTTTTAAGTTTTTATGATCGTTTTTTGTCTTTATTTCATTTTTACTTTTACTGTGATTTTGGCATTTAAGACGGTGTTCTAGAATATCTATCTGCTGGAAAACCACATTTTAAATCCTTGGTTTAATGGGAAACATGAAGTAGATATTTTTCTTATAAGTCATTAATATTGATCGGATATGCAGAGGGATCTAAACCTTTACCATGAGCATGCAAAGTGAGTTCTCTACAATATGAACTGTATCTCCAGTTAGGAAAGATTGAGTAGAAATAATTAAACAATCATCAAATCTATGGTTAACATGAGATTTAAGGGTTCAATAACTCTTACTTTCTTGATCTAGTAGGTTTCAAGGCTTGAAATCTCCATTGATGTATGTAAAATGTACGTTCAATTATTCTTAAATATAAGCAAGTTCAATTGTTAAAGGGTTACGTGGCTGGTGGATACTTGTTATCCAAGTATTCGGTGTTCTCATAGTAGGGCATTTGTTATTAAGTTATGTGTTTTAGGTGGTACTGAAGTTATGGGCTTATCATCCATTATGGACTTTTCTGTCTATATCTGGATTTTGCCTTTCTGTTTACAAACCAAAAAGAATTATGACCTGGAAACCAAATTATTTGTTAGTTGTGTGCTTAAAAGATTAGATCCAAGGGAGCATCCAGTCATGAAGGTACTTCTGTGTTTATGCAGTTGTTACTTCTCATTCCTTTTAACATATATTCTGTCAAAGTGAAAATTTATCCCAAATAAATAAATCTGTCTAGCGTCATGATCTCATTATTGAAATATGACAACCAAACTTGAGATGAAATAAGAAAGACTACTTAAATATAAGGTCAAAATTTATAACATTTGAAAATTGAACTTTGTTGCTAAAGATTTTTGTTACAGGTTGTAATTTGTAAGAACTTACGAGTTGCTCCAGTATACTTCCAATGTACTGGAGTAATCTGCTCATCTTAATAAAATGATGTTTACCTCTCAAAAAAAAGGAAATTTTTAAATTTCTTCAGCTTTTTTCATAACTGAAGATTTGCTTTTAATTTATGCATACTTCCATATGATATTTATAAAAGAGATTTATTGAGATTGGAATTTGTGTCCCTTTGTCCTACAACAACCTTGAAAAATAAGCCATTGAGCACTTGTGTGTATCTATGTTTTTGTTTCTACCGTTACTAGTTTAGTTACTATTGGTATTTGGTATCATGCTTTTTTGTTATGTATTTTGGTTTCTAATAATTTCAAACATGGGAGGTGATTTGATAATTAGAAATAATGATAATAATTATATTTGGCTGAGTTTATACTTGTCTTGTTAATTTTTTAAGGTCAAAACTTAGGTATAGTTCCTTAGTTACTGTTACTTAGGTTCCCCTCTTAAATATTTGACACCTATCAAATTAGACAGCTTAGCTAATGGACGTTAAAAGTCCCATCGCCTTTTGTTTTCTTCCCTTACTTTTTTTTTCCTAACCTGTGAGAAAGCACAAAGCAGAAGACTTCTTCTTTTCAGATCTGAGAAGGTTTCTTCAGTTCAGATCTTTATGGGTTAACTAGCAATCGACACTCTCTCTCTCCAAATTTTCCTTCTAGCTGTTTCTTTCTTTTTTTTCTCTTTTCTCTGAGAAAAATCATTTACACGTTTGGCTCCTCACTCTTTCAAATCTGTCTTTTGGTTTTCTCGCAGGCTAGGAAGGGGAAAAAAAACATTAAGAAAAGAAAAGGAAAAAAATAAGAGAGAGAGAGAGAGAGAGAGAGAGAGAGAGAGAGAGAGCTAACATCCGTTTGCTAAATTGTCTAATTTGACAAGTGTCAAATATTTAAGAGGGGAACCTAAGTAACAATATCTAAGGAACTGTATCTAACTTTTGCCCATCTTTTAATATGTTTGGGAATAATCTATAGAAGTCGATTTGATGGTTGAGTATGTGGATAATCATATAGATTAGGGAGATGGAAATTGCTACATTGAACCTATGTGTTCACCTCTAAAAAGCATGAAAACAAGCACCTTCTTGACCTTTTGGTGCATTCTGAGACATGGATTATTCTTTTTCCTGCATGAATTTATTGGATTTAAAAAAAAAAAAATATTTGATCCTTGTCTCTTTGTAATTTGATTAATAGTTAAATATCAATCAAGCTACAAAAGAATATCTGGAACGGTATGTTGACAAACAAACTGAAAACTCAAAGAAACTTAAAGATGCACAAGCTGCAGCGCCTGAGAAAGAGGAGGAAAGTGCAGTTGGGGTTGAGAAGAGTGAACATCTGAAGGCTGATGTAGAGAACTCAAATAAAGAGGACAATAGTTCAGGGAGCAAGGAAAATCATGACTTTGCTAATTTTGGAATCGTGACTGACGAAGACAAGGACACTGACCGCGAGGCTGTGGAGAAGCTTACAAGCGTGATAGAAGAAAGATTAAAGACCAGGCCTCTGCCTCCACCCCCTCCACCAATTACTGATGGTGGCTCTGGGAATTCAAACTCAGACGTCCCTGCTAAATCAAGGGATGGGGACTCAGAAATGAGAAATGGTGAGTTTTCATTGTGGAAATGGGTAGTTTTGTCATTTGTGGTAGTGGCATTTAAAAAAGACATAATTTTAATATGGTTATGCATTTTCATACTTTTGCAGATGCAGCTGAAGATAAAAACGATGACGAGACAACTAGTGAAACCAAACCAACAAGTGAGCATGATAGGCCTGAAACAAGTTCACCTGATAGGAATAGAAAGTATGAGAGGAGTAGAGAAAGAGACAAAGAGAGGGATCTGAAAAGGGAGAAGGACCGGGAGATTGACAGATATGAAAGGGAAACAGAGCGAGAGCGGGTTAGAAAAGAAAGGGAGCAAAGAAGAAAGATTGAGGAGGCTGAGCGTAAATATGAGGAGTGTCTTAAGGAGTGGGAGTATAGAGAAAGAGACAAAGAGAAACAGCGGCAGAATGAGAAGGACAGGGAAAAAGAGAGGGAACGCAAACGGAAGAAGGAGATAAAACATGATGAAGAAGATGAGGATGAGGATTTGAAAAGGTGGCGGCGCCGTACATTAGAAGAAAAGAGAAAGAAGAGGCTACGGGAAAAGGAAGAGGACTTGGCTGACAGACGTAAAGAAGAGGAAGAAATTGCTGACGCCAAGAGGAGAGCTGAGGAGGAATTGCAACAGAAGCTACAGAGGGATGCATTGAAGGTTTCATCCAATCCTGTAATGAACGGAGTTGCAAAAACTGTTTTGGTCGAACCGTCCAGTGTCGAAATGAAAGAGAACGCTGTGGAACAGGGTTATGAAGGTGATCCTACTCAGGAGCTCCATATAGGTAAACTTATTGGAATTTACTTGGAGTGGAATTTTTTCTTTTATTCACCCCCTTTCCATTTCTTTGAATTTGGTTATGATTCTAAATGATAGGTGATGGGGTTGTACGAAATGGTACTGGTGAAGAATCAACCATGGCATCAGTTGCTGTATCAGACACACGACATACTGCCAATGCCCCTGCAAAAAAGTTAGGGTTTGGTTTAGTTGGCTCCGGAAAACGAACTGCTGTCCCATCTGTTTTCCATGAGGAGGAGGATGATGATGCACATAAGGATAAAAAGATGAGGCCCCTTGTCCCAATTGATTATTCGACTGAGGAACTGGAGGCTGTCCAACCCACTGCACCTGGGGCACCACCATCGAATTTGGTTGCAGCAACAGAATTTGCAAAGCGCATATCAAATGTTAATCCCAAAGAAGATAGGTTTGATGCAGAAAGGGAAAGAAATAGACGTTCCAATGACAAGTCAAGCCAGCGGGATAGGGACCGGGGTGATGAGGATGTGAATCGCACCAGAGATGAGAATAAGGAGAAGAGTCTTGACCGGGACAGGGATCGGGGGCAGGGGATGGATAAACTGAAGACACCAGATAACACAAAACTTTTGAGTTTAAAACAATTGATAGATATGATACCAAGGACAAAGGAGGAGTTATTTTCATATGAGGTTAATTGGGCCGTGTATGACAAGGTATGCAACCTTAGGCTATGCTTCAATAAATGAATTATTTAAATTTGTGGACATCTTTTCTCCTGGAAAAACTAAGCTTATATGCTTTGAGATTGAGGCAGGGGAAGGGGACTGGCTCCCTGTCAATTTTTATTATTCCCTTGATCATGGTTTGTGGCCTAGTAGTTGGTAAAAAAATTTGGTGCTACTTGGACATGTTGGGATAGCTACCTATACTATGCCTGCAAAACCTTTGCTTAGAAAATAACAGATTGACCATTTGAGTTGTCCAACAGTGTCTTTTGGAAGCTGTATCTTCAAGTAGGCCATAAATGAAGAACAGGCATCCTATGCTTGCTTGTTCTGTTTAGTGCTACTTGCCTTCAGAAGTTTAGATAACCTGGTCTTGATATTCAGGAGTCACAATAACATTTAATTGTTGGTGATGTTTTTAGTGTATAATATTATTATTGGTTACAACCATGATCAATGTATTCTAAATAATCTAACTGTTTATTTGCTATCTTCCACTTTAACAGCATGAGCTGCATGAAAGAATGAGGCCATGGATTTCAAAAAAGATAACAGAGTTTTTAGGAGAGGAAGAAACCACACTGGTAGATTACATTGTATCCAGTACTCAAGAACATGTGAAGGCAACTCAAATGCTGGAACTACTACAATCAATTTTAGATGATGAAGCCGAAATGTTTGTGCTCAAAATGTGGAGGATGCTCATCTACGAAATCAAGAGAGTAGAGGCAGGCCTTATTTCAAAGTGAAAAATATTTTAGGATTTTATTGTTTAATTGCTACTTCGTTCCTGCAGGACCTATATATGCTTCACCTCATTGGCCCTGCTCTTGTCATCACTCATTGTAGATTAGAGATTATTGATTTTGTATTGCTTCAAAGGTTAATTAGTGATGGACCCATTTTTGTACCAATTGTTTCCATTTGGATCCAGTATTCATAGTGGAAAGCAATGTTTGGAAAAGACATCCATCAGTTATCTCAAAGCAAAGCTTATTTGATTTATTTTGATATAGTTGCTGGAGATGCCGGTTAAAAATAGTTGCTTGAATCATAGAAGCAGTTTTCTGTGAGGGATGTAATTTATAGTTGTCTTTGTGGGATGTTTCTGTACAAACCAAGTCCATAATTTGAATGTGATCTTGTAAGTCTGAAAATTGGGGGTAGGGGTGTTTCGGTTCGGTTTCGGTCGGTTTTCTCAGTGTTAGCCAACCGAAACCGAAATTTTCGGTGCTTGAAGTTCTCAACCGAAACCGACCGAAGTAATTGGAAATCAATCGGTTTCGGTTGGATTTCGGTTTCGGTCGGTGTCGGTGGATTTTTTCGGTTTCCTTACATTTAATTTCTAAGAATGCAAACAAAGAAAAAAAATCAACAAACCAGAAAATATTAACAAACCCAGAAACCCAGAAAAAATTAACAAAACCCAGAAAATCCCTTTGCTTTCCCACGTTTTCTCACCACCCAAACACCAAGCACAGTAGCAAACACAAAACCAAAAAAAAAAAGAAAGAGGGGAAAGCACACCGGAGACAACAAAACCCAGAAAATATTAACAAAACCCAGAAAAAATTAGCAAACCCAGAAAATCCCTTTGCTTTCCCACGTTTTCTCACCACCCAAACACCAAGCAAAGTAGAAAACACAAAACCGAAAAAAAAAAAAAAAAAAAAAAAGCACACTGGAGACAAGCACACAAGCACATATGACCTCATTGCTGCAAAATCGCTTTCTCTAAAGATCGGCTTCAGTCTTTGATGCTTGAAACTACTGTTTTCTCGAAAGATTGGCTTCAGTCTTCGGTGCTTGAAGTTACTGTGAAGTTGGGTTTTGTTCGATCTGAATGACAGAGAGAGAGAGGTTTTGTTCGATCTGAATGACAGAGAGAGAGAGGTTTTGTTCGATCTAAATGACAGAGAGAGAGAGAGGTTTTGTTCGATCTGAATGACAGAGAGAGAGATGGGGAGGAAGAGAAGGACCGGAGAGGGAAAGGGGAGAAGAGCGGCTGCTGTTGAAGAAAATGAGAGTCAAATGATGAAAATAGATTTATTAGGGTTATAGAGCAAACCCAAAACGACGTAGTTTTGGTAATAAGAAGAGGAAAAATAGGAAAAATTAAAAAGGCTACTACCAAGGGTCGAACCTGGGCAGCCCAGGAGAGAAACGCGCGTCCTTGCCGCTAGGATACCAGGAACTTTGTTAAAATAATTTGTACAAATTAGTATATAATATATTTCGGTTCGGTTCGGTCAATTTGGTGTACTAAGGGAACCGAAATTTTCGGTTTTTTATATAATGAAACCGAAACCGAACTGAAACCGAAACCGAACTGAAATTTTGCATCGGTTCGGTCGGTTTGAAGCGGTTTTTTCGGTTCGTCGGTTTTTTGCACACCCCTAATTGGGGGAAAGAAAATGGTGCAAGGCCAGTGCTCATTATAAAGAGTTGCTAGTATGTGCTGAGCCCTTATTGAGACGTAACTTAACATTAGCATGAGATGAGTTTTTTGGGTACTGTGCTCGCTTACAATGGCAGCATACTCCCAAGGGTTTTGCTACAATCTTGTATGTGGCTCGATTGTGTCAGCTTGTCAGCGAATAGCCATGAGAGAGTCCGAACCAGCTTCCTCCAGAGAATCAGCACACCACAACGGGAATACATCTAGTGTGCAAAATATAGCAGTTGAAATTCCAACAATTCAATTCTTTTGAAAATCCAGTCAACAGGAAGGTACTCAAATTTCAGTGTTGCATTTCATTTGCTCCGCGATTTATTCCCAACCAGACCTCATGGAAACCTGTAGTTAATAACATAATCTGGTTTTAAACAGCGTGCTTTGAGCATAAAAACCAGTGCACACAAGTGAGTGCAAAACCCCCATTCCTGTCAATTGTGAACGGCTACTTTAACAAGAGAAAAATTAAGGACTGAATCCCAAGCAAGATAGTAAAGAGGTGTTTGGGTAGAAAAGAATGAAATACGAGAAGATAACTAATCAGTTTCATTACCTTCACATAACTTTTACATATATTAATTTCTTACATACATTGAATGTGGGTCTCACTATTCAGCAGACGACTCCAAATATCTTTCTTCTGTGCCTCTTTCTCTTCCATTTCTTTGTTTCTTTTCTAATCAAACATATATCTCAAACTCTAAGAAACTTGTCTCAAACTGCAATTGTACTAGCTCAATTCATAACACCAGCATGTATGAACCATCCCTAACAACACCCAATGGCGTCTGCTTTTTGATCCAAGTTAGTGTGTCAAGTAGCTCTATAGTTACACAGAAAGCAGCAAAAGCAACACTTTCACCTGCCTGTCTTATCTATCCTATACCTAATTTACTAGCTATGACACAGTGAGGTTAAAAATTTATTGTACCGTTAAACAGTTAGGCATGCTTCTGCTTTACATGCCACCAAGACAACTTGGTAAGTTAGTTTCTTCACAAATGAAGAGAAGCCCATCTTCCCCCCTACCACCCACCCACCCTCATTTTTTTTTTTTTTTTTTTTTTTTTTTTTGGGGGAAGGTGGGGGGGAGATGGCTGTAATTACCTTTCCATACTCATCCCCCTGAATCTTTCCTTTTCTTGCTTCGTTTGCTACTTGGGTTGGCATTATCTGTTAAATCTACACCAGAAGTCTTCTGGACTGGCTTGCACCCTGTCTTTGGAGTATCTAAAGGATTTGAATAAGTCAAAATTTTTATATCTGATTCGCTGCCCAGAGTTTCAATCACAGTAGAACTGGAACTTGGCAAAGGCTTCTCATAAATGAGGGCAGCATCTAAGGTGCATATGTGAAGAGCAAGTGAGGAGATGGTAGCAATCCTGGCTGCAGCAGAGAGGGATGACCAATACTGCCATCCATTCCTCAGGTACTCGGTTTTTATCATTTCCTCAAATACAATTGTTGCTTGAACCATCTGAAAGAGTAAGACAAGGATTTTCATTTGACTACTCATTTCCATCAAAGCAATGCCAAGAAAACAAATATGGTGCACAACTAGAGCTATGAAAATGTCAATGTATCATCTAAATCTAAAAAAGTTTTCCGGACAAAGAAAACATGAGGTACAGTAATGTCAATGGTGGGTACTGATACATAATTTTGTATCATGCATGGTGTTGTAAAACATACTACAATCACACAGTTCTAAACTGCCTGCATCAGGGGAAAAATGATTTGTTGGAGAGTTTGATAACATGCTACATAGCAGCCTAGCTTGTGAAACTTTGACACTAGGAGGGTGTTTGGCTCTGGCCCAATAGGAAAAAAAAAAGTTCTACGGATACAACAAAAGCCAACAACATTTTCACAACAAGCTGAGGTGTCAGCCCAACAAAAGTCAAACTAAAATAAACTAGAATAAAAAAAATATATTATATGGGACCCACTACAAAAAAAAAGTGTCAAGTGAGATTTTGTTGTGCCCCTAGACTTCCTTGGAAGAGAAAAAAGTGTGGTTGGTGAATAATGGAAGTTGGCCACCTAAAAATATTATTATTTTTGATAAACTTTTTAAAATATGGAATTGGTTCTAAAATACATGTCTTTTTAAATGGTTTAGCTTACCTCCATTACTTTTTTTAACTGAATATCTCCTTTTGTCTTAAATAACAATGGTAAGTGTTAGTGAGTTTTAATTTCCACCTTTTATTTAGTTAGTGGGTGATGTGGCAATTTCTCATTAAAAACAAAAAGAGATTCTAGTTTAAAAAGTATTGGAGGTAAGCCAAACCCTTTTAAAATACATCCTTGAGCTTTAGCACGGGAATAATATTTCCATAATGGAAGAGGAGAAATTGACTAACCTCCATTATCGACTTGGCAGATTTAACAAACACACACCAGGCATGTCTTTTATCCAAACCAGCCATTGATGGTTTCAGAGCATCCTCGGGGAGGGCAGCATCCATATCGAGCAAGTTCATTTTGAGCTGCCTAAGAAGCTGAACTGCCCTGCCAATAATGGGTCTTGATGAAGATTCGCAAATTATGGAACAGTTCTCAACCCTCCGATCTGAATTTTTCAAGAAAGAAGATTTAACTCCTTTCATAGATCCCTCAAATTTTCCATTCTTGGCAAATCTTCTAGTTGAGTTAATGGAAAATTTGCCTTGTCTCCCATTGATTTTCATTTTCCCTTCCACTGAATGTTGCAGCTGATTTTCTATGTTCTTGGAATTACCACCTCGCTTCCCCTCATTTTTCCAAGAAGGCTCTAACTTTAAGGTGGGGTCATCCAGGAAAGGAGATGTGCTTGGTACAAATGATGGAACACCATTTGAACCAATAAGTCCTATTTCCTGTATCAATTCCTTATTAGAGTCTTTAGTGATAAACTTGGTACTTATATCCTCAATGTCAAATGGGCAAGCCAACTCCTCTGTAATTTTATTAAACTCAACCCCAAACTCATGCATTACACTTCCCGACGCTCTACCAAGACCTTTTTCATTAGAGCACTCCCCCAGTGAGGTTTCAATCACCATCATCCCCTTCCCCTTCAAGACACTACCATTCACCTTGTTCACAGAGGTAGGCACACTTGGATGGCACATTCCATTTTCATGCCTCTTGAGTTCCTCACTAGTGGAGAATGATTGGTGGCATGAGGAGCAATGGCATCTAGAAGGCCATATGAGTTCTAGGCAGTCACATCGGCACATTTTCTCTGAAAATTTTACTTCTGCCTTCCAACTCTGCTTCATAGGAATGGAAGATTCTGATTTCAAGCAAGCACCAAACTTCTTCTCCAGTACAATTAAAGCTCCAATAGCATTAGAATTTACAAGTTCTTCACTGTTATTGGGCCTTGACGAAGTTGGTTGATCCACACCCTGAACACAATTTATTGCTTCATTGGAATCCTTGTATCTTATATTTTGCCACTGTAAGATAGCACCTAATAGTTCTCCCTCTAGTGGGTGAGTATCCCTCAACCATTGAATTAGTTCTTCAATTTCAGTATCAGATTGAAAAGAAATCCATGGAAAAGTTGTGTTATCATTGTGCATGTACATATATGGATTAGATACGTCAAGTCCTTCAGAACTCAAAACACTCCCACTTCCGAAAGGACATCTCAAAGTTGAACTGCCAGGCAATAAAGTTCCCTGTTTTTCTATTTTCTTTTGCAGCACTAACATAGTCCCATCAATAACTACCCACGGAGGCGTACCCGGCCAGGAAAAGCCCCAGTAGAGCCGGCCAGCAGAGTCCCTGCCCAGAAAATCCTTCCGCAATGATACTTTCAGAAATTGTGATTCTAGACAGGCAATTGAATCCTGCAAAACAGTAATCTCATTCTTGAGGAAGCTTGCCTTGAGGTTCTTGGCTTGTGATTCATTCACAGCAGGTTGAATGATGCCACGATAGCTGGGAAACAAATTCCCATTGTTAATGTGCACTGCATGTACATGTTCAGCTACATGGGTTCTAATGGTATCTGATGAGAGATGACCTCTTAGAAATTCACAATAAGGCACCCTTGAACCATCAGCACTGCCATTTTCCAAGTCCTGCTTTCCTTCAAAATTACTCCATGTGACATTTGCTCCACTAGGCTTATCTTTCTGTTGTTGAGGAATGGAAAAGGGTAGCATGCTTTGCCTACTGTATGTATCTTTTTCACTGGAAGGCATCGTACGACATAAAGAATTCTCAGATATAAAACCATTCTTACCAAAAGATAGTTGATTTTTTTGAAATTCAACATCATGCATCTTGACAATTTGACTACCACTACTGGTAGAATGTTTCTCTGAACTGCTTTTTGAATAAAACCAACATGGTTGTTTACTGGAATCATTTGGCACAGGCCACCCTAATCCATCTTCCAAAGTATTCATATTAGTGGAAAAGGGCGACATGCAACTGCTTCTACTAAGTAGTTGCCCCATCAATTTATGATAGCTTGTACGCACTATAGCAACTTCTTCCGTTACAGATTTTCCAACACCATTAAGTGTGCTTTGGTTCACTTTCCCCACTTGGGCAGCTACAACTTCTTCTCTGAACTTCAGGTTTCTCCATTCTGAAGATAGTGAATGCAGTTTCTGCTGCAAATCAGCAGACATAGAGGCACACTGTTCTAGGTGTTCCCGAATTTTAGCAGAGTTCAGCACCTCATCACACAAGAACTTTAGAAGAAAAATCCTCTGCAACCAAGATAGGAGCAGAATCAGTTTAACAAGATAAATATGAACAATAACAATTTAGATAAACCTAACACACATAACCAATTACAAATATAATGCAGCTTGTAGTAAACAAAACCTTCAGACTAAACCTAACATATTTGATTAGACCAGAAACATCCACCATGTGCTGACATTGGAAGCTCAATTCCACAAAATGAAAATAGAGAAATAATCACTATATAGTTGCTGAAGATCAGATATTAAACCATCAATCTCTCTTTGCTCTTAAATTTATATTATTACTGAGGACAACGTACTGTATCATCATTCTACTTTTGTCTAAAAGAGAAATGGCAGAGTGTATATGCAACATACACACAGAAAAAGACCCAGTAATTGTACTGGTTACCTGTATTGGGTTAAGAGTTCAAAAAATCCAAGCTTTCAATAGAAAAAGCATGATCAAAGAGCCACTACTTAGATGGCATACATTCAATATGTAACTTACAAATGCAATTGGGCCTATCAAAAATCAAGTTGAGGCAGTAAAAACATATAAAGGGACCAACGGACAAACCTCCTCTACGGTGTATTCCCAGTACTCCTTCATCGCCATTGTGGTTACCAAATGGGCCAGAGCTTTTGGAAATCTGTGATTGAACTCTCTTTGACATCTCTTTTTCCGGAACCTGCTAATGACCTCAGGACTTTGTGAAGATCCTTGACTGAAACAATTACCAGTAACACAAGAAGGACAATACCAGTTTCCATGAGGAATTTTGGCAAGTGGAGGATTTAAGCAATATGTATGATACCCCGAATCACACGTATCACACAACAACACTTTCTTATCATCCTTATTCACACCGCACAATTTACAGACACCCTCATCTGAAGGAGCCTTGGGATTCTCTCTTGCACATTCATTAACATCTCCCCTCTTGTTTTTTGCTTCAGCACTTGAGCATCCTCCAGTTTCATTATCCACAAGTTTCGGGACAAAATTGAGAACCTGCAGTGGATATAAACCATGCTAAAGCTCCAACTGGGTTGGAAAATGTGTAAAGGTAAATTATATAAGAAGTGAATTTATAACTGCATGAGAAGGAAAGCTATGCTTTCAACCAATTAGCAAGCACCAAGTTAAAGGTATCAGCAATTCCTGGTCACTATCCTCTACACCCTTTAGAAGCAAACTGTCATCAGCATAAATCCAAGGCCAATTAATTATTTTTAGCTGTGTGCGTGTGTGTGTGTGTGTGTGTGTGTGTGTGTGTGTGTGTAGGCAAAGCGAGAAACTCAAGACACCAATAGGCAAGTACATACTGAAGGCCCAGAAAAAAAGCAGCTCTGAGGATTACACTCTCTATGGTTAGTTGAGTGAATCAAGTTGTTTTGTCGTCTATCACCCATCAGGATCACATGGAAAGGAATATTAACCATTGTTCATGTGGCCCTCATAGTTATGATGTGTTATTGAAAAGAAGATACAGAAAGGAACAATGGGAAAAAGAGACATAATTTTCTTGCCTAAGCTACATGTAGAGACCAGTCTATGTAAAATTGTTGCTATCTGAAATTATTTATTGTCAGAAGTAATTTTTATGTAAATTAATTCCCTATGCTTCATTTAACTTCTAAGTGGAAGAAAATAGGAATTTTGCAACAGTCATCCCTATCCCAACCTGTTTTAAATTCAATCTTTTCAATTCTCTCATCATGTGTTATTGGCAATGTAAACAAGAATGAAGGGTACAATTGTCCTAAATCTTCAAAACAGTTCCAAGTTCGTCATGACAACAGAATCTCTGGGTATTCCTTGCAGCCTAAGGACTAGCAGAAGATCAAAAGAAGTGTTGCATTAAAAGTGACAACATATTGATCAATGCTTTACAGAAAAATTTTACTCCAGAAATAGTGGAATGGCTAACAAGATTATGCTTTAATGACAGAAAGCTTAGGTGATTTTGTGTAGGTAAATCTTTATGTAAAAAAAAAAAAAAGGCAAAAAAGAAAAAGAAGATCTTGGCCTCTCTTAGCCACAAGCACAAGATTAGGGATTCCTGCCTTGTATATACAGCCACTACAAATTTTACTACAAGTCCTTTACAAACTAATGTAGCATGCCACATCAGCTATTAAAAAACTAAATTGCCATGTCAGATTTTATTCATTTTAGTTTTAAAAGCTTAAACAGCCAAAGTTTTTTTTTTTTTTTTTTCAAAAACCTCTAAACAGCCAAATCTTAGATAATCCCAATTTGCACAATCTGATCCAGATTTCCACCTCTATTCTCATTTTTGGCACCAATCTTGAATCTCTTTTCTCCGGTACCTATATCTAGAGAATTTGACTGTCCATATCATCTGTTCTCACTACTGGCACCAACCTTCAACCTTTGCTCTGATCCCTGCATCATGAGTAGGAACTTTCCCTTTAATTTCACTAATCTGTCTTGAGCTTGCACATTGTGGGAGATTGTCAATTTCTGCCATGCATATCTGACAATAAGCCAGGAAGCTTCACATACTTATCAATGACACAAAGTAAAATCTATTGTTTATTAACCCTCCATAACTGATAAATCATTCTATGATGTTGCCTATATTGAATTAAAACACAGCTTATATGTCTCTTTACCTTCTACGTTTGGGTTAAGGAGTATTGAGCACTCTCAGGTTGCTACCTTCTTTTTTGTTTTGCATGCTAGATTAGCTGTTGTTGAGAATGGAGTTGTAACATCTAGTATTAGTTGTTTCTATGGACAATCAAATTTTCTAGATCTAAGTGCCAGAGAGCATGGATTCAGTATTGATGCTGGTGAGATTGGAGGAGGAACTCTGGAATAAGATTGTGCAAATTGGGGGATATTTGAAGATTTTTCTGTTCAAGGTTTTTTTTTTCTTTTTTGGTTTTTTATAACTAAAAAGAATAAACACCTGACATGGCAATTTAGTTTTTTAATAGCTAATATATGCTTATGCCATATCAGTTTGCACAGGACTTGTAGCAGTTGCAGCATTGCTCAATTACTTATCTATGATGTATGTGTTATCACAAAAAATGGTGACAATCCCTAATATTAAAAGATTAAAATTTTGCATGAATTCTTCATGAAATAACTCCTGAAGATTCAAAACCATTACTTCTTCCTCATGATGCAAGCTTTGGATTCACTTCAGGAGTAAGAATAACATACAACTTGGTGATGGCGCAACCATAGCATTGATAGAGAAAATATATCCTTTTTGGAAGCCTAAGCTTAAGGCAAAGCCCAAGAATAAATGAATCTGGTAGTTAATTAGGTTTTTAGTGCATTACTTTATGTTTTATTTGGCTTTTCTAGGGTGACATTTTCAGGATTCTATAATTGTCAGTTTTGGGTCATAGTTGTGGGCCTTGAGTTTTATGTTATTAATAGGTAAGCCTTATTTACTTCATGGGTATTTATGTGAGGGATTTGGTTCAATTCAATTATGACTGGATTTACTGTTCAAAGTAGTTCTAATTCTATTAGGAAAAGTAAAGATTGAAGGGCTACAAAGTTTGTTGTACTGCACAAGACAGTTAAACAGTAAGTGTTAAGTATTCGGTTGCAAAAAGCATGTGTGCCCTAGTGTGATCTTTCTTCTTTACCCTTTCCTATCTCTTCTCCTTTAATCTCTATTTTCTTCTTATCTATCTCGTGATACTATTCATGGGTACTGTTTATACAACATCTGAGCACCATGAATTTCCTTCTTTTACCTCTTCCTTACAACCCCAAATCAAGCCCTTTCTCTTACCTATCAAAACCTTAAAACCCACCACAAGCACACATAGATACATTTTCCCAATTTGTCCTACGAGACTTGGCTCACTTTTGATAAAGGAGTAGTAACGTGTGCCAGCATAATGCTTCATGAAAAAGAGAGCTAAAAAGAATTGGCACACTTTTGTTACATCTTATATGACAAACCCATAAAAATATTCATCCTTTATTGCAAATTCATGTTGTCAAATTAATTTCTCAACAAAGTACGCAAATATGTTTTGGAAATGAAGAATTTTTTTTTGATAGTTAACTAAAAAATTTATTAAAAACACAGAACCAACCCAAGTACACTAAAAATGAACTATAGGGCAAAAATCAAGAACCAAAGTTACTATGATCAAGTAAAACAAGGAGTAAAAAACAACAAGAAGATGAAAGAATTAAACTCCATTCAATGAGAGTATGAAAGAAAAAAGACTTAAACTCGAGAATAGATTGTCCACAACTCTCAAAGCTTCTAGCATTTTGTTCTCACCAAATACACCACATCAATCAATATATGATAACATGAAAGAATTTTGCCAGTGAAATACTGGGAACTCCCAAATAACGCTCAATAGTGAAAGTTTTGTTAAGACATGACTACATATATGGATCAGTTAGACATGAAAACTAATAGTGAGCGAACTGAAAAGAAAAGGGAAAGATGCAGAACGGTACCAACAAACCTCTTTTTTATAAAGTACTTCAAATTTTTGGGATAATGTTTCTGCCAAATGGATCAAATCTGCCTGATCTCCACACACAGTTCGAATGTTACACCAAACCTGCCCAAAGAAGATAAGATCATGAACTTCACATTTGCATGTATCATGTACCAAAAGATTTAGCTTAAGATTTTCTTCTGAATGATGAAGCATTAGATGATGCGGGCAGCAAAAGTTTAAATAATAATAATAATAATAATAATAATAATAATAGTAATAATAATAATATATAAATAATAAATAAACCAACCTAATACATTTTGATAAAAAGAAAAAATGAATTCACAAACTTGCTTCATGTGGTGGTAGTGTTCTCTGTGTGTGTATGTTTCCATATGGTTAGAGAAGCTGCACAGTGAGAACCTTTTTATTTATTTAATATGTAACAAATTTTATTAAATAAAAAGAAAGGCATAGCCCAAGCACAGGAAGTATACAATTGATCTGAGAAAATGAAGTTCGTATTTAATTGTCAACAAGAAACTAAGAAATTTTCACGTGAAGCTCTGAGCATTTTGGATCCCACATCAAAAGTTACTATATCTTTATCTAATAAAAGTTAAATAAACTTGAGGACATAGTTATATGTGGAATGTAGTAAACAGTATGTCAACATTACAAATTGCTTGCTCCAAACACATTTACTGTGATTCAGAATCATGAAGAATTTTGCTATCTTCTCCTTCCCCCCCGTTCTTTGTGGAGTAGGCAAGAAAGTTGCTATTCCTTAAGTAACTGAGAGAAACTATTGGGGTAAATGAATTGCAAGATATGGCACACTTTAGCAGATACAAAAACTTGCAACTTTAGATATGAAATACATTTCAGACACAATAATTGCACTTATATGCGCGCACACACACATGCACACACACACACACACACTAGTTATCCCTTTTTTTATGTTGAAGAAAGACATGATATTTACACGCCATGCCTGTCAATCATTTACTAGGCAAATTATATACAAGTATCATCATGATCTTCTCTAATTTATTTGATTGTGAATATTTAATTTAAATTTTTAAATATATATTTATTTAATCTTTTTGCTATAATTAATATTATGTAAGAAGAATATTTATCCATGTTGTGTCAAGTGTCTTAGTAAGACAGTTTCTAAGGTGACACTGCAACAGGATCAAGTAAAAGCATTACATTTAGGCCTATTTGGTTGTGAGGGTAGAAAATATTTGTGATTTCCACCATGTGTGCTTGGTATAGAAGATGGCAAAGTGGAAGAATGGAGAATAAATTACAATCATGCCTTTATTATATAAAAGTTAATAAATGGAAGGAAAAGTAGAGGGGTAATTTTGTAACTTCTCAATGTCATTTCCCCTCTCATTTTTCCTCCCAATTTGGATGGGGAAAAATGGACCTGGGTGAAAAAATCCAACTACCCCATTTTCTTTCCTCTCCCTTTTCCAGGCTCTCCCTTTTCAAATTAACCAAACACAACATAGCATTAAATTTTCTCATATAAACCAGATGTCTTCAATCTTCATAGAGAGGTTCAGGGAATTCACTTATATGGTAGTTACACGATTAAATTTAAGGGTTATGTCACAAGAACTTTTCTTGCTCACATGCTCAGAAAATTCTTAGACCATTCTTTTTTCTTTTTTTTTTATGAATACTAAAAATCCCGATGTGATATTTTCCTATACCAATATCCAATTGCTTGCTCACACTAGTAAAAAAAATAGCTTGCCATATTATCTGTTAACAAATTAGATAAAACTATCATGGATTTGCATTATTGAAAATTTTGATCTTATACATCTTTCAATGTTGTTGTATATACACTAAATAGATGATTTCCAAACATACATTCCTCTATACACTGATAAAAAAATATCCTCTGCATACTAACCCTCCATGACTGAAATACATTAAAAATTAACCCACCACGATCCCATCTGAACTAATCATAACTTACTCAACTCTCTTGGCCATTAAAAAAAATTTTTATGTCAAATGCATTTGAACCAAACAGTTGGGATTTATGCTTTCTTGATCCGAGTTCATAGAGTGTCTTCGCGTGTTCAATCTATTTTATCTAGGATCTAAAGCAAGCTCTTGCAATATAAAAGTATAACGGAAATAGCCTTTTTTCCGACATATATGCATACTGGGAATGAATTATGCAACAGCAGAAAATGAAAAATTTTAAAAATTAAAATTAGACATTGAAAATCATAGAGCCAAATAGATTAAGTAATATAGAGCAAACCTCTCGAACATCCTCAAGAAAAGCATCATGTGATCCACCATATGCCCCAGAAGTCAATTTCATATCAATAATTCTGAAGTCTAAAGGACGTGACATCATTGAAGGAGATTGAAGAAGCCCCTCATCATCGTCGTCATCAGAAATATTAAGTGATCCTCCAAGCACACTACCAAAAACCATTTTTTTATCTGCAGCTGCAGCAAGGTGAAGCACATTTCGGCATTGTTTCATAATCACATCAGATACAGTGTTAACACACTTGTCTTTCCTCTTTCTATTGGGTTTCTGCTGCAGGTCTTCACCACACACCTCTGACAGTATTGAAAGCACAGCTTTCTGCAACCAACCAATAATAACAAGCCTTGAGTTTGGCGTAAGGCTCCATATAAATGTCTTTAGTTTAAATTTTTAGATCTTTTAAGTTTTAAATAATAATTTAGGATAGCTTGATACACTTCCTCTGGATTTGGGTTTTCTCCTCATATAAAATAACATATCTTTACTCTAAATGTCTTTAGCTTAACAAAGATATAAGCTAAAAGTTAATGAGAACAGGGATTTCTTTAAAATTTTAATGAATTATTAGAGATACTAACTTCAATGTGACCAAATGCATGAAGTGGGGAGCATATTTAGAGATGACACTAGAGGAATAATTGACAGTGCCTAAAGTCTCCAGTTATCCATAACAAATTAAAGTGAAATTTATGACCCTACTGGTAAGGCAACATCTTATCTTTCCTTTAGCTGCAGCTTAAAGAATTCAAAAATTGCCACGTTGACAACAAGATTTGAAAATTTTGACTGCTTCATCTTGCTAGACACAATGGAAACAATAACTCTCCATTTAAATTTATGAAATAAAATTTTTAAATACCATATTCTGAAATTTCTCATAGAAAGAAATGAGTATTAAGTACCTTGGTAGGCCCTGAAGCATTTCCCTTGTAAACTTCCTTACTTATTGAATGCTCCAGTACCTTCTTTGCCCATTCTGGGGGACCTTTCTCCAAAGCACTATAAACACAATTTCTAATTCTAGCTCCAACATTAGTGGGTAGCTTTCTAACAGGTTCCAGAGCTTGCGCCCACTCAGGAGTTTCACCATTATTCACTTTAACTGTTTTGCAACCAACAATTGTATCAGACTTGTTGTGTTCAACACTTGAACCATTATCGACAGTGTGTGCTGAGCCAAAGATTTGCTTTGTAGCCTCTGCAAGCAGCTGAGAATAACAAAAATTAGGGCACCACTATCTAATGAGCATCTTCTACAATTTTAGGATCATGAACCAGAAACCAAAATAAAACCTAGATTGTACCAAATGCAAGAAGACATACAAACATTATATATATATATATATATATATAAAATTAAAAACAATAAGAAAGAATGGGAGAAAGAGTTCATGAATTCAACATAACGAAAAAAAAGAAGTGAAAAAACCCAAAATAAATAACTAACTTCAACGGTCATCAAGCACATAGGCATGTAAGTGCAACATAATCAAACCTCATTCGATTTCAAATTCACAATTCCCATTCAATAGCTAATATTTTTATAGTTAGATTTGACCTTACTTATCCACAATCTTAATCACAAATTACAAAATGAGCTATTCCAGTGATAAGATTGCAGAGAAACATTAGAGGAAATAAGCATTAAAATTCATGGAATCGCTTTTTTAAAATTTTTTCATTATTATTTTGATTGGTATATGACACACACACACCCTCCACCTAGAACTTATAAGGGGAGGGGGTGCCAATTGAGCTAGAGCTCATTGGTGCCTTTTCAAATTATTTTAAAACACTCGTCTTATAAAAAGAAACAAATAAAACATTATTGCAAGTAGATTACATAACAAACGGCAAATCTTACCAGTGTATCTGCTTCTCTTCCAGCCACTTCCACATTAGAATCAGAGATTAGTCCACCGTCACCTCGCAAACACTGCAACACTTTACAACTCTCACGGCCAATGATCTCCGTAGAGTCAAGGTTACCATGCATGAATGAAACAGTCAAAATGTACCTTCGAGCTAATTCTAGCCATGTAAGTTCATCAACTGGGAGCATGTCAAGCATGGATTTCTTGACAGAAATCAGGTAGTCTGCATCTTTCTTCCTTCCCCGTCTAAACTTAGATCCTACAACATCAGAATTAGGATCTACAAATGCTGCCACCTTGACCTGCAGTTCACCTAGTAGCACTTTTAGGAGTGAGCAGTGAACCTTCGTCAAAGTTCTCCTAGTAATAAAGGAATAGCCATTTATAAGTTCCTCTTCAAGTTCCTTAAATGATAAAGGTTCCTCCAGCCCTAAAACTTCAGAGAAACGGCAAAGTAACTCCCAAGACTGAACAAGTAGAATAGAAACAGGGTAAGTATATGAACCTATAATTTCTACAGGTTTCCATGATACTTAAAACTAGCATTAACCCATACCTGAAGAACATCACCAATTAAATCAGCAGGAAGCTTTAAGCTAACTGGCTTGCCAGGAGGACAGCAATCTTTCTTGACAGATTCTTCAAATGCCTGCTTCCTAGATCTTTTACAGCCTTTGAGAAAACCATCTGCTTCTTTCTCACTTTGCGTACCAGTCTTCCTTTTGACAAGAAGAAACCCACTTCCAACAGTTTGTGATTTTGATATGTCACATCTTTCATTAAGGAACTTATATTCTGAACAGGCATGTACCCCAGGAAGCTGTTCTATAAATTCTTGCACAAATTCCATATCTAGTCCAAATCGGTCTTGGTCTAACCACTTCACCAGTGCTTCACAAGTAGTAATGAGCTCATCATCACTTTGAATACAACATGGGATGTTAATAGGGCCAGAAATATAGCAAAACTTAGCCAATGAATCATCACCTTTTGTACTCTCAGAGTGCAAGCATGATGACCACATTCTAGGGACAGCATCCTTGCAGCAAAACTTACATAAACCAGTCTGCTTGTATACATTGTGGCAAGCATCTGCTAGAGTTTGAGATACCATTTTCCATACTGAAATTGATGATCTCCCTTCTACTAAGAATTCACCAATATTATCCATCACCCCAGAGTTCACCGCTGTATTTTTCCTAGGACTTTGAGGAAAGCAATTTGACTCTGTTTGCAAACTATTCATTGTCTGCAAATTGCAGACTTCATTTGAAATATTCCCAGAACCTGCTAACATATCATGATCTAGTTGTGGAGGGCTATGATCAAACAATATCATCTGAATATTTATATCATCATCATCAATTATAACAAAAGCAGTTGAATCATCACTTTCCACTTTGCCTTCAGCATTGTGTAAGCCAAAGCCTGGCTTGGAGATTACCGTTGATCCAATAGGAATAGGCTGCGTGGAACATGAAAATCTTTGAACCTTGAAAACTGGACCAGAATCTCCACCATCTGAGATATCACACACAAAAAGAGACCCGGTAATCCTATCATGCCAGCTGGATCTATAGCCTATTGGCCAGATCTGGCTAGTATTATGATATGAGGGTCGGGGATCAACCTCCCCCACAGAAAGAATACAGAAGTCTTCAAACTGAATTGGGAGTCCTTCCTACAATGTTATTATAATAAAATATGAGGTCAGACAGGATGCTAAATGAACCATAAACTTACCAATATAACCATCATAATTCTAACACTACAATAATACAAACATGGGATAAAAGATAAGTTGGTCTAAAAGTACCTGAAGCTGCCCAACAGCACAGCCTTCATTATCCTCTGATGATGTAGTCTCTGTGGTTCCCGAATTATCCTTCAACCTGCAGGACTGATTAACCTCAGTCCCAATGCCCAATGAGACCTCTCCACGAGAACTTCTCAAATTTTCTTGGAATCTTTCCAAATTCTTTGGTTTTGAATACATAGATTCTTTTCTCCGGCACAAATGCAATCTTTTACGCAGAAAAGCAAATCTATCACTTGTGCCCTCAGGTTCTACAGAGAGGCAGTCTAGTATCAACCCAAGATGACGAGCAACATCAAACACTGAAGGGAACTTACTTCCATCTGGGGCACAATAAATGGGAAAGATTTTTTTTCTATTCTGACAATAGCTAAATTCTACTCGCCAACCGTCCTTGAGTATGCCATGATTTTCAGCGATAAATTCTCTCAGTTCTTGCATATATGCCTCACTTGGATTCTGGAATGGTATTTTATGGGGTGTAGAATCGCTAGCCCAAAGCCCTCCTTTTAGTTTGGAGCCTAGATCTGTTTCAGTAAAATTTCCATCAAAATTCAGTCTCTGCTGCACCGAATCTTTAAAATCTGATCTAACATTATGTCTCACACTGCCAGGTGTCTTCAGAAGATCAAATTCATTCCCCACATATAACAAATTTGAACATGTCACTGGGGCATTTAATGAGTTTCCAATAAAAGAAGAATCACGCACTACTTGCATTCTACAAACCACAAGACATGTAACCCATCAATTGTTAAAGGACTCACACATTTAAAAAAGAAAAAAAAAAATCAAGACTGAAAAATATATACACCATGAATAAACCACAACACCCCCCCCCCCCAAAAAAAAAAAAAAAAACCCATTGCCTCAAACATGCAAGTCAGACAAGGATAATTAAATGCAGCATTCAAACCAACAATATTCAATCAGAACAGCAATCAAAAGTGAACACCAAAGGCAATTCATTAAGATTTTCTTGCATCCCTCCATATGGAAATCAGCATGGTCATTAGAAAGTCATTTACACCAGAGGACAACTACTGTATCAGAATTGGCTTAATAAGAAAAAGGTTGAAGAATAGGTCCTTCTAATTAACTTTCATTAATAAGTCTAAAATTTTCTTCAGAATGTGACTAAAACATTTTTAATCTAAGAAGCAACAGAAACTTAAAAACCCCCCAGCATGTCCAATTCCGACAAGTGTCTATGTCAGACACGTACAGTTTTCTTCAGAATGTGATTAAAATATTCTTAATCTAAGAAGCACGGACACTAAAAAACCCTACAGCATGTCCTATTCCGGCATGTGTCTATGTCAGACATGTAAAGTTTTGTTCAGAATGTGACTAAAACATTTTTAATCTAAGAAGCACGGACGCTAAAAAATCCCCCAGCATGTCCAATTCTGACACATGTCTATGTCAATCATGCCAGGGATGCTTCTGCTTGGGTGTTCTCAATCCCCGGCTCTCTTTCATAAGACTCGTGTAGTCCATCCCCAAAAGTGACTTGGTTGAAAGTGATAAGCAGATTGATCGATTGCTCGAAAAAGCCGTACCTAGCTACGTGACAAACTATTCCTTTACTGATTGGAATGATATCATTGAAATGAGATTCCTTTTATTGCTTGCGCCTACCATAAATGGGAGATTGAGCGAAAAACATAATATATATTTTTTTTATTGAAAAAGATATTTTTTTTATTTTAGATATGCTTTTAAAGATTTTGATAGTTGTTATAGTTAATTACTGTGGAATCCCCACCGCGTTGTGTCCTAATTTCCAAGAATTGACGTGTTCCCGTGTCTCGTGTTCATGTCCATGCTTCATAGTTTTTAATGCATTGCAACACAGAGCAAATAATACATGCAAAGGTAAAAACTTGAAGCAACTAGCCTGCTTTAAACTCTATTATCTACTAAATTCGTCAGGTGCTGAATATGTAAATGCTACTTCAAAACTTAAAAAATAAAAAATAAAAAATCTTTCTAACAAACCCTAGTAATGGAAGCAGCTATAGCACCAAGTAGCTCAGAAAAAAAAAATAAAAAAATTGGAACTTCACGTTCTACTTTGTTCTTGAATTCTCATAAATTAGCATTTATTGAAGAGTGTTGATACAAATTTAGAAAGTTTAGCAGTAAAAGTTACTAAATTTATCCCAGCTACCAAATCGAAAGTTTGAAGTGAGAGAGATATTTCAAAATTGAACTAATTGAACAAAGAAAAAAAAAACAAATAGAGAGAGCGAGAGAGAGAGAGAGAGAGAGAGAGAGAGATATGCGTACCGAGAGTTCATGGATTGGAGGCATTGATCAGCGTCGGGTTCGATGGGCGGAGCCGCATTGATATCGAGAAGCACGGCGGCACGAGGTCTGCTTGGCGGCGGCGGCGGCGGCGGCGGCGAAGAGGGAGGAGGCGGAGAGAGGTGAGAATCGCGAGGAGAAGGGAGAGGAGGTTCGTTGAGGTCGATGTCGAAAGGCATAGCACGCGTCGGCTCGTTGAGCTCCATGGTTCGGTTAACTGAGAGTGGAAGAGCGAGATCATGGTGAGCTCGAGTTCGCTGTGGTTCGGAGCATTTTAGCTCCGGCGAGGATTTTTAGGTTTTGTTTGGCAGAGAGAGACAAAACAAAGAGAGGGATCGAAGTGAAGAAGGAGTGAAGAGATGAGTGTGAGTAGCGAGAGCTGAGATATAGAGAGAGAGAGAGAAGTGCGGAAATGAAATTGAAGAAGAAGTCGAGGGAAGTCGAGACATGGATTCTTCGGGACTCGCGTCGAGTGTGAGAAAATTACGGAACTGGCCTCCGCTGGTTTTGGTTTATGGGTAGCGTGTATTTTGGGAGGGAGGGACTTTGATTGATAATAACAATTTTTTTTTTTTTTTTAACTTTCAGTTTCAGAAAAGTGATTAATAATGCTGACGTGACATTCGGGTAAAAAATTTTGTAGTCGAATAAAAAACCAGAGTTCAATTTTCGTTTATTTATATAATAATAAATTATGATAAAAAATAAACAATACAAATTGAAACTCTCTTACAAAAAATATTACTTGGTGATAAAAATATCTGGATCTGGATTTTAATAAAAAGAGTAGTAGTTTCGGTTTCTGTTTCTGTTTCTGTTTCTGTTTCTCTCTCTACTCGTGACTGGTATGTCAGGGAGATTAGGACAAAAGGAAAAGCGTGCTAAGTACGTGTATGCTTAATACTTTTTATCCGTTCGTCAACAAAACGCTATGAAACGTAACGGCTTCGTCCTTCTTTCGTCTTTCCCTCACCAAGTTTTAATTAATGTGAGGAGGAACAGGGGAATCTCATGTCATATGGCTCTCTCCCCCAAGGGGCCCGTCCAGAGAAGCAGATAGAGAGAGACAATAATGTCATGCCTTTTTTGCAGCTGTACAATACCAGAAATGTGACTTCTCTTTTTCTTTTTCTTTTTCTTTTTTAGCATCATTGATTAGGGTTCTAGGAGTCTTGGACAGAGGATACATTCAAAATGAGATTTTTGAGGTGGCCAAAGATTATTTACCATCATGGTGATTTTGTTTCTGTTTTTATGTATATGGGTTCGTTATTCATACAATATTTTTTACCATATCATTATGATTAATTAATGGGATTACGCTAAAAAGTTTTATTGTGTCTCTCATTAACTCAGAGTAGTCTTGTTTTTGGTGTTTTAAGAGGTATTTGGAAAAGTAGTTTGAGTCAGGTTGTTTGAGTATTTTTGATATACGTGTATATGAAAAAATGTGTAAAAATATGTATAATATAATTTAAAATGTGTTGAAATGTGTTAACAATATGCTACCAAACACCCCCTTAATCACTTTTCAATGACTATCTTAATTATGTGTGAGAAATTTCTTTCTTGAGTGATTGGAAGTGGGCTAATCCCTGAAAATGCCCTCATTCCTTTGTTGTTAAGGCTAAAAACTTCTTTCTCATTTATAAGAATTCAATCACGTGATCTATATGTCAACAAGTATTGAGGCGAGCAGTTAGTACATAGTGAAAGGTTCAATAAGCATATAAAACACCTATTAATGTTCAAACCCCCAATTTAAACTTAACCAATACAAGCTTATACTCAAAAAATAAATGTGCGGAATTATAAGTACAAGCAATACCCAAAACAATAAACAACTCTAAACCATAATTAATCGCAACACAGCAGCAATTAATATGTAAGAGTAAGAAAAGAGAGATACAAATATAAAGATAACACGACAATGTGTATTCAAAGAAGAAACCAAAGTACTCAGCGAAAAACCTATTTGCCGCCCTCCAAGCAGTCAAATAATCCACTAGAGAATAAAGTTGAGATACATGAATAGCAATAGAACTTCCAAGCCTAATTTACCCAGTGCACCTAAGCCCTCCAAGCTTCTTGTTCTAACAAGGTTACGCCAAATCTTGTCTTCTTTAGCTTACTAGGTCCTGCAATAAGCTCATTGCATCAACCAAATGAAATTGATCCTCTCTAAACTGCTTCCCAAGCACCAAAATACCTCCCTATTGAGATAATGATTTGGCAAATGAACCTCTCAAGGGTATGTCGATGGAGAAAGTGAGAGTAGAGGAATTTGGAGAATCATAGGATTAAGATTATGAATGAGTCAATCTTGTTTTTTCTTTAGGGTTTCTCTCTCAAAATTCTCTCTAGAAACTCTCTACATTTCGTAGATATAAGGGTATTTACAGTAAGGTACATGAAGAATGTGAAAAGACATTTTTTATCCAAACAGGGCATTCTGGCGACTCGGCCTCACAACTGGAACTAGTCACGAGATAACTGTCAGACTAGACTATACTTTTTGTCCTGTAGTGCTCCAGCTGTCATGACCCTTTAGCTCCTTGTATGCTTCACACGTGTGGCACTTTGGCTACTTGCCAGTCGCGAGACTCATTTGAGTGCACACAACTTGAGTGTTTTTCACACTCTCACATACTATCCTTACATAATTCTCACCTAAATACAGGGTATCTAATTGCTAAAATACAAGCAAATTTAGCACGAAATAAAGCCAACACATGATTGAATAAATTCAACATTACACATAGAGTACAAGTAAGGACTCTTTTTCAAGACATAAAGCCCCAAAGGAATGAGATGCGATTCTTTAATCATGCTAGTTATAATTTTCAATATGAAATTCCTATTTGATTTAGAACTAGAAAGGAGGAAGACTACATGCCACTCTATATATTGGTTCATCATTCGTGCAATATTTTCATGATATCTTATGATCAATTAATGGAACCTTGCCGAAAAGTGTATTGCATTTATCATCAACTCGAGCAATCTCCATTTTTGGTGTTTTAATCACCTTTCAATGGCTTCCATAATTATGTACAATGAATTTCTCTCTTGAGTGATGGGAAGCGAGCTAGTCTCCGAAAATGCCTATGTTCCTTTGTTCCAAGGGTTAAAAATCTTCTTTTCTCATTTGTAGGAACTCAGTAATGTGATCAATACGTCATCAGGCATTAATGTTGGCATTTAGTACATAAAATACAAATCATGGATTCATTTTGGAGACATAACGCCTTAAAGGAATGAGATGCAATTCTTTAATCATTCAAACCAGAATTTTAAGTTTGAAATTTTCCATTCAACTCAGAGCTAGAAAGGAGGAAGATTACACACCAATCCTTTTTTGGATTGACTAAGACATAAGATATCTTTGGGATTAATAAATATGTAACTTATACAGAGACATCTAAAATTTAAATCTCCTCCCCCTTAATTGTCAAATTACAATAAAATAAAATAATACTCTTTCTATGGGATCTTGTCAATACCCCCAACTATTGATATATGGATCCCATCTGGGGATAGTAATTTTGCCTTGCCCCTCTCTGCTTTGGCCTGCACGGGTTTTTCCCAACCTACATAGGTGTTAGGGTAAGGATGGAGTGAGATTTTAGCCTTCATCACTGGCTGGTCAAGGACGGGTTTAGACATTTTAACCCCGTCTTGCCTCACATTGATAAGGGTTATAATTGTAAAATTTTCATATCCTAAATCCCTAATATTTAAACAAGCAAACCAATATTAGTTTATTTAAATACATGGATATTAAGATTTTTATTTTTGTTGTGAAATTGTCTTGTTAAACACTTAGTTTATATTATTCAATTTTTGCTAAAAAATAGTTTGATTTGATGGGATAAATTTAATTGTAATTTCAAGTATATTTATATTAATGAAACAATTTAAAAAAAAAATGTAATAGTTATAGGAAAAATTAACACGAAATAGAATTTTACGAGACTAGGATGGGGCAAGACAAAATCATGCGGGATGGGGTAAAGACCCCATCCTTTGGCCTCGCCCTTCTCTATTGTTATCCCTAATTCCATCCAATCTTAAGTGCAAACAAAAGTTATCGATATATCATCTTGATCTGCTATGGCAGTGAAGGATGGTCTTGATTTTGGGTTTGGGCTAAGAGAGAAGCTTGAGAGAGCTAGCCATGGCGGATCAACTGCTCTTTCATTCTATCATCTTGACCAATCTCCTCTTTAACCCTCTTAGATCCTGTAATCTCTCTCTTAAATCTATCTTTTCCATGCTAAATTTTTTTATAATTCAATGGGTCTACCGTCTATGTTTGGGTTTCAATAATTCAATGGATTTATGTTGGGTCTTGTGCAAATCGGTTTGTCTTTAGCTTTAGATGAATTTTCTAATTGGAAATAGTTGGTCTTTAATGTCGTTTAATGAAAATGTTAATGGGATACGTGGCAAATTTTTAAAAAGAGAATCTAATGTACTGTACCTAAGTTTTGTCATATATATATATATATATGGAGGAGGTGGGATCTGTATCCTGCACATCTTTTTTAAAATATACCATAAAGCACAACGAAGTCACAGAGGTGTCTTCTCAAAAATAATAATAATAATAATAAAAAATGTCAAGGAAGTGTTTTTTTTTTTTTGTGTGTGAAGAGAAAGATCTATAATTTAATTCTAAACAAAAATGTTACACGTCATATACAAAACAAGCAAAATATTTGACATGCATCACTTTTGGTAATTTCATTTTTCCTTGATTAAGACTGTGAAATGAAAATCTATCAAATATATTTATGATTTTTCTTTTAAAGTCAAATACCGCCATGTGCTTCTTCTTTTTCTTTTTTTTCTTTTTTTTTTAAATTCTAAACTTTGGCTATTTATAAAGAAAATCAAACAAATACATGATAAGTTATATATTGATAGACCATAAAGTGGAATATAAAAAGTGGTAAAAATGATTTGTATTCATATATTGGCTAATTGTTGATGTGTTTTAAATTAATTTCAACAGAAAGAGTCTGAGGCCTACTATTCATAGACATGCATTTGTTGAAAACTTCAAATGAAGAAGAGGAACAGGTAATGATACATCACATTTATATTTCTTTTAAATATCATAATCTAAATTAGTTGTATAAATCCACTTTTATTAATATCTGGCAAAGACAATCTTTTTTTATTTATTTATTGGTAGCAAAGACTATCTTGGATCCCTTTATTTTATAAATTAAAAAAAGATGGTCATTAAAATGATTTGGGTACCTTCAAATTCATATTTTGATCACTGGCTTCATTGGTGGGTTTCTCTTTCCAATAACTTTTCGGGAACAACTTCAAAAATTATAACAATACGACTTCTCATATCAATTTCCCCCTCTTCTCATTTTCAAAAGAATCTATTACCACACTATACTTTTACAAATATTTAGACACTTCAATACTTTTCAAAAAAAAAACTCATGCGATGCCACAGATCAGCAATGGAAGTGTATAAGGAGTTAATTAGGTGTTGCAGATTTTTCTTCTTCTTTTTGGGTGTAAAGTTGTTGAATGCAAATAGAAACATTTCTTCATCTTCAGCTTATTCTCTCTTTCCGTGAGATTAATACTTACACAAAGTGTATGTATTGTTTTGTTTATGAAATCCATTGACCATCAATGGGGTTTACGAATTCCATCGACTGTTCAGCACTCTTAAGCAGGAATCAAGAGCTGCTAAGTACAGTTTGGGTTGCCGCACCACCACAAACTAAATATGGTTTGACATGAATTTTTACTATTTACCAATCATTAAATATGGTTTGACATGATTTTTATCGATCATTAATTTTCTAATAGAGAATAATGGCAATCAAGAATAAGGATACACTTTACTCAAAAAAGAAAAAGAAAAAAAGAATAATCAATCAATATCAATATATATATAAAAGCAGAGACCTCATCTAAGAGAGCACGAGATCTTGCCACATGGTACTCTAATATTGCATTTAACAATTTTTACCTTTTTTCATTAAGTTTTTTTTACTGTTACCCAATAGATCATAGTAACTTATTTTTAGCTCTTTTTATTAAATTGTTTTTACTCTTACTCAATAGATTATAGTACATTTTTTATACTATTATACACAATATGGGTTGTTCTTGACAGTTAGACCAATTAGACCAAAAGTTATTCATTATAGAATGGACTACCTTTTAAAATTATATCAAACCTTATGAAAAACTCAAACCCAATTTTTACCTTACATATTATGACCCAAGTTTGACCCTTTCTACGTGTAAATCAAAGCAAAAACTCTTACTCTTTTACAAACTCTCTTCTTCCTCCCCCATATATAAATGATACTTCTAGAAAATCTCATTCTCATAAAATCATGTCTTTATTTTTCCCCAATTTCAATTCAACATGCTTTTGTCTATTACTAATGTCATATGCTATTTATGCAGACTAATTCTCTATCATCGACTAGTGCAACAAAAATATATAAATCTTGAGATTCCTGAGGTTGCTGAAATAATTGACAAGTGCATATTTCTTAAATTTATAATAACCAAAAAGTCTAATAAATAACATATACTATCTCACAAAATGTCATTAATTTAATGTTTTCTTTAAAAAATTCAATGACAAGAATGGTAAAAAACATGATCCTATACAAGAAATACCAAAAATACATGCAAAATAATTTTCATAGGAAGATTTATCTTTAAATAATATGAAAACAATAGTAAAGATAAAATGCATTGAATGAGATCTTACGAAATAGGTTTGTTAATCATTTCACATTATACTCATCATTTACGTAAAAAAAAAATCATATTATTTACATTAAAAAAAAATACATATTAATTCTGAAGTTCATTGTAAGATGTGAACTATTAGGGTATTGCAATAATAAGTAACATTGATACAACAATGGGTTGGCATTGTGTTTTGTACGTACTTTGTGAAAGGAATACCAAACCGCAAGTAGGATCATTTTGGTGTGCCGGATGTGAAACAAAAATAAATCTTTTTATCCCAAAGTTAGAGGCACTCACATTAATTACATACTCTCTAAATATTTATAATATTTTTATCTCACTATAACTACTATATATATACAATTGCAAACTACTTCAGATACAGGATTTAAATTGAAGTTTTTGATGTAACTAACCAAACATATTTTGTTATATTTGATCAAGATGCCAAGAAAATCCTAAATAAATTTACAAGAGATCTTGCTAAAAAATAAATTGAGATACAACTTATTTAAATTATTGTAAAAATATTAATATTGGAGAAGGAATCCCACGTGATTTGAAAAAAAAAAAAAAGGATAAAAAAGGATTTCTCTACTTCATTTGAATGAATTCAATCTAAATGATGGTTTTGAAAATTATATAGTTGTTAAGATTTTTTATGCACCTTCAAATGATAAAAAGGTATGGAAGAAAAAAAAAATACAAATCCAATATGCTATATTCTTTTTGCTACACTATTTCAAAATTAACAAAATAAAAAGAAAAAACATTTGCAAAAAATGTCACATCATTGAAATTTATTTATATAATAATAGGTGAAGCTGAGAGAAACTCAAATTAGAATTCCAAATTAGAGTTTCAATTTTGAGACATGTGTCTTAAATTATTTATTTTTAAAAAATTTTATTTCTTAATTTTAGAGTCAAATGTGGGATTACATCATAAATATTTATCCAAGTAAGTTATCAAATACAAAAACCAAAAAGTTTAGAATAAATAAATCGTAAAAAAAAAGTGATTCACAATAATTTTTTAAAAAAATGGAAAATTTACATTTTATACTTAATAATATCCTTAATTTTTTTTAAAAGAGTTAAGAAAATATAAAAATGACTATCTATAATATTTATATTTAAATTATATATATATATATAAATTATATCATGCATTTTATTGTATATTTTTAAGTGTATCCATGCATATGCGTGTGGTTACAAGCTAGTAATACACTAAAAATATAGTATATAAAGAGGTATTCAACAATCTTCCAGTGATACAAAATTCTCATAAGAGCACAATTGGTACATTACCAAATAATAATTTTTTATTTAGGTGTTATCATTTTATATATATTATAATTATTATTTATTTCGTTATTGTTTATCAGGTCAAATATATATTCTATAAGTTTATGATAAAACTATGCAACGCACGGACCTTTAAGTAATCATATATCATATAATATATAATAAAAGTTAGACCTAGTAGCTGTGGTTGCGCCATGTGGCTTCACGAAATTACAAATTTTTTTTGAATAAAAACAATTTTTTTAGATAGAGATAATAACTTATTTGTTTTTATCAATTTCTTTAGATAAAATAACAACAAATGTTATAACAAAACATGTAACATACATCTAAGTTTCAATTGATAGAGACAATAACTTATTTATTCTTATTAACTTCTTTATATAATATAACAATAAGTATTTTAACAAAAAATGCAACATGCATCTAAGTTTCAGTTAATAGAGACAACAATTTATTTATTTATATCAATTTCTTTAAATAAAGCAACAGTAAGTATTTTTACAAAATATGAAACATACATCTAAGTTTCAGGTGAAAGAGACAACAACTTTTTTGTTTTTATTAATTTCTTTAGATAAAGTAACAATAAATGTTTTATCGAACATGTAACATGCATCCAAATTTCAGAAATTTAAATCTACTCCAACCAAAAAGTTATTATCAAAATTTCAAAACTTATATATATATATATATATATATATATATTCACCAATGGTCTTTCCATAGGATCTCTCTTGCACCCCACGTTTTTGTTTTCTTTTTGTTTTTGAGTTGCAACTTACACATATGCAAGTAACAATAATATGCAAGTATTAGAAAAGATTTAACTGCTTGAGTTCAAATCATCCTCTTCATTAATAAATAAGGAATTACAAAAAAAAAAAAATAGAAAAGTTTTTATTTATAATTTCAATTGCAAATATTATATATAAGGACAAATATACAAAATTATGCATTTTATATAACAATAATCATTCATTTAGTTAGAAACGAGTTCTAGAATTAAGTAATAATAACTCATTTGATTATTATTTCTCAAAAAAATAAAGAAGATTCATGATTAAAGCTGTGAAACACACGAAACTTTTACTAGTAAAAGCAAAAACCTCGTATTGAAGAGTATGGGGTTTTGTCATATGGCACATATCTTAAGAGTTTCTTTATTTCGGCTTCTACTTCAACAAAGTTTGAATTTATTTCAAAGTATTAGTTCATTGAATTAGCCAATAATATATATATATATATATATATTAATTATCTATAGTTCTGCATTAATTATTTATATTACATGACATTAATTATTTATATTACATGAATTTATATGATTAATTTTATAAACTCTATATAAGAAATAATTTTTAGTTGAAATAATAATAATAAATTTAGAATATGATATTCTTTCTCATGTTTGGTTGCTGTGAAAGCAACTGACACAAGAGCCATAAAAATTAAATACTTGTGAATTCATTAAAATTAAATATGTGTGTGTGTGCGCGCAAGTGAGTTTGTGCATGTAACTAACATTGTAGTATTTATTCTATGTAATTTGAAAGATTGCTAATATAATAATTGGGAAATGCTAACGAATGCCTTTAAGGCATTGGTTAACAATCCATTTAAAGAAAGTTTTTATGGGAAAATGAAATAAAACAATTAATGTTTGGGCAGCTTTTTTCTTTTTCCATAAAAGTGATGTTAAAACTTTCTTAAAATGGATTGTTAACCAATGCCCTAAGGGCATTCGTTAGCATAACCCATAATAATTATGTTTGTTTTGTTATATTAATTATTTTAAGCATAATGAAATTTTGATAACATTTTTCTAAGATTTATATGAGAAGCAATTGAATTTTTTTTTTTTTATTGTCAAAAACAATTGATTAGAAATTTAGAAGTGTGGTATTCTTGCTCAAATTTAGTTTTTTCACAACAATTGAAACAATGTCCAACAAACAGGGGAAAAAAATTTAGTAACACACAATAAAAAATGTATAATATATATTTTTTTTTTGAAGGATGTTTGCATTTTTTAGTAGGCATGAAACATACTTATCTATATTAGCCACTATCTTATGCAATTTTCAATTCGTAAAAAAAAAAAAATATATATATATATATATATATAGTATGATCAAATCACTATACTATTCTTAGTGTCTTTCTATATTGTCTCTAAAAAAACTAAACATTACAATTTTTTATAAGGAAAATTATTGAAATAACTTTTTTGTACATTAATAGTTGGAAGTGGGGGATTTGAACCACGAATGTCTCTAATGAAAAAATATAAACTAGTTAAGTTACAAGATTTTTACCAAAAATTATTAGAATATTAAAGAAATTAATAAATAATAATAAGTTGTATTGCACTTCGTAAAAGAACTCAGTATATAATTACAAAATATAGAGCGTGTCCCTTATAGCTATAGAACTTGCACTTAGTGCTATAGGCGGGCCAAGATGAATATTTAGTAATCTACCATTATTTGCAAAACATTTAGCAATTTACCACAATTTTAAAACTCGAATTTAACGTATAACTCGAGTTTATGAAAATTAAGTTCTAAAAAATGTGACATAGTGGCAAAAGTTGACCTGATATTTTTAATTCTAAAAATGCCAGTGGAACTTGAGTTTACAAAAATTGAGTTCTGGTCTAATGTTTCCTTGAGATTACACGTAAAACTACAAGAGGAAAAATAAATCTGAATTCTTATTATGTTTAAAGTCTAAGAATACTTGTGCTATGCAGAAGGTCAAATTGTTGAGCTCCAAAAACGGTGGGCACTTTCCGGGCTAACTTTTTGATTGTCTTCAGTCCAGGCAAGATATCATTCTCACTTGTTCACAACCATATTATAATTACAAAACAATAACTCATCTTGTTATTCTCAAACTCAAAGCCTTCTATTTGTATGTATTCAGTTATTGAACTAACAAAAATCTATGCTTTCGGTACAATAAGAAACCCATCAAAGACTATAAGAACCCAGAAAACCCGCTACTCTTCTATTCTCAAGAACTCATAAAAACCCATAAATTACAGCTTATTTATTCTGAAAATCACAACCAAATAAACCAAACAAAATCCATAGATTTAAACTAGAAAACCCAGGCCTAATTTTAGAAATACAACCATGAGAAATTTGTGAGATCGAAGAAGAGAAAGCACCGGTGTGTGCTATGTTCAGTTCGAGGAAGAAAAGCACCGTTGCGAAGAAATAGAGAGAAGAAATAGGCGAATGGAGAAAAACGAAAAAAAGAAAAGAGAGAACGAAGAAGAACCTGGAGAAAGAAAGAGAAAAAGTGGAGAAATAAAGAAAGAAAGAGAGAGAAGTTTACCAAAAAAAAAAAAAAAGAAAGAAAGAGAGAGAAAAGACGTTTGTAAAGAAAGAAGAGGCTTTCTTACCGGTGAAAAAAAAGAGGCAGTGTGGGCACATGCTTGTGTAGTGTGGGTCCCACATGACTCGCCATGTGTTCAAATTTCTAAAGAGCTTGAGCTTTAGGAGCTCGAGTTTTATGTTACAGGTAGGGTTCCCAATCTAGAGTTGCACAAACTAGAGTTCTACGTGGACCTTTAAATTATAAAATGTTAGATCAATTTTTGTTTCCGTGTTATATTTTTTGGAATTCGAGTTTCATAAATTTAAGATTTATGTAGAACTTGAGTTTCATGAACTTGAGTTTTAAATTAGTAGTATGCTTCTAATATTTCACAAATAGTGATAGATTGCTATATATTTTGAAAAAAATATTATTTGGCCATTTTGGCTAGTATAGACGCATGAGTTGTACTATGAATATTGCTATAATTTTAGGAAGAAAACAAGCACAAAAATGGATTACTTTTCGGTAATGATACAAAAGTTCAACTGAACAAAGTTTATTTAAGAGATTGTTTGGGATGGGATGAAATTTTCAGTTTATTTGTAATTTTAGCTTATTTTTACTAACATTCATGGGTCTCATTGTACTTTTTGATACTATTTATGGATCCTATTGTATTATTCAATTTAATTTTTAATTTTAATTTTTTATACTTTTAGCAAAAAGTTTTCAACTTTAGTTAAATAAGCTGTTCTTAAACGGACACTAATAACTCAGTTCCAACTGCCTCAACCTCATTTAAAAGCAACCATTGATAGCTAATTCCTATAATACAGGTGCAAGAACAAGATTCATTCATTTCCGAGTAGCAATCTGAGAACAAAAAGACTCGAGAAAGCTACTATTGTACTACAGCCCCTTATCCCAAAAATAAGGAAGACAACCACAAGCTAAAAGAAAACTACATAAAATAATGAAAAGCTACCATTGTACTAAAAAAAAAAAAAATCTTTAAACCACAATCCAGGAAAAATTTGCTGAATAGTAGCTTTTTAGAAAAAAATTTGGTACATAGCATGTGATTGAAACTATTTTGCAAGTTGGGCTATTTTTGAAACTTGAGTTTGGTAAACTTGAGTTTGGGCTGGAACTTGAGTTCCCAAACTCGAGTTCCAACCAAAACTCGAGTTTCAAAAACAATTAGACTTACAAAATAGTATCATTGATGTGCTGATTTCCTAAAATTTTTTCTAAAATTATGTTATCCTGCAAATTTTGCCCACAATTTCATCTCCTTTAGTGACTCCCTCTTTGCCCACGGCGCTTTGAAACTACATCCACCCTAACAAGGAAATTTCTTCCATTCTTGGTTTACGTGTCAAACGAGTGAAGCAATGTGCTACGAGCACTCAGTGGATAACCTTTTCTCTTTCAATGTAGCTACAGGCAATTTACAAAAGTAGATAGCCAATTATTTGTTTAGAAATTATGTGAGTGAACAGTGAAAATGTGGTAACATAAAATACCATTAGCTTACTTCACCGTATCCACTTTTGATCAATTATTTCCTTTTTTTAAATCTGAAAATTTAGTAAGAGGTTAAGGGGATGCCGCCAAATTTCACAAGAATATTGCATCCATTTTGATCTACCCAAGCTATAAATTGCAAGGGAACCTAGATGCATATAAGATGATTGATGCGGTTTGATGTTCAGGGTATCTATTGATCAACTCAAATGGGATTTCAACAGAAACAACAATCCAATGTTTTAGTGCAATTACCAAAAAAATTCTCACCTTCACGTGTCTATTAGAGTAATTATTCAATATTCCAGGAGTACAAATACATGACATTTCGTCTTCTCACATAATAATAAGTTCCACTAAAAAATATCATGATGGGATCCCAATTCACCATTTATGTGAGAAGAGGGAAACCCATGTCTCTGAATTTCAGGAGTACCTAAAAATTTTTCATTTTCTAGACACTATCGATTATAGAGAAGTAGTAACTATTTTTTTATATTATACAATCTCTGTTAAGAACTCTCCCATAATTGCATTGAAGAAATGTCCATCAAAATGCACTGATAGCCTCATATGGAATTCAATATTCCCCCCTTATCTAAAAGGAAAGGGTGGAATGAAGGAAAAGACTGATATTGCCCATTGTTTAATGGAAGATATCATTCTCCCTAAAGTGACTGAATATAAGCCATCAAGCTGACCAGGGGCGGCTTAACAAACTTTGAGGCCTAAGACGATATATTTAAATGGGGCATTTTGTTATTAATTAAATAGTATTTAACTAATTTTCAATATCATAATTTTTATATTACAGACATGCATTCTTTTGATATAAAGAATGCTTGCTAGCTAAAGCATAGGGGTTATGTGGCCTTGCAAGGGCAATGGGAAAAGTATTAGCTTACGGACTGTTTTTTGTTGCATATGGATCTCTCTTGTGATCTCCATGGAATTGAATAATGAAACTTTCTTTCCTTCCTCCCTTAATTTAAAGTCACAATTTTATGAATGAAACTAAGTTGTACAATTTTAGGTGAAATAATAATTTTGATTGTTATAAGTGCTTGTGGGGTGTGGAGGGCAAAGGTCGAGATTCAAGTCTCTAGAAAGGAGCTTCACACATATACACACTTATATTAGGCTAAAGTAGAATTTCTATCTTGTATAAAAAAAAAAAAAATTGATTGTTATCCTTTTCATATATATAAAATTTATATCAATTTATAGATTAATTATGATTGTCCTTTACTATTAGGTTAAGATACCAATGAGTTTCTTTTCTGGTATAAGCAAGATTCAAATCATAATACTTTATTTTAAGATGTGAGACTTTATCGATTGAACTAACTAAAATCCATGCCACATAAGATTATTAATTTTGGTAAATAATTGCCACATAAGATGAAAGGGCACACCTTGCAAGTGCAAGTGTATTAGTATAGTGCACCATGTAAATAAACTAAGATTAAGCTTAGGAAATCAATTGTCACTTAATAAAGGATTTGGATTTTAATCCTGCCTATATAAAAAAAAAATCAACAAATCATTATAGAGCAAATGACATAAATTTAAATTCTATCATACCCAAAAAATATAAATAAATAAAATCAACTTAAGGAAATTTTTTTTTTTTTTTTAGATTACACCTGTTGCCGCCTATCATTATAATGTAGACTAGGCAAAGTTGTCAAAATTGAGATCCTACGTAGGATCGTGGGAGGTAGATGGGATCGTAGATCGTAGGATCGGATCGTAGATTGTAAGATCCTACATTATTTGAGAAAAAAAAAACAAAAAATACACATTGGTATGTTAAATAATCACATAAATTATACATTGTCGAGAGCGAAAAAGTTTTCCTTTCAACAAATGAGATTTATGTTGGGTCGGGAGCCTAAATTGAAACTCAACGATAGGCTCAATACACGGCCCAAAGGCTATCGGTGAAGATCCAAAGAATTCACTGTATTTTATACCTTGGGCCTAGATTGAGACTGACAAGAATGACCCATAAACAATCCCTACAACAAACACGTCTACGTGATTAGAAAGCATATTGCAAGAAACGACCTAGCAGTAAAATATTTATGCAGAAAATAGCCCAGCAATTAAATGTTTTTGCAGAAAAGTAACCCAGCGGTGACAAGTCCCAGTGGTAAAGTAAGACGAAATAGAATGAACTTCTAGCTATTAGATATTTCACAGGCTAAGGAAAGTATCCACATTTTCAAACTCATCATCCGTTAGCTCTGGAGAAGAGTCTTCTAATACAGTAATATGAGGAAAAAACTTTATAATAACAGTTACATCATAACCTTCAATAATAAATGAATAAGTACATATCATGGGTTCCATTATAACAAATACTGAGAAAAACTTAGTGTGAGATGAAGGGAGAAAGAGAGATTCTAGCTAGCGCAGCAAAATCATTGTGGTTCCAAGGCATGCTCATGAATATAGTACATGTAGTGAGTAGAGAGAGTCATTTGTGAGTAGTATGAGTAATGAGTAAGAGTGTATAGTAAGGCTGCTAGAGAGAAAGAGATTCTAGCTAGCGCAGCAAGATCATTATAGTTTCAAGGCATGCTCATGAATATAGTACATGTAGTGAGTAGAGAGAGTCATTTGTGAGTAGTATGAGTAATGAGTGAGAGTGTATAGTAAGGTTGCTGGGACTTCCTACTGGGAGTAGCTGAGTGTTTTTAAGTGGAAGTATGAGACGTGTTTTTAAGCTAGGAGCTGGAAAACTCAGTTTCTATGCTTGAAGCTGAGAGCTTAGTGACTTAGAACTGTGCTGGAGTTTAGAGATGGCTAAACAGAGGAGTTCAGTAAGAATTCTTCTCTATGAGTGTATTTCTTGGCGTTATTCTGTTCTGGTGAAGCATTAATGGAGAGTTCCATTTATAGTTGTGAATTAGCAAATAATCTTTGCTAAATCTTCCTCAATCTTCAGAGAATCCTTAGAGAATCGTTCCTAGGATTTTAGCTAAGAGTGGTAAGCTCAACTTTTAGAAGGTTCTTGCTGTTTTGTTTTTTTAATAACAGCAGGGATTCTAACTTAGCATTGAATGCTGATTGGTTTTGGCTGATGGGATTAGAGCATGCATTAGGCTAATGATCTTGGTTATGTTGCTACTAGAATAAGAGCTCTCTAGGGCAAATTGTATCACCCCAAGCCAGGTGTCAATCTTGGAGCCCTTGCTAGGAACTCTGCTGGGATCCCCTTGGTGCCCTCCAAATCATATTTCCCAAAATTTCCCCTTTTGGGGTTTATGTGATTGGTCCATGAACTAGAAAATACACGTTTTTAGTATGAAAATGAACTGATTTCCAATTGTTTTAGGAGCTTTAATGGCCTGGTCATGGCTGCTCTTGACTCTTGACTGAATGGGCTGGAAAAGAAAGAAGGGACAACTGGCTGAAGCTTCCTAGCTTTCTGTCACGTCACTTTCAGCTTTATGTCACATGAGAAATGATAGAATTTTAGCTTGTGAAGGAAGGGTTCAACCCCTGATGGACACGTGTTCTCTTCTGATTCGATTGGACAAGTTGGAACTTGATGGCAGTGGGTTCCAACTATGAAGTTATACTAAATTTTGGCTGGTTAGCTCATGTGAGCCTCAGCTGCTGGGATTTGTATATAAGCTGGGCTGGCTCAGCTGGACTTTGTAGGTAATCTTCTTTGGGCTTGGTTATCCCTACAAAATGAAGAGTTTTGCCATGAGTGATATACATGGGCTTTTATAAATTTTGTAAGAGAGGTATTCCTTGAAGGGTGAGTATTTATATTTCCCATGAGTGAGAGATATAGTATATGTAAAACAAGTGTTAAAATAATATTTGAGTTTTGTAAATATGTGCCAAAATAACATTTGTGCTTTATGAAATATTTGCCAAATTAATATTTTGGCTTTGTAAAATAAGTGTCAAATTAATATTTATGCTTTGTAAAATAGTACCAAATTAATATTTGAGCTTTGTAAAATTAGTGTCAAATTAATATTTGGGCTCTGTAAAATAGTTTGAGATTTTGTAAAAATATTGCTTTGTAGCAACGGACTTGGTAAGAGTGTCGTGTAACAACAGGCTTTGTAAAGGTGCTGTGTAGTAACGAGTAATAGAGGTGCCGTGTAGCAACGCGCTTTAGAGGTGCCGTGTAGCAACGCGCTTTAGAGGTGCCCTATAGTAACGGACTTTGTAAAGGTGCCATGTAGCAACGGGCTTTAGAGGTGCCGTGTAGCAACGAGCTTTGTAAAGGTGCCGTGTAGCAACGGGTTTTAGAGGTGTCATGTAGCAACGGGCTTTGTAAAGGTATCGTATAGCAACAGGCTTTGTAAAGGTGTGGTGTAGCAACGGGCTTTGTAAAGGGTTTTATTGGGCTTTTTAGGTTTTACCCATAAGTTAAATGATTTTGGCTTTTTTGTGGAGGTAGTATAATTTTGTGGCCCAATTTTGGTAATAATGTGATGAGTATTTTTGTGAAAACCCAAGTTGGATAATATGTGGAATATAATGGGTAATATTTGTGAGAGCCCAATAACATGGAGAATATTTGAGTAATATGTGGGAAATATTTATGTGGGCTTCAAAATAATTCTTGGACTTGTGTATGAGTATTTTTTGAGAGGGCTAAAGAAATTAGGGCCCGAAAATTTGTACCTTAACATACATTTGTTGATATAATTACCATACATCACTACATTCATTTGTAAGCATCATTTAAAGAGGCCGAAAGCCTCAAAATGTGAGACTCTATTGGGATATTTTTTATTTGAGTCCAACTGACACTTCTTCTACATTAGAGTGGAAAAACTTGGTCTATTGAAATTTTATTTTTTATTTAAGTCCAACTGAACATTCTGTCAAGTTAAAGAAGATTACAAGAAATTAAAGTCGTTTAAGATCATCAGAATCGTATGATTCTACCGATCCTAAATGATCTCATAGATTCTTGAAAGATCCAGATCGTTTTGGGCAAGTGGGATCGTAAAATCGTAAGATTGTAGGATCCAAATCGGAATTTTGACAACCATAAGATTAGGGGACCAAAATTTCCTATTTGCAGCATGGGGACAATTGTTTAGTTTACTAGTTTCAATTAATCTCGTGATTAATTCATGATTATTCATATACATTGAACAAAGATACTTATTTCCAAAGAGGTACAGTCAATATGAAGTGGAGTGATAACAAGAGAAAAACAATTTATTTTTTATGATTCAATAAAAAAAAAACACTTTATTTTTTATGAAGGGTTTGGTTAATATTTGCTCCTAGGACATACATTAATCATTCATTTTTAAAACATTTAATGGAAAATTGAAAAAGTGTGTAAAAAACAAGTTAGTAATTTTTTCATTTTTCTATAAAAAATTTCCTAATATAGTTTATTAATAAATGCTCTAAGTATATACTGTAGTAAAACTTTTTTATGAATAAGAATTTCATTAAACAATAGAAAAACTGCACACAAAATAGGAAGAACCACCATCTCTAGGTCATAGGCAAGAGCGAAACTTCAGGACGTAAGAGATAGGAATCACTCCCACGTAATTTGACAGAATGCACATTTAGCAAGATTGTGACAAACAAAGGAAATAGAAAGTTAGTAAAGATATAAAATACAAACCAACTATCAAAAGAATCCAAAAAAGATCTTGTCTTAAAGAATAATATTCTCAATAGACAAGTGAGAAAATAAGGTAGGGTTCTACAAAGGTTGTATGACATTGAGGTTGTCCTATCCCTTTCGCACATCAAATGTTTTATACCAACTTCAATTGCCTTCCTCTTTGCCACAAGATCTTTGGTTGTTGATTTTTAAAATTTAATGAGACCTTATCTGTAAAGGATTTGGTTAGATTCTAAAGATTTAGATTTAAATATTTAGTATCATGTTTTAATTGTGTTAGTAAACTGAGAACAAAATATGTCTAGTCCAGGTGTTAGACAATGCTTAAAAGTATTTATTTCAAGGTTCAAGTCTAGCTAACTACAAAAAAAGGATGTGAGTTTCTGCCTTACTCGACCGATCAAGAAATTAGGCTCGACTAATCAAAAATCGCAAGAACAGAAATTCTGCAGATTTTTAAAATAGGTCCAAGCCCGCGAAAACGTTTAGAGTTTCATTCCAACTTCTCTACATATAAAATGGAAACTCTAGCTACGTTTTTCAGACATTTTGGAAGACTTATATGTTATTCTTTGTGAGATCTGAGAGGTTTTGCACCTTCTAACTACACAAGAATCTACCGGAGTAAGATCTACAATTAAGTGTTGGTAGAACATAGTTATTGCATCAAGATCATTACTAATGGTGATCTGAAACCTTTAAGTGGGATCTCAAAGTCACAAGCACGGGTGCTTGTGTTGGTATAAATCCATAAAGAGAAAGAGTCCGTGAATTCAGAGTTTGCACGTGGTCGTGCCAATAAGTTACTACATGAGGTAGCAATAGATATAAGGTTAAATCTAATTGTAAAAACTTCAATTCTCTTATAGGATTTACTTTACCTTGAGGATAGTTAGGTCAAATCCTCTCCAAGTTTTTTACCTTGAAACGGTTCATTTCATCGGTTTCCTGAGTCATCATATCGTGGTGTTATTTATTTTCTGCTGCTTTGCATGATATGATTTATTTGTGTTTAACCTAGATCTGAATAATTTATCTAAGTAATCACTTAGTTAATATATTAGGTTAAACAATCTGCTTTAAGGAGTCTAAACGAACAAACAGATTTAAAACTTCCCTTTCTTATTGCCTCATTAATGACATCAAAAGCTCTCAAACTTAATCAGCCAAACCCGTTGATTATGGTACATATGTATTGGATGATGCAAAGCAGAACTCACAATATTTTAAGCAGTGAGCGTATACAAAGTTGCCCACATCTAACTAGATATGTAGAACAATAAGTCTAGTATAACAAATTTCAAAATTTTCACTACAATTGTTGAAATAGCAAGTTGCGATTCATTTCAATAAAAGTAATGTTAGTGGTGAATTTATGTAAAATTATTTGTACACTAATCAAAGTCCGTCACTTAAACAAATTGTAAAATTTTTATGTCCGTAATATTGTTATATGTAGAAATAAATAAAATTGTGGATAGTTTAAAAACTTTGGATGGAGGAAACACCACATTTCCTACCTAAGGAAGTAAGCTCTAACAGTCTAATGTACTACAATACCATTAATAAAATTTATATGTTTTATTATTTTTAAAAAAAGACTGGATTTATTATTATTATCTATATCTATATAATATCTAAAAGTTTAGGTATGAATTTATTGCTGCTACGCTCTTATTGAGCCACACATCAGTGCAATGTTTTAATTCATTTCAGTCTCATTCGATCCACTTTGGTCCATTTCAATCCTTTCGGTCCATATGATCCATTTCAGCCCACTTCGATCAACTTCTGTCCATTTCAATCCACTTTAACGATGCTTTGGGATGAGAGGTTTGTGTAAGAAGCGGAGCTACTTTGTTGACAATTATATCACATTCTTAGCAAAATGTTAGTAAATTTTTGATAAAATTACATTTTTTTTATGTTATTAAAGTCCTGTATTTTTTTCCTAATATAAGTGATAGATTTTACTTATATTTGCTTCTTCTTTAAGTCATTCAAAATGTATAATGGATAAACCGTTTGTAATGAGCATTAAAAACAGATTCCAACCACACATTATATTATTTACAAATATTTCACATTATATAATAATTAAATGTAAAATGCATTATGTTTCCTTAAAAAAAACTTACAAAATTTAAAATACTTTCAAATAACAAATATAATAGCTTCATTTAGAAAATATAATATATTGTATCAACTATAATTCGTTAAAAAATAATCACATCATTTTAAAAATAATTTATGGCTAGAACTTATAAATCTCATCTATTATTTTCATTTTTCACTTAATAAAAAAATAAACTATCAAATTTTTCCACAGGCAATGCACGAAGTTGCAACTAGTTATTATTAAAGTTTGTACCATGTGCGAACGCCCATCACTTTAGCTAAATTATTATTTCACATTTTACAATTGTTTAGGAAACAAAGATGGTTTTCCTAGTCAAAATTTTACAATAATGAGTAAAAATTGGACAAAATATTTTGTCACAAAGTGCCAATACTTAAAACTTAAAGTACAACATATGAAATCGAGTTAAACTTTTGTAGACCCTTCAAATGCCTCAAACCAAATAAGTCCAAAACTCTTGCAATAAGGTGTCACTGGGATTGGAAGACAAATGATTCTAGTTTAGAAATATGACTAACCAAGCTGTCCAAGTTTTGGAGTGAAGAACCACCTTCTTGCAGGCAAAATTTTGCCTTGTCCTTCAAATTTGAAATTCTGTCTCTAATCTCCTCCCTTTCTTTCTCCACCATCAATCTTCTAATGCACCTCTCTATCTCCAATCTATCCGATCCATTCTCTAGCTGCAGACCAACCTTCCAAACTTGGCTAACATACTTGGCATTTACCTTTTGGTCAGTGAAAAAAGGCATACAAATCATAGGGACTCCCTCACATATACTCTCCAATGTTGAATTCCAACCATTGTGAGTCCAAAATGCACCTATAGCTAGGTGGGCCAGCACTTCCAACTGAGGAGCCCATTTTATAATATGAGCCCTTCTATTCAATGTCCCAAGGAACCCACTTGGCAATGGTTCGAGCCATTCCGAGCCACGGACTAATCCAGGTCGAACCACCCACAAGAAAGGCTGATTGCTATTGGCTAGCCCCCAAGCAATCTCCAAAAATTGGGCTTCACTTAAGGCTGCTAAGCTCCCAAAGCTTACATAGATTACAGATTTAGGAGCTTGTTTGTCTAGCCAGGAAATGGAACTTTGGTCTTGGGCTAATAAGCTACTTGAAGAAGAGGTTAGATGGTATTTGTGAAATGGGCCTATTGGGAAGATTGGATTGGGAAATTCTTGGCGTAATGTGTCAAGTTCAGACTGCTCGAGTTCTTCAAAGGAGTTCAAAATGATTCCCGAAGAGGCCTTGCTTTCATTGACCATGCAAGCTACAATTTCATAATATGAATCAAGGTACACAGTGTTAATAACTGGGAGGTCTTTGACTTTGAGAGGTGGAAGCTCTGCCACTAGCTCTTCTAATTGAGAATCTGATAACAAAAAAGTGGCATATACATTAGAGATTTACAGTAATGATAATACAACATTTTTCACAATAACTGATTTGACAAGTTATTGGTCATCAAATCATCTCATTAACAAAACTAATTTATTGTTTACTACTATTAACTTGCCAAAAGTGAAGGTAAAATAGTGATTAGTTGAAAAAGATTATCTTATAAGGCAACCATATAGAGCATCTTCTCACAACATGTGGGTCTCATAAGTGTGTAGAGCATATCAAATAAAAGAGAGGTTAGATGGTATTTGTGAAATGGGTTTATTGGGAAGATTGGATTGGGAAATTCTTGGCGTAATGTGTCAAGTTCAGACTACTCAAGCTTTTCAAAGGAGTTCCAAATGATTCCTGAAGAGGCCTTGCTTTCATTGACCATGCCAGCTATAATTTCATAATATGAATCAGGGTTCACATTGTCCATCACTGGGAGGTTTTTGACTTTGAGAGGTGGAAGCTCTGCCACTGGCTCTTCTAATTGAGAATCTGATAACAAAAAATGTGGCATATGCAGCAAAGATTTAGAGTAATGCTAATACAACATCTTTTACAACCTATTTGACAAGTTATTGATCCTAACATCGACCCATTAATGAAACTACTTTATTGTTTACTACTTTTAACTTGCCGGAAGCGATGGTAGAATGGTGATTAGTTGAAAATATTATCGTATGAGACAATCTCATAGAGCATCCTTTCACAATATGTGAGTTTTATAACTGTGTGGAGTGAGTCCACCAAATGTATAAGAGAGGCGCTCTGTGATACGTCTCATGAGATACTTTCTTAATTCATGAGCTCACTCATTAAGTGATACTTACCTAGCAGCTCTCTTTTACAATTGAACCATGTCCTTTTCAATCTTCTTGATCTAAGAAAAACCGTGAAAATTTGTGCTATAACCTCTCGACCACTTTCATTTAGCAAAAAAACAATACCGTTTTCAGTGTGAATGAACAATTTGCACTCAATAACATTTTGTCAATACCTTAAATTATTTAAATTTTCAAACATCCATCAGTCTTAACAATTGCAATCTAAGCTAATTTAATTTGACGTCGTTCTCTTAAGTTAAAGGATAATATTGCTGCCTACAAAATTTTGGTTGCCTCACAATTTGTGTGCTAATGATGAAAGATATGCTTCAAGTCAACATTGAGGTTATTACTTTTGGGTTAAAATATACTTTTTATTCGTTCTAAATATATATATATATATATACTTTTTAATTTTATACCTAAAATATATTCTAATTTCTCTTTTAGTCGTTAAAATTTTAAGTGTTCTATTTCTATCTTGGAATTTTAAAAATGTTTTAATTTTCATCCATCCATCCGCTTTTATTAGGCTTAGAGACAGAAATAAATCTAGGATAATATTCCAGAGACAAAAATAGAACCACAATAATATCGTTTTTGTTCCTAAAATATATTTTTTAGTGCTTTTTTATTATTATTTAGAGTATTTATTATGTGAGACACATCAACAAAAAGTTTAATTAAAGTACAAAATGATAAGTGGGGGACATTTTAAGTTTTTATGGAGAAAAATATAATTTTTAATTTCTAAAAACAAGAATGAATCATCCATTATATTTCAAGGATTTAAATTATATTGTTTCTCCTCTTTTATCTTATTTTTTATCTTATTTTTATAAATAACTAGTAGCTAATTCCGTGCAATGCACGGAAAATCATATTTTTACTTTGAATTTATTAAACTTTATTAGAATGGAAAAAATATATTTACTAAACTATCTACTTGATTATCAATTATTTTGATTATAAATTATTAAGCATCAAAATTTGAGTAAAAGATCAACATCAATGCCTAGGAATTCAGTTTATTTTTTTAATAGGTTATACCTAGGAATCATAGCCCTCATTGATCTCAAGAACCAATAACAACATGAAACAAAAAAAAACCAAATTATAGAAATTTATAGATATATTCACCAAATGTTCATTTGTAATTTATGACTATTAAAATATGGAAAACCCTCGTTACTCCCTACATGAATAGATCAAAACATATAAAAGAAAATAATTGAAGTAATTTCAAATTTCTCTCAGACTGTCAGACATTTTGTCAAACACCTTTAATGGTAATGATGAGGCTAAACTCTCATCATCTATAAAAAGTTCTAAAAGTCCTGGTTATTAGGGTTCGTTTGGTAAGAGAATTCTAGTAACGTTATTGTGTTTTATGAAAGTATGTGTAAGTGAAAAAATATGTGAAAATACGTATAATATTATTTAAATATTGAAAACTATTATTTAAGCAACAATAATAAATACGCCTTATATGTTATAAGAGGGCAAATATAAAATTCAAACGACAAATTGTAGACATGATGTCGTTAACAAAATAATTGAATTCTTTTGATGGGAGTACTTGGACTTTGACTATATTTAAATATTTATTAATTAGAACTCATATAATTTGTTTAATGTACTTAAAATTATATGTGCATATATTTTAACATATATACCTGTCTATTTAGTACTTAAATTTCAGCATCAATAATAATAATAATAATAAACAACGGGGTGATATAAAAAAAGGACTTGGATGATAACAATAAAAAACTAATAATAATAATAAACACATTGTTTTTATTAACAAATGAAAGCATGTATAATTGACATTTAAAATTTCAAAAAGTTGTTTCAGTTTCAAAACGCTACAGTAAATTCACATGAGATGTCAGGTGGCTCATAAACCAAGAGCCCACAACTACCACATAATATAAAAGAAAAATAAAGTATGGTTGTATGACTCAAAACATGATAAGAAGGAGACGAAATAGAAAGGTAGGGCAGACTGAGAAAACTTGAGTTGTATAGTGATATGACCGGCGACGTGAGAACAGGAAAAAAGTGATAACAACGGCGAAGACGTGAGTTCTGCCAATAAATTCTTCTTTTTTTTTTTTTTTTCTTTTTCACTTTAGCTGTGGCTGGTGAGTAAGGAGCCAACAAAGCTTATGTGGCATTCTCTCTAGAGATTAATAAAGGTTCAAAAGTTTTAGTTATATAGTATTTATAATAGATCTGTTCTGAGGAAGAAGATGTCTGTTGGTTTGTGGGTATGGTGGGTTTTGATTGAGGAATCAGTGGGTATGGAGTCTTTAGATGCTTTGCAACGTGGGTCTGATCGTTGGGGGAGCTGGTAGAGGAGGAGCATAGAGGAGCGTTGGGTTGGGGGAGCAACCAAAAGCGATTCCTCTAAGACGGTGTTATTGATCACACTAGCCAATGGATCATGTTCAGACTAGCATTGGGTTGGATCAATCTAGACCTCATTCCTAGTTTTCCTCTGTATCCTACACATATATAAATGAGAAGGAACAACATACCTTGTATGGGGAGGTAGCCCCTTTCCCTTAGCAGTGGAAATGCAGCAAAAACAACAAAAGAGGAAAGACCACCAGTCCTCAAAGCAACCCTCGGGAGCTTAAGACTGTCAGCGACAGCTTGAGTGAAGTAGAAGAGGGCATCTGAGATTAAACAAGAAATAGGTTCCTCTGAGACATCAGACAAGAGCTTAACCATGCAATCCCGGAAAGGCTCTACACATTTGGTGTTGAGGAGTTTGATAAGAGTTACAACATCTTTTGAAGAGGCTTCAGATTCTAAGATGCCATCTGGGATGGAGTGGAATGTAAAGTTGGGAAAGTTTGAAGGGTTGAGAGGGTTGAAGTTTGTGTGTATTATGGTGATGGAGAAGCCTTTGGAGTGAAGAATGCTTGCAAGTAGTAACATAGGGTTTATATGGCCTTGGAATGGCAATGGAAAGAGTACCAATCTGCGGCCCTTCCTTTGCTCCATTTGGGTGTCTATTGGGTTCTCCATATGATTGTTGCTTCTATGCTGTTGAAGAATGAAGACTAGCTTCTATTTATCAAAAGAGACTGCCTTAAATGCCCACTTGCCTAGCGGACCCGAAATTTAATTCAATTTAAAAGGAGCAAAGGCAATGCAACTTTAAGAACAAGTTTGTTGGACTGGACTAGACATTATAATTTAATAGATATTTTTATGACATAATTATTTAGTTGTTTGGTTATATTTTTATTATAATGAATAGTTATTTTGTATGAATAGTTATTCTTTAAAATGAGGAATAACTATTCCTTGTCAAAAGTACTGAATATCTATTTCTTCACTTTATGTAATAACTTTTTTTTAAAAATTCCTAAAAAGCCAGTAGTTGTCATATCTTCAAAAGAAAAGAAAATAAATTTTTTTTATTGTTAATTATTAGCTCTATTTTGAACACTCTAAAATAAGTTTATTTTAGGAAATTTAACTTAAAAATGATTTAATTACACATTCTTTTTATATACTACTAAATTGTGGATGCAAATTCAGGATTCTATTTCTAAATGGTCACCAAACTAATGAATAGTAATATTTATTACATTCCAACTTAATGTATTCATTGTAATACTTATTCCTATTCTCATGTAATGATCATTATAATATACCAAACATGTCCTAAGAGGTTTTATCAGCATTGGAATTTGTACATATTTGTCCATATTGGACATGTGATTTAAGAATAGAATATGTCAGAAGAATCATGAATTAAGACAATAAATTTATTGTGTACAGTAGTACTGAAACCGTGGAGATGGTGACACGTTGGTGACACATGTCACCATCTCCACGATTGCAGTACTACTGTACACTATAAATTTATTGTCTTAATTCATGATTCTTTTGACATATTCTGTCATCATCTGATTGAGTCCAATGCATGATTTATTAAAAAATGATTATGTTAATAAATGTCATTAAAGCAATTCTTAATAAATCATAATAAAAAAATTTTGACACCACTTTTATAGGAAGAGAAATATAAAATGCTATCAACATCATTCATTATTTTATCATTCCCCAATAAAATGTTTTTTAAAATAACTCCTACACCCTCTTCAAAAAAAAAAAAAAAAACTCCTACACCAATGCCCATTGATTAACATTTCTCATTAAAAAATATTGACATTTAATACTAGAAATACTAACCCAAATTTCTTTTTTTAACTGCTTGCCTTCAAAATATATGTCTTGGATGGGCCGTACGAATTTGCTTATTTTAGACTTGCCAAAGCACTCTTAGTTTCTTAAAAAAAATTAATGATAATAATAAAAATGATAGTTTTATTGAGACATTTCAGAAGTTACATAAGAAATCATAATATTGGGGCACTCCATCATTCATCAAAAAAAAAAGAAGATTTCTTTCCCATATCTTGCAAACACTAGGAAAGCATGAGTAGAGAATTTACAAGAACAAAAAGAAATCGCTGTATACTTTTGGATTTTTCTTCTAATGTCATCAAGCATTAACCCAACAGAAGAATAGCATAAAATACCAACACTAGTGCCCTTGCCTCTATTCTAGAACCAAAGCAGCAAACTCACTTATGAGGGAGAAAAAACATTATGTTTAGTATTAGGGTAAGTTAGCGAATCTTAGATTTAGATTTAGAACATGAATAAATTATGCTAATGTTCTTTATTGATCAAAGTGTTAGCCTGTCCCTTTCTTCTTGAATGCGTTGATTTCAATGATAAAACTTTACTCTTTGTTTTACAAGTTAAAAATCACTAGAAGTTAACATTAGAAGTCAGACAATGAAAAAAAAAGGAAGAAGCTAGACATCTCTGTTTTTGCTAGAAATGGACATACTACGTTTTAACTTATTAGAGCATCACCATCAGGTATTTCATAAAAAAATACCATTTTGACACACCAAAAACTCACTTTGTTATTTTACCACATCATTTTACAATATCTCATTCATGTTTTATCATTCAATTCTATACATTAAAATAATATTTACTACACATTAAAATAATATATTATCTCCCCCCTGTCATCACCATCAACATTAACAACAACAACAATGGCACATCCACCACTGCCGTCACAATAGCCACCAACAACCACAGCCGCAACAACACAGACTAGCCACCACCAGCACAAACTCACATCCACCAACGCCACCTTAAAAATAAAAATAAAAATAATAAAAAACGCACGCACGCACGCGCACACACACACATAACTAGAGAGATTGGCACGGCAAATCAAACAAACCCAAAAGCAAAACCCACATCAAACACAACCAGAGAGATTGGCACGACAAAAAACACAACCAAATCAAACAAACCCACATCCACTGACACAAACCCACATCCCAAATCAAACAAACCCAAAAGCAAAACCCACCACTGCAGGTCGATTGAGAGAAATCCAATGGTAGGAGGTTCTGATGATGTGGTAGATGGCACGGCAAGCTCGGTGGCGTGGCGTGGCATAGTGATCAAGCCATGGGTTGTTGTGGATGTGGTGGGTCGGGTTTGTGTGGCTGTGTTGGTGGGCGACGATTTGAGAGTGTGGGTTGGGTTCATGTGGCGTGGCATGGCTTGATGCTTCGGCCTGGGTTTCGTTGGAGAGGGAGGCAATGATGTAAAGTAAAGAGAGAGAGAGAGAGAGCAGATACAACTCGGTGAAGGAATGAGGAGACAGAGGGAAGAAAAAGGAGATGAGGAGACAGAGGAAGTGGGCCCAGCGAGAATAAAAAAGTAATATAAATTATGAAAAAGGTGTACAATACGCTCTCAAATTTGAGAGCGTACTGTAGCATATTTAAAAAAAATTGATACATATAAGACACCTCATAAGGCTTATATTTTGGGGTTTGGTGTGCTAAATACCAAAAATTTGGCATTTGACACATCTGCTACGGAATAAGATATTATTTATCTTATTCACAAGTAGACTAAGATCAAGCTTAGGGTGTGTTTGTTTCGAGGTGAAATAGGATGGTGGAAAACTTTAGAAAGAAAATAGGAAAGAAAACTTTTTTGGTAGGTATTTGGTTAGAGAGAGGGAAGGGAAAAAAATTAGTGAGGCTCAGGTGTTTTCTCTCTGGGCCTACCAAAATATTTTCTCTCCAAAATGAAGAAAAATCTGAGTGAAAAAAATTTGATAGATAAATAACAAAAATGCCCATGTGCAAGGCCATGTGCACTTGCACATAGGCTTGTCCAATCCATTGCTTTTCTTTTTTCGTTGCTTCTTACCCTTTTTTTTTCCTGGGCAAGCTTCTTTGCCCTTCTTTTTTCTTTTTCTTTTTGATTTCATGGGCAAGCTTCATTGCTTTTTTTTTTTTTTTTGGTGATTTTTTTGTTTTTTTTTTCTTTTTCTTTAGACATGATTTTTTTCCCTAGATATGATTTTTATTTCCTAATAAATTTGAGTGATTGCTTTTTTTTATCACTTTTTTTTTGTTTTAATAGGGCATCATTTTTTAACAATGGTATATGTGTAAATTTATACAAATACATTTTTTCCATTTTTTATTTTTCTATTTTTCCATTACCAACCCAACAAAAATGGGAGAAATTAAAATATTTTCTATTTCTTTATTTTTCTACTCTCCCACCATTTTTTATACTCTCATTTTTTCACTTTTCCAATTAAACGGACCCTTAAGATATGTTTGGTAACCGTTTTTTTTTTCTCAATTTTCTGTTTTCAAAAATAATTTTCTGTTTCCAAAGGCAAAAAATTTGTTTAGTAACTTATTTTAGGCGAAAATCAAAAACTGTTTTCAATTTCTTAATTGCGAATGAAACTAAAAACTGATGTTGAGCTGTTTTTATTTTTAAGTTTTCGCTCACCTCAGAAAACACGCTAAAACACACACTGAAAGCCAATTAATGAACCAGCGCACTGGTGACTCACATAACTGAGAAAAAGCTTCGCGCATGTAGATTGGCTCAGCGAGCCAGTATAGCAACAGCAAAGCAATAGTAGTAGCAGAGCAATCAGTACCGTGGGCTCATTCATGCATATACACGTATAAATCTTGTGCCAAAAATATGGCAAAAAAAAGCCACAACTCTCCACGTGATGAGTTGTGGCTTTTTATGTGCCATTTTTTGTGGCACCAGAAGGACCCGTATATACACATTCATGCTCAGTCCTCTCGTCAGTTATCGAACTTCAAAGCAAAACCCAAAACCAATACCCATTCCCAATCCTTTATCACTCCACCAGTATCTAACATGTGAATGCCAGACCAAATTCACAGTCAGAGAAACAGTGTAAGAGAGAAAGAGAGAGAAGAGAAACACCAAAAAAAAATTTGACTTTGACCCATTAAAGCTATCCACCATTAAAGAATGACAGAGTACTAGCTCATGACTTTTTTTTCCCACACAATGTGAATATCTGAAGTCTGAACCCAGTTCTTCTTCTTCTTCTTCTTCTTCTTTTTTTTTTTTTTTAATAAATAAATTTTTTTTATAAAAACCCATTATTTTTGGCACAAGATTTATAAATATCTGAAGTCTGAACCCATTTTTTTTTATGATTTATAATTTCTTTAGGTGTAAGGATTCTAAATACTTTGGAGCAAACATGTTTTTGAATTATAATAAATAAATTTTTTTTAAAAAAATTAACCAAAGAAAACAAAATTCAACTTTTTCAAAAACAACTACCAAACAAATTTACTGAATTTTGTTTTTGAAAAATGTGTTTTTCAAAACAACTAACCAAACATGTTTTTTATTTTGAAAACAGAAAAATTAGTATTTTTCTTTTTTCCTGAAAAACAAGTAAATGAAAATAGAAAACAAAAACAGTTACTTATCATGCCCAGTTGTGAAGAATGAAAAAGCCCAAAGAGCAAATTGGGTTGGAACAGATTTCTAGGATTTCCCATTGGGTCAAATTTGCTTCACCTCTTCCTAGGGCCATGAGATGAGTTTGAGTAATTATTAAATACTCTCCAAAATTTGGTAACATAGTACTCTCTCTTCTTGTATTCATAACAAGATCCACCATTAACGGAAGAGGAAGGAACACAACGTCTTATTATACTCCAAAAATATCTAATAATGTAAAAAAAAAAAATATATATATATATATATATATATTCAAATTGACATGAAGGGCATCTCCACAAGGATAAATAACAGAAGTTAAATCCACAATGTCATCACAAAGTTCCCAGAAGGCCAATTCAAGGGCGAACTTTGTAGTAAGTAATTTACGCCCAAAATATGGCATGCTTAGGATTTAGACCCAATTCTACCAACGGAAAAGGGATTTTAACTTTGAAGTTTGAACTTTGAAACAAAAGTCAGAAAGCTCTAGCATGGACTGATTTTCAGGTCATGCATGGGCTAGCCAAATACATTGCGAGCAATTCTTTTGAGGGAACCTTTGGTTTTGCAAAAATAGTCTAGCTATTCCAAGGAGCACTTGCAACCATTGGTCTATCTATTTTTTTACCTTATTACTCTGCCCAAAATCTAGCGTGCTAGTTTTCAGGTTGGGTTAAAGCATCAGAGTTTTCCTATTAAAACAAAGACAAAACTTAGGTACAATTCTCTAAATGCTTTACATTAAATTCTTCAATTAAATTCGAATACAAGTACTTTAAACCTATTTCTTCTCAAAGAAGAGAATAATTTTTGTGCCAATGCTTAAAACTTAAAAGTACATCATAAGATAACGATTGAAATTCTTGTAGACCCTTCAAATGCCCCAAACCTACTAAGTCCAAATCCGACTGGTGTCATTGAGATTGGAAGGTAAATGATTCTAGTTTAGATATATGACAAACCAAGCTTTCCAGGTTTTGGAGTGAAGAACCACCTTGTTGCAAGAAAAATTTTGCCTTTTCCTTAATTTTGAAATTCTGTCTCTAATCCCCTCGTCTTCTTTCTCCACCATTAATCTTTTAATGTACCTCTCTATCTCCAATCTGTCCAGTCCATTCTCTAGCTGCAGACCAACCTTCCAAACTTGGCTAACATACTTGGCATTTACCTTTTGGTCAGTGAAACAAGGCATACAAATAATAGGGTCCCCCTCATGTATACTCTCCAATGTTGAATTCCAACCATTATGAGTCCAAAATGCACCTACAGCTGGGTGGGCCAGCACTTCCAGCTGAGGAGCCCATTTTATAATATAAGCCCTTTCATTCAACGTCTCAAGGAACCCCAATGGCTCGAGCCACTCTGAGCCACTAAATAATCCAGGTCGAACCACCCACAAGAAGGCCCGATTGCTATTGGCTAGCCACCAAGCAATCTCCAAAAATTGGGCTTCACTAAAGGCCACTAACCTACCAAAGCTTGCATAGATTACGGATTTAGGAGCTTGTTTGTGTAGCCAGGAAATGGAACTTTGGTCTTGGGCTAATAAGCTACTTGAAGAAGAGGTTAGAAACTATTTGTGAAATGGGCCGACTGGGAAGATTGGAATGGGAAATTCTTGGCGTAATGTGTCAAGTTCAGACTGCTCGAGCTCTTCAAAGGAGTTCAAAATGATTCCCGAAGAGGCCTTGCTTTCATTGACCATGCAAGCTACAATTTCATGATATGAATCGGGGTACACATTGTTAATCACTGGGAGGTCTTTGACTTTGAGAGGTGGAAGCTCTGCCACTAGCTCTTCTAATTGAGAATCTGATAACAAAAAAGTGGCATATACATTAGAGATTTACAGTAATGCTAATATAACATTTTTCACAATAATTGATTTGACAAGTTATTGGTCATCAAATCATCTCATTAACAAAACTAATTTATTGTTTACTACTATTAACTTGCCAAAAGTGAAGGTAAAATAGTGATTAGTTGAAAAAGATTATCTTATAAGGCAACCGTATAGAGCATCTTCTCACAACATATGGGTCTCATAAGTGTGTAGAGTATATCAAATAAAAGAGAGGCGCTTCCTAAAATGTTTCATGACTCATGAGATACTTTTTTGATTAGTTGAGCTCACCCATTAAGAGAGGCGCTTTCTTATTAGAAATGAAATTTTTTCAAATTTCATTATGGAGATGGTAAAAGATTAAATTTATTTTAGGAAAGACTGTCAATGAGCATAAATTTTACAGGACATACTAAGTTCTTTTTGTTGATATTTTTGGACAAGTCATCAAACATTCAAACTAGACAACTTTTTTTGTTAAAAATTAAAAAATGGTAAGTTTTCCTAAAAATTATCTTACGAATATTTATACGTCATATTTTTTAATTTTGTATTCAATTATTTATGAATTATGACTTACTTTAGTATTAAAGTTTAGAGAGAGAGAGAGAGAGAGAGAGAGAGAGAGAGAGAGAGAGAGAGAGAGAGAGAGAGGAGTTTTATAAAAACTGGTTGCCTCATTTTTCCAATGATGAAAGATATGCTTCGAGTCAACATTACTATTACACATTACAAAATCGAAAAATTTGTGTTCAAGAAAACATGAATTTGTTTGAAATAAAGAGGTTTGGTAATTTTTCTGTGTACAAGTTTCAATTTGTAGATCAAAAAATCTAATTGGTGTTAATTTAGCTTACAATGAACACTTAACATTACTTTGGTTTTATATGCATTTATTAACTTTATAATATATATTCTTATTTGAAGGACTTGCCCAAGTAGTGCATTGGTTGATTTAGATTATGACTTCAGAGGGATTAAAGAAAAAAGAAGAAGAATTACATAAGAACCTCTTATCTTTCCTACCATTTTCAAATGCATTTTTTTATGAGAAAAGCTAAAGATCCCACCGGATATAAATTTTACTGCCCTGAGGTAAGTCAATATGAAAATTTGTCATTTTGTTAGTTTTATTTTTTTGCGTAGAATATTTTTTTAATTGATGTTGTATGTGATGTTGAGTTTGCAATTTGGTACTCTTTTTAGTGAAAATATACAAGTAGTCAATTTGCTAGAATGATGTGGCTAAGTTTTGGATTTCAGTCATCCAAAATTTGAGGCAACCCCAATGAAAAGGAAGAGTGCCTTAGAGAGTTTAATGATCCATGGCTTGGAGCTAAAGTGATCTATTAGCATATATTTGGTATTTTGTACTGTGAATTTTAGCCAGATTATGAGCTATAGAATTGCCGCTTCTCTTAGCGTGAGAATAAAACAACCTTTCGAAAGTTTTGAAAAGCACCTTCACATCCTCTATCAACAGACCCAGCGGGGCTAAGGAGTGCACCTCTGACTTCAAAGCATGAATCAACCCAAGTGAATCACCTTCCATTATAGCACGTCTGAAACCCAGTTCATGCGAAAATGAGAGAGCTGTCATCGCTGCCAATGTTTCAATCTCATTGGGCTTGTAAGCCTGGGGAATTTTTTTCGAGCAAGAGGCCAAAACCGAGCCATTATTATCCCTGATTACCGCTCCAACGCCAGACATATTAGCATCTTCGACTACGGCACCATCGAAATTTATCTTGACGAATCCCAGTGGTGTAGTACGCCATCTATTTCCACCTCTTCCCTCCCCTGTCTCGGCTGGGTTTTAGTTAGCTACAGATTGCTATGGTACTCTGTCATCACTGCTTTTGATTGTTCAGCCACCTGATGAAGCGATTTGGCTTGTAACTGCAACCTGACGTGATTCCACTGGTTCCATATTGTCCAAGCCGTAAATGCAAAAGCATATTATTTATGGACAAAAAACTAATCAATTAACATTCACATTAGAATTTTACCACAAAAAAAAAAAATTCACATTAGAAACAACACATTGAATGGATGAAATTTATGGAATACTACGCGCTTTACACGTGCATGAGGCTCTTTTTTTTTTTGGGGGGGGGTTTAGTATCATAAATTTCTATTCATTACAATTTAAAATTTAAAAAGTATGTTCGATCATATTATGCATTTGAGAAGTACTTATACAATGAAGTGTTATGAGGCTAGCTTAAAAATTAAACACGTGCACACACAAACATATAATTTCAATTTTTTTTTCATTGTATCAGTAATTTTCAAATGCATAACATGATCGAACATACACTTAAATCTCAAATAGTGATGAATAGAAATTTATGATACTAAACCTCAAAAAAAGAAAAGAGAGCCTCATGCACACGCAAAGCGCATGCAATAAGGCTAGTAAATAATAATAAATTGTATCGCATATTGTGCAAGAACTCCGTTAGTAATTAGCAAATATGGAGCACGTCCCCTGTAGATATAGAACTTGCACTTAGTGGTATAGAGGCGCTTGAGTTGTGCTAAGAATATTGCTACAATTTTGGGAAGAAAACAAGCACAAAAATGGTCCAGTTTTTAGAAACCAACCATTGATAGCTAATTCCCATAACACAAGTGCAAGAACAAGATTCATTCATTTCTTAGCAGCAGCAACATAAACAAAAATATCTGAGAACAAAAAGATTCGAGAAAGCTACTATTGTACAGCCCCTTATCCCAAAAATAAGGAAGACAACCAAAAGCTAAAAGTAAACTACATAAAATAATGAAAAGCTACCATCGTATTAAAAAAAAAAAAAACAACTTTCAACTACAATCATGACTCATGAGCTATCAAAATTTTGTCTCCTTTAGTGACTCCCTCTTTGCCCACGGAGCTTTGAAACATACTCTACATCCCCCCTAACAAGGATATTTCTTCCATTCCTGGTTTATGGGTCAAACAAGTGAAGCAATATGCTACATGCACTCAGTGGATAACCTTTTCTCTTTCATCAGCATCTCCATGCTCAACCTGACAAGTAAAGGAAGCAATTGAAATATTTTGGGCCCTGAAATCAATGTAGCTACTGACAATTTACAAAAGTACAGAGGAATGCAAGAGCCAAATTATTTGAAATAAAATTATGTGAGTGAACAGTGAAGCTAATAGTTCAGATAATCATCAAGAAAATGTGGTCAGATACCATTAGCTTACTTCACTGTATCCACTTTTGATCAATTATTTCCTTTTTTTTTTTTAATCTGAAAATTTAGTAAGAGGTTAAGGGGATGCCCCCAAAGTTCACAAGAATATTGCATCCATTTTGATCTACCCAAACTATAAATTGCGAGGGAACCTAGGTGCAAATAAGATGATTGATGCTGTTCGATGTTCAGGGTATCTGTTGACCAACTCAAATGGGATTTCAACAGAAACAGCAATCCAATGTTTTAGTGCAATTGCCAAAAAAATTCTCACCTTCACATGTGGCTATAAGAGTAATTATTCTTTGGGGGTACAAAGACATGGCATTCCCTCTTCTCACATAATAATAGGTCACACTAAAAAGTATCATGATGAGATCCTGATCCACCATTCATGTGAGAGAGATTCCCATGTCTCTGTACTCCAGGAGTACCTAAAAAATTTCTCTTTTCTAGACACTATCAATTATAGAGAAGCAGTAACTTTTTTTTATTATAAAATCTCTGTTAAGAACTCTCCGATAATTGCATTGAAGAAATGTCCATCAAAAAGCTCCGATAGCCTCATATGGAATTCAATATTACCCCTTCTCTAATAAGAAAGGGTGGAACAAAAGAAAAAGCTGATATTGCCCATTGTTTAGTGGAAGATATCATTCTCCCTAAAGTGACTGAATATAAGCCATCTAGCTGACCCCAAGTACATGAGAATCCGATTAACAGAGGAACATCCTAGGGCAACAATCTTATGATCATTAGTTGCATATATCATGCCTGAACAATCACCATAGTTTTAAGTGATAGTGCTACAGTTTCCAGTGAAAGATTTCTACTCCAAAATCAACGAAAAATCTTTGTTTTTGCATATCAAAATGATGAAGGGCTCTTTCTTACCGGTCCCTCAAAAAAAAAAAATGATGAAGGGCTCTAAGTTCTTTATAAAATGAGAATCCCCATACTGTAGGAACAGTCTTAATATGAATGAAAGGATTGCATATCAATGACAATATAAGAAGCCGGAAAAAAACAAATGTCATCTATCATTACCTCAACAAGCACCCTTGCTCTCTTTTTCAATTTGCCATCATGTCCATCTTTCTCAAGCTTTCTCGAAGCTGAGGCAGTTTCCTTCCTCAATCTCTTACCAGCAACCGGTTCAACCTTTTCATCATCACTATCCATCCCAACTGCATCATGAAACTCATTTTTCTTATTTCATTTGAGAAACACATGTTAACACATCTCAGAATCTATCAGGTACTCTTGTCCCATTATTTTATACACCAGTAAAAACCAAACCCCACAATTTATGCTTGAACTGCAATATTCAATATGCACATAAACTAAAAATGAACTGCTTGGGGTCTGCCTGTTTCAGCTTACTTTTCTATTTGGCTAGGACAACTTTTTAAAGCTTCATATTTTCTAGGTACAGCTATGTTCACAGCTTACTTTTAAACAAAATAAGAGAATGAAAATAAGCTCATCCAACAATACACTCACTTGGTGCAAGTAAATATATAAAATGTGCATGCAAAGGCAAGCATAAGATCAACAAACATTTTTATTCAACATTAAAAGAAAAATAATTGACACAAAGTATCTAGTGACAGCTTTACCATTGTCATTGTCCATCTGAGACCGAGCAATTGCCAGACCACCAAAATCTTCTATGTCATCTTCCATATCAAGATCTTCATAACCCTCAACATATTCTATCTCAGGCTCCTGCTTATTGCAAGAACAAGACAGGGGTTTAATTCTCTCAAAAGTAGGACCTTCAATAAATGACCAAAGCAAATTGTTCATAATTAAAACAATAATATCAGGCAGTTCATACCATCTCATCTTCATCTTCACTAGCAGCCTGACCCTCTTCTATATCAAGAACTTTATTGTATTCTTTAACAGGATAGTTGTATATGTCACCATAAACTCCTTTCTGAAGGCGTTCTAACAGTTCTTTTTCAATACTCTGCAGAAAAATTATAAAGTCTTAACGAGTGCTGTAAAAACAACACAGAGTCGATGCACACCAGTAGCATGAGGCTCATGTATAACCTTATCCAGTGCTGCTGCCTTTTCAGCCTTTTCCTCTCTTCTAGCCTCTCTTTTTTTCTCCTTCCTTGGCGTCGTCATTATTTTCTCCCTGTTAGGCAACAGAAACAATTTCCACCATAACAAAGCATGCCAATGTCAGAGGACACTTTTAAACATAAAAAGGTTACAACTAGACCCCTTTCAACATCACACACACAGTTCGAGTTGCCCATTCTGTGCACAGGACAACTAACCTTTTACATTTACTAATTTCGTTTTTTTCCTTCCAAATTAAATATCACACCATGAATAAGATTTTCTCACTTTTGGATGACGAGGAACCCCCGAGACCATACAGAGTATCATGTCTTTTTTAATAAGATTTTCTCACTTACAACATCCAACCCTCACTTCAATGTCACTTGTTTGGTCAAAAACCTAGTTCATGCGCTACTGGCCTAGATCTTTGCTAACTAGGCAAAACTAACTGCTGTCTGCTAATTAATGACCATTTTCTTATAATCTGTCTACTTACATTTTAACCAAAAGAATTATTCAAAAAGTATTTTTTATGAAAGAAGAATTTGTTCTAGTGATAACCGTATTCAAATCTGAATAAGCCTGTGCACTACTTTATTCTTACTGTTTGAAAGTTTTGGAAAACAAAGTGTTAACATAACTTACACGAGGGGTTTTTAAACCATGACCGCATCTTCAAACCATTCTTATAGGGAGAGGAAGTGTCATTTGAGCTAAATCTCATTTGGGGTTTTTTTTTTTGGGGGGGGGGGGGTGGTATCTTTGAGTATAAAAGTGAGACCCAAACATTTGAAGATCTGCAGTACTCCAAGCCTCAAAATTTTAGCACACAGCACCTTAAATTTTTCATTTTTTAAGTAACATCTTTTCTAGAAAACACAACTATTAATGGCTCCACTTCAATAATTTCCCACTAGTTTTTTTTTTTTTTTTGGGGGGGGGGGTGCAGGGGAGAATAAACTGGTTTACTTATGAAAAATAAATAAATTCCCAAAAGAAACCAAGTAGAGTACCAAAGAAAATCTTGTAGCATGTTATAGAACAATATTATCGGAAGAGTAAACATTTATGGTAGTTAAATGGAAAAAAATTGCAAGCACGAGAAGAAGTGAACCTTGTTTTCAAAGCAAGCTTCCTCATGCGTATCCGCATTTGAGTCATCTTGGTCAATCGTTGCTTTGTTTTGTGCACAAGAGTCTTCTGCCAATACATCTGTCAGGTCAAAAGGGGGAGGTCAAATTAGCCCCTTCCAGAAATGATCATCAAATCACAGTAAATAATCCAAAAGTTCAAAAGCAATCTAGTGTTTAATACCAGATGTTTGTCTATAATCTCAAGTGCCTTCTCATAATTTCTGGGCAACTTAACTCTCTCCCACAATTTGTTTGGCATATGAGCTCTTTCTATAGTTTTCATATAAAGATAGAAGACTCCTGCAGCAGACCAACACAACCATATAAAAACACCACACATGACGTTCATTACTACACACACACAAACACACACCAATCGATGTGCAACCACAACACAGTTCACAAACACACATACTAACAGCACATATAGACAGCCTCAAATCATTATAGCATATTTTTTTCATAGCGTCAACTTATTTATTTAAAAAAAAAAGACAAAAAAAGGAAACAATAAAGTTCAACTCAACAAATCAAAAAAATCCTAATAGGCTCAATTGGGCGGAGGTTTCTGTCTTCTCAATTCCTATAATAAATAAAGGATTCAACAGGTTAGTTTCTCCCTCTACCTGCTTCTTCTCAGTGACCCAAACTTATCAATTTAATAACAATTCAACTGCCTATATGTATAAATCGCCAAAAAAAAAATGACAGAACAAGAAGAAGGGTAAGTGAAAATTACCATCATGGTCGCGAATGGTGGCATAGCGACTATTAGCAAGCGGGCATGAACTCCGGTTACAAATTCCAGTCACATTATAGGGATTTCTACAGAAATTTCCAGTTGTAATTCTACAAAACATACAAAATAAACCAAGTTTCAAAACCCACCATATTACTAGCCAGCCACTATAAATAAATGGATCAGAAAACAAAATTGATAAATTTATGGGGAAAGGAAAAAAGCAATGGTTTTTTGGGCTTAAGAAAGAGAGACTTACTTGGACATGAAACTGCAGTGGTTGTGCCTGATAACCTGCCATATGACCTCATCGTGTTGCATCTTTAACCTGATAACAAGACCCAGTTGGGATTAATCTAAGCTAGTTTGATTGCTGGAAGTTTATTATATCCGAGTCTTATGTTAAATCCGAGTCGCTGTCAGATTATCCTTTCTTCTTTTTCTTTTAAAAGTCAGTGGGTATTTTAGTAGTTTTTTCATCAAGGGTTTCCAGCAGCTTTGTTATTAAAACAGTTTGTAGCCAACTTATAAAATAATTAAATTTTATGGAATTTTTATGCATCCAAACCCTATAACTAAATCCTAGAACCCTGGAGGAATCTAGGTCCTTCATTTTCTTCCTTTTCAACTACTTGATTATAATCAGTCAAATAACCTGAAATTCTATTACTTTCAGCTACCACCCAATTGTTCTACTTCAGTAACCAATCAGATTTCAGTATAACCTTTGCAAAAAAAAAAAATGTACTTTTGATATCAAGATCCTTTCCAACCATAGCAAGTAAAACAAAAACATCATTAGTAATTGAAAAAAAAAAAGTGTCAAATGCAAACATATATTCATAATGACCAACTATGATAAATTCACAAAACATCATGAGTGTGTAAATTGAGTAATTCCTCATAGCAAATCAAAGGCAAAATTTGAACATTTAAGATTCTAGCAACATGTACACACTTGAAAATTTGAAATGACCCAGCAAAAGATGATGGTGTATACCTGTGAGAGAGAGAGAGAGAGACTGTGTCTGTGTGGAGCTTTGTCAAAGATGGAGTGTGGTGTTCCTCGGCGTTCCTGTGGAGGAGGAAAAGGTTGTAGGGTTTTGGGGGTTTTTTTACAAAAATTATGTTGTTTCTGCTGAGAAAAACGACGTCGTTTTTATCATGACGTTAACGTTTGTAAAACAACTAACTCAAACAGCTTTATCCTTTATGTGGTTTAACCGGTTAGGTTTTTTTATTTTTACTGACTTTTTGTAAAATTTTGGTTTGGCCCATTTTCCTTGTAAAATTTGTTTTATATCATTTTATTGGATATGTATTTTGAAAATTTAACTGTTAGGTAATATTTTTTTTTGAACAAAAAAATAAAAGGTAACATTTTTTTAATGTTTTTAACACATATGTCAATATTTTGTTCAAATCAGATGCTGTTTACTATTTGATCAATAAACTTATGTTTTATATATAATTTTAGACAAAAAAAATTTGAAATTTAAACATTAGATTAATGACGTAGCTATTAACCTTTAATATTTTTGAAATTTTGCAAGTATGAAAGATATAAATAAGAACATGCAGTTCAGTAGTTAAAATTTCAAGATTCTCACCCAATAAAAATATATAGGGTAAAATACACTAACCTACCTGAAAGGTTAAGGTGATGCCAAACAAGTCCAAGACTTTTTAAAATTAACCAACTTGGTCCTAAGTATAATTTAGTCTCTAAACAGTGTAAAAGATGTTACTTATTTTTTGCCTCTCCCTTCTCTCTTCTCCTCTCTAACTCTATCTCAAGCTTCTCTTCTCTCTCAAACCACCACTATAACCACCACAACTTAATTGGCAAGACCTACAACCACTGATTGAAGGTGAATCTTGGTTTCTCCACTACTGTACTTAAGGTTTGGCTTGTGGTAAGTGTTGAGTTTGGTTGCAAGGTTTGATTTAATATTTTCTGTGTGGTTTTTTTTTTGAACTAGTGGTAGTGGTTTTCTATTTATGTGTCTCGTTGATGATGGGTTTAGGTTTGTGGAAAGGTGGGTTTTGTTGAATTTTTTAATGTTTCATTAGTTAATTGCATCCTTAATGTCAAAGTTTTAACAGAATTGGACAAAAAACTTGAATTGAATAAATTTCAAACTTGGAGGGCTCAATTAAACAAAAATAAAGTTAGAGGGCTGAAATGAATTTTAGTCAAACTTAAAAGGTGCAATTTGCATTTAAAAAAATGCAGCGTATGAATGCCATGTTGCATTAATTGAATACGTGTGGATAGTGTGTGTGGAAGCTGGAGGGGGCTGTGACCTTTGAGCAGGGCCGACCCTACTCTTAGGCGAATTAGGCAATTGCCTAAAGCCCCTAAGTAGAAGGGGCCCCCAAAATTTAGAAAGAAGGGGTAGTAGGGGCAAAAAAAAAAAAAAAAATTAGTTTCAGATGAATTAGAAATATCTAGCACATCCTTTTAAGTAAAAAACAAAAATTTTGGTAGATCCAGTTAAACATTATTCTAAACAAAATTATTGTCCAAAAATAACAATATTATCCTCTAGACAAACCAAAAATCAATAAGATAAACTACAAATCTGGTCTAAGAGATTAACCACAAAACAATCATAAATCAAAACAAATAAAACAACTCAAATCCCTAAGATTTTAAGTTTTACCGTTCCCTCTACTTCTTTCTCTCTGCTCTCTGCCTCTCTCAAGCTTCCTTCGCCTCTCTCAACTGCTCAAGCAAGCTGCAAGCTTTCTCCACCTCTCTGATTCTCCACTCTCCGGAGTCTACGCCTCTCTCAACTGCTCTAGGACTTTGAGTATTCTGACGCGATGCGGTGCATATCAGATAAAATATTTGGGCGCTTGGCTTTCAGTTCAGCCTTTCTCTTTATTTTATTTGTCCAATGGGCTTGCCTCCTGCCTAGACGTTTCACTTTGTTTGGGCCTTCATTTTTTTTTTTTTAAAGCCTTCGTTTTTTTTTGGGGGGGGGGAGGGGGGTGTGGTTATAGATAATAGATACAATTTGTTTTGGTGTTTTTTTTTTTTGTGGGTTTTATTAATAAGCCTTGTGTTATGGCTGTGTTTAAATTTTTGTTACGCTTGTGATTAATTTTTTTTTAATATATACATATATGTTTTAGTTAGTGGTGATATATTGAATAAGTCTTTATTTATGCAAGTTAAGATTGCTAAAAACTTGTTATTGTTCGGTGAAATTACAACAATACTTTTTATATTAATCAGGTTTTAATTCTCATTTGCTCTACACTTGAAAATTATTTTTTATTTTAGTCTCTATAAATATATTGTTTGATTAAAACTGTCTACTAGAAAATATGAATCTGGATATGAAAAATTTAAAAAAAAAAAAAAAAAAAAGAAGAAGAAAAATTAATTGAGTTTCAAAAAGGATCAATGGATAAATTTGTTATTAGTAATAAACAAAATATAACACAAAATTTAGATGAAAATATTACAAATGAGAAATAAATTCACTAAAAAGAGTTAGAAGATAATGAAATAATATAATTGCAAGATAACAATGATATAATTGCAAGATAATAAAATGATATGACTGAAAAAGAGATGTTAGAAGAACTTGAATACAAAAATTTAATTAGTTAATTTGTATCTCAAAAAACAAGAAAAATATATTTTAGATGATATATATTATAATATAAAAATATTAGATAAATATTAATTTAATTAATATATAAATATAAAAAGGCCTCATTTTTAGTTTTCGCCTAAGGCCCCAAAATGTCTAGGGTCGGCCTACCTGTGAGGAAAGTGCAAATGAACTAGCCAACTGAGTTTTTCTAACTGGAGGAGCCTGTGAAAACAAATGAAAGGCACCAATGTCGCATGGACTTTGTGTGGAAACTAGAAGGGTGGGGGGTGGCTATATGTGAGTATAAAACCTACAGCTACTTTAAGGGTCCGTTTGGTTGCAGGAGTGGAAAAGTGGGAGGATAGAAAATGGTGGAAGAGTGGAAAAGTAGGAGAATAGAAAAGATTTTATTTTCTCTCCTATTTGTTTGGTTGGGGGGTGAAAAAGTGGAAGGATGAAAAAAATGGGTTTGAATAAATTTACTCATGCCCTTATTAAAGAATGATACCCAATTAAAACAAACAAGTGACAAACAACTACAAAAAAAAAAAAAAAAATCACCCAAATTTATTAAAAAAAATAAAAATCATGTAAAAAAATCACAACTAGTTAAAAAAAAAAAAAAAAAAAAAAACTATCACGCCTAGGTCTAGAAAATCAAAAGAAGAAAAAAAATAGGAAAAAAAAATAGAAAGAAAAGGCAATTGCCCTGTAGAAGAAGAAAAAAGAAGAAGATAGAAGGCACACATGCCCAGGCCTGAAAAAAAAAAGAAAAAAAAAAAAAACACATAAGCCAAAGCAAACGTTGTTGAGAAATAAAAAAAAAATAAAGGCAACTTGAATAAGTGTGTGTATATATACTGGGCATTTTTGTCAATCAAAAAAATATTTATTTTCACTCAGTTTTCTCTCAATTTTGGAGAGAAAATATTTTGGTGGGCTAGGGGAGAAAATACCTGGGCCCCACCATTTATTTTCCATCCTCCCCACCCAAACAAACACACTCTAAAAAATTTTTCTCTCCTATTTTCTCTTTAAAGTTTTCCATCCTCCCTGTTCCACCTCCAAACAAATATACCCTAAAGCTTGGTTGCAGTCAACTTTCCAACACTATTAGCTGGTCGACCGTACGTGCTTGATTTATTTCGATGGTCTTTAAATCCACTCAAAATATGCATTTGCATGCAAACGTTTACTTATTCATTAGTTATATAACATTTGCTGAAAATTTGAATTTAACATTTGGGTCGTGGGTGGAGATGGAGCTCAAAGAAGATTGAAATATGGTGAGATTGACTCAGCCGAGCCGAGCCGATCCAACTGGATATTTTATTTTTTCTTTTTCTTCTTCCTTTCTTCCTAGTTAGGTATTTTTATTGAGTAGTGACATGGGTATTACTACATTGAACTTACAAATTGATATGCAATCTAACCATAAACCCTATCTGTAACCAATAGTGTTATGACACACCACCTAATTAATTTAAATTGGAATAAATTAGACCAATTAGAATTAAGAGTTCAAAATCACATGTGGTTGAGACTTAATTCATGCAAGTGCATGTTACTGTTAAAACATGTTTTCTTGATATCTTTTAATCTAGTTGTCCAATTGAGACCCATGAATTGTCATTTCAATCGTTATGATCTCAAGATTTATTTCATGAAAAGTGTTTGGAGATCAAATAGACAAAATTATAGTTTTCTCTTGGAGACTTACGATGCTAATGATATGCAATGCAATGCAAATAAGATTAAATGAGAGTTGCAAAATGGGATGTCTACAACTGCTGAGGTAGATACTATGTGAATGTATTGGGTATTAGCATAAATGGAAAGACGCTTCCAATAGAACAAGAAGTGTTTCAACTGAAAAATGTTATTGAATCAGGAGCTGGAGCAACTTTTCTAGTTCTGGATGCATATAACATTGTCAAAAGTGAGATAGTTAAATATTTCCTAGCAATCAAACTTACTACAATATGACCTTTGCTATAATGTCCTACCAACTGGAAATCAATCATTACCCTCAGTGATAATTCATTTTCGTTAGGCAAACCTTAAGCAAAGTTTGATCAAGTCTTCCAATTTATTAACAAAATGTTTTCTGCATGATTATCATGCCGATTGGTGAATGAGGACCAAATGTTCTAGGGGCATTTCAACAGGTAGACTAATGATTCCTATTTGATTTTGGAGCATCTTTAGTATCTTTCATCCTAGAAAAATGTCATTTTAATTAGGACACAAATAAATTAGAGTAAAAAGTTTTAAAATACATTGTAGTTTCTTGTCTTTGGTGTGTGGGCACAAGTGCCCATGACATGGTGTCATCCTCGCAATGGAAAGTATGCCTTGGTTTAAGGTGGACTATGGCGGAGGGTATAAATGGAGTCACTACCTAAATTAGGTTTAGAAACCATAAATATAGAGCCCTTTGTGGAATGACTGATCTTTACCAAAGCACGTGTTTAGAGTTTAGGTATGGGAATGGAAAGGTGTTAGTTACACAACTCCACCCGACCCGTGAATCGACTTCCACTCATTGTGTTCTAATTCTTAATCTCATTAAAGGCAAATTTGACATGTTATTCTAACTCACACACACACACTGTATCATGCATCTAAAGCAAACAAACATGGCATAATTATCCCAAGCCTAAACATTCATCTATCATGGCATTAAGAAAATACATCCAAGGGCAAAAAGATCGCAAGGCAAAATCAAACAAGCATATTGTAACATCTAAACATCAAAGACATGGCATTCAACCAAGCATACTCATGTTCATCAATCTCATCATGCCTATCACTCAAATCCAATGCATATCCATATGATTATGCAAAAGATAAAACAAATCAAGACAAAACAAGTTGGAGAAACAAAGACTAAAAGAAAGGCTAAACATACTGGACAGAGGCTAAAACATGTGAATGAAGCAAAGAAAGCAAACAGAAATGGAATTAGGGTTGTTGGGTAAAAGTATGCGTGCACATACTCACCCAAAAACACTAACCCCAAAACTACAATACAAAAACACAAAAAACACAGAAACTAACAATCGGACATTGTTATAACACGAACCAAAGTAAACCTAAAATAAACAAGCATATAAAAGCAAATAAAACACATATATAAGCACTAAATTAAGCAAAGAAAAATAAAGAGCCAAAGTTATAAACTTTACCTCAACACTAAAACTTTCTAGACCTTGTTTTGATCGTTCCCCTTAGTCAATTTATTTACAATCAAATCAAAGACAGATTAGTAAACTTAGAATTCAAAGATCAAGACCAAAATAGGTCTCAATCAAGCAAAATTTGACTTGAGGATGTTTTGTGAAAAACTCTCTTTTTGATTCATTATTTTCTAGTGAATCTTGTGTGTTATACCACCAGAATCTATTCTCTTTGAAAAAGTACATTTTATGGCTTTATATAGTTTAAAAAATAGAGGTTTGAGCTCCTAGACAACATGGGATTCGTTCCAAACTTAGTTTAAATGCACAAAACTTTCCTTACATAGTTTCTAGAACCTTAGCATATGCACGCATGAACGTGTATGCGCACGCAAAGCTTGAGGGTACATATGCATATGCTTGAATGTGTACGCACATCCTACGGTTTCCGTGGCCTTTCTTTTCCAAAAATAAGTTACATTTTTTCATTAACACTTTCCTCAAGTTAATTTTCATCTAATCAGGCCTTAAACCAATCTTGGGTTTTTGGATTCTAACATCATTGGGGAACGGAGGCCTGAGTCATAAAAGGTACAAAATGTGATGTCTACATAGGGTGTTATGGTAAGATTCAAACCCAACATTCATTACTTTTTTTTTTTTTTTTTATAATACTAACGAGGGTGTCTTTGTTATCATCCTTATACAATACCAAACATTACTTCTCCTTACCTTAGGGTCACCCCAACTTTAGTAGTTAAGGAGAAACATTACAAAAAATAAGACCTTGGATTAATATCTACGTTGCTACACATTACTCAAATACTAAACGCAATCAATTTCTTAACTCCATGTAATTAAGAATCCACACTTTCACAAAAGTGCAAATCATATTTGTTGCCTTTTACACAATCTAGTGTTGTGTACTTATCATTAGATCTACCTATTGGGGCATGTTTGGTACCCTGAATGAGGATTACAATAATAATGATAATATTTATTAATAGTAATAAAATTTGATACAATGTAATAGCTATAACCATTCACTAGTTGTAGACTTGTGCAATGCGGGTAAAAATTTGACGAATTTGTTTTTTTTGTTAAGTGAAAATTGAAAATAGCAAATAATAATAATAAATGCTAGTCTCTAGTTGATACAATATATTTGATTTTGTAAATTAAGCTATCTACATTTTTTATTTGAAAGTGCTTTGAATTTTGTACATTTTTTTTTTTCAAGTAAACATAACGCATTTTACATTCAATTATTACATAAGATGAGATATTTTGTAAATAATGTAATGTGAGGATATATTTTGTTTTTAGTTCTCTATACAAACAGTTTATCCTCTATATATCTAGAATTGCCTAAAGAGAAAGCATATTTAAATAATAAGTAAATCCATCACTTAATTTAGAAAAGAAATTCAAGACTTTAATAACAGAAGAATATTTTAATTTTATTAAGAACCTACGAACATTACACTGAGAATGTGACATAATTGACAATGAATGAACTCTTCTTTCTACACAAACCTCTCATCCCAAAGCATCACCAAAGTGGACTGAATTGAACCAAAGAGACAGAAGTGGACCAAAATGGATCAAAGTGGATCGAAATGCTACACTAATGTGGTTAATAGGAGCGTAGCAACAATAAATGCTAAAATTATTATATAGAAATGTTTGGTTGTAAAGTTAGAATAAAATTAATTGTTATGCCTATAAAAAAATTAATTTTAAGTATATGTAGAAAGTTTATGCATATGGTAAGAGAGAGATTACATTTTTATGCTTTTTTGTATTTTTAAAATTGTTATGCGCATATAGAAAATTTTTATTTTTAGAAATATTTTATTTTTAAATTTATTGTACCTAGTAAGTAATAGCTATTACAATCCTTATAAGGAGGAATAACTATTCTTCAATTTAAGGAATAGCTGTTGTTAGTGAATAATTATTCCCTCTATATATGAGAAGTTTATGCATTTGGAAAGAGAGAGATTTTTTATTTTTAAAACTGTTATGTGCATATGGAAAGTTTGTATTTTTTTAATTATTTAATTTTGATAATTATTAAACCTAGTAAGTAATAGTTATTAAAGTCCTTACATGGAGGAATAACTAATCCTTTATTTCAGAAATAGTTATTACTAAGGAATAATAATTCCTTGTAATAAATATACAAGCCCTCTTAGGGATGGCAATGGGGCGAGGCGGGCCCGAAGAATGAAGTCTTCACCCCCGCCTTGTATGGTTTTGTCTTGCCCTATCCCTTCTCCACTGAGTGAAATTTTGCTTTTTGTTAATTTACCCCATAACTATCACAACTTTTTTTTTAATAAAATTAGTTTCATTAATAAAAATATACTTGAAAATACTACTAATTTATCCCACCAAATGAAAATATTCGTTAGCAAAGACAGAATACTATTATCCAAGTATTTAACATGATAATATCACAACAAAAACAAAAATCTCATAGTATAACAAATAACAAAATAGAGGCAAAGAGTCATGTCGGGCAAAATAAAATAAGCTAATATTGAAATGTTTGTAGAAATAGTAGGGTTTTAAAGTATGAAAATTTACAATTATAATCTTTATCAATGCAGGGGAGGGTAGTGAAGGGGCAGGGTGGGTTTAAAAAGTCTAAACCCATCCTTGCCTCACCCTGTGGTGAAGGGCTAAAATCTTGCCCCGTCCCAGCTCCACCACATTTGCAAGGTAGGGAAAACCCACGTGAAGCGAAGTGGGGAGGGACGGGGATATATTGCCATCCTAACCCCCCCCCCCCCCTTTTAAATAATAATTATCTACTAAAAAAATTGGTCAAATTACTGGTCCTTGTAGGAAGGAATAAGTATTCTTCAATTTAAAGAATAACTAATATTCTGCTAAAACTATTGCTATTTCTACTGGAATTACTGCAGCTTCTGCTAGTGCTACTATAGCTTCTGCTGAATTAGTTGCTTGTACTTTTTGGCTAAGTTTCCCCTTTTGAAAAATTATATGTTTAATCCATGATTTTATCACAATATAATTTTGGTAAGTAATAGACTCATTGGTTGATATTTGATGAAATTTTAGAGATGTAATTATGCTCTCTTTGTATTGTGACCAAATCTTGGAGAGCAACGAGGACATTTAATGTTGGATGAGATATTAAATAGATTTCTTATATTTAGAGATAGCTAATAAGGTTTAGGCATGTGTTTGAGATTGATGAAAATAGTAATATAATTTATATGAAATAATATAATTAGATTATATAATGAATATAAGTTTTAAGTAAAAAACAATGGGAAGTTTTATCATTTTAAGTGTTATGTAATATGAGAGGCTTACTAGATGTTACCTATTACACACTGACTTATTAGAGTTCATGAAATTGGAAAAGACATGCCAAACAACATGTTTCATTTATCAACTTCGAACCGTTGGAGCTTTACTGAACATACTAGTTGACCCTCCAAACCATAACACCCAAAATTCCCTTGATGAGACTCATGAACTTGGATTATAAGCCGAAAATGAAATGATGTGCCATGAGCTTGAACCATGGGCTTTGATGAGATAATATCGCCATGGGTTTTAGATCGTGAGCTTTGGCTTCATTTTGTGTAAATATGGGCTCTTTTGGGTTTTAAAATATATTTTCCCAAAATACATTGATGAGACTGACGCATTCAACTTCCATGGACAATATCATCATTACCAACGAGGTCATCCCCTAGGACAAGCCAATCAGGTATCCACATCATTGACGAAGGTACCCAAACCATTCAATACAGACAATAATATCTCGGACGATTATAAAGATAGTTGTATGAATCGTTGGACGCCTATTAAAGTCCACTTTATTGAGCACAAGATGTTACCAAAAGAGACATTAAAGTCACAATAACTGCCACAACGGCTAGGGGCTATAGAAATATATATAAAGCCTTTGCAAGCACCAGCACCAGGTACATAGGCACACTTAGAAATACTTATTGTTGTTCTATTACATTGCTTTATTTTTCTAAAAGGGCTTCCTTATACTGACTTTGGCATCGGAGATGTTGTGGCAGGCACCACACCGGTGACCACTCTAAGGTAGCTATCTGTTTGTCCCGAGGTATGGGAATGGAAAGGTGTTAGTTACATGAAGTCGGGCTTCCACTTTATGTTGTTCTAAAATCTCATTAAAGGCAAATTTGACATGTTATTTGTAACTCACACACACACACTGTATCATGCATCTAAAGCAAACAAACATATCATTTCAATAGCCACAAGGAAGAGGGTATGGCTCCATCTGGACGCACTCACCTCGACTGACGAATTTGCACTTTATCATCCATTATAATGTTGATGTAGTGCGAGTTGTCAATGACATAAAGTCATGTGACGTGAAAATTTGTCCTCAAAATCGGCCACATTGTGGAATTGCACCCAAAAAGAGGCATGGGAGTAATCCAAATAGGGAACTGATTAAACGACCTCCACTTACTGAAACACCACAAGATTTTTGTCATAGGACGAAGGTTTAAATTCTAGCACCCATTCAAGGTCCAGCAAATCTTCAAACCCAAATAACGGAATGTTCATCACCAATATCTTGAATCTTAAGTTCACCTATCGCTCTCCATAAAGGTTTGGAGGTCCGTGCTATTGCATCCACATCCACGTCCACAACTCTTTTTGTAAAAAAATTCCCTGCCAGATGATGAACCACCGCAACTTTCTGTCGTAGAACCTCCGCACCACCATCCTCTTCCTCTATGAGATAAAAATGAGACCATAAATCATCCAAACCAGCCAAGAGATGAAACCGAGAACAACCCACCAAGAAAAGAATACTACACTAAGACAAACACCACCGTCCTATCAAACTGATCCAAGGGTTGAAGGGAACAAAAAACCTAGACTAAGAGCATCTCTAACAGATTTTGTAAAATTTTGTACTGTTTGGAGAATGAACAGTGACTTTTACATTTTAACTACTCACTTTTTCAAATACACTTTCCAACAGATTCTCTATCACATTCTTTATCTTATTTAAATATTATTTCTTTATTCATTCTTTATTATTTTTTTATCATCATTTATTCTTCATATATTTATTCTCAACAATTATATTTTTCAATTAAAAATGTTATATTTACAATATTTTTTGCAATACTTTCACAAGAATTACATCAAAATCTTATGTGGAAAGTTGTTACTAGTTTTAATTTGAACCTATTGCTGAAATTATTTTTTTACTTACCAATATTAACTTATAATAATCTCTTACTTAAAATTTATTGTAAAAATATTGTAAAAATATTATAGTAGTATTTCCTTTCTTTCATCCATACATTTCATTTTTTTTTTTCTCTTATTTTTTGCCCACCACACACGTATACCCATTAGATTGTTTCCACCACACACGTATACACAGATATTTCCTTTCTTTCATCCCTTTGTCCTTTGTCCACAAGATTTTTTCTCTTGGGTTTTTTCATTCTCCAAGACCTCCCTCTGTCTTTCTTTCTCCGGTTCTCTCTTTCTCTACTTTTTTTTTTCTTTTTCTTTTTCTTTTTCTACTTGATTCCAAAACATTATTCAGCTCTCTCTGTGATAAGAAACGGAGAAAGAGGTAGAGAGAGAAAGAACAAATGGGTTAGATGGTTCCGCTCCACCGCCGCCGCCTTCCTCCCCAACGCAACCCAGATGGTAGATGGCTTGTGTCCTCTTTTTTTTTTTTTTTTTTTTTTTTTGTTATGGTCTGATTAATTTTAAGATTATGTTTTTGCGTTTGTATTTTGATTATGTTAGAGTTTTGAGACGTTTGAGAAAAAGATTGCGGTGTTTTTTTTTTTTGATAGGACTTCTTCAATCGAAGGAAGAAGACATTGCTGTGTTTATTGTAGCCGTTGTGTTTGTTGTCTCTGTGAGTGGAGAGAGAAAGAATTGTTTTTTACTGAGATGGATGAATTTTTTAAGCAGAAAAATTGATATGGAGTTGCTACAGTGTTCTCTAGATTAAGAGAATTACTGTAGCAACTTCAAAAAAATTTTGGAAAAATTTTGTGATTGGAGAAGCTGTTGGAGGGAGAACAGTAGCATTTTTGGGACTAAAAATGGAGATAGAGCATCTGCTGGAGATGCTCTAAGCTAGGGACAAAATTCTACAGGCGGCTAGGAGGCAAACCTAACCTAGCAGCGTGAGAAACCCAAATTATAATCTATCCTTTACTAGGATTTGAATTTTGCATATAAACTAATTTAGTGTCTGGACATAATAATACAAAACAATCATCATCGTTAAATGAACTAAAAAACAATAAGTCAATAAGTATGAATGAAATAATCCCTCCCATAAATTTAGTATTCCTCTCATAAATTTCAATAAAATGTAATATCTACGGATTGGTTTTTCTAATTACAAAAATAATTTTTGAGTATATTTTCTTAGAAGCCTCCAAAGTCCAAACAACTCGTTAAACCATTTGAAGTTCCCAATAAAACTTGCTACTTGTACCCTTTTCAAACTTCCAAGCAAAGTGGCAAGTTAAACCTCCAAACCAAAGCATTCTCCACCTGTAGCTTAGACTCTACTTCAATGAGTTCATTCACTCAGTGCGATATAACTTTCAAATGGACCCATGAGCTTCGCCATGTCTTGACTCTTCCTCCAGAGAGCTCACGCCTTGGTCCACCTAAGGGAGAAGGGGCTAACAACAAGAAGGAATCCACACTAGTATACTACATATTACATACGATACTAGTGTTGAATCTTGCATAGCCCCTATGTGAAGGCCATGTTGGTCTTGAGTCTTGTGACCTGTCTTTGAAATTTTGAAACCATTTCCAATAAAGGATTGTGTCAATCCTTAAATTGAAGATCGAAAACTTCCACTAGTTTGGTTTTCTTCTAGATACTACATTTTGATCTCAACACCAAAACTAAATTGAGAATATTTTGTTATATAAAGACAGGTCCGAAGGCTTCTGAGAAATTGGAAGGAGTATTTGTTTATTTCTATTCTAATGGGATCAGAGCGACATAATTAGTTGCAAATTGCAAGTAATGGTCGTAAAGTTCTTAATTTGAATTGCATAATTGCTCCAAGTTGTAGTGAAAGTCTGAGGGATAACAAGATAGAATTTGAATTGCAATAACCCATATATTAATTGTTGTGGAGCAATGGTCATTGGCCAACATCGAACAAGTTGGACAAGTCAGAAAATTATCAGATTGAGTTCCTAACTTGGCTAGGCCTGGAGAGTCATTCATCATGGGACTACCACACTCGTTACAGATATTGTTAACAATCAAGTTTACAAGGCTTTACAGAATGCAAACACCATCAGGGCAACCCTTTCCAACCCGCCATTGGGGGAGCTTGCAACAATGGTAACTCTTGACAGTTTTTAATGTCGTCCAAATTACTTTAATATCAAATTACCCAAAACCAAGATACAATTGAACCAATGGCCAGACCTAAAACTAAGAATAATACAATCACAATCCCTGCAGTCTCTGCATGTTGTAATGGGACAACTTTGGGAGCCAGAATCATTAAAACGCTAGTTAGGTATCCATTTGTAAGCCCCAAAAGGCAAGTCAGGAAGGTCACCGGAATCTCTGTTCGGAAGAATGCGGGACCATGCAAGCAGCCGTAGAAAAGAGGAAAGAACAACAATCTTGCAACACATCCACCAATCGCAACCTTTGCACTTTTAAGGAAATATACTGGAGTGAGACACTTGCCAATCAGATCAAACACATTGTAACCAGTGATGAGAAGGATCGAGTACCAATCCTTGAGAAGCTCAGAGTGCACATCCTCTGTGATATATCCCGGAAATATTGACAAAGTCACGATGTAGATCAGAACAATGCCAAATCCATACCACTTCACATTTCCTACTATGCTCCACAGGGTTGCTCTCCAAACAGGCCCAGTCAGGGGACCTTTCTCTTCTTTTTCCACATTCACAGCTAGAACCTTCAAGTCAGTGTAGTACCTCATAACCGGAAGCTTATGAGCTACATTGTAAAAAACAATGCATATGGCCATAACCACAATACTAACAGAGAAATAGAGATTCGCACTGCTTCTAAGGCCTTCTTCATCTTGCGAGTATACAGCTTTGGTTATGATCCGTAGAAAAGAAACAAGGACCCCTGCAAAGGTGAAATTGAATGAACTTGCACATTAGGGAATGACCATCTCCTTAACTGTTATAAGCAGCACAAATTGCTTTGCATGAACCCTAAGCCCCTAGCATGTCCAAAATGATATTCTTAACAATTAACAGGTACCAATATTCTTCAAAATGACCTGACAATAGTATTCATATTTTGATGTATGCCATTCGGTCCTAGATGAAACACAAAGTAGCATTGTAGAATTTTACTCTTATATATGGGTTTCAGTCTTTCAGACTCTATTTAGCTCAAATCCTGTAAAACCCATTGATGTCTTGACTTGATAACAGCGAACAATCATCATGAGATAGATGTCATAGGTTCAAATTATACACACACACATGCTCAAAATGGAACGCTAAACGAAATTGCTTGAATTGATAATAAGCCACATGACTATCAAACTTCTAATCTCTCATTGTTTAAAAAAACCTCTTCTAATCTCTCAAGTGCAAAGTTTTACTCTATTCGTGAATTTCAGTAAAAAAAACTAGTACTAATAAAGTCTCTTAACTAACTTGTGAGCTGTGATCCTACACCATAAAGGATCTCATTGATGCCTTGGCATGAACTAAGCCGTAAGTTCAAATCTTAATGCATAATATATATATATATATATAGATATATATTCAGAAAGGGGATATATATATACCCACATTAACTAAAGTCCCAGAAGAACGTAGCAGCAGTAGTGTAGTACGAAAAATACACACACCAATAATTGTTTGTTTCTACATTAACATTTTCTGGAAAACGAATTATTTTCCATTTTTTTTCTTCTAGAAAACCGTATCATTTGCTTATGTTTAATAACGACTTTAAAACGAGTTAAAAAACTATATCTTAACTTCCTCTATTTAATTTAGCATGAGATGAAAAAACTCTATCTAATACATCAAAATGCACAAAAAACTATTTCACATAAAAATTAGAGCATGTATGAATTATGAGCTATTGAGCTATCTAATACATCAAAATGGACAGGAAATTAGACCAATTTTGCTGTCATATGAACTATGAGCTATTCCTTAAAATTATAAAATAAAAAAAAAAAATCTAAATGCCCTAATTTAGACACAAAAGCTCAAAATTGACCTGAAGCGGCGGTGCCAGCAACAACAGATTGCATGTAACGCTCGGGCATTTCACCGGCGGCGCCGATGACGCCACCCTGGACCAACGCATCGGCCAAGCCGCAGAGACCCGTTGCCGCGACCGTGACGTAAAACCCGTCGTACAACCCGACCCGGCCCCGGATGTAGAACACGTCCAGCAAGGGGACGATAAGGAGCGCGACGACGAAGAGGCCGAGGCCGGCGTTGATGCGAACGAAGGCGTGGGACTTGTTGGAGTAGAGGATGATGACGACGAGGCAGATTAGGCCGACGACCATGTAGACGACGGCGAAGATGCGGTCGACGCTGGCGTCGGGGTAGAGGTAGGTGAAGTAGTCGACGGCGGTGATGAAGGCGTTCCATGGGAGGAGGTAGCCGCAGCCGAGTGTGAAGTAGATTATGTAGGCGAGGTGGAATTTGTCTTTGGGGACTGGGGCGGCGATGGTGGTGGTTGTGGTGGTGGTTGGGGAAGTTGGAGTGGTGGCTAAGAGGCCGGTTGATTCGGAGTCTCCGTCGTTGGCTGTGGTGGTGAAACCCATCGGATCGGAGGAGGTTTCTTCCGATTCGGATTTTTTTTCCTTATGGGTTTTTGGGCCTTTTTAGGTAGGTGATGGTTTGTTTGTTTGTTATTATTGGTTTTGTTTGTGAAGGCCTTTGGTCAGATGAAAAATGACATGACGTCGTACTTTTGAATATTGTGTGAATCATGTGGTGGCAATTTAACACCAAAATGCTAATAATTTTGTTAGGTAACATCATTTTCAAACTATTTAGATAATTAATATCTGATATTTCTTAAACTCGAGGTTTATGCGTTGGCAGTGGTAAGTTGAAAATTATCCATGTGAAAATTAAGTTTTAAAAGCTTGAGCTCCCTACACAATACCCAACCGAGACTAAAGGATTCAGCAGATTGCGTCAATGAAGAAATCCAACGATTGATTCTCCCTGGCTTGGATGATGTCTTCAAAAAAAGAACAGAAGCACCAAAAAATTCTCCCAAAATTAACAAGCTTAAGAGAATCCAGATAGTTGTCTCAATGTTAAAGAACCAAATTTGTTCATCCCCACTGTTCTCTCAAGAAAGTTTGCATTTTACAAGGATTCATCATTCCAGCTTTTCTATGAGAAATTACTAAATCAATCCTAATAGCTTAACTATGCCAAAGAGACACCGGAGACAACAAACCCAGAGAGAAACAACAAACTCAAGCCACTCCGATGCTGAGATCGAAACTAGTGGGATTGTGTTTTGATTTGGAAGTATTTTTTTATTTTAATTTTTGGGTTTGAGTTTGGTTGTTGAGGTTCTTCGGTCAGATTCTCCTTCTTCTAGGTTAGATTCTTCTTCTTCTACTTATGTGGATTTGAGTCTTTGTGGGGTTGATTTGGGTCTTCATGGGGGTTGTGTTTTGGTTTGGTTTAGGAAGAACTACAAGAATTGGAACTCGGGTCTCTAAAACTTGAGTTCCACATGAATTTTAATCCATCTCAGCTCTGTCATCCCACGACAACTTACTCATGTTTGTAATATGGAAAATGTGATACTATCCAACATATTCACATCACTAATGCTTATGAATAAGCATTAGTGATGTGAATATGCTTAAATTTTTTTTTTTTTTTTGAGAAAAAGTTAGAAAGAACTACAAAAACTGGAACTCGAGTCTCTAAAACTTGAGTTTCACATGAATTTTAATCCGTCTCAACTCTGCCACCCCACGACAACTTACTCATGTGTGTAATATGGAAAATGTGATACTATCCAACATAATCGTAAGCATTAGTGATGTGAATATGCTTAATTTTTTATTTTTTTTGAGAAAAAGTTAGAAAAATATTCATACCATAAGACATGTATACTTTGATCTATGAGAAAGTGGATACTTCCTATGATTTCCTTTAATGATTTATATTTTTGCTCCAAGTCCTTTAATGGTTATAGGATTTACAGGAAATACTTCTGAATTTATTCGTTAATGGTAAAAAAAAAAAATTACTATACAACACATAACTAAAACTATCATTCTGAACCTGTCCAATCTACCAAGTTTGAATCATGCAAATTTTTAACTGACACACCATTTTTGTACGTCGATGGGTGGGTTGGTTAAAAAATTTTCCATCAAGCAGCCCAATCCATCCTGCAACTCAAGGCCTAGGCCCAAGCCCCCACTAATTCCAAAAAAATTAGAGGATCTTAACTCTTAAGGCATCCCTATTGGCTATTGCATAAGCAGAAGGCAATTAAAATTGTATAAAAATGTCTTGAAATTGTAAAATGATAATTATTTTTTTAAAGAAAAAATATACAGATGGGTTTTGCATTTTATTCCCCCACGTGCAAGAAGGCTTCCAAAATATTTAGCCAATTGAAATCCAAATCAATTGAAACTATAAACTATTTCACAACAAAAAATTTATTATGAGTATGCCGAATAATCATTACAAAATTTTCCTAACAACTTGTGAAAGAGATGTAAATAAAACCTAATTAACTACCAAAACTTAATTAATTAGCAATTTTACAGCTAAAGAAAAGGAACGGTTTAAAAAAATGCATATAAAATGAAAAGTCAAATAAATAGTATTTCATTAATAATTAGGATTAGAAAAGCCAACTAAAAGTTCTCGCCTTATGCCTCATAATGTATTGAGTATGTGCTAGATTGAATTGGCCCTAACGCACGCCAATAACAGATTTAGACAAGAACTAATAGCAACTTATAATTAAACCTTTAGTAAAACCCTTAAAAAAAAAAAAGAGCAACATTGCTCTGGCTTGGAGCAATAATAGAGAAGAGTTTAGATAGGAGAGACGTGGCTGTTTTCTTTAATTACAAAAATATGCCCAACCCCACCATGTTTCTTTGTGTGCGTGTGTGTATGTGTGTGTGTGTGTATATATATATATATATATATATATATATTGGAACATCTTTGTGGTGTTATTTTATAAGATATCATATTAGTATCTTCGATTCTTCATATCTTGGGGGTTTAAAAAAAAAAGGAAAAGAAATAGGCATGTTAAAGTATCTTGCGAGATTTGAAACTTCCCAACACCCAAGACATTGCATCTGTTCATTTGGCATGAGAAAATTATTATGTCCTTCGGTAGAAGGTTGTTCAGCTCCTAAGTTAGGGTGGTGGACCCTTTATTTGCAGGAGGAACCACGAGCGGAGTGATATTGGTATCCACCTTTCCTGTGACAGGGCCCAATAATTTCTTTATGGCAGGGCACCCTTGGCAAATGTCACAGCTATGTCCTACGCTTGACCACATCGGCTCATAAACAAAGAGACATATTAGCTCCATACCAGTTTAGAGTTATCTCCCTCAATTTATAATATGACAAACTCTTAAGAAAATTATATATCTTAGCGTGTGTTTGGAATTGCTTAAAAAATCAATTTTTTTTACTATTCAGCTTATTTTTGTGACTATTCATGAGTCATATTATATTTTTTGATACTATTTATGAATCTCACTGTATTATTTCAACTATTTTTTAACTTTATCTACAATAAATTATTCTCAAATAGACTATTCTCAAATAAACACGTAGTCTCTTCAATTACCACATGTTACTTATTAATTTCTGTAGAGGAAAAAAATATGATATGACGGATATAAGGAGGACGAACTCTTTGTGGACGGACGTATGTGACCCATGGCAGGGGCTAGGCTATAAGGCCTTTTAAAGAAAGTTAAACTTGCGGTTTACGTTAAGAACTACCGTGGTTTTGTTTGACCTATACGCTTAGCCCTAATAAAGAAGACTCATATAAGGAAAATGATTAACCACGAGTTACTATCCTAGAAGGAAATGACTTCTTAACCAAGGCATGAATTTCGACTTCACACTACTATAAATACTCCAAAACCCTCACAAATTAAGGTACGCATAATTAACTCAACTCCGGCACTCTAATGTTGAAGAAAAGATTTCTAACTTGACCTTCGGAGGGTTTTTAGCCGGTACCACACCGGTGCTCTTTGTTAGGTTCTTTCTTTTTGTTGTGTAGGTTTTTATTTCAGTCTTGTGAGATCCACGCAGCTTACTGAAGTTTTTTCGGCATCATCAATTTCTTTGCTAAGTTGTCAATGTGTTGCTCATTTTCCTCTGCATGGGTTTTGTGGTTGGGGAACGTACAAGCAAGGTCTAATTTTTAGTTTTTTTATTTGTTTAGTTGTTTTGTTTGTTTGGAGATGAACTAATGAAATGAGTTATATTTAGGGTCCATTTTGATACAGCTGAAAACTGAAAATACTGTAATAAAATAATTTTTAAATGTGTGAATAATACCGTGAGACTCATTTTAATGAAAAAGTGACTTAACAGTGCGTGATCAGTACGTGAACAGTAAGTGCACAATAAATAATAACTTTGTCCTCTACGCTGAAATGCGTGTAGAGAAAAAAAAAGGCTAAAACACATCTTGACCAAAACGTGGACGCAATAATTTTTATCCAAACGTTACCTTAATATTGTGAATAAAGTGGAAAGTGGATTGAAATCCAGTTATGACTTTTTGGATCTCGAGAGGAGGAGGAGGAGGAAGAGGAAAGGAAGATTAAAGTAAAGTTGACCTGGCATTAAATTAATTTTGAGTTAACTTTACTCTACTCTAATTTTTTATTTTTCTTATCAATCTAATCGGACTATTACGTATGTAAAAATACTGCCTATAATATTTTTTATAACAAATTTAAAATACCTAGTTGTTGTGAGTTATTACAAATAATAAAAAAGTAATATAAATTATAAATTTAAATTAAAATTAATATCAATTTAACACCTGTAACATATTGTGATAGTGTCGTATAAATGATTAAAGCAACTCTGTCAAATCCAAACTGGTAAGCCGCAGACATCGTACCAGGCACCTAGCTGGGCAGCGATAAAAAGTTGAACTACTGAAGAGACGTGGTGATTTTCTTTTTTTAATCTGCAACTGCAACTTGAATATAATTGGACAAAATCAGAGGTCAGGTACTAAATGGACCCCATCCGGCCCACCACATGACTTTTGAAGAAACTGTGTTTATTTTTTTATTCCGAAATTTTTTATTAATATAATTTTTATGTATAATTTTCTTTTATTTTTCTTTTTCCTTAAAATTTTTTATCCATTTTATTTAAATTCTATAGTTAGGAGAGAGTATTTAAATCCTGAAAAATATTAAAAAAAAAGTGTTAGTTAAACACTTAAATTACAAAGCTTTTAAGTTTTAAGACATGTTTTACTCAATCATTATATGGCTATAGTTTTTGAGATGGCTATAGTTTCAAAAATCTCTCACTAGCCTATTGACTTTTATTTTTCGATATATTCAATATTATGGTATCTTGACTTAGAGCACTCACAGCAGGTGTGGGATATGTGGCAAATGGTAAATATTTGACACATATCCCACACCAAACACAAAAAAGCCCCATTTATTAAATGGGGCAAATGTTGCAAATTTTGCAACATTGAACAGTACCGTGGCAATTTTGCCATGGTACGGACAAATGTTGCAAAACATATATTATTTTTTTATTTGATTTTTCTCTTTCCTCACAGTCTGTCTCTCACTCTCTCTCTCTCTCCCGACCGGTCTCTCTCTCCCAGCTCCTCCCTCAACCTCAAACATCTCTCTCTCTTTGCACCTCAAATCTTCCCTGCCGATCTTCATCTTGCCGATATTGGTCTCGATTCCCGCCGATCTCGCCGATATCGGTCTCAATCGATCTTCATCTCGCCGATATGGGTCGGTGATGGTTTGGATCGGTGCTGAATTGGTGCGAGGTGGGTCGGTGTGGTTTGGATCGGTGTGGTTTGGATCGTTGCGAGGTGGATCGGTGTTGAATGGGTGCTGATTGATGCTGAATCGGTGCTGATCGGTGATGGTTTGGTTCGGTGATGGTGATCGGTGATTGGTATTTTTCGGTGATCGGTGATGGCGATCGGTGATGGTTTGGATCGGTACTGTCATCCTTGTGCTTGGTGATCGGTGATTGGTATTTTTTTTGTTGGTGGTTGCTGCCTTGTTGTGGTGGTGGTGGGGTGGTGGTAGTTGCTACCTTGTTGGGCATGTGTGGTGGCGAAGTGGTGGTTGTGCCGATGGTGGCTGGTCAGTGTTTTGCGGCAGGGAGTAGATAATATATTATTTTAATGTATAGTAAATATTATTTTAATGTATAGAATTGGAGGACAGAACATCTGATAAATAGGATGTTGTAAAATGATGTGGTAAAATAATAAAGTAGGGGCCCACCACATGGTTTGTAAAATGGCATTTTTTTTTCCACAGCTGCTACGGATGCTCTTACATATATATTGAAATGGGACTTATATTTTTGGTATATCTAATACTATGGCTGAGATATTTTTCATTGATGTTTCAAAATCTTGTTTTTGGAATCTTGCGAAATTTTGCCTTTCAACAAGATCTGAAACCTCCAAAATAAGTTTTTGAAAAATTTTGGGTCCGTTTGGATAGAGCTTATTGCTGAAAATTGAAAACTGAAAACACTGTAGCAAAATAATTTTTAAATATGCGAATAGTACTGCGGGATCCATTTTTAATAAAAAATTGTTAAAAAATGACGTGAACAGTGCGCGCCTGCCTCTGTTATCCCCCAGCAGAACCGAAAAAAAAAAAAAAAAAAAAAATTCAGCAAAACGTGGACGCAGCTCTCAATAAGCTGGATCCAAACCCAGCTTTTATCTAATCCCTCACATGTTTTCTTCCCCTTCTAAATTCTTTTCGAAGTGTCATTGTGTTACTCATTTTCTTCTGCATGCAGTATATACACTATGATCCTAGGTCGCACACTAAGCATAGCATAATGTACAAATCACATAGTCCATTGCAATTTCAACGTGCTCTTAACTCTTAAGCTATTTGAACAATGGAAACCAACAATCCAACGATTGCCCCAACTTACATCCACTTCCAATCTTAACTAACATTCTTCCACATTTAGCTCACCAACCTCCTCTTATGTAAGAATACTAGTTGAACCAATGGTTTTTCAAGCCTGTTGCAATCAAATAACATGACAAGTGTTTGTTGCCTTTGGCAATAAAGTTCCCTTCATCCATGATAATCAAACAATGAGCAATTTCACATTCTCTCTAGTTTTGGCGTCCCTGGTAAAACTATAGCCATCTTTCTTTATTAATATAAGAGAAATGTTATGTTTGTAACATTTTTACAATATAATTTAAGATAAGAAAAGAAAAAAAAAAGCATATGCTTAGGAGAATAAAGGGTAAGAAACATCTATAATTGATTTACAAAAAGACCAAAAAAGTCCCCACATATTTTTAGCTCATTCATGCACCTAGGAGTAACAAAGTGATTTCAAGAAAAACAAAAATGTGTAGTCAGGAGAATAAAAGGCAGGAAACCTCTAGAATTGATGACAAAATGACCAAATTGGCCCCACAAATTTTTAGCTTACCTTGCACTTAGGAGTAACAAAATAATTTCAGCTCTATAAATAGAAGTTGCCGTTTATCCTAAGTCATTTTGTCAAACACAAAATGACTTTAGCTGAATTCTTCTTTCTTATATAGATGTAAAGAAATCTTAAGTGAAAGACTGTTACTAACCGTTACTGGTAGACAAAAAAGTAATTTCAATGATAGATTCAAATAAAAACTAATGTCAACTGACTACTTATAATTTGTTATAAAAATATTGTAAATGTAACACTTCACTTAGAACTCTTTCATTAATTACAGGTAATAGATACCCTTGCCTAAGACTAACTCTGCAAAAAACAAAAAAGAAAATCCAAAATGGCAGAGTCCATGAGAGCGAGTGAGGCCATGACTAAAAGAACCAGGCCCATGACTACGAGCAGGCCATAAGGCCCACCAACTAAATGAACAATTCTTTACATAAGTTTGGCTCCCAACCAAAAAAATTAAAAGAAAAAGAAAAAGAAAAAGAACACACTGCTAAAACCAACAGAATCAGCAGAAACAATGTTAATATCCGGCTTATATGTTGTTCGCGTATTGCTTTGCATTAATCAACCATAAGCTAACAATGTCATTGGTTTTCCTAGTTCCACGTTCGGCAATCACCATTTCTTTAATCAGATTCAAATTGACGTTGCAAATTAAAAAAAAAAAAAAATTCATTAATAATGCCTTTTTTGGACCATGTCTTGACAAGATATTCATAAGGTATTCTGATTAGCCTGCATGAGCACTAATAATACATTATATTATACATAAAACATTGCTTTCCTTCTAACACCCAAGAATATTTTTATTCTCTTTCTAACATTACAATTACATAGAATACAAATTGATGTTATTACATTGCCATTTGCCTCGTCTGCAATATCTAGCCCAAGTAAATCCAAGAAACCCTCTCTCTCAGTCATACACAATAAATTTGAAACTTATACGTCGCAATCTGTCTCTTTTTGCTAAATATGAATGAAATATTTTAAAGTGTCTCTAACCCCTACTCATTATTCCAATATCCCTTTTTTCATTCCCCCAGATATTGTTAACCATTCCAACTTGCAAGACCCCATTTTGAACTTTTCAATGGCCTTTCATAAACACAGATAGATGTCTGGTCTCTCTAATTGAAGCTTCCTTCATATATCCACTTCCTTTATTTTTAAGCGGTCATCTTATGTGCCAAATATTGCATACTTATAGTAACTCTTCCTTAAGCTTTCTTTCATTGAATATTTCTCACTTACGAGTAAAGACCACCCACATGGCCAAGCATAATCTGGATTCCCTTTGTTCTAATCGAATCAAGTATCGAGTACCACACTCCCTGATATTACTTTTTGTTTTTGTCTCAACTGTGAACTCTGTGCTTTCTCAAACTCCAGTTACTGATTGCATCCTTCAGCTCTCATCACCTCTGAAAAGCTCAAACTGTGAAGCAAGCAATTGGGGTGGTTTTATCAACAACTGTTGCAGTGTAGTTTTTGACGACTACATATATGCATTAGGGCGTCGGGCCAACCAAACTGGACAAATAAACTTAAACTCCACCGAGCAGAATAAGTGCTTGAATTCAATGAAGATTAGAGATCCAAGTATTTCGGACTGTGGCATTGAAAAGCTAACCAGTGGTGCTGGCGGGTGCTCTGACTATGCTGTCACAGATGTTGATACTAATCTAGGAAATAGAATAAAAACTTTTGCGGAAGACTGTAAACTTTTGAATTCAGATGGAACATCAAGTCAGGCTCGCAGTGATTGTTTGAGAGGGTATGAAGAGATTGTTGCAGCATCAGACAGTGGAAGAGAATCAACAGAGCTTGAATATAAAGTTTGTAGGTTTGCAGCATTGGTAACATTAACAAGTAGTAAGATAGATGATACGAAATGGATTGACGCAGTTTATGGCTGCCTTTGAGGGCAGGTTCTTTCCCAAGGTGAAGTGGGTTGAAAATTGATATATGCTACTAATTGATTTTCCTAGTCAATTTATGAATCAAACCAAAAATTCCATATCCTTTTTCTTTCTAACTGTCAATCCTTTAATAAATCATCATTGTATTTTTTACACTTTCTTGATCAAATCTAGTTGATCAATTCCATTTTCCTCTGCAGATGAAGCAGCAGGCACAGCTAGTGGTGGTATCAAGTCCAAGACAGGTGACTCCTCATTGACAACAGTCACCATAGCCTTGTTTGTTTTTGAGTTTCTGTAGAATTCACTAATTTTGTATAGTATTCCCAATGACAAACTGGTCTCTCAATTCTAATTGCTGGTGTGGTGAAAGTTGCAGTAATAGTTCTCGTAGTAACATGCATCTTGTTTAAATCAAGGACTAAAAAAAGATACCCAACAAGAAATAATAGTACATCTCAAATATCGATGAAAATATATGGTAATCACCTTGCAATGTATGACAGCGGTAAATTCTTCCCATCTTGCATTCATTTTCCTAGGTAAGTGTTCACCACCTTGCTTTATTTGACAGCATCAACTGATATGCTCTCTGAGGAGTCCACCTGTCATGAGTTATCAGCTAAGGAAGTTTATTCAGCAACAGACAACCTAAGTGCATCAAATTTTATTGGCCAAGGCATGGCTGGTGAGAACTTACCTGTAGTTTATGTATCTAGTACTCTCTTTCTTATTCTTGATAAACTACTAAACATAAGGGGAAACATGAAGGGAAAAAGAACATAAGAAAGGAAAACATAAAAATTGTCATAGAAGAGAACCTGTTAGAAGCTCTATCAGTGCTGAGCGGATTAGAAAAGAGGCAGAGTGAAAGAATCTTGTGTGTGTGTTTGTACTGTATATTCAATTATCATATAATGACATGACAGCAAGAGAGAGCTGCATCTTTGATAAGATTTCAGTGTCAAAGGAAAGATCCACAGAGTTTATGAAATCTATATTACAATTTACAAAGCTTATTATCCAAAATCTCTTAATATACTAAAGGAAATCCTTAACTAGAAGACAGATACATCTAGTACATAATCGAAATATAGCGAAGAAAAAGAACTAACCATACAATGAAAAAGAGCTTCCTTTTAGTACTCTAGCAGAATGCCAATTTGTTTATGTAAAGGTTCAACGTGCAAATGCAATCAAGCCTTAAGGTGAACACAGATTGGGAAACAACACAAAAGGAGCATGAAGATGGAAAGTCTCTATCTTCTAGTGGGGTAAACTTTGATGTCTCTTTGCCATTCTTCCAGGAAAAGTATACAAAGCGTGCTCTCAAATGGTCAGCATATTGCAGTGAAGCATATAATCAACGATGGACATGTAGAGACATTTGTTAGGGAAGTCACAAGTCTTTCTCATGTCAGGCACCCAAACCTTGTAAGGTTGATAGGTTATTGTGAGAATCAAGATGAATATTTCCTAGTTTATGAGCGGTGCCACAATTGCAACCTCTCAGAGTGGCTGTTTGGTACATTACTTAATTCTATGAATAAGTTTTTTATTTTTTGCCATTTTCATTTCATAAATAGCCATTCGGTGAAACTGATGCACAACAGGAAAAGCTAAAGTTCTCTCATGGATAAAAAGAGTTGAGATTGCAATTGACAGTGCTAGGGGCCTCTGGTTTCTCCACACTTACCCAGAAGGCTGCATTGTTCACCGTGATATCAAGGTAGGTTTATCCTATTGAAATCATTGTCAACACCTACCACCCCTTCCATTCACTTAAATTTCTACTCCATTCCATTAATGTTCTCATCATATGCTGTATTTGCAGCCAACAAACATTCGCATCAATGCTAACTTTCGAGCAAAACTCTCAGACTTTGGGTTATCTAGAGAGTTATGGAGGTGGATCAGTCACATGTTAGCTCAGAAGTCAGAGGAACATTTGGTTATGTTGACCCTGAATACCGTAAAAACCACCATGTAAATGCTTCAGGTGATGTTTACAGTTTTGGGGTAGTGCTCCTTCAGCTTCTCTCAGGGCAGAGGGTAATTAATCTAGATTCAAAGAGAACAATGTCTCTAAATAAAATGGTGAGAAACAACATTCTATCTGCTTCTGAAAGTTTTATTTCCACACACTTGTTTACACTACCTCATATGCATTTCTTTGGTTCTCAGGCTAGATTCCTCGCAAGAGGGGGTGATATAACACAATTAGCTGATCCAAAACTTAATGGGGTGGAAGGATTTGAGCTCATACTAAAGTTAGCATTGTCGTGCACAGGGCTTAAGCAGCAAAGGCCATCAATGGAGCAAGTGGTTTCAGGACTAGAAAAGGCGTTTGAAATTTCAAAGCAAGTCAAGTCATTTACATCTCCTAGTCATGCATTCAATAGAGATTGAAACTTATAAGACAACGTTTACGGCACTATAACACAATCTTGTTGGTATTAATCTGGAAAAAAGAACTTGAATACAATATTACTTTCGTACAAAAGCTTCATAAAAAAATACAGAAGCTCATATAGCTATTAGCCCTTTCAAAAACCGAGCTAATACCACAAAAATCAAACTGGAAAGAAGTGCAAGGGTATGTATTTACATTTTACAGATTCTTAAAATGAATAAATCATAAAAGAATACCCGAAAAAAGTTGGGTTCTTCTTTTGGTATGTGAAAAAAAGTGGGGATTACCATGCGTGAACGAATCGTTCTTGTGGAAGAATTGGACTCATTGAGCCAGAGGGTCTACTTTCATAAAAATCATGTAGAACCCTGATGAGAGTACTGGCCTTTCTGCTTGCTCGAGATGTGCCTTCACTGAGTAGGGAATACAACGATTCCATAAGAGAAGGGCTCTTTACCAAAAGAGCAATCGCATCTGCGCCACCATTTAGGCATAGAGCCAGCAGCAAAGACACACAGTACTCCTTTCCTGCCTTTGAAGTACACGAATCAGAATTAAGAATCGCCACAATCAAATTCAAATTCAAAGCCCCACCACGCAAAATAGCAACTGTTCCATCATGTTTCTCTGCAAGAGTTGCTAGAATTGAAAGAGAATCCGTGACAAGATCTTCTCTATCACAACACTTCAAGAGATTAACCAACACTTGCACTGTCCCAGCCGCAACTACCCTGCAATGATTTTCATGGTGCAGAAGTAGTCCAAAGATTGCCACCAATGCATTCTTTTTCCCACGATCATTTCCCTCTTTAATCAACTCAATCAAACCCGGAATTGCCTCTGGATTTTCCCCTATCGATCTCCGGCACTCCTCAATCGACGCGAGGTAAAACAGCACACCAGCACCATGCTGCCTAACTGATAAATTCACTTCCTTCTTCATCACATCCACAACCAATCCCACCCCCCCACATTCCGCAATCACACCCCTGCTTTTCGAACACTTCGAAAGGTTCAACAACGCCGCAATAGCATTCTCCTGTATCGAAACATTCTTCAACAGCCTCAACAAATGAGGAATCACACCAGATTCCACCAAACAAGCCCGATTAAAACCGCTTGTTTTCGAAAGAACCCTGATTTCATAAACAGCCCTGTTCTTCTCTTCCTCTGTTCCAACCTCAACTCTTTCAACCACATAACTTGCCACCATTCTCATCGCCCTCTCAGCCACCAAACTCCTCGCCTCCGCCGCAGCCGCAGCCGTCGCATCACGACTCCTCCGACCTGACACCGATTCCGCCGCAACCGGAATCCCATTTTCGAAACAGTACTGCTGAATCAACCTCTTTAGCACCAAATTCGGAACCAATTCTGAGTCAACCAACTTCTGACCCGTCTTGGGACAAGTCTTGATCTTTTTCCCAGCTTTAAACCATTTCATAATCGAAGCTCGATCGTAGGTATGCCCAGTTGATAATGTCACAGGGTCCACCATGAATTCGAGTGAAATCGGACACCGAAAATCGTCCGAGTTCACAGAACTCAGCAACTCACTGATTGTTTCCCCGTTGCTGAATTGTCGCGTGGGTGTGGTGGCTTCGTTGCCTTCGACAACGTCGAAAACCACGCAACGACAGTAGCTCATGAACGACATTAAACTGCTGAGAAACCAGACCTTTCTCTTCTCGTTCGTCGATTCGAATGCGATTTCTGTCTCGAAGAACTTCACTTCTCTGTTACACTCGCCCCACGTCACGATTCCTAGATAATCGAGAACCCTTTTGAGGACACTCTTGTTTGGAACAACCTCGTACTCGAATTGACTCAGAACCGACAAAACATCGTTCATCGTTGCTTTATCGTTTAGCTCGACCTCGTACGGTGTTTTTCTCGTTTGCCTTAGTAGTAACTCAACGTACTCCATGACTTCGAGTGAGAGCTCGATTGTCTCTAACAGAGGGAGTAAAACTTCCAAGGCGGTTGAGATGGATCGGGTCAAGACTCGGAACTGGTTCGCGACCCGCTCCGAATTCATTAGCATCCATAGCCTAGCGTCTTTGCGAGAACAGTCTTGCAATAGGTGCTGGAGCTTCTGGAAAGTAAGGTGGAGCTCCGAGAAGCCCAGGACCAAGGAGTCGGGAAGATCCGGGTGGGAGTTTCGGAGCTCCGAGAGGAAAATATGGAGGATCCGGATTTGTCGAACCGATTCGCGTGCGTTTCGGTTGTTGGTGGTGAAGGATTCGGTTTTGGAATTTGAAATGAAGTGGGCGAGATTGATTAAGGAGTTGAGGAGTGTGGTTGGAGAAATGGACTCGCATGGATGTACAGCCGGGTATGTAAGAACCCGACGACCCGACCCGTTTTGTTTTTGGCTCATGTGAACAAATATAGGCTCTCTTTTTTTTTTCTTTACTTTGTTGTGGATTTTGGATATTTGGAGTTTTGAGATTTAAATTTTGTTTGGTGTTGGGGTTTTATATATAGGGAGGGAAAGCAGAGGGACACGTGTTTGAAGATTAGGTTATTTTGGAGAGTTTGACATCGAACCGTGACACGTGGCAGAAAAAATGACAGGCGGTTTCGTAGCTAGGTTCTGAGAGTAACAGTGATAGAGTGACACGTGGTGCGATAAGTATGGGATGGCCTCGTGTTTGTGAAGGTACGTGAAAGGTGGTAGCCGACAAGGAGTGTGTGAAATAACGTGAAATTATTGCAAATTTTGCGTGTATTTTTTTTTTTGTGGTAGTGGTGTTATTATTGTGGTTGTGGGCCTTGTGGCCAATTATTTGAGTTGAAGTTTTTGACAATGATGTGAAGTAATTATATTATATGGCTAGCATTTGGGTCAAATATTAGTTTAGAAAGTCCAGTTTGTAGAAAGAAAGAAAGATACCCTTCAAAACAAAAGAAAGAAAGATAGGGAAATGTGAAGATTTGTCATGTCATGTCACGTGTGTGTTGGTGTTGCACTGCATTTGTTGGCATTTATATCTTTGGTATTGGTATTAATTTGAAATGATATGTTTGGTACCTAAGAGAGAGGATAAAGGAAACAAAATAGTAATCAATCATATATTTAGATCTAAAAAGAAAAAAAGAAAAAAAATAAATCATGGACTTTGTTAATATGTGACAAGTTATTATGGCTTTCCGAGTGATAAGATTTCGCAATCTTATTAATGATAAAAGGATAAGAATAACTTGTTTTTAAGGCTCTTGAACTTTCTAAACGAAGTTACAACTCATTTTCTAGTAAAAGTTACAACTCATGTCACGTAATAAACTATAAAATGACAAGATATTTACTGTGCTACAGTACTAGCACGTACATGTATCTAACTTCGTTTGCTGTCCATAAAAAACTTTTGATATAGAACTCAGCTGTAGACCTTTCATTAAAAAATAATAATAATAATAATAATAATAATAATAATAATAATAATAATAATAAAAAAGCCTTGCATTTTGGTTTGGCAAATTTAAATGCCATATGTAGGATTTATTTAGCACTTTTCCTCAAAAACCTCTCACATTCGGAAGCAAATGCTTAGAATTGTAAACTTTTTTATAATCTTGTTACAGTGCCATACTACATGTAGAATGGCACTGTAGATTATTCTACATTTAAAATGACACTGTAGACTATTTGATATATTTTTTTATTATGATTTATTCTTTCTCTCTCCTCTATGTTAGACTTCTCAACTCTCTCTTTCCTCACATTTCGTCTCCCTCTCTCTCTGTGAATTGCTCTCAACTCTCACTCTCTCTTTGTGTCGGTGGTTAGGCCTTCATGTTGGTGGATCGGCGGGTTTTGTGATTGTTTTGTTTTGTTTTTTGTTTTTTTGTTTTTGTTTTTGCTGTGACCAATGCTTAAAGGAAGAGGTGGCTATGGCTGAAGTAGGTTGTGGTTCGTGGTTCTCTCAAGTTCGTTGTTGCTGAGTTTTGTTGGTTGTCGGAGATCGCCAGTGTTTGGATTTGGTGTTGCTGGGTTTCTGGGTTGCTCAGATTGGTGATGGGTTTGGTGGAGAATGACGTGGGTCACGACAAGGTCATGGTGAGGTCGTGCGTGGTGGAGATGGGGGTGGATTTCGATGGGTTTTGCTATGTTTCTGGGTTTCTATTGTGACGCTGGGTTTCTGTTGGCAAGTCCGGTGTTGCTGGGTTTCTGTTGTGACGTTGGTTTTTTTTTTTTTTTTTTAATATGGGTTTTTGTTCTGATGGGATTTTGGTGGGTAGTGGGCAATGGTGGCGGCTGGGCAATGGAGGTGCGGTGATAGAGGTTGAGGGAAGGTGGAGGAGAAAATTGAGAAAAAACAAAAAAGAAAAAAAATATTTTATTGTGTAGATATATTATTTTAATGAGTAGAATAAGAAAATAAAAGTTAGAATGCTAGATATATTGTAAAATAGGATTATATAATTGATAAAATAATTTTTTGAGATGATAAAATAGAATAGAGTAGAATTTTATGATGCGAATGCTTTAATTTTGCTTTGCTTTACTTTACTGCAAATCCTTATATTCTTGTTGCTAACTGAATATAAAGTTTTCCTGTTGCTATAAATGGCAATTTTTGTGTTGTTGAATACAAAAAAAATTCCGTCTTGATGAATAGTAAATACTTGTCGGGTTAAGTGTTTGTTTGGCCAAATTTTTTTAATTTTTTGGTTAAGTGAATCTCATAACTTTTTGTCACACATTAAACATAGAAGTTATAAATTTTGATAGATATTATGCAAATGAGTTACTGGGAACTACGGATTTTCATATGAACACTCAGAGCATGTTTGGATTGCATGAAAACTGAGTGATATCACTCAGTTTTCATGATCCATCATCCAAAACAGGTAGGGCCCACAGTTTTTTGTTTGTTTGGATTTCATGACTCAGTTTCCATCACTCAGTTTCCATCACTCAATTCTCTGATTTTTGAGTGATGAGTTATGGAAACTGAAAACACCTTTTAGCTGTTTTCAGTTTCCATAACTCATAACTCAATGGCATATTTGTAATTAAACACACTTAGAGGGACCCACAGCCGCAACTTTTGACCGTTTGACTTTTCTTTTCTTTTCTTCTCCTGGTTCGGTCTTCAGCTCACTTCTTTCTTCTTTTTTTTTTTTTTTTTTTTCTTTTCTTTTCTTTCACTGGTTCCGTTTCAGCTCTTCCTTTTTTTTCTTCTTTTCTTTCTTTTTTTTTGCTCTTTCTTCTCTTTTCTTTCACTGGTTCCGTGTCTTCACTTCTTTTTTTTTTTTTTTTTTTTTTTTCTTTTACTGGTTCGGTCTTCAAATCTTCTTTTTTTTTTTTTTTTTTTTTTTCTTTTAGTGGTTCGGTCTTCAGTGTTTTTTTTTTTTTTTTTTTTTTTAATACTAGATTGGTGAGTTTAGGTACTTGAAAAAAAAAAAAAAAAAAAAAAACTGAACTAAGTGACAGGTATAGGGCCCACAAAAAGTGTGAAAAATATTGAGTGATGACAAGTGAGTGATGGTGCCAAACGGGTAGGGTATTTTGAGTGATGAGTGATGAGTGATGAGTAATGAGTGATGAGTGATGAGTGACGAGTGATGAGTGATGAGTGACGGAAATTGAGTGACATGTTTTTTTAAACCAAACAAGCCCTCAATATCGCATTTTTCCTCAATTAATTTACTGTTAAACTCGTGCTGCTAGTGCTGGTAATAGCTGGCAAATGGGATTTAGAAAAATAACTTTTAAATGCTTTTCTCGTTTACTACTCCCATAATATCCTGTCATTGTGAAATTGTGAATGATCACATGAAGGCTCCTCTCTCAAGAGTCTCAAACATGACGAATTGAGATCCACAATATCTTACCAAAAGCTAAGTCTTATAGATAAGAGAGGAAAACTTGTGGTGTGGAAGATTGTGTGTTTTTTTTTTTTTGCTTAGCCCAATTCTTTTGAGTGTAAAATTTAGTGGGAATGATCCTTGCAATTGAATTGGCCCCACTCTTCACTTCATATGGTCTCTAGTTTGTGAATAAAGCTGCCTAATATTTCATTTAAGAGAAGGGAAAGGGAAAGAATCAAAGAAAAGATAAGGACAAGGGAATTGGGCCAGAAAGGAGTTGTTAGAGTCAAGCCTAATGAGTTAAGTTGTGGGCCACCATAATAATGCACTACCCATTACTTAACGCGCAAAGTCGAGGCCTCCTGTCTTATTAAGACAATATCACGTGTTACGTGTTACAATTTTAACGAGTTGAGTGCACATAAAATTGAGCCCAAACCAAGACGTAACAAATAGGAAGCTAGCAAGCAATGGACTTGGAAGAGTAGAAGAGTCCAAAAGAGGCCCAAATTACTTTCGTGTATCATCAAATCCATGATATCATTAGTGGAAGAAACGCTTTCTCGGCCTCCACCACTCAAGTCCATCAAGCTCAAACCAAAATAACTTTCCTAAGAATTCTTGAAGTGAGGTTGACGAACAATCAGGTACAGAAAGAAACCCACATGGCCATATCCACGTCTCTGTGTTAGAGATTTGATAAATGGTGAGGTGCTATGAGGACTCTCCAATTTCACAACAATACATGGTGAAAATTGATGCACAATTTTCTAACAATTAATTACACTGATTTTTTTCTAAGAGAGTTTCAACTTATGACTTGATAATAGCTTTTTATCATCATACCAAAACACCAATAATTTTTTGGTGTAGACGGAATTATTAATTATATAGGAGTGATATAAACAAGTCTAGTGATTAACAATCTTAAATCAGGGTATAAGCATACATGTTGGTGAAAATGTTCACCCATCCTTTTGACTAGAATTGGTAGAAATGCAAATAGTGCAGTCTCAACTCTCAAATAATTATCTATAAACATCATAAGTCTATTTTGGTTTGGTTAATATAATTGTTAGTAGGTGAAAAATTTTAGGACATTTAGTACTTTTTAATATTTCCATTAGAGATGTCTAAAGGTTTGAATCTTCCTTCACCATCTTCTCAAAAAAAAAAAAAAAACAAAGACTTATAACAAAATTATTAGTAAAAATATTTTAAAGTTAACGAAACATATACCCTTTTCAAGTGAGAAAATTTGAGATGTATTTACTTTTAAAATAATATTTATTCGACTTTAAAGATAGAGGGTTATGATTTAAGATTTACAATTTTCAGGCTATATTATTTAGATTTTGATGTTTTTAATTTTATGCTCAAGGGCTTAGGAGTCATTTTGAAAAGCCTATTCAGCCAAGGTAGGGTACATTGTTCCTTTGATTTGGACCTTCCAAGGGGGATTCTTTGGAGTGGGTCTCTGGAGTCTGGACCCATTGGTTGCACTAGGCCTCCAGACTTTCTTTATGCGATTCTCGGGCCTTTGGGTCTCGGCCCAGGTAATGGCTACATACCCCTCCCACAATAACCACTCAATTCCGATCAAATTTGTCCAAAGAGTTTTAGTGCAGTGACTACACACACTCACAGCCCTTCATTCACTTGCACTGTTGCACATCCATGTGTACGTGTTTCTATGCATGACAGTGTGCAACACTGCAAGTTGTGTTGGGTTCAGGCAGTTTATATTGAAAACAATTATCATCAGAAGCTAAGAACATATGCATCTGAGAGATGAGATCCTCTCCCATCTTCTATCTTCTACCACTCTCACCAGATAATACTAGCAAATTGTCCCCAGACACCATTCTATTTGACAGACTAGCCTAGAGTTTCAAGATCATCTGCTATCTTCAATTTTGTTTTTAAAGAGACAAATTACTAAAAAGAATTTGGCAGATGGAAACCACTAAATAATACCATAAATATTAAGGGTACTTCCAAGGACTTTCGGTGCACTATATGCCAATAATGTTTGTAGTCATGTCAAATGAAAAAGGAAACCAAATAGTAATCAATCATATGTCTAGATCTCAAAGGGAAAAAAAATAAAAACCACTAACAACATGAACTTTGTATTATATGTGACAGTTTATTATAACTTTCGAGTGATAGAATTTCACAATCTTATCACTGATAAAGGAATAAAAATAACGTGCTATAAGTGTCGTGAAGTAAAAGTTACAACTCATTACGTAATAAAATATAAAAATTATTGGTAGGACATTTAATGTACTAGCATGTACATGTATCTAACTTTTTTTCGCTGTCCATGACCAACTTTTGATGTAGAACTCAGCTGCAAGCTTTTCATTAAAAAAAAAAAAAAAACAGCAAATCCTTGTATTTTTGTTTTTTGAGTTGGGGTTACTGACTTTGCTTTACTGAAGGATTTTCTACTTCATCACACCATAATAGAGTTTCTTGTTATTCAACATGAAATTTTCCGTTGCTGAATGTGAAAATTTCTTGTTGCCAACTGAATATTAAGTTTTCGTCTTGCTAAACATGCAATTTTTGTGATGTTGAATACAAAATTTCCTTCTTGATGAATAGTAAATACTTGTCGGGCTAGGCGTCTGTTTGGCCAAAATTTTTTAGCTTTTGGCTTTTTAGTTTTTGTCTCTTAATAAATTAAAAAAAATAACAAAACTAGTTTTTTTTTAATATTAGTTATTTATTTATTTTTAAATAAGCTAGCTCTTAACTTTTTGTCACACATTAGCCATAAAAACTATATATATATATAAACATTATGCAAATGAGCTATTAGAAACTATAAATATCTGAGATGTATTTACTATAAATATCACATTTTTCCTATAAATATCACATTTTTCCTCACTGAATTTATTGTTCAACTCGTGCTGCTCGTAATAGCTGGGTTTCTGAATATACTGCTGGCAAATATGAGATTTAGAAAAATCACTTTAAAATGCTGTTCTCGTTTACTACTCCCATAAATTCCTGTTATTGTGAATGATTACAGAAGGCTCCTCTCTCAAGTCTCAGTCAATGACGAGTTGAGATCCACAATATATCTTACCGAAAGCTAAGTCCTATAGACTTGATAAAAACTAAGGGTGGAAAACTTGTGGTATGGAAAACCTGCGGTACGAATGATCCTTGCAATTGAATTGACCCCACTCTTCACTTCATGATATGAACTCTAGTTTGTGAATAAAGCTACCTAATATTTCATTAAAGAGAAGAGAAAGGGTAAGAATCAGAGAAAAGATAAGGACAAGGGAATGGGCCAGAACTAGTTATTAGAGCCAGCCTAGTGAGTTAAGTTGTGGGTCACCACAATAGTGAACTACCCATTAATTCACGCGCAGAGCATGGCTGGAGTGCTCCTGTACACTAATTTTATGAAGACGATGTTACGTGTTTACTTTTGATCATATGTCACGATCTTAATGTGTTGTGCACGTAACATTGAATCTAACTGAGATTAAATAAACTAACTGCATGAAAGCTACCAATGGACCTAGAAGAGTCACAAAGCTGGAACAAATCACTGTCGTATCATAAAATCCATGATATCATTAGTAGTAGTACGGCCTTCTAGGCCTCTGCCACTCAAATCCATCTGTCTAACCAAAATAAGAATTCTTGAAGTGAGGTTGAAGAACTATCAGGTCCAGAAAGAAACCCATATGTTCATATCAAAGTGTCTGCATGTGTTAAAGATTTGATAACTGATGAGGTGCTATGAGGTGAGGACTCTCCCATTTCACAACAATACATGGTGAAAATTGATGCACACTTCTGATAATTAGATAGTTAATTATATGGGAATGATATAAACTAGTCCAGTCACATGCTGGTGAAAATGTTCAAATATATTTTTTACTAGAATTTGTAGAAATGCAAATAGTGTAGTCTCAACTCTCAAATAGTTGTCTCCAAACATCATATGTCTATTTTGGTTTGGTTAATATAATTGTCAATAGCCAACAAATTTTAGGTCAACTAGTTCTCCTTAGTATTTTCATTAGAGACGTCTAAAGGTTTGAATCTTTCTCCACCATCTTCTAAAAAAAACGTATATAAGAATTATTAGTAAAGAAATTTTAAAGTTCAAAATTAATAGAAATATATGCCTTTTTCAATTGAGAAAAAATTGAGCTGTATTTACTCTTAAAATAATATTTATTCAACTTTAAAGATTGAGGATTAGTAACTCAAAATATATATATATATATATATATATATATGAGGATTAGGATTTAAGACTTACAAATTTTAAGGTATATTGTTAAATTTTAATGTTTTTAATTTTATGCTCAAGGGTTTAGGAGCCGATTTAAAAGCTTTTTATTTTAGGTTTAAGTCTCAACATATTAGGGAAGAGGAGAATTGCAATAGGTTGACAATCAGCCGTAAAACTTTGCCATTTTATTATGACTAGATTTACTACAGATACTTTTTGTTATTGTTTGTGATATGCTGAAACATACTTAACATACTCTTTAAGATTTATAAATTTTGTTTCCTAACAAAAGCCAGTTGCCCCTTTTGTTAGGAAACAAGAAATTCAACCCAAGATTTATGGGATGTGAACAGTAGAAGAGAAACAGAAAAAAAGATGTAATGAAGCTACATGTATCATTAATGCTGCCCTATTACTTGCGCTACACGCATGTGAGAAATTACAATAAAGGATCTAGGTATCAAAAGTGCGCTTAGATATAGACAAATGCCCCAAATATTTGTACGGACAACACTTTTGGACATGTTTGATTTGAACTCCTAGCATAATTAAATTCACACAATTGTTCTATTTATCAAATTAAAAAAAAAAAAAAATTCAATAAACGAGGCTTCACTCACAGAGACGGAGGTGTGTCACGCACCTCTCATGACTCATCACCTTTGGCCTAGATGTGGATGCACTTTACAAAAACAAAATAGCAAGGAAAAAAAAAGGGTTAAGGGGGGTGTTTGGAAGAGTAGTTTGAGTTATGTTGTTTGGGTATTTTTGATATACGTGTGAGTAAAAAAATGTATGAAAATGTGTGTAATATTGTTTAAAATATGTGAAAATGTGTTATAATTATACTGCCAAACAGGCTCTAAAAGGTTCTGCAAAAAGTGTTTCTAAATCTGCTTGGGGACATTTCAGCTTTTAAAAGAACTCCACACCAGAGTGTTCTACATTTTTTTTTTTGCTAAACCAGAGTGTTCTACATTTTTTCTTTATTTTGATCCAAAGAAATAAATTAGTTTCTACTATTGTGACTTAAATGGCTTCCATGCATTTCGAATCACATATTTTACTTCCATTTAGCTTGAAAGAGACAATATACCTCAACTTTCTAAGGGTTAACCTTTTTTTATTTTTTATTTTTTTATATCATCCGGAGGATTAACACATGTTACTAGAAAATCTGGGATTCTCCTAGTTGAATTCGTACTCCATGGTGACCTTCCTGACCACATTCGTGTCACATTGCAGGGTTTCTGTAGGTTTAAGGTAATATACATATTGCTGTATGCCTAAGTTTATTCTTATGACTCTGAATTTATTGGAAGCAAAAACAATTCATATTACTACCAAATACCAAATGATATAACTACAAATTTTGGCAATTGTGCGGGTCAAAACTTCCAAGGTGGGCCCTAGGAACTATTGATGAACACAATTTACTTGTTGGAATCGGGACAATGGGAGAACTAAGGAAAAAGATTCAACTAACCAAGAGATGATAAAAGGAATACAAAAATAGATTAGAATATGGAAATTAACACAAGAATTCAAGGTTATAACTCTCCTAGGATTGTTATAAATTCACTCTTTTTTCACTAATACAATTTGCACTTAAGTTTCCTATTTTTCCGAATTCCCTCTTGGATAGGAGTATTTTCCTATTTATAGTGGAGGAGTCCTCTTCTTAGAAGGTAGGTTGTGGTGATGGTGGCAAAGAAATACTTGTTATATCAGGTGTCTCTTTTCCCTTATGTGGATTTGAGTGGAATTTTAGATCTGAGACACTATTTAGGCCAGTCATTCAGTAATAAATGCAGCTTAAATTAAGTAAAGTTGCTTAATTAATGCAAAGGTAATTGTTGCCTGTTCAATTATTACCCCTTTTGGCTCCTTGGCGGCCGTCGCGATGGCTATGGTTCTCGGGTTTATCTTCGGCCCGGTACCAATGTCACTTAACCCGAGGTGGGAACATTGTTCTTTTGATTTGGCCCTTCGAAGGGGGATTCTTTGGAGTGGGCCTCTGGACCCATTGGTTGCACTAGGCCTCCAGACCTTCTTTATGCCTTTCTCGGGCCTCTGGGTCTCGGCCCTGGTAATGGCTACATTCCGCTCCCAGTCTCCCACAGTAACCATTCAATTCTGATCAAATTTGTCCAAAAGCTTTATGTGCAATGACTACACTCACTCACAGCCCTTTATCCACTGCAAGTTGTGTTGGGCTCAGGAAGTTATCTTGAAAACAATTAACATCAGAAGCTAAAAACATATGCATCTGAGAGATGAGATCCTCTCCTATCTTCTTCTAGGCACTCTCATCAGCTAATACTAGCAAATTGTCCCCAGACACCATCCTATTTGACAGACTAGCCTAGATTTTCAAGATCATCTGCTGTCTTCAATTTGTTTTTAAAGAGACAAATTACTAAACAGAATTTGGCAGATGGAAGCCACTAAATAATACCTTAAATATTAAGGGTACTTTCAAGGACTTTCGGTGCACTATATGCCAATATTGTTAGTAGTCATATCAAATATCACTCGGAGCCAGCTAGAAATCTACTGGCAAATTGACCATTACAATAAAAAGAAATAGATATTGCTGGTCAGTGTCAGCTTTTTTTGAATGAAATTTTCTTTATCATAATAAGTTCGTAAACCAATTGGTCAATTTCAGGTGTTTCCCCACCGAATTGAATGAAAGTTCTACATGACTACATGCCTCGTTCAATACCAAGACAAAGTAAGGAAAATACAAAAGTGGGGGAGGAGGGAATAAAAATAGTTAAATACAATATTTTTCATAACGCTTTGAGTCACTTCAAGATAGGGGTGATCTTTGTTGATAAAAAGATGATGGAGAGTCTCTTGAATGGTTTATTCATATTAGAAAAAAAACAATTACTTCACCAATGAGAAAACTTGAGTTGATTCAAGTTAACAGAACGAAAAATAACATTAATAGAAGTAATAAAAGAGAACATCTTAATTTTAAGTACCAATAGAGAGTATAAAATCAAATAAAAGAAAAAATTATATGTGATTGACCTAAACATGTATCAATTAGATTTGATTGTATTTTACAATTACTGGCATAAATTGTTTTGATTGCTATGGTCGATTCAAGTTAAAATGATGTTACTTTAATGATAACGGATCATGTCAACATTCGTCGAAAAAATCATCACTCTTAATTGAAAAAGGAAAAAAAAAAAAAACCTATCAATTGAATCAAAATGATGGGAACTTGACATCAGTGGTGGTGCTTGCTTATTGCTTTGCATAAGCCAGCAACATTGGCATGGGCTGACCAGTTACAGACAAAAAATCTATTTTTCTTTTGGTCCATGCCAACCCATGGACATATGTAGCTTATGGTCTACACGCAGTACTAGAAAGGAAACATATTCAATGGACTTTGCAGGTAATACTAATAGCAGTAAAGAACCCATCAATGAAGTCATTGTCTAGTCCATGCCCCTAACTTTTAGGCAGCCCCACAAGCCCTGCCATACTTCTCAGAGTCACCCCCACCTGATTGTTCTTAATCATTGTCTTTAAGATCCAAAGTGACTACTGAAATACATACTATGAAAAGAGAGAGCCAGCTAGAAACAACCAAGCATGATTTTGAACCTCTCTAACTAAAAACTCCCAATATATAACCCATCTATTCATATTTTCTTTGTATCCATCCAATAAAGAATGGCTTTTCAGCAAGACAAAATACTCTTTTCAGGCCTCTTAGTCTTCTGCATGACCTTATTGGTGTCTTCACATAGTAGACCTTACTCGCCTCCTAGTGTTGTGCATTTGACAGATTACTTTCCACATGTCTCAATTGATCAAGGCTTTTCTAAGTCCTTTGGAGGTTCAAACATCCAGCTAATCAGTAATGGTTCCATGGCCAATCTTGCTCTTGACAAAACATCAGGTAAAGTCCTTTACATATTATGGCTTATATGCATGAAATTGTATTTTCAGAATTTGCTCTAATTTGTATCCCTTTATGTTGTTTTATAGGAGCTGGATTGGTCTCAAAAAGCAAATATTACTACGGATTCTTCAGTGCAGCAATTAAGCTGCCATCTGGTCTCTCATCTGGAGTTGTAGTAGCCTTCTATGTAAGCTCTTTCATTCACATACAAGAAGTCACACTCACGCTCACATGCAACATAGTACATATGGCTGCAATATTGTACATGTATGCCTAAGCGTATACAGAATTGTACATTAGACAGTTTTTTCAATTGACATGCATGTATTGATTTTAAACATATGGCTATATATGCTTGCTACAAAATGCGTTAATTTGAACATGAGAATATGTATCCAAATATATTGACTAGAAAGGGAATTTTCAGTTGTCAAATGCAGATACTTTCCCTCATAACCATGATGAGATTGACATAGAGTTGCTTGGTCATGATAAAAGAAACGACTGGGCCTTCCAAACAAATATATACGCTAATGGAAGTGTAAGCACTGGAAGGGAAGAGAAATTCTATCTCTGGTTTGACCCAACAGAGCAGCATCATCAATACAGCATCATCTGGAACAGCTACCATACAGTGTAAGACAATCAAAACTCACACACATACACACACACGCCTGCGCGAAAGTTTTATTACCATTTTTCTAACACTTTGGCTTACGTGTGAGCCTAGACTTCCCTTTAGTAAGTGGAGCACAGCACGTGAGAGTTTGAGCTTTCAAAACCACCTATTATGAGTCCCAAAAGCTTAAACTATTATGAAAATAGTGAATTTAATCATTTTTAACTAATATTGTAACGTACCTAATGCAGGTTTCTAGTGGACAACATACCTGTAAGAGAGTTTATACACAACAGTGCCTTCTCTTATGTTTATCCATCAAAACCCATGTCAGTTTATGCAACAATTTGGGATGGCTCAGAGTGGGCAACCCATGGAGGAAAATACCCAGTAAATTACAAATATGCTCCATTTGTAGCTTCTTTTGCAAATGTGGAAATGAGTGGCTGCATATGGAATCCAAAAGCTCCAATTTCTTCATGTTCCAAGGCTGGTACTTCTAGCGCTGACCCTGTTGAGGGACCAGAGTTTGTTAAGCTATCAGAACAGCAGATTGAGGCAATGGACTGGGCAAGAAGGAAGCTAATGTTCTACTCTTATTGTAAAGATACATCCAGATTTAAGGTCCTGCCACCTGAGTGCAAGTAAAAGATCTTTTGGCATTCATATTTATTATTTATTCATTTGTGAAAGTGCAATTGAATAACATTGAAAGGCATTTTCACACTAAGAACACGACTGATAGAGATCAAATAAACCAAAGTTTATATGGTACTCTCTCTTAATTCTTTTCGTTCTTCACAAGGTCAAAGTGAATCATAACATTGAAGGCATTTAGCGGGGGCGCCAGAAATTGTTTTCAGAACAGTCATTAAGAAACTTAAATTATACAATATTTAATAAAAAAGATAGTTATATCTTATTATCAATGCATGCTTATTTTTTTCAAAATTTTAGTCAAATAAAATTTTCTTTTTGTTTGTAAAGGCCCAATATATTGTTAAAAGGACCAAAATTTAACTATAAACTTAGTTGTATTCTAAGACTAAAAAAATTAAAATGACAACATATTTTGAAATCCTAACCGTTAAATTGTATATTTTTTATGTTTTTAAAACACATGTCAAGTTTCACGTTAATTGGATGTTATTTACTATTTAATCTATAAATTTATTTTTTGCGTATAATTGTATAATTTTAGACTATAAAAATTCAAAAGTTAAATATTTGATTGATGACATAAGCTATATATCTTTAATTTTCTTGAAGCTTTGCAAGCATGACGGATATAAAAAAAAAAATGTAACCAAATTGTGGAATTGTTAAAATTCATATCTAATAAAAAAATTTTTGAGTGGAGTTGTAGCATTAATCTACAACCAAGTTTATTGCTAAACTTTGTCCAAAGTTTAATTATATTAGACTTAAAAGAATTTAAGGTGGTCACACATTTTTTTTTAAAGTGAAAAAAATCATAAAATTTTATATATAATAATGATTTTTTTTCCATGCTAGGGTGGTCCTGTGACTACCCCAACTCTAACTTAGAACCGCCAGGAAGGCATTGTCACATTAATTAAGAGCACAACTGTAAGAGATCAAACCAAATGTGCCCTTTTATATTTAAATATCATTTAAATAATATTTATTTAGTTAATGTTTGAAATTATAATCTTTTTATTTAAAATTCATTATTTTTACCTTTTAATATAACTAATTCACTTTAGTGATTAAGTTGGATTTCAATTAATACATAATTCTTTTTTGGGAAAATGCTAAAGCTATCAAAAATTTTAGTACAAAAAACTTACAAATTAATGTAACCACAAACATAATTGGTGACACTTTAATAAAATAATAAATAAGTATTTTGTGAGGACCCGAAGACCCGAAAGATGACGTGGCCCGAGGACTGGCAAGCGTCTTAAAGAAAAACCTACTCGGGTCAGAGCCCGAGGACCCGAGGAACTGTGAACTGACGGTGTAGGCCATCACAAATATCTAGAGACATTGAATGCTGTAGACAGGCCTCCTTAACTGTAACAAATGTGGAAACAGCAGCCTTACTTCCAGCATTAATGATGAAGTGACCTAAACAGGAAAGTGGATCTCTAGATATTTTACCATCAGTGCTTTCTGTAAAAAGGAGTTACAAGTGTCACCAAGTAGGGAGGGGAGGGAAGTGAGATGTGAGGTGGAGATGATAGGGACCTGAGGTATAAATAAGATGGGAGGGGATACCTGTTCTTCAGAGGAGAAAAAGGCGAAGAAAGAAAAGAGTAGTATCCAACTAAGGGAAAGAAGAAAAGGAAAAAAGAAATAGGGGAAGAACATCATAGACACAAAAGGAAAGAAGGGACCTCGGGACCGGCATGTTTCACTGTTGTATGGTTCCCCCTCTATAAATTTCATTGTTTTGGGCCATGATTCTGAGTGGACCTTAGCTTTGTAAAGCCCAAGGGTGAATTTCAGTCTTTGGACCACAATAGCAGATTCAGGACCTTACAATTGAGTGGACCTTAGCTTTGTAAAGGCCAAGAGTGAATTTCAGTCTTTGGACCACAATAGCAGATTCAGGACCTTACATATTTGAATTACTTTTTGTGATTTATGATACATTAATTTATAAGACCTATATAATTAAATTTGTAATACTTAATATCACTTAATTTTCTAGGTCTTTTCATAGTGGAGGGAAACAAAAACTCTCATAATTTTTTTTTGAAAAAAAAAAAAAAATCGCTTATTGCTCTTTATTTGGGAGCTTTTCTCTTGTAAGGGGCCTTAGCCTAGATTTATAAAAAATTGCACTAAAATTTTCAAATTTTCACAATTATCCTTACTTGGACCCACCACAATTAATGGAGATAGAGTATATTAAATTTTTGACAATTTATTTATTTTTTCATATTGGATTATACATTAAGGGTGTTTATTGACAGAACTTGAGATTTCATCTCGAGGAAGCCTAATAAAAGAGTATTTCTTATACAATTTCAGAGCACGAAAAATGCATAATATAAGTTAATCTTAACCTTAGCCCAATATAGCTTGAGGCTAAAATGCATAATGTACCATTTAATCCTTATACATTCACAACTATTGAGAGAGAGAGAGAGAGAGACGTTTCGTTTCCCATCTTTTAACTACTCCCTTTACCTACGTTAATGTCACATATCACAAGGGGAGCATGGGAAGACTTTGGCTATCAACTGCTTTCACCAAATATATCATCTCAAATCAAGTGTTTTTTTTTTTCAAAAACACTTGGGGGAGATAAACTAGGGAGAAAGGAGATGTCCAATAAGGTTCTTTTTTTTAATTAATTTTTTTTTTTACTACCTAAACGAACTATAAGGCACCATATAAGATGATTGTTTAACACTAAATTTTATGATAATTGCTGTTTACGCCCATCCAAAAATACAAGTAATTCCTTTTTAATGCACATGAGATTCAAACCTAGTTCTCATATTCAACAACACGGGGACATTACTTGTTGAGCTAGGACATTACTTGTTAAGCTAACTATACTCACATCCCTTCAAAGATACATATCTTGTTTTTCAATTAATACATAATTCTTTTTTGGGAAAATGCTAAAGCTATCAAAAATTGTAGTACAAAAAACTTACAAATTAATGTAACCACAAACATAATTGGTGACGCTATAATAAAATAATAAATAAATATTTGAATTACTTTTTGTGATTTATGATACATTAATTTATAAGACCTATATAATTAAATTTGTAATAATTAATATCACTTAATTTTCTAGGTCTTTTCATAGTGGAGGGAAACAAAAACTCTCATAATTTTTTTTTGAAAAAAAAAAAAAATCTCTTATTGCTCTTTATTTGGGAGCTTTTCTCTTGTAAGGGGCCTTAGCCTAGATTTATAAAAAAATTGCACTAAAATTTTCAAATTTTCACAATTATCCTTACTTGGACCCACCACAATTAATGTAGATAGAGTATATTAAATTTTTGACTATTTATTTATTTTTTCATATTAGATTATACATAAAGGGTGTTTATTGACAGAACTTGAGATTTCATCTCGAAGAAGCCTAATAAAAGAGTAATTCTTATGTACTTTTAGAGCACAAAAAATGCATAATATAAGTTAATCTTAACCTTAGCCCAAAATAGCTTGAGGTTAAAATGCATAATGTACCATTTAATCCATATACATTCACAACTATCGATGAGAGAGAGAGAGAGAGAGAGAGAGAGAGAGAGAGAGAGAGAGAGAGAGACGTTTCGTTTCCTTTCTTTCAACTACTCCCTTTACCTACTTTAATGTCACATATCACAAGGGGAGCATGGGAAGACTTTGGCTGTCAACTGCTCTCACCAAATATATCATCTCAAATCAAAATTTTTTTTTTTTTATTATTTTTATTTCAAAAACACTTGGGGGAGATAAACTAGGGAGAAAGAAGATGTCCAATAAGGTTCTTTTTTTTAATTAAATTTTTTTTTTTTTTTTTTTTTACTACCTAAACGAACTATAAGGCACCATATAAGATGATTGTTTAACACTAAATTTTATGATAATTGCTCTTTACGCCCATCCAAAAATACAAGTAATTTCTTTTTAATGCACATGAGATTCAAACCTAATTCTCATATTCAACAGTACGGGGACATTACTTGTTGAGCTAGGACATTACTTGTTAAACTAACTATACCCACATCCCTTCAAAGATACATATCTTGTTTTTCTGAATTCCACAAAAATGAAGAGATCTATACGGACGGGCAGCCGTGTGTGAGCTGTGAAATATGGGCAATTTGTCCATAGAAAATCTAATTACGTGCAACTATTGCGGCAGCCAGAGGACGAAAACGTGTGGTGCTTAAGTCTACAATATATGCGAGATACCAGAAGCAATTGACATTGTTGACTACCGAAAGAGAGAGAGAGAAATAATTCACACCCTTCAATGTAGTCCCAAAAGGAGTTAAATTAAAAAACAGCTAAAAGTCAATTTATTAAATATAGACTGCTGCACTATTGATTCACACATCCACTAAAATAAGGAAATCCTATCCAAGATTTGCAGTCAATTACAAGCAAAGATTTTATCATCGTCATCATTCTAACATAGCCTCCGATTTTGATCCGGTCTTCTCTTTATTTTATTTGCAAATGCCGCAGATGGAAAAGCAAATTGAACTTAGAGCCACGCTGGATTATTCAAAGGAGTGACAACAGCCTTCACTTGCAAGTAATTACTCAAACTGTAAATTCCTTTCTCTCTTCCATGTCCGCTCATCTTGTACCCACCAAAAGGAATTGCAGCATCAAATGTATCAAAGCAGTTCACCCATACCGTCCCTACTCGTAATGCACGGGTTAAAGTGTTAGCAGTGTCTATGTTGTGTGTAAACACCCCAGCAGCAAGCCCGTAGTGCGTGGAATTCGCTCTTCGAATCACCTCGTCAAGGTCCCTGAAATCATAATAAGACATTCAGAAAGTATTAGGATACTCTCTCCATTTAAATGGATCAAGTTCATGACTCAAATTAAATATTATAAATCTAAAGATGCATCCAGTATCACGTCTAAATGTAAAAAGGACTCAGTTTCTCACTTGTATTTCAAGATGGTCTGCACTGGACCAAATATCTCATCTTTCGCTATCAACATATCATCCTGATATAAGATACAGTTAGTTGCATTCATAAACCATGTTTCAGTCTTCGGGGTAAATTGATGGTAAAACTAAAAGGTACCTTGACATTTGAGAACACTGTGGGCTTAATGTAATAGCCCTTGTTGCCAAATCTCTCTCCCCCAGTTTCAAGGGTAGCTCCACTTTCAATACCAGAATTTATGTACTTCAGGATTTTGTCAAATTGATCCGTGTCAATCTGATTCATTTGAGTAAGCAACATTTAGTATCACTAAAGTTAGCAAGCCAGTTTGTACTCGTACTAAATAGAAGCAGAAAGAGACATTACTGGTATTGTCCAAGATTTTATGAAGCATTACATGCAAAAGGTAAAAGTTATAAATGGAGGTGAGGCTTTTCAAACAACTTTCAACATTGAAGATGTAAGATCAGTGCCAAGCATATAAACAAGACATTAAAAATCAATTTTCACATGAATAATTGTTATTGATTACCTGAGGACCTTGTTCTATGCCCCTCCTGAATGGATCACCAACAGAACGATTCAAAGCACGTGCCTTTGCTTTCTCTACAAACTCATCATATACACGCTCATGTACAAGTGTACGAGATCCAGCACAGCAGCATTGTCCCTGCAGATTGGACAAAATCAAGATCAATAAAATGAATTTTAACTTCCTTAAGACAAATCATAGTGTCAGAACAATCCTATGGTCAAACCTGATTAAAGAACAAAGCAAAGTGTGCAAGCTCAACAGCCTTATCTACATCAGCATCCTCACATACAATAAAGGGGGATTTCCCACCAAGTTCCAAAGTAACTGGCTTTAGATTGCTTTTTGCTGCCAATTGAAGAACAACTTTTCCTGTAGCTGTTGATCCAGTGAAAGCAAGCTGCACAGAAATTACTGAGAGCTTAGGAGACATACAAGCAATTAAGCAAAGATCTGTATATACAATATGAGAAGATGTGTCCTGGATTGTAGTATTCCCCCTATTCATTTCAAAATTTTATGGAATAACAAATAAATATCCCAGTTGATTGCTAAACAACCTTAGAAGAAATTTTTATCTTTCAGGAGAGGCAAATTACATCTAATAGGAATGCAATCTTAATTCAGCCGAAGACCATGCCTCATGAAGTGGAGGTCACTGGTTTGACTCTTCTCCTTTTAACTCCTTAAGACCAATAAATCACTTGAACCAAAAGAGACATTTAGACTACCTTATCCACATCCATATGACTGGCAATAGCTGCACCAGCAGTTGGACCAAAACCAGAGACCACGTTTAGAACACCAGAAGGAAGTCCAGCCTGTTACAAAGATTGCATGATCAATAGATGATAAAGATGGCACCTTATGTTCAGAAGAAGATGAGTCAATACAGTTTATTAAAATATATTGTCCAAAATGAACAGAAGATTGAAAAACACTAATACATATAAACTTGTGCTAGTCCTCTGCTAAAAAATTTTCAACAATTGTGATGTGATGTAAAATTTATATCTCCAGTCAAGCTTTTTATTTTTAAAGACTGATTGAATAAACCACAATCATGCAGCACCAGGTCCAATACTTGTGAAAACTTAATTCAAAGAGAGAGAGGGTGAGGGAATATTTGCTATTTAGAACAGCGCAATGAAACATTAAGAACTTTAATGGCCAAGGCCCAACATGTAATTTGTGAAATTTGGCGACTGAAACAACCTTAAATGTAAACGCACAAGTCATAAAACATCAATCTGAAAAGAATATAAGTTTCGATCATGATCTACCTCATGCAGTAGCTTTGATGCCAGGAGTGCAGACAATGGTGTCTGCTCTGCTGTTTTCATTACAATAGTGTTGCCACATGCTAATGCAGGCCCGACCTTCCAACCAAACATGAGAAGAGGAAAATTCCATGGAATAATCTGGCCTGCAACACCAATAGGTTCATGCAAGGTTTGCACATGGAATGGTCCATCAGCTGGAACTGTGAGACCATGGATCTTATCCGCCCACCCTGAAAGTTTCATATAAAGAAATCTTAGAAATCTAGCAAAAACAGATAAAATGTAAGAAGCACTCAATATTGATGAAGCAAAAGATGAACTATATCCAAAGCACATACCAGCATAGTATCGCATAAGCCGTGCCAACATTGGAACTTCAATTTTGGCGGCCTGTTCATAAGGCTTTCCATTGTCCCAAGTCTCAAGTGCAGCAAGTTCATCATTGTGCTGTTCAATCAAATCAGCAAAGCGCAAAAGTACCCGTTGCCTTTCCTGGATATTATTTAAAATTTAAAGAAAAAAAAATCAATTGTATGGTTTGTAGACAGTGATGTTTTCCTTCGACATCAAATTAAAAGTGAAAAATAGGAAGAACAATAAGGAATAGTTACATAAGCAGTCATCCTTGGCCATGGTCCTTCATCAAATGCCTTGCGAGCAACAGCAACTGCTCGATTTACATCCTCAGCATCACCTTCAGCAACATTAGCAATCACTTCCCCTGTCCTAGGATCCAATGTCTGAAAAGTTTTCCCTGAGGCCAAACGTAGCCATAGCATAAACTTCAGCACACATCAGAATAACAATATAATGTGTCTGAGGATACCATATTGCCAAAAATTTTAGATTTAGTATATTGCAATGCATGGATAATTATTTATTTTTTTATTTTTTAATTAGTAGTATATATACATGCATCCAATTGGTTTTGAATCGGCAAGTTTACCATTTCATTCAGAACTCATTAACATTGGAAAGTCCTACCTGATACTGCATCCACAAATTGTCCACCAATCAAAAGCTGGGTATAATTTACTTTAACTGATGGATTAATTGGATCTTCAGCAGCAGCAGCAGCAGCAGCAGTGCTATATTTATATATTCCTCTGCTCAAGTTAGAAGTATTCCTACCTGAAAATACAAAATAAAATTCAACCAATAAAAGAGCATTATTACCAAACCCAAAACCAAGGAACAATATCAGAGAACATTTCTAAATTCCCAAGTTCATTTATTTTTAAAATTTGATTTATTTTTTTCTAAGAGCTTTACATATCCTGATGTTTATGGCGACGTCCAAATTCGAATCCGCAACCCAACTATTGAATTATAAAAAATAAAAAATAAATTGATTTCAATTAATTTTTGGAAAATTTCTGATGGATTAGGAAAAAATCAAACCCAGTACAGAATCTAATTCATTGCACTTGGTACATTATTGGGACCATTACTATTCTAAGAATACATCCAAGAACAGAGGAGACATTTTGCAAAAATACAAGTACAATGTCATTTTCAATATACAATCAAGAACGTCAAAAGTAAACAAAGACTAGTTGTTGATGTTGACAACTTACCCATCAGAGCAAGAAATATACGTACAACAATGTTTGTTTATTTATTTAAAAAAAAACTATCACAGTGAATATATTTAGCTGTCACGTCAAAACCTTGTAGAAATGTTCAAAACTTCATTCTCATTTTGACACCACTCCTCACTTTAGCTTTCGTCTGAATAATTATCTTATTCAAACACATAAATATATTGAATTTAAAATTAGTAAAATTATCAGACTAAATAAATTTTCTTTTTCTTTTTCTTTTTCTTTTTGTGAACTAATAAATCCCATTATTTGAATTAGAAATCCAAAAAAAAAAGAAAAAAAGAATGAAAGCATTATGTTCAATTACAACCCTTTTCTTTTGGAAGAGGAATTAAGAATTAAAAAAGAAAATCAGATCCGATTGGAGTAGTTTCCATTTTTGTTCAATTACATCTTTCTGGTCAACCAAACACAGCTATAACTATGATCCGATCAAAACATCATAAGAAAACACCAAACCTTAAAAAAAGAACTCGATCCTAACCCCCAAAACATAGAATATCAGAATCAAACAACAACCAAAACAAATCCAAAAGAACTTAAAAGACAAAAGTTTAAGGTACGGTTTACCTCTAGAAAACAGAGTAGCAGAAGAAGAAGCAGAGAAAGAACGAGAAAGCAGTGAAGAGATCCTCCGAGAAGCCATGGTTCTCAAAACAAGACACTCACAGCACTTACTTTATGTCTCTCACTTGGATAGATAGTTTCGAAAGAACCAAACTCAGTCTATATAATGGCCTTTCACTTCAAAGTTTTGCACCGAGGAATGATTCTCGTTGATTTTATTTTATTTTATTATCTTTGAATATTATTACTATTATTTTAATCTTATTATTATTGTTATTTTCAATTGTGATGTAAGAGATGACAAGTGTGACGCGTTACATACGTGCCTCCAACCAACAAGTTGGAAAAGCAAAAGCAAATCCATTTCTATAATATTGGAACTTACTTTATTGGGAAGTGGGAACCGCTCATAAAATGCCTTATCAAATGTCTATTTTAGTATAAAAATTTATTTATAAAAAAATTTCACTTTTTAAAATTTTTTTATTTTACACTGCATTTTAATAAAATTCAAATTTTTCTTTTTTTTAATTATTTAACAACCATTATTTATTTTCTTTTTGTATATTTGGTATACGAAAAAAAAATTTAGATATAAAATGAATAATATTAGCATAAATTTATACAACTACTATAATAAATTTGTAAATTTATACATTAATGTCAATTATTTTTAGATAATATTATGTAAATTTTACATCTTTTTTATTATACACTCACATATGTGAGTACTCAAATGGCATTGGTTTAACGACTATTTTTAGAAATTTTTTATAAGAAAAAAATTGATTTTTTGATTGCTTTTTACTTTTCTCTTAAAAGTGGTATTAAAAAATTCTTAAAATTGTCCAATAAGAAATGTTAAGAAACCTAATTAGACCTTCTTTATTTGTACTCTTTTTCTAAGTTTATTTTTTTTATCAATATAATATAATTATAATCGTTGAATACCTATTCAAAAATAAATAAGATAAAAGAAAAAACTCGCCCACGTAAAGACATATCCACTAGAATTCTTAGGATGACTATGTGATAGACTTCCAAAGTTATTTTTATTTTTTATTTTAAATAAATGAAGTTGATTTTTTGCCACCTTATTAATAAATTAAAGGAAAAGTTAAGGGATGCATTAAGAATATTGGTTTAAGAAATATTTTTAAAAACTTTTTAAGAGAAAAGAAAAATAAAATAAAAGTTTTGACATCTTTTTATAATTCTCATTAAAGTAGTATGATTTTTTTTTATAAATGATTCATTAACAAATGTCCTAAAAATACATTACACATGTTAACCGGACCCTATAAATAGATACTAAGCTAAACTTATGATACTAAAAACTCTAAAGGACTCTAATCCACAAATTATATTAGGTATACCGGAGGATTGCTAAAGTAATCCTCCTAGTTTTTCTAATTAATAAAACATTGTCATTTATATAAATGTGACATCACCTAGTAATTTTAATTTTTAATTATTGTGTTTATTAAAAATTAGGCTCACCCATTTGCACAAATAGCATTATTTCATTGACTAAGAAGACTACTTCAACAACATTTTCAATGGACCTAATAATTTTTCTTCATCCACGTGAACATCTTTCTTAAGAATCTACACATGGAATTGCCATAAAAAAAAATGACGTGGAATTTCGTGTATGGTATGATTTTCCAATTCTAATTAAGGTTTGTTTTAACAATGCGTGCAGGATATGAATTTCCCACTCTTAAGGTGGGGTATTGGATAAGAGTAGATTTATTGTCAACTATCCGATCCTATCCAAATTATGGTGTGAGTAAAAGACAATTTTAATAAATTCTAATTTAGAGCTTTGACTTATAATTGCTTTTTAGGCAATCAAAATCACTTGTTTCACCCCCCTCAAAAAAAATCAGTTGTTTCACTTTTGGGTAATTAGAAATTAAATCATAGTGTTGCCCATAATGTCTCAATTCAATTGGAAAAAAAAAAGGTAATTTATTGCCAATTAAACAGAAAAATTATTTACTCTCACTAGAGGAGTTTTCTATTAAACTCAAAGACAATTTTGGTAATTGAATTAAGTGGTCTTGATGTAAGATTATGTAAGAGTTTTTTTTTTTTTTTAAATGGTAGAATCTAATCTAACTGTATACGTGTATGATGTCCTCTTCTAAAAACTTGATCCCCGCCTTTACTCTCTACACTTTATAAATATTTATATTTATAAAATGACCATTGCATTAAAAAATAGTAGTCCTTGTCTAAAAGTTCAAATGTTAATAATTTTTACGGAAAAGAATTGAACGGATTTTTGGTGTGCTAACTGCTCAAACTCACAGTACACTCTGTGCGTCTCTCACTTTGATAGATAGTTTCGAACCAAACTCAGTCTACTTAATGGCCTTGACTTCAAAGTTTTTTTTTTTGGTTAAGGGCCTTGACTTCAAAGTTTTGCCCCCAAGAATGATTCTCGTTGATTTTATTATATTATCTTTGAATATTATTTCTATTATTTTAATCTTATTATTATTGTTATTTTCAATTGTGTTGAAAGAGATGACAAGTGTGACGCATAAGAAACGTGCCTCCAAGCACCCAGTTGCAAAAGCAAAAGCAATTCTATATATATATATATATATATATATATATATATATATATATATTTTGAGAATTCAAAAGCAACTCTATATTCAAGAGGATTTTGTAATATGCAGATGCATTGGCTAAGCTTGGTACTAATATACAAGAGGATTTTGTAATATGGGATATAGCCCCTTCCAATGTAATCTCTGGTTTTGTATTATCTGACTCTGCTGGGGAGCTATTTTGTAGACATGTAAACACCAGTTTAGCCATTTTGGCTTAATTTTATATAAATATTCTAGTTAACCAAAAAAAAAAAAAAAAAATTGCTATAATATTGGAACTTTCTTTACTGGGAAGTGGGAACCGTTCATAAATGCCTTCTCTAATGTTTATTTTAGAATAAAAAATTAATTTTTATTAAAAATTCACTTTTTAAAATTTCATTTTACACTGAATTTTAATAAAATATAAATTTTTTCTTAATCTTTTAATTGTTTAACGATCATTATTAATTCTATTTTTTCATGTGTGGTATATGTAGAAATAAAAAATAAAAATGCAAAATAAATAGTGTTAGTATAAATTTATACAATTTATATAATTATTGTAAAATTATATAAATTTTAGATTTTTTTTTATTATACACCCACTTATGTGAGTGCTCAAATGACATTAGTTTAACAATTATTTTTAGAAAGTTTTTATAAAAAAAAATAAAATTTTGACTGCTTTTTACGCTTTTCATAAAAGTTATATTAAAAAGTTATTAAAATTGTCCTTTAACAAATGTTAAGAAACCTAATTACACCATCTTTATTTGTACTCTTTTTTTAAGTTTATTTTTGTTATCAATATAATATATAAGCATTGAATACCTATTCAAAAATAAATAAGATAAAAAAAAAAAACTCATCCAATTAAAAACATATCCACTAGAATTCTTAGGATGACCATGTGATTGACTTCCAAAATTCTTCTTATTTTTTATTTTAAATAAATGAAGTTGATTTTTTGCCACCTTCTTAATAATTTAAAGAAAAAGTTAACCAATGCACAAAGAATATTGGTTTAAGAAATATTTTTAGAAACTTTTTACAAGAAAAGAAAAAAAAAATTTTTAACAACTTTTTATAATTCTCATTAATTAAAGTGGTATGATTCTTTTTGTAAATGATTTATTAAAAAATTTCCTAAGAATACATTATACATGTTAACCGGACCCTATAAATATATGCTAAACTAAACTTATGACACTAAAAACTTTAAAGAACCCTAATCCACGAAAAATTATTAGATCCACTGGAAGATTACCGAAGTGATCCTCCTGGTCTTTGTAACTAATAAAACATTGTCATTTATGTAAATGTGACATCATCTAGTAGTTTTAAATTTTAATTCTTGTGTTGATTAAAAATCTGACTCACACATTTGCATAAATGACATTATTTCATTGATTAGAAAGACTACTTCAACAATACTCCCAATAGATCTAATAATTTCTCCTCATCCATGTGAACATCTTTTTTGAGAATCCACGTCAACATCTAATTTAAATAAAGAGAGGTGTTACGTTTACAATTTTTTACAACAAATAGATAATTAGTTGTTATTGGTTCAAATTTGAACCTAATACTAAGATTACTTTGTTGCCTCAATAATAACAACCCGTAACAACTTGTTACTTAGGATTTGTTGTAAAAATATTGTGAAAATATTATGGACATATCATTTCTCTTAATTGCATAAGTTGTAATAATAATGTCACTAAAATGATGTGAAATTCCCATCCAAAAAGAAAAATGAAATGGAGTTCCCATAAAAAAAAAAATGACGTGGAATTTCGTGTAGGATATGATTTTCCTATTCTAGTCCAGGTTTGTTTTAGCAATGCGTGTAGGTTATGATTTTCCCATTCTTAAGGTGGGTTTCTGGATAAGGGTAGATTTTTGTTCAACTATCCTATCCTATCCGAATAATGGTGTGAATGAAAGACATTAATAATTTCTAATTTAGAGTTTTGACCTATTATAGCTTTTTAGGCAATCAAAATCACTTGTTTCAATTTCGGGTAATTAGAAATTAAATCATAGTGTTGCCCATAATGTCTCATTTCGATTGGAAAAAAAAGGTCATTTATTGCCAATTAAATAGAAAAATTATTTACTCTTACAAGAGGAGATTTCTATTAAACTTAAAAACAATTTTGGTAATTGAATTAACTGGTATTGATGTAAGTTTATGTACAAGTTCAAATGTTAATAATTTGTAAGAAAAAGAATTGAAACAGATTTTTCGTGTACTAATTGCTAAGAATCATTATGTATCTTCCAGCTCTATTACGTAATTGTAATGTTGTACAATATCGTTGACTTGTAGGAAAATTGTAAAATAATTGAATTGAGTTGTGAGATTAAATCTTATCACATGGAATGATTACAGGAAAATTTAATAAGGAATCATTATTTCTTCCAATGTGATTAATTTCATATAGGAATATGAGATACGATCATCCCTTTCTCCTGGAAATAGGAGATGCTATCAGCTACCTTATTATGTGAAAACATATCTTTGAAGGCAATGGACTCAGGGGTGGCAACTTTTATCCATATTTATGAGTCCACCTATTATCCACCTAATTTAGAAAAGTCTTAACACTGCTCATTTGAATATTTGAGTTAAATGAGTAAAGATCCATTAGGTTATTTAATTGTATAGGTCTTAATGGATAAACCCACTAATACCCATCTAAAATTTAAATAAACAACATTAAATCTAAAAATTTCTAGAAAATAACCAAAATACCCCAAAACCTTAAAATTACCAAAATACCTCCAAAACCCAAAAAATTGACCAAAATACTCCCGAAACCCAAAAAATGACCAAAATACTCTTGAAACCTAAAAATGACCAAAATACCCCCTAATACCCTTGAAACCTAAAAATGTCCAAAATACCCCTTAAACTTAGAAAATGATCGAAATACCCTGAAACCTAAAAAATGACTAAGATACCCCCGAAACCTAAAAAATGAACAATATACCCCCTCCCTAAAAATCTATAAAAAGACCAAAATATCCCCAAAACCTAAAAGAAAATTACCAAAATACACCCTAAACCTAAAAAATTACCAAAATACCCCCTAAAGCTAAAAAATGACCGAAATATCTCTAAAACCTAAAAAATAACCGAAATACTCCCAAAACCTAAAAAAACTACCAAAATAAACTGAAACCTAAAAAATGATCGAAATACCCCAAAACCTAAAAAATGACCAAAATGACCAAAATAACCTTAAATACCTAAAATGACACAAATACCCCTACACTTCTAAAATTACCAATATATCCTTGGACATCCAAAATTATCCCTAAAATCTCTAAAATGAGCAAAATATCTCCAAAATCTCTAAAGTGAGAAAATACCCATGACACCTCTAAAATAACCAAAATACCCCTGATATCTCTAAAATTACCAAATATGCTCAAAAACTACTAAAATGACCTAAATATCCCCAAAATCTCTAAAATGAGTAAAATACCAATGAAACCTCTAAAAAGACCAAAATGCCCCTAATATCTCTAAAATCACCAAATATGCTTAAAACCCACTAAAATGACCAAAAAACCTCCAAATTCTCTAAAATGAGCAAAATACCCCCCCAAAACATCTAAAATGTCCAAAATATCCCCAAAACCTAAAAAATTACAAAAATACCCCCAAAACTCATAAAATGACCAAAGTACCCCCAAAACCCAAAAAATGACCAAAGTACCCCCAAAACCCAAAAAATGACCAAAGTTGTCACAGGACCACCTTGACCTAAAAAAATAATAATTATATATAAATTTTAAAAAATTTATAATTTTTTACATTAAAAATATTTTGACACCCTAAATTTTTTAAGCCCGACATAATTAAACTTTCGAACAAAATTTGGCAACGAATATGGTTATAAACGAAGGCTACAACTCCACTTATTTTTTATTTATTTATTATTGAGTGTGAATTTTGACAAATTTACCATTGATTACATTTTTTTTCTTATGTCCTTCATATTTGCAAAATTTCAATAAGATCAAAGATCAATAGTTATGACATCAATTAAATGTTTAAATTTCAAATTTTTGTAGTCTAAAATTATACATAAAAAATAAGTTTATGAATTGAATAATAAATAACATCCGATTAAAATTTGACATGTGTTTTAAAAAATATATAGAACATGCAATTCAACGGGTAAATTTTCAAAATATGTAACCAAGTTAATTTGTTTAGTGAGTGTTGTAGCATTAGGTTACAATTAAGTTTGTAACCAAACTTTGTACTTAAACTTTTGTCTTCTTAACAATATATTAGATTCTTACCAAAAAAAAAAAAAAATGAAAAGCATAAGAAAATTTTTATTGAACTAAAATTTTGAAAAAGATGTAGTTTGTAGTATTGATGATGAAAATATCATGCAATAATTTCAAAAAAAGAAAACAAGCAGAAGGTAATTGTAAGATTTTATGTATTTACATGTAGCAATTGTAAGATTTTTCTTTTTCTTTTTTGCCAATATGCATATGAAGTTCTTTATATATATATATATATATATATAATTTTGTATTATTTAAGTTTCATAAAAATTCTTATAGCCACCACTAGGGGTGGACTCAATAAATTTGTAAGACATACGGTAAATTCAAAAATCTCTTGCCCATCCACTACACTATACAAATATTACTTTGTCCGGATATCTTATCCATTTCTCCAAGTTGCTTCAATAAATATGCACATGGTCTATTGAACAAGCAATAGCTTATTCCACTATGATCAAGTCACATGAGAAATAATAAGGATTATTAATATTACTACTTTTTTTTTTTGAGAAATTAATATTACTACTTAGTCCCATTAAAGTGGGTTTAATATGATTGATAGCAGATCCTACCAATCTGGCACAATAATTTAGACCCAAAAAGAAATCTGGCACCATAGCCCAGGGCTTCAACAAACTTATTATAATGCAGTCCATTGAATAAGCAAAATATTTTCCCTTTTTTTATATGATCACATGGGAAATAATTAGGATTATTTATATTATCACTTCGTCCCACGAAACTGATGAAAGTTGGGACAAATATGATTTAAACGAAATCCTTCAATATAACCTGTAAAATCTTCATTATTTAAAGTCAATCTTATCATCTATCAATATCGTTACAGGCCTAGTTGAGATCCTATGAAAGATTTAATGCCCCTAAACATAATTTTCTCCATCTTGATAACAAAACCCTCCCTTGATATATTTGAACCTCTTATCTTTTCTATCAAAAAGAAAAAAAAAATCTCTGATCTTCAAATAAAATTATTAAAATTCACAAATTTACCAACGAGCTAAAAGAAATATGGAAAAAGCACCAGAAACCGGATAAATTTACTATTTGAAATTATCCTTTTCAACAAATTATCTCTTATGACCAATAAAAAGGTATATATTGCTCTTGTTTCATCATTGTTTCCCTGACCTAACAAAACAAAACAAATCAGAGGCACAAAAGAAATTAGGATAGTAAAAGTTTCCTACTTTGCATGATCCATCCTATTATGCCTTACCCTAAAAAGGTCATTGGGGGAAGGGGTGACGAGTTTGGCTCACTCTGCCTTGTCCTATACTATCTCGTGTGTGTGTATATATATATATATATATATATATATATAGTACCTTTTTTACACATTTTATTTACAATATTTTGTTTTACATATTCTTTTACTATCCACTAAAATGCTTACTTTTTCTTTCTCTTAGCATCCTCACGATTGTCCCTCCCATTTTTCTTTCATCTCTATCTAATTAATGTCAAAACCAACTCACCAGGGAAGGAAATATACCTCAAGCCTGCCCCAACCCACCCTGTTCTTGCCCCGAAGACAGGATGCAACCTACTTGATATGACCTCAACCTACATAATGTGACCATTGCCAAGATAATATCAAAATTTTGGATTAGGATATCATTTCAAGGATTTTTTTATAATAGGTAAGTTAGAATTTGAATGTTAAGACCCAAATCCATGGAACATGAATTTAGATGCATGACTAACTTGCTGATCTTACATAACTTTTTTAGAAAACTTACATTGAAACTCAATTATTTACGGGAAATAGTTTAATTTAGAAATCATCTTTTAAATGAGATTTGGACATTCAAAACATTATTTAAAATTCAAAGTTTCTCTTTAAAGCATTGTCTAAAAGTCGAAATTTCTCTTTCAATGATGTAAAATTAATGCTTCCAATAAACTTTAGAAAAAGTAAGCTTTAAAAACATAACTTTTGACAACCTTTAACTTCTAAGAACCTAAAGAACAAAACTTGTGCATATTATGCATAATTACTTACAGCACTTGAGTCACTCTGAAAGTCTGGCTGAAACACCCTCTAAGTAGTCTTAAAACACTCTTAAATAAGACCTATAATCAACCACGGGAATTACTTAATATCCTCCACAAAATAAAAAGCTTATCAAATTATACAAATTGCCTCACCAAGATTATACTTTGTTGAGCTAATTAATAACACTAATGCAAGGAATCTATACCCAAAATGTTTCCTTGAATTTATCAAACCTTAGAGGCGGTAACCAATATATTATAAACTCAACATTTGATATATTCCCCAATGGAAAGTAAACCCTTATACATTATTTAAGCTTTATAATCTTGACTTTTGTTCTAGAATACAAGCTGTAGGGACCCAAGGATTTAATATACATCGATATATATAACCCAAAGAAATGTAAAAGCCATGCACATAATCAAACTATGTAACCCGTGGCTTTACTCTAGCAAGTTTTGTAATCCATGGCTTTATCTAGATAGCATACAGTAGCTTTGTTCTTAAATGTAATTTGTGGCTTTATAATCCCAAAGTTTAAAAAAAAAAAAAAAAAGGTTAGGCCCATCTAATCTATATACCCACCAGGAAAACATAAAAGCCATGTTGTTCTTGAATTAGGATTTGCAATCTAGGAGTTTATATATATATATATATATATAACCCAAAGAAGAATGTAAAATCATCTACACGAATTAAGATTTATGGTGTAAACAATCCCCTTTTAAACAATCTACCCATCACTATTGATTCCATGATAAGGTTCTAACTTTTTAATTATTTGATTCTAACAAATGAGAAATCATACCTGGAATTCTTTGGTTGCCTCTTTAATGAACTCCAAGGAAATATACACTTTCTAGCCTCCTTAGTGATGAAACCCTTCTTATGAAAACCCTATTATATCTTTTCCTCCATCTTATATTTTAACACATCAGAGATATGGGCTTGGTGGGGTTGTGGGCTGGAGTTTAAAGCCCACTTGAGCTTATCTCTTTAATTTCCAAGAAGCCCATAAAACATCTTCCTCTTTTATTTATTATTTTAATTGCCGCACTAATTGTATGCACTAAAACTTTAATTTTCTCATCTATTTGTAGCACTACAAAATTGTCTTCTCCCATCTTACTGTGTACACACGTATAATGCCTCAACTCTATATTAAAAATGATAAGGTACAGTGATAATCATAAAAAACAAAATTGGGGTATTACATTGAAACCTATGATATCAATTCCTTTAAAAATTGATCTTTTTTTTTTTTTTTTTTTTTTGGAGAATCAAATATTTTGCTTTTTATTTAACTAGTTGGTAGATCAGCTAATAACAAGTTGGAAATGTTCAAAGGAACAGTCTCCATCCAAACTTCTTATGGACTACAAAATCTAGCTCTCTTAGCTAAGGTATGTGCTACTACGTTGCATTGCCTATGAACATGAGGGAAAGATGAGCTCCTAATGGAGATTACATAAGATAGCGTACCTTTGATTAAATGTCCTATAGCAGAATTCATCCTATCCTCATTTCTTAGAGCCAAGATAATGGACTGGGAATCTCCCTCCAAAATTGACTCTGTAATGCCAATTTCCTGCACAAATCTGGTTGCACGACGGGCTGCAAGAGCTTCCATAGCTTCAACCGAGGATGGGAGGGGAATTTTTTTAGATAAGGATGCCATTACTTCTCCAGCTGAGTTTCTGATCACCACCCTTATTCCTGCTTCACCTATCTCTTCAAACACTGGTCTGTCAAAATTTGTTTTATACCTGCCAAGTAGAGGAGGGTGCCATCTAGTACTTGGTCGAGGTTGTTTCTTTTGAGTGATGCTATTCCTAGACCTGTAGGTTACGAGATACTGATGAGCTTTCGCTGCAATTTTTGGGAGGGGCAGAACCAGTTTGTTGAGCTGTGCCTTATTTCTCCTACACCAGATGGACCAAGTAGTTGTGGCGAAGAGGTCTAGGAACTAACGTTTGCCTTGAATCATTGCGACAAGATTAGAGAAGGATCCTCGTATAACTCGGGATCTGTCCACCCAACTAAACTTCGTACTCCATACCTAATATAGAAACTCACATTCCTACAAGGCGTGTGAGATGGTTTTAGGTTCCTTTGCACATAATTGACATGTATCTTCCTCAAGGATTCTTCGTTTCACCAAGTTTGTTTTCGTGGGCAAAGCATCTGAACAGGCTCTCCATAGAAAGTGTTTAATTTTTTAGGGAGTGAACATCTTCCATATGACCTTCCATACTGATTTGCTGATTCCACGAGTTGTATGACTAGCTTCTTCATTTATACATTCCTTACTCAGCATTTTATACCTCGATTTTACTATATATTCGCCATAGATGTCTAGAGGCCAAACAAGAAAATCATTTTGGGGTAGGGAGCTCAACGGGATAACCTTAATAATCTTGGCTTCATTAGGGGTAAAAGAAGAATCAATTAGATTATGCTTCCATTCCCTCGTATGTTGGTCAATAAGCACATCAACTGTGTTGTTATCAGGTAGGGAATTATTTGGAGCAATAACTCACCTTTCATTGTTATCCACCAACCATGAGTCACCAAAAATTCTGATCTTACGTCCATCTCCTACACGCCATACTCCACCTTGAGATATGACTTTCCTTGCCTTCAAAATACTTTTCCATGCATATGAGCCTGAATTTTGCTTTTCCTCAAATATTGATCCATTAGGAAAATACTTCGTCTTGAACACCTTGTAAAAGAGGGAATTTGTATCATGTATCAATCGCCACACCTGTTTTACCAACATTGCCTCGTTGAATCTGCACAAATCTTTGAAACCCATCACACCTCCACTTTTTGGCTTGCATAGTACCTCCCATTTTCTCCAATGGATTTTCCTCCTATCTCCAAGTTGTCCCCACCAAAATTTCCTCGTCATTGCTTCAATATCTTTGGATAACCCCACCGGTAATTTGAAACAACTCATGACAAAGGTGGGTGTGGCTTGGACCACCGATTTGGGGAGAATCTCCTTACTCGCCTGAGATAATAACTTCTCCTTCCATCCTTGTATTTTTCCCCATACTCGATCCTTGATGAAATTCAAACTTGCTCTTTTATTTTTCCCCACTACCGCCGGCAACCTTAAGTACTTCTCATATTCCTTAACTTTAAGGACACCAAGAACTTCTTGGATAGAGTTTTTTGTGGCAGTAGATACATTTGTACTAAAGAACAGAGTAGTTTTGGATTTATTGACTTACTGCCCTAAGGCCACTCATACCTCTTCAAAATATTTTGAATGTTTTGAATATCTCCCATCTGAGCTCTACAAAAGAGCAAGCTACCATCTGCAAAAAATAGTTGAGAAATTTTTGGGCCTCCTTTACATAGAGAGAACCTTCTAATTTTTTTCTCTTGCACAGCGTGTCTAATAAGACATGTTAGCCCTTTCAAACACAATAGAAATAAGTAGGGAGATATTGGGTCACCTTGTCTAATACCTCTTGTGGGGATGATATTTCCGTTGGGTTCGCTATTCACAAGAATTGAATATGTCACCGTGCTTATACAAGCTGAGATGAGATTAATCCATTTCCTGTGCAAGCCCATATTCCCCATTAATTTGAGAAGAAAATCTCATTCTACTCCGTCATGCGCTTTGCTCATGTCCAGCTTCATGGTCATGAAACCCATTTTGCCTTTTCTCCTCTTTTTCATATGGTGGAAAGTCTCAAACGCAACAAGAATATTATCAATAATAGCCTTGTCTATTTGGAAGGCACTTTGTGACTCAAATTATTTCAGGTAGGATCTCCTTCAACTGGTTTTTCAAGACTTTTGAGATCAACTTGTATAGGATGTTGCATAGAGCTATTGGGCGGAATTCAATCACATGCTCTGGACTCTTAACCTTGGGAATAAGTGTGATATATGTGTGGTTTAAGCTTGCTTGGATCACCCCTGAATTCAGACAAGAGATAATAGCTTTGGCCACATCATCCCCAATACTCTCCCAAAAATGTTGGTAGAATATGGGGGGCATGCCATCTGGACCTGGTGCTTTTATAGGGGCCATTTGCTGGAGTACAATATCAACCTCAGCTTTTGAAAATTCAGCGGACAACATATTGTTCATTTCATTAGTGACCACTTGTGGAACAAACTGAAAGACAAAGTCTATTTCACATGGGTTAGATGTAGTGAATAAAAATTGATAATAATTAGTAATAATATTAGCTACATTATTTTCTCCAAAACACATTTCACCCATCTGATTTTAGAGGCCATCAATTTGATTTCGCCGTAATCTTTGCGAAGCTTTCCTATGGAAGAAAGCCGTGTTCTTATTGACCGATATGATCCAATGGGCTTTTGAGCGTTGCTGCCATAGTTTTTCTTCATTGGCCAACAGTTCTGTGATCTCCTTTTTGAGAATAAAGACACTCTCGTAGGAAAGCTTCAGATTCTACCTTCTTCAGTGCTTTTCTTTTGTCATTCAAGGCTTTTGTTATATTTCCAAAATTGACTTTACTCCAATGTTGAAGTTGGTTCTTGCATCTGTCCACCTTCGCCACAACATCTTCCATATAGCAACCTGTGTTCGTGCTAGGCCAAGCCGATTTAACTACATCATGACATCCACTTTCACTCAACCATACTTGCTTAAACCGCCATGGCTTTTGTTTACGGTCTAGAATTCCTTTAGGGCGAACAATAATCGGTTTATGGTCTGAGGTTCCACATTCCAAATGGCATAACTTGGAAGCTGGAAACATTGTTAACCAAGCACTAGTGCCCACAACTCTATCAAGCCTTTCCTAAACTGTATAGCCATCGGGGTAATGTTTACTCCATGTGAATTTATTTCCCACGAATTCGAGATCATCAAAGCCGCACTCCTCAAGCATGTCTCAAAATTCTTGCATCTGTCTGTATGGTCTCAGTCTTCCACCGGTCGTCTCATGAGCTCTTGTAATCTCATTAAAATCTCCTGCGTAAATCCAAGGCAGAGAAAATTTTAGGAGTAATTGTCGGAGGCAACTCCATGATCAGTGATGATTTTGAGTCTCTGGTGCACCGTAAAACCTTGTAAAGTGCCATGAATTCTCTATTCCCATATTGAAAATCGCATTGATAAAATTTGGTGAAGAGTTGACCACCGTTAAGTCTATGTCCTACTTCCAGAACAGAACTAATCCACCACCACACTGGATTCTGGACACTCCAAACTTATGCCCCATTTGTAATTTATAGCAAATACTGTCAAGCCTAGCTTCTTCTAGCCACATTTTGGCCAAGAACATGACTACAAGATCTTGTGCCTGGATAAGTCTTCGAGCTCCTGAACTGTACGTGGGTTCCCAAGCCCACGACAGTTCCAACATAGAAGACTCATGGCTGTTGGCGGGGCTGTTTGACAACCTCTACCAATATACCATTAATTTCAGAAACATCTTGAGATGCCAGATGATGTTTTGAGGGACCTTCAGTTTGAAAGTAGTTAGGGGAGGAGTGGCATTTTTTTGTAAGAGGGATATCTTGGGATGGGTTCTGGGTAGGTGATTTTCGAGGTATGCGTTTCCAGGTTGCTGTTTGAGGCTGAGTGTTTGAGGTGGGATCCTGATGGAGGTTAGGGGTATCGTATGGATTGGTTTGGGTCACATTGGAGTGAGGATTTGGGTTATTAGGGGCACGTGTTATGGGAGTGATAAACACATGAGGCTCATTGACTTTCAGAGTAATTTCAGGAATGTACATTTCCTTACTCTCAGAGTTATTTGCATGTTTTACGTTTCCCGAATCATTTGAACGACTACAATCTTGGTAAGCCTTATTAATTCCTTCCCTTCTTGACTCTTTTTCCTTATTCGATCCCTAATTAAGTGGAGGTGTATTTGTAATTGATTTGCATTCAAACTCGTTATTGAATGCTCCCCAACACCACTGGTTTCCATATTAGGATTTGATTTCTCCGACGAAGATTCCTTAGTTGGTTTCATCGTGCTTACCTTTGTGCTAGAGAATATGCCTGCAACAGAGACAACACATTTCCTAGATAGGAAGAAAAGAGGAGCTCTCAAGTTGGGGCCAAATTGTTTTAAATCATCAGACAAACTCCCTTCGCTGTTTATCCAGATGGCACAATCTTTGTCGTCGTGGGTAAGACACGTGCACCAATAGTATAGGTTAGGTAACCTCTCATACTTAAACGTCACCCAGAATTGACTACCATCTTCGCATGTGACTACTAGACCCCTACACAAGGGTTAGTTGACATCGATAGATACTCGAATTCTCATGAAGCCACCCCCATCACATTCCACCTCGTCTATTTGTTCACACACTTCTCCAATGACTTCACACAGTTTTTTTGTGACCTCCACATTCATAAATCTGACGGGAATGTTATTGAGCTGAACCCAAAAACATACCTTGTCAAAAACATACCTTGTCAAAAACAAGGTTACAGATTAGCACCTCCCCATTGTAGTGTTGAAATAAAACTAGGTGATTATCAAAGCTCCGTGGTTCACCACTGATCACCTTATCTGCCTCGGATTTGTTGTCAAAGATGAAAAGTAAAATATGACCACCCACAGATTTTACCTTAAAACTATTTCGAGACCGCCACAATGACTTGAAGGTTTTGATCACTGCATCGACACTCAGTGCTCTTTTTGTCAGAAATTTTGCTACAAGAACAAAGTTGTTGGACTGGTAGATATTGGAAAGCAAGAAACCAGGACCCTCTTTCTCAGAGAGAGAAAGACAGTTCCATTCTGATGTAAGTGACTCCATAGTGTAGGCAAATTGAGGCTAAGAAAGATAGGACACACTTTGTTTCCCCAACTCCAAGAAGAAAGAAACCATAAGCCCTAGAGATAACGTTATTATCTCAGGGAAACACCAACACCTTTCCAAGAAAGGGAGTTTAATTCTACAGCCTAAGAGAGGTGGAGAAGGGACTTCAATTGATTTATTTTTTATGTACACAAGATTCAAATCCTATTATCCTTGAATAGAAAAGCCTAATGTATCAAACGGAATAATAAAAAAATTATTTTCCATGCTACATTAATGGCCAACTAAGCCTCCACATCAAATTAGAAAATAAAACCCAAAATGAAAATAAGTAATTCTAAGTTTTGTACTTCGCCTACATTGTCCACTTCACCAACCTCCAGAAATTTCAGAACTTTATAGTGCTACACAATGGGGGTTGATTTTTACTGTAATATCAACGGATTTGAAGTCTTAGATGACTTGGGTATTGGTCTTACCAGTAAGATTGATTCATATAATCTTTGGATAAAATATTTTCCTATCAAGAGATAGATATAGAGAGTAGGGTTTGGTTTGGACTTCGGAGGAAAGGTCATGGAGACCTCTCGGTGAGTCTAGATTTGAAGCTAGGGAGAAGAGATGGAGATGGAGATGTAGAGAGAAAGTTTTAGGGGTCTTACCCATGATTTTTTTTTTTTTTTTTTTAATCTGAAGTGGCAGTACAATAAATTGTTGATGTGGCGTGTAAAATTATTTATTAACACATCAGTTTTTTCATCAAAGAGATAAACAGAAAGATAGATGTTATGTCCATAACATTTTTACAACAAATCACATGTGGTTAGTTGTTATTGGTTCAAATTTGAACCTAACACTAAGATTACTTTCTTGCCCCAACAATAACAACCAGTAACAACCTGCCACTTAGGATTTGTTGTAAAAATGTTATGAAAATGTTGTGGACATATCATTTCTCAAAAGGAAAAGACCAAATTGAAACATAGAAAATGTTAGAGACTAAATTGAGATATGATGTAAAAGATAATGACCAACTTTGTAATCTTATTTTAAATAACTTAGGGTTCGTTTGGTAATATTGTTCTAATAATGTTGTTTGTATTTTTTTGGAAATACGTGTGGGAGAAATACGTGTAATGTTGTTTAAATACTGAAAACTGTTGTTATAGTTACACTACCAAACAACCCCCTAATCTCTTGGCTTCCATCCATCCGAGTGACTTCACTAACCTTATTTCAAGTTTTTTGCAAGTTTCGAAGGACTACAGAGTTGAGATTTTCATTCTCATAGCTTGGTTATTGTGGAATTGAAGGAATGAGGTCTGTCTAGGCCGCCCAACTCATCCTTTGGGCTATATCCTCTCGGTTGTAGGTGGTATGCTCTAGGATTTCCTAAATGCAAAAGTTGCCATGCCTGTTGCAGTTCAGATTCCCATCTTGCATCAATGGCGCCCACCTAACGATCCTCAGTCCAAAGCAAATTTTGACGGTGCTATTTTTAATAGCATCAATGCAGCTAGAATTGGAGTGGTTTTTTGAGATTTTAGAGGTGATGTTGTTGGTGCTCTCTCTATGCGTATTCCGCTCTATGAAACACGGGTGCGTTTCTTGATTCGGGTGTAGAGTGCGGCGATTAAAAAAATTATTGAAAATATTTTTTTATTTATATTTTATATATTGCTAAGCATGCTTTTTTTATATAATAATAATAGAAAACTCATATAATAATAATAATAATAATAATAATAATAATAATAATAATAATAATAATAATAATAATAATAATAATAATAAAAATAAAATAGATAGTAATAAGTACACAAAAGTTTTTGACACTTGAATTATTGACAGAGGTGTTAAAATAGATGAGGCTTCCCATCAATAAATAAATAAAAGATGTGGCTTAGTGGCTCATGTATTTGGTCAGCCCAAAAACAAAATAAAGGATATATGTGGCAGGTATTAAAATAGGTGTAGCTTTCCACTAAAAAAACAAGAAAAAAAAGGAAGATTTGGCTCAGTGTTAGTGGCTCTCATGTTTGGTCAGGCACAAAAAACAAAATAAATATTTTTAAGAAACTGAACAAAGGCATTTAACAAAACTTATCAAACAGTGGAGGCGTGGAGCTGGAGGCGCACGGAGAGACGAGAGTGAGAGGAGCTGAGTTGAGACGTGAGACGAGAATGAATTAGAGAGAGCATTAGGGTTGTGTTGTTAATTCAAATAGTGTGTTTTGCACCCTTTTTTTTTTCTTTCAAAAAAAAATTTTTGGCCTGAATTGGCCGGTTTGGCACCGATACAGATTGAATCTGTCTGTTTCGGCGGTTTCGGCCGATACGGACCAATTTGGCGCAAATCAGCGCGTGTCGAGAAAAAAAAACTGGACGCGGCACCAACGCGTAGGAAGCGGCATCGCCTGCCACACCTTGCATTAGGCTGCGTTAAACGTGGGTGCAACACCCATTTTGCCATGTCAGTGCTTCAGAGATTCTGTGCCCTCAAACTGTTGTAGAAATGGAGATCCTAGCGTGTTGATGTGCTGTCCAATTTGTATGTGAGATTGGCATCCATGAAGTAACTTTCGAAGGTGATTTAGCACTCATAATCCAAGCTCTCAAATCTAGAAAGGCTGACCAGTCAGTGTATGGGCACATTATTGATGATGTTCTCCAACAAGCCTCCCAGTTGCATTTCTTTGATTTTTGTCATGTTAATGGGACTTTTAATAAAGTTGCAGATGCTCTGGCTAAAAAATCTAGAGTTGGTTTAATTTTTCAAGTTTGGCTAGAAGACATTCCTGGGAATTTAGTACCCTTGGTTATTGTTGATGTTGTTTAAAATTTTGGTTTTTAAATAAAGCCATGTATGGACTTCCAAGCCCATTTCTCCAAAAAAAAAAAAAAAACTTTATAATTTACCCTTCATTTAAATATTATTATTTTTATTATTTTTCTCACTTTTCAAAGCACCAACTTTTTGTTATCACCATTAACAAAACACAAGAAACTATAAAGAAATGAAATATAAATACTCCCCAAATAGGAAAGAGATAGGTAGTTTGATACTGACTATTTTATGGACAAATAAAAAAGTAACTGATTTTTTAGTAACTTCTTATATTTTATAGGAAAGTGTTATCAAAATTTTCTTAAAATTGTTTATTAACTAATGCCACCACTCCACTTAATAAGGCCACAAAACACACACACACACACACACACACACACACACACACACACACACACACACACACACACACACACACACACACACAGAGAGAAGAGAGAGAGAAGAGAGAGAGAGAGAGAGAGAGAGAGGAGAGAGAGAGAGAGCACCCTTAAATATAGTCCCAAAAAGAGTGTAGAGAAAACAACCAAAAGTCAATATATATCATATATATAGACTTCTGTACAGTTTATTCGGGGATTCTAGCCTTTTACCCATATTTTTCAAAATATTTGGCAATATACCCTTATTTCCAAACTATTTAGGTTCGTGCCCCTATTTTGAAACTCAATTTTATTAAAATTGAGTTTCAATCAAAAAACTCGATAGGTAGAAATTCGAGTATGGGGTGATCAAACTTAAAAATAAAAAATAATGCATGGAACTCGAGTTTATGGAGCTCGAGTTCCATACCTATAGCTGCATTTTATAAGACCTATAGCGGCGTTTTATATGGAACTCGAGTTCCATGAACTCAAGTTCCATGTAAAAAGTTGTTATTGTTGTTGTTGTTGTTGTTGTTGTTGTTTTTTTTTTTTTTTTTAAGTTTGATTACTCCAAACATATAGCTGCATTTTATAAGACCTAGAGTGGCCTTTTTTATGAAACTCGAGTTCCATGCATTACTATTTTTTTTGTTTGATCACCCCAAACCTATAGTTGTGTTTTACAAGACCTATAGCGGCGTTTTATAAGGAACTCGAGTTCCAAGCAATTTTTTTTATTTTTTATTTTTAAATTTGATCGTGCACAACTCAATTTTAAACCAATCGAGTTTTTCATTAAAAATCGATTTTGAAAAAATCGAGTTTCAAAACTGGGGTACGGACCTAAATAGTTTGGAAACAGGAGTATATTACCAAATATTTTGAAAAATAAGGGTAAAAGGCTAGAATCTCCCAATTTATTCACTTATTTACACATCCAACAAAATAAAGAAATCCAATCCAAAAAGTCGATCACAAAAAAAGAAAAAAAGAAAAGAAAAGAAAAGGATAGATTTTATCATTGTCATCATTCATCCATCGCCTTCAATTTTGATCCTGTCTTCTTTGTTATTTGCAAACACCGAACACCGAGAAAGAAAATTGAATTTAGAGCCATGCTGGATTCACCAAGGGAGTGCAAACAGCCTTGACTTGCATGTAATTCTGCATACCATCAAATCCTTTCTCTCTGCCATGACCACTCATCTTGTACCCACCCAAAGGAAGTGCAGCATCAAATACACCATAGCAGTTCACCCAAACCGTCCCAGCTTTCAATGCACGTGTTAAAGTGTTAACAGTGTCTATGTTTTGCGAAAAGATCCCAGCAGCAAGCCCATAATGCGTGGCATTTGCTCTTCGAATCACCTCTTCCAGATCCCTAAAATTAAATATTATAACAACATAAAGGTATATCAGTATCACGTTATTTAAAATTTTAAATGATTGTACAGTAACAGACCTTGTAAATGTAAAAAGGATTCGTTTCTCACTTGAATTTGAAGATGGTCTGCACTGGACCGAATATCTCATCCTTTGCTATCATCATGTCATCCTGATATAAATTACAGTTAGTTGCCTTCATAAACCACAGTATTTCAAAATCTTCATGGTACAATGATGGTACGTATAACTAAAAGGTACCTGAACATTTGAGAATACTGTGGGCTTAACGTAATAGCCCTTGTCGCCATGTCTTTCTCCCCCGCTTTCAAGGGTCGCTCCACAATCAACACCAGATTTTATGTATTTCAGGATTTTGTCAAATTGCTCCCTGTCAATCTGATTCATTTGAGTAAGCAACATTTAGAATCGGTGGATCACTAAAGATAGCAAACCAATTTATGCTTGTAGAAAATAGAAGCAGCAAGAGATATAACTGATATTGTCCAGGATTTTGTGAAGCATAACAGGTAAAAAGTAAAACTTGTAAATGCAGATGAAGCTTCTCAAACAACTTTCAACAATTTTTTTAAGATCAGTGTCTAGCAAACGTAAATGCGACATTAAAAATTAATTCACGAGGAATTGTTGTTGATTACCTGAGGACCTTGTTCAATGCCCACCTTGAATGGATCACCAACAGAACGCTTCAAAGCGCGTTGCTTTGCTTTCTCTACAAACTCATCATATATACTTTCATGTACAAATGTACGAGATCCAGCACAGCAGCATTGTCCCTGCAGATTGGACAAAATCATGATCAATAAAATGAATTTTAACTTCCTTAAGACCCATCATATGGTTGGAACAATTTTATAGACAAACCTGATTAAAGAACAAAGCCGTGTGTGCAAGCTCGACAGCCTTATCTACATCAGCATCCTCACATACAATAAAGGGTGATTTCCCTCCAAGTTCCAAAGCTACTGGCTTTAGATTGCTTTTTGTTGCCAAATCAAGAACAATTTTTCCTGTCTCTGTTGATCCAGTGAAAGAAAGCTGTGCATAGAAATTACTGAGAGTTTAGGTTGCCTTTAAGCAAAGACCAGTATATACAGTATGAGAATGAGTCCTGGATTGTCAGGCCATGTTTGGTTTAAGGGGTTTTCATAATTTATCACTCACTGTTCATCACTCATTACTCATTTTTCATGGGCCCCACACCTGGTTTATTTGTTTGTTTAAATTTTTGTTTCCAGTTTTCATAACTTAAAACTCAAAAAATTGAGTTAGATTAATGAAAATTGAAAAACGTTTTGGCTGTTTTCAAGTGATAAGAAATGAGTTATGGTGACATTATTGTAATTTTTTTCATCTATGTGAGACCCACTTCAATGTCTAGTCTCAATCACACTCCACCCATCTGCCCTCTTTCTTTATTTTATTTATTTCTTTTATCTTTCTTTCTCTTTCTTCAATGCCTAGGTCTTTTCTTCTTACTTTCACAAAGGTTTCTAAGACTAGTGGGCTCCACAATTTTGAAATAAAGTTACTTTTTTATCTAAAAACTTAAGCCAAGTTTTGATGCCAAACACAATGAGAATTGAGTTAATAGAAAATTTGGAATTAGAATATGAGATATGAGAAAAGGGGTTGAGTAATGAGAACTAATATATAAAAACTGAGATATAAGTGAATGGTGAACCAAACAGGGCCTTGGTATTTCCCCTAATCATTTCAGAATTTGATGAAATACCATAGAAATGTCACAATTGATTGCTAAGCACCATTACAAGATTTTTTTTTTTTTAATCTTTCTTGAGACGCAAATTAAATCTTATAAGAATGCAATATTAAAAATCTTAAACCTAGGATTCAGCTGAAGACCATGCCTCATAAAGTGGTCACTGGTTCGAGTCTCCTCCATCTAACCCCTTAAGGCCAATAAATCACTTAAACCAAAAGAAATATTTAGACTACCTTATCCACATCCATATGACTTGCAATAGCTGCACCAGCCGTTGGACCAAAACCATTGATTACATTTAAAACACCAGGAGGAAGTCCAGCCTGTCACAAAGATCACATGATTAGAATAAGTGATAAAGGAGAAATTATACCATTATCGCAATAGACCACGTCATTTGTCCACTGTTCTACTAAAAAACTCTCATTTATTTAAAATTGATGAGTCAATATATAATCTGTTTTTTTTTTTTTATAAAAATTTCTAATTCAACAATTTTAAACACGTAAGAGTTTTTTAGTAGAATGTTAGTTAAGTGACGTTATTCGCCACGAGAACCTTATAATTTTTCGTGACAGAGAGAGCAGCTTATGTGCTGAAAAGATGAGTTCAGACATAAAACCTTAGATGTAAACGCATAAGACAAAACCTTTTTGTACAGAGAACAGACAAAAGTTTCGTTCATGATCTACCTCATACAGTAGCTTTGATATAAAGAGAGAAGTCAATGGTGTCTGCTCTGCTGGTTTCAACACAACGGTGCAGCCACATGCTAATGCAGGCCCGACCTTATTACAATACATGATGAGAGGAAAATTCCACGGAACAATTGAACCCACTACACCAATAGGTTCATGCAAAGTTTGCAGATGGAATGGTCCATCGGCTGGAACTGTGAGACCATGGAGCTTATCCGCCCACCCTGAAAGTTTCACATATAGAAATCTTGGAAAAGTTATAAAAATCGACAAAATGTAACGAACGCTCAAAATATATAATGCAGAAGATGAATTATATCTACAGATTTTACCAGCATAGTATCGGATATCACGCGCCACCATTGGAACTTCAACTTTTGCAACCTGTTCGTAAGGCTTTCCACTATTCCAAGCCTCAAGTGCTACAAGTTCATCACTGTTCTGTTCAATCAAATCAGCAAAGCGGAAGAGTACCCTTTGCCTTTCCTGGACATTTAAAAAAAAAATTAAGAAAAAAAATCAATTGTATAGTTTGCAGACACTGATGTTTTCGTTCTACATCAAATTACAAGTAAAAAATAGGAAGAATAATAAGTAATAGTTACATAAGCAGTCATTTTTGGCCATGGTCCTTCGTCAAATGCCTTGCGAGCTGCAGCAACTGCTCGATTTACATCTTCAGCGTCACCTTCAGCAACATTGGCAATCACTTCCCCTGTCCTGGGATCCAATGTCTGAAAAGTTTTCCCTGAGGCCAAATGCAGTCATGGCATAAATATCAGCATGCATCAGAATAACAATATAAAGCTTCTGAGATACCACGTTACTTAAAAATTGAGGTTAAAAAATATAGTGATGTATAGCATGATTTTATTTTATTTATAATAAAATTAGTAAATTATACGTGTTCTTTTTTTTTTTAAGTTGGCCAGCTTAAGTCCAAACTCATCCACATTACCTGATGCTGCATCGACAAATTTCCCATCAATCAAAAGCTGGGTATATTTTACTGTAACCGATGGCTTAACTGGAACCTCATCAGCAGCATCAGCGCTATTTTTAGACATTGTTTTGCTCAAGTTAGGGGTGGTCCTACCTGATGGAAATACCATACAATCAATAGAAGTGCATTATTACAAAACCCAAAACCAAGGAACATTAGAACATTTCTAAATTCCCAAGTTCATTTATTTTTAAAATTTGATTGATTGATTTTATTTGTTTGCCATAAGGCTTGTAGCTTAACTCACATGTCCTGGTATTTTTAATGTCGACTTCCAAATTTATATAGGAAAAAATTTAGGACCTGTTTGAGATCCGTTTATTTTACTAAAATTGAAAATTTTTTGCTGAAAGTCATGTAGATAAAGATAAAAGGTAGTTGAAATAGTGGGAGTCATGAATAGTACTAAAAAGTGCAGTAGGACCTATGAATAGTTATAAAAATAAGTTGAATAGTAAAATAAGTTGACAAAATTAATCATGCCAAATGGACACTTAGTTACAAAATTGGTTGTAAGTTAAGACTACAATCTTACTCAATAAAATAAATATTACTATATATTTTGAAAATCTAACTATTGAATTACATGTTCTTTTTACTCTTAATATACATATCAAATTTTGTGTTAATTGGATATTATTTACTATATGATTTATAAGCTTATATTTTATGTATAATTTTAAACTAAAAAAAATTGCAATTTAAACAATTTATTGATGACATAGCTATTGTTCTTTAATTTTCTATAAATTTTGCAAGTATGAAGGATATAAAAAGAAGATGCAATTCAATGACAGATTTGTCAAAATTCACCTCTAATAAAAAAGATGGACAAAATTTAGTTACAAAATTGGTTGTAGTCTAAAGTTACGACTTTACTCAATATCTTTTTATTAGAGGTGAATTTTGACATATCCACCATTGGATTACATGTTCTTCTTATTTCCTTCATGCTTGCAAAATTTCTAGAAGATTAAAGATCAATAGTTATGTCATCAATAAACTGTTTAAATTGCAAGTTTTTGTAGTTTAAAATTATGCATAAAGTATAATCTTATATATTATAAAATAAATAATATCCGATTGTCATAAAATTTGATATATGTATTAAAAGCGTAAAGAATATACAATCCAACAGTTAGATTTTCAAAATATGTAGTAATGTTAAAGATATTAAGTAAGGTTGTAATCTTAGACTACAAACAATTTTGTAGCTAAAGTTTGTTCCAAAAAGATATTGAGTAAAATTGTAACCTAAGCCTACAACAAATTTTGTAATTAACTAAACTTTGTCCATTTAAATATTGCTTCCAATTATTGAATTATTAATATATATATATATATATATATATTGATTTCTTTATATTCTTTTAAGTTTTTTGGATGCATTCGAATGGATTTAGAAAACTTGATTCCCCAAAATCATACAACATTACACCCAGTACAGAACATGATTCAATGTACTTGACTACTTGGTCTATTAGGACCATTACTATTCTAGGAATCCATCCAAGAAACCTAGTGAGGGCATTTAGCATATATATTTGTATAATGTCATTTTCAATCGTGAAAAGTTAATGGATGTTATGTGGACATTAATTTAAAAAATATTTTTAGAAATATTTTATAGGAAGAAAAAACATAACAAACTTTTTTGACATCTTTTTAAATTTCTCGTAAAAAACTTCTACAAAATAGTTTATTAACAAATACCAAAGTCATCCATTAAACAAATTGTTTCAATACACAATCGGGAACATAAAAAAGCAAATGGAGGGAAGTAGTTGACGTTTACAATGAACCAATTAGAGAAAAAAATTTATGTGCAATTATTTTTTTTTTAAACTCTCACTGTGCCAATGTTAGCTGTGACATCAAAACATAGAATATCACTATCAAACAACAACCAAACGAATCCAAAAAAAAAAAAAAAAGGTTTGAGTTATGGATTATATCTAGAAAACAAAGCAACTGAAGAAGAGAAAAAATGAGAGAGCAGAAAAGAGGTCATCAGAGCTACAATAAGACACTCACCCTTGTTTCTTTGTGTGTGTATTAGTTTGAAACTAAACTCAGACTACGTATTATATATACATAAGAGTTGGGTGCCAATCAATGGTTCTCATTGATTTCTAGAACTGTATCATCGATCAAGTTTTCAATGCGATTTTTTCTATTTTAAGGTTTGTTTTAACAATGCGTGGATAAATGGAGCGTGCATCGATCACATCATAACTAGTGCGTTTTGGATAAGAGTAGATTTATGGATAATTGTCCTATTCCTATCCAAATTATGATGAATACAAAATATTTTAGTAACTTCTAATTTAGAGCTTCGACTTATTAGAACGGTTTTTATATGCTAAGAATAGGCAATCAAATCACTTTGGTAATGTCTCGATTCAATTGAAAAAATAAAAAATTTAATAGTGACTTATCAGTTATCAGTTATCACCCATGATCTTCTCAAAAAACAAAAAAAAAAAAAAATTCACCCATTATACTGAAAAGTTATTCACTCTTAGGAGATAGTTTTGCATTAAATGCAAAGATAATTTTGGTAATTGAATTAACTGGTCTTAATGTAAGTTTATGCAAATTCAAAAGTTAATACGAATTTGTAAGAAAAAGAAGTGAAATAGATTGTTGTGTGCTAACTCCTAAACCATTTGATTGTAATGTCTTCTGACTCTATTACGTAATGTACTTTGTACATTATGGTTGGTTAGTAGGAAAGTTGAAAAATAATTGCGCTAAGTTATGAGATTCAATCTTATCACATGGAAAGTTGTGTGAACATAGTTTTTTTTTTTTTTTTTTTAGTTTTTAGTAGTACTAGAAAAAATGGGTCAAATAAATACTATATTTGGTCAACCAAAAAAACGTATGACTTATCTTCTAGAGATTTTGTCTATTAAATTTTTTTAGGAACCAACCCTGTCTCATGACAAGCTAAACAAAGAAAATTAGGAGGTAGAAAAGTTGTAAAATAATTGCACTGGGTTTTGAGATTCAATCTTATCACATGGAAAGTTGTGTGAATATAGTTTTTTGTACTTTTAGCACCAGGAAAAATGAGTCAAATGAATATTGTATTTAGTCAACAAAAAAACGTATAGCTTATTCTTTAGAAATTTTTGTCTACTAAATTTTTTAAAAAAACAACCCTATCTCACGATAAGTTAAAAAAAGAAAATTAAAATTTCATTTTCCAACTTATTTACAGTTGCTATATAAAAAAAATGATATAGTTTTATAAAAATATTTTTTAAGAAATAACTTATTTTCTAGAATACGTAAACGGTCAAAACAACATAGTTCATAAAGAGGGTAGAATTAAAATAGCCGGTCAGAATTTACAAAGACCTACTATAAGTAGCATTACTATGACAACGGGGCAAAAGCATGAGACGACAAAACCCCTTAAATGTGGACGGATGATCTAAGGTGAACGAATCACCTTCAATGTATGGGTGATCTAAGGTAAACGGATCACCTTCAGTGTACGGAAGACCTGCAGTGGACGGATAACGCTCTGGACGGATGCTGAGGTCGACGGTGCCAAATAAGTCACATGACAATGACATGGCTTACTTGGCCCCCAAGGAAATTTCAAATAACAAAAACTTGTGCTCTACGAATAACCCTAGTCTATAAAACCCTTATATGGAAAGGGTCCCTTAAATTACGCACATTTATGAGGATCTTTTCTACAAGAAAATATTCCTCTTTCCCAAGGCACCAAGGTCGGTTCCCCATTACTATAAAAAGGCCAAAACTTTTAGAAAACAAGGTACGCATAATTTATCCTAACTCTGGCACTGTAGAGTTGTGAACATGGAATTTCTCTAACTTGACTGTTGAAGGGTATTTGACCGGTGCCACACAGGCACCCTTCATGGGTTCTTCTTTTCGGTGTTATGTAGGTGTTATTTCGGGCATGTGAGGATTGTGTAGCTTATTGACGATTTTCGGCATCATCAATTGGCGCCGTCTATGGGAAAGAGTAAGTAAGTCGTGCTACTGTTTCCCGGACAAAAGGGTTGCATGATGCTTACCCACTCAATGGCAACCAACTCCAACGCCTATGGAGACGAACCATGTACCGCGGTTCTTGAGAAACAGATTCAGACACTAGCAGCGGCGGTCGAGCGACTTACTAAGCAAAACCATGACTTGGAAGAGCAACTACACCAAAGGGACGCCAAGCCTCTAGACCAAGAGAGTAAGAAGGCAACAACCTTCAGCGCAACGATACCAGACAGAATCGAGAAGGGCTGGAAGGTAGTAATGTTATGAGCAGACCGATGGCCATGGACATCGCCCCACCCAACCTATTCGTAGATATGCAAATGATGAGGGAGCAGATGGACTTGATGATGAACGCCCTCAAATGGCGGGTGTCAAATGATCTCGACGATCTAGTACACCAGACGAATTCACCCTTCATCGCACCTGTCACTTCATTCCCTCTATTGCCGAAGTTTCATATGCAGCAGATAGAGGCCTACGACGAGTCGAAGGACCTGTTAGACCACCTGGAGACATTCAAGACCCTCATGCATCTGCAGGGCGTTTCCTACTACACTGAGGGGTCCTGCTACGATATGGTTTAGCAGAATGGCGCCAAACTCCATCAGTACCTTCAAGGAATTGAGCGCCCAGTTTGCCTTACACTTTATTAGGGGATACAGATACAAGAAGTTAACCGCATGCCTAATGAACATTAAGCAACTAGTGGACAAGATGCTAAGGTCTTACATCACTTGTTTCAATAAGGAGACCCTCTCGATTGATGAAGCCGACAACAAGATACTCGTGGCAGCATTCACCAATGGTCTACGGAAGGGTAAGTTTTTGTTTTCTCTATACAAGAACGATCCAAAGACTATGTCAGATGTGCTTTACAGGGCTACCACATACATGAATGTGGAAGACGCACTACTTGCGCGAGGAGAAAAGCCTAGAAAGAGAGACAGGCAGGAAGAGGTAAGACAGGAGAGAGGAAGGAAGGCCATGAGGACGGGTGACGGGTGAGAGGATAGACGCTACAAGACCCCTTCGGCGAGATTCACAAATTTCACTCCGCTGAATGCTCCGATCGACCAGGTACTAATGCAAATAAAGGACGAAGGATCGTTGACGTTTCCTGGCAAGTTGAAAGGTCATCCCAACAAGAGGTCTAGGGACAAGTATTGCTACTTCCATCGCAACCATGGCCATGATACTTCCTAATGTTACGATTTGAAGTAGCAGATAGAAGCCCTGATCAAGCAAGGGAAATTGCAGAGGTTTGTAAACAAAGAGAAGACGGACCAACCCACAAGAGCAGGGTCCCCGAAGGGAAAACAAGCGCCCCATCTCGGAAAAAGACGATCGACGTCTCCATCACCCACATGACGATGCGCTTGTTGGAAGTATACAGATTGATGACTACAACACTCACAGGGTTCTGATATATAACGGCAGCTCCGCCGATATACTCTACTACTTGGCATTCCAACAAATGAGGATTGGGAGAGAACGGTTAATTCCAATTGACGCACCACTTGTTGGGTTTGGAGGAACAAGGGTGTACCGGCTAGGCACAGTCACCTTGTTAGTCACAGTTGGCGATTACCCCCAGCAAATCACAATGGATGTTATGTTCCTAGTAGTAGATTGCTCATCTGCCTACAATGCTATTTTGGGACACCCTACCCTCAATTCTTGGAAGGCCATAACCTCCACTTACCACCTGATGATCAAGTTCCCTACTAAGTACAGAGTAGGGGAAGTACGGGGTGATCAAGTAGTGGTGCACGAGTGCTATATCGTCATGCTAGAGATGGACGATCATTTGCCAGCAATGTGTATAGAGGAGTGGCAAACGGTGGCAGAACTAGTAGAAAGGATAGAAGAAGTGCACCTTGACGACACCAAACCCGAACGGACAACAAAAATAGGTACTCTTGCTAACCTACCAGTCCGTCGGGCCTTGATGTCATTTTCAAGAGACAACCAGAACGTCTTCGCCTGGAGCCATGAAGACATGCCTGGAATTGATCCTTCCATCATTGTTCACAAGCTAAACATGTCACCCTCTTTCTCTTCTGTCCACTAGAAGAAGCAGGTGTTCACTCAAGAACAGGATCGGGCCATAGTAGAGGAGGTCCGCAAGTTACAGGAGGCGAGATTTATACGGGAAGTGTACTACCTCGACTGATTGGCCAACGTGGTAATGGTCAAAAAAGCCAACAGAAAGTGAAGAATGTGCGTAGATTTCATAGACTTGAATAGGGCATGCCCCAAGGACAGCTACCTGCTCCCGAGGATAGATATCCTAGTGGAGACAATGGTAAGACACCAGTTGCTGAGCTTCATGGACGTGTTTTCTGGGTACAACCAAATAAAGCTGGATGAGGCCGACTAGGAGAAAACCTCTTTCATCACAAGCCAGAGTCTTTTTTGTTCTAAGGAGATGCCATTCGGCCTCAAGGATGCAGGCACAACATATCAAACACTTATGAACAAGATGTTTGCACACCAAATTGGGAGGAGCATCGAAGTTTACATGGACGGCATGCTGATAAAAAGCGTACAGGAGGATGACCACTTGGATGACCTAAAGGAAACATTCGAGACCCTGAGGCACTATAACATGAAGCTGAATCCAAGCAAATGTACGTTCGGAGTGACGACAGGGAAGTTCCTAAGATTCATGGTAACCTAGAGGGACATCGAGGTCAACCTAGACAAGGTTCAGGTTATCATGGATAGCTCTTCTTAAAACCATCAAGGAGGTACAAAGCTTGAATGGTAAGATTGCAGCACTAAACAAATTCATTTCAACTGCGACGAATAAGTGTCTCCCCTTCTTTTGCACATTAAAAAGGGCCTTTGAATGGATGACCGAATGCCAACAAGCGTTCGAAGATCTTAAGGCATACCTATCTTCCCCACCTTTGCTAAGCCTACCCAGACCAAGAAAGGACCTCTTCCTATAATTAGTCGTCTCCTCAATCGTTGTTAATGCAACTCTAGTAAGGGAAGAGGATGGAGACCAAAGACCTGTATACTTCACCAGCCAAGTGTTTCGAGGAACAGAAGGGAGGTACCACTGTATGGAGAAACTCGCCTTCGCTTTAGTAACCTCGGCATGCAAACTCAAGCCATACTTTTAGTCCTACACTGTAGTTGTCTTGATAGAAAACCGTTTGAGGAGAGTGATGAGCAGTCCAAAGACGGCTAGATGAATGGCACTATGGGCAATCGAGATGACTGAGTTTGACATACAATATCGTTCACGTACGGCCATAAAAGGGTAAGTTTTAGTTGACTTCGTTGCTGAGTTCACACATGAAGAGCAGGGAATGGAAAGGAATTCCCAATGGATGATCCATACGGATGGGTCGGTAAACAGCCATGCGGGAAGAGCTGGAATAGTGCTTCGCAACCCGGAAAGGGATGAGATTGATTGCATGGTTCGACTAGACTTCCCAATAACAAACAATGAGGCCGAATACGAAGCTTTGATAGCAGAATTGGATCTCGCACTAGCTGTAAGGGCCTCGGGTGCGATAGTTCATTGTGACTCTTAAGTAGTCACAGGCCAGATTAATGGCATTTACGAATGCAAGGGAAAGTGAATGAAGAAATACCTCGAATAGGTGAAGAATTGGATGTAGTACTTCAATGCCAAATTCGTTCAAATCCCGAGGGAGGAGAATGAGAGAGCTGACCGCCTCACTAAGACAGCATCAGCCGATGATATGTCTTTCCCCAGTCAGGTACTCTTCTTTGTCCAGAACTCGCCAGTAATAAATATAGTCAGTGTGCAGGAGATAGGTATTGACGACTACTAGACAACACCAATTGCCTCCTATCTAAAGGACGGTATATTGCTTAATAACAAGGAAGCTGCGAGAAAGTTGAGAGTCTACGCTGCACGGTTCGTACTGATCAAAGATGTCCTGTACAAAAGGGGTTTCTCCCGCCCCTATCTGAGGTACCTTATCCTTGAAGAAGTAGATTATGTCATGAGAAAAGTTCACGAAGGAGTATGCGGGAACCACTTGGGATCACGATCCTTAGTGCATAAGTTGATAAGGCTGGATACTACTAGCCCACTATGCAGAAGGATGCCCAAGCGTACATCAGGAAATATGACAAATGTCAGAGGTTTGGAAATCTCATAAGGTAGTCGACGAAGGACCTATCCCTAATGACGGCCCCGTGGCCCTTTGCTCAATAGGGGCTCGATATCATGGGACCATTTCCTACAGCAGTCAAGCAGCTGAAGTTCCTTTTGGTCAGCATAGACTACTTTACAAAATGGGTAGAGGTCGAAGCCCTAGCTACCATCACGGAAAAGAATGTACGTAGTTTTGTGTGGAGGAACATCATTTGCAAATACGGAATACCTAGGGTCCTGGTCTCAAACAACGGGAAACAATTTGACAACGACACATTCAGGGATTTATGCTCACAGTTTGGGATCAAGAACTGCTACTCTTCACCCACGCACCCTCAGGCCAACGAACAAGTTGAGGTCACGAACCAATCCTTGCTGAAAATCATCAAGACTTGGCTTGAGGGGGCAAAAGGTATCTGGCCAGAAGAATTTTCAAGTGTATTATAGGCATACAAGACGATGACAAGGACACCTACAGGTGAAACAGCATTTTGACTTGCGTATGGCGGCGAGGCGGTCATCCTAGTTGAGGTAGGTCTCACAAGCTACCGAATAGTGAACTACGATGAAGAGAAAAATGATGAGGCCATGTGCCTACAGCTCGACGTGGTAGATGAGGTTAGAGCAATGGCTGAACAAAGGTTGGCACCATACCAAAACCTTATGGCCAGCACTACAACTCCAGGGTGAAACGCAGAGACTTCTAAAAAGGAGACGTCGTCTTGAGGAAAGTGACAGGTGCAACCAAAGACCCTCTTATGGGAAGTTAAGACTCAATTGGGAGGGATCGTACAGAATCACATCGTGGCATAAAAGGTACCTACTACCTCGAGACATTGGACGGAAAAAGGCTGCACCACCCCTGGAATGCAATACACGTGAGGAAATACTACCAGTAGATAAGGGCGTGGGCGATGACACTCCTCATCTCTAGTTTATTTTTCTAGTTTATAACTTTAATTTTTATTGTTATCAATACTTTTAGCCCAAATGGCAATTTTTTAGTTTTTATGGACCAGGTTTTACTTATCACAATAAGAGGAGTTTATTCAGGACATATTGTGTTTTTCGAGCCCTATTTTACAAAGTCCATAAACTGGGCAAATCCTATGAAGGATGAAATTCACTGTTCATAAACTGGACGGATCGTCCTAAGAAGGATGAAACCTATTCCACAAGTACATCAATTGGACGGATCATCTTATAAAGGATGAAATTTATTATACAAAGTCCATAAGCTTAACGGATCCTATGAAGGATGAAATTTATTGTCCATAAACCGGTCATATCATCCTAAGAAGGATGAAACCTATTCCATAAGTCCATAAACTGGATGGATCATCCTATGAAGGATGAAATTTATTATACAAAATCCATAAACTGGACGGATCCCATAAAGGATGAAATTTATTATAAAGTCCACAAACTGGACGGATCCTATGAAGGATAAAATTTATTTAGTCCATAAACTAGACGGATCATCCTAAGAAGGATGAAACTCATTAACATAAGCTAGACGGATCATCCAAAAAAGGATGAGACTCATATAAATCCTTGGACTGAATGGAACGTTATCAGAAGGATAGAACACGTTCATCAAGTCTGTGGATTGGACGGATCAATTCATCCATAATGGAAAAAAAAAAAAACAAACAAACAAACTCATAAGGAAAAACAAACGAATGTATATTATAAAACATATAATCAAAACACCATAAAGGTACGTTTACATCAAGCCTACAGAAGGCAACGGTTAAAAAGTAACAAACATATTGTTCTCTCATACATTTTCAAACTTAAACAAAAATAAAAATAGTATAAAACTACTATGGGGCTACAAGGGTCTCTTCCTTATCATCAAGCATCTAAGCTGAAGGTTGACGAGTGCCATCCTCGACAGACTTCTTTGTATTAGCTTTTTAAGCGTTACAGTCACTGGGGTCATCACCAAAGAGCTTGTCCGTCCCTTTAGTGTCAATTTGATGAGCAGGAGTCTGGCCCTCAGGTCGATGGTGATATGTGAAAGGTTCAAGTCTGGGAAGGAAGCCATGACCTGACGGAGGCAATCATCAAAATCATCAGCAAAAGATGTGCCTAGTTCACTCAAGAGGGCATCAAAGTCTCGATACTTTCATATAGCATCCATCTTCACTTGACGGAGACTATCCTTCTTATCCTCCAAGGTTTTTCCCAGCAACTCCACTTGTTTTTCCAAATCACCACAGAGCTGCTTAGACAACTTCAGCCTCTCTTCATGACGGACCCTCCAGGCTTTCAACTCCATCAGCTCTTGCTTCGTTGCATTTGCCTTTGCACGGAAGCGCTCTAGTGTCTTCTCGTGAGAGAAGTAGCGCTATAATTGTATCCTTACAATTGGTCCCATGTGGAAATAGAGTTAGGGCTAGGGTTTGTTTGTAGTATGCAGAATGTACTTACAATTGTATCCTTAAAAGGTTACATGAACTGAAAGTTTTGGGGACAATTAAGTCATTTACTTTCTTTCTTTCTTTTTTCTTTTTCTTGTTCAATAGTTGAGATTTAAGTTTTTTTTTTCCAAAAGACATGGAGAGAAAGTGAGAAGCTAATAGAAAATATATTCTACTAATATCTACTTAGCTGTCACAGATCACACAGAAGTATATTATGCATAAGATACACAATATATTCTTCACACACAAAGAGGAAAGGATACGATACAAAATATGGATAGCATGAGAGAGAATAATCACTAACTACACCCACTCTTTGATTTTTGCATTTTGTAAGGACAAACAAATAGCACTTCATCTATACTACTATTTAAGGGTCTTTCAAGCTTGCTTCCAAGCTCTAGACTCTAATTTTTAGTTAAGGAGATAAATTTGTAATATAAAATCCCCACTTGAAACCTCAATCCAAGGTATGTTTAAGATTTTCACGTGGATTTTCTAAAAATTAGTAGAGTAACTTATCTATACTACTATTTAAGGGATTTTTCCGATTTGAGATCCTTATTTTTTTTGGTTCAAAAATGCCCCTATGCCTCTACGTTTAAGTATAGACAAAACTAAAAAAACAATTCGGTAAAAATACACATTTAACTCCCACTAAAACATTGCCTAAAAAATAGGGTCATTCTCTTGTTAATTTTCAAATTACTTTATCCACTTATAAATTAGAGTCTCAAAATAAAAATTATATATATAAAATAAAAACGCCTATTTTTTTTTTGCCACAAAATAAATGTGTAATATTTGTTCATTTTTTAAAGCTAACCTCATGACACTCTAATTTTATTAGTAGTTCTAAATGCGTAATATTAATGAGAAAACTTTTAAATCTCAAATTGAAATGAATGAAAAATTATGACATTATAAAAAATAAAAAGCCCCATCGCACGTGCAAAGCACGTATGATGAGGCTAGTTTATTCTTTACACTAGATAGAGAGTTTTTGTTATGCAACTGTTAAGGTCTAAAAAAAAGTCACAATATTGCACCAAGGCCCAAAAGGGAGTATAGAGAATTAAACTCCATAAAAATAATAAATGCTTGAGCCCACAATAAAGAAAGAAGAAGGCAAGCCCAAATTCATTAAAGGTTTCAAAGAAGAACCCAAATCCACGAATGGATGAGCCTTAGAACTCATAAAGAAAGAAGAAGGAAAGCCCAGCCTGCTCAGGTTATGAAATTGCTAGGTAACCTAGTGGAAAGAGCTAGGCTGGGATACTTAGGGACTGCCAAAAGCTCGGAATCCTCGGGACGTGCAACAAAGCTTGAATTAGATCAGGACAGCTCAAAGGAGGGCGCAAAGAACGAGAATAGACATGTCTCTATCAACCACCCAAAGACATAGGTAGAAATCAAAAGGCTTGGGAACCAACAATCCATGAACAAGAGGCTGGTACCTCAGGGAACCCAGAAAGAAGAACTGTAAAAATAAGTGGCTAGGAAACTTTCAATCTGGTAGAAAGAAATCAGCTAACTTGGGAAAAATGACAAAGGGAAAGAGAACCTAAAGTTGAATCCAAAAAGGTGAGGTTTAGAAGGGCCAAAAGTCAACTCTCTAAAGACATCCCTGAACGGAAAAGCAGCAGGAGGCTTTTGAAGAAGAAGCACCGAAAGAAGAAAATTATAAGAAAAAAAGGAAGGGAACAGCCACCAATGTTGCTAGCACAACATTGGTTTTGGTACCCAGGGGAACAACTGGGGGAATCAGTGGTACCCTGATAACCCTAGGATGGCACTATAAAAAGGAAGGATAGCCAACAGTGAAATTAGTCAGCAACACTAAAATAGAATAGAAGCATTGAGAAAACTTTGTTTAGAACGCGAAGAAAGTAAGAAAAGAAAGGGAAATACCCCCCGACATCCTCACACAGCCACTAAAGAACATACTTGGATCCTAGGGGTTCAAACTTTGCAAGACTTAGAAGTCTGAAGAGCTATCTTAGTCTGTAATTTTTGAACTTGTTTGGACCTTGCAACACATCCTAGTGAGCATAACATATTACACAATTTGGAAAGTAATGGAATATTTGATATTACCTTGAGGACCATTAACGTTTATTTTGTGTCTTTTTCTATTACATTGTCCCTTTATTGTTTTTTTATTGTTCAGTACATATATTCCTAGTTTGCTACCATGTATGTGTTGTAGGATTCATCTTCTGCGCACCACTTGGTTCATAATCAGCCCATCTAGCTACGGTGAACCAAGCTCAGTCCCTTAAAACAATAATTATTGGGTCCAGAATCCTTATTCTTACTTGGGCCTATGTCTCAGAAAAAAGGCACCCACATAGTAACCCAGCCCAAACATTAAAATTTTTTTTCTTTTAGATGAATGATTGCTATCTTTAAAATCCGGAACTCATTCCCCATCTCAAAATTTTGGTACCTCAATATATCTCAATTCACACGAATTAAGCTCTAGGCCTTCCCCCTCCCCCCCACTTTGGTTTTGTATGAGATTCGTAATACTGTGATATGCCACATCGTGGTAGACATGTGTTTGTGCCATGAATAAATGAACATGTACCATATTATCTATACATGATTGCAGGGTTGGCCCTTCCCTTAGGCAAGTTAAGCAATTGCCTAAGGCTCCCAAGTGGAAGGGAGGCCCCCAAATTTTAAAAAATAAGGGGTAGTAGGGGAAAACAAAAAATAGTATCAGATTAAAAAAAAAATTAGTATCAGGTTTAAACCCAAAAAAAAAAAATAGTATTAGATTTAAACCAAAACAAAAAATAGTATCAGACAATCCAAAAATCCAGTTAAATTATCCTATGGACAATCCAAAAATCATCCAGATAAACTACAAATCTAATCTATGAGATTAACCAAAAAACAATCACAAATCAAAACAAATAAAACAATTCAAACCCTAAAAATTTTACCTCTCTCTGCTCTCTGCCTCTTTTTGTCTCTCATTCTCTCTGAACTTTGATTCTCTCCAAATCCTATTCAAGCAACTGAACTGAAGCAAGCAAGGCAGCAGCTCATCAGTCTGCCTCGCTAGTTGCCACCTCGCCACCTCTCTCATTCTTTCTCTGCCTCCCTCATCAGTCACCTACTGTCTGCTCACCACTCACGGAGTCACCAGCCGTGTCCTTCATCTTCAGGTATAATTTATAAAAATTTGGGGTCCAGTTTAAGTTTGACTGGTTGAGAATCTGAGATTGGAAGCACACTAAATATTTGGGGTCCGGTTTGAGAATCTAAATAATTTATAAGATTGACTGATTGAGATAATGAGATTGGGCCTAGTTTGTAATAGTTTGGGCCTTCCAGTTTTTTTTTTTTTTTTTAATGATTTAGCCCCCTTTTTTTTTTTTTCAATGATTCAGCCATATTCCTTTGCAATGATTCAACCTTTTCTTTTTTCTTTTTTTTGTTTGGTTATAGATATGATTTGTTTTGTGTTTTTTTTTTTTGGTAGGTATTATAAATTAAAAAGCCTAGTGTTATAGTTGTGCTTAAATTTTTGTTATGCTTGTGCTTATTTTTTTTTTTAAATTTTAATCTTTTGTTTATATATATATATATATATATATTTAGTTAGTGGTAATATATTAAATAAGTCTTTATTTATGCAGGTTGAGATTGCTAAAAACTTGTTATTGTTTGGTGAAATTACAACAATAATTTCTATATAAATCAAATTCTATTTCTCATTTGCTCTACACTTGAAAGTTATTTTTTATTTTAGTCTTTATAAATATATTGTTTGATTAGAAATGTCTACTAGAAAATATGCATCTGAATATGAAAAACTTAAAAAAAGAAAAAAAAAAGGAAAAATTAATTAAGTCTAAAAAATGATCAATGGATAAATTTGTTATTAGTAATAAACAAAATATAATACAAAATTTAGATGAAAATATCACAAATGAGCAAGAAATTCACCAAAAAGAGTTAGAAGATAATGAAATGATACAATTGCAAAATAACAATGATGTTCAATTTTGCAATACAACAAATCTTGATAATGAACTTCAAAATAATTTAGAAAATAATCATGAAAATGTCGCAAATGAACAAGTTCACCATAATGATGTTCAACTAGAAGAAAATGAAAATAATAATTAAAATGTCACAAATGAACAAGTTCACTATAATAATGTTCAACTAGAAGAAAATGAAAATAATAATGACATGTTGAATTATATTCCTCCAAAAATTTATGATCCAGGTAATTAGAAAAATATTGACACAAAATTAAGAGATTTATTAGTAGAAAGAGGTCCAATTAGAGTCAATTTGCATCTCAAAATTCAAGAAAAATAGATTTAAATAAAATATATTATAATATAAAAATATTAAATAAATATTAATTTAATTGATATATAGGTATAAAAAAGACACAATTTTTTAGTTCTCACCTAGGGCCCCAAGATGTCTAGGGCTAGCCCTGTATGATTGTTTATTCATACAAAACATGGATGAATGCCTTTAGGATTTAGATAATTGCCCCAAAATTCATCTACTTGGGATACTAATTTCAAAGTTTTTTTTGTATGTTTTTTTTGTTACATATTTATACCAAGATGTGGAATTTGATATGTTTTGGTTCTTTAATTTTTGACAGAAGCTATGTTTCATTTTGTTCTACATTGCAAAAGCTGCTCCTTTCAACTGGTGTTTGAAAACGTGAGGACGAAAGGTAATTGAATGTAAATCTTATGAGTTTTGGTTTGTTTTTTTTTTTTCTTTCCTTTATTTTTTGGGTTTGATAATTTTGATTAAAAAAATTAACAAACTAGATAGATGGAGATGTGGAATCTGATATGTTTTGTATTTTCTTTTTCCCTTTCTTTTATGGATTTAATAAAACCATATAAAAAAAAAAAAAAGATAGATGAAGATGTGGAATTTGATATGTTTTGGTTTTGTTTTTTTTTTTTTTTTTTTTCTTTCTTTCTTTTATCTATATCACTTGAAAATGTGTATTTGATATGTTTTGAGTTTTTTCTTTCTTTCTTTAATTCTTTAATATTTTCTTCTACTTCGTAAACAAATCGGTAAATTGAACTAATATTTTGTTTACAAAAGCTGCTTCTTCCACTAGAGGTTTTTTTTTTTTTTTTTTTTTGAGGTAAAAGATAGGAGATATTATTGATTGAAAAACAACATACAAGAAAACGTATAAACCCTGTTTAGGCACATCCGAAACAGGGGAAGAGTTAGACCTCTTATACAAGTATCAAATACAAGCCTAAAAAACGGCTAAAACACAAATCCATGGCTGAAGGAGTGTGGCTGCTTGGGTCTCCATTTCATTTTCGGCACTAAAACCTGATAGCTTATCCATTGTTCCTTTGTACGTTGTTGAGATTTTGGTATTCCTGCAAGAACCCAACAGCCCCTGCCAAAATGGCTTTGGGGTGGGGTTGAATTCTCTCAAAGTAGACTTTATTTCGTGCATTCCAAATTCCCCATGATACCACTGCCCATTTTTCTAAGTCCTCTGTAGAGAGTCTGTACCAACGTTTTGAACAGCAAGAAGAGAGCATTGGCTTCGTTTGGGCATTTTTGGATTTTCCCCGGACATAAGGCCCATACGTTCCTTGCGAAAGGGCACTCCCACAGCAAGTGACCTGCAGATTCTGGTTGCTGACAGCACAGTTCACACCGGGCATCCACGTTCACCCTTCTCCGATGTACGCTCTCCCTGGTAGGCAGTATATTTGAGCAGGCTCCCCAAATGAAATTGCGGACAGCTTCCAAATTTTCTTTCAATGAGTACTGTCCCTACCAGCTGTGGATTTTTCAACCCGATTTTGTTCCTGCAACCTGATGGCAACTTGATAAGCTGACTTTACCGAGAAAGAGTGGGATTTGTTTTCCTTCCAAACCAGTACATCCCGAGTTTGAAAACATAAGGGTTATGATAATTGAACGACAGTCCCCTTGGATTTGAACTGAATAGTTCTTTAAATAGCATATTGTTGTATTGTAAACTAATTATTAGTAATTAAATTATTATGAAATACATTTTTTCTATAGATACTGAATGTATACATTAAATATATTTTTCCGATTAATGTTGGTTGTATCACTGTTAAAAAATGTTTAGTACATCTCTTGGATAGATCCAAAAATCCATATCTGCCAATTGCATGCCTCATTGTAATTGCTAATGCCCACACGTGTATAAATTGAAAAATGAAATAGAAAAATGTTGAACTGAATAGTTCTTTAAGCAGCACATTGTTGCATTGTAAACAAATTATTAGTAATTATTTTGTTATGAAATACATTTGATCCATAGATACTGAATGTACACATTAAATAAATTTTTTCAATTAATGTTGGTTGTATCACTGTTAAAAAATGTTTAGTACATCTCTCAGATAGATCCAAAAATCCATATCTACCAACTGCATGCCTCATTGTACTTGCTAATTGGGAAATGGAATAGAAAAATGAATAAGTGTAATCTTTTCGCTAAATGGGTGTTACCCAAGTTCGGATTCCGGCAATTACTAAAATGGATCTTCATTATTTGGTTGTTGTATGTTGTAACCTTTGAAGATAGAAGCATAAATGATCAACTGACCTCAATCTTATGCTTCGAATCTAATCACCTACGCATTAAACAAAAAAAAAATGATTTTAAATTTTTTTCCCTGTTTAATCCATTGGGCAATATCCATTGATATTTCATAAAATACCAATGTAAAAAAATAAAAAAATAACGTCTACATAATAAAAATTAAAAAAAAAAATGTTTAGAAAAAGAGAAGTGCTACGTCCACAACATTTTTACAACATTTTTACAACAAATCACAGGTGGTTAGTTATTATTGGTTCAAATTTAAATTCAGCACTGAGATTACTTTTTTAACCCAACAATAACAACCAGTAACAACCTGCCACTTAGGATTTGTTGTGAAAATGTTGTAAAAATGTTGTGGACATATCATTTCTCTTAGAAAAAAGAACACACGCTACTAAAAATATTAATCTCATTCCTATTTCAAATCTAACTATGCTAACTGCTAGCCTTTAAGTGTTGGGCAATGCAATTAAAGAGAAGGCAAGGCCAAAGCATTAGCAAGAAGTCTGCGAGTATACATAAGTTAATTAATCTTTAATATATACTAGTCTCTGAGCTTAATATATACTAGCCTCTAAGCACTCACTTAATTATGAGTGCGTGCTTAGAGGCTTTCTCTATATATATATATATATATATATAGAGAGAGAGAGAGAGAGAGAGAGAGAGAGAGAGAGAGAGAGAGAGAGAGAGAGAGAGAGAGAGAGAGAGAGAGAGAGAGAGAGAGAGAGAGAGAGAGAGAGAGAGAGAGGTTAATATTTTCATTCATCTTAATTTGAAGTTGCTACACTTTCGAATTACAAAAATACCTAAGGGTGTGATGAGATTTATGCCAAAAAATTATTTATTCACAAATTACATAAATCTCATTGCACTCTTAGGTACTTTTGTGATTAGAAAATGTAGCAACTTTGAATTATGATGAATGAAAATTATTAACCTTAAAAAAAAAATATAAGAGCCTCTAAGCACACTCACACACTTGCTCTGAGGCTAGTAATATTTGAATTTTTTCTTCAACTACCCCTTCATTTTGAGGTGAGTCAAGCACTTTGTTTTCAATTCATATTGTAATCTCTCTCTCTCACAAAAGTAAAAATTCTAATTAATTTGACTACCGACCCTCTACAATTTAGAGTTTTATGGATTTTGTGATTTTGTGGATCTAAGTTTTTGGAATTTATGAATCTTGGGATTTTAATTAGATTAAAGATGAAGGAAAAACTTGAGAGAGAAGGGAAAAGTTTAAGATCAACTTCTGCTTTGTAGAGGAAGAAGTGTAGATTCAAGGCTACGTAATTCAAAGATTCAGGCACTTTAATGACTGCTTATGATGTGCTTGTAAATATATCCAAATTAGTTTTTATTTTTTATTTTTTTTGGTGTGGCTTTTGTTATTTGCATGTGCTTATTTTAGTTTACTTCTGTTAACATGTATAGTATTGTGGGCTTTAGGCCTAATTAGATTACTTGTATAGCACACATTCTTATACTGCACTCTTACTTGCACTGCACTTTTACTTGTACTGCACTCATATGTCTCCTATATAAAGGCACTTATGTATATTCTTTCAGTGAGGAATACAATGCTATTGAATTCAGTATTTCTAACATGGTATCAGAGCCACTGCTCTGACATTTTCTTAGCAGTTTTGTCTTTATTGGTGTAACCTATTCTCAATATCGCTTCCGCCGTCGCAGCAACTGCCACAGCCTTTCGCCATTGAACCTCCAACGTCTTCCAGACATTTTCCTTAGGTTCTAGACTTGTAGCAGTCGCCGTTGAGGAGTTCCACACTGCAAAGACCACTGTCTTTTTCCACGCCGCCGTGAATCTTGCTCCGATCAACTTTCTGCAGGTACTACTGAGATCGTCTTGCACCAATCTACACGCTCATGGAAACCTCGAAGCCATCGGAGACCACACATGCTGCCATGCGCTGCTCAAAGAATCTGTGCTGCAGCTCACATACCCCACGCTTCGTCATCTCTTCTAGGCTGACGTCATCTGTGACGTTAGTAGTGCCACGTCAGCCCTAGCTTACATCAGCTTCCAGTCACCTGCTAACATCAGTGCCACATCATCTTGCTGACATCATCATCTCTGACCGAGTGGACCGTTGACTTTGACCATTGATCATTGACTTTGACCGTTGACTTTTTCCCAGAGTTGACTTTTTCAGTCCAGGTTCTCCTTACTCAATTTTTCATGTAGATTTCATTTTTGCAATCTGTTTTTGCATATTATGTCTCTAAATTGATAAAAATGATGTTTTTCTTCCTCGCCCCATCAATACTGTATTGGAGGGGAATAAAAATTGCTTATCTTAGTCTCAAGCTATGCGCAGTTTTCTTAAGGATCGCATGCTTTGGCAATATTATACTGGTGCAATCACTATTTCTGTGAAGAAGGCAAGTGAAGATGATGCAGTCTTCCTCAGTCGCATGATTGTATGGGATAGTCACAACCACATGATCCTCACATGGATTCGAAACACTTCCATTTCCTCCATCTCTACTCTATTGGGCAGCTTTAATGATGCAAAATCAACATGGGATATGTTGGCCAAAAGATATTCCACTACTCATGGATCCATGAAATATCAGTTAGTGGTTGAATTGCATTAACTCTGGCAAGAACCAGGGCAATCCATCAATGACTACTATGATCAGCTTCGCTTCATTTGGGACCAAATTGACCTTTCTGATCCAACCTGGGCATGCTCAAAAGATGATCAACAATATGCTACTGTTAGAGATGAATTTCGTCTCTATGAGTTCCTGATGTCACTCCATAAGGACTATGAGCCCATTCGAGTTCAGCTTCTTAATCAAAGTCCTCATCCATCTCTTGATACTGCTGTAAATGAGTTGGTTAGAGAAGAAGCTCGCCTTGCAACCCTTCAAGCCCAGAATAAGTTTAATGTTCTGGCTATTACTCCTTCTGCTTCGCCCATAGAGCAACCTCAGCAATCAGGTGATCCCTCTGGCTCTAGCAATTGTCGCAAGCAGACCAACAAAAAGTTCTACAACTATTGCAAGCATCCTAGCCACACTATTGAGACTTGTTACTGTCGCAACAAATCTACTGCTGCAATTCCTAATACTGAGTCTACTCCGTCAATGCCTCCCATTTCAGCTGAGTCCCAGTCTTCTGGATCCACTATCAACCTCTCACCCACTGAACTATAGGAGATTATAGCTCAGGTTGTTCGTATGGCTGGTAATGCATTTCTTTCCATTGCTCTCTTAGTTTTACCCAGTAAGTCTTAAACTTGGCTTTTTGATTCTACTTGTTGCAATCACATGACACCTCACTCATCCTTATTCTCCAAACTTGACCCTGCACCACTTCCTCTAAATATTCATATAGCTAGTGGTTCCACCATGCATGGGAATAGCCTAGGTTTTGTTTCAACCTCCAACATTTCTGTTCCTGGGGTCTTCCATGTACCTGACCTATCCTATAATTTGTGCTCTGTGGGACAATTAGCTGAACTAGGATATTGCCTTATTTTTCACTATTCTGGGTGTATTGTGCAGGATTCGAGGACGGGACAAGAGCTTAGGACCGATCCTAGAGTTGGGCGTATGTTTCTCGTGGACAATCTTCATCTTCCACTTGTTGCTGCTATGGTTTCTTCCTTACATTCTCTCGCACTTTGGCATTCTCGTCTTGATCATGCATCATTTTCTCTGGTACAACAGTTAGCTTTTAAGGGTCTGTTAGGTTCTATGTCCAAAGACAATTTTGATTGTCCTTCATGCCAGTTAGGAAAACAGCCAGCTTTACCTTTTAATAATAGTGATTCTATTTCTAATAGCATTTTTGAGTTAATTCATTCTAATGTTTGGGGACCTTATCTTGTTGCTAGTGTTGATGGATCTCGATATTTTGTTATTTTTATTGATGATTATTTTCGTTATAGTTGGATCTTTCCTATGTAATTTCGTTCTAAAAAGTTGCCAATATACAGTAACTTTGCAAAAATGGTTAAAATACAATTCTTCAAGCGTATCAAAAATTTTCGATCTGATAATGCTCTTGAATATACTCAATATGCTTTTCAAGCTCTGTTACACTCCTATGGCATAGTACATCATCTAATTTATCCAGGTACCTCTCAGCAAAATAGTCGAGCTGAATGAAAACTTCGTCACATTGTTTACACTGTTCGTGCTCTTATTCTTTCTGCCAAAGTTCCTCCCCAATTTTGGGGTGAAGCTGTTCTTCATGTTGTTCATGCTATTAACCGCATTCCAAGCACTGTCATTTGTAATCAAACTCCGTATGAGCGCCTCTTTGGGCCACCACCTGACTAGCATCACCTTCGCTCCTTCGAATCTGCTTGTTTCGTTCTTCTTCAGCCTCATGAGCACAACAAACTTGAGCCTCATCTAGACTTTACTATTTCCTTTGTTATGGCGAAAAACAAAAGGGGTACCGGTGTTATGATCCTGTGTCTCATCGTCTTCATGTTTCTCGTAATGTTGTCTTCTGGGAACACCGCTTGTTCGTTGAACTCTCTCACTTTCGTTCTTCTCTAACTACCTCATCTATTTTAAAAGTTTTTCCAGACGAGTCTCATGTTCCTTCTCCAAATACACTCCACAAGCCTCAGACCTATCGTGAGGCCTCCACTGACCCTTTATGGCAGATTGCAATAAAAGAGGAATTTGATGCATTAACCAAAAACCGTACGTGGGATCTGATTACTCTCCCTCCTAAACAGTCTATGGTTGGTTGTAAGTGGATTTACAAGATTAAGACTTGCTCTGATGGGTCCATTGAGAGCTATAAAGCTCGTCTTATTGCAAAAGGTTTTACACAGGAGTATGGGATTGATTATGAAGAGACCTCTGCTCCAGTTGCTCACATCTCATTTGTTCTTGTCCTCTTGGTTGTTGTCACTACTGGAAAATGGGATCTTTTTCAGATGGATATTAAAAATGCTTTCCTTAATGGGGATTTGAGTGAAGAATTTTATATGCACCCTCCTCTAGGTCTCTCTGTTGAATCAAACAAGGTTTGTCACCTTTGACGTGCATTGTATGGCCTTAAACAAGCTCCACGAGCTTGGTTTGCAAAGTTCAGCTCTACCATCTTTTGCTTGGGTTACATTGCCAGTCCTTATGATACTGCCTTATTTCTTCGTCGCACTGATAAAGGCACCATTTTACTTCTCCTCTATGTGGATGATATGATCATAACTAGTAATGACCTTAGTAACATACAAGAACTCAAGGATTTTCTTAGTCAGCAGTTTGAGATGAAAGATCTTGGACACCTGAGCTATTTCTTGGGTCTTGAAATCACTCATTCCTCAAATGGTCTTTATGTTACTTAAGCCAAGTATGCTTTTGACCTTTTGTCTCAAATTGGACTCATTGACAGTAAAACTATTGACACTCCAGTTGAGTTTATTGCGCATCTAACTCCCACGGGGGGGAAACCACTGTCTAATCTTTCTCTTTACAAACGATTGGTTGGCAACCTAGTTTATCTCACAATTACTCATCCAAACATTTTCTATGTTGTTCATCAGGTTAGCTAGTATTTGTTTTCTCCACAATCAACTCACTATACTGTTGTTCTGAGCATTCTTCGATACTTGAAGGACACTCTCTTCCATGACCTTTTCTACTCAGCTCAGTCTCCTCTTGTACTCCGTGCATTCTCTAATGCTGATTGGGCAGGAGATCCCACTGATCGCAGGTCCACCACTGGCTATTGTTTTCTCCTTGACTCTTCCTTGATTTCTTGGAGAAGTAAGAAACAAACCTTTATGGCCCGCTCCAATATTGAAACAGAATATCGTGCCCTTGCTGAGACCACATTTGAGCTCCTTTGGCTACGATGGCTTCTCAAGGACTTAGGCGTGTCCACGTCCTCTGCTACTCCTCTTTATTGTGATAATCAAAGTGCCATTCATATTACTCACAATGATCTCTTCCATGAACGAACTAAACATATCGAGATTGATTGTCATTTTATTCGTTATCATCTTGTTCATGGTATTCTCAAGCTCTTCTCTGTCTCCTCCAAAGATCAACTTGCAAATATATTCACCAAGTCACAACCTAAGGGACGCCTTCATGATTTAGTTGAAAACCTCAAGTTAGTCTCACATCCACCTTGAGTTTGAGGGGGGCTGTTAACGTGTATAGTATTGTGGGCTTTAGGACCAACTAGAATACTTGTATAGCATACATTCTTGTACTACACTCTTACTTGTACTACACTCATATTTACTTGTACTGCACTTATATGCCTCCTATATAAAGGCACTCATGTATATTCTTTCAATGATAAATACAATACTATTGAATTCAATATTTCTAACAACTTCATCTCTAGAACGTTCTAACTGTTATTTGCCAAAAGTGCCTATTCGAAATCAAAAGTATGATAGAAGGTCGGTTAATTCTTCTTCTTCCCTTTTTTTTTTCCAAACATTCCTACTATTATTTTTATATAAAATATTTTTTTTCATAACTCCTATGCAATTTTAGTTTGGTAATACTTTTGTCAACTTCTGTACTATTGTTGTATGATCATATTATTTGATCCAACGAAGATTTAATGATAACTTTTAAGAAGATGGGACAAACAAAATCAAGATTTGAGCCATTTGACATATGAAGAGTATTTTGTTGATTGTTTTAAATAATGATTTGTGTGCATCATCTTTAGCCTTATTTATTTTCTTAACACAAGCTCACTCTTTCCCTATTTTTGTTTAACTATGATAGTAAAGTAGCACCGTATACCCTTAGTGTGATAGTCACTCCACAAATATAACTGCTTGTTGGGTGTGGAGGCAAGGGCCGGAGTTCAAGTTTCTAGGAGGGAGCTTTACATACATATACATTTAGATTATATTAGAGTAGAATTTCTATCTTGTTTCCCTCCCAAAAAAAAAAAAACTATGATAGTAAAGTCATCTTTTAAAGTTGATTTTTCCCCGTATGTAAGGAGCAATTTATACAGAAACAGGGAAAATCCATCACATTCTAGCAAGTTTTGACCATTTATGTCAAATATACCACCAAAAAAAAAAGTGCTTATTGATTTATATGCCTTTAGTATGAGTTATGCATAGAGCAATAGTGGGATTTTCAAAGAAAAGTAAGGTTTGTGTTCTAAATTTTAATGAACCAGGTTAGAAGTTGGAAAATTAAACTATTGCCTAAATAATATTGTTCTGTTTGTAATTGTATTATTTTTTAAGCAATTTACTTGTTCCAATCACGACAAATTATTGTCTCAATTGTAGAGTTAGAATCACATTTTTTTGTTATATGAAGTTGTGGCGTTTTTTGAAACCCAGTTAGAGGATTTTTGTCTTAAAAATTTGTCTTTTTTCATTTAGTTTGATTGTAATTTCTGAAAAATATTGGGAAAATAGTTCGGATATTACTTTTATGACACAAAGATAAAATATCACTACAATTATTAGTTATTATTGGGTTCATTTTACATATTACATTTTTGGTGCTAATAATTGGTTTATTAATTTCTTTTCGTTTGATATTCCTACTAAAAAAATAACATAGTTCTTTTATGTCTTTTTGAATTGCGGTGACTAATTATCGATTTGTGTTGGTAGAGATATGATGATATGCTTTCACTTCAAGATGTAGATTATAGACTCTTGATTTTACTTTTAGTCTAGCAACCTCTTGATAAACTCTTTAAAAGTAATTGTTGAATTAAATGATGATATTAAGGGAATTATAATATTTTTTATTATTAATTTTCTATAATAAATTTTTACACCTGCTTTTTTGCACTCACCTCAAAACTAGTATTATGTAAAACTGTGTTGTATTAGATTTTTTTTTAATAAAGATTTGTAGTAGATTAGTTCATGTATTTTTTTTTTCAAAAGTAAAGTCAATATAAACATTTTATGGTCTATGCATATATATGTATTTGGAAGAAAAATATATATATATTTTTTCTTTTCAAGTTTGAAAACGTTAATGGACATTAATGCTACATTTTTTCTATATTGTAAATTATTAATATCTCAATTCCTATCATATACAAATAAAACAATAGGTGAGTTATCTCTTAAAAAAAACAATAGGTGAATTACTAAATATGTCAATTCCATTTCTCAACAACAACAAAAAAAGCATGTCAATTCCTATTATATATAGATACAAATATAGGTTTTATTATCATATTAATATTTTTTCCTCTTTTTCATACTTTATTTCAAGCCAAAACACTCCCACAAACTTGAAACCCCCCAATTCTTCTCTCATTTTCTACCAACCAAACAAACTCTGTAACAAATTAAATTCACAATAAAAATAAATAAATAAACTCACTAAATCAAACTTTGCAACCAAAAAATAAATTAATAAAGAAGATTTGATTGACCATTCTATTTGTTTGTTCAGATCCCTTAAACCAGATTGTTTAACCTAATATATTAGCCAAGTGATTATTTAGGTTAATTATTTAGATCTAGATTAAACAATAATAAATCATATTCTGTACAGCAACAGAAAAATAAATAATATCACGATATGATGACCCAAGAAAACTAATAAAACGAACTGTTTCAAGGTAAAAACCTGTGGAAGATTTGACCTAGCAATCCTCAAAGTAAAGCAAATCAACTATAAAATAATTGAAATTTTTACAATCAAATTTAACTTTAAATCTATTGCTACATCAAGTAGCAACTTATTGACACGACCACGTGCAAGCTCTGAATCCACAGACTCCTTCTCTTCTTGGACTTACTACAACACAAATACCCACGCTTGTGACTTTAAGATCCCACTCAAAAGTTTTAGATCACCTTCACTTGTTGATCTTTGTAGCAGCAACTAGGTTCTACCAATGCTTAATTGTAAATCTTGTTCAGTAGATGCTTATGTAGTTAGAAGGTACAATACCTCTTAAATCTCACAGAAAGTAACACACAAGTCTTCCAAAGGTCTCCAAAACGTAGCTAGGGTTTCCCTTTTACATGTGGACAAATTAGATTAAAACCTTAAACGTTTTCGCAGACTTGGGCCTTATTTAAAAATTATGCAAAATCTGATTTTTACGATTTCCGATTGGTCGAACCTAATTTTCAATCAATCGAGCTTGGCAAATTCTGACTCTTCTTTTCTGCAGTCAGTTCGAATTTGAAGTTTGAAACATACACCTTTGAGCAATGCTTAACACATTGACTAGACATGTTTTATTCTCGATTTGCCAACACATACAAAATAGAATTCTAAACATTTAATCCTAAATCTTTAGAACCTAACACATTCCATATTTTCATTGTGTCGAATTGGAAAGTAAGCACAATTCATGTTGGAACCCAACACCCCAATTTCATTCTTACATTTTCTCACAAATCAAAGAAACCCACGTTAAATAAACCACCAAAAAAAAATTCAAATCACTTAGCACCCTTAGATGAAAGGTGTACCTACCAATTTTTCATTCTAAAGGTTCCTTAGCATCTATTCCATTTTGTGAGTCAGGATTAGAGGATGTCGAATTTGCAAAGTAATGTTTAATTTGAAGGGAAAAATGAATTGAAGTTAAAAAGAGGCTTAATTAATCCCTAATAATCCATTACCTAAAAAATTTAATTCAGGAAAATATAAAGATTGGAAGTTGTAAAGTGGAACAATTAATCTCTAATAATCTATTTATTTTTTCTTCTAAAAAATGATAAATTAACATAATTGACATAAAGACCATTACCTAAAATAATATAAATTAGAAAAATAGAAAGATAGATAGTTAGATAGAATTTGACATAAATGCTACAACAAATGTGAATTACAGTGACTTAAAAGCCATTAGATTAAAAAAAACATTTAATGCAGAAGACACATGGACGTGTATTGTAATGACACTATATATTTTTTATAATTTTTTTACAAAAGCGCTACACAGCTACACCTATAATATTTTTATAACACATTGTAAGTTGTTAATGATTCTAATTTGGACCCACAATTGAAAATATTTTTTTACCCACTAATTATAATGAATAACAACTTGTCACTTAGAATTTATAGTAACAATGTTGTGAAAATGATATATATTTTTTTAATTACTAATGTAATGGCCATTCTCTACTTTTTGGAAATTTTATTTTTCCCCTTATATTTATTGGGTACCAATGGACATGCATGACATTTAAGGGTCATATTTATATATATTTATTTTTGGAAAATAATTTAACTCTCATATTTAATTGCTCTAATTTAAAATATGGATAGTAAAAAAATTAAGGTTTGTAATTGAAAATAATGGCTAAAGGGCTGTTTGGTAAGAGTATTTAAATATAGTTTTTTATTTTGCAATCTATAAAATGGTGGGTCTCACACTTGGATTTATTGTTTAACTAATATTTTATAAATACAGTTTTCAAAAAATTGTATCACGTTTTCTTTATTTAAAACAGAATTTTGAAAACGACTTGAGTTGTGTTTTCAGGATACAGAAAATGTTTTTAATGACATAGTTGTAAATAAATTGAAAATAGTAGATCTCACATTGTTATCCAAACTCTTTTATTTCTTAAATTTAGGAGTTTATTTTTATCACAAAAAGAATTTTCACACTTCAAATTTGAAACTTCTTATTAAAAAAATATATATATGATGAACTCTATTCCCTTATCATTATCCACACAAAAAGGTAATCTACAAATTCTATATGTTACTTTTTGTAAATATTTTTTTTTAATCTCAAAAATAGAAATGGTCTCCCAAATAATTTTTTTTTTTTTTTGTATTTTGAAAATTATTCTTAAAAGTGGGAGCCAAACACGTAAAATATAAAAATTATTATTTGAAAACTAGTTTTAAGATCAATTTTTTAAAAATTGTGTTTATACTGTTTTGAAAACAAAAACAAAAATCCTCCTATCAATCAGGCCCTTAACTACTTAAGTATGGCATTTTACTTTCCTGTTTAGTTTCATCGCCTCACACAATTTTAAACCTCAAGCGTGTGGCAAATCTTTTTTATTAAGTCTAATAATTATTAGATATTTTCATATATGTCATTGTTATAGGCTTTGACAAACAGACATATATTACCATTTTTTTGTATCCACGAGTTTTGTTTATTATTATTTTTGCTTATATTAGTTCATGGCAATATTGACCAGTAAGAGAGAGAGAATTAATACACATTCAAATATAAACAACAAGTCAATTTATATTAAATATAGACTGCATCACATCCAACAAAATAAAGAAATCCAATCCAAGATTACAGTTTTTTTTTTTTTTTTTTTTTTTTAAGAATCGATTGCAGTGAATCACAGACAAAGACTTAATAATCTCATCATTCAAACATAGCCTCCAAATCGATCCTGTCTTCTCTTTATTTTGATCTGGTCTTCTCTTTATAATTATTTGCAAATGCCGAAGACCAAAAAAAGAAATTTGAATTTAGAGCCATGCTGGATTCACCAAAGGAATGCAAACAGCCTTGACTTGCAAGTAATTTAGCAAACCGTTAAATCCATTCTCTCTGCCATGCCCACTCATCTTGTACCCACCAAAAGGAAGTGCAGCATCAAATATATCATAGCAGTTCACCCAAATCGTCCCAGCTTTTAATGCACGTGTTAAAGTGTTAATAGTGTCTACGTTCTGCGAAAAGATCCCTGCAGCAAGCCCATAGTGCGTTGCATTCGCTCTTCGAATCACCTCGTTAAGGTCCCTAAAATAAAATATTATAAATATAAAGGTGTATCACGTTATTTAAACTTTTAAATGACAGTACATTAACAAGCCCCGTAAATAAAAATCCCCAAGTGTAAAAAGGATTCGTTTCTCACTTGAATTTCAAGACGGTCTGCACTGGACCGAATATCTCATCCTTTGCAATCAACATGTCATCCTTGTATAAATTAACAGTTAGTTGCCTTCATAAACCATAGTATTTCAAAATCATCATGCTACAATGATGGTATAACTAAAAGGTACCTTAACATTTGAGAACACAGTGGGCTTAATGTAATAGCCCTTGTCGCCAAGTCTTTCTCCCCCGCTTTCAAGGGTAGCTCCACTTTCAACACCAGATTTTATGTATTTCAGGATTTTGTTGAACTGCTCTTCGTCAATCTGATTCATTTGAGTGAGCAACACTCAGTATCAGTGTATCACTAGATATTGCAAACCAATTTATATATACTTGTAGTAAATAGAAGCAGCCAGAGACATTACTGATATTGTCTACGATTTTGTGAAGCTATATTAAATGTAAAAAGTGAAACTTATAATTGCAGATGAAGCTTCTCAGACAACTTTCGACAATTTTGTAAGATCAGTGTCAAGCATGAAGCCTACACAAATGTGACACTAAAATTTATTTATACACATGATGAATTGTTGTTTGTTACCTGAGGACCTTGTTCAGTGCCCTCCTTGAATGGATCACCAACAGAACGTTTCAAAGCGCGTTGCTTTGCTTTCTCTACGAACTCATCATATATACGCTCGTGAACAAATGTACGAGATCCAGCAGCACAGCATTCTCCCTGCAGATTGGACAAAATCATGATCAATAAAATGAGTTTAACTTCCTTGACAGGGTTCAGGTGATAACCCAACAGTAATGGTATTTTTTGCGGTGTCCCACGATGATTATGGTTCGAACCACAACTCCCTCACCATCTACTTTTTTTTTTTTTTTTTAATGTAACATATGGTAGGTTTTTTTTTTTTTTTTTTTTTTTTTTTTGAGAAAAGTAACATATGGTAGGATTGGTGTATAATAAAAATATTGTTATTGCTAAATCTATACTTATCAATAAAAATAAATAAATAAATCCCATAAGACACATCATCGTGTTGGAAAAATTTTATGGACAAACCTGATTGAAGAACAAAGCCTGGTGTGCAAGCTCCACTGCCTTATCTACATCAGCATCCTCACATACAATAAAGGGTGATTTCCCTCCAAGTTCCAAAGTTACCGACTTCATATTGCTTTTGGTTGCCAAATCAAGAATAATTCTTCCTGTCTCTGTTGATCCAGTGAAAGCAATCTGTGCATAAGAAATTACTCAGTTTAGGAGGCATCCAAGCAATGGCCAGTGTATACAATATGAGAACGTGTTCTGGATTGTTAGTATTTCCCTTAATCATTTCAAAATTTACTGAAATACCAACGAAATGTCACAATTGATTGCAAAACACTCTTACAAGAAGTTTTTATCTTTCTTGAAAGACAAATTACATCTAATAGGAATTCAATGTTAAAGATCTTAACCCCAGGGGCTCAGCTGAAGACCATGCCTCATGAAGTGAAGGTCACTGGTTCGAGTCTTCTCCATCTAACCCCTTAAGGCTAATGAATCACTTGAACCAAAAGAAATATTTAGACTACCTTATCCACATCCATATGACTGGCAAGAGCTGCACCAGCAGTTGGACCATAACCAGGGATCACATTTAAAACACCTGGAGGAAGTCCAGCCTGTCACAAAGATCATATGATCAGAGTAAGTGATAAAGAAAGCAGCTCATGTGCAGAAAGGATGAGTTCAGACATAAAACCTCAATGTACAAAGAACAAAAGTTTATCACCTCATATAGTAGCTGTGATACAAGGAGAGCAGTCAATGGTGTCTGCTCTGCTGGTTTCAATACAACAGTGCAGCCACATGCTAATGCAGGCGCGACCTTCCAAGCATACATAGGGAGAGGAAAATTCCATGGAATGATTCCACCCGCAACACCGATAGGTTCATACAAGGTTTGCATATGGAATGGCCCATCAGCTGGAACTGTTAGACCATGGATCTTATCCGCCCACCCTAAAATTTTCACATATAGAAAATCTTAGAAAAACTTACAAAAATTGACAGAATGTAACGAACAATCAAATTATATAATGCAGAAGATGAACTATATCTATAGATTTACGGTTTACCAGCATTGTATCGGAATAACCGTGTCACCATTGATACTTCAATTATAGCCTGTTGATATGGTTTCCCACTGTCCCAAGCCTCGAGCGCTGCAATTTCATCATTGTGCTGTTCAAGCAAATTCGCAAAGCGCAAAAGTACTTTTTGCCTTTCCTGGATATTGTTTAAATTTTTTATTAAAAAATAAAAATTCAATTATTTGGTTTGAAGACTGTAGTGTTTTGTTCCACATCAAATAAAAGGTGAAAATAGGAAGCACAACAAGGAATAGTTACATAAGCAGTCATCCTTGGCCATGGTCCTTCATCAAATGCCTTGCGAGCAGCAGCAACTGCTCGATTTATATCTTCGGCATCACCTTCAGCAACATTGGCAATCACATCCCCTGTCCTGGGATCCAATGTCTTAAAAGTTTTCCCTGAGACCAATTGTAGTCATAGCATAAATTTCAGCATACATCAAATTAATAACAATACTAACCTCGTCATAGGGGCTTCGAAAAAAACCTAAAACTTAAAAAGTTTTTTAAATATACTAAATTATTCTTTTAACTAGTTTGTATTTTTAAATTTTAAATAATTTTTAACTAAAAAATAAGCATATTTTAGAGTGTTTATGAATTTGTGTAAGGATATTTTAGGACGCAAAATGAAGAAACCCAAACTAAGAATCCTGTGATTGGTAGAATAAATAATGTGTCTGAGGATCCCACATTACCTAAAATTTGCGGTTAATAATATAGTGATTTATTATATTGAAAAGAAAAAAAATATTTATATATATATAGTAAATTATATATGCATTCAATTGGGTTTTTTTGGACTTGTAAGCTTATCTTCCTCTCATTCTTATGGAATGATGAAGCTTGAGTCCAAAGTCATCCACTACCTGATGCTGCATCGACAAATTTCCCATCAATCAAAAGCTTGGTATATTTTACTTCAACCGGTGGCTTAATTGGAATCTCAGACATTCTTTTGCTCAAGTTGGTGGTAGTCTTGCCTGAAGGAAATAGAATTCAACCTATAAAAGAGCATTATTACAAAACCCAAAACAAAGGAATTATAGAACATTTCTAAATTCCCAAGTTCATTTATTTTTATAATTCAATTTATTATTTATGCTAAAAACGTTGTAACTTAACTCACACATAGTAGTGTTTTTAATGACGACCACAAAATTCAAATACCCCTCCCCAACTATTGAATTATAAAAAAAGAAAAATAAAACTTGATATCTTTTAATTCTTTCAGGGTTTTTTTGGAAGCATTTGAATGGACCTTGAAAACCAAATACCCCAAAATCATACAACATTAAAACACCCAGAACAGAACCTGATTCAATGTATAATGTGATTTTCAATATACAAAACCTTAACCAGAACTCAATCTTAACCCAAAAAACATAGAATATCACAATCAAACAACTAAAATAAGACACTCACACTTATCTCTCTTTCTCTGTGTGATAGCTTGATACAAAGCTCAAATTGCTATATATTTACCTGTGTGTTAGTGTGTTTATATACATATCAGTTGGGCACCAATGAATGGTTCTAGGTGATTTCTACGACTCTATCTTTGTCTAATAATAGTACATACTATCTAATAATAGTACATGCTATCTCAACAAACAAACAAAAAAAAGAGATAAGTGTGACGCATCAAAAACCCCAAAATAATTAAAAAAATTTCTAATGAGCATATCTATTAATAATAATTTTATTAAAGAATTATCAAAAGGTGACGCCAATCGTGGGTTTTTGTATGTTATTACTATTATTATGTTTTTTTGGTTGAAAAGTGTATTTGCTTATTATGTTTGTTTGTTACATAGATTATAGCAGCTTAGTATTATTATTATTATTAAATAGATGTGGATAAATAAATAAGATAATAAATAGGTGTGTGAATTATCATTTTTTAAAAAATTAATACTTATAACCACTGCGTACTCTTGACGCGGTGATCACTCTACAAATATAAGTGCTTGTGGAGTGTAGGAGACAAGAGCAAGATTCAAGCTCTATAAAGAAATTTCACACATATATACACTTAGATTAAATTAGAGTAGATTTTTTATTTTGTATAAAAAAAATTAATTTGCAATATACTAAATTTAAATTGTAAAGTATAATAGGCCTATATGTGAAGTAATAAATTAATTTGAGAATTTTGTGAATTTTAATTTTTTATGGGAGATTTTTTTTTTTTTAATTTTGTTTCTTTCTAATAAAAGGACTATTTGATTTGTCAGCCAACTCAGTACTATGACCAATTATCAAGACGGTTTTTTTTTCCGATAGAAGAAATAGAAACTATCAAGACGTTAATAGCGGGGATCAGGGTGAAAGGTTGTAATAATAGTGTCACTAAACTCATGTGGAATTTTTTTTTCGTAATTCCTTTGCATTTAATTTGGTAATACTTTTGTCAAACTTGTATACTGTTGTTACTTCAACCTGTATGATCATATTATTTGATCGAAAGAAGATTTAATGACATCTTTTTAGAATTTTTTTTTTTTTGAGAAACAAACACACACAAGGGAAAGGTAAATGGGCACAAAGGTAGACCATAACTCCACTTAAAAACCTTGATAACTTTTAAGGGAGGGTAGAGCAAAGAAAATCAAGATTTGAGCCAGTTTCCATATGAAGAATTTTTTGTTAATTGCCTGAAATAATGATTTGTGTGCACCATCTATAGCTTTATTTGTTTATTTTCATAACACAAATTCACGTTCTCCCTGTTTTTGTTTAACTATGACAGTAAAATCATCTTTTTTAAGTTGATTTTTTTTCTCCGTATATAAGGAGCAATTTATGCAGAAACAGGGAGAATCCATCACATTCTAGCAAGTTTTGACCATTTATATGTCAAATTTAACACCAAAAAAAAAAAAATGCTTATTGATTTATATGCCTTAGCATGAGTTATGCATAGAGCAATAGTGGAATTTTAAAAGAAAACTAAGGTTTGTGTTCTAAATATCAAGTGAACCATGTTAGAAGAGTGATGTTGGAAATTTAGATAATTTAAGAACTCCAAAATTTTAGCTAAATTTAAATAATAAAAAAAACAGTTTTTTTTTTAACCACCTTTCCAAAATTAGAAAAAAACAGTTTTTTTCTCATTCTTTCTCTCACTTTTTTTAACCCATTATCAAGTAGTTATCCATATTTTTATCCAAAAATAAAAAGCAATTATCCAAACTCAAAATTCCTCCAAAAACCCATTATGAAACAGTGAAAAAAAAATCATACTTCTTTTTCTTTGTTCTTCATTCTTCGTGTCCCTTCATCTCTATCATCTTCTCTTTCTTCTTAAAATTCTAAAAAACAAATTCAATCCTTAACATATCCCATTAATTTCAAAGAACAATTACTCAAAACTCAATTAGAAAGGTACAAGTATAGCATTTGTTTTTAATAAATTTCATTATATTGCTTTCTTTTTCTCTTTGTCTTTCTCTTTATCTCTCTTTCTCTAATTGCTCCACACACACACACACAGACACAAAAACCTTATCTTATTCATACAACTATCTTAATGCATTGTCACTCATTCCTTAATTTTTGGGATAATTACCTAATTGTGCTTTAAGCCTTTAACTCCCTTTCCTTGATTTCTTAGCTACCTATAATTGTTTGGTCAGCCAATGTATGGCTGCCACATAATATGTGCATGTTTTTTGTGTGTCATAGCATCTCTCTTAAATTATTGAACAAATGATTTGTGTTTCTCATTTCATGTCTCACTTAGTGATTGGCAGATAAATTTTCTTAATCAGACAACATAAACTGTATTACTATTACCTCCTCAGGTCTTGTGGAATCCGGAAAGAAAATAACTTGGTGCCTTACTTCTAAAAAAATAAAACAAAACAAAATCTTGGTGCCCTCCTTCCAATACGTCTACAACATTTTTACAACATTTTCACAACAAATCATAGATGGTTAGTTGTTATTGGTTCAAATTTGAACCTAACAATAAAATTACTTTTTTGCCCCAACAATAACAACCAGTAACAACCTACCACGTAGGATTTGTTGTAAAAATATTGTAGAAATGTTGTGAACATATCATTTCTCTTCCAATAATCTTTTATCCCACTTTTTGTGGGACATTTTATATTCCACCAATTGTGGAATGTCCGGTGTGTGATGTTTTCTCGTTTTAAACTTTAGTTCTTCTTTTATAAGAAAGTCAAAAAAAATAAATAAATAAGCAAGCAAAAGTTGGCACATGTGAAAAACAGGTCACAGTAATGGATCTCTTTTTAGAACTTCACCATTAACGAGGACAAGAAAATCGGCATTTCATTGATTTTAGATGTAATTCAGAAGTAAGGATGTGATGTTAAACTCTTACTTTGCACCCTCCAATAGAAATATGCTACCTCACTATTTTACTCTTAAATGAATAACACATATTACCGCATACTCTTAGTGTAATAGTCACTTTATAAGTATAAGTCCTCGTGGAGTGTGAAAGGCAAGAGGAAGAAGTTCAAGTCTTTAGGAGGGAGCTTAACATACACATACACTTAGATTAAGTTAAAGTAAAATTTTTATCTTTAATAAAAAATAATAAAAAAATCATTTTATACCCACTTTCATAAAATCAAAAACCGCATCATATGAGAAACTCAGTAGGGATGGCAATTTTTCCCCGCCCCGCTTGACCCGCCCCTCCCCGCTTTGCCCGATGCGGATTTTTCCCGCCCCGCAAAAATGATGAGGCGGGGATGGGGCAAGATTTTAGACCCGCACCACGGGGCGGGGCGGGGATGGGTTTATACTTTTTAAACCCACCCCGCCTCGTCCCGCCCCGCCCCATACCCGCCCCGCCCCATACCCACCCCGCCCTTCATTAATAAGGGTTAAGTTGTAATTTTTTCATATTCTAAGACCCTACTATTTAAACAAAAATATCATCATTTTATTTTATTCTACCTAACGTGGTTCTACCTCTTATTTCTCTCTAGCAAAGTTGGAAGTAAGGGACCAACATCATCATCTTATTAGGAGTTTGAATTATTTTATTGTGTCATACTATGAGATTTTTTTTGTGACATTGTCTTATTAAACATTTAGATAATATTATTTAGTTTTTGCTAAAAATTAATTTGATTTGATAGGATAAATTTATTTATAATTTCAAGTATATTTTTAATATTGAAACATGTTATTTTGTTTGAAAAAATGGTAATAGTTGTAGGGAAAATTAACAAGAAATAAACTTTTACTGTGTAGGGCGGGGCTTCGCGGGTCTTCGCGGGGCCTTAAGGGGTGGGGTTGGGGCAAGAAATTTTCCCCGTCATGCGGGGCGGGGCGGGGATGGGGCAAGAAAAATCTGTACGGGGCGGGGGCGAAGATCCCATCCTTCGGCCCCGCCCCGCCCCATTGCCATCCCTAAAACTCAGCTCTGCCTCTACCTCCAACAGCCAGAGATATTGCCGGAGTGTTGCCGGAATCTGGAAGTTCTTAATGCTTGGCTCCACCTTGGGAGCAATCGGCAAAGATATCTATTTGTTAACAGCCTCTCTTCTACTTGTCAGTCACATTTTGCCAAATTTTACTTTTATGACATAAAGGTAAATTATCACTAGATTTATTAGTTATTATTCGGTTCTTTTTACATATTACATTTTTGGTGCTAGTATTTAATTTATTTCTTTTGGTTTGATATTCCTACTGAAAATAATATAGTTCTTTTAAGTTTTTTTTTTTAATTGCAGTGACATAATTAGATATTTTACATTTTTTCGGTATTGTAAGTTACCAACGTCTCAATTCCTATCATACACAGATAAAACAATAGGCGAATTACTAACATCTCAATTCTTCTCATATATAGATACAAATATAAGTATTGTTGTCATATAAATTTTTTTCTTCTTTGTCATACTTTATTTGTATCCAAAACACTGCTTCAAACTTGAAACCCCCCAATTCCTCTCTCATTTTCCACTAACCAAACAAACTCTGTAACAAATTCACAATAAAAATAAATAAATGAACTCAAATCAAACTTTGCAACCACAAAAAAATAATAAAGATGATTTGATAGGCCATTCCATATTTGCATTGCGTCTAATGGGAAAGTAAGCACAATTCAATTTGGAACCCAATACCCCAATTTCACTCTTACATTTTCTCACAAATCAAAGAAACCCACATAAAAATAAACCACCAAAAAAATAAATTCAAAACACTTAGCAACCTTAGATGAAAGGTGTATCTTCCAATTTTCCATTCCAAAGGTTCCTTACTTTTCTTAGCATATATCCCATTTACTGAGTCAGGATTAGAGGGTGTCAGATTTGAAAAGTGATGTTTAATTTCAAAGGAAAAAATGAATTGAAGTTATAAAGAGGCTTATTAATCCCTAATAATCCATTACCTAAAGATTTAATTCAGGAAAGTAGAAAGATTGGAAGTTGTAAAGAGGAACAAATGATTTCTAATAATCTTTTTATTTTTTCTTCTAAAAAAATGATAATTTAACATGATTGACATTAAGACCATTACCTAAAATAATATAATTCAGAAAAAATATATACATAGCCAGATAGATAATTATATAAAACTAGCTTGTAATCACATGCGTAGGCATGGATATACTTAAAAGATACACAATAAAATGCATAGTATAATTCTTATATATATATATATATATATAATTTAAATATTATTAATAGCCATTCTTTTTTTTAACTCTTTAAAAAGTCTTATAAGAATGTTATTAGATAGAAAATGTAAATTGTCCATTTTTTAAATATTTTTATATTAATTAATTCTAGACTTTTTTATTTTTGTACACAATAACTCACTTGAATGAATATTTATGAAATGGTTCCACATTTGATTCCAAAATTAAGAAATAAAACTATCTCTAAAAAAAAAAAATTGAAGATACATGGCGCAAAATTAGAATTCAATTGTAGAATTTAATTGGATTTTCTCTAAATTTTACCTATTAATATATATATATATATATATATGACTTATAAATTTGAATTGTTTTTAGTTATAAAAAATGCTCATATATATAAAATCATTCAAACTCTCTCTTCCTCTAATTTTATATATAGTGTCAGATGTATGACTATATTTTTTATGATTTATTTATATTGAACTCATTGTTTTCTACTCGAAATTAACTCATAATTAAAAATTTTCGATTAGATGGAACATGTGCCATAAAATTAAACTTTAATTGAACTCCAATTTTTACACTAAATTAACTAACTTAGTACAAAATTTTAAAAATTTTGATAAGATGGGACACGTGGCGCAAAATTAGACTCTAATTGAATTCCAATTTGAAATCTAATTAGATTTTTTCTTAGTTTTACCTATTAATATATATATATATATATATATATATAACTTATAAACTTGAATTATTTTTAGTTAAAAAAAATGGTTCATAAATATAAAATCATTTAAAGATTATGTTTTTTATGGTTTACGTATATTGGACTCCTCGTTTTTTTACACTAAATTAACTCATTTGGTAAAAAAATTTAAAAACTTAGATTAGATGGGACACATGTCACAAAATTAAACTCTAATTGAAAACCAATTTTTAAATTGAATTAATTCACTTAGTACAAAAATTTAAAAACTTAGATTAAATGGGACATGTGGTGCTCAATTAGACTCTAATTGAATTCCAATATGAAATCTAATTGGATTTTCTCTCAACTTTACTTATTATTATATATTAGCATGTAACTCTAGACAAACGCATGTATGCATTTAAAATTAAACAAATTTTTTATAATAGAAATATTAATAATTAGTCAATTTTTTTTTTTTTTTAAGTATGTAACACATGCATTCATGCATACATATAGATATATTTAAAATTAAACACAATTTTTATCATAAAATATAGATAATTAGTCAAATTATATTTTTAAAGTAAACATGATTAGTCACATATTAAAATTTTTACCTAAATTTAATACTACTTATAGTCATTTTTTTGTCAAATTTTTAATAAGATAAAACGTGTGGTGATTTTTGTTATGTGGTGATTTTTATTTTATTTATTTTTTGAGAAACATGTGGTGATTTTTATTGAGTATATGTGAGTTTTATTTATTTATTTTAAAGTTCATTAATATTAAATTCTTAGTATTTTGCACTCATTAACTCACTTGATACAAAGATTAAAAAACTTAAGTAGACACATGGCATAAGTTTAAGGGAATAATCATGGTATAGTTCCCACATAAATTTAGACACATAGCGCAAAATTGGATTATAATTTCAAATTCTAATTCAATTTTCTTTAAGCTTTACCTATTAATATATATATATATATATATATATAGATGAGTTATAAATTTGAATTTTTTTTTAGTTATATGATTATGTTTTTATGATTTATTATATTGGACTCATCATTTTCTACACTAAATTAACTAATTTGGCACAAAAATTTAAAATTTTAGATTAGATGAGACACATAGCGCAAAATTAAACTCTAATTGAAATTCAATTTTTACACTAAATTAACTCACTTTATACAAAATTCTAAAATTTAGATTAGATGAGACACATGGTGCAAAATTAGACTCTAATTGAATTCCAATTTTCAATTTAATTGGATTTTTTCTCTACTTTACCTATTATTATATATAACTCCATATAAACGCATGAATGCATTTAAAATTAAACAAATTTTTTATTATAAAAATATAAATAATTAGTCAAATTAATTTTTTTTTAAGTATGTAACACATGCATTCATGCATACATATAGATATATTTAAAATTAAACACAATTTTTATCATAAAATATAGATAATTAGTCAAATTATATTTTTAAAGTAAACATGATTAGTCACATATTAAAATTCTTACCTAAATTTAATACTACTTATAGTCTTTTTTTTTTTTTCTAATTTTTAATAAAATAGAACGTGTGGCGATTTTTGTTATGTGGTGATTTCTATTTTATTTATTTATTGAGAAACTTGTGGTGATTTTTATTGAGTATATGTGAGTTTTTTTTATTATTTTATAGTTCATTAATATTAAATTCTTAGTATTTTGCACTCATTAATGCACTTAATACAAAGATTAAAAAACTTAAGTAAACACATAGCACAAGTTTAAGGGGATAATTATGGTGTAGTTCCCACATAAATTTGGACACATGATGCAAAATTGGATTATAATTTCAAATTCTAATTCAATTTTCTCTAAGCTTTACTTATTAATATATATATATATATGAGTTATAAATTTGAATTTTTTTTAGTTATATAATTATGTTTTTTATGGTTTATTATATTGGACTCATCGTTTTCTAAACTAAATTAACTAATTTGGCATTAAAATTTTAGATTAGTTGGGACACGTGGTGCAAAATTAAACTCTAATTGAAATTCAATTTTTACATTAAATTGACTCACTTGACACAAAATTTTAAAATTTAAATTAGGTGAGACACATGGCACAAAATTAGACTCTAAGTGAATTCCAATTTGAAATTTAATTGGATTTTCTTTCCACTTTACCTATTATTATATATATAGACTAGCATGTAACTCCATGCAAACGCATGGATGCATTTAAAATTAAACAAAACTCTTATTATAAAAATATATAATTAGTCAAATTAATTTTTTTTACTAGCATGTAACACATGCATTTATTCGTACATATAGATACATTTAAAATTAAACACAATTTTTATTATTAAATATAGAAAATTAGTCAAATTATTTTTTTTAAAGTAAACGTAATTAGTTACATATTAAAATTCTTATCTAAATTTAATACTACTTATGATAATTTTTTTTTTCTAATTTTTAATAAGACAGAACGTGTTGTGAATGTTGTTATGTGGTAATTTTTATTTTATTTATTTTTTGAGAAACATGTGTATATTTTTATTGAGTATATGAGATTGTTTTTTTTTTTTTTTAAATATAGTTTATTAATATTAGATTTTTAGTATTTTGCACTCATTAACTCACTTGACACAAAAATTAAAAAACTTAAGTAGAATCATGGTACAAGCTTAAGTGGATAATTATGGTGTAGTTCCCACATAAATTTAGACACATGGAACAAAATTGGATTATAATTTCAAATTCTAATTCAATTTTCTCTAAACTTTACCTATTAATATATATATATATATGACTTATAAATTGGGCTTTGTTTTAGTTATATGATTATGTTTTTTATGGTTTATTATATTGGACTCATCATTTTCTACACTAAATTAACTAATTTGGCACAAAAGTTTAAAAATTTATATAAAATGGGACACGTGGCGCAAAATTAAACTCCAATTGAAAGTGAATTTTTACACTAAATTAACTCACTTAGCACAAAATTCTAAAATTTAAATTAGATGAAACACATGGTGCAAAATTAGACTCTAATTAAATTTCAATTTGAAACTTCATTAGACTTTCTCTTTGCTTTACCTATTATTATTATTATTATTATTATTATTATTATTATTATTATTATTATTATTATATATAGATGACTTATAAATTTGAGTTTTTTTTAGTTATATGATTATTTTTTATGATTTATTATAATGAATTCCTCGTTTTCTACTCTAAATTAACTAATTTGGCACAAAAATTTAAAAATTTAGATTACATAGGATACATGGCTCAAAATTAAGCTCTAATTAAAATTCAATTTTTACACTAAATTAATTCACTTGGCACAAAATTTTAAATTTTAAATTATATGAGATACATGGCGCAAAGTTAGACTCTAATTGAATTTTAATTTGAAATTTAATTAGATTTTCTCTCTGCTTTACCTATTATTATTATTATATATATAATTTTGACATAAATCATCACAACAAATGGGAATTAAAGTGACTTAAAAGCCATTAACTAAAAAACAGTTAATACAGAAGACACATATCTGTACACTATATATATATATATATATATTTTTTTTTTTTTTGAGAAAAGTACTACACACCTACTCCTTCTCCTATTCTCCCAATATTTTCATAGCCAATCATAAATTTTAGATTTTTAGTGGTTCTAATTTGGACCTGCATTTGAAATTACTTTTTTGTCTATTAGTAACAAAGAATAACAATTTACCCCTTAGAATTTACTGTAAAAATAATGTGAACTGGCATTCAATTTTCTTTTTCTTTTTTATTTTTCTTTTTTAATTAATGATTTAATAGCCATTCTCTCGTTTTTGGAAAAATTACTTTCCCCTTAGATTGGGTACCAATGGACATGTATGACATTTATGAGTTATATATATATATATATATATATTTGGAGAATCATTTAACTCTCATATTTAATTGTTCTAATTTAAAATAGTATTGCTATAGCCACAAACTATTTTACAATATTTTTACAGACTGTTAATGTGGTCAATTTCTTAATGGTTTTCACTTACACCCACTATTAAAATATCATTTTTTTTCATTTGCCAATAATCACTCACTATATCAGCAATTTGTAATTTTTTATGTAAAAATTTTGCATTTGTAGCTTTACTCATTTAATATAAGGTAATAATAATATAATTAAGGTTTGTAATTGAATATAGTGGCTTAACTGCTTAAGTATAGCATTTTTTTTTTCTGTTCAGTTTCATCACCTCACCTTTTTAAACCTCAAACGTGTGGCAAATCTTTTTTTCTTTTCTTTTATATTAAGTCTAATAATTTTTAGATATTTTCATATATGTCATTGTTATATGCTTTGACAAAGAGACACATGTTACCATTTTTGTTGTATCTATGAGTTTTGTTTATTATTATTTTTGCTTATATTAGTTCATGGCAATATAGACCACTAGGAGAGAGAAATAATTTTCTCAAAAAAAAAAAAAAGGAGAGAGAGAGAGAGAGAAATAATACACCTTCAAATATATACAACAAGTCAATTTATAAATATTAAATATAGGCTGCTTCACATCCAACAAAACAAAGAAATCCAATCCGAGATTGCAGTCTTTTTTTTTTTTCATCAATTGCAGTGAATTACAAACAAAGATTTGATAATCCAATTTTGATCCGGTCCTTTCTTTATTTTGTTCCAGTCTTCTCTTTATTATTTGCACACACCGAAGACTGAAAAAAGAAAATTGAATTTAGAGCCATGCTGGATTCACCAAAGGAGTGCAAACAGCCTTGACTTGCAAGTAATTTTCCAGACTATACACTCCTTTCTCTCTGCCATGCCCACTCATCTTGTACCCACCAAAAGGAATTGCAGCATCAAATACATCATAGCAGTTCACCCATACTGTCCCAACTCGTAATGCACGTGTTAATGTGTTAATAGTGTCTATGTTCTTCGAAAAGATCCCAGCAGCAAGCCCATAGTGCGTGGCATTTGCTCTTCGAATCACCTCGTCAAGGTCCCTGAAATATTATAAATCCAAAGGTGAATTCAGTACAGAGTTATTTAAAATTGCAAGTGTAAAAAAGGATTCGTTTCTCACTTGAATTTCAAGATAGTCTGCACTGGACCGAATATCTCATCCTTTGCAATCAACATGTCATCCTTATATAAATTAACAGTTAGTTGCCTACATAAACCATAGTATTCAAAATCATCATGGTACAATGATGGTATAACTAAAAGGTACCTTAACGTTTGAGAACACTGTGGGCTTAATGTAATAGCCCTTGTCGCCAAGTTTTTCTCCCCCGCTTTCCAGGGTAGCTCCACATTCAACACCAGATTTTATGTATTTCAGGATTTTGTTAAATTGCTCCGTGTCAATCTGATTTATTTGAGTAAGCAACATTCAGTTTCAGTGAATCGCTAAAGATTGCAAACCAATTTATACTTGTAGTAAATAAAAGCAGCCAGAGACATAACTGATATTGTCCGAGAGTTTGAGAAGCTATATTACATGTAAAAAGTGAAGTAATAAATGCAGATGAGGCTTCACAAACAACATTCAACAATTTTGTAAGATAAGTGTCAAGCATACACAAATGTGACAGTAACATTTACTAATTCACATGAGGAATTGTTGTTGACTACCTGAGGACCTTGTTCAGTGCCCTCCTTGAATGGATCACCAACAGAACGCTTCAAAGCGCGCTGCTTTGCTTTCTCTACAAACTCATCATATATACTTTCATGTACAAATGTGCGAGATCCAGCACAGCAGCATTGTCCCTTCAGATTGGAAAAAATCATGATCAATAAAATGAATTTTAACTTCCTTTGGACCAATCATAGTATCAAAACAATCCTATGGACAAACCTGATTAAAGAACAAAGCAAAGTGGGCAAGCTCCACTGCCTTATCTATATCAGCATCCTCACATACAATAAATGGTGATTTCCCTCCAAGTTCCAAAGTTACCGACTTCATATTGCTTTTGGTTGCCAATTCAAGAACAATTTTTCCTGTCTCTGTTGATCCAGTGAAAGCAAGCTGTGCATAAGAAATTACTGATAGTTTAGGAGGCATTCAAGCAATGACCAGTATATACAATATGAGAATGTGTTCTGGATTGTTAGTATTCCCCCTAATCATTTCAATATTTGATGGAATACCAAAGAAATATCATAATTGATTGCTAAACACCCTTACAAGAAATTTTTATCTTTCTTGAGAGGCAAATTACATCTAATAGGAATGCAATATTAAACATCTTAACCCCAAGGGTTCAGCTGAAGACCATGCCTCATGAAGTGGACGTCACTGGTTGGAGTCTTCTCCAACTAACCCATTAAGGCTAATAAATCACTTGAACCAAAAGAACTTTTTAGACTACCTTATCCACATCCATATGACTGGCAAGAGCTGCACCAGCAGTTGGACCATAACCAGGGATCACATTTAGAACACCTGGAGGAAGTCCAGCCTGTCACAAAGATCATATGATCAGAATAAGTGATAAAGAGAGCAGACTATGTGCACAAAAGTTGAGTTCAGAGATAAAACCTCAATGTAAAAAGAACAAAAGTTTATCTACCTCATGCAATAGCTTTGCTGCAACTAGAGCAGTCAATGGTGTCTGCTCTGCTGGTTTCAATACAACGGTGTTGCCACATGCTAATGCAGGCCCGACCTTCCAAGTAAACATGAGGAGAGGAAAATTCCATGGAATAATCCCACCCGCAACACCAATAGGTTCATGCAAGGTTTGCATATGGTATGGTCCGTCAGCTGGAACTGTGAGACCATGAATCTTATCCGCCCACCCTAAAATTTTCACATATAGAATATCTTAGAAAACTTACAAAAATCGTCAGAATGAAACGAACAATCAAAATGTATAATGCTAAAGATGAACTATATATATAGATTTACCAGCATAGTATCTCATTAGGCGTATCATCGTTGGAATTTCATCTGTAGCAGCCTGTTGATATGGCTTCCCACTGTCCCAAGCCTCAAGTGCTGCAAGTTCATCATTGCGCTGCTCAAGCAAATCCGCAAAGCGCAAAAGTATTTTTTGCCTTTCCTGGATATTGTTTAAAATTTTTATTTAAAAAAAAAAAAATCAATTATATGGATTGTAGACTGTTTTTGTTCTACATCAAATAAAAGGTGAAAAATAGGAAGCACAATAAGGACTAGTTACATAAGCAGTCATCTTTGGCCATGGTCCTTCATCAAATGCCTTGCGAGCAGCAGCAACTGCTCGATTTATATCTTCAGCATCACCTTCAGCAACATTGGCAATCACTTCCCCTGTCCTGGGATCCAATGTCTGAAAAGTTTTCCCTGAGACCAAATGTATACATAGTAGCATACATCAGAATAATAAGAATATGATGTGTCTGAGGATACCATATTACCTAAAGTTTGAGGTTAAAAATATAGTGATTTATGGTATGATTTATATATATATATATATAGAGTAAATTATACATGCATTCAATTGTTTTTATTTATTTATTTATTTTTTTTTTTTTTGGGAATTTGCAAGCTTATCTTATGGAATGATGAAGTACCATTTGGGTCCAAACTCATCTACATTACCTGATGCTGCATCGACAAATTTCCCATCAATCAAAAGCTGGGTATATTTTACTTGAACCGATGGCTTAATTGGAACCTCAGACATTCTTTTGCCCAAGCTAGTGGTAGTCTTACCTGACAAGGAAATAACATTCAACCAATAAAAAAGCATTATCACAAAACCCAAAACAAAGGAACGACAGAACATTTCTAATTGTTTTAAACATTTCTAAATTCCCAAGTTCATTTATTTTCAAAATTCAATTTCTTGTTTTTGCTAGAAGTATTGTAGCTTAACTCAAATATTCTGGTGATTTTAATGACGGCCGCAAAATTCAAATACTTCTCCCCAACTATTGAATTATAATATTGAAAAACAAAAAAACTTATTCAATGTGCTTAGTCCATTTAGCATATAGTACATATGTATAATGTGATTTTCAATATACAAAACCTTAACCTGAACTCAATCTTAACCAAAAAAAAGATAGAATATCACAATCAAACGATTACAATAAGACACTCACACTTGACTCTCTTTCTCTGTGTGATAGCTTGATACAAAACTCAAATTGCTATATATTTACGTGTGTGTGTCAGTGTGTTTATATACATATCAGTTGGGCACAAATGAATGATTCTAGATGATTTCTACAACTTTATCTTTATCTAATAATAGTACATACTATCTAGATGTACTACTATCAATCTCAAAAAAAAAAAAAAAAAGAAGAAGAAGAAGAGATGAGAAGTGTGACGCATCAAAAACGCCAAAATAATTGAAACTTTTTTTTTTTTTAATGAGCATTAACTATTTATAATAATTATATTAAAGAATTATCAAAAGTTGAACACACCGTGGGTTTCTGTATATTATTATTATATTTTTTTTTAAGTTGAAATGTTTATTTATTTATTATGTTTGTTTATTACATAGATTGTAGCATTGTATTATTATTATTATTATTAATACTAGAATTACAAACTATTTTAAATTTTTTTTTTACAAATTGATAATGTAGTGAGTGATTATTAATAAATAAAAAAGTAATATTAATGGTGAGCATAGATAAAAACCAATAAGAGGTTAGCTACATTAAGGGGGTGTTTGTTTGGAGGTGAAATAGGGTGGATGAAAAACTTTGGAGAAAAAACGAGAATGAAAACTTTTTTAGAATGTATTTAGTTGAGCGAAGAGAAAGGAAAATAAATTGTAGAACCCAAATATTCTCCCCTAGCTTACCAAAAAATTTCACTCTAAAATGAAGAAAAAACAAGAGAGAAAATGTTTGGAGAAAACACTTCTCTTACTAACGTGCTCTGGATACTGTTCACATTTTTTTTTCCCTGCTTTCTTTACCGTATTGTCATTTTTTTTACACGTTTTGTCCTTTTTTTTTTTAACGTGTCAGCTGTTTCTCTCTCTCTCTCTCTCTCTCTCTCTCTCTCTCTATATATATATATATATATATATAAAATTTCCTTTAGTTTTTTTGTCCTTTTCTTTTTTTTTTAATCTCCTTTAGTTTTTTTGTCCTTTTCCTTTTTTTTTTTTTTTAATTTCCATCTTTATCTTCTGTCTTTTTTTTTTTTTTTGTCCTTCTCGCACACTTTTGGTTTTATTTTTTTGTTGATCTGTAATTTTTTTTTATTTGTTATTTTTTTTTATCTATTAGGAGCATGAAAATAAATTTATACAAACTATATTTTCTATCCCTTCACTTTTTTACTCTCACTTTTCTATTATCTCCACATTATCTATCCTCTCACTTTTTCATCCCTATAACCAAACGGACCCTAATATTTTGTAAAAATATTGTAAAATAATTTATGACTATAGCATTACTCTATTATTATTAAATAGTTATGGACAAATAAATAATATAATAAATTAACGAGAAAAGGCTAATCCAAACTACATCGACAAGACTTTTACTACTGCTGTGAAACACTTATAAATAGAGCTAATTAATGTGACTAATACCAGTTTAACAAGAGATAATAACTAGGTGTTTGAATTATTATTTTATATAATTAATACTTATATAATAAAATTTATAATATCCATAAATCTTAAGTTTTTTTTTTTAAATTGCAATATAAGAAATTTAAATTGTATATTATGATAAGCCTATATGTGAGGTGGTGAACTAATTTAAGAATATTATGAATTTTGGTTGTGCTAATAAAACGACTATTTGATTAGTCAGCCAACTCAGTGCTAAGACTGTTTATCAAAAACTCAGTGCTAAGACCGATTATCTAGACGTTAATGGCGGGGATCAGTGTGAAGGTCGTAATAATAGTTTCACTAAACTCATGTGGAATTTTGTGTAGGATATGGTTTTTCTATTTTAAAGGTTTGTTTTAACAATGCTTGGATTCTTCTTTAAAAAATAAAAATAAAAATAAAAAAATAAAAACAATGCTGGGATAAAATGGGAGTATGAATCACATCATAATTAGTGGGTTTTGGATAAGACTTAAAAGTAGATTTATGGACAATTATCCTATTCCTATCCAAATTATGATGAACACCAAATATTTTAGTAACTTCTAATTTAAAGCTTTGACTTTCTCCCCAAAAAAAAAAAAGTAATCTTATTATACCGGTTTTTTGCATGCAAAGAATAGGTAATGAATTCACTTCTTTCTTCACACACACACACACAAAACCATTTGTTTCACTTTTGGGTAATTAGAAATTAAATTATATTGTTACCACTATAATGTCTCAATTCAATTGAAAAAAAAAAAGGCTTTTATTAACAAGAGCCAAGCAACTATTGTTAAGGTTACAAAATTTATCTACAAAATTAGTTATAATCTTAGGTTACAACCTTACTTAATAAAATAAACATTACTTCATATTTTGAAAATCTAATCATTGAATTGCATGTTCTTCACACTCTTAATTAATACACATGTCAAATTTTGGGTCAATCGGATATTATTTACTATATAATATATAAGCTTATATTTTATGCATAATATTTTAAACTATAAAAACTTGCAATTTAAACAATTTATTGATGATATAGCTATTAATCTTTAATTTTCTGAAAATTTTGCAAGCATGGGGGATATAAGAAGAAGATGTAATCCAATACTAGATTTATTAAACTTTACCATCAATAAAAAGATATTAAATAAGGTTGTAGCCTAAATAGGCTATAACCAATTTAATAACTAAATTTTGTCCTTTATAGAATAAAACTAGTAATTGTCTCATGCATTGCAATATTTTTTTTAATAATTTTTTTTTCAATTATTATTGTTGTTGTTATTGTTGTTGATGCATAAAAACTAGTATGCAAATATAGTTATTTAAAAATATTTTGTAGAAGTAATAATTATAAATAACTAAAAGATAACTATAATCAAGGATTATTTTTAAAAAAAAAAGTTTTAATCAAGAAAAGCAAATTGGCTTGAGAAAATTACATGTGCTATCATTGCATGCATCCTCATATTTTCATTTCAAAATTAATTACATACTAGTCAAATTCCCGTGACATGCACAGTTTTGATCATAAATTTATAAAACATAATTTTTTTTTGAAAAAGATACTTATTATATTTCATTTTGCAAATAGCTATAATTTATTTACTCTTGTGGTCAATCTACATTCCACCTTTGCACTCAAGGGCCAATCTCCATTACTTCAATTAGTTTTTTTTTTTTTCCCCATGAAAACAATCTTACAAAGATCTTATTGATTCTTATCAAACAATCTCCTCTACTTCAATAAGATTTTTTCAATGGAAAAATAAATAAATAAGATTTATTTTCTTTATTTTTTACTTTATTCTTTTCCTTAGACTTTAAACCTCCATAATTCTCATCTAACATATCAAATTGTAATAAACATTGTTCATGTAATAGAATTGCTATATAATGAGTTGATTGTATATCTAATGGAGTTGCAATATACCTAGTTTTATAAGTGGGTTTTGTTACCCAAATAATAATAAAGGACATTAAAAATAGTTTTTACTTTTGAGAGAATATTTTATTATTGAATAATCATTTTCTTTAATTATATTTATTAGATTCTATAATTCAATTTAATCAAATCGTACAAAAAATCTCATTAAATACATATGTTTAAAAAGCTTATAATTACTAACTTAGCTAAGACTTATTGTGGTGTATTTAAATGTTTGAATTTGGTAAAGGGACTTAAAATAAATAAGAGGCTTTTATTTTTATTTTTTTAGGTACAGGTTAATAATTTGTATTTATTATGATTTAGAAATATATTTTTTTATTTTCAAAAAAAATAAAAATGATAAACTTTAGATATAAGCGGTAACTATATATATATATATATATATTTTGAACATGTATTTGAAAGTAGTGTAGTGATATAGAGAAAAGTTTGAGTAGGAAAAATAAGATGAACGTGAGGGGAAAGAAGGTTAAATTTTAGGAGTTCTCTTAGTTTTTAATTTTTTAAATTGGGGGTATTTTACTTTTATTCGGATGAAAAAAGAATAAAAAATGCTAAATTTTAGGGAATAAAAAGATAAACGAGAAGGGAAAAAAATCTTAAATTTTAGGAGTTCTTTTTTTTAATTCAAAATAAAATTTGTTATTTAACATTTATGACCCTATTTTTAAGATAAGTTACCCTTCATTAATGAGGATATTTTTTAATCACATAACAGTCCAGTTCAAAAAAGAGAATCCTCTTATAAATAGTATAGATAGATATAGATAATAAAGCATAAACTTTTGTGTCTAATCCATCTACCAAAATAATAAAGCATGCATCTATTGAAAGACAATTTATGTACATGTAAGGTGTAATCATATTTTAGAGACCAAATATTTGCAGTACAATTAAACTAACCTTTTCAATTGACTAAGGGTGTGGGTCATGTCTTTGTAACCACTTTTTTAGATTTTCAGTATCCTAAAACTTCAAAAACCTGGAATGGACACCATAGAAAAAATAAATAAATTTAAAGCTTCTAACCAGGGAATTAAACTTTAATTTCATGTGTGCTAGCATTGAATCCATACATGTCCACCATTTTTCTAGCACTATAGGTCTTAAAAACGCCACTATAGGCCCGTTTTGGCTTAGAGGCATTTTCTATTGTAGTGGTCACAAACATCACTATTGTAAGACAATGGCCTATACTGATGTTCATAAAAAGTTACTATAGGTCCTTTAAAAAAAAAATTTTTTTTTTAAGAGTGGCATATTTCTATAATATTCGATTATATAAGTATAAAATAAAATAAAATGACCTATGGTGGTGTTTTATGAACGCCATTATAAGTCCTTTTAAGACTCCAGACTTATAGTGGCATTTTTAAAACGCTGCTATAAGCCCAATGTTAGATCGCAGCTATAAATAAGTCTATAGCAGTGTTTTTATAAAATGCCACTATAGGGTATCTATAGTGGCATTTTTTATGAACACCACTAAGAAAAACGCCACTATAGGCGGCTTTTTTATAGTGTTGTAACATTGGAAATCTCATCTTCAATATAAAGAAGAAATGTAATGTAAATAGAAGGTGCCTGGAAGAGTTAAAAGATCAATAAAGAGTATAGAAGAAGTGATCAAGATAAAAATTCAACAATATATACACAAACAACCTAAAGCTTCTAACCAAGTACTTAAACTTTAATTTCATGTGTGCTAGCATGGGATCCATACTTATCCACCATTCTCACTGTAGCAAAAACGGTATCAATAGAATTCTCATCTTCGATATAAGGAAGAAATGTAATGCTCATAGAAGGTGCCTGGAAGAGATAAAGGAGTATAGAAGCTGGGATGCATGAACATGGCAAAATGCCTTCCGCACTCGCATCCAACTAGGCCCGACATGGCGATGCGCAAGGGATGTTGCTACCTGCGCGTCCGTGAAGCATCCAATTTTTTTTTATTTTTTCGTTTTCTGACTCACACCGACTCAGGCTGACTCGCACCGATTCAGACCGAATCTGTCCGTATTGGCCGAAACCTCCGATACACACCAATATTAAAAAAAAAAAAAAAAAAAGGTGCAAAATGTACCATTTTGGCCGAAATAACAAAACCCTAACTAATCTAACCCGATTCATTGTTCTCATCTTCAGCTCTCTCTCACTCGTCTCTGTGCTCTCTGTCTCTACTCTCCGTCTCCCCTCTCTCACACTCAGCCACTCAATCACACACATAATCTCACTCACACAATCTCGCTCTTAACTCACTCACAACCTCATTGACCCACTCTCAATCTCAAGTTCTCAACTCAACTCAAGTCTCAACTCCCAAGCTCGACGCACTCTCAAGAGTCTCAACTCAAGTATCAAACTAAAACTTTCAATCTTAGTTTTTCAATTTTTTTTAAGCTCAAGCTGATCTGATTTTTTTAGTCTGAAGCTTACCTCGCCTAATCTAATTTTGTTGTGACTTGGGTTTGATTTTTTATTTAATTAATAGTTGTGGGGGGTAAAAGCATCAAAACACTGTGTGGGCCTAGGGCTTGGTCCGAGGACGTGGACTCCGCCAAAGGAGCCGTGAGTCATGGATAGGGCCTCCTAAAACTGGGGCCCAAAGGCCCGCCGACCATATCTCCAGCCAGCTGGATGAGGATCCGAGGAGATGGTCTCCTCGGACACACGTGTTAGGGACAGGAGAGGGTAGCACGACGTCTAGAGAAGAGCTCCTAAAGCTCAACGAGTCATCCCAGGCCTTAAAGAGACGCCGAGGAGGGAGACAAGAAGGACGTGCCATGCATAAAGCTACTGCCACCGCATTAAAGGCCCTTCACCTACCCGCCTATCCGCATTAATGGAGAAATGACTTCTGAGAGGACGGTGGACAGTCTTATAGGCATTGGGGAGCGTTTTTAGGGAAAAGACAGATGGGAACCAGGGATGGGAAGTATAAATAGGGGAGGATAGACCAAAGGGGAGAGGATTGGGATTTTCTCCAAGGAAAGAAGACTCTCTCTCTCTCTCTCAGAAAAAAGAGGGAAAGCCAGGGCATAGGCTCCTCGGCACGCATCCGAGGAGAGGCAGAACTGTTCCCCCAACTCCCAGTATGCTCGCAACAGACTCAACCCTTACCCCATGGCCTTTTAGAGCCCCAAGAAGTCTAGACTTTAAGCCCACTCTCTACAAATTCTATTGTAAAGGCCACTTGGGCCGGCCCGGCTACGCATTTGGGCCCAAGGCCAACTTTGTGTCCTTACAATTGGCGTCGTTTGTGGGAAGCCTTAACGAAAGGGGCTGGAAGTATCATGGAAGGTTCAGGCTCATGTCATGCGGAGTCCAGGGGATCCCAGCGCGAGGACCAGTTTGCGCGATTAGAGCGGGAGAGAGAGCGCGAAGCCAGCGTGCGCACTGAACATACGCGCGGGAGGAGCCATGCACGCGATGGAAGTAGAACCTCCTACAAAAAAAGCATTGAGACCCTGCAAAGGGAGATTGACCATCTGAGAAGGAAGCTGCGTCGGGAGAAACGAAGGCGCATGCCCTCCCCTTCAGACCATTCCTCAGCAGATGCTAGCAGTAGCTCCGACAGCTCCAGGTCGAGGACCCCCCCTGGCGAGTCCTCTTCCTAGGAGGACGAACGTCATCGCCAACCTAAGGATAAGAGGACATCCTCCAGAGGCCTGGCCAACAATGCACTGAGCAAGGTGCTCCACCAGATTTCCAAGTCACCCTTTACTCGGAGGATTGAGAGGGGGAAACTTCCAAGGCGATTCAGCCAGCCAACCTTTATCATTTACAACGGAAGGACGAACCCAGTAAAGCATGTGAGCCACTTCAGCCAGAGGATGGCGGTGCACTCGAAGAATGAGACCCTGATGTGTAAGGTCTTCCCTTCCAGCCTGGGACCCGTCGCGATAAGGTGGTTCAACGGCCTGAAGGCGGGTTCTGTTGATTCCTTCACGGAGCTCACCAGGGCATTCGGCTCGCAGTTCATCACATGCAGCAGGGTCCCTCGGCCTCTAGATTTGCTGCTGTCCGGGCATATACCGACAGGTATTGGGAGATGTACAACGAAATCGATGGGGATTTCGACAAAGTCGCCATAAGCACCTTCAAGGTCGGCCTTCCAAACGAGTATGACCTGAGGAAGTCTCTGACCAGGCGGCCCGTCAAAAGCGTGCGTCGGCTCATGGACCGCATTGAAGACTACACCCGGGTGGAGGAGGATCAATTACAAGTGAAGGCCAAGGCGAAGGTTATCCCCCAGGAGAGGAGGGATTTCAGGTCGGACGGATACAGCAACAGTAGGCCAAGGAGAGAGTTCGTCGGGCAACCTCGTCAGACAACAATGCAGGTGGTTGGTGTTATGTTTCGTGAACCCATACAGCGGGTGTTTGAGAATTTCCGTCACGAGCCTTACTTTAGATGGCCTAGCAAAATGATAGGTGATCCCGCGAAGCGTAACCAGAAACTCCACTACCAATACCACCAGGAGAACGGCCACACGACTGAGAACTGCAAGAGCTTACGGTATTACCTAGAACAGCTGACGAAGGAGGGAAAGTTGAGGCAATTCGTGCACCAGCATGAGGGGCAGAGGGAACACCCTAGGCTGGCGAGCCAGGGCCACCACGCCCCGAGACCTCCTCTGGGAACCATCAATGTCATTCTCGTTGCTCCTGAGAGGACCGACTCGCGCCCTTCCAGGGTGATGTCTGTGGCACAGACATCATGTACCCCGACCTATACAAAGGGGCTGAACCTAAAGGAAGAAGACCTCTCGGCCTACGACTCACCACTGATAAGCTTCGAGGGAAAGGTAGTGATCCCCAATGGGCAGATCAGATTGCCTGTATAGTCAGGTCCAGCAGTAGTGGAGGTAGATTTCGTTGTGGTGGACGCTTACTCCCCTTACACGGTCCTTGTGGGGAGACCTTGGCTGCACGCCCTAGGGGCTGTCTCCTCCACCCTCCACGCTAAGGTGAAGTTCCCTTTCAGCGGCCAAGTCGAGGAAATTATTGGGAGTCGGTCCGCAGTAAGACAGTGCCTGACCGCCGCAATTCTGTGCAGGCCCGACCTTGAACCCTAGGCTTTGGCTGCTCCGACCTCATAGCAATTAGCCTCTTCTGCCACCACTGGGGGAACAGTGGCAGAGGAGCCCACGTGCGATGGGTTAGACAGGGTCCTCGTAGACAACGACCCAGAGAGGTTCTTCCAGATTGGGGCTCAACTGCCGACCAAAGAAAAGGAAGAGTTGGTCGCATTCTTGAGAGGGAACCTCGACGTGTTTGCATGGGGCGAGCATGAGATGCCTGGAATCGACCCAAACTTCATATGCCACCACCTGAACGTCAACCCGGCGGCAGTACCGAAGAAGCAACCTCCTCGGCGCTCTTCCGCGGAGCACTCCGAGGCCGTGAAGGAGGAAGTCATCAAGCTGAAGAAGGCTAGGGCTATCAAGGAAGTGTTCTATCCCGAATGGTTGGCACACACAGTCGTGGTGAAGAAGAAAAGTGGGAAGTGGAGAGTGTGTGTAGACTTCACGGACCTCAACAGAGCCTGTCCCAAGGACCCTTTCCCGATGCCTCGCATAGATCAACTAGTGGATGCGATGGTCGGCTACCCTCGTATGAGTTTCCTAGACACCTTTCAGGGGTACCACCAGATACCTTTGGCTTTAGAAGACTAGGAGAAAACAGCTTTCGTGACCCCCACCGGCAACTACCATTACAAGGTGATGCCCTTCGGTCTGAAAAATGCAGAGGCTACTTATCAGAGGATGATGACCTGGATGTTCGAGGTACAATTGGGAAAAACCGTCGAGGTATACATAGACGACATGGTTGTGAAGAGCAAGGCCATATCGGACCATGTGGCCGACCTGAATAGCACGTTCCAGACTTTGCGGAAGCATAAGTTACGACTAAATGCCTCCAAATGCTCCTTCGGTGTAGGATCTGGCAAATTCCTGGGCTACATGCTCACTCACAGGGGTATTGAGGCTAACTCCAAACAGATCTCCGCAATCTGTAACCTACAACCACCTCGAAACCCGAAGGAGGTCCAAAGGCTGGTCGGAATGATGGCTGCCCTTAATAGGTTCATCTCCTGGTCTGCGGACAGATGCCGACCCTTCTTCCAACTGTTGAACAAGTGGAAAGGATTCGAATGGACAGAGGAGTGCTCCTTGGCCTTCCAGCAGCTGAAGGAATACCTCTCTCGGCCACTCGTCATGTCCCGTCCCGATCCAAACGAAGTGCTGTCCCACGCCGTTAGCCTGGTCCTGATACGGGATGACGACGGTATACAAAGACCGGTCTATTACGTGAGCAAGTCCCTGCAGGATACCGAGATCCGGTATTTACCGTTGGAAAAGGCGGTTCTGGCCATAGTGCACACAACGCGCCGGCTCCCGCACTATTTTCAATCTCATACAGTCGTCGTGTTAACCCAACTCCCGCTTAAGTCCGTGCTGCAGAGTGCTGACTATTCCAGCAGAATCGCCAAGTGGGGAACCTTTTTGGGGGCCTTTGACATCAAGTACCTGCCTTGTACATCTGTCAAGGGGTAAGTCCTGGCTGACCTGGTGGCAAAATTCACTGAGCCTTCCCTAGAAGGAGGCCTAGGGGGATGTAGCTTGGGGGGAAAGCAAGTCGGCATAGTCTCGTGCGAGAAGCCTCCAGTCTGGGAAGTTTATGTAGATGGAGCCTCCAACCAGAGAGGTTCAGGTGCTGGGATCGTCTTGATATCTCCAGATGGGGTCGTCATTGAAAAGTCCCTGAGGATAGCGTTCCCAGCTACCAACAATGAGGCCGAATACGAAGCCTTGCTGGTGGGAATGGACATGGTTCGAAAAATGGGGGGAAAGGTGGTGCGGGCGTTCTCGGACTCACAGCTGGTGGTCGGCCAAGTGGAAGAGAGGTTGGAGGCTAGGGAACCCAAAATGAGAGAGTATTTAGCCCACGCCAAGCACTTGCAAGCCAAGTTCGAATCCTTTGCACTATCGCATATCTCTAGAAGCAGAAACACCCACGCAGATTCGCTGGCCACACTCGCAACCTCCTCGGCACAGGGCCTTCCGTGGGTCATTCTCATGGAGGACCTGCTTAGGCCAACTGGTCTGGGCTGTCAGGCCATCCGGGTCCAATAGGTCGGAACAGACCCAGTTGGATGGACCCCATAGTATCTTTCCTTAAACACGACATACTGTCGGAGGAGAAGGCTGAGGCCGACAAGATCCGCAGGAAGGCTCCTCGGTTCTAGTTATCTGGGGACAAAAAGCTCTATAAACTCTCATTTTCAGGGCCCTACTTACTGTGCGTGCACTCAAAAGGAACGGAGCAACTCTTGGAAGAATTGCATGAGGGGATTTGTGGTAGCCATACGGGCGGAAGGTCGCTAGCTCACAGGGCCATCACGCAGGGGTACTGGTGGCCGAACATGCAGAGAGAGGCACAGGAGTACGCGAGAAAATGCGACCAATGTCAGAAGTTTGCGCCCAACATCCACCAACCTGGAGGCGTTCTTAACCCGTTGGTCAGCCCTTGGACATTTGCGCAGTGGGGCTTGGACATAGTGGGACCGTTCCCAAGGGCGGTGAGCAACAAGCGGTGGCTGCTCACCGAGACTATTTCACTAAGTGGGTAGAGGCCAAACCACTCTCGAATATCTGCGACGTGGACGCAAAGAGATTCATCTGGAAGAACATCATCACCAGATTTGGGATCCCACACACTCTGGTCTCCGACAATGGACTGCAGTTTGACAGTAAAGCCTTCAGGGAGTATTGTGGGGACTTCGGCATCACAAACAGGTACTCCACTCCAGCCTACCCACAAGGGAACGGGCAGGCCGAAGCGGTCAACAAGTCGATAGTCAATGGAATCAAGAAAAGACTGGATGATGCGAAGGGCAGATGGGTGGATGAGGTACCACACGTGCTGTGGACTTACCGAACCACGCCGCGAAGGTCCACAGGGGAGACCCCTTTCGCGATGACGTATGGTGCCGAGGCCGTGATCCCGGTGGAGATGGGGTTCCCGACGATGAGGGTGCAGTCCTTCACCTCAGACGCCAATGACGACATGCTGCTGAAGGGGCTGGACTTGGTGGAAGAGAGGCGGGAAAGCACTATGGTCAGGCTAGCTTGCTACCAGCAGAAGCTTAAGCAGGGGTACGACTCCCGCGTACGATCCAGGCCTCTCGCTTCGGGAGACCTAGTTTTGAAAAAAGTCTTCGGAACAGTTAGGGACCCATCGTGGGGAAAATTGGGACCAAACTGGGAAGGGCCCTATCGTATCACCTCAGTGGCCGGCATAGGGTCGTATTACCTCGCCGACTTGGAAAACAAACTTGTAAAACGACCCTGGAATGTAAATAACCTCCGAAGGTATTATTACTAATGAAAAACGTGTGCACTCTGTTTTCGTATTTTATTGCGTTCTGGTAATTGTCACTATGTTAACCTCTGTCGCACTTCTTATTCTTTAAGTGTTAATGTCAACCTTGGCTAAGCCAGGTCATCGAACCTTCTGCCTTGGGAAAGTTTAACACGGCTCAATTTTTATTAAGTGTTAATGTCAACTTTGGCTAAGCCAGGTCCTCAGACCTTCTGCTTTGGGAAAATTTAGCGCGGTTCAATTTTTATTTAGTGTTAATGTCAACCTTGGCTAAGCCAGGTCCTCGGACCTTCTGCCTTGGGAAAATTTAACACGGTTCAATTTTTATTAAATGTTAATGTCAACCTTGGCTAAGTCAGGTCCTCGGACCTTCTGCCTTGGGAAAATTTAACACGGTTCAATTTTTATTAAGTATTAATGTCAAGCTTGGCTAAGCCAGGTCCTCAGACCTTCTACCTTGGGAAAATTTAACACGGTTCAATTTTTATTAAGTGTTAATGTCAACCTTGGCTAAGCTAGGTCCTCGGACCTTTTGCCTTGGGAAAATTTAACACGGTTCAATTTTTATTAAGTGTTAATGTCAACCTTGGCTAAGCCAGGTCCTCGGACCTTCTGCCTTAGGAAAGTTTAACACAGTTCAATTTTTATTAAGTGTTAATCTCAACCTTGGCTAAGCCAGGTCCTGTTAACACGCAGTTCATTTTTTCGTTGAGCGTTAATATCAACTTAAGCTACGCTAGGCCCTCGAACCTCCTGACTTGGGAGGATTTAACATACTACCCATTTTAAACTAAGAGACCTACACGCAGTCTAACCAAAGGTTGAAATGCCTTCATAGTAAGGCCGCGCCTATCCTAAGTCCGAACACGCCCATGGGCACTAAGCTACCACCTTGGATATTTAGTTACTTAGCATTCACATGCAACACATGGCGCAATAATACAAGCAATACCACAATAAACATCATGCATCAAGAAGTTATACTATAAAGGTAAGATAATGAAATTCATAAATAATAAGCTGTTCGAGACAAAGCTAAAATAAAGGAGTACAAGGAAAAACGCAAAAAATAATAATAATAATAATAATAATAATAATAATAATAATAATAATAATCTACACAAAAATAGCCGATGAAAGCAAAAGTCCGCGCGAGGTGACGAAGGGAGCCCGAGTCCGCCTACCCCTTGATCTTCAATGGGGGTTCCTTTGCCGACTTAGAGTGGGTCTCTTTAGCTTGACCTTCTGCTTCTTCTGTCGCGACCTCAAACGGGTCTTGGACCTGCTTTCCCTTGTCCTTCGGCTTAGGCGGAGGCAAGACCTGGCTGGCTGGCTCACCCGACCCCTCCTTAGGGGTGACAACCCCTTCGGGGGGCGGGACTTGCTCCTAGGAGGAGTGGGGCAGCATCGGGGCCGCGATCTTAGGGGCGACCAGGGTTGAAGGAGCGTCTTCGACGAGCCTGATATCCTCGGGATACCAGACCTTCTCGGCTGCCCTCAACTCGGAGCTGGCAGGGACTCCCGCAGCATTTAGGGCCTCGGCCCAAACTTGCTACCAGTATTCCCTGCACAGCTTGCCTAACTCCTCGGTCAGGCGGCTCTCGGTCGCCTCGACCCCCTCATTGAAAGCGGCCCTGGTAGCAGCCTCCACCGTCTCCCTGATGGTGCGAGCCGCTTCTTGGACCTATGTAAGCTCCTTCCTTAGGTTGGAGACCTCTTGCCCCGCCTTAGCCAAGGCCTCGTCCCTTTGCTGCAGGAGCTTGCGTTGGGCCTTCGCCTGCACCGTGGCCGTCTTTAGCCCCGCATCAAGACTTTTCCTCTCATTCTGTTCCGAGGCTAGCTTAATGGCCAGGTCGGTCTTCTCTGCCTCAGCGCGGGTCAGCTCCCTCTCAACCTCAGCCTTGGCCGCCTGCTCAACGCCGACCTGGTTTTGGTAGTGATCCACCATTGCGTCGGCAGCGAAGGCCTCCTAGATGGCCTGCGAAAAGGATTCCAACAAAAGCGTGTTCAACTAAAGTTAGCGCGCATGGGAACTATGACGACAACAATAAACCAAACGTTTGGTGCTTACCAGACCCAAGTTCCTCTTGAGTGAGAGGAAGAGGCGCATCCGACCCATCCTCCCCAGGTCCTCCATATCCCTAGGCAAGAGGAGGGGCTGCTCCAAGACGTTGGCCACGTGGGAGGCGTGACCTCTCTGAAAGTCCCTAATGCTCACCTGGAGGGACACTGGAGCGCCGTCCACCTCCAGAGTGAGGGACCAGCAAGACTCCCTTTGGCGGACCTCAGCCAGCCCGCGGATCTCCCCGCTCTTGACGGACGAGGCTCGTCCGCCGCCTTTAGCAGCTTGCTGCTGTTGCTGCTGCAGCTGCCTCTGGTGCTTCTGCTTCTTCTCCCTCTCTCTATCTGCCTCCTCATTCTCGTTCCTCCTTTTCTTTGGAACGTTGGGAGGAGGAGGGAGCGGGTCGGAGGGAGGGGGAGGCGAAGGTGGGAGCATCCTCGGCTGGGACCTAGAGGCATCACCCTTGGAGGCTGGGACCCCCCTCTTCCTGGCGAAGAGGTCTCGTAAAGACGTCATGTCGTCGTCTTCTTCGGAGGAGTCCTCTAGTTAGGCAATAACTAACCCCGCGATGCCGGAGCTCCTGTCCGAGGTTCCCTCTTCCTCGTCTGAAATGTTAACCACGTGGCTCCCCAACGGTCTCTCTACCTCCTCTAGGCGGAACCTATCAATCTCGTCGCCTAGGGATGAAGGGGAAGCTGCAAACTCTTCTCGGATGATCTGGTCCTCTTGCTGTGCGGCCAAAGGGATGGCTTCAACAGGCTGGCCGTACAGGATGGTGGAGGGCGCGTCTGGCAGAGCGCAGGGGGCGAGAAACTCTGGATAGCGTACGTCTATCCGCGATCGCCTCCGGTGGTCGGCGAGAATAGCGTCGTCAACCTTGCCAAAGACCTTGGAGATGGGTTCGTACCCTAATATAAGGTGGGCAGCCCTCACCTACAGGTCGGCGTTCACGAAAACCTCGGATCTCAGAACCTTGTTGAGGTCCGAGATGTTGACGTCCCCCAAACGAGGAGACGTGTGCTGCTTATCTGCACGAAAGAGAGCAGAGGAACCGAACATGGTTAGGCACTCGCAGTGAATCAAATGAAGAAAACATCTAGTGACAGCAAAACTACCAAGAGAATTGAAAAGGGGAAAACTGCATAAACAAAAAGTCCTAAGTCCTAGGGAATCACACCTGGGTGTCCCTCCCTCACTGGGCAATGGAGGTCGTCATGCCACCTCCCGGTGGCGATGAGATAATCATCCTTCATGCCTTTATTAGACTTGGGCAGACAGGAGATGAGTCAGACCGCGCTAGACCTCGATTTGAGGTAATAGCCTGCGTTTTTCATCCGGTGGCACTCGTACATGTAGATAACGTCGTGCCACGTGAGGTGAAGGCCCATTTGCTCGTTCAGAGCATCGATGCAGCCTAAAATCCTAAAGACGTTAGGTGTACACTGGTCTGAACATAACCTATGGTTGCGGAGGTACTCCCTAGTCACGTCCTTCATGGGGAGTGTCATCCCACCCTCTAGGAAGGCGATTATCGGGATGACGACCTGCCCCGCTTTCCTAGAGTCCGCTACGGCCCTGGGGGGACAATATTTCAGATCCACATCCGAAGGGATGCGATACTTGGCCCGGAATCCCTCCATGCCGAAGGCCGTATCCACTAAACACTTAAACCTACCCATGGAATATAGGCTCGAGACAAAGATTCGCGAAGAAGGGAAGGGAAAGCTGGTAACCAAGGGGGAAAGAGTTGGGAAGAAGAGAAACTTACAGACGAAAAAATGTGCGTACTTTGGGAGCTTCTTGAGAGAGAGAGTGAGAGATTGGACAGCTCTGCGATAAGTTTGCTTTTTGGAAGAAATGGAGAGCGTCGTGACTACCGAAGCGTTTTATATGATTGGGGTGCGGCGGTTCATGGGAAACATCCCGCTCAAATTTTCGAAGACGAATCCAAGCCGCTAGATCCCCATCTCACAGTTGAACGTGTGCGACAGGGAGTTACTCAGTGCAATTAATGAAGGCGTTGCGTATAACGAGGCGTCGAAGACTTGCCCAGAAGGCGCAGGCGGGCTCCGCACGTGTGACAATTTAAATGTCACGTGGGGGAAAGATTCATGGATCAAAAACCCATCTGCCTCCTCGGATCGGAGTCAAACGACTTTTTGAGGGGCTATTGTGGGGGGTAAAAGCGTCAAAACACCGTGTGGGCCTAGGGCCTGGTCCGAGGACGTAGACTCCTCCAAAGGGGCCATGAGTCATGGATAGGGCCTTCTAAAACTGGGGCCCAAAGGCCCGCCGACCATATCTCCAGCCAGCTGGATGAGGATCCGAGGAGATGGTCTCCTCAGACACATGTGTCAGGGACAGGAGGGGGTAACACGACGTCCAGGGAAAAGCTCCTAAAGCTCGGCGAGTCATCCCAAGCCTTAACGAGACGCCGAGGAGGGAAACAAGAAGGACGTGCCCTGCATAAAGCTACTGCCACCGCATTAAAGGCCCTTCACCTACTTACCTAGCCGCATTAATGGAGAAATGACTTCTGAGAGGATGGTGGACAGCCTTATAGGCATTTGGGAGCGTTTTCAAGGAAAAGACAGATGGGAACCAGGGATGGGAAGTATAAATAGGAGAGGATAGACCAAAGGGGAGAGGATCGGGATTTTCTCCAAGGAAAGAAGACTCTCTCTCTCTCTCTCTCTCAGAAAAAAAGGGAAAGCCAAGGCATAGGCTCCTCGGCACGCATCCGAGGAGAGGCAAAACTGTTCCCCCAACTCCCAGTACGCCCGCAACAGACTCAACCCTTACCCCATGGCCTTTTAGAGCCCCAAGAAGTCTAGGCTTTAAGCTCATTCTCTACAAATTCTATTGTAAAGGCCACTTAGGCCGGCCCGACTACGCATTTGGGCCTAAGGCCAACTTTATGTCCTTACAATAGTTATTACCCATTGTGATTTGTGAATCTGTGAACTGTGATCAGATTTTTTTTTTTTTAATTTTTTATATAAGCTGTAATGTTGAGACTTGGGTTTGATTTTTTTTATTTAATTTATGAACATCATGTTTTAGTTATTATCTACTATTACTCTTAAATTTGGCACATGTTTATATAATGTGAAAATGTATGCTTAGTAATATATTAAAAATATAAATAAAAATATTTTTTATAATTTTTTAATCGCCACACCCCGCAGCACCCGCATCCTACTTTTTCAAAAATTGTCAAATTCAGCACCCGCACCTGCACCCAAATCTGGAAACACACCCATGCTTCATAAAGTGATCAAGAAAAAAAATCAGTAATATATACACAAACATCCTCCTAAATAATATTTTTTCTATTCCAAAAAGTTCTTCAATTTCAATAACCAAAAGACTAGGCAGAGTATAAAAGGCTATGAAAAAACTGCAGCAAAATATAGAATAGATTACTGAAGCTATGCGAGTTCATGTGCCACCTGATTATTTTCTCTTATAGTGTGTATTGCTTCCAAGATTGATACAATTGCAACTTGCAAGCCATGAAAGATGTTCTGTATCATGGGTCCAAGGGGCCCAATTGATTTGCTGCTTTGGCCGCTTGATTTTTCCAGTATAGGGCAGTGTGCTCCTTGTTTGGAGCTGAAAGAGAATGCAATGTGCTCCTTACTCGTAGGCGAAATAGACTTTTGCTTTCAGTGCAAAAGCCTTACTTTGTTTTCTAAATAGAAATAGATAACTTGGTTTTCTAGTTTCAGATTAATTCTAGAAATAGTAGAGTTGTAGATAGATATACTTTGAGAAAATATATATATATATATATATATATATATGACTTAGCATTTCGAATCTATAAGCCTCCATCGAATTGTTTCTGCCTTCTTGGAGATAATATGACTTTAGCATTCAAAATTATTTTTTCAGACCAGCATTTCGGTTGAGTGACTTCCTTGTGAACCCAATTCATGTATTATATAATTTACTTTATTATTTTAAACATGGCCTAAGCCCATGAAAGATAAGGGAAATTTAAGGAAGTGTGGTTTGGAAGGTATGAGTAGTCTTTTTTTAGGCCTTTTGCATGAGCCTAGATCATGCGCGTTTCAAAGTGGACTAGAGACACTCCCGTCACCAAAAGCTCACAGAAAAGGTCTGCCAGCTTACTACTCAAAATTCCACCCCATCGGAGACTTCTAGCTCCTACTAAATGCAGTTAAACCATTATTTTAAAAACCAAACCGGACTGGCCAATTCAATCGATTGAACCGAGAATCGGGCATGGAACTAGTTCGGTCAAAATTGGGAAAAACCAATTAAGAATCGAGAAAATTTGGGAACTAGTCCCTTTTTCAGTTCTGTGACGAGTTCAGTTTTAAAAACCATGGGTTAAACATTCTGATCAATCCATGTTAGCCTCTAGAGCCTTGCTGACCTCCTTGGCCACCCTAACTACTAGTTGCCACTTAAAGTAGCTTCCCAATGCTTTAATTCAGCTGGGGAAGAGCAGCCAATGAACATTGGTCAAAGTCTTTCCCTAATTATGCTAAACACAACTCCTCCCTTTCACTCATATAAAGCAATTCTGGCCATAACCAATAGTTTGACATCATGGGTGACCATGGCCTCAGCCATTAAGCTGAGACCGGTCCTTAAGAGCATCCCAAGCTTAACATAAAACCTCCCATCAGATTAAACAAAGCCAATCACGTTTTGCCTCTAAAACCACACCTTTAGAAGAAAAGCCCATACAACCATGAAAAAGCAACACAATTGTGATGCCCCAAGGTGAAAATAGTGGTGCCAAAGAGTGTTCTCTCTCTCCCTCACCACCTCTCTCAAATTCCTCTTCCTGCTATATGTGCAAAACAGTTATTGATTTAATGAATTATGCATATTTTTTCTCTCTCTGTTGTTTTGCACTTTGATTCCACTCTTGTGGTGCACCATTAGCCTCTACTCACTAAATATTGAAATTTTGAACTTGACTCTCTCAAATTAACCATGTTTGATGAACCTAAGGAGAGTTTTGGGCTTGTTCTAGCATTTCGGCCCTTGTCGCAAAAACGTTCCTGACAATAGTTAGATGTTAATGAAACATATTTAGAAGTTTTTTTAAAAAAAATAAATAAATACTATAGAATTCGTAATTTGTTATGGTACTACTTACACATATTCAACATATTTTAAAACGTTGCCTTTTAGATTACTATTACAATTATTTCAGAGAGAAATAACTATTACTTGTAATAAAAGATGCAAGCAAATAATAAAATAGTTTTTTTCCAGTGGAAAAGCTATAATTTCAATTCAAGGGACAAAATTAAAAGACAAAATTATAAAATAATAATAAAAAACCTTAAAAAAATATCAATCGATATTAATAATAAATAAATAAACAATTTTTATGACATTTTTGGTATGCTAATTTATAAATGTTAGAAATTTGTTGATTTTTTGTTATGTCTCTAAAATTACTTTATTATTAATATTATTATTTGTGTAATATTAATAGGGGATCCATCAATTGAGTTGCTGTGGCTGGATAGAAAGGAAAAAAAAAATTGGGATTAGGGGGGAAAATATAAAAAGGGTGGCCGGAATAGTGTGATGTGGCAAAATCAAGTGTGACAGTGGCTGAACCAAAGTGAGAGTTTGGTGCTTTTTTCTTAAGTGCTAGACTGCTTAATTAAACTAGGATAGGCATGCGACTTTTTTTCTTATGCCTGTGGAACAGTTTGGTTATTGTGGGAAATGCTTCTCTGTTTCCTTTCTCATGTCAGGAGGGGTAAGAACTTAAAGAGTTAAATTTTTTGTTCATTTAAAAGATATTATACGAGGAGCCAGGAGGCATGTGCCCCCTCTGGCCCTCTCGCCCCCCTTGCCTCCGCCTTTAATAACAATTCCATACATGATCTATTTAATAATCAATTAGCTACAAATAAAACATGCACTTAAATTCAAGAAATCTAAAAATTGAATTTTTCTTCTTCATTTTTTTTTTTTTTTTTTTAAGAAACAAACACACACACAACAGAGGGTTCTAACACAAAGACACACCACAACTCCACTCAAAAACCATGGTAACTTTCAATCATCTAACGTGAATGAAACAAGGTAGGTTCGTTTAAATAACTATCCCAATGTTCGAATTCAACCAATAGGTACGATTATGTTGGTCATACCAATGCAAAATTATTGACTAGTATGATACTCTACAAAATAATACCTAGCGTAGCTGGGAACCAACATATATGTATCATATCATTGTATCATTCTTCTCCAAATAAATAAATATATATATATATTTATATATATATATATATATATATATCATTGTATCATTCATATCTTAGCATAATACTCCAAAAAGTTATACTTAGTGTAGCTGGGAACCAACCTATATGTATCACACGTTTTCGGATTCAAGACAATAATCTTCCAAATGGTCTGAGCTTTCTCACCTACTTGGTTTAACAAATTTACTATCAAGTCAAAGCAGCCGGCTTCTATTGAGATCTGTTTGTAATCTTTTAATCGTATCATTTTCCTATCCTTTCCTCAATAAGTTCAAGCCTAATCTCAATAGGAAAAGTCATTTCAGCCAACAAAGAAAAAAGAAGTGCTTCACCACTCTTTTTCATGTAATTTCAATCATTCTGGGAAAAGATATCTCTCAATATGTTTACATTTTGGGTTAAACACTAGCTAATGTTGAATATTGAAGGTACTTGTAGTTCAGGTTGATTTGCCACCTGATGCCAAGGGAAAAATCTTATGACAAGAGTTTCCTTTTATCATATCCTCAAACTAGCATCATTCAATGTACATGGACTGAAGAGAGGAAAGCAGCATAAAACGCTTCAGGTCCGCTTGATCTTTGAAAATGTTCCTGTCTCAGAGAAGTATGTGCTTTGAATTCCACTGCCAAGCTGGTGGGCATGAGCCTGCGGGTTACTGAGCTCTATGCCCTGTAGAGGGAAATGGCAATTAACATATCATTGACTTGAATACGCGACAAAAAGATTAGACAAATTAAAATAACAAAAATGTTATGAGTAAATCCAATCAGTTGATAGCAGAGAAGTTGGGCATTTGGTAAGGACTCTATAAAACATCTAGGACTTAGTTCAAAAATAAAGTTGCAGCAAATTTGAACTTGATAAACTCCCACTTAAAATAGATTCATTGCACATCCGCTACATTGGCTGGTTAAAAGACCAACTATTTATGTGGGTTTCATGCACCATAGTACCATGAACTAATTAAAAGAAAACTATACTATACTATACTATACTATACTATCCTATCCAAAACAACTTTTCCTCAGCCATTTTAGTAACTTCCATTTTAGCAACATCTTGCTGACCAGAAGCTTATCACTGACCATACAATAATATCCTTATCTGATTCAGCCTCTAATAGAGATTAACTCTGGGAACTTGTAATGGTTTAAATCAGTCTAAATGAGGCTCATCTCCATTTGTATTTGAACTGGACAGAAACCAGTTCATGATCAATTGTTCGGATACATGGTGCATAAAGCACCATCATTCCATATTCACTGAGCTTGTAAAACAGAAAGTTACGGATTTTGAAAAGAAACAAGAGAATAATAACAAACCAAGAGAGAAGGAGAATGGCATTCATGTAGCTGTCATCAACCTGTCCTCAGCAGCTCAGGCTTTAATTTAAGGGCAAAGAACAAGGATCACATGAAATCGCTTTTGAAGAGATGAAGGAAACTGCAATGGCAAGATTGAGGAGAGGTAGACAATGTTGAGAGGGTGAAAGCATGGATCTTCCCACACCATCAGGTCAGCAATATATAGCCCAGAGAGAAGAAGAGGGTAAGGAAGACCAAAATTTGGTTAGGTAGAGGAGAGTCAAAGCATCCCAGTGTGTTTAAATGAGTGACGCGCTTGCCACCTCAGATTTTTTAAAATAAGATCTTGACCATGAACTGACACCTATTCATTTGAAATACAATTGGAGTGACGAGAAACCCTATCCTTAATTCAATTGCTAACTTATTATACCATGTGAAATTGAAATTTCATAGATGACTAAGAAAATAAGCATGCCAACAAACACTATCATGAGGTATGGTCAATTTTGGCATAAATTCTTAAAGCAAACCTTCGGGCTTCCTACAAAATTTTCTGAAATTTTAGTTAACCATATCTGCTTCACTTTAGAAGCCTATATACAGATAGAGAGTTCATGGAGAGAGTACAAAGTTCTACAAACCTGCACAGGTGTAAATGCTAAACTTGAGGTCAATCCTGAGGAGGCACCACTGCTTCCATACTGCTTTTCCTTAAACCTGTAGTGCATGAAGTAAAGAGACAAGGTTGGTGATATGATTTAGCTGATAGGAAGCAAGTCTGAAATAGAAATGGTAATCCAATCTAAACTGCTGCAACTTGTAAAAGAAACCAGTAATAAGCTATTAAGACTAGCAGCAAGCCCAGAAATACAAATATACAGGGATAGAAAGCAGCAGTAGAAATAGACCTCTTAGCAGCTTTGGCAGCAAGTTTGCTCTGACCAACTGATACCCGCAGCTTGCCACTGCCAGCCTGACCAAGCATTCCATAACCCTCCCCCAGCCCATCACCTATCATCAAGGAGCATAAACAGTAAGGAGAATAGAATGGATAACATTAACCATTGACATTAAAATTGCATTGAAGGGCTATAAGTTTTTATTTTTTTGATAAATAACGAAACTTTTATTAAATAAAACACAAATCCAAGTACGCCAGGGGTGTACTTAGGGAGCAGTACAACCAACATTGAAGGACTATAAGTTACAATATGAAAATAGAGTTCTGATGGATACACCAAGAAAGACGCTAACAAATAGAGATATTCACTTTCATTATCAAAAATGCAATCCAAAAATTTTTAATTCAATAAATAAAAGGGACTGACTTCAACAACAGAATTCGATAATGAACACTTTGACAATAGGCATTTGTTGGACTTGCATATGTCAATATATTTCTATGATTCATTAAAGCATTCATACCAATTATGAACCAAAATTTTTTGGAACAATTGGCAAATTTAACATTTGAGCAGCTGAAGACAACTTTACCTAAAGAACTCTCTTCAGGAACACCAAATTGCATCCTATTAGCCAGCTTCCTCATGTCCGTTATCGCATATCTGAAATATTAAATATCAGCAAATGAATGACATAGTATCAAATTAATAAATGATCAAAAGAAGAAATAAAAGTTGGAAAGAAATTAAAAAACTTAACCACCTTTCCTTCATCTTCCTTAGCCGACGACCACCTCTCTTCTTTTTAGGCTCGGAATCAGGCACTGGAAGTGGCTTAGGTTGCTTCGCAGGAGGAGGCTCTTGCCACTTCTCAATTTTTTTACAGATCTCTTCCCGTAACCCTCTTCCAGTTTTCCCTGATGGATCTCCCCTGGTGGAATCTACTCTTGCTGCAAGTGTTGACTTTGAAGCCAAGATCCGACAAGCACGCATCCTCAAAGAAGGAGGTGTAGTTTGGAATATCTCTGTTTGCTCAATATAACCCACACGAAATTGCGATGTTGCAGTTGAAAACCCAGCAAGGTTCTTTTTCTTTGCACCAAGAAGCTGAACATTACAAGCAGGCATCTTAGCTAATGATACAAGACCACCTGCTGTCCCCATTAGTTTCGCCGCAACAGCACTACCAACAATAGCAGAAAGATTTGGGGCAATATAACCCATTCTACTTTCTACAAAGTCAAGGACCTTTTTCTTTGCTGCATCAAGAGCAAGAGCTCGATCACATGCATCAATGGTCTTACTAAGAATTTCCTCGGGAAGTGGCTTGCCACTTGTAGTTGATGCTGTAACTGACACTACCATAATGATAGCCGAGGGTAAAAGACCTTCCAGATCAACAAGGGTCAAATCCATTTCATTCGCAATCTTCTTAACAACACGAGCATAATCAATTGGGTGATGCACAAGTGACTCAAGCTCTGGAAATTTCAACCGGTACTTGTCACGGATAAAATTGTGGATAATAACAATTTCATTCTCAATGTCAACCGACAAAGCATTACAGTCCACAATCAGCTGGTACTCAGGATCATCTTCCAAAACCATTCCATGATTTGTCATATCAGAACCATTCTGGAGTGCATCCTCCACTTTCTGCCAGTCAGAAATCATGTTACCACTATATCAACAATAACATGCATATCCAGTAAAAAAAAAAACTCAGACAATGGTCAAATTATACACCTAATCCCTGCTGAATCTACAGTACAAGAGAGAGCTGAAAGGCTGAAACTAACATGTTCCACTATAGAACGGTAAAATATTACAACCACCACCACCAAGCCTTAGTCCCAAAATTTTGGGATCAGCTATATTGACCCTCAACAAAGCAGTCTAGTTTCCGCCATTCTATTTTATCTGAAGTCATACTCTATGTTATTTCCTTGATTGACAAGTCATTTTATACTACCATAAATTTTACCTTTGGTCTTCCTCTATGCTTTTTTCCATTCCCTCAACTTGATTAAATTCACTCTTTCTTACCAATGCATTAATCGCTCTTCTCTGAACATGACCAAACCATCTCAAATGACTCTCCCTCATTTTTTTCATCAATAAGGGCCGCTCTTATCTTTAAGAGAATTTCCTAATTTTGAATCCTTCCTTATATTTCCATTTATCCATATTAACATTCTTAATTCAGCCACACTAATTTTATGAATATGTTGCTTCTTCATAGCCCAACATTCAATATGATAGAGCATAATTGGTCTTATAGAAATCTTATAAAACCTTCCCTTTAACTTAATTGGTACACTAGGACCACACAATACTCGTGATGTGCTTCTCCACTTTGTCCACCCTACTCTTATCCTATGATTTGCATCCTTTTCAATCTCTGTCCATCATGAATTATTGATCCAAGATACCAAATTCTCTTAGTTTTTAGTATCTCTTGACCAGCAAGTCTTACATGCCATTATCTTGGTTTCTACTTTTACTAAAAGTATATTCCATTTACTCTTATTTAGTCCTACTAAACTAAAAACCTTGAAATTATTAAACATCTCGCCAAATTTCTAACAATTTCTAACTTGACATAAACTCCAAGTCTACTCTCATCCACTAAAACTATATCATCTACAATTAGAACATTTAATAATTTAAAAAAAAAAAAAGAAATGAAAATAAAAAAGCATATGATTATAACTTAATAAAGCTCTATGCACAACATAAACATAAAAGTTTCAGTTTTCTATTTATTGCATGCCACGTGCTATGGTGAAAATAAAAGCACACGTAAGATATGGAATAACCTGCATAATATCAACATATCTCTGTGTTTTCTGCAATTTTGAAACACTATCTAGGTCATCATAGTTAAGAGTTTCTATGTCCGCCATGTCCCCATCAACATCTTCTTCCATATTTCCAGCACCAACTTCATCTTCCTCCTGAAAGAAGATAAGAACATAATCATATATATGATATCAAAGCTAAAACAATATTAACTGAGAGATTTAACAGAAACCAACAACAGAATACTCACAATAAGATCGGCTTCATTGTCGGATAGTTCATCAAGGTCTGCGAGGAAAGAATCAGCAAGAGTTGCCTGCAATCAACCAAGACTCAGTAAATACACATAAATTTGTATATATAAAGCTTGACCACATTTATATTGTTTTTGGGAATAAAATTAAAATTTCCCAAAAGCAAGCAACAATTAATCAAAAGCTCAAGTAGTTCATTGCAGTTTTATTCGTTTATGTAACAACAAGCCATGATCAGAACTCAGAGTACAAGATCATTACTGTCCCAAAAGATGAGCATCAAGTGTAGCAGAAACCTTAACTTGTTTTATTCATTCCAGTCATCACCTTTTTCTGTGCAAAACTCCTCACACAACACATATTAAAGTTATGAACAATGAAACAACCATTAAAAGTGCAGTATTATGAGAAATGTTACATCTACAACACTTTCACAACAAATCCTCGATGGCAAGTTGTTACCTTCTGTTACTGATAAGCAAAAAAGTAATTTTAGTGGTAGAGTCAGATTAAAAACCCATTATAACCAGCCACTTAGGATTTGTTATGAAAATGTTGCAATCATAGCACTTCTCCAATATTATTGGACTCCCTAAAAAAAACTCCAAAAACACTAAATGCCCAGATGGTTCTCTCATATAATACAGACCCCAATATTGGCCAAGAAAATTATTCCCATATCTGAACCTATCTCATTCATGTTCATATACCTATAACCCAACTCTTCAATTTTCCCATGAAATAACATTTTTAAAAAATCAACTGCTACAATTTCTCTAATTTAAGCATAGCCCCAAAAAGAAACCAACTTGAGCAATGATTTGAAAACCCAAAAAGAATTACACATATGATAAATCAAATCAAATCAAGAATATCACACAACCCAAAAAAAAAAACCTAAAATTAAAGAGAGAGAATATCACTAACCATTCTTTAAAGAGTTAACCGAAGAAGCTGAGGTAGAATTTGATCTTATTCCCTGAATTCAACAAAAAAAGGGATGGAGAGGAAAAGGGTTAGGGTTTAATAATCGAAATCCCTACAATTGAAAGGAAACCCTAATTTGAGAACAATAGAATAGGAAAAGAGAAAGTAGTACCTTTGCGGAAAATTGAGACTGTAGATTCTGGATACGACTCAAGAGAACACTAATCGAAGAGAAAGATGATAAGAGATTTGCGGAGAGCGGGTATAATTACAAGTAGCGTGAGTTTGGAATAGCTCACTAAACCGACTTTTCGACAAGAGGGGGGTTATTATTATTATTTTTTTTCCTTATATAGTTTTTGAATAAAAATTTATGGATAAAGTTTTTTTTTTATATAGAAAAAGTTATAATACGATAAAATTACATTTTAGTTTTTTTTTTTTACTCAGAAGTGCGTTTATATAAACTATTGCAAAATAATATTTTAGGATTAAAATGAATATTTATAAAAATGCTATAAGGAGTTGCTATAGCAAGATGAAGTTTTAGGTTTTTAAAATGAGCTTTTAGACTCTTAAAATGCCTTATCAAACGAACCCTTAACTTAGGTGTGTTTTGTCATTTTCCCTATGTTTATTGTTAAAGATTTAAAAGACAAAAGGTTTGTAGTTCAATTGATTGATACAAACTTTATTTTCATGGGTCGCCCTCGTTCCGTATATATGAGTTCTTTCGAATTTCTCGTATCGTTTTTCGTGGATTAGCATCTCGAGGTCCTTTGATGGGCATAAAGAAATCGTCTTGGTAGCAACCACCAAACCAATAGAACAAGGGTTAGCTCTGCAACTGGTCCACAAGCAAGGTAAGTAGGTCCATTACCGGCCGGCATCGAACCTACAGGACCTAACGGAGTAATCCCTTTCACATTTATGGTTCAAATCCTCTTCTTCTTCGTTATAACAATCAAATAATTAAAAAATAATAATGATTTGATTTTAAAAATATCATTTTGTCAAGATTAAGTTAGTTTTCATTTTGTCTTCTCATGATTTTTAAGGAGTTTAACTTTTGTTTATTGGGACTAACTCCATTATACAACTATGACCAAAATTGTCAAATACCATATTGAAGGCATTTTCAACTTTGCCAAAAGAACAAAATATTTTAATACTAGTTAATATCAGTATACGATTTTAGGATTACTAGTGTGTGTGTGTATAAGTTGAAGCGTAGTATTTATTATAGTCACACTTCTCTTGAGCCACATAAACATAACATTTCAATCCACTTCAGTCAATTTGGTCAACTTTAGTTTATTCAGTCTAGTTCGGTCTAATTTAGTACGATTGGTCCACTTCAGCCCTTTCGGTTTATTCCGGTCCAGTTATATCTACTTCGGTTCATTCAGTCCAGTTCGATCCACTTCAGTACATTTCGGTTTACTTCAGTCCATTCCATCCAGTTAGGTCCACTTGAGTCTTATTCGGTCTGATTTGGTCCATCAGGTTAACTTTGGTCTATTTCCATCCACTTTGGTCAATTCGGTCCATTTTGTCCATTTTGGTCAAGTTCATCAATTGTCTTATTAAATGTTGCTGAGGGTCAAAGACCTTCCAGATCAACCAGGGTCAAATCCATTTCATTCCCAATCTTCTTAACAACATGAACATAATCAATTGGGTGAGGCACAAGAGTGATTCAAGCTCTAGAAATTTCAACCAGTACTAGTCACAAATAATATTGTGGATAATAACAATTTCATTCACAATGTCAAACTGTCAAAGCACACCAGTCCACATCAGCTGGTCATCTTTAAAAACCATTCCAAGATTTGAGTTATCAGAACCTTTCTAAAGTGCATCTTCCACTTTCTGCCATTCAGAAACCATGGTAACCTTTGCATCAACATGCATATCCAATAAATTAAACAAACAAAGCAAAGCACAGGCAATGGTCAAATTATACACCTAAAAAAAGACAGCCCGCGGCTTTAAAAAGAAATATATATATATATATATATATATATATATATATATATGAATATAACTTATATGCACAACATAAAATATAGAGAAGCTTCAGTTTTTCCTTATTATGTTATGGTGAAAATAAAGGCACACACAAGCTGTGGAATAACCTGCATAATATCAACATATATCTCTGGTTTTTTTTTTTTTTTTTTTTTTTGGCAGTTTTGAAACACGATCCAGGTCATCATAGTAAGAGTTTCAATGCCCATGAGCCCATCATTTCCCATCAACATTTTCCTGATGAGAGAGCTATTACTATGAGTATAAGGTTGTTTTGACCTTTGGTTTGGGTATGCCTTTTTGAAGAAATTTTCCTCTTTATAAGTTATTGACTAATTTACTCTTATGATCCTAGCAATGTTTGTGACTAATTTGGCCAAAAGAAATGACGGAGTTTTGTTGGTACTTAGCAATTAGAATTTAGAAATGACACTATTCTTTGTTTTTTTATGAATAAAAATCATTTTTTGAAAATATGAATAAAAATCATTTAAAATATAGTATTCTTTGTTTTTATTTTTCTTAATATATCATTTTATTTTTCTTTCTTAAATTGATGTGTAAGATAATATAATATTTCGTTGTATAGCTAGGTAGAAGATAATATATTATATAGCATTTCTCTTTCTTATGTTAGACACTTTTTTTTATATTCCTTAATGTAGCAATCCATTTCCCTAAAACATTATAAGAATTCGGTTGATAGGGGTATACTAAAAATGATGTAGAGAAGTAATACTAATTTAGAGGACATGAAAAAGGCTGAAAGGTTTTATAAAACTTGTTTGGGTTGACGGGATTACAAAAAAAAAAAAAAGTCACTAAATTTGATTAGATTTAGACTAATTGCCATACAATTAAATGATCTAAAGACTAGAGTCAATCCCCAATCATTGTTCATAGGTTTGATTAGTGCAGCTCGGTTGGGTTTAATTATTACTATAGAATTTAGAGATTTTTCAATGGGAACACCAAACTGATGTTACAGTAAATATATAAAAATAAATAAATAAAACTCATAGTCATAAACACATGGATTGCTCGGGTCTGACTTTATAAATTCAGCTGTTCAGAAAGGCACAATACAAATTGGGCCATCTTAGACCCAATTGCAGGATTGTGGCTTTCACACTATCAAACTATCTTTATTTTTTTTAGTAGGAGAAAAGAAAAAGCAAAATGATTGTTGTTCACACTAACACATAACCGGACACGCGCACATTTTGCACTGAAATTGTGATTTCAAAGCCAAAATTTCAGTATAAAATGTGTGTACGTGTAAGGTTGTGAGAAATAAAGCGTGTCATGTGTGTAATAAACACCACTCGAAAAAAAAAAGAGTCTACCTTTTTCTTTTCTTGAATTTTCACTCTATAAAACTACTTATGTGACTTGAATGCCTCCAACATAGATTCTAAAGTCAATCATCACAAAAACTGTTCCTTTTCAATTCTAGGATCATCCCAATTCATAGAATGTTGGAAGGATATATTCCTCTTTTTTCTTTTCGTGTTTTGGACCACTAAAATGAGTAATGAGTAATTAACGAGTAATGAGCTCGAATTTTGGAGAAAATGACATGGGGCTATGGGAGTGAGACCATTTCTCTTTCTCTCAGCCCCAGACGCACGTCTTGCTTCAGAAAATGGTATCAGCATTATGCATGGCTTGCGCGCAGACCAGCCGCCATGAGCTGAAGGCACTAATCTTTCTACATAAAGCCCTTTACACAGTTTACAAGTCAAAGTTTTCGTCTAATTTTCAACGAAAGCAACTGCCCACAATTCCACAAGTGATTATTACCAAACAAAGAGTTTACACGCACCATTATTGTCACCACCCCTTACTGTTATGAAAAGGTGAATCCTGCCAAATAAATGGGAATCCATTGGCCTTTTGCTAGGGTCAGTGGGTCACCTCAAAAGACAAGTCTTTAATTAATGAAAAAGAAAGGTCATAAAAAAATTACTTGAATAAGAATAAATTCTTCAACAAAAAGAAGAATTTAATGAAAAAAAAGACCCTTATTCTTTGTGATAGTATGGTTTAGTTTAGGCTCATAAATTTTGAGTAATTATTAATGTTCTGTTTGTTTTAATAATGATATTTTTTTAAAAATAAGTTATTTTTTAATAAGTATTTTCTATGAAACTATCTCACTTTAAATGAATTGAAAAATAACTTTTTAACTTTTTTTATTTAGCTTACTATAAGATATAGTTGTTTTCTAAAAAAATTTAATGGAAAACAATCTCTAAAAATAAGCTATTCTTTTTATGTTGACTAAAGATAGTTTTCTTTTAACTCATCTTTTTTTATGCTACCAAATACTAAAAAACATAAAAAAAAACTATTTTTACACAAGGTTTTCTCTCAAAACAAACAGAGCGTAAAATTGTAAGATGTGAACTTTATTATCTTATTTTCAAAAAAAGAAAAAAAGGAAAAGTTGGGAAAAAGGCATTATTATCATACTATTAGATCATTCGAAAACAAAACTAGACAGCTTTTAATTTAGGGTTGTGTTAATAGACACCGTAAGGTGCTCCTTAACAACAATTTTTTTTTGGCAACTTCTAATTCTAATAATAGTTTTTTTTACAGCTTTTGGCAGTTTTTTTATTTTTTTGACAACTTTTTTTTTTTAAGTGAGATCTATAATGAAAATTTTTAATAAGCATGTACTGTGCTTGTTAATATTTTCTTTTAATTTATGGGTTGACCAACCGGTCAAATAACTTGCAGTCAATGTTGTTTTCTTAGAACAAAATACCGAAAAAGAAGAATTCCATGGTTCATGTACAATCAAATCAGTCACGTTAAAAATCATACGCGGAGTTAGGCCCATTGCATGAAAGAATCCCAAACATGGGAAAGCTACAAAGGTGACTTGTGGTCTTTTGTTCAAACTTAAAAGTAGCAATTTTGTTTCCAAAAAAAAAAAAGTAGCAATTTAAAATTTTATTAAAAATAAGTTTAATACGTGGCACTTAGTCAAAATTGTTCGAAATAAAGTCTGTTGGGCAACAAAATGTTTAATTCGGATGCCTAAAGTTTGGAATATGCAGCGTTGGTTTGAAAACAATTTATTTAACTTTTTATTAAAAAAATTTTACTGAAAATATGTTAAAGTATATTTATATTTTGAAAAAATTTTAAAAAGTGAGAAAATACGGAAAAAAAATAATATTCTAAAAGGCTATATATAAAAACTAAAAACTAAAAGTAAGAAGTTGAAACTAATGCCAAACTCGTAAAGTTTGGAATATCTATAAGAGATGTATATCCTTAATTATGTTCATTATTATAGCATTATATATTTTTTATTTTATTTCACAACAAAAACAGGATAATTTTGAAATTATATATTATTGGGAAAATGTTCTCTCCAGCTCAAACTTTTATTATATTCTTTTATTGAATATAAATTTTAAAAATCTAAAGGTTAGTCGGTTACGTGTTTTTATTATATATAGGGAAAAACATGATTTTTTGCATTTAATTTTCATATTTGGCCAGACTGAGATGCATATAACCATTCATCTGTTTGGAATGGAAACACGTTTTCCATGCCTCACCCACCAGGGACGGCCTCATCAAATCTATTAAACCATAGCAAGGGTAGAGCCCACCACCAAGTTCGATTACACACCAAATTCAAGCCATCCGCCGGGAGACCGGCCAGGCATGTATTGTCATTTGTCATGATTATAAGTATAACAATGGAGAAATTTATCACCTCCTCTTCTCATCTTCTTGCACGTGTCTCCTGTATTGGACTCTCAAGCAGGGCCACCTCAAGAACATTTTGAGGTCTAAAGGCACTAAAGTTATTGAAAACTGAACTATTCTAAGAACCGGAAAAGAGAAAAGTAAAACTGAACTATTCTAAGAATCGAAAAAGAGAAAAGTTCAAAATCTTTTAAGATTTAAAAGTTCGGAATCTTTAAGATTTAACTGAGGTTTCGTGATGATATAATGGATTTAGTAATTAATCAATATTCAAATAAATATATTAAATTTATAAAAATTAATAAAATGGCTAAATAAAAAATAGATAAAGCTTGACTACAAATTTAGTTGTAGCATAAGGCTACAACTTTCTTTAAAAAATGAACATTGCTACATATTTTGAAAATTTAATTATTGGATTGCATATTTTTTACGTTCTTAACACACATGTCAAATTTTATGTCAATCGAATAATATTTACTATATTATCCATAAACTTATTTTTTATATATAATTTTATACTACAAAAAGTTGTAATTAAAACAATTGATTGATGATATAGCTATTGATCATTGATTTTCTTGAAATTTTGCAAGTATAGAGGATATAAGAAAAAAATGTAATATAATGGTGGATTTATCAAAATTTACATTCAATAAAAATATATTGATGAAAATTGTAGTTTTAGTATACAACCAAGTTTGTAGCCAAATTTTATTTACAAAAAATCTAAAAATAATGAAACACATTTAAAAATGTACTTTTACAACTTTTATTAGGCAAATAAAATAATCAAACATACTTAATACATCAAACATTAAGAAAAAGATTAATAGAAAATAATGAGCATGATACATAAACCAAGAACATGTTATATTTAACAACTAACTAGCCTCACTAATCCTTTAAAACCAAGCAATTCAATCCCAGTAACCAAAACAACTAAAAGTGGATACATTTGAAGTTACTTGAGCCCCCAACAACAAGGTGATGACTCAATTTATATGATCACTCCTCTCCCCTTTCATGTACCTAACTTACCTACTTCACGTTTAAACATCCAAACAAAAGAAAGATATATCGTTTCCCCTTCCTCGTACTTAGGTCACGTTCAATACATTATACTAATGATTACTTAGGAATATAAAAAAGTATTACAAGGAATATAAGAAATTGTAATGAATTGCTATTTAATTTTATGAATTGGCTCTCCTATAAATAAAATATGGCTTCACTAATGAATGGCAAGAAAGTGACTTCCAATTGTAGCTATCAAGCAATGGGTGGTCAATCCTCCTCCAAAACGAAATCTTTCCTCTCATCTGTCAATCTATTTTCGTCACTTGTCAGCTCAATCATGCATGTTGACATAGTTTTTTTTTTTTTTTCCTTTCTTTCTAAACTCTTCAAATTCTAATTTATTTACTAGTGAATATCTTTTCATTGTGACATTGAGAAATAGAAGTTATAAATTGGTAGAAACGTACAAAATCATGAGTAAATTTTGTTTCTTAATTTTCTCACTAATTTTAGAGAATTATAGCTGGTGGGCCTAGGTGGAAAGCACCCAGACCTCCCCCATTTTTCTCTCACTTTTCTCTTGTGAACCAAATAGTGAAAAACCCATCTTTTTTATTCACTCACTTTTCATACCAACCAAACACACTCTAAAATATAATGGCCCTTAAAATTGGTGTTTTCTTGTCATCATGACTCTTGTAGTCGTGAGGTGGTCTATGATTCCAATGCAATTCCCCTAAAGTTGAAAGTTTTTTTTTTTTTTTTAATTATTATCTAAGAAAAAACTATTTGTTATGTCCTATTAACAAGCAGTTTTAAATCCATTTTTAAAAATATTATGTATTAATATTAAAACGTTGCTTGTTTTGATAAGTGTTTAAAACCTTACAAGTCTAGAAAATAACTCACTAAAATGAATTTATTTTCTTATGACTTTTGGGTGAAGTTAGTGGTGTGCTTTTATGTTAGAATGTCATTCTCTCTCTCCTTTGTGTGAGTGTGTGTATTTTACTCAAAAAAATAAATAAATTTAAATCTATTTTAAAAATAATTTTTTGAAGGGAAAAAATAATTTTAAGCTATCTCGGACAAACACTAAGAATCCAATACTCAAAAAAGCAATATGTGTGTGTGTGTGTGTGGGGGGGGGGGGTATAAGAACTCCGAGTAAGCTGATCACGCCACATGTCACGCCTAGCCGAGAATGACAGTTGCTAGGCCAAGGAGGCCATGTCCTTGGATTTTGTGATCACGCCATCAATACGTTATCAGAGGATGCTCTACTGTGCAGAAAGTGCTTTAGGATGGGAAATGACAGTGACAGGGCTGAAATGCTAGATACTGCCACTACATTTAATGCATCTCATCAAATCTTATGGCCGCATTTATGTGGAGAAGACTCTTAAATAGTGTTTTATGGCTGCATTTATGTGGAGGGGACCTGTGAATAGTGTTATTTTTGGAGCCATACTTCTCAAGAGCGTGAAGAAGAGTTGAAAAGAGGAGATGATTCGTGCAATGAATAGATGGAGGGCCAAGATCATCTGAAAATGTCTATATAAGCTAAAAGATTTCCCGTAGGGTAAGGAAAAGAGAAAGAAAGCACTGTAGCTTCAAGAACATTGTATGTAATTTGTCTTAGAAAAGAGAAATACAAGAATTGAACTCCTCAGCTAGAGTCCAAGGACAAATCACAACACTTTAATTGATCTATCTCCATCTCACTAGAAGATTTAGCCCCGTTGCCATTGTTGACTCGACTCATTAGAACCTAGATTGATAGCCCACTCTTTACAAATTTATTGTATTGGGCTTTTGGGCCTACATCCATCTTCTCTCGGATTAAGGTTTGAAACGTGACCTTACAATATATATATATATATATATATATATATATATATTATCAAATAGTAGAAAGTGAAGTGTCACTTGACCAAAATTATCATTGAATTGTTCTAAACCTTTACACCCATGTAATATTACCCATATGCCATTTACGAAAAAGACAACAACATCAATAATAATAATAATAATAATAATAATAATAATAATAATAGTAGTAGTAGTAAAATTGAGAAAAAATCTAATTAGATTTCAAATTGAAATTCAATTAGTGTCTAATTTTGTGCCACGTGTCTCATCTAATCTAAATTTTAAATTTTTGTGCCAAATGAGTTAATTCAATGTAAAAATTGGATTTCAATTAGAGTTTAATTTTGCGTCATGTGTCCCATCTAATCTAAGTTTTTTAATATCTGTGCTAAATGAGTTTAATTTAGTGTAAAAAATGAAGAGTCCAATATAAATAAACCATAAAAAACCTAATCATATAGCTAAAAACAATTCAAATTTATAAGTCATTTAGGTAATATACCATGACTACGTTATATATATATATATATATATATATATATATATTTTAACCAAAGTTGAGAAAAAATTCAATTAGAATCAAAATTGGATTTTGCTTTTGTCAGCTTTCTATACAAATTAAATTGTTTAGATTTTTGTTTATTGTTTTTGTTTTTTGTTCTGAATTAATGAGCATATTTTTTTATATAGTTTCTATTCAAATGTTTTTGTATGTGAATATATTGAATGTAACAAATTGTAATTATGCTGAACGATTCCATGCACATATCCTCTTTCAATTTAGGAGATACTATTTGACCAGCTTATTATTTTAGTTTGTGTTGTATTTAGTAGAATTTCATAGACAATAATTATGAATTGATATTGTATATGTAATATCCAATAATAATTTTCAAAATCATATACGTAATAGCAATATAATAAGAAACTTGACGTAATCAATATCATGAAAATTGTAAGAAAAAACTATTTTAGTACCTTCAAATGTCATGCTCAAACTATGTCTTATATGTTTAATAATCCAAGCTAACATCAACAGCAAAACTACAATTCATCATTCTCGTGCATAAGTACAAGTTACATACTAGTACTAATAAAGTGTCATAAAGGCTTATTAATTGATTCGATTCTGAAATTTGAATTGAATGTGAACAGAATTGCAAGAAAGAGGCAAATTGTGGCAATACTTTAATTATATGACTGAGCTCAGGATCTTTAAAAGATCAGGATCTTTAAGATTTAACAGAGGTTTTGTGGTGATATAATGGATTTAATAATTAATCGAAATTCAAATAAATAGATTAAATTTATAAAAATTAGTGAAATGGCTAAATAAAATATGGATAAAGTTTGACTACAAACTTAGTTGTAGGCTATGGCTACAACATCTTTTTAAAAAATGAACATTGTTACATATTTGGAAAATCTAACCATTGAATTGCACGTTTTTTACGCTCTTAACACACATGTCAAATTTTGTATCAATCGAATAATATTTACTATATGATCCATAAACTTATTTTTTATGCATAAATTTATACTACAAAAACTTACAATTTAAACAATTAATTGATAATATAGCTATTGATCACTGATTTTCTAGAAATTTTGCAAGTATAGAGGATATAAGAAGAAAATGTAATTCGATGGTGGATTTATTAAAATTCACATTCAATAAAAATTTATTGAGTGAAATTATAGTTTTAGTATACAACCAAGTTTGTAGCCAAACTTTATCTATAAAAAATCTAAAAATAATGAAAGGCATTTAAAAGTGTACTTTTACAACTTTATATAAAATAATCAAACATATGTAATACATCAAACATTAAGAAAAAGATTCATAGAAAATAATAAGCATGATACATAAACCAAGAACACGTTATATAACTAGCCTCACTAATCCTTTAAAACCAAGCAATTCAATCCCAGTAACCAAACAACTAGAAATGGATAAATTTGGAGTTACTTGAGCCCCCAACAACAAGGAGATGACTCAAAGTGGCGTGGGCTGACCTACTTCATTTAAAGTATCAATTTTTTACCTTTATGCTTAAACATATTTTCTTTAGATTAGCAATATAAGGGTCATAATTGTCAATTTATATGACCATTCCTCTCCCCTTTCATATACCTAACCTACCTACTTCATGTTTAAACATCCAAACGAAGGGAAGATACATCTATTCCCCTTCCTCGTACTTAGGGCACGTTCAATACATTATAACGATGATTACTTAGGAATATGAATATGTAGTACAAGGAATATAATAAATTGTGATGAATTGTTGTTTAATTTTATGTGTTAGGACATATGTGGATATTGTTAAAGACATATTTTATGTAAATTGGCTAATTCTTTGACAAAAAGCACTTTACTTGCAATTAAATTGATCTAGGATGGGTTTAGTACCTCAAAGAACAAGAGTTCAAGTCTAGTATTAAAGCCATGCAAATCTATCAAAGAAACAAGTGAAGAGTTGCTGTTCATTAATACTCGACAGACTCATATCTATCGAGGTTTAATGATGGATTTTGACAGCAGCTCAACAGAAGTTGTATCAATCGAGAATTATGAAATTTAGATTTCCAAATCTGATTCATACATATCCAAGTGTATTTGTGTAGAGCTTTTTTTTCTCACAACTCTAAACATAAATAAGGATTAATTTAAGTGTTGTCTCAAGTGAGTGATTATTCATGCATATTGTGACCGTAGACAATTTGCCCTAGTTCATCATATTCTTTATATAAGCTATTACGTCTTTGCGCCAAAGGTTTTATAACCAAGGAGTTTCTTGATCTTCATCGTTAGATGAACTAAAAAACTTTACAGCCAACATCTTCTTCAAGTTGCTGTGTTAGTCGTGTACTTGGATTCATAAATCAATTGGTTAGTCACGTATTAGGAGTCATGCATTAAAAGGAGAGATTGTCACTACATTACAAGTCTAATTGGGTATTGGGGTAAGGGTTCAACTGTAGGTTGGTATTAGGTACTGAGATTCCTTTTACTTGTAACCGCTTGCTTTGATAATAGTGGATTCTCGGGAGTGGTGACCCTAAATTCATCCGGTGGGGTTTTGCCTCAGTGGTTTTCCCCATTCATAAACAAATTACCTATGTCAAATTTATTTTCCGCTGCATTTAACTTAATTAATGATTTGTTTGTGCTACTACACTTGTTGCTTGTAATTGAATCTAATTAATTAACTTGACTAATTAATCAATTAATTTACCAAATGGGTCATTACATTCTTGGCTTATCATTATAAACTAGCTCTCCTAGAAATAAAATATGGCTTCACTAATGAATGCCAAGAAAGTGACTTCCCATTGTAGCTATCAAGCAATAAGTGGTCAATCCTCCTCCAAAACGAAATCTTCCCTCTCATATGTCAATCTGTCTTCGTCACTTGTCAGCTCCATCATGCATGTTGACATAGTTTATTTATTTTTCTTTCTTTCTAAACTCTTCAAATTCTAATTCATTTGCTCGTGAATATCTTTTCATTGTCATAATTATTGTGAATCAATTGGATTTAAGTACGGTAAGATCATGAAGGCAAAGTGTGAATTTGATAGTGATTGAATTCAATGGTGGCATTGAGAAATAGAAGTTATTGACAGGACTGACGAGATAAACACGAACGAGAAAAGCAACACAGACAAGGAAAGCAGAACGGGCGAGGAAACCGATAAAGATGAAGGAAAGATAGGCAAGTGCACGCGAAGGGTGTGTTAGCGGTATTTGGATTCAAATCATTGGTTAGCCATTAGAAGTCATGCCCCAGGCTGGCATTGGGGTAAGGGTTCAGCTGTACGACTTGTTGGAGATGAATTGAAGCCATATCATTTAACAGGGAGCTCGGGAGTGGTGACCTTAAATTCATCCGGGTATTTGCCTCAAAATTTTTCGCATAAACTGCCTATGTCAACGGCTAGGAGCAGCTGCATTTAACTTATATAAAGCCTTCACAACCACAAATCAGGGGTAATTGAATCTAATTAATTAATAACACACTTATTCTTTGTCCTTTACTTTTGGCTTATCTGTAAAAGTCTTTAGAAATAAACTGGCTTCAAATGAATCGGAAGAAAGTGACTTCCCATTGTAGCTACACACCTGGGGGGTGACCACACCAAAACGAAATCTCCCTCACTGTTTTCGTATCTACAAGGAGGAAGAAATTATTGTGAATCAATTGGATTTAAGTACGGTAAGATCATGAAGGTAAAGTGTGAATTTGATAGTGATTGAATTCAATGGTGGCATTGAGAAATAGAAGTTATAAATTGGTAGAAACTGACAAAATCATGAGTAAATTTTATTTCTCAATTTTCTCTCTAATTTTAGAGAATTAAATTTGGTGGGCCTAGGTGGAAAACACCTAGATCTCTCCCATTTTTCTCTCCCTTTTCTCTTGTGAACCAAATAGTGAAAAACCCATCTTTTTTATTCACTCACTTTTCATATCAACCAAACACACTCTAAAATATAATGGCACTTAAAATTAGTGTTTTCTTGTCATCATGACTTTTGTAGCCGGGAGGTGGTCTATGGTTCCAATGCAATTCCCTTTTTTTAATTACTATTATTTAAGAAAAAACTATTTGTTATGTCCTATTAACGGATTTGGATCCTTTAGGCTTCATTTGAGAGTTCATAAGGGAATGAAATGGAATGATCATAAGGGAGTGGAAAGGAATGGAATGGAGTGGATAAAGTAAGGGAAAGAAATAGAAAAGAATGAAATGTAATTGAATGGAATGGAATTAAGTAACCTTGATTGGATGTTTTAAAATAAAGGAATGAAAACGAATGAAAATGAATAGAATGTAACTAATCTTGTTTGGGAGTAACATAGAAGGAATGGAATGAAACCATTTTATGATAATATTACTATTATACCCCTATTTTACAATAAAGAGTTGAATATATAGGGGTATTTTGGGAGTTTTAGTAAAAAATTCCCTCCTATTCCTCCCAATTTCGGGGAGAATGAAAATTTGAGGTTTTAAGGGAATAGAGAGGAACGAGTGTTCCTTTCTACCCATTCCATTCACTCTCACTTAAATTCCCAAACAAGGGAATGGAAGAATATTCTAAAATTATTCTTTTAATTCCTTTTCATTTCATTCCCTCCTCCCAAACGAGGTCTTAAATTTCTTAGGGTACCCTACCAAATAAATTTCCTTAAATCTTAACCATTCTTTAATAATTTAATGGTCTAGATTTCACTATGTCAGTATTCTACTAACAATAATCTTTATTATTTTATTTACAACATTATTTTATTATTTTAAGATTATTGTTAATTGAATGCTGACATGGTGGAATCTAGACCCTTAAATCATAAAGGAGTGGTTGGGATATAAAGAAATTTATTAGTAGAGTACCCTAGAAAATTTAGAAGATCTAAATCTCCTATTAACAAGCAATTTTAAATCCATTTTTCAAAAATATTATGTATTAATATTAAAACCTTGCTTGTTCTGATAAGTAAGTGGTTAAAACCTTACATGTCTAGAATATAACTTATTAAAATGAATTTATTTTCTTATGACTTTTGAGTGAAGTTAATGATGTGCTTTTATGTTAGAATATCATTCTCTCTCTCCCTTGTGTGAGTGTGTTTGCTACTCAAAAAAATAAATATATTTAAATCTATTTAAAAAAAAAATTGAAGGAATTTTTTTTAAAGCTATCTCAAACAAACACCAAAGATCCAATACTCAAAAAAGCAACAACGAAAAAAGAATTATCAAACTGTAGAAAGTGAAGTGTCTCTTGACCAAAATTATCATTGATTTGTTGTAAACCTTACACCCATGTAATATTACCCTTATGCCATTTACGAAAAAGACAATAAGATCAATAAGGAAATTCTTTTAAAGTGTCATAAAGGCCTATTAATTTTTTTTTTGAGAAAATAAAGGCCTATTAATCGATTCAATCCTGAAATTTGAATTGAATGTGTACAGAATTGGAAAGAAAGAGGTAAATAGTGGTAAATTGTGGCAATACTTTAATTGAATGATTGAGTTTGCCCTTACAGAATAGAGAGAAAATACTTGAATTTCCTTCTTCTTCCTCTTTTTGGAGTCTAGTGACTTCATATTGCATTATACATAGTTTGCAACTGATTATATAATTTCTTATTGCCATTTCCTAATTATTTTATGTAGGAGAGGCCATGAGTTTCTTAACTTTGGCCACCTTTGATTCTCCCTATGGTAGGAATGGCATGAGTTCGAACCCCAATGAAAAAGTTTCCTGAACTTTTTGTATCCCCAAAAAAAAAAAAAAAAAACGTCTTATCAAAAAAAAAACGTAGTACCAATTTGCGTGTAAATAAACATGTGTTTCACTTTCATCTTCCACTTTACCTGTCTGGTCTCATCAATTTGCAAATAAACACAGTGGATGCGATGAACAAGTGAATTTCTTTTTTGGGTGAAATTTTAAAAGAAATAGACACAGCAAAACAAGGACAACACAAGGGCTTCATAGAACCTAACCTTAGCCCGTCCAGATGAATGAGTAATGTACACGTGAAATTAGGTTGTTGCTGTTGAAAATTTAATTAAAATGGATGCAACACAAGAACGTAGTCGGTCGAACTTGCATATCCTAATAAAAGTATAAAACTCTCTCGATCACAATTAATGTCAAATTTAGGTTTTTCTCACATGCATACAAAATCATTTGAAAAACTAGTCTAGTAGTAGAAATTCCTTATAACTTATTATACTTGTAAACTGAAGTATTACGAATTCGAGTAATAATAAGTCCCATTATTTTTCAATTTTACACTGAAAGGCAATGCAAATATTTAACTGGTGTGAGGACGATAACCATGTGCAAGCCCATTTTTATTTTATTTTATTTTATATTTAAAACAAATGTTACAATTGTGAAAGCATCTCCAATAGATTAGTTAAATCTATTTTTTGAGAACAAACCCAAAAAATCAGCTTTAACAAATTCTCTAAATGCAAAACTTTTCTAAATTTTTTTTGAAATTGCTACTGTGCTTTTTTAGATATAGAAAACATTTAAATAGGAAGAATAAATGATGATTAAAAAAATAAATAATTAATAAAAAAATAATATCTAAATAAGACAGAAAAAAGGATAAAAAAATATGTTAAAAAATATATTTAAAAAAATAAGCAGGTAAAATCTAAAATAAAGTCTAAATATCAGTGATTGCTATACCAATAATATAAAGATTTAGATAAACTACTAAAGATGCTTTGACACAAGGTTTCCATTTTCGTCACCAATCAAACCATTGTAGCGATGGACAAGGGCCTAAAAAGAGTAAACAGTAGAAAGTAACCGAAAGCTGCAGTGGCAAAATGTGTAAAATTAATCAAAAATCAAGGCTTGATCTATCTTGCACAAACATCCACCAAACATAGATATTCTGAAACCTTAGAAAAGATACCTACTGAGTCTACTGACAAAAACAAAACGACCAGACCAATGCAAACCCTAATTGAGAGCCCTATCATATACATTGTACTTGAAAAACTAAAATAAATCACAAATATTTAAAAATAGCCCTTTTTTGGTAATAAAAAAAATTACTCTCACCCATACATTAATAAAAAAACCTAACCCTGTTTTAGTTCCCAAAAAAAAGCCTTTTGTGATTAAGTAAATGTTTTTTCACATATATTAATAAAAATGTCTTTTTTTTTTAGTTCAAAAAAGGGAAATATTAATTAATTCTTTAAGGATATTTACTTGTAAAGTATTTTAGGAAAATTTTTATAGATTAACTTTTAAGACTATATACTATTTCACAACTTTTTAAGTAACAGACTATAAGAGTAGTTATCTATCACTTACACAAATTTACCATTTTTCTTTCATTAGTCACACTTTATACATAACAGTTGTAACAAAAAAGATGTGGCAGTAGATTTTCTCTTAATGTTTTGATTTTTTTTTTCTATTTTCAATAAAAATTGTGTCTAAAGTTTTCTGGTACGATTTGTTAACAATTGCTTATGCCCATTAAACAGGACATTTTAAAAGAGATATGGTTAATAGATGTTTTTAAAGCATTTATTAATAAATTATCCTAGGAAAATTTTGATATTATTTTTATGAAAAATATAAAAATCATAAAAAAAAGTAGTTTTTTTTATCAAAAATCTCTAAATGCATTTTTTAACATTTAAAAAAAAAAACCAAAAAAACCTTTTTTTGGTTATGAAAAAAATTACTGTATTTATTTATTTTTAATTTTTCCTCGTAAAGAAAAGAAAAGCCTCACAAAGAGGCACAAACACACACAAACACAGTAACCCAGTCACACACAAAAACAAACGCGTCCTTCTTAAGCGGATTCATTCATTTTTTTAATTGGTTTCCTCTTTCTATAAAGCGAAAGAGAAGAGGCAGCAGAGGCCTAAAGATTGTGTGGCTTTTCTCTCTCTCTCTCATTCATTCCTATTATAAAACCGGGTCTCATTTCATTGCCTCTGAGACTGTGTGTTGTGGTTGTGGGGTTTTAGATAGATAGAGAAAGAGAGATAGAGAGATGGCTGAAGAGAGTGTTGTGGGGTCTACTGATTTCCACGTGAAGAGGCCAAGAGAAGAGGAGGAAGAGAATGGGGTCTTAGCTGTGACTATGGAGGTTGAAGGGAGCAACAAGGAACAGCAACCTGATTGTATTTCTGCTGTGATTCCTGGCTGGTTCTCTGAGATTAGCCCAATGTGGCCTGGTGGGTCTTTTTCTCTCTCTTTCTCTCTATTTATTTTTCTAAAACCCCATTTCTGTTTACTGTGAAAATATGTGTTCGGTTGGTTTTGTATTGGGTTTCTTTGTGTTGTATTGTTTGTGGGGTTTATGGCTCTGTAGTTGTATGTTGTGGAACTGAGAGAAAAATGGAACATTTTTGAAAATTTTCGTTTTGTTTAAATGATCTTTGGCGTCCATACAGAGCTGTTTATTGATTTTGTATTGGGTTTTATGTTTTTATTGTTTGTGGAGCCTATGCCTATGTAGTTATATGTTGAGAAACTGAGGGGAAAGTGAAACTTTAATGAAAATCTTATTTTGTTTTAATGAATTTCCGTAACCAGACAGGGCATTTTGTTGATTTAGTATTGGGTTTTATGTTGTATTGTTTGTGGGGTTTTATGCCTACGTAGTTATATGATAAGAAACTGAGGGGAAAATGACACTTCTATGTAAGTATTTGGTTGATGTATTGGGTTTTCTTTTTAACGCTATATATTTTGCGGGGTTTATGACTATATAGTTGTATGTTGAGCAACTGAGAAAAAATGAAACATTTTTGAAAATCTCATTTTGTTTAAATGATTTTCTGCACTCAAACGGGGCATTTTATTGATTTTGTATGGGGTTTTTGTTTTATTGTTTGTGGGGTAAGCCTATGTAGTTATGTGTTGAGAAATTGAGGGAAAAATAAATTTTTTTATGAAAATCTTATTTTGTTTTAATGATTTTCCGCAACCAGAAAGGGCTTTATTGATTTCATAACTCATTTTGGGGTTTTTTTTTTTTTTTTTCCATGTTATATTGTTTGTGGGCTTATGCCCATTTAGTTATATGTGGAGTTTGTATGAGTTTTGTGTTAAATTTTCCATCAGTTTTTTTTTTTGTTTTAAATTGTATTGGAGAATGTATGCATAGTATATTATTTGTTTTGTACTCGTATTCATTCTTGTTTAGTTACTTTTATATTGATTTGTTCAACTTGAAATGATGGTTGTAATTATTTCAACTGGTATTGTTAGATAATGCTCGTTTTGTTTCAGTAGTTCTTTTTATGTTTGGGGCTTTGTGTCCTCGGGTTATGGCCAATGAGTTGTGACTCAAATGGTACCTTGTTGCCCAGAAGAACAGGTGGAGGAGAAGCTTGTTGGTTCAATACCCACTTTGTGTGTGACTTTCCAATAGTAGTAATAAAATAAATCCTTCTCGGGTAGTGTATGTTTATGTGCAGGTTTGGATTTTCATTGATCCTTTTCTGAAGCTTGGTTTGGTGTTTAATGTGTGAATTATCATATTGTTGTGGACAAATTTTTAGTTACGACTTATGAGCATTTTCTTGTCAGAAATTCCATCAGAATTGTAGTTATAAATCATTGCTAAGCATCTGTATATACTGGTTTGGTTGTTTGACGAGTGAACCTTTCATGTGCCACTCCCTATAGTCTATTGGTAATTTATCTATTAATTTGAATGAAGAAAGATCTTAGGCCAGCAATGATGTTAGAGTTGTATGCCCATGTATCTCTCACATACATGTTTGATCTCATTTTTCTATTTGTAGTGTCTAGGAAGCTGAATCTCTGTTAAATATTGTAGCCAAATATGGTTTTAAAATAATAGCGCGTATTTCCTGATACTGATATGCCTATGCTGCTTAATGCAAAAGTCATGAGTTGAGTTTTCTGAAATTATGCAGGAGAAGCACACTCCTTGAAGGTTGAGAAGATCCTATTTCAGGGAAATTCTGAATATCAGAAAGTCATGGTCTTTCAGGTGCATAACACTCCAGGATTATAGAAATCATTTTTACCTCCAACTATTTCTGGCCTTATTTATTATTAACTCTGATCTTGTATTCTTCTGTCAGTCATCGACATATGGAAAGGTTCTTGTTTTGGACGGGGTGATTCAGCTCACTGAAAGAGATGAATGTGCATACCAAGAAATGATTGTCCACCTTCCACTTTGCTCAATTTCAAACCCAAAGAAGGTCTCCATATTCTTTTAGAACTGAAGAGCTGACTTGATATTCTTCCATTGACTTAATTTCTTTTTGATAATTTTCCAACAATCAATCCCCCGCTGATCGTTACCTTATGAGTAATTTCATGGCTGGCACCTTGATGACGCTTGTGATTTATTTATAATTATATAATCTGTTTAGCGTATGTCATTTCATGATTTGGATATCATCATGGCTTAAATGTAAAGGTGATTTGTAACATTAAACATATGCATATAATTGAGCAACAGAGGCTTGAAAACTGGTGATAACTTAGAAAAAATGTTTTTTACAATTTTGTGCAGGGGACCCTAGAATGATTAACAATGTTTAGAAGACGCAATGTCCCTAATTGCGCCACTGCGAATGTCTTTGGCCTACTGACATTAAACTAAACTAATTTTTTTTCTTGGCCTCTTTTTTCCTTTGTCTTCTTCCTGACAGGACCACATATGTTTAGTAGTGGAGAAAAAAGTGAAGGAACACATCCATAAAATAGAGAAAAGGCACTTTTTAAAAAAAAATTATAAATACAGTTTTTTTTTTTATTTTAAATATTTTGTAGATTCCAAGTGTTTTGCTGATTGGCACAACTGGTTCTATTTCATATTGTAGCTGCTGTTGGAGTTATTATATATTCTTATACTGTTGGAGTTATTATATATAAATTATTCTTTTTGTTCCCTAGTCTTTCAGTTCACTTATCATATCTTCTTTCTTCAGGTTTTGGTTATTGGTGGAGGAGATGGTGGGGTTTTGCGTGAAGTGTCTCGCCATTCATCTGTTGAGCAGATTGATATATGTGAAATTGATAAGATGGTAGTCGATGTGAGTAATAATTAATAAAAAGTCCATCTAAAAAATAATTGATTAAAAGAATGTCGAATTGTTTGTACTAGTTTTAAGTCAGAACATCATGAGAATAGTTGGCTGGATCTCTCTCTCTCTCTCTCTCTCTTCTGGCTTTTTTTTTAAACACTAAAATGAATTTGTTGTATTGATCTCTTTTCTACATGAGCTTTAGTGATTTATACTTATAGACCCCTATAATGTTTATCCATCATGGAACAACTACTTCAATTGGTGAAATTTATGTTTCCAGGTTTCCAAACAGTTTTTCCCTGATGTAGCAGTTGGGTATGAGGATCCCCGTGTGACTCTTCATATTGGTGATGGTATGATCAACAAATCTATTTCCTCATCATCATTCTCCTTCCTATTGTCCGTGAACTGATATTTTGATGGTCCAGGAGTTGCATTTTTGAAGGCTGTTCCTGAAGGAACTTATGATGCTGTTATAGTGGATTCTTCGGACCCAATAGGTAAGGATATCTCTGCTACCAATTACATCCTTTATTCCTCATTCGGAACATGAGAAATATATTTTGAATTTAAAAGTGTCAATGTTTAATTTGATCAGGTCCTGCACAAGAGCTTTTTGAGAAGCCCTTTTTTGAATCAGTGGCAAGGGCTCTTCGACCAGGGGGAGTGGTGTGCACTCAGGCAGAAAGTATATGGCTTCACATGCACATTATTGAGGACATTGTGAAAAACTGTCGCCAGATATTTAAAGGCTCTGTCAACTATGCATGGACCACAGTGCCCACATACCCAAGGTATATTTTTCTGAAACTTATTTAATATACCTGTCCATACTACCAAAAATAAAAAACCATTCAAAAGAGATTTTCTTGTGTTTGAACGCATATATGTGCGTATGCGTGCATGTGCACACCTGTTTTTTTAGCAGGGTTTAGTGCTGCCATTTTTCTTTGGACTAAACTGACTTGCTAAGTCATCAAAATTATGGCTTTAAAAATGCAAGCTGTGGCTTTACAGACCACCCTCTTTTTGATAAATCAGTTTGTTTTAATGTTTTTATACCATGTGCTAGAAATGGTCATTTTAGCACTTAAGGCCCTCTGCTGCTGTTTAGCATCTGCATTTTTTGTTGTGCTTAGTGTGGGTCAGTTTGTGCTTATATGATGCTTATGTTTCCTTTATTGATAAATTTGTGTTTCAGTGGTGTGATTGGTTTTATGCTTTGCTCTACTGAGGGGCCCCCTGTTGATTTCAAGCATCCAGTGAATCCAATAGATGCAAATGATAGTCATAGCAAATCCAAAGGACCCTTGAAATTTTACAACTCAGAGGTGTGATTCTGCTCATCCCAAAGCCTTTTTTTCTTCCCAATCTCACCACATGGCTCCTTTAATTTAGTCTAATCTAACAAATGTATCTTTGTTATTATTTTCAGATTCATACAGCAGCTTTCTGTTTGCCTTCTTTTGCAAAGAAGGTAATTGATCCGAAAGCAAAATGAGGAAATTTTTTAGAATACAGAGCAGATATGGCTGTTGTAGAGTGCCTTTGATCATCTTCACCAAAATGGTCCATCTAGAAGTAACAATGGAATAAGTTGAGGTTTAAATTGATGTTCTGAGCATTGGATAGAGAGTTGTAGCATGTTTATTGGTGGAAAGAGATTGTTTCTCTTCCATATGATCAGTTTTTATTATGGAAATATGGTAATCTTTCTGAGATCTTGCAGTGTTTTTTTAAATATATATATTTATGAGTGAGTTTGATGATTCCCAAGAAAAAGGGGGAAGGATATTTGAAGCATTCACCTCTGATTTACCTTCCCTTCACGAGGTGTGGTCCTCATTACAAACAGGGCTGCTCCCGCATTAAATTTGTCACTTTTTAATGCTTGGTGTTTTTCGATTGTGACAATGGGGCCTTACAAGGATTACTGCAATCTATAAACTATAAAGAGCTCCTGAATTGAACCATGGTATTATAAGTAAACAAAATAGAATTGAACAGATGTGAGGTTCATTATTCTCCAGCATTCTGGTCTTAACTGGTCTAAACAAACAAGAATGTCCAGATTGCAGCAACTAACCTAAGGAACTTAGGAAGGCACAATTGCCATTTACTAATGTAGTCCTTAGTAGATTTTATTCAAAAACTTGGACATATAAGTATTAACCGCTCAATCTAATTATTGGATTCCAATTGTTTTGAAAATTTCAAATATAATTGTGACCTTTTGCTTCTCATGCCACTCTTACAATGAAGGTATCATTTAATGACACTCATCCATCCATAGCCTCAAATTCTCTTCCTACCTCATTGTCTAAGATCTGCTTCTTGCAATCATGGAAATATATCACCCAGACCGCCCACTTAATCAAGTTCCCCTGGCAGAACAAGCAAACCTGTACAACAATTCAACTTCTTCTGTGATTGCATACAATGGGAACCTTAGATAAAGTACCCCAACAAAGAAAACAAGTATTGAAAGAACTCCACAGCTTTCAGTACCCGAGCTTAAATATGCAGAGGGCATTAATGCTTCTGTCCCGTGTATCTCCTCCACTACGGAGATCACGATACTCTGTTCCCAACAGCTCTGCATTCCGAGTACACTGTTAACCATAGTGATGCAAGTAACATACAACTTGACAAGTAGACAACATGGAGGGATGTGACAAGAGTGCATTCAAACCCTGCACTGTTGGTGCTAGTAGCATAGCATCTCGCTGAGAGCCATTGGTTTCTCTTCTGTATATAATTTTGATTCTAAATGAATGGTCACAATCACAGTGAACAGCTCTAGGAGATGGAACACCAGATAATAAAGATCTAGTTGAGCCAAATTATGAGAAAAATAGATAGTCATTCTTCTGGTTTCATGGAGCAGTGTTTCCAAATATAGTTGAGACTACTAGAGGATTGTTTGAGGATCTCTGAGGTTTCAACCAGAGTTTTCTGAAAACAAATATAGAAGTGAACAAAGAAGAGCGGAGGTGTGAGGTGACAAACGTGAAGATGATGAACTTGGAATATATATATATATATATATATATATATATATATTTTAAATGTGAATTTCAAAGCTTCTTGGAGTATAATAAAGAATTAAAGATTCTGCTTTGGCAAAATATGCTTGGTCTCCTGCTTCATGATTTCCACTTCCAGTAAAGTTAAATGGGAGGATTCTTTTTAAGAGGAATCAACATGATTGCTGGTTATACCGTTATAGTGCAGCAAGAACACTTTAAACACAGCTGGCATTTGAACCACCGGTTTGATTGACCGTGAGTCCGTCACTTCAAAAAACTTGTAACTCATTGTTTTGGATTGACAATCTTAGAAAACCGTGGCTTTCACTCATGCACTTAAAAAACACCGGGGCAAATTTACAAAAGTGAAGTTTTATTTGTTGTACACATAGTACCTTTTATTCAAAGCTTTAATCAATTCTCTTATATTCCCAACAAAGGGAGTTGCATATACCATAATAGTAACATGTCTCATACCACAAAGGCAAGATGAACAACAGCAGAGAGTATTTTTTTCCATTATTGACATTAACTGGATCTACATAAAATTTTCTGAGGAACGGGAGTGATATTAGAAATACATAAATTAAGAACACAAAAGATTATCGTAATACATTCATATTTGCAAACTGACTCCCTACATTATAAATGCAAAAAACCATTTCCCAGTTATGCAGCAAATTCAACATCTCGTTCTACTCCCTCATCAAATTTCTTCTCTAAAGTTCGCTTCTTGCAATCACAGAAATATACCATGCAGACTACCCATTTCAGTACATTCCCCAAGCAGAACAAGCTAATTTGCGCAACAATTCCCATTCCTCCTTCGTGGCATCCAAAATAGAGGCATGTCGACCTTAAACCCAGTCCCCAAACAAAGAAAACAAACATCAAAAGCACTCCACGCCCCTTAGTACCTTTACAAAAATAATCAGAAAGAGCCAATGCTTCACCCCTATATATCCCCTCCCATACTGAAATGACAATACTCATATTCCACATAGCACTCCATTCTAAGTATTTTACTAGTAGTACTAGAAAAGCAGCCCCATAAAACCCTGCAAAGAACACTTCAATAATAGAATTTTCCAAAATAAAATAATATGTGACTAACCATATCAATCCAAGTAAAGTGCAGGTTGATATGTAGAGAACACAAATGGATGTGATAAAAGTGCCTCTCAATCTTGCTCCACAAATGGGTTTATGTATCATCTCCTTAAGAGTCATTGGTCTCTCTTGTGAATGTATCTTTGATGACAAATCAACAGTCACAATCACAGTGCAAAGCTCAAGGAGATGAAGTGGCACCAGATAAAGGAAACCAAGTTGAAGCAATTCATAAAAAACATGTTTGGTCATCTTGTTGTATATGAAGTTAGGTACAGGCCAACCTGAGTAACCAGGAGTTTGCTTTAGGATATCATAGGTTTCAACCAGAGTCTCTTGAAGGAAACTTTCATAGTAAACCATGAAGCCAAAAAGAGGGAGTGAAGTCAGCAAGATGAAGATGATGAAGTTGAAGTTCTTGAAAGTGATTATTAGAGCTTCTTTGAGAATATCAAAGACCCCCAGCTTCTGGTTTCGGATATCATGATTTTTCTCAATCAGCTTCTCGTTCAGCATAATCTGATTGCTGTTCATCTCAAAAGCTTTCTTTTGCAAGCTCAATGTTAACACAGTCGATAGATGAGGATGATGAGAGTGGACTTGACTTTCATTTGCTAACAGAACACAGGATAGAAAAATGGTGTTATGCACCCAAAAGTCTTTGGCCCACTTAATTAATTAATTATTTATTTTGGAGTATTTGGACTGTTTCAACTTAGTAGTTGCGATTTTTCACCACTGAGAAGACATTAAATCAAACAGAAAGACTAACCAGTTGGATGGTTTCCATGACCAATTCAAAGCGGATCAGTTTATGGACTGTTTAGTTAAGCTAATAGGTTCTTTGCGCCATTATTTATTAATATGAACCATTTATTCCATCCCATCTAAAAGGGCATTTCATTCACGCTTTTTTTATCAACTAATATGCCTTCAATATTGCCATACATTAATCCTTCAGTCCCAATTCCCAAATATGTACACTGCTAGTTGTGCAGCATAAGCTGCACTGTATAATACAACAAAAGACACATGATGCCCAACGAACCTCACACTAGCATTGTAGTTTGTTGCTAATCATATTGATGCTAGTAGTATACAAGTTGACAAGAAGTCAAATGCCAATTATTTAATACGAGTGCCTTAAAACCTTGTACTGGCAAATTCTAGAATTATAATTACACAAGTATAGAAGTACAATCATAATAATACAGCTATAGTACAATGTGTCTAACTGGGCGTGGACCTAAGAATAACAAAAGTACCCTGGCGGATGAGACTCAGTAAAAGTTCAAAGTACCCTAAAGAAGATGATGGCAGAAAAATTGGTATTCAATCTGTTTATGTATAGTCTGCTCATGAAACACATCATTATTTGCAATTTGAATTAGGCTGAGATTGTCGAAATAGATAGGTATGGGAAAGAGAGAGTCCATATCTTGAAACAATCATTGCAACCAAAGAAGCTCAGAAGTGGTTTCAATCAAGGCTCAATACTCAACCTCTATGCTAGAATGAGCAACTACAATTTGTCTATTGTTGCATTATGAAATGAGGTGTTGTGCAGATAGCACTTCAGGACTCAAATCAATAATAGTAAATAAGCAAAAATTAAATAACAAGCACACACAAAGAACATAAGAATTTACATGGTTTGACAAGCTACCTACCTTCACGAAGACGACGGAGAAATTTCACTATAAAAAATAGAGAGATACAATAGTGCACAGTAACACTCTCTAAAAATCCAAATCCCAATACACCCTAATTCTCTCTCACCCACAAGACAAGAAAACACTATTCTTCTTCTTATGCGACTGCTGCTAGGTTTTTAGGAATTCTCTTATTCTCTCTTGCCGTACAACACAAACCTAATATATATATATATATATATATATATATCTCATAGGTCGGCTGTACTAGGATTTATATTTCTAGTTGTATTCAGTTTAGAAGACCGAATTGTGCTTGGTAATTCAAGCCACACTTGGCCCAACATCAACAAATCTCCAAGTTGGCTTGAATTGATCAAGCTACACTAGCAAACTCCTCCATCGCCTCCACCTTAGCACTTAAGAGCTCACAAGCTACAAACACCAATCAAGTCCAAGCAGTGCTTGAACTTGTCTGTTGGAACTGGTTTTGTTAACATATCAAAGGCATTCTCACTAGTGAGAATCTTTGACAAAGAAATATTACCAGATGAAACCCATTCTTTGATCCTGTGATACCGTACAACAATATGCTTTGTTCTTGCATGGTATACCTGATTCTTCGCCAAATGAATTGCAATCTAACTATCACAATGTAGCACCATGCTATCCTGCTTGAAACCAAGTTCATTAACCAGTCCATTAAGCCAAACGGCTTCTTTTCCTGCCTCTGTCATTGCCATATATTCTGCTTTTGTAGTAGATAAAGCATCTACATCTTGTAGTGTAAACTTCCAACAAGTTGGGCCACCAGCAAACCTAAAGACATAGTTGTCATGGACTTTCTAGAATCAAGGTCCCCTGTATAGTCGAAATCCACATAACCCACAGCTTCTGTACTAGCTCTCTGATCAAATAGGATACCGAAATCACGAGTGCCTATAAGATATCTAAAGATCCACTTTACTGCATTCCAATGCTCTTTGCCTAGATCCACCATATACCTACTGATCACACTGACTGCATGAAAAATATTAGGCCTAGTGCACACCATCAAATACATAAGACACCCAACTGCATTCGCATAAGGCACTTTTGACATATACTCTAACTCCTCATCTGAACTTGGACACAACTGTGAGGAAAATTTAAAATGGGCAGAAAGCAGTGTATTAACAGGTTTTGCATCAAGCATACTAAACCTCTCTAACACCTTCTTAAGATAACCCTTCTGAGATAACCATAATTTACCAGCCCCTCTAACTCGATGAATTTCTATCCCAAGGATCTTCTTGGCAGCTCTAAGATCCTTCATGTCAAATTCACTACTCAACAAAGACTTCAACTTCACAATTTCTTGCTTACTCTTTGCAGCTGCTAACATGTCATCAACATATAGAGCAAGTACTCTAAAATAAACACAACATTCATACTCATAGCGCATGTACCCATGTGTGACCATGAATGAATCAAACCATTTGTACCATTGCCTGGGAGACTACTTCAAGCCATAAAATGATCTCTTCAACAGACAAACATAATCTTCCTTTCCAGGTTCTTTGAAGCCTTTGGATTGTTGCATGTAAGTCTCTTCTTCTAAATCTCCATGGAGGAATGCGGTCTTCACATCTTGCTGCTCTAACTCCATGTCATGCGTTGTCAAAAATCCTAGGATTACTCGAATTGAGGTGTGCTTCACAACTGGTAAAAAAATCTCATTATGATTAATTCCTTCTCTCTGTGAGAAACCCTTAGCCACTAATCGTGCCTTGAATTTTTCACCTTCCTTTTCTGACAATGCTTCTTTCTTGTGGAATATCCACTTGCAACCAATAACCTTCTTTCCCTTGGGCAATTTCACTAATTCCCAAGTCTTATTCTTCTGTAGTGACTCCATCTCTTCTAACATTGCTACAAGCCATTTATCATTATCTTTCCTAATTGTAGCCTCCTTGAAAGTGAATGGATCTCCACCGTTGGTTATGAGAGCAAAACTAACCATGTCTTCAAAACCATATCTCTGTGGTACTTTGTGAACCCGTTTCTCTCTACCTTTAGCAATTGAATAAGACTCTTCTTGTTGCTGCTGTAGATCAATCTCAGCATCACCCTTATCACTGGGTGAACTATTCTCGTCAAACTCCACCTTGACAGTTAATTTCTCCTGTGGACTATCAGTACATGTCTACTTCATTCTGTTTCAACATAAAGGCTTCATCAAATATGACATCTCTGCTAGTCACTATTTTCTTTGAGATTGGATCCCAAAGCCTGTAGCCTTTAACACCTTTTTCAAGACCAAGAAATACGCATTTCGTTAACTTCGAATCCAATTTAGAACGCTCTCTACTCTACACATGCACATAAGCTGGACAACTAAAGATTTTTAAACTAGAATAATCAACTGATCTACCTGACCAAACCTCTTCTGGAATCTTGAAATCAATGGCTGATGATGGAGATAATTAATAATGAAGCTTGTTGTGTTAACTGTCTCTGCCCAAAACACGTTAGGCAACCCTGCATTCAATCTCATGCATCTGGCTCTTTCTGCTAAGGTTCTGTTCATTCTCTCTGCAACCTCATTCTGCTATGGAGTTCCTTTAACTGTGAAGTGACGAGTAATGCCTTCTAATTTACAAAATCTTATGAATTCTTTTTCTCTATACTCTAGTCTATTATCTATTTTAAGGTATTTTATTTTCCTGCCAATTTAATTCTCAACCTGTGTTTTTCACTTTTTAAATATGCCAAACACATCAGACTTATACTTCATAAAAGAAATTCATACATTTCTAGAGTTATCATCAATGAAACTGACGAAATACTAAGCACCACTATGAAAAGAAACTGATACTGGACCCCAAACATCTGAATGAATTTAGTCAAGAACACCCTTACTTGTATGAGAGCGTGTCTTGAAATTGACTCTATGCTGCTTCCCATACACACAATACTTGCAGAAGTCTAGCTTGCATGTCTTCACCCCCTACAATAAATTTCTTTTGTGCAACTCTAATACACCACGTTCACCAATATGGCCAAGTTGCATATGTCATAATTTTGTGTCGTCAGTGCTAGACTCCACCGAAGTGGTGATTGCAACTTTTCCTATAACTGTGTTCCCAATCAATCTGTAAAGCGTGCTTACTTTCTATCCTTTCATCACCATCAAAGCACCTTGGGTAATCTTCATGATTCCACCCTTTGATGAGTATGAATAGTCCAAATCATCCAATACTCCTAAAGAAATTAAATTCTTTCTAAGATCTAGAACATGTCTAACATTAGTAAGAACTCTCACAACTCCATCAAACATCTTGATCTTCATGGTACCAATTCCAATAACCGAGCACGTAGCATCATTACCCATTTGGACCATACCACCATTGTAAGGCTTATACGTGTCAAACCAATCTTTCTTTGGAGTCAAATGATATTAGCATGCTAAATCTAAAACCCAAGATTTCGATAAAACATTGTTACCTGATGAAATTGAAAGCAAATCTGTACCAACTTCACTATCATCTGATATTTCTTCAGCAACACTAGCTGATTCTAGGGGCTTCTTTCCATTATTCTTTTCCTCTAAATGCCCTTTTAATTCTTTACACTGATTCTTGTAGTGCCCTTTCTTGTGACAATAAAAGCACTCTCCATCTTTCTTTGCACGTGATTTAGACTGTGATATATTCTTGTTGGAGTTCCGTCCTCTTGACTTGCTTCTACCCCTATTGCTTGACTCAAACTTTACAATAAGTCCATCAGCCTGAGAACCATAACCATCTTACTTCATCTTATGTGTGACAAGAGAGCACTAGTCACCTCCTAGTGTACTATGGTCTCTTTCTCGTATATTAACGTAGTCACTAAATGATCAAAAGAAATAGGAAGCAATGCTAATAAGAGTAACGCTTTATCTTCGTCCTTAGTATTCACCCCAAAACTTGACAATTGGGTGTTCAACATGTTAAACGTGTTGAGATGCTCCAACAAATCTGAACCCTCTTTCATATGCAAACTATACAGTTACTTCTTCACGTACAACTTGTTTGTCAGATTCTTTCTCATATAAAGACTTTCTAGTTTTTTCCAAACCTCCTTTGCGGTCTTTGCTTCTAGGATGTTGTGAATGACCTCATCACCTAGGTTGAAACTAATAGCGCTAGTTGCTTTTTCATCCATCTCTACCCATTCTACATCCTTCATCGTTTTCGGTTTCGGTTTCTTTTCCTTCCCAAGTAAGGCTTTATGAACTCCTTGTTGAATTAGGAGATCCTTCATCCGCCTTTGCCAAAGAGAAAAATTTTTCTTACCACAAAACTTCTCTACATCATACTTTGTGCTTAACATCTTTACTGTATTCAAAGAATTGAATTCAAACTTGGCTCTGATACCACTTGTTGTGTAGATAGCACTCTAGGACTCAAATCAATAACAGTAAATAAGCAAAAATTAAATAACAAGCACACACAAATAACACAAGAATTTACATGGTTCGGCAAACTGCCTACCTCCACGGGGACGATGGAGAAATTTCACTATAAAAATAGGAAGATACAAAAGTGCACAATAACATTCTCTAGAAACTCAAATCCCAATACACCCTATATCTCTCTTACCCACAAGACAAGAAAACACTATTCTTCTTCTTATGCGGCTGCTGCTAAGTTTTTAGGAATTCTCTTATTCTCTCTTGCCGTACAACACAAACCTTATATATGTCTGTGTGTGTATGTGTTTGTGTGTGTGTGTTATAGGTCAGCTGTACTAGGATTTATATTTCTAGTTGTATTCGGCTTAGAAGACCGAATTGGGCTTGGTAATTCAAGCCACACTAGGCCCTACATCAACATGAGGGAATCACCAATTAAGAAGCAGAGACCAATGGTGAAGTGGCGATCAATAGTGTCTTTGGTTCAATTGGCATCAGTGTAGGCCTGAAGCAGTATGGATAGTTATGAGAGGAGTGGAGCCCATGGTATAAAGTGCCTTTGATATAGCAAGGAATGCGAAAAAATGCTGCGAAGTAAGTATTCACAAAGTTTCCATGAACTGAATTTCTTAATGAAAAACATATGAAATACCTTCTGTCTTGTCAACATCAATGTAAACCCGAAGCAAAAGGGATGATCGTAAAAAGAAGTGGAAGCCATGGTACAAGGTGCCTTTGATATAACGAAAAATGTGAAGAAATGTTGCAAAGTAAGTGGATCACTAAGTTGCCATGAACTGACTCACTTGATGAACAACATAGGATCTAGGCAGGTGATAGTTATGTAGACAAGGCTCCTAACTAACTGTCTAAAGAGGGTGGCATCAAGGACTCACTATCCTCGAGAGTGAGATGAGCACTAGAATATATTGGTCTGTTAGACATTGTAACTAGCTAAAGAAAAATAAGATACCCAAGAAAATAACTAAGCATACCAAGAGCATTCATCTTGCAGTGTTGACTAGGAAATTTCTTGAGATCATGGAGGCCATCTAAGACATCCTTGAGAAACTAAGCTATTCTAGAGAGAAAATTTAGATTCAATGTATATGAGAGAAATATTATTCAATTCCATAATAATAAAGTTACAGGAGTTTAGATATTTATACAAGGGATTTCACTAACAAACTCTAACTAACACAGTGGACACTACACTTGGAGTAACAGAATCTTGTTAGCATTGGACACGTGTCATACTAGAACTAACCCTCACTAGCTATGGTCACGTGACTCAATTGCTGTACTAACCATTTATCTACACTAAGCCTGCTGTGGCTTTACATCCCCCCTCAAGCTAAGGGGAGGAACTCCCATTAGATTGGTGAGGAGAGTATGAAACCGAGGAGAAAGGAGAGCCTTAGTAAATAAGTCAGCCAGCTGATCATGTGTAGAGATGAACTTAACAAGTAAATCTTTATTAACAACCTTCTCACGAACAAAATGATAGTGCACCTCAATGTGTTTGGACCGGGCATGAAACACAGGATTTGAGGCTAAAGAGAGAGTTGAAACATTATCACACCATAAGATTGGAAGATGATACAAATAAACACCCAAATCCTTCAATAGCATCCTCAACCAGTAGATTTCAGCAGCTGTGACAGCAAGGGCTCTGTATTCAGCTTCTGTTGAACTTCTGGAAACAGTAGGTTGTTTCTTGGCTGACCAAGTAATGGGAGAATTACCTAAGAACACCACCATACCAGTAATAGACCTCCTGTCAATAGGGTCCCCTGCCCAGTCAGCATTACTATAGGCAGATAAGGCAAGAGAACCTTTTTGAAAATGAATGCCAAGATGTAAAGAGCCTTTGACATATCTCAAAATCCGTTTGGCAGCAGCAAGATGATGAGAGGTAGGATGGCTCATAAATTGGCAGGCTTGTTGAACAGCATAAGACAGGTCAGGTCTAGTGAATGTCATGTATTGAAGAGCCCCAACTAAGCTTCTATATATAGTAGGGTCAGGTAATAGAGGATTGTTGGCAGGAAGCACATGGTGAGAAGAAGAACAAGGATTGGAGCAAGGTTTACAATCAAGCATCTTGAACTTGTGAAGAAGATCATGAGCATACTTGGATTGATGAACAAAAATACCAGTAGGAGTATATTCAAACTGCAGCCCAAGAAAATAGCTTAAAGGGCCAAGATCCTTCAAAGCAAAGGCTGCACTAAGTTGATGAATAATGGCAGAAACAAAGGAAGAATTGCTGCCAGTAATTATAATATCATCACCATAGAGTAAGAGATAAACCACACAAGAAGAGTGGATGAGAATGAACAAGTTACTGTCAGCCCCAGAGGCATGAAAGCCAAGATGCAATAAATGAGTAGTAAAACTATTAAACCATGCCCTTGGAGCTTGTTTAAGACCATAGATTGCCTTATGAAGAAGACACACATGATTAGGCTTGGACTGATCTTTATATCCAGGAGGTTGTGCCATGTAAACCTCTTCTTGCAAAACACCATGTAAGAAGGCATTAGAAACATCTAATTGCCTTAAAGACCAGCCAAACTGAACAGCCAATGCCAAAATGATTCTGACAGTAGTGGGTTTAACAACAGGACTAAAAGTCTCTCCATAATCCAAACCATATTGTTGAAGATAGCCTTTGGCAACCAACCTAGCCTTGTACCTAGCCAAACTACCATCACTGTTTCTCTTGATCTTAAACACCCACTTGCAGCCTACCACATTCTTACCAGAAGGCAAAGGTACCAGGGACCAGGTGTTCTGCTGCAGCAAGCTACTGAATTCAGAATTCATAGCTTCAACCCACTGTTTGTGCTTCGAAGCCACAGAAAATGAAGAAGGCTCAATTGTAGTATAATCAGCAGTAACAGTAAGAGCTTTGGGCTTAAATATACCATTTTTGGACCTGGTCACCATAGGATGTGCATTGGCAGCAGTGGAAGAAGGCATAGGAACAGGGGGGGTGTGTAAGGAATGTGAAGAAGAAGGGGAAGAAGAAGAATTAGAAGACAGGGATGGAATATCAATGATAGGAGGACTAGGCATAGGAGAGGGAACAGAAGGGTTACTAGCAGCCAGGGAAGGACTATCAGAACCCACAGAGGCAGAACCAACAGAGGTAACAGGAAAAGGAATAAAGGAATTGAACCAAAGATCAGAAGAAAGAGGAACTGAAGTAGGCATAGTAGAGATTGAAGAGGTTGAAACAGGATAAGAAGGAAAAATGGACTCATGAAAAACAGCCTGACTAGAAATATAAATCCTACCCGAAGCAACATCTAAACAAATATAACCTTTGGACATAGGTGGATATCCTAGAAAAATGCATTGATTAGACTTAGGATGAAGTTTATGAGAAGGGTAAGCCCTGAGCAAGGGATAGCAGGCACAACCAAAGGTTTTGAAAGCCTGCAATGATGGTTTCTTGTGAAAAAGCTTTTCCCAGGGAGAAACAAAATTCAAGACAGAAGAGGGAATCCTATTGATCAAGAAAACAGCAGTGCTAAATGCATATGACCAGAAGGACAAAGGAAGTTGAGACTGATAAAGCATAGCAAGTCCAGTCTCAACCAGATGCCTATGTTTCCTCTCAGCAACACCATTTTGATGAGATGTATATGGACAGGAAAATTGATGTTGAATTCCATTAGACAGACAAAAGGACTTGAATTTATGATTATCATACTCTCCACCCCTATCAGACCTTAAAGTCTTAATAGTAGCATTAAATTGATTCTCAACAAGGGATTTAAAATGAACAAAAACATTGAACACATTAGATTTATGTTGAAGTAAAAACATCCATGTGAAACGAGTAAAATCATCCACAAAAATGACATAAAATCTGTGTCCAAGTTCAGAAACAATGGGAGCAGGACCCCATACATCAGAGTGAATCAATTCTAAAGGAAAAGTAGAATCAGATACATGTTTAGGAATAGAAACCTTGTGCAATTTAGCACTGATACGGGCTGGACATTGGGAACAAATGTCATTATTTACAGAAACATGAACATAATTGAAACCAGATCGAGCAGAATGAAGGATTCTGGAACAAGGATAACCAAGCCTCTTATGCCAAAGCAATGCTTGATCAGATACAGCAACAAAGCCAGTAGAACAGAGTGAAGAAGGAGAAGAACTGGACATAGGAGGAATAGGATAGACCCTATCTTTACTCAATCCTTGGTAAAGAATTTTCCCCGTAGGTAAATCCTGAATTGAGAACTTGTAGGCATCAAAATAACAAAATGCATTATTTTGAAGGCACAATTTATGAACAGAAAGTAAGTTTGATGCAAGGTGAGGAAAACAAAGAATATTATTAAGCTTGAAAGCATGAGAGGGAGTAACAAGCTTACCATTGCCAATGTGGGTGACTGGTAATTCTTGCCCATTGCCCACTGTGACTGAGTCATTACCAACAGTTGGCTGCTGATGAAGAGAAAGCTGAGTCAGATCAGGAGTAACATGATCAAATGCACCAGTATCAGTAAGCCAATGTGCCTGCTGAGGAACATTAGCAGCAGCAGCCATAGAACTTGCAGCCATTGAAGCAAGCTTGGTTGGAGCATGTCTCCCCTGATATGCAAAATTCATTCTATGATAATAGTCAAGAGCAGTATGCCCATTCTTGCCACAAATTTGACATGTAGGACGCAGAGTTTGTGATGATTGTGAACTAGGCTTAGACTGAAACTGTGATGAAGAAGAATTACCAGGAGATCCAAAGAAAGAGCCTTGACTATTTCCAAAAGAGCCATAAACTTGACCAGTACCACTAGAAAAGTTGCCTTAAGTTTGACCATTACCATTACTTCTACCACGACCTCTGTTACCATTGCCATGAAATTGACCATTACCATTACCATTGTTCTTGCCTCTGCCACGATTATTGAAGTTATTGAAGCCTCCATTAAAATGATTCATAGACATAGCTAGGGACATAGATTCCTTGTAAGCAGAACGCTTCTTGATGGATCTTTCTTCAGAATTCAAAAGAGTATTCAACTCTTCAAGACACAGAACATCATTTCTGGTCCTAATCGCAGAACAAAAAGCATCATACTCCGCAGGAAGTGCTTCAAGTGTTAGATGGATCAACTCCTCTTCATCTACACAGACAGCAACAGCACTCAATTTGTCACGAATTTCTTTAATTCTTTGGAAGAAAATATCAATTGTCTCAGATCCTTTCTTGATGCTCATCAGTTCATCCCTCAAGCCAAGAATGTGAGAACGAGAAATAGAGGCAAAACGTTTTTCCAGAACCTTCCATACTCCTCTCCCTGATTTCTGCCCCACTGTTAGAGCAAGAATTGATGGAGAGATAGTGGAATTGAGAATGTGAACAGTGCTTGTTCACGATTTTTCCAGTGAACATAATCTGGATTCGCTTCAGTGGTATAATTCCCTGAGCTATCCATCATGAATTGATCAGGAGCTCCATTGGAATCATCAATGAAGTTGATCAAAGAATAGGCCTCCAAGATTACTTCGATCTGGTGCCTCCAAACCAAGTAATTATTGAAATCCAGCTTTACAGTTACCATACTCGCCATATTAGAGAGAAGCAACAGCGATGGATTGATGCCATGATTAGACACAGTAGAACTTGAAGTAGCAGAGGTTGAACTTGTACTTGCAGACGACGCCATTAATGGCTCTGATACCATGAGAAGCTAAGCTATTCTAGAGAGAAAATTTAGATTCAATGTATATGAGAGAAATATTATTCAATTCCATAATAATAAAGTTACAGGAGTTTAGATATTTATACAAGGGATTTCACTAACAAACTCTAACTAACACAGTGGACACTACACTTGGAGTAACAGAATCTTGTTAGCATTGGACACGTGTCATACCAGAACTAACCCTCACTAGCTATGGTCACGTGACTCAATTGCTGTACTAACCATTTATCTACACTAAGCCTGCTGTGGCTTTACAATCCCCAATGATGATCATTTTGTCAACATATAGGAGGAGAGGTATAGTGTAGCAGTTAATGAGATGAAGGAAAATGGCAAAATTATAGGAACTGGCATTATTCCCAAGGTGAGAAACTATGGAGCTAAACTTAGTAGGGAAAAGTTAAAAGGGATTTTTTAGACAGCTTTTTATATTTGCCATGAGAGTGGTATAAAAAATTACCTAAAATGATTGATTAAAAAGTGCCTTAAGGGCACATGTTAACCCCACACAACTTAGAAAACCAAGCTTGAAAGGCCTGTTTAAGTCCATATAATGCTCAATGAATATAACAAAGCTTATGAGACAGATGTGAGAGGATCGGAGGATGATATATTTAGTCCTCTTCACTCAGACCACCATTGAGATAGACGTTTTTGACATTCATTTGACAAAGTGTACAATACCAAAAGGCAATAACTATAATAAATGTGTGCATAGACGAAAGACGGGCAATAGGAGCAAAGATCTCCTTATAATTAATCTTATATTTTTGTTTGAATCCTTTGGTCACAAGATGTGCCTTGTATCTGTTAACAAAAGCATCTTAGTGAGATTTGATCTTACAATCCCATTTTACACCCAACAGTAAACTCCCTTGGAGATAGATCAACCAAATCCCATGTATTTATCTTGGAAAGTGCATGAGTGCATCCAATTACTCTTAGGTTGCTAGCTACCGTAAAAGGTTAGAGGAAGCCTCACAGAAGGTGCAAGGTTCATGCAAGGTAAACAAAATATGATAATAGTGATAATCATGAAGATGAGATTGTATAGCTCTTATCCTAGTGGAGAGGCGAAAATTAAAAAGTGGTGTGAGGTCAATATCATCAGTTGGGCTACTATCCTTAGAAGAGACAGATAATTAGGTCTCAACTGGAATAGGATCATATGTATAAATGGGCTAGAGTGCGAGACTCAGTAAAAGCATGAGAGGGTGTGGTGGTTGGAGTGGTCTCAGGCAAAAGTAGATTAGGGTGAAATTCATAAGAGCTGTGGAATGATATGAGCTGTGCTCGCTGGAGTGATAAGTAATGGAAGTTAATTGCATTAGCAGTTAGCCTTGGCTGCTAAGTTGGCATTTGTTAGTTAGGATTAGTTAGCACTTAGCAATTGATATTGTTGTAACGGATTTGGGAGGGAATTGTACCATAAGAAGCTATAGCTAATTGTAAAAAATCATCTTAGAAATGTTAAGCACACACTTTCTTTCTCTTCATTCTCTTAGCTCTACTCTCTAGTCTTACTTCTCTCTTCCAAGGAGGCCTAGTTCCCTCTTAGAACTACTTCAATAACATAAGAATCATTTGATTCTTATCAGAAACCATGAAAAGAAGGGATATGAGAGAGCGAAGAAGGGACGTGGAAATTGAAAAGGCTATAAACATTTTGTATTTCTGAAAAACAACATGAGATATATGACAAGATATCCTAAGGTGCTTGGAAATAGGATCAAAACAACTGTAGCCTTTATGTTTAATAACAAACCCAAGAAAGCAGTAGAGTTTAGAGCATAGTTGAACTTTGATTTGTCTATGAGGCTGCTGAAGGACAAAACAGACACAACTAAAGACCCTAAGTTGACAAAAGTTAGTAGTGACTCTAAATAACCATTCATGAGGGGTATGGTTACGAATAATTGGGGAAGGCCATCTATTAATGATGTAAACAATAGTGAGTGCTTCTTCTCCTTAAAAGGTTATAGATCTTGGTGAAGAGAGGATGAAAGCTTGAACGACATCCAAGATGTGCCTGAGTTCACCTTCAGCTCAACCAATCCGTTGCAAGGTTCTAATACACAATGATTTAGAAATTGTGTCACATTGTTTCAGGAATGATGATTTCTTTTCGTCATTAGGCCCAGACACTAATTGATTTTTGGTGTAAATGGAGTTTGAATTTCCAATATTTTATTAGAAATATTAGCAATTGAGGTAATTAGAACTCACTTAGTTCTTTATGTCATGTATTGTATAGTCCTTTAGCATCAATATATTAATAATTTGATTTACATTTCACCCACATTTGGTGGTGCACTTGTTGTAATTAGTAATTACAAGTTGCCTTGCCTGTAGAGCCTTTTGAGAATTTTCAAAAAATGAATCTTAACCAAAGTTGCTCCTTTTTTTCCTATTATTTTCCTTTCTTGTTCTCCTTTGGTGATTTTACCTCTCCTTTATTTTTTCCTTCTAGATTATAGGATCAAATCAAAATCATCTATCTAAAACTCAAACTTGCTATTTCATGGCCAGTCTTGAACAGGGAGTAGCACACTCTGCCGTAAGGCTTCTACAATGGGAACTATCTCATTTGTCCTCGAGGATAATAATTGCACAGAAAGCCAGTAATTGTTGTTCAAATCAATAGAAGTGGACATGGTTATTTTCATTCTAAATGGATAGGGCTTTCATAAGTATTTTGGATTGAGTAATATTACAGCAAAAAACATTTTTACAAATCACATAACTCATTGCCCATTGCTCCACTCAGTAGCCCAACGGCCCATCAAGTTAATGGGTGGCCTAGCTTGTTGTTGTTAAGGCCCATGGATAGCCCACTAGCCCAATGGGTCAGGCTATGGACTAGTTTTTATGCCCATGGGCACTTGAGTAAAAAAATTTAAATAAGTTTTATACTCTTTGATTATTTCCTTAAAAAAAATAGATGAATTATTTCCTTATAAAAGTTGATTCATTTCTTATAAAAAATAATAAAATAAGATACTAACACAAGTTCATGGGTAGTCCATTAAGCCTTGCTCTCTAAAGATAAAATGGGCATTGCCATTGGGCAGTGTCGTGGGTAAGGGTTTTCTCTTTTAGCTCAACTTGACCTGACTCATTAATTGGTCGACGACTCACTATGCTCAACCTATTGTGCCTATGGGCCAAGTAAAAATAGGTCGGGCCAGCCCGACCCGACCCATCAATGACCCTTAGATGGGGCAAATGTTCATTGATTCTCATATTTGCCCACTATTGACACCACTTTTTTATTTACTAATAATCACTTACTGCATTAGCAGAATAAGACGTGGGTCTCTTAGAGATGGAAAAAAAGATAGGCATGGGCATAGTAGAGGATTGAGTCGAGGTATCGTATGTGGCTGTGTTCAGATTTGTTGCGCAGCATTTTTTTATGAAACATCATTCCCACCTATGAGGCCAATTGTTGATGTAAGAATTTTGCATAGCCAATCTAAACTCTAAAGTCCAAACACCTACAAAAAAGAGAGAAAATATCGAAGAAGTTTCCAGGGTAAGCCTTTATGGTGAGTTAGAATGAGTGAGGTTTTGAATTACTTTTGAAAACTTGGGGTTTAATTTTTTATTTTTTAACATTTTGGGGTTTAATTTGTTGCTTTTGAAACAATAAGTTGTTACACCAAAAACTATGAAAATTTTCTCTCAGAGAGAGAGAGAAAGAGAGAGAGAGAGATGTTTGCTAGCAAATTTGCACTTACAGAACTTTTTTTCTTCTTTCTTTTGAAAAATAAAATTACAATTATGCACTATTAAAAAGAGATTTGACTTATCATCACACACCATTTGCATGATGGTCACTTTACAAGTATAAGTGTTTGTGCAGTGTGAGGAGTAAGGGCCAGAATTCAAGGCTCAAGGAAAAATCTTTACACACATATATACTTAGATTAGGTTAGAGTAAAATTTCTATTTTGTAAATTTTTAAAATACAAAAAAAAAAATCCTTAAATTTAAGAAAAAAAAAAAAAAGAGAAAAGATTCATAAAAAGACAACAAGTCTTTTATTTGTAGCACCTCTCGAAAATTTTTATTTATCATAAATATGGAAAAAATAAATGTATAAACATATTTTCATAATAGTTGATTTCATAAATATTTCATAATATTTAAAATACTTGATTTCTCACAAATATATTTAATTTGACCTCTTTTTTAATGGATCAAAATTGCAAACATTTAAAATCACAAATATACATATTTTTATGCATATTGTTATAAGACAAAAAAGGATCTAACACATGGTTAGATTGTCTAGATGTGATGTGATTGCTTGTTTTTGTGATATTGCAGGTTAAGAAGTTGAAGCATTTGTATTTTATACAAATGGAAGATATTGAGGCATTTAAGAGTGCGATATTCCCAAATGTTAAGAATTTTCTATTTTAAGGACTTTTAAGGAAGAAAAACTCAGAGTTGAAACAAATGAAACAACTAATAATTACTTTCCAAAAGCAGGTTGATTCTCTTGTAGGTTAATAACAATTTCTTGTAGAGAATCTCGCTAAGGTAGGGCAATAATATCCGTATAATTTTTTTTTTTTTGAAGACTATATTCTTATAAATATTAATTTGGTGTTTATCATTAATTTGATGTCTATTGCATTGTATAAACTAGAGTAATAAAATAAAATTAGATTTTCTTTTAGTATATACATTTTTAATAAGATTTGGCATGCCTCTGTTAAATTTAAAAGGGCAAACCCTTAATATTGGATTATTTTTGAGACGTGTAAATTGGTGTGATAGAGACAATTCATGTATATTCTCACTTAAAGCCAAGTATATGTCAAGACAATCATGAAATCAAGTAAATCTTATATATAGGAACTCTAAATTTCCATTGAATACTCTAGTTTATAAAACTCATTAGTTTATCGGAGACATCAAATTAATGTCAAACACCACACAATTAGTTTGAGAATTAATGAATATATATAAGAGTGTTAACGTCCTACCTTAGCAAGATTTCATGCAAGACATTAATTGTAGTTAACTTGTGAGAGAACTAACCTTGTTTCAACTATGAGTCATGCTTCTTTAAAAGTCCTTGAAATATCACTCTTCAATGCCTTAATATCTCCTTATTCCTTCCAAAAAAAATCCTTCAACATCTCAAGCTTGAAATTCTACAAAAGCGACTAATCATATCACTTGTACACTATCAAACCACATGTTAGAAACTTTTTGTCATATAACAATATTTATAAATATATGTTTATACATTTGTTTTTGTTATATTAAAACATTACTGTTGGCTAATTGTTAAAATGTAAATATATTGATTTTTTATATATATAATGCGGTTGCAAAAGTAAAACAAATTAAAGGTTTGTAATTTTGATAACTAAAAACGCTGGGTTAAATATAATGCCTCTAATAAAAAATTCATTCTCAAACTAATTGTTTAATATTACTAAATTATCCAAAATCTTAGCTATTAATTATTTAATATATACTCATTCTTGTATTCTTAAATTTTAAACAATTGATTCATCCATACTAGATTCACACCACTTCTTGAGGATGAGCAGAGGAGGTCAATTTTAGCGTGATATATTTCATGTTCTTGTAAAACACACACAAATTAATCTTATCTTGTAAAGAACATAGTTGCATTACGATTTTACGTGTATAGTTAGATTGCTGGACTGATTTTTTTGGAGAATTTTCTATTGTGTGTCCTTGGAAAAGGTACCGTGACATTTGTAAATTTGGTAACCATGACGAGTGTCTTATTGGGAAATGCCATGGGGAAGACATTTCATATTTGTCCATCGCATGAGAAGATTTGAGACACTAGTCAAGGATATAGTTAGTGGAAACCACTTAGCATTACATGATAGATAGGGTAGTTAATTGTGAGAAATAACTACCCACCTCCTTGCTTCATGGGATTGCTATAGGCTGAAAATAACTACCATCCATTGCTACAATAGAAGACAGTTATATGAAGAAAAGGAGACCAAGCACATAAAAAAGAACAAAGAGAACATCTTCATGAGATCATGCCTTCTTAGATAAGCTCGTGTTCGGAGGCTCTTCTATTTTTTTTGGGTAAAAATTTAATAATATGCAACAATTATAATTTAGAATTACTACATTTTTGGGCAAAGGTTTTTTTTTTGTTTTGTTTCTTTTACACATTTTGAGACTTATCCAAATTGCATAGTTTGTGTTCTAAATTCAATCTGTGTTCTATTGTAATAGTAATTAAAGAAAAGCACTGTACTATTGTAATCAAAGAAAAGTAATGAGTAAGCTTTAACCCACAAACGCATATTAAAAAAAAAAAAAAAAGATAATCATAAGAAAATAAAGAAATGAAGAAGACACAAAGTCCAAATAATTAGAAGGCTGTTGATTTCTTTTTAAAAACAAAATAGAAAAAAGCAATGTACATTGACATATCTGTTAAACCAAAACAATTAGAACTACAGTTTTGTTTTAGATTTTGAATTTAGAAAAGATGATGATGATAGTGTAGAGAAAAAGAACATAAAACTGAGAGGACTTGAGGAAGAAATAAATTGAAGAAGTTGAGTAACTAATGTGACAGTTATCCTATTTTGTAGGCAGTGTTTTACATGGGAGTTAGAGATTATTTTTAGCATGTTAGAGATTATTTTTAGCATGTTATCCTTAAGTTTTATCTCTAATTTTTAGTATATTTTTTTCTTCAAAATCAAAACAAAGAGATTTGAGGGTAAAAAAAAAAAACCAGCTGTGAGATGAGATTAAGGAGCAAGGGAAACTGGGTATTCAAAAAAAATGTTAAGTCTTTTTTTTATGCAAAATAAGGAGTTAAATCTTGATAAAGGAAAAAAGAAAAAAAAAAAGAAAAAAAAAAGAAAAGAAAGAAGAGTGAAAACGTGGAGTAATGCTTAGTTTGAAAATCAACTAGAGTTAAACGTGGGAGTTAAACATTGCCTATTTTGTAGGCAAAGTTACATGTGGGAGTTAAAGATGTAATTTTACTATGTTATTCTCAAGTTTTATCTTTACTTAAATTTAGGTTGTAAAAATATTTTGGAACAAAAAAAAATGTCCAATTCAAATAGGGGAAGTCCCTTAAATAGTAGTATAGAAAAAATAATGCTTGTACTAAATTTGGTATCAGAGAAATCTTCTTGTAGTCCGTTTAGTGATCTTCAACATTTGTATTCAAATGATCTTCAATTAGATCCACGTAAGCTTTCATTAAGTAGTGGTGTTTGATTTAGTTCAAGTAAATCCTTAGTTGTTAGTCACAATTCCTTAGTTTTAAATCCAATTTACTTACTTTATTATTGTGCTTTCATGTGTATTGCAATCCCTCCATCATTAAAAAAATCCTCTCAAGCTTTCATGTGTTTGTCTTTAGTTTTTTTATTTGTTTGAGTACTAAATGATAGTGATTGAGTGTGTTTGTATGTGATGTGGGGTGACTATATGCAATTGTAGGGTGGGAAGTTGTAATTTTTGTACTTAGATTAGATAGAAAAGGTTTTGTAATTGATGTTAAATGAAAGAGATAAAATATGTCGCTAACATATTATACTTGACTCTCTAATAGGTTCACAATCTCTGAATAATATTGATATAAATGTATACTACGATGGACCCCTTGACAATCTTGGAGAGATTAACATATTCCCATTTAAAGTATCGAATACTACTACATGATGATACGTCGTAAGTTGAAGACGTTGAATGATTTGAAGAGGAAAATAATGGACGAATTGAATTTGAACCCTGCTTGGTATGACATCAAGATTATTTATCGTTACCCACAAGAAGTCCTTCATGAACGGATAAATTACAGGTATATGGCGATCAAAGAAGACAAATATGTAAATATGATGTTTAATAGGATCCAAAAAATGCCCCAAGTAAATGTTGCTGAGTTGTACGTAAGTTCGGAGTCGCTTGCAGAAGTTGATACTAAGGTGGTACAACAAACAACTACGTCTTTATAATTTACAGCCCTAGATGATGGATGCACTACAATGGAAGGGTATACAATGGGAGGTTATACGCTCCCATCTCAAGATCATGTTGCCAATACTGGTGAAACCTTCCATCCTCAAGAAACACATTTAGAGGAGGAAGACGAAGACGAAGATCATGCTGCGAATGATGGTGAAAATATTAATGATGTGGATGAGTACGAAGAGAGGATTGAGCGAGACAACTTTGAGAACGATGTGGATGACCATGAAGTCGCTCCCAATTTTGAAGAGGAAAATATGGAGTGAAATGATGAAGGTGATGTAGACGATGATGTTGGCGTCCAGCATGATACAAATACGACCACTAGCTACAGACCTCCTGCCGACTCATTCTACGCAAATACTTGGGAAAATATGGTTGATCCTTCACGTCTTCAAATACCATTTTTTTTCTACTTAGAAAGATGGGATGCATTTTTGTAAAGGGTTGACTTTTGCAAATAAAAAGGTCGTGAAGCGTGCATTGATAATATTCGCAGCAAATGGTAATAGAAATTTTATAATCTGGAGGTCGACCAAAACTAAATTGTGCGTCACATGCGTTGACGACAATTGTAAGTGGTACGTTGGGGCATTCATGAAGGCTAAACTTAATGGTCTGTGGATGGTCACGTCTTATGTGGATCCACACACTTGTATACCCTTTGGCCTGCGAAGTGATGGTAAAATGATGGATTCTAATTTTGTTGCATCCGAAATTGTGAAAAAATTGGTATAAATCACACTGCTCGTATTGATGAGCTATGGGATATCATACATACTAAGTATAAACATGAGCTTTCTTACTATAAAGTATGAGGTGCAAAAAAAAGGCAATTCTTAAGATATTTAAGGATTGGGATGAGTTTTACCAAAAGTTGCAAAAGTTGTTGTTGGCATATTTGGATCAGGATTCGGGTACTCAGTATAACTATCACACCATACCTAGGCCATACGAAGGTACTGCATTATTGCGCTATGTATATTGGGTATTCGCTCCATGCATTGCTGTATTCCAATATTGCAGGCCAATGATCATTATTGATGGAACTCATTTGTATGATAAATACAAAGGTGTATTGATGGTTGCAATGGCAACCGATGCTAACTAAAAGGTTTTACCTTTCGCCTTTGCTATTGTGGACAAGGAGTCAGAGCCTAGTTGGGGGTGGTTTTTAGAGTGTCTCAGGACTTCGATAGAGCATGTTATACCTGACGAGGGCATTTGCATTATTTCTGACCAACATAAAGGTATCAAATGCGCCATTCGAGAGTGGCCTAGAGGTCAGGACGGAACAAAACAGGTATTTCATCGATATTGCCTTCGACATGTTCCTAGCAACTTCAACAGACACTTTGATGACCCGACTCTAAAGGCATTGGCCTTGAAAGCTGGATATGCGACTCATGAAGCTAAATTTGAGTCCATAATGCAAACCATAAGGAGGCCGAGATTAATTTACTGAGGGGTGTAACCCTAACTGATCGCCATGTTGCATGCTAGATGCCATATACATATTTAATGAGTGGGGATCTGGACAAATGGACCCAGTCACATGATGGTGGGAGATGTTACGGAGCAATAACAACCAATATCTCTGAGTACTTTAATGGGGTACTTAAAGGTGCCCGCGGTTTGCCCATTACGGCAATGGTTGAGTTCACTTAGTGCAAACTTGTTGTATGCCAAATTACATATTACATATTAAATTTTTGTATTCAAATTCCTCTAACATCTCTATAGATATTATGGTTATCCATTTAATTTTTCTCATGACATTATCAATTTTAAATATGATTTTATCACCTTTAATCTTGAAAAACTTCTTTCTAAGTTTCTATTGAAGCAACTATGATAGCTATTCTATAAGCTATACATGAATTTGGAGAAAAATCTAACTTCTTTTTTTTTTTGGTTAACAACTAGAGTATATTATTTGAAAGTGAGTATAAACAAAAGTAAGTGGATATCATTTTTTTTTAAAGAGACGACAGCATAAACCACCAGCCACATCAGAGTCTGGTAAATCGTGGAAAATGGTTGTGGCTACATATTTCACTCCCCGTCAGCTAAAACATAAAGGAAAGGTAGAAACTAGCAATCTAGTTAAAAGAAAAGTAGCAAACACAGATTTGAAAGATTTTTTAAACGCAAACCTCAAACCTGAAGAGAATGGTTGGAATGGAGAGTCTGAAGCACAGCAGAATTAGCAAATATAAATAAAGAATTAAAAAAAAAAGTATTTTTTTCAGCAATGTGTAAAAAAAAAAAAAAAAAGGAGTTTGAGCTTCTTATTTTTTGGACTTTGGTGTTTCTATCAATTTTTTTTTTCTGTACAGCTGAACTTTTAAAGTTTCAAATTTTTTATTTAAATTTCTCATTTTCTTATAAAGATTACATTATAATCAAAACTCATCAAAAAATTACAAATTATATTATTTACCTAATTGATAGGCATATTCAAATACATAACCATGTAGATTTTTTTTTTTTTAAATAAACTAAAATTTTCACTTCTAAAATAGCTAAATATTAACTCAAACAAAAATCAAACTGGATCTATAAAGAGAGAGAGAACTTGTGATGAGAATTTCCAAGAACACAACACCAAAATGTATCAATCTAAATTAGATTTATAAAAAATAAATAAATAAATAAATCATAAACTAATGTAGATTTCCAAGAAAGAATAAAAAATTGATGGAGAGAGAATAGCTAGTTTATAGAAAAGAAAATGAGGAAAAGAAGAGTTAAAATAAACGGTATAGTCGTAAACTCTAAATTATTCAAGCCATACTATATAATAGAATAATATTATATTATTATAATGTTATCATTAAATAAATAATGATAATAACAGCTTAAAAACATATCCAAATCATATCAACCCAAAGTAGAGTTCTAAAAAACTGAAAAATTTACCAACCTAAATAGAGATGCAAGAAGGAATAAAAAGTCCACCAAAAAAGAAAAATAGAGAGAGTACTTACTTTTGTATGGGAAAAATATGGATTGAATAAATTAGAGATTAGAGAGATTATGGTAAAGAATATAGGAAGAAGAATAGTCAAAATAAAAGAAAGAGAGAGAGTATCAGTGAGTTAGAGACTAGTGGAAAGATAAAAGAGAATGAAAAATGTTTGAGAAAGTATAACAGTAAAGCGAGAAATTAAAAAGGGAGGCTTGCACTTGTGACCACTATCCCCCAGCCCTGTCCAATTCTAGAAGGCATTCATTTACGACTTTCTATTAACTATGTCATTTACACAGTTTGATCAACTATACTTCTCTAGTATCACTATTCATTATTGCTTCAATTCCATATTTATCCTTCTTAGTGTATGCTTCGCTCTAAATAAAAATTCTCTAAACTGTTTAGAGTTTACTTTATACTCTAGCAATCACAATTTGTCACACATAATATTTTCTTTCCTAATAAATTTTTAGTGTTTCATTCAAGATGGATATGTGCTGATTGGTACATTATGGAGGATGAGCTTTATTCTCGTTATGAAGTTTGATGTGCATTTACATGTTTGCATAATATGGACATTAGAAGGAATTTTATCTATGTGAACACACAAATGGGGTCACTCCTTAACAAAAATTGCAGTTTTCTTTTGTAAATGATCATAAATATAGGGAGTAGCACTAAGCCCTAATAATGACAAGAAGTTGTGAATTTCAATTTTTAGTGTTTAAGATGCACTCATGCGTGTTTTCTCAGACACTGAGGAAAAAAAGTTTTGGTTTAATCTTTTATCACTTTAATTTCTTGGAGTGTGAAGATTAGTATATTAGGTTTAAGTTGAAAGACACATTTACTTTTTATGCATTTCAGGGTACCAACTAATTTGGATTTGAATATTACGACCTATTGGAGGATTGTAAGTTGTAATTTGTGAGAGATTCTACTTAAACAACTGAAGCATGCAGAGCATTTTAAAATCTTGAGTTTAAGAATTTCACTCAAGCGATGGGCACAAGACCTAGAAATACATCAATGAAGAACATAAAAGCTTAAAACAAAAACATAGAAAAGTTAATCATACAACATTCATAGTTACATGACTTGGAAATTGACTCCGTACACTTACTGAAGTTTCTAGCCATGATTCAAATATTCAAACTAAGTTCAGGGAAGAAATTAGCCTCTCTTCCTACATAGTGAATGCAACAAACCAATTCCTAATTATGCATCAACAGCTTCGATATCTCTTCCTACTTCCTCATCAACTTTCTTCTCTAAAATCCGCTTCTTGCAATCATAGAAGTAGACCATGCAGACTACCCATTTCAGCACATTCCCCAAGCAGAACAAGCTGATTTGTGCAACAATTCCTCTCCCTCCTTCATAGCATCCAAAATAGAGGCATGGCAACCTTAAACCCAGTCCCCAAACAAAGAAAACGAGCATCAAAAGCAGCCCACGCCCCTCGCTACCTTTATTAAAATAAGCAGAAAGAGCAAATGCTTCACCCCCATATATCCCCTCCAACACTGAAATGACAATGCTCATATTCCACATAGCACTCCATTCTAAGTATTTTGTTAGCAGTGCTACGAAAGCTATTCCATAAAACACTGCAAAGAACACATCAATGACAGAATCCTTGATAATAAAATGGTAGTCTGCGAATAACCACATCAATCCGAGTTGAAAACTATTTGTGATTAACCATATTAACCCGAGTAGAATACAAGTTGATACGAAGAGAATGTAAACTGAAGTGATAAAAATGCCTCTCACTCTTGCTCCATAGTAAAGCTTATTTATCATCTCCTTCGTTTCCTTGAGAGTCAAAGGTCTATCTTCTACATATATCTTTGACGCCAAATCAACAATCACAATCACACTGCAGAACTCAACGAAATGAAGAGGCCCCAGATAGAGGAAACCAAGGTGAAACAATTTTTGAAAAAGATCTTTGGTAATTTGAAGACTCGTTTCTTCGGTTGAAAAATCAGGTATCGACCTCTTATAGTAGAAGTAACCAGGAGGCTCGTTAACGATATTTGAGGCCTCAACCAGTGTCCCCTGAAGGAAAATTTCAAAGTAAACCATGAAGCATAAAAGAGGCAGGGAAGTCAGAAAGATGAAAATGATGAAGTTGAAATTCTTGAAAGTGATTGCAAGAGCTGCTCTAAGGACATCAAAGACCTCCAGCTTCTGGTTCCGCTTATCACGAATGTTCTCGTCCAGCTTCTGCTCTGCTATGATGTGATTGCTATTGCTCTTCGAGTCTTTCATTTTGGAGCTTAGTGTTCAGTGTTTTGGATCTCAATGTTGAGTGCCAACAAAGTAGATAAATAAAGATGATGGTAGTGGACTTGACTTCCTTGCTCGTCTGTTAGTCTATATTGAGAGTGAAAATCGGTGCCATTGACCCAATTATCAGAGGACTTGGAACTGGTCAAAGTCTCTATTAAGATAAATATATAGAACAGAGAGAAAGAGGAAGGATGTTTCCTTGGTTCACCGGTTGCCATGTCTTACTCAAACGTCAAAGCAGATTGTTTTGGACGGCACGTAGGTTATATATAGCTTTGTTTTTATGCCATTTGCATTTCATTTAAGCTCTTTGATCAGCTATTTGTCCTTTTAGAAGGACGTACTGCTTTACTTGCATGTCATTTTACCCCATTACACCGATGATAACTTGGTAATCTAATCTTTCCCCAAGTCCGATAAACCACATGCCTTTGAATACTTCCTATCAAATACATTTCACTTCTAAGTCGAATGTAAGTGTTGAGACTACACTTGCCCTTTTAAGGTTTACTCCAACTAAAATTAAGTGGGTTCAAGACAAAAAATTTCATAATATCATTTTCCAGTTACAACATACGTGTTAGCTCTCAATTATGACTGCTGGATTCAACGCAGTACTACTCTATTTCATTGCAGTACTACTCCCTTACTGAAAAACAAAAACAAAAAAAAACAAAAAATGCACTGACAACACTACAGTAGCAATACAAAAGTAATGGTTGATGTAGGGAGAAAGTGTCAAGTGCGTTGTAACTCTACCGACACCTCCTAATATTTCCAACCGAGACCCCCAAAATTCAAATCCCCCCACCCAATTGCAACTATCTAATTATCAATAACAATTAATAAATAATGATATAGGGAATAAGTACACCTAGATATTAAGAGAGGGGAGGGATCCATAGAACAGACAGCATGCATCAACTTCACAGTAATTGGGGAGTGGTAAAAATTAACACTGTCGAAATTACAAGGTGGAAGGACAAGGACATCATATTTGAAACCAAACCACTCATACTTAAGAATCACAACAAAAAAAATAAAAAAAGAATCGTGGCAAACATAAGAGGTACCTAAAGCAAAATAGTCAGGCCAAAAAACAAGCTTGGGAGTAAACACTAACAGCAAACTACAGGAACAGGAAGAGGGAAAAAAGTCACTGATTGCTAATGATCACAGCAGATGCAGGCTTACAAGCATCACGGAAAATTATGAAGATTACTGAAATAAGGAAGCGTTGTATGCACAAACTACCTAACGATGTAGCAGAAAAAAACTGGGGGTTCTGAAGAGCCTCTAGGTGCAATGAAATCAGCCTTTCATGTTAATTCTCGGCATAGGTTTCCAAGCACCAGGCATTATGTCCATAAATGATCACCGTAAACATACTCAAAAGAAAGAACCCAATGAACAACTTCATCTTCTTCAACCAGCCTTTAGAGAGAGTTGAAGGTGTTAGCTAGAGGAGAAGCTTTGTTGCAGACTATATCATCAAAAAGGGGTGCAGGCAACCAAGTTTCTCATAAATTTTCAACACATGGTACAAGCTGAACAAGATGCAGATAAGTAGATAATGTCGTGCACAGAAGCAGAGATGGGGAGCAATTAACAGCTTTGTTGCAGACCAGATCATCAAAAAGGTTTGTCGGCAACCAAGTTTCAGCATAAATTTTCAACACAAAGTACAAGCTGAACAAGATGCAGATGAGTAGATAATGTCGAGCAGAGAAGCAGAGATGGGGAGCAATTAACAGCTTCATCTTCATGAACAAAAAGGTTAACTAAGTTAGAAGCTTTGTTGCAGATGACTACGCTAAAAAAAGGTACCGCATGCAACCAAGATGCAGGAGCAACAACGACTAGATGACTGGTGCAGAGAAGCAGAGATGGGAACCATGAGCACTAAGATGCAGTATGCAGCGAAACGATGCCATTTAGCCGAAATCACACCTCAAAACAAAACATGTAAACTTTTTAGGAATCTCTAATCCAAATAGATCTAAGCTACCAAAGTTAGTTCAAATAAAAATATAATAGCCAGTAAGGTGACAATTTAAAGTAGGAAAGAGACCTCCAAGTTTCAGTAAGCTGAAGAGAGAAAGCCAGCGCAAAACGGTGTCCAAGGCACCCCTTTTGGTGGCTAAAACACTTTGCAGATGCTATCCATACTCAAGTTTCTATCATTAACCATTGTCACGACATGAACATAACTAATATGATTCTTGTTTGTTCAACCATTTCTACAAGAACTACAGTAAAGCAAAGATGGCACTGTAACATCATTCAGCATGCATCTCAGATCACATAACATCCATCTTTAGTCTCTGCAGAGAAAAAGAGAGAGAATAAATCAATCATAAGAGCTTGGATGAAAACTTTAAACAAATGTAGAATGATGTTCTGTTCAACAATGATAAAGGACATGTCACAGTTTCTTTAAAAAGTTGTCCCTTCAAAGTGTTGAACTCCCCAGGTATTTAGTTAACTAGCAACATCATTAACTAGTACAAACAAGACATACCCATTAGCATAAGGTGAATCTTGGCGAGCACGGCGATATGCAGGGGACCTGCTGTAGCTGCGACGTCGAGGAGGCGAAATGCTGCGGCGTCGCGGAGATCTTCTGCCACGGGGACTATAACTCCTGATATGAGATACAAATGCAAACCATCAATATTTGAAATCAGAACTCATTATATCTAATGAACTACAATTCCATTGATTAATCAAATAGATAAAAATTCAAACTTCCAAAATATCATGGCATACATTAAAGAATGATAACAATGAAGGAAAAGGCACTAACTGAAATTTTACATAAGCTGAGAGAAATCAAGCCACAATGTACTTTTCAAGATAATAAAGAATGATTTTGATAAATAATACAAAATCTTGATAACGAAGAAGATATGCATTGATATTTTTCACATGCTTCAATTTGTCGTATATAGTGGGTAAGACAGGAAATTCCCAGATAAACCCCAGTAAATGTTACCAAATTTCATACATTAAAGAATGAAAACAGTGAAGGAAAAGGCACTAACTGAAATTTTACATAAGCTGAGAGAAATCAAGCCACAATGTACTTTTCAAGATAATAAAGAATGATTTTGATAAATAATACAAAATCTTGAAAATGGAGAAGATATGCATCGATAATTTTTCACGTGCTTCAATTTGTCGTATATAGTGGGTAAGACAGGAAATTCCCAGACAAACCCCAGTAAATGTTACCAAATTAACAATTGTGGAAGAAGACATAACCACACACACACAGAGGACTCAAACACCACATAAGTTAGATTAACAGTTGGAATTGAGAAAGGTGACTGCAGGCTAGGTGAACAAAGAAAATACAAACAAATATGACAGTAAACACAGCAGCCACTATGTTATATTCTAACATGAATCCTTTAATAAACATCATAAGATGCTTCACCTGCTACATACTATTAACGGTTCAGTATCACATGCATAATCTATAACAAATTCATCTTCCAGCACCAGAGTTAGTACCAGTTGCATAGCACATACGTATGAGCCATTTGTTTTTCTTCCTGACCAAAAAATCATACAATGTTGGAATTGCTGATATGGAATAGCAGTCAGATTTTTGGATTTATCAAAATTGATAAAATCTTCAAAACATTCAATGCAAGGTATAAAAATCTAAGCAATACCACACCCTTCAACACACCTGCGCCCATACCCATAGTCTGGACTCCTCCGACGTCGAATAGGGCTAGGGCTTCGACGTCGTCCACTTCCCAAGCCTCGTGAGCCAATGCGCAAGCGACATTCTCGAGCAAAATGACCAGGTTCTCCACACTCATAACACTTCAAGTCTTCACCTCCACCACGCCCACGTCCACCGCCGCCACCGCCACCACCACCACGGCCTCCGCCACCCTTAGAATTATGAGAAAGCTCCACACGCCAACCATTTTTCCCTGTAAAAAAAGAGTATTGATTTTTATTTTATTTTTTTTAAGCTTGAGGACTGAAGAGTGTGAGGGAAGAAAGCTCTTTCAAATCCTTGACTGCCATTGAAGAAAGCTTTAGTAAGACACTACGATGGAAACTTTACACAGATAATTACCTGGAGCTTATCAGACATAGCCATGACATTTGCAATAGCCAAAGAACAAGCTAGCTAGAAAAGTATCCATAACAACATTGGTTTAAAACAGAAAAACTCAGTCATGCTATGTATGATTTTAATAAAATCCGTGCACCTCAAATAGCTTATGACCTCAAGATAAGGTAGATGCATGTCAATGACACTGAAGGGACAAAATATCAAAATTGATACCCAGATGCAAGAAAACCAGACCTTTCAGTTTTATAATAGCATATTGCAGTCAACCAAGCCCCAAATTTCTATCTTCTAAAAGAACAGCAAAGATAATTAAAAAAACTCGTGTTTTTCATTCATGATTTCTTGCACACATTGGTTAACAAATCACCATCTGTATATAGAAAAGAAATATGATGGCATGAACATCAAATGTTTTGCTTTTCTTTGGGTAAGTTTTGACCCCAAGAGGAGGAAGGGGAGATTAAAACTAGTGACCTCCGCTTCAAGAGGAATGCTCCCCAGCCAATTGTGCCACCCCTTGGTTTTAGAGATCCAAATGTTTCACTGTAATTTCCACATACAGTACCCTTAAGGACTTATTAGCTCAATTCACCTTAGTGTAATTCCCATTTATTCATATTAACACTTCATAATAATATATCGTCCTTCCAGATCTATCTCTCTCTCTCTCTCTCTCTCTCAACATCATGCACAGAGATAAGTATCAGAATACTATTAAAAAATTGAAACTTTCTAAGAAATACAGAAAAAATGTTCTTCACATGAATGCTTCATTAAAAATACAAATTAACAAGAACAAAACAATGCATTCAAATATGGTAATCAGAAACAATGAGAGAGAGAGTGAAGTAAAGCATTTTAAAACATAATAATGATAGAATCACCGAAGTGATATAGAACAACAAATTACAGATTCACCATACTGACCATCCAAAGCATGTACTGCATCCAGAGCATCCCTGCGATCGTCAAACTCAACAAATGCATATCCTGGTGGTCTTCGAGCAACCCAAACACTGCATAATTTCATTAAGAGCTTCAACATCAGGCAGCTATAAAGTATGTTTCTCAAACAGAAAAATGTGACAATAAACAAGCACACATATGCCACCACCCCCCTCCCCCCTCCACAACTCCACAAAAAGGAGAAGGAAACAACAGCTTACAATTCATTCAATCAGCATTGCAAACATATAAATATCACAGAAAATAATTACAATTTATCCTCATTGTGCCATAATGAGATGAATCTTTGCTAAGAATCACATGCCATAGTGTATTAATATAAATGCAACTTAGACTTGACAAGAGCTCTCTAATTAAAGCAAAATGACTACCAAGTTGTCATTTAATTTGATCATGTCAACTCCAAAACATATTAACAAGATAACGCCATATATTTCGTCATTGATAGAAAGGCCATAAGACAATCACTCAATTAAGCCTCAGAAACACTACAAATTATCACAAAACTGGCACACATCATCAACTAAAATTTTCATTAAAATTGAACCAATTCTTCAGTGAAAAAGAAACGATTTGGGGCTCAGCAAATTGAAACTAAAAGGGCCCATTTCATAGAAAACCAAAACCGGGGCCTTCAAGTTCCATCAATAACCCAATTCCAAGTGCCAAACACAGCAACTAGAAATGGTAAAAGCTAATACAAAGCAACATAGCATAAAGTTTTTCAATAACGAAAATCTGTTTTCACAAAAAAAAAAGAAGAAAAAACACAAACAATTTAATAATGAAAGTGAACACTTCTTACCTCCGAAGAACACCATACATTCGGAATTCATCTTCGAGATCCCTCTCGGACACTCGTTGATCCAAATTCCCAACATAAACCCGAGACATTGTAGCTACCCAGTGAAACCTGAAGAAGCAACCCAAACAAATAAAACTTTCTACCTCAAAATTTATACCAAGAAAATGCAAATAGAGACAAAATACGTATTTTCCCACATGCTAAACCCCCCCCCCCCCCCAAAAAAAAAAAAAAAAAAAAACTGAAACTTAAAGAATAGATCCTCAAAGATGAAAGCTTTTTTTTTTTTTGTAGGAAAGCAGTATTTTCAGGCGAAACAAACAAAAAACAAAAAAACGGTCCGATAAATGACTACAGACAGCGTTAAAGATGAGAGACAACTAGGGTTTTGTTTTGTAGACACGGATCGTGCAAAAGGCGAGTAGATGAGAGTAGAAACATAGCAAGGGGTTACCTGGTAGAAGAAGCTAGGGTTCTGTGAGAGAGATCGTAATCGATCAGAACGAAAACGAAACCCTAGTGAAATGGGCAGAGCTGTAAAACCCTAGAGTGGACCAGAAACCTCAGAGACCGTAGTTTAGTTTGAGTGTGCAAAAGTCTTCCGAGTCTACGAAACTATCCTCGGAGCTCAACTCTTTTTGTGTGTCTCTATGTCTTGCTCTTTGTTCTTTTTGCACTTTATAGCTTTATTTGGGCCTATCATTAAGCCCGGCCCATTTACCATATGTTCAAACTAGATTTTTTAAATAACAAGTTACCACTTGTTTAGCATTATCGTTAGGGGTGTAAAAATTTAAACTTAAAATAGAGCTTCATTTGGGTATGCGTTTGTAAAACATTTTAGCATCCGTGAACAATAAGGTTGTATATGTACTACTGTTCATAGGTTGTAAACAAAAATATTGATATTTTATTCTCTCTCATTTTATAAAGAAGAAAAACATAATTTTTTTTTATATTATCTGACAGTGTATTTATATTATTTTAATGAGTTGTATGTAAGAATAAAAATTGAAATGTTGGGTGAATTGTAAAATAAAATAGTAAAATAGATTAACTATGTTTTGAGTTTGTAAAATAGATGTTTCTTAAATAAAACCCGGATGCTATTGCTTAGAATTAGAAATTCAACTTTTTTTTTAGGATTATTAGTTACTGCATTTTCTTTTAAAATTAGAAAAAGTAAAAAAGTACGAGTTTTTTAAATTGTCATCACTAATTTAAACTTTAGTTAAAGTATGTGGTATATTAAGAAATTTATTTGTTGACTTTTCAAAAATGACTTCATTTTGGGACATTTGAAATGGAATTAAGAACTAACAATTGGGATGGAGGGAATTTTGTTTTCCCATATAAAGTAAACACTAAAAATAAAATGTTGTCTCTTTAAGCTAATATTTAATAAGTGAAAATTATATTATTTGAGATTATTATAGAATGATTTTTTTATCAACTTAAAAAAATTAGTTTTTTTTTTTTTTTGAGAAGATATAAAAATTTGATTCATCAATGTTGTATTATTAAATTTGTATAGAGTCTAAAAATGATTTATTCTTTTATATATATATATATATATAATTTGATAGTTACAATGAGGACAGGAGGGATTTAAATCCTAGATGTTCTTGTTCAAAATATATAAGAAGTGACAACCAGTTGAACTATGCTGTGACTTAGATAATGCTCCTAAGTGCAAGATCCACAGGAAAAAATGAATTGATTAGCAAACCAAAAAAGAATAAAACTAAAATAATAAAGTTTAATTAAAGAGATTTATGATGGTTTTAGTAAAGGTAATTTAAATTGAGAAAAAAATAACGATATATTAAGGTGTTCTGGTTTAGGGATCCACACAACACATCTATTGGTAGTTTTAACAATATTTATTTTATAACTCAACTAAAACTCAAACGAATGATGATCTTAGTCAGATGATTTAACAATAAGACCTCAAGAATTAATTGTCTAAGGTAGTTTTATGAAACTAATTGATTTTAGGCAAAACAAAGCTAGTGAATTAGTTCGCAGAAAATACTAAGCATTTAACGTGCACAGAGTCTATGATAAATCAAAGAATTATACAGAACTAAACACTTTTCTAGATGAGTAAATCAATCAAAAACATAATAATATAGGCATTAAAAGAATAAAATAATTGTTAAAAACATACCAATAAACGGTTGGGTTTCACCCCTTGCCTTAGCAAGGCTTTTAGCAAACCATAACACAAATAAAACTCTAAAAACTGTAAATAAACTTTAAGAAAACTTAAATACTTTATACAGCAGCTCCCCTCTGAATTTTGCCCTAAATAGCCTTTAAATAAGTCAAGAAATCCTATTACAAGTTGAATTCTCGTTTGGAGAAAATTTCAGGTTTTTAGGCATCACTTAACTGATATTTTTGGCTTATTTAACGTTATAATTAGGACTTTTGGTAAACTACAAAATTGTATTCCTTTAAGTCAAATTTCTAGCCTGACTTGAATCATCTCGATTGGATATCTAAGCTGAAAGTTATATCCAAAATACTAATTAGTGCGCAAGCTGGAATCCTAGTCCAAATTGGACTTGGATTTGATGCAGATTTTCTTTGGTTCCTTGCTCCAATTAGACTCAAATTTCATTGGGTTGACCTACTTTGACTTCATTATGGCCTTTGTAAAATTAAATTCCATTAGCCTCCTTTGCACAAATCCGCTCATTTAATTTCATTTAGGGGTGGCAATTCGTGTTCACAGGTCAGGTTCGTATCGTGTTGAGCCATGTGTATTCAGCTATATGGGTTTACTCAAACCTAACCTGTTTAGTACACGTGTCAGTAATCCTCAACCCGAACACAACCTGTTTATTAAACAGGTTGACCCGACCCGACATGTTTAACTCGTTTAATTAACAAGTCATATAAAGCTCAATATAAATGACCCATTTGATAATCTATTTGATTAATAAGTCATACCAAATCTATATAATTTTTATCAACTCCTATATATCTAAAACTAAAATACAATTATAACTATAAATATAGCAATGAACATATAAAAACAACCATTAATTAAGCAATTATATCAAAATATCTAATAATTGTATAAGCTAAACAGGTCAAATGAGTCAGACGGGTTCGCATGTTGAACACGAACACGACCCTTTTATTAAACGGGTTAGTTATGTCAACCCGAATATGACCTGAAACCGTTTAGCTTCAACTTATGACCTGAATCTAAAGAAATATTAAGGAGATGGATAAAGGAATTTTGGGAAGCTTAGAAAAGTGTTTTCTTTTTAGAAAAAATGGTGAGATGAAGAAAAAAAAAATCAAGGTGAAGATGAGGGTGAATAATGTCAATGGTGGAAGAAAAGATGGAGGAGGAAGAAGCAAAAAAAGAGAGATAAAGCAAATGGGGGGCCAAAATTCGGCCCCCACATAAAAAACCCAGCTGAGTTACCAGTCAACTACCCCAAAAAAAAAGTTTTTCTTGTTCTCTTTCTTTTTTCCTTTTTTTTTTATTTCATTTTCTTTTTCACCCCTAAAAAAATCACATCATGAAAAGAGGAAAATCAAAAAAATCAAAATTTCAAAAAAAAAAGGGAAGAAAAATTCTTGGAACGGATTAAGGATAAAAATTCAAGTTCAAAATTTCAAGTTTTTTTCAAATCCCAAATTTTAAAGTCAAAATTTTCATTCCCAAGTTTCAAATTCAAAATTTCAAGCTCCAAAATTCAAAATTTCTAGTTTCCAATTCCAAGCTTTCGAGCTTCAAAAATAAGATCTTTCTTGGAAAATAAGATCTTTTTCATAGAACTACAAAATAAATTTTTCTTGATAAAAATAAAAAAAAATTCAAATCAAGCAAATGAAAAATCACACATTTCAAAGAACAAAGGAACAACAAGACACTCATTAGTTAAATACTAACTCCAAATTTTGATTTTGTAGGCAGTAACTAGGTTTCAAGTTTGAGAAGCCCCTTGATTTCCTTTGTCAAGATCAAGGACCCTTGGTCATAGACAGTTCCTTTGTCAAGATCGAGACCGTAGACAATTCCTTTCGACAAGATTGAGATCGCAGACATTTCCTTCGTCAAGATCAAAGTCCCTTGGTCGCAGACAATTCCTTCATCAAGATCGAGGTTGCAGACAGCTCCGTTTTCAAGATCGAGGTCGCAGACAATTGTCTTTCGTCAAGATCGAGATCGTAGACAGTTCCTTAGTCAAGATTGAGGTCGCAGACAATTCTTTCATCAAGACCAAGGTCTCTTGGTTGTAGACATTTCCTTCGTCAAGATTGAGGTCACAAACATTTCTTTCATCAAGATCTAGATCGCAAATAGCTCATTTGTCAAGATTGAGGTAGCAGACAATTCTTTCTTCAAGATTTAGGTCTCTTGGCCGTAGACATTTCCTTCATCAAGATCAAAGAACTTGGTCACAGACAGCTCCAGTTTCAAGATCAGGATTGAAAAGCTTCTTGATCACCTCCATTATCAAGATCAGGATTGAAAAGTATCTTGGTCACATTAATTGTCAAGAATCATTTCTAGACTCATCAACTATCAAATAGGTCAAGTGCTCACAATTCTAATTTTTTGTCAAAAAGGTAAAGCACTAGTTCTATGCTCCAAAGTTTTAGGTTCGAGGGCTAGGTAATCTTCAAAAATTCAACCTCAATTAAATCATGGCTGCTAAAATCAATGTCTTTGTTTTACATTGACATTCACTTTCCAAGCTCTGTCAATGAAGGGCATTTTGTAAACACTCGATTTTACACCCATAATTTAGTCAAAGAAAATAACTGGAATGACCACCCACGTACCCCAAAAATCATGATTTCATCACATGCATTAATTCATTCATTGCATATCATAAAAATGATTTTGAGATTTTAATGGTCGCAATAGTATGTCCAGTTTCCAAATCGGACCGTTAGATTGAAGGATATCACATGATCAAGTTTGCACAGTCAACATGCATTGTATCTAGGTAGAGTCGACCACGCATGATTAATTTAAATTAATTCTGATTGGTTAAACAATTAAAATTAATTAAATAATTTTGTAATTGGTTGATAATTAGTGTTTAAAATAGGATTCCTTGCATAGGAATAAAGGGGATAATTAGATAACAATAAAATTGTGGATAATCTTAACTTTATCAAGATTTATTTTAGAGTATTTATCTACAAGATAATTGTTACTGAAAAGACCTGAATTATCCTAAAAAGAGATAAATATCTTAAAATACGGATTGAAAACACGTCTAAGTGCAAGGCCCGGCTCAAGAAAACCTAAAAAAGGAATTCAAAATGCACCCAAACATGAAAGTGCGATCGGCGTCCAAGAGTACCATTCAGCACTTTTGGAGTGCTGATTGGCACTTTCAAAGTGCCAAATGGCACCCTTTTGGGCTTTGGCCCAACTCTCTTCAGGTAGCCATAAGGCACATCTTTTTCCACTTTTTCACAGAAAGACGCGTCCCGATTCGCATTTTACCTGTCGTTGCTTATTTTTTAAGCACTCCAACCTTTATAAATAGGAACTGGATCTCAAAGTTCAGCTCACTCTTTTACGCTCTCAAGAGATACTTTCTCACACTCTCAAATTTCTTACCCCTCCCCCCACCCCCTTTTCTGATATTCTCTCTTAAACTAGGGTTTTTAGTTTCAAAGATATTTTCATAAATTTCTTTAAAGCCTAAAATATTTTATTGAGAAAAAGAATATGTTCATGCAAGAGGTAGTCTTTTCTTTACCTTTTCTTCTTCTTTCTTTTTGGTTTTGTGATGCATGAATGATTATTTGTGTTAGTATTGATTTTACAATTCTCATCTCATATGCTGTCAATATATTTTTATTAGAATGTGCTCATGATGTTGCTATTGTTGAGATCTACTTCTTTATTTCAAAAATCTGCTTGTTCTCATATTTTCTTTCTCTAATAAAAAACTGCTCTACATATTCATTAGATGTAGACCTAAATTTTTCTTTTGTCAAAAACTGATTTACATCTTCATTAGATGTAGATTTGAATTCTTCTTACTCAAAAACTGATTTACATCTTCATTAAATGTCAATTTGATTATTTTTAAATTAAAAAACTAATTTGTATCTTTCTTAGATACAGATCTGAATTTTTCTTTAGTCAAAAACTGATCTATATTTTCTTTAAATGTAGACCTGATTTTTTTTAACAAAGCAGATTTTGAAATAAAAAAGAGTCATGACTAGTCTAATTTGTTTTGTTTTAAGAATATAATCCTCTTCTAAAATCATTTTTCCACATAAAAAATAGATTTGATTTTTTCTAATCCCCTACACAAAAAAGAAAAAAGGAAAAAAAATTCTTTTATTGCAAAAACAAATCTGATTTTTCTTCACAAAAGCTTTTTTTTTTTTTACATATACAAAAACATATCTGATTTGTCTAAACCAAGATCAATTTTTTTTAATCACAAAAATATATTTGAATTTTTTTACAAAGAAGAGGATGCATTCATAAAGAAATTCATGTGATTTAGTTTTGTTCATATGTGTAACATGTCATTCATAGCATGCATAAAAGGAGTACATTGGTCACAAGAGTCTAGAAGACCAGACTCTGTCTGGGCAGAATAGGTGCCTAACATCTTCCTATTTTGTAACCTAGCCTCCAAATCTAGTTCTCTTGGATAGGTAGATCTATGCCTTTCCTTTTTTTTTTTTTTTTTTGGGTAGACTGTAACTAGGACAACAAGCCATGTATCTTTGGTAGTTTGTAACTAGAACTCAAAGCCATGTAATTTTCAATTTATCAAACATGTATTATTTTTTATTCAATCAATGATAAAAGAACAATTCAGTCATGTATTTTATATTTATTTTATCTTTTTTTTTGTAAAAAAATAAGTGGCTACTCCACACCACTTACCCAAAAAGAGAGGTGCCCTAAAAAGCACTCCAAAAATCTTTCTTTTTTGAGAGGCACTTCCGAAGTCTCTCATAGGGAAGTTAAGATGTGGTCTCTATGAGAATGTGTAGCCTTAAATTCTATTGTATAATGCTATGTATAACATTATGTATGATCTAATGTTATGATAAATAAAGTTGTTTTATTATTATTTAAAATAATGGTAACATGAATATTTAGACATTATCATATAGTTCATGAGATGCTTAGTATGTAATTTATGTGAAAAGTCACAGAAGATATAAATCACAAGTTCTTTGTAAACTCAAAATTATAGTTTTTTGTCGGTGATGAAATTGGACATTTCATCTATGAAGACTATAACGTATCAGCTAAGATGATTTATCTTGATCATGGAAATAGAGACTTCTAGTTGATATGTTAATATGTTTTAAGAGTTAAGACATATTGAACTCGACCGCTGTAAGATTTATTATGCTCTTAACGACTGTCAAATGAATAATAAATTTCACGACTTCTATTTGCATGAACTCTTAATCCTGAGAGAATAATAGACCTGATCATAGGATATAGGTTACTTTGATATATCAAGAGTGAGATATAAAGTCACGATCAAAACCTCAGTATGTTGGGCAATTACATTTAGTGTTGAAGGAACATATATTCTCAAGATGGAATTCATAATCTCTTAACGGAGATATAAAATATTCCCTTAAAATAAGGTTGATGAGTTTGGTTATTCAGAGTGTTATGCCTAACCACTTTAGTAAGGAATTACTAAATTATATATTTATGAAATTGGATTTCATAAATATATGATGAATAACTTAAAGGATTAAACCAGGTACTCAAGAATTAAGATGTAGTAATCTTCAAAGTGGCAGTCTACATTCATGACTTTGTATTACTACGAATATTTTATGAAGATGTTACATGTATAATAAAGTTTTAGGATATAATTTATTAATAAGGCCTAAATTACAATTATATTTATATAGTGGTATTAAATATAATTAATGGTAATTTTGGACTTGTCAACAGTTGACAGAAAGCCCAAGGCCCATTGGAGTTAGTGTCTTATTGGTCTCTTTTGATCTCACTCCAAGCTACACACTAAAGCCCAATTGGAAAAACTCAATAGGCCAATCCAATTAGATAATCAGTTAGTTATAAAGGAAGAAATATACATAGTTTTTTATTAAAGAAAAAGAAAATGAGAGACATCATTATGAAATGATGTGTATGTGTGAGTGAAGCCACTCAATTATTCTCCCTTGAAAACTGATTGAGAGAGCACACTTCTTGGGCGTAAAGTAAAATTGGAGTGAAGATTAAAAGTGTTCTCAAGTACTTCTAATCTTTCATTTTGAATTTCACCACACCAAGGTACACCAATCTTGTTCTTAAATTCTGAAATTTATATAGTGCATGTTATCAATCATAAATGAAATAGATTCGTGTTTGTTACTTCCGTTATGTGTTTTGTATGAGATACAAAACCAGATTTTCCAACAATTGGTATCAGAGCCAGGTTTTTCATATCATGTTTGTATAATATGTGATTGAGTTTTAGAATTTAAGAAAACCGTTATTTTTGTGTTTTCAAATTTCTGCAAAATTGTTATGTTCTTGCCATAAAGAATTGTTATATATTTGATCAACAATATATAACAAGGATTCAAGAGAATCCTTAATGAGAACCAAATGCAACCATATGCCATGATTATTGCATGATAAACAATTGAATGTTTGAATAGCGAAGGATATATAGTTGGTCGTGTTCTAATAGTTGTTGCCGATGATATATAGTTATTCAATTGGTATTGAAATAACCTCTTGGCATGCATTTAGTTATTGCTTCGTTTGGACTATTTTTGCATCGCTTGGCCATCTTATAAGCATGAGACAATTTAGTGTTATTTGTTTATTCGGATAGGATGACACTTGCATGTGTAGTTATCTTTAAGGAAGTGGTATAAGGCTTCAAAGCCTAACTTCATGATTTATCAATGTATAAGCTAGTGCACTTTGACATTGCACCGCTTGGATGTGTTAATTGCCCTGGATGAAGAATCCGTATATTATTATTTATATGGTTTCATATGCATTCAAATTTGTATATGCCTTGGATGTCTTGGATCCATATATTAAAGTGTGTATCATATGTTGCAATTTATATAGAGATACATGGATATATATGCTATCTTATTAATGCTAGGATTATGAAATTTATTTCTAATGAGATTAGGATTATGTTTTCAAGGTGTCTAGCATTATTGTGGTTCTTAATTTTAAAAACTTTTAATTTAAAATATCTAGTGGGAGAGAGATACAAGGGTTGGATATCACGGCCTCCATTGTCGGTGGTTTATAGTGGTATGATTAAGCACTTCGCCTTAACGTATATGTCTTGCTCCTTTCTGAGGATGTTTAATTCGTAGTACTATAAAATAAGTTTCTTAATGATGGATGATATGTGTTTTTACATTAAGGATGACCAAATTATCGTGAAGTTACTTAATAGCTCACATAGAATTCAGTCAATGGTATACACTAGATTAAGTTTAATGTTAACCTCGCTTTGGTACTATGTCATTGTTACATAGAGGCTAAAGGAAATACGACATGTTTTAAGTGTTTGATAAGAGTTATCATGATAGCACTAATAACGAGAATAGTTTTCAATCAATCATAGTGTTTATAGTTTACTTGCCTCCAAGAAATTTTAAACATGGGATTAGAATGTCATTGCATATTTTATGTAATGGTTTTATTAAGATTCCATGCTATATGTTTGTATGCTAAACTAATAATGTCCAATTTATTTATTATATTCATGTTTGTTATTTTCAGATTTAAAATCATGGCATCATTTTGCTCACTTGTTGCTATTCTTAATCAAAACAAACTAACTGGATCCAACTATGTTGACTGGAAAAGAAATTTAGATATTGTTCTTACAGCTGAAGAGCGTAAGTATGTGCTAACTCAACCCTATCCTAAATTTCCTTCATTAGATGCTCATTTTGAGGAAAAACAACGATATGATCGTTGGCAGAAATTTGATGAGATGGCTAAGTGCTATATCCTAACATCTTTTTCAAATGTTCTACAGCATCAAATGCAGGATGTAGAACTTGCTTCGAACATAATGCTAAGTCTAAAGGAGATGTTTGGTGAACAAGGCCGTTTTGCAAGGTAAGAAACCATGAGGCAGATTTATAATACCAAAATGGCTAAAGTTACTTCAGTGAGGGAGCATTGTCTTAAGATGATCTCTAATATGAATACATTGGAAGTTTTAGATGCCAATATTGATAGAGAATCCCAAGTGAATATGATACTCCAGTCACTACCGGAATCATTCAAGGAATTCAGACTTAATTATAATATGAACAAAAAGATTTATTCTTTGTCTGAATTGATGAATAAATTGGTAACGGCGGAAGGCATTCTTAGTATTTCTAGTGTTGAAGCGAATGTTGGTGAAGTTTTTACTTCTCAACCTAAGTCGAAAGACAAGGGTAAGAAAAAAAAGAAGAAGGACTTCACCAAGCAAGATGGAAAACAAATCGCCTTAAGAGTTACCAACAAAGGAAAGAAAACTAAAGGAAAATGTTTCCATTGTGGTGAGAAAGGACATTGAAATAGGAATTGTCCAATTTTCATAGCTGCCAAGAATAAGAGTATGAAAAGTTCATTCCTTCTTGAAATATGTTTGGTATAGAATTCCATGGATTCTTGGTGTGTAGATTTAGGTTGTACTAATCATATCTACAATACTTTGCAAGGGTTCTAGGAGACTAGAAAGCTGAATGAATGGGAATTATTTCTTACTATGGCTGATGAGAGCAAGATTCTGGTTGTAGCTATTGAAGTGTTTAATTTATACTTTAATTCTAGAGTTTTAATATTGGAAGACTGTCTGTATATACCTAATGTTCGTAGGAATTTAATTTCTGCAACTTATTTAGGTAAACATGGATATTGTGTTATTCTGAAAGATAATGTTGTAATAAAGAAGGATAAAATGTTTATTTGTTCTGGCAATATTATAGACGCTCTTTATATTTTAACTTCTGATAAGCATAAATTATACAATTTTGAATTAGATAGTAGCTCTCATGTAAAATCATTAAAGAGAAAATTTCCTTCTACTAGTGATGCATATCTTGGTACTTGCGTTTGAGACATATTAATTCAAATAGGATTCAAAGACTAATTAAAGATGGACTTTTATATCCTATGGATTTTGATAGATTTCCAATTTGCGAATCTTGTTTGGAAGGTAAAATGACCAAATGAAATTTTAAGCCATAAGGTAGAAGAGCCTAAGAGTTGCTTGAATTAATTCATATAGATGCATGTGGTTCTATGTCAACCCAAGCATATGAAGGTTATGACTACTTCATCACTTTTACTGATGATTACTCAAGATATGGTTCAGTATACTTAATGAGACGAAAGTCCGAAACCTTTGAAAAGTTCAAACAATTTAGGACTGAAGTTGAGAATTAATTGGGTAAACGCATAAAGACCATTTGATCTAATTGAGGTGGAGAATACCTTCTTGGGGATTTCAAGGATTACCTAATTTAGAATGAGATTGTGTCCCAATTAACTGCACCTGAAACTCCTCAACAAAATGGTATAGCGGAGAGAAGGATTAGGATTCTTTTGGAAATAATTAGGTCCATGATGAGTTACTCAACTTTACTAATTTCTTTTTGGGGGTATGTCTTAGATACAACAATACATCTTTTGAATTTAGGTTCATCAAAATATGTTCCCAAAACACCCATGAAATTGTGGAGTGGGTGTAAACCTAGTATGAGATATCTCGACATTTGGAGTTGTCCAGCACATGTACTAAAGGGAAAGCCTGATAAATTGGAACCAAAATCAGAAGTATGTTTGCTTGTGGATTATCGAGAAGAAACTAGGGGTTATTTATTTTATAGTTGAAATGATAACAAAGTTTTTGTTAGTACAAATGCTAAATTTTTAAAAAATGACTATATGAATAATTTTACTCCTAGAAGTAGAGTTGTATTGGCTGAAATGAATAAACCTGTAAGTGAACAACCAATAGATGAAACTAGGGATGACGTGGTTGTATTCAATACACCATAAAATACTACTCATGAGATAACAAGTGCACAGGTGACTCGTCATAGTGGGAGAATTGTTCGGTCTCTTTATAGATTTATAGGTTTGAGAGAAACTTATGAAGTTATCTCAAAAGAGGTTGAATCGGATTCCTACACTTATAAAAAGGCAATGAATGATATAGATGCACATCATTGGGTTTAAGCTATGAAATCTGAATTGAATTCTATGTATTCCAATCATGTATGAGATCTTATAAAGGCGTCTAACGGCATTAAACATGTTGGTTGCAAATGAGTTTGCAAGAGGAAGAGAGGGATAGATGGAAAGGTTGAAACCTTTAAAGCAAGATTAGTGGCGAAAGGGTATACACAAAAAGAAGGTATTGATTATGATGAAACTTTTTCGCTAGTAACCATGCTTAAATCTATTAGAATTCTCTCATCCATTGCTGCTCATTATGATTATGGAATTTAGCAAATGGATGTCAAGACTGCATTTCTTAATGGCAATCTTGAAGAAGAAATCTATATGATGCAACTGGAAGGTTTCATAGCAAAGAACCAAGAGCATATAGTATACAAGTTGAAAAGGTCCATTTATGAAATTAAGCAAGCGTCTAGGTCATGGAATATAAGATTTGATCAAACAATCAAATCATTTAGTTTTGAACAAAGTCTTGATGAACCATGTGTGTACAAAAGACATTGAGACAAAGTAGTAATGTTCCTAGTACTTTATGTTGATGATAGTCTACTCATTGGAAATGATGTAGGGGTAATGTCACCGGTAAAAGTTTGGTTGTCAAGCTAATTTGAAATGAAGGACTTGGGTGAAGCTAATTTTATTCTAGGGATCAAGTTTTGGCGAGATCGCAAGAATAAGATGTTAGGTTTTTCACAAACTGAGTATATAGATAAGGTTCTAGAACCGTTTAGCATGAAAAACTCCAAAAAATGATTACTTCCTTTTAAACATGGAGTTCCTTTGTCTGATGACCAAAGGCCTAAGACTCTTGAGGAAGAAAATACCATGGGATAAGTTCCTTATGCTTTTGCAGTGAAAAGTCTTATGTATGTTATGCTATGTACTAGACCAGATATCTATTATTCAGTTGGCATGGTCAGCCAATATCAATCAAATCCAGAACTTAAACATGGAGTTCCTCTGTCTGATGACCAAAGGCCTAAGACTCTTGAGGAAGAAAATACCATGGGACAAGTCCTTTATGCTTTTGCAGTGGGAAGTCTCATGTATGTCATGCTATGTACTAGACCAGATATCTATTATTCAGTTGGCATGGTCAGCCGATATCAATCAAATCCAGAACTTAATTATTGGCAAGCTATAAAGTATATTCTCAAGTATCTACGAAGAACGAGAGATTATATGTTTGTTTATCATAGTGAGGATTTGATTCCCATTGGTTATACAGATTCAGATTTTCAGTCAGATCTTGATTTTAGAAAGTTCACTTTAGGTTGTGTGTTCACCTTGGGAGATAGAGCCATAAGTTAGAGGAGCGTTAAACAATCTTGTATTGCGGACTCTACCATAGAAGTTGAATATGTTGTTACTTGTAAAGCGGCAAAGGAAGCTATTTGGCTCAAGAAATTCCTTTTTGATCTTGGTGTTGTAAGAATAGAGCAAGTTCTCATCACATTGTTTTGCAACAATAGTGAAGCAGTTGCACAATCCAAAGATTTAAGGAATCATAAGAAAGGAAAGCACATTGAGAGAAAGTACCACTTTATTCAAGACATTGTTGCTTGAGGAGATGTAGTTATAGCAAAGATTGATAGTGTAAGTAATCTAGCGAATCCTTTTACCAAAACCTTGTTACAAGGACTTTTGAGTTACATTTGAAGGAAATGAGAGTTAGATTAGTGCACAATAGTCTTTGAAGCAAGTGGGAAATTGTTAGGATGTGTGCCCTTAAATCCTATTGTATAATGATATGTATAACCTAATATTATGATAAATAAAGTTGTTTTATTATTATCTAAAATAATGGTAACATGAAATTTAGACATTATCATATAGTTCATGAGATGCATAATATGTGATTTATGTGAAAAGTTACAGAAAATATAAATCACAAGTTCTTTGTGAACTCAGAATTATAGTTCATAGTCGGTAATGAAATTGGCATTTCATCTGTAAAGACTATAACGTATCAACTAAGATGATTTATCTTGATCATGGAAGTGAAGACTTCTAGTTAATATGTTAATATGTTTTAAAAGTTAAGACATATTGAACTAGACCGCTCTGAGATTTATTATTCTCCTAATGACTGTCAAATAAATAATAAATCTCACGACTTCTATTTACATGAACTCTTAATCCTGAGAATTAATGGACCTGATCATAAGGTGTAGGTTGCTTTGTTATATTAGAAGTGAGATCTAAAGTCACGATCAAAACTATAGTATATTGGGCAACTACATTTAGTGTTGAAGGAACATATATTCTCAAGATGAAATTTATAATCTCTTAACGAAAATATAAAATATTCTCTTAAGATAAGTTTGATGAGTTTGGTTATGAGTGTTAGGCCTAACCACTTTAGTAAGGAATTACTAAAGTATATATTTATGAAATTGGATTTCATAAATATATGATGAATAACTTAAAGGATTAAACTGAGTACTTAAGGATTAAGATGTAGTAATCTTTAAAGTGGTAGTTTACATTCATGATTTTGTATTACTACGAATATTTTATGAAGAGATTGCATGTATAATAAAGTCTTGAGATATAATTTATTAATAAGGTTTAGAGTGCAATTATATTTATATAGTGGTATTAAATATAATTAATGGTAATTTTGAACTTGTCAAGAGTTGATAGAAAAGCCCAAAGTTCATTGGAGCTAGTGTCTTATTGGTCTCTTTTGGTCCCACTCTAAGCCACATACTAAAGTCCAATTGGAAAGGCCCAATATGCTAGCCCAATTAGATAATCAGTTAGTTATAAAGAGAGAAACATACAGAATTTTTTATTAGAGAAAAAGAAAATGAGAGACATCATTGTGAAATGGTGTGTATGTGTTAGTGAAGCCACTCGATTATTCTCCCTTGGAAACTGATTGAGAGACCATACTTCTTGGGCGCAAAGTGGAATTGGAGTGAAGATTAGAAGTATTCTCAAGTACTTCTAATCTTTCGTTTTGAATTTCACCACACCAAGGTACACTATCTTGTTCTTAAATTTTGAATTTACATAGTGTATGTTATCAATCATGAATAAAATATATCTACGTTTGTTGTTTCTGCTGTGTGTTTTGCATGAGATACAAAACCAAATTTTCCAACAGTCTCAACAATCAAAAATTCAGTGGCTTAAAGATGGTGACAAAAATACTCGGTACTTTCAAAGCAAAGCCTCCCAATGAAGACGCCAAAACTACATCAAGGGATTATTTGATAAGGAGGGCAAATGGAGTACACAATTGAGTAGAGTGGTAGACACAGTGGTGGACTTTTATCAACATTTGTTTGCCTTTTTCAATCTGACCACCTTTGATGAAATTTTGGAGCAAATTCCTCATGTGGTGACCGAAGACACGAACTCAGACTTGTTGGGGGAATTTATAGCACAAGAGGTCGAGGCTGCTCTAAAGCAAATGGCACCCTTAAAATCGCCTGGACCGGACGGTATGCCTCCTATCTTTTATCAAAATTAGTGGTCTTTTGTTGGAAGTGATGTGATAGATGCTATCTTAATGAATTTAAATACAGGCACTATACCACCTTCACTTGGTCACTCATTTATCACCTTAATTCCCAAAGTTAAAAATCTGGAATATATCTCACAATATCGACCTAGTTCTCTTAGTAATGTCCTTTACAGAGAATACTTTAAGGTTTTAGAAAATAGGTTGAAAAATGTGTTACCCAATATAGTGTATGAATACCAAAATGACGGATCGCTTGATTTCAAATAATATTATGATAGCTTTTGAAACTTTACACTACATGCAAAATCATAGCACAGGGAATACATGTTATATGGCGCTTAAATTGGACATGAGTAAAGTCTATGATAAGGTTGAATGGCTGCACATGGAGAAACTAATGAAAAAAGAGAAACTAATGAAAAAAAATGGGTTTGGTGAGGCGTGGGTGAAATTAATGATGGAATGTATATCCACAGCCACATATTCAATTTTGATTAATGAAGAGCCACATGGTAACATTACACCAACCAGAGATCTCTGCCAAGGCAACCCTTTTTCCTCATATTTTTTTGTCCTACGCATTGAGGGCTTTTATGGCTTGTTGAAAAGAGCCGAAGACATGGGGGAAATTCGAGGAGTTTCTATTTCTCGTAATGACCCCAAAATAACCCATCTCGTTTTTGTAGATGACAATCTTGTTTTTTGCAGGGCACACGAAAATGATTGTCAAAAGCTATTTGATATATTGGCTACTTATGAGAAAGCATTCAGTCAATAGATTAACCAGGACAAGAGCACTCTTTTTTTTTTTTTTTTTTTTTTTCCAGTAAATCAACTTCCTAAGATATGTAAGAGTCAATAAAACAAGCTCTAGATGTACCGGTGGTTCAACAGTACGAGAAATATTTGGGGCTACCCTCTTTTATTGGAAGATAGAAGAAGAAGAGTTTTGACAACATAAAGCAAAGAGTGTAGAAAAAACTACAAGGATGGGAGGGAAAATTGCTTTCACAAGCAAGAAGGGAAGTTTTGATAAAAGCCATGGCTCAAGCACTCCCCACCTATACAATGTCATGTTTCAAATTGCCAATTGGCATATGTCGTGAAATTAAGGCTCTCATAAAAAAATTCTTGTGGGGGCAAAGGGGAGAGGGCCGAAAGGTCCATTGGATTAAATGGGAAGAACTTTGTAAACCGAAGACATAAGGTGGAATGGGGTTTAAGCATTTATCAAGGTTCAATGATGCACTCTTGGCAAAGCAAACATGGCGGCCCTTACATGATACAACATCACTTTTTTATCAGGTGTTTAAAGCGAAGTTTTTTCCAAACAGTACAATAATGGAGGCTGCAAATCCGAGGATAGTCATTAAGAGGGGGGCGATATGGCGGATAATGGATGGGAAATCTGTTAACATCTGGGAGGACAGATGGTTGCCAAGGAAACACTCTCCAAGGATAGTCTCTCCACAGACTAAATTACTAGCAAGAGCAAAGGTGTGCACTTTGATTGATCCGGTCCACAAACATTGGAACAAGGAGGTAATTACGGCAACAATGCTGAACTTTGAAACTGAGACCATAAAAACAATACCTTTGTGCCGCATAAACCAACTTGATGCTCTCACGTGGTCCTACAATCCGAAAGGGGAGTACACGGTCAAGTTTGGATACCAATTTCTGCAGTTGGAATACTAGAACCTACAATCTATACAATTAGATAATTCTCGGCTAAAACCATTATGGCAAGCTATATGGGGTCTACTCGTGCCTAACAAGGTCAGGAATTTAGTTTGGCGAGTAGTAAAAAATTCCTTGCCTTCAAAGGAGAACTTGGTTAGACGACAGATTATTAAGGAAGACTATTGTGATATTTGCCAAGAGCACAAAGAAGATGTAAGGCACACTCTCCACAGTTGCCTGAAGCTGGATGAACTCTGGAAGAAAAAACCTCAATGGCCAACTTAAAATGAGCTGTGTCATTTATCGACCTCATAGGAACTGTTTTTGCAGAAAATTGCTAGCCAGCACTATTCTCTATGGTGGTGTGGGCTTTATGGACTCGTTGGAATAATCTCAGGTTAGGAAAATATCCAGACACGTTGGGTCATCTATTAAACCAAGCTAGGGATAGTCTAAGTGACTTCGTACACCATAACTCAGGAAAGATTAAGCCTGTGAGGCACCCACCAACAAGATGGCAACCACTAGGTACCTCTCAATGTAAGATAAACGTGGATGGAGTACTCTTCCAGTCAGACGATTGCGCCGGCCTGGGGGTGATAATTATGTACGAGTACGGACAAGTAATGGTCTCCCTCTCAGAATGCATTCCCTTGCCTTCTACGGTAATAGAGGTTGAAGCGTTGGCAACATGAAGAGGGCTTGAACTAGCAGTGGAAATAGGTTTTAGAAACATTTTTTTGGAGTGACTCGCAGGTCCTTATCATGGCACTTCGAGATGACTCATACTCCTTAGCAAGCTTCATACACATTGTTAAGATATTCAATTTATTGCCTTCCATTTGTCATCGATGAATTATTCTCATGTAAGAAGGCATTGTAATACTGTAGCTCACTCGCTTGCAAAATAAGCTAAGTCTTTTTCTCAACTTCAAGTTTGGATGGAAGATGTACCACTAGATATTACTTCTGTTGCTAGGACATATATGGAAATTGTTATGTACATAGGTCATTTAGAATTGGCAAATCCTATGACAAAATACACTTTACTTGTATTTAGATATATCTAGGATGGTTTAAATCTTCAAACAACTTTGTATTCAAGTCAAGAGTTAAAGCCGTTCAAGTCTCTTCAAGAAACAAGTAAAGAAGTGCTATATTTTAAAGCTCGACGGATTCTATCTATCGAGATTTAAAAGAAGCGTTTTGCTTTAAGCTCGACAGCAGCTCAACAGCAGCTTTTTCTTGAAGGACTAGAAAATCCTAAGAGAGGGGCATCAATAACCATCTTACCATTAATGTCTGTCAATCATGAAATGACATATGTATGCTCCGGCATAACAATAGTGCAATGTCAAAAGCTTAGCATAATTGGGTATTTTCTTCTCTCCCTTATATGCCCATGCATGACATGCTCAAAAGAAAAATATGCAAAGAATGAAAAAGCAAAAAAGTAAAAAGAATCAAAATGCTTTTAAATATAGTTGCAAGCGTGTTTCTAGGAGATGTGAGAATTATAGGATGTACCTCGAAAGTAATAGTCCTCATTAAACAGTTATGATGCTGTATGAGTTAATTTGATTTTCTCATATCTCAAATCGTCATAACATGAGAAACTTGTGCAATCTTGCGATGTTTTTCACACACAACACATAAAAATTCTTTGCTACTTTTGATACATGTGCAGGTACAATGTAATTTAGCCATCACAAGGAATACATATGTTATTGTATGTTCACTAAACTGTCTTGACTTGTTTTTGAAATATAAAATTAGTTAAACTTGTTTAGTGTGTGTATGTGTTTGGATCTTAAATGCCTTACATTCTTCTTGTTGAGAGTGTTTTTGAGAGCTTAACATGTTAATTGGATTTTTGGTTGAATAGCTTGCTTGATTGCATTCATTTGTGTGTTATTTTTTTCTCCTCCTTGAAAAATCTATTTCTATCAAGCTCAACAGCTTCTCAACACCTTTCGATAGCTAGCTATCCATCGAGACCCTTGAACTTCTTCTTCTTGACAAATCTTATAGCATCTTCAATTCATCGAGCTATTTAGAATTTGTCTCGATAGCTTCTCGACAGATTCTCGATCCATCGAGAAAGTTTCTGTCTAGATGATAGCTTCTCAACAGCTGTTTGATCTATCGAGGTTCTTTTGCCGTTGACAAATTCTCGATAGCACCTTAACAGATTTATCTGTCGAGAATTGGTGCTTAACAGATTCTCGATACCTCTCGATCTATCGAGACGCGATTTCTTTAAATAAGTTCAGCGCGAAATCAAATTTCATTTCTCTCATTCTCTCTTAACAGAAACTGTCTTTTCACCTCCCCCAAACACTTTTCTCTCTCTCTAAACCTCAAACCCAGTTGATTTTTGGCCTAGTGTGATCTTCTTTTCTCTGGTTTGATCTTGTATTCACTCTTTCTTCATGCATTTCATACTTTTTTTACCTAGGTTTTGGGTTTTTGAAAATTTATGGGGTTTTAAAAAATTGATGAGTTATTTATGAAATTTTTGGGTTGGGTTATGTTTAAATGATCCTATATGATCATGCATTGCATCACATTTGCATTTTCACAATGTTTCATGCATTATAGATGTGTGATTTCTTTGTTAGAACTTTGTGTGCTGGTAGGTTTGGATTGAGCTGAGCCCATGATGATATTCTTGTTGCACGTCACATGATCATGCATTTTTCTGCATACGTACCATTCTTTTCTTTCTTTTTGGTAAATCTGTTGATTGGTGCTTTATATGTGTGTATGTGTGTGTGTGTGTCTCTCTCTCTCTCGATCAATCTGTGCAATGGCACCAAAGCGCAAGTCTACTCCATCTAGGGAACCTTCTTCGTTCCGGGGCATCATCTTCTGACTCCACTCCTTTCGATGTTAGGTTCCGTGATGAGAAGGCCCATAAGGGCTTCTCAAAGAACTTCTCCAAATGTGGCATTCATTTAGAATGCCATGTCATCTTATCGGACTTCTCTGATACTGCTCTACCAGATGTCATACACAGATGGGGTTGGGAATCTTTATGTGAGATGCTCGTGAGTTTTCCCGCAGTGATCATACAGGAGTTTTACTCCAATATGCACGGTTTTGATTCTTCGGTAGCTCAATTTTCACTCTTGTTAGAGGTACTTGTATAGTAGTGACTCCAGAGGTTATCTCCGAAGTGCTACATGTTCCAAGGGAATCACATCCTGATTAGCCTAGTTGTCCATGTTTGAGGACTGTGTCCAAAGACGAACTTCTATCTCTCTTCTGTGAGATACCTTCATCATGGGGTGGGCGTCAAAACACCTATTGCTCGGGCTTTGCAAAAGGTTCGAAGTTACTGAATTTGGTGATGACATTTGTTTTACATCTCTTGTCTCACTATAATTCTATTACTGAGCCTCATGCTCGCTTTTTGTTATCCATCTTTGAGGATCTTTCTATAGACTTTCCTTTTTCATTTCATCCTCTCCCTTATAGATGTCCATAAAGGTACGGCGACCCGTGGTATGCTTAACTTTCCTTCTGCTATCACGATGATCATTCGCCACTCATTTATCTCCTATCCTCAGTCTGATCACTTCCTCATCATGCGTGCCATTGATACTGGTACTATTCGATGGAACGAGGCCCAGCTTCGACCGAAGCGGCCACGAATAGAGACGGTAACTCCTCCGGCCCCATTCTACTCCATCCACCACTGTTCCTTCCTCTTCTACGGGTGGTGTGATTCTCGAGGCCATCATGGCTCAGCTTAAACACATGGATGCTCGCCTTGACATTCTCAGTGATGAGTTGTGTCAGGTGAACACTCGTATTGGTCGTATCACACGACAACAGGTTGTCATGGGTGGTTTCACTGCTTCTCCATCTCTATCTCCATAAGCTTCAGAGGACGAAGATGATGATGGTGGCTTTAGTGATGATAAGGATGAAGATGCTAGCTCTTCCAGTGATGAGGATAAGACTACTTCACAGTGACTTGCCCTTTGTCATTCATGACAAAAATAGGTAGTAGTTTTAGGTATAAAAGTAGTCATGTATTTAGGAGGAGAGTTAGCATAGGACCTTTTTGTTGGAGGAAGTGTCTATACATTTTGAGGGATGTAGTGAGGACTTATGTATCTTTTCTTTTCTTTGTCTTTTAGAAACCTTGTTCTTGTACATTGGTCTTATGACCACTTTGTAATAACAAACCTTGTATTCTTTATTGATATATATATTTGATGAGGTTGTTATTGCATTTTAACCTATCTCTCCATATGTTGTTTCTTTTCTTTCTTTATAGACATGCTTCTTGTATGCAATCTTTTAATTTCTGTTTCATACTAAGATGCTTTAATGAGTTTTTTTTTTTTTTTAAAGTGTTTTAGAAATACAGGTTGTCAAAATCTATCATGCCATGATCTTCTTGCAAAGTACCTCTAACAAGATTTCATTGCAAAGTTTGCAAGAAGAGAAGATCATGGCATGATCTTCTCTTCTTGCAAAGTTTTTCAAGATTTTGTGTTAGGATTAGATTTCATTGTATTCAACAAGTAAGAATGAGTAGAGTGATTTATGACTTCTCTCATATTTCATTTGTCTATTATGGTTTTGTCACGGATTGCCAAAAGGGGAGATTGTTAGGACATATGTGAAAATTGTTTTGTACATATGTCATTTAGAATTAGTTAATCCTTTGATAAAACACATTTTACTTGTATTTGGGTAGATCTAAGATGGTTTAAACCTTCAAGCAACTTTGTGTTCAAGTCAAGAGTTAAAGTCATGCAAGTCTGTTCAAGAAATAAGTGAAAAAGTGTTGTATTTTAAAACGCAACAAATATTTTGATAGATTGTATCTATCAAGATTTAAAAGAAGCTTTTTGCCTAAAGCTCGACAGCAACTCGACAAATAGCCTATCTATCGAGGTTTATGAAAATCAGATTTCCAGATCTGTTTTTCATGCATATCCAAGCTATTTGTGTAGGGTTTCTTTTCTCACAACCGTAGACATATATAAGGATTATTTTAAGGGCCATCTTGGGGGTTTGTTTCACTTGTTGTTACATGAATATTGTAACCAGAGACAATTTGTCCTAGTTCATCTTTCTCTTGAAGAAGCTACTGCGTTTGTACGCCGTTGGGTTTTGTAATCAAGGAGCTTTTTGGTCTTCATCATGTGGATGAATTGAAGAACTTTGCAGCCAAAATCGTTCTCAAGTTGGTGAGTGAGCCGTGTACTGCGATCTGCGCATCAATTAGTTAGTCACGTACTGGGGGCTATGCGTTGAAAGTAGAGATTGTCACTACATTGCAAGTCCAATTGTGTATTGGAGTAAGGATTCAACTATAGGTTGGTATAAGGTATTGAGATTTCTTTACTTGTAACCGCCCTTTTTTTTATAATAGTGTGTTCTCAAGAGTGGTGACCTTAAATCCACTCAGTGGGGATTTTCTTCAGTGTTTTTCCCCACCCGTAAACAAATCATCCATGTCAAATTTAATTTCCTGCATTTAGTTATTTGGTGATTTATTTGTGTTACCACGTGTATTACATGTTAAATTGACTTAATTAATTAGTAAATTTACCCAAGGAGTCAATACATTCTTGGTCTATCATCTATTTTACAGGCTGAACTTTTTGGCCTTCTTTAATGAAAAGCACGGTCTTGTTTCTCAAAAAAAAAAAAAAAAAAAAAGTTTGTTCATGAGCACATTATTATGTTTAAACTTGGCTTGCTTAACAGTAATTTTAGCTTGAACTTGGCTCATTAAATAAATCAACATTACTAATTTTTTTCTCAAACTATCACCCACCTAAAAGCAACAAAGGGTTATTTTCACTTTCCACCACCTAGTTGTCATCACCACCACCACCACCACATCATCATAATCTTTGCTGTCACCTTAGACTTTTGTTTGAGCATTAGCATTGGGGGGGGGGGGTGTAAACACCCCGTAGTTGCTATTTGCAGACTAAACTCATAAAATGAGCTCCAACCGAGTGTGAAAACTTAAAAAAAAAAAAAGTTGCAACCTACTAAAGTAAGTACGGGTATATACAACCTATTGTAGCAGGGATGGATAAATAAAATATTAATTTTTCTTTCCTCTCTCTTCTCTTTCTTCTCAATCTCTAATTCTCTTTCTCTCCTCTCTCTCTCTCTCTCTCTTCTTCTTCTTTTCTTTTTCAATCACTCTCACTCTGTCTCCAATTCTTATCTTTTCTTCTCTCACTCTCCAATTCTTCTCTCTTCTCTGTTCTTTCTTTATCTTTCTCTCTCAATTTGGTGGTATTTTTTTTGTTGGTTGTGGGTTGTGGGTCAAGTGGGGTTGTGGTGGAGACATGGGCTATGGGTTATGGGTTAGATAGGGCAGTGGTGGAGACGAGATTTATAGGTTTCTAGTGGTCGTAGGCGAGGCGATGGTGGCGGTGTGGGAATTGTGGGTTGGATGGGTTGTGGGTTTTTGAGGATCTTGGTGGGCATGGAATGGGATGCGGGTTGGTGTTTTGGTGGCCGAATCGATGTTGGTATGTGATTGGGTGGCCGGATTCAATGGTGGTTTGGTGTTTGGGTGGCTAAATCAATGGCGTTTGGTGTTTTATGAGTTCTCTCAATTTTTTATTTTTTAAATTAGGGGTATTTTACTTTTATTTGGATGAAAAAAAGAATAAAAAATGATAAATTTTAGGGAATAAAAAGATGAACATGAAGGGAAAAAAATCCTAAATTTTAGTTCTTTATATATATATATATATATATAAAAGGAGTTCTCTTTTTGAATTCAAAACAAATTTTTTTTTATTTGACATTTATGACCTTATTTCTAAGAGAAGTTAACTTTCATTAACAAGGGTATTTTTGAACTACATAAAAGTCCAGTTCAAAGAGGAAAATCTTCTAATTGATAATAATAATATAGAATGGATACAAAGTGGATTTTAATTTTAAAAATTAACACTCACATGCATAATAAAATAATTAAGAATATCTATCATTGATCACTCTAAAGTTGACATGTGTGGTGTTAGGTTTCTTCTATTATTTAATGCAAAAAAAGAGAGGTATTTCTAGTAACATAATATAAGCAAATAAAATGAATTTTCGTTTTACAATATGTTAGGTTAAGATAGCTTGACCCCGGTTAATTAAATCAATTTACCAAAGTTGATTAATTAGGTTCAATTGCATGCAAATTGTGAAGGTACCAACAAGTCACCAAATAAACTAAATATAGTGGAAATTAATTGACACAATGATTTGTTGAAAAATAGGGAAAACCTCTCACATGGCAAAAACTCCACTGGGTGATTTTAAAGTCATTACTCCCAAAAATTCACTAATCAATAATCAAGCGGTTACAAGTATAAGGAATCTTACCATTACCCTAGCCTATCCCAAAATACCAACTTACAGTTGAACCTTTACTTCAATACCCAATTAAACTTGATCTTGTAGTAGCTTTCTTTCTCTTGATGTACAAATCTATAATCTGTGACTAACCCTTCGCACGAATCTTAGTACATGACTAACTCCAGCAACTTGAATGATGTTGTTGGCTGCAAAATTCTTCACTTCATCAACAATGAAGATCAGGAAGCACTTGATTACAAAACACTATGGTGTACAAACGCAATAGCTTCTCACAAAGGAAATAAATCTCTTGTTCTCTGTATCTGTGTGTGATGATTCTTAAAATAAGTCTTATATATGTCTAGGGTTGTGAGAAAAGAAACCTTAAATAAATACATAAGCTTGGGCCGAATTTCAGACCTAGAAATTTTGAAATCGTAATTCTCGATAGATCGAGTTGGTGTCAAGCAATCTATCGAACTTCACATTAAGTTTTGATAGCAGTCATCTGTCGAGCAATTCGTAGAGACATAATGAATAACTTTTCTTCACTTGTTTCTTGGACCAATTTTCATGTCTTTTAATACAAACACTTCATATGCTTAAACAACATATTTCTTGATGTATTAAATCCATCTTAGATTTATCCAATTACAAGTAAAATATTTTTTTCAAAGAATTAGCCAATTACATAAAATTAATAAGTTTCTTGTGCGATGCACGAATAATGTTGTAATATCTTATGTAAGAAGGTTTTGGAATATGTTGTATATGTATTATAACACAATTATTATAGAAAATTATTAGTAATGAGTTCATTATAAAAAGTAACAATTATAAATTGCACATACATATTCATTATAATTATTCAATTGAAAGAATGAGAAATAAGAAAGAAAAAACTTTGAAGGAATATTATAGAATAAAAGTTGATATAAAATATGTCTTTTTCTTTCTTCTTAATTTAAAAATAAAATACACATCTCAAACACCCACAATCAATCACATCATTTTCAAAACCCACAATTTCACAATGTTCAACCTTAACATCAAAATCGTAATTGCCGTTGTCACTCAATATAAAATTCAAGCTCCCCTTCCTTGGTTGTAGCCAACTCATACGAGTTAGGATTAGATGAAATAATAATATTAGAGCTAGGTAGGTGTCGTCGAAATATAGAAGGTAAATGACATCGTTTTTGGTTTGTGTGTATTTGACATGGAATGACACGAAGGGCTGTGTAAGTATATATATAAAGGGGTAGAAGTGCAAAAGGTGAAAATTGTAAATTAAAATGAAGGAGTTTTGTGTGTATATGTGAGGGATGAAAAATTTTGAAACATTGAACCAAAAGATATAAAGAATATTTATTTTTTAATTAGAAAATTCTTGCAATATTGAACCAAATAAAACAAAAAGTCAATATTTAATTTGTCCTTATCTATGTGTCACTTGAGAATATTTCAATTCTCTTTGCAAAGAATGTGTCATTTGGCAGAATCGCATGCACTTCCGCATGCGGTTTTTGCTTTTATATATATATATATATATATATTGATATGACCCTAACACAATATTTAAAGAACACATACTCTCAAAGCTGTCCACATTTAGCACATGAATGGTGCTAAATTGCTTCCTTTATACAAATGGAAGCAATTTAGCAATTATTATATATAAAATTAATTTAATATTTTATAGTCTAAAATGTGCTCTTATAAAATAAGTATATAAAATTATTTTTTATTGTAAAATGTGGGTCTTATATCTGTCAAATTTTTTTACAAAATTTGGCATTAAGTATGTTTGAATCTATATTTTTCAACATATTATGTGACAATTAAACAAGTCATTGACTCAGCAAAAAAATATTGTGACTAAAACGACACATAAAATGTCTCTTTAATTGTCACATAATGAGTTAGAGCAAGATAGCTCCAAACATGTTTGAAGCCAAACTTGTACCCTCTAGTTTTGGATCATTCATGTTTTTTTTTTTTTTAAATTGCATTAGTTCAATTAAAATATTTTTTACACACTTTGGTATACAATTTGATACAAACATAATTTTGATTAAATATACTAAACTTTTTTGTGTGTGTGTGTATATATAACTTATCAAATAAAAAAGTGTGTGTGTGTGTATATATATATATATATATATATATATATATGGGGAGTTGCCTTGACTAATACATTAGAATCACAACTCAGCCTCCAAACAAAAATTGTTGACTCCTCCTAGTGGGATGCATGCTCTGCAATGCATGATTGAGTTTGTTTCATAACGTGAATGAGTACAACAGAGTTGGTAATGGTGGTCCCTTTATACGAGTTAGGATTAGATAAAATAACAATGTTAGAGCTAGGTAAGTGTCGTCAAAATATAGAAGGTAAATGACATCGTTTTTGGTCTATGCGTATTTGACATGGGATGACATGAAGGGCTATGTGTAAGTATATATATAAAGAGGTAGAAATGCAAGAGGTGAAAATTGTAAATTAAAATGAAAAAGTTTTGTGTATATATGTGAGGGATGAAAAATTTTGAAACATGAACCAAAGGATACAAAGAATATTTATTTTTTAATTAGAAAAGTCTTGAAACATTGAACCAAATGAAACAAAACTCAATATTTAATTTGTCCTTATCTTTGATGTGTCACTTGAGAATATTTCAATTCTCTTTGCAAAGAATGTGTCATTTGGCAGAATCGCATGCACTCTCACATGAGATTTTTGCTTTTATATATATATATATATATCTTTTTTTTTTTTATGACCCTAACACAATATTTAAAGAACACATACTCTCCAAGATGTCCACATTTAGCTAGCACATGAATGGTGCTAAATTGCTTCCTTTATACAAATGGAAGCAATTTAGCAATTATTATATATAAATTAATTTAATATTTTATAGTGTAAAATGTGCTCTTATAAAATAAGTATATAAAATTATTTTTTATTGTAAAATGTGGGTCTTATATCTGTCAAATTTTTTATAAAATTTGGAATTAAACATGTTTGAATCTATATTTTTCAACCCATTATTTGACAATTAAACAAGTCATTGACTCATCAAAAAAATATTATGACTAAAATGATACATGAAATGTCTCTTTAGTTGCCACATAATGAGTTAAAGCAAGATAGCTCCAAACATGTTTGAAGCCAAATTTGTACCCCCTAGTTTTGAATCATTCATGTTTTTTTTTTTTTAGATTGCATTAGTTCAATTAAAATATTTTTTACACACTTTGGTATACAATTTGATACAAACATAATTTTGATTAAATATACTAAACTTTTTTGTGTGTGTGTGTGTATATATAACTTATCAAGTAAAAAAGTGTGTGTGTGTGCGCGCGCTATGTCTGTGGGGGAGGGGGGGGGGGGAGTTGCCTTGACTAATACATTAGAATCACAACTCAGCCTCCAAACAAAAATTGCTGACTCCTTCTAGTGGGATGCATGCTTTGCAATGCATGATTGAGTTTGTTCCATAAAGTGAATGAGTACAACAGAGTTGGTAATGGTGGTCCCTTTATACGAGTTAGGATTAGATAAAATAACAATGTTAGAGTTAGGTAAGTGTCGTCGAAATATAGAAGGTAAATAACATCGTTTTTGGTCTGTGCGTATTTGACATGGGATGACACGAAGGGCTATGTGTAAGTATATATATAAAGAGGTAGAAATGCAAAAGGTGAAAATTGTAAATTAAAATGAAAGAGTTTTGTGTGTATGTGTGAGGGATGAAAATTTTTGAAACATTGAACCAAAAGATATAAAGAATATTTATTTTTTAATTAGAAAAGTCTTGAAAATGAAATAAAACTCAATATTTAATTTGTTCTTATCTCTGATGTGTCACTTAAGAATATTTCAATTCTTTTTGCAAAGAACGTGTCATTTGGCAGAATCGCATGCACTCCCACATAAGGTTTCTGCTTATATATATATATATATATCTCTTTTTTTTATATGGCCCTAACACAATATTTAAAGAACACATACTCTCAAAGTTGTCCACATTTAGCACATGAGTGGTGCTAAATTGCTTACTTTATACAAATGGAAGCAATTTAGCAATTATTATATATAAGATTAATATTTTATAGTGTAAAATGTGCTCTTAAAAAATAAGTATATAAAATTATTTTTTATTGTAAAATATGGGTCTTATATCTGTCAATTTTTTTAAAAAAATTTGGCATTAAACATGTTTGAATTTATATTTTTCAACCCATTATGTGACAATTAAATAAGCCATTGACTCATCAAAAAAATATTGTGACTAAAACGACACATGAAATGTCTCTTTAGTTGCCACATAATGAGTTAAAGCAAGATAGCTCCAAACATGTTTGAAGCCAAACTTGTACTCCCTAGTTGTGGATCATTCATGTTTTTTTTTTTTATTTGCATTAGTTTAATTAAAATATTTTTTACACACTTTGGTATACAATTTGATACAAACATAATTTTGATTAAAAAACCTAAACTTTGTGTGTGCGTGTGTGTATAACTTATTAAATAAAAAAGTGTGTGTGTGTGTGTGTGTGTGTGTGGGGAGTTGCCTTGACTAATACATTAGTATCACAACTCGGCCTCCAAACAAAAATTGCTAACTCCGCCTAGTGGAATGCATGATCTGCAATGCATGATTGAGTTTGTTCCATAAAGTGAATGAGTACAACAGGGTTGGTAACGGTGCTCCCTTTATACAAATGGAAGCAATTTAGCAATTATTATATATAAAATTAATTTAATATTTTTTATAGTGTAAAATGTGCTCTTATAAAATAAGTATATAAAATTAATTTTTATTGTAAAATGTGGGTCTTATATCTGTCAAATTTTTTATAAAATTTGGAGTTAAACATGTTTGAATCTATATTTTTCAACCCATTATTTGACAATTAAACAAGTCATTGACTCATCAAAAAAATATTGTGACTAAAACGACATATGAAATGTCTCTTTAGTTGCCACATAATGAGTTAGAGCAAGATAGCTCCAAACATGTTTGAAGCCAAACTTATACCTCCTAATTTTGGATCATTCGTGTTTTTTTTTTTTTTTAAAATTGCATTAGTTCAATTAAAATATTTTTTACACACTTTGGTATACAATTTGATACAAATATAATTTTGATTAAAAATACTAAACTTTTTTGTGTGTGTGTGTATATACAACTTATCAAATAAAAAAAAGTATATATATGGGGAGTTGCCTTGACTAATACATTAGAATCACAACTCGACCTTCAAACAAAAATTGCTGACTCCGCCTAGTGGGATGCATGCTCTGCAATGCAAGATTGAGTTTGTTCCATACAACAGAGTTTGCAATGGTGGTCCCTTTTTCAATTTTGATATTATTGATCACTTTGATGCTTTTTGTTGGTTATCCATTATGGGCATTGAATAATTGGTCTATCAAGCGTGAGCTATCACATGAGCAAATAATTGAAGGACTACTCCTTACTCCATAGGCCGATTATGATCTTATTGGATGTCAGGTTGATAGAGGGTTAAATCGTAGAAAATGATGAATTTTCTTACCATACAAAGCCAGATTTAGGTTATGTTGTCCAATGCAACCATTATAATAAATAAATAAAAAATAAAAAAGATATCGTGCACATCATATATCATCTCGACATGGAAGGCTAAATTGTGGTCATGGAGGGTTAGATCTAGGCATCATGGTGCTTTCTGTGTTTCCTTTCTTTGTTGTGCATTGTTATCACTCTCCTTCCCGCACCTAACTAATGGAAAATGCTAAAACCACAACTTTTTTTACAATTCACCACGTGGTAAGTTGTAGCAAAAATTATGCTTCTAAGATTGTTTTCTAGCTAACTCACGTTGCTTTCATGCTCGATGGAATCGACTGATTATGATTCATGATTGACAACTCAAAATGGAAGTGGTGGAGTTGAAATGCCTTCTTCGTTCTTTGGGATTGGTTATGGACTTTAAAAACCTGATCTTATCAGATGGAATGATGGTTGATGCTCAACTTCACTTTTTTTTTTTACAAGATAGAATTGCTACAATAGCTTAATCTAAGTGTATATGTGTGTAAAACTCCCTCCTAAATGCTCGAACCCCGGCCTTTACCCCCCACACTCCACAAGCATTTATACTCGTGGAGTAACCAATGCACCAAAGATGCGCGGTGGTACTTTACATTGCCGACTAAACTAGAACTGTACTCAGCCTTAGTGGGCATTCATCACTAATAAATTTTCTCGTCGGATAATTAATATACAATATTAAAGTCCAACCAAATAAGAAACAACTATTAGGATAATATATTTTATAAATATATATATATATATATATATATTAGGATAATATAATTAAATAGTTTTGTCTTTCCTTTGCATATCAAACAAGCTCAAACTTATTATTATCAGTGAAGCATATCATAGTTAATGAAAATATTATGCTTTAATTGAACCTTGCTAGAAGTTTTTCAATTACACCAATTGTTCTAATCTTTTTATGTGGGTTCCAGTTAACTCAACTGGTAAAATCTCTGATAGTTGTGTAAGAAATTTGGAGTTCAATCACCGCCTACATTAAAAACTGATTAGTATCTTAGTCTGCTAATAAAGATTGAAACTCTCTCTCAAAAAAAAAAAAAAATCTTTTTATCCAAAAAAATAAAATTTCGGCGATTCAAGTCAATCATCATCTTCTTGTTTTCCGTAACGTGTTCTTTATTTTTTATTTTTCTTTTTTATAAGGTACTGTGTTTATGTTTTCAATGCCTCCTATAATATTTTTTTGCCGAGATTCACTTATATCATCTCTGACATTTTAGCATATCAATTATCATCATGATATTAATAGCCACCTAATAATCCACTTAACTGACCATCAATATGAGAACTTTATCAAATTTTTTTTTTTCCAAGTTACAATTATCATGATTCATGTGCGTATGTGAGAATAATATAAGAATAAGATTTGTTAATGCTAAAAATAAAACCCAAACATTTCTATACTTATTCACTAAAATAACTTATCTAGTCAAGAGACTTGTAGTTCAAGAGACATCTCATGGTTTTTTCAAATAGACATTTAGAATTCAAATCCTTCATTTGCATTTTTTTTTAAAATTTATTTCACAATAAAAATAGAAAATGATAATTCAGTTTTTTACCCTCTATACTAACTCAAAAGCTATCCCTATAGTGTTTTGGGCATGGAATACTTGCAACAATTTTTGTGAAATCTATCTAGCAATTTCTAATGATGAGCACGTTATCATTCACTTTTATAAGATAGTGATATTTCTCTTCCGGTTATTAATATAAATAGATAAATACAAATGATAAGATAATGAAAATGTAAATAAATAAGAAAATAAACATATATAAATATCATATAGTCATAACAAAACACTCAAATTCACACTTAATTTCATAACATGCTCGAATGTCAAGTTGTGATTAGATTTCAATACTTACACTTAAACATGGGACCACCATTGGTATCTATTGGGAAGGAAAAAATTGCTCCAATTACAAGGTGATACTTAAGCATGTTTGGATTTGGGTGTATCTCTATCCCAACTTTTGTTTTTCACTTTATGTTCCACAAATTACAACCTCTCATGTTTTCAATTGATTTTCCTTATACAATAACTAAATTTTAAAATGGAAAAAAAAAAAAATCAAGCATATGATAAGTTGTGATTGGTAGAACTAAAAATGAGCAAAAGAATTTGTATTAGACTCTAGACTTTCTCATTACCACATAAGCTTTTGTGGCTCACAATTTTACACATCAATATTTTGATATATATATATATATATATATTTTAATTGAGTTTAAATTATATTCTATATTTAAACCTCAAATTAAAATCTTGCCACATCATATCATTTTGAAATGATAGAATAGATCGTTCCATATATATATTAAAAAAAAAAAAAAAAACAACAACAACAACGCAAACACAATAAATATCTATTAATAATTACATAATTATATTTTGGTTCCATATAAAATAAATAAATAATAAATACCTATTAATAACTACCATAAATATATATTTTAGTTCCGTATAAAAATACAAATAATAAATACCTATCAGTAACTATCAAAATTATAAATTTTCATATTTAATATTTCATTTACAAACACAATCAAAATAAAATATCTATTAATAACCATCTTAATTATCAAATTTCATATTTATATAAATAATAAAAGAAAGATAAATGGTCTGTTTGGATACAGCTGAAAATTGAAAACACTGTAGCAAAATAATTTTTAAATTTGTAAAAAGTGCTGTGAGACCCATTTTTAATTAAAAAGTTGCTGAAAAGTGAAGTTTATGAGTCTCGTGAATAGTGCACATGACCCGTTGGTGTGCAGAAAAGTAAAAAATTACGGCTAAAAAAAAAAAAAAAAAAGGCGTGAAACGCCAACTTGGCACTGCTCATAAGCCTAATGCACTGTTCATGGACAATGAACAGTGCAAGAGGTGCTGTCCAGGAAAAAAAAAGGCTAAAACGCGTTTTCAGCAAAACGTGGACGCAATAATCTGAATACAAACAAATACAAAATCATATTTTATTAAATTTTTGCAGTATATTACACAAGTTGTAACTAGATTCAATATTGGGGGGCAGCTTAAAAAATAAAATTAAAAAATTAAAAATATCAAACCTAATCCATTCTAATTTTGTATCAATTGTACAATATTAAAATTTATACTTTACTAAATCATATCAATTTTCTAAAAGTATTAAGAAAGATTTTTTTTTTTTTGAAAGTAAGTATTAAGAAAGATTCAAAAATAGAGATTAATGAATGTTAAATTTATATAAAAGCACTTTATATTTATATAATTGCAATTATCTTATAATACGCACATGCATATACATTATTTACAACCTAAGGATATATATATATATATATATATATAAAATCCAGAATAGAAAATTTTTATATGTACTTCACTACACTGTTTTATAAATTGGACCAAACCGAGTAGTTCAACCGGTTGAACTAGGAATCAAACATAAAACTGGTCTAGTAAAAACTAAGAAAACTGACAAAAAATAGGTCAAGAACTGAGAACCAATCCCTTTTTTGATTCTTTGACCATTCCGGAATTTAAAACTTTGTTTTTCTATACTTGGAAAAAAAAGAAAGAGCTTATTACCCAATTGAAAGTGATTTAACAATAAGACAAATTAAAAGCACAAAGGTAAATTGAGACGAAAAAAAATGAGACTAAATTAGGGTACAAGTTCAGGTAGGTTAAAATGAGACTAATCAAAAGGACACTTTTAATTATAGGTGATTTAAGCTTTATTTCATGTTTCATGTATATACATTTGTTTTTCTTCTTCTGTGAAATTGAGTATTAAACTAGTAGAGTATTGGAATTAATAACTGGATTAAAAACTGAAGCATTTTTGTGTTATTCAACTTTGATCTCTAAGTGTTTTTTTTTTTTTTCATTTATATTGAAAATAAATATGGAAAAAGTGGTTAGAAAGTATGTTGAAAGTTTTTTTTTTTTTTTTTTAGTGTTATAAAATACAAGTGATTTTTAGTTGACTTGAACTTTCAAAGTCTAGATAAGAGTCATAAAAATAACAACCCATTTTAATCTAACAAGTTTCTGACTTAAACCCCCATTTTTTTTTAGAGTTTCAACTTATAGCGTCTGCTCCTGATGATAGCTCATTATCATCAGACCAAGACACCAATTAGTTTTTGGTATAGGCAGGGATTGAACCTCAAATCTCTTATACAACTATCAAAAACTTTACTAGTTAAACTAACTGGCACCCACTACCTAAACCTGATTGAGTCAGACCCAAATACAATTAACTTGACTAATTTGTCAAGTCTACACACCCTCACACTCACACACAAACTATAATTACTTGAATTTACAACATAAAAATGTCACACGTTTTATAAGAAAAAGAATAGTATAAAAATTACCATGAGATTTGGGCTAATGCTAGGTAATATATAAAAATATGCAATTTGCTCCATAACACAAATATCACTTAAGCGTTTAAGTTTTGAAAAATGCTCCTCCTGCTTCCTGCTCCATAAACAAGTGGTTGGAAATAAGCAAAGGCTTAAAGGAACATGAAACTTTTAAACGGAATTATGTGTCATTTGTGCTTAGGAAGCAAACATAATATTTTTGAAAATTTTTGTTACTATCTCACATTAGCCCAATGCTCAAGAAAGAGAGCAAAGTTTTTATACAATCTATCCCAAAACCTTAAGCTACTTGAAAATAGTAAATTTAATCATTTAACCACATATATCTAATAACCTCCATCATATGTGGGCTTAAACTACTTTTTAATATGCGAAGATATGGATCAAAATCAGTTTATGCTCTGATATTATGGCAAATTATCAATTCTCTCAAAACGTTAAACTATTGAAAAATTGTAAATTTACCACCGCACACCCTTGATACGATAGTCACTCCACAAGTATAAGTACATATGAATGTTTTTTTTTTTTTTAATATTGTGTTGCAAAAAAATTCCTTTAACTCAGACCATATAAAAACATTTTCTCAAGAGTAATCCCCGAATTTTTATCTTTATTTTTTTTATAATGGAATAATTTCTGGATTTACTGATAAGGAAATACTTGAATCAAATAATAAAGATACTTTATGCAATAATAATAATAATTAGCCTTAATAATAATAATAATAATAATAATAATAATAATAATCTATACTACTATTTAAGGGGTATCCCCTGTTTGGATTCTTCAATTTTGATGCCTAAATTACCCTTATCATCCCACTTACAAGTTTTCAAATAACGAGGATAAATATATAAATTAAAACTCCTACACTTTAAGATCCACAAAATCACGTACGCGTTGTTAGTTTCTCTCATTCTTTAGATTGAAGACATTCTACATTCTCTTTCTTTGGTTTATAAACAATGTCAGAGGCTCTAATGACATTTTAGGTTCTATCTTTTGCAATTTTTTTTTTCCTTTTCTTTTGTTTATCATTGACTTTCTTTGAGTTCATACCTACCATACCTACCAAATATTTGTAATTTGAGGAGTACTTACTTTTGGGTGAATGTGATTAGGGATTGAAGGGTGTTTGAGGGTTACTAATTACCTGTGGCTGACTTTGAAATTTCAACAAGGAAGGTTTGTGCTTCAACTGTCCTTATCTTACTCTCTTTCTCTCTGTTAAGGACATAGTTTATATAATTGGCTAATCCTTTGACAAAATGCACTTTACTTGTAATTAGGTAGATCTAGGATGAGTTTAGGACTTTAAGAAACAAGAGTCCAAGTAAATTATTAAAGTTATGAAGATTGAACTAAGAAACAAGTGAAAGCTGTTCATTAAAGCTTAACAGATACTTCCATAAAAATAGTATCTATCGAGATTTAAGAACGAAGCTCGACAGAAGATGAATCTATTGAGATCTACGAAATCAGAATTTCCAGATCTGATTTTTGGCCCTAACTAACATGTATATGTAGGGTTTCTTTTCTCACAACCCTAGATATATATAAGGTTTATTTTAAAGGCTGTTATACTTAGAGAACATATGCAGAAAGTGACCTAGTGCCTTATTCTCTGTGTATGAAGTTGCTGTATCTTTTGTGTCTTAGGATTTTGTAATCAAGTACTTCTTGATCTTTATTGTTGATGAAGTGGAGAACTTTGCAGCCAATAACATCTTCAAGTTGCTGGAGTTAGTCACATATTGGGATCCGTGCAAAAGGGTAGCGTTCATATATTGAAGAGTTCAGAGGTTTTGAAGCGGTAGAAAGTTTCTACTGTAAGTTCATCTATGGAAATTGTAGAGTCTAGGGATAACGCTTTGTACTAGATTTGAAACTTTTCTTTATTATAGTGAATTGCTTTTCGAGAATGTTTCCTCTTAGGTTTTTTACTATAAAACTAGTTTATTTCATTACTTTTCTTGGGTCATCATATCTTTTCTTATTTATTATTCCGTTGTGCATGATATTGATATGATATTGATGTTTGTTTATTTTAACAAGGTTTATTCATAATAAATCTAATTAACAACTTAGGTTTAAAACTAGTTAATTCTATCAACTGGGGTCTAAATTTCTTAACACTCTCAATCTATTCGATTATTTGATTGTTTTGTGTCTACTCTAGACTGTCGCAACCCCTTTCTATCTCTACGATTGACTTATTGAGTTCTAGCATATTTCTAGGTATTGGCTCTACTTTCACATTAATTTTTAAATTTTGATTTTTTATTTATCACACATGAACCTAATGGGTGTTAACCTGGTGGGCTTTCAATTTATATGAGTTCTCTGATTGAAATTGTATTTGGGTTTTTTCTTTTTCTTTTTTTGTATACACTACATTTTTTTTTTTTTTTTGGAATGATATTAAGTGAACAATGAGATAAACAATTTTTATTATTATTATTACAGTTACTAATCTTATCCATTAAATCAGTAGATTAATTATTTTCATGTGATGAACGTTTTGAAACAAATTCAAATAAAAACGTTTAATATTTAGCAAAATAAAAACATTTAATAATTAGTTATTTATTTAAATAGCTGATGATATGGTTATAACTTATAAGATTTGAAAGACTCTATGATAGAGTTTAACTCTAAAAAAATTTTATCTTTATTCTGAACAATTTTATTAGGATTTTAAGGAAAAATGATCTCATCAAAATTTAAATCAAACACAAACTCTAACAAACCTATATTATTATCTCCTCTCTCTTTTTTTTATTTTTTTATTTTTTTATTTTTTTATTTTTTATGGGACTATACTATTGTGCGTACCCAAAAAGTGGTTGTTGCTAACAATCTTCACTCAGAATTGCTCTCCCTTTTTCTCTCAGAATGGTCACCCTCTTTTCTCAGTATTTACTCTCAAATTGCCAACTCCCTCTCTCAAATTCCCATCCCTTATTTATAGCCCAAGACTAGAGTAAGAGTTATGATTATTTTCATAGTGAGTGGGAAGAGAGGTCAAATGCTATTATCCTTAAGTGGGTGTTTAGTTAGGAGTGGGAGATGGTGAGAGTGACATTAGAACTGTTTCCACCGTTAAAGGGACTGCTCGGCTGCAATACTCCCTAGGTGATGCCAAACACCCTAGGACTCATCTTCTTGGGAAATTGCGTTCCCCGACCAGGTAGGATCTCACCTTCGTCGTTCATGTCATAAATGGCTTCGTTGCGGTTCTCAGATTTTGGTTGGGTGACGAGGCTTGCCTGGACCATGTTCGTGGACCCAATGGAACATGTATTCGCGCATGATGCCCTTAGGACCTGAGGCCCAACGAGTTTAGGGCCTTGTGCATGAGGCATTATCATGATGGGTTTCATGGACATTGGGCTTTCAGAGAAATGACATCCCGTACAACTATTATCTTTAATAATGAGCACGCTAGCTTTGGTATGTTGATTAAAGTTTTTTTTTAAAAAAATACTTGGTTTAACCCTAATTCTTTTATCTCTCTCAGGTCCACGTTTGCACAAATTTTGTGGATTGCAAGTAATTATAATTCGGAGCTTTTTTTTTTATTATTATTCAAGGGTGCATGATCACATTATGCCTTCACTTTATACACTTTTTATTGAGTAATTTGTTTGTATATTCAGTAATAGAGATGGGTTCAAGTTACACCTAATATAACTCTATCAAAGTTACACATTTTTTACACCATAGATCTTTAAGAGATCTAACGGTTTAAAAAACCATTAAATATTAATTCCTTATCAACTCATTTACCTAATTAATAGCATTTTCTCTCACTCCTTATTTATTACTTCCCACATATTTATTATTTTTTAATGGTTGAGATACTATTGTTTTCCACGTCATTAAATGTCATTCTGCCATTTTTTCAAGAAACTTTTGAAGCCTTTAAGGTCACACCGCCATAGCCAATACCTCCAATTTCAGCCTTGTAGTACCCTGATTGAAAGGTTTTCTTATTGACACTATTTCTTAACCCAAAAAAAAAAAAAAACATTGCAAAGATGTCATATTCAGTAATTTGTGGCTTGATAAGGCATTTAATTATGTTGTAGCTTTTGTTTTAATAGGGTACCAATGGTTGTTCACTCACTCACAATTGCATTATGAACCAATTTTTTTATTTAGCCTTTTGGCGACAATATCTGCTGGTATTTATTCATGAACTTGATTATTTGTATTAGCGTCAACTATATATAAACTGATCTTTCTATTTTATTTTTCCCTTGGACAGTTTCGTCTATTTGCTTGTTCAAAATATTACTAGGCTGTGTCTCTGTTTTTTACAATGTAAAGTAGGAACTTGCTTCTAATTTAATATAGTAGTTCTACCAAAAGAAGAAGAAAAAGAAGTCCCAGCAAAAAAAGAAAAAAGAAGAAGAAGAAATGGAGGCTAGGAGGGTAGGAATTATTAAGGAGAGAGAAAAAAAAAATTGCTATTAATTAGGTAAATGAGTTGGAAAGCAATAAATAGTCAACTATATTTTTTAAACAGTTAGATCTCTTACTCTGAGAGATCTACGGTGCAAAAAAAATGTAAATTCAATAAAGTTACACCAGGTATAATATGAACTTATCTCTTAGTAATAGAGATCTACTATGAATGCTCACTGCATTTTGTTGTTGTGAGCCATGGATGTAAACAATTTTAAATCCATTTCAATAAAATTTTTAACTTCCACCCAAAAATTTATGGTATTATTTGTTTGTTTATCATTTTTATAATTCTATGTGAAATTCAATTTACATTTTTTTCATAAGTATTAATTTACGTAACCATCAAAAATGTTACATACCTTTTCTCGGTTTTAAAAGTAATTGATAAATTTTAAATTTAAGCTCTTTTTAATTTTTGTTATGGATGCATAGTAAGTAGCTAACTTTTAGGATTAAAAAACTAAAATTTTGGATTAAATAAAAATTGATAACGGTTATTGATTTTTTTTAAAAGAACAACAACACCAAAAAAACGTGTATCTCCTGCCATACATAAAATTTTAATTTTAAGCTTTTATTTACTTCTATTATGGATGTGTAGTAAATGGCTAAATTTTAGGATTAAAAAACTACATTTTAGGATTAAACAAAAAATGATAATTGTCATACATATAATTTGAAAAAAAAAAAAGGAACAACATCAACAACACCCAAAAAGGGGGAAAAAAAACCATGGATGTGAAGGTACTAAATTTTAGGATCTTTCCCCAAGCATTTCCTTTAACAAAAATGTTATTAATTTACTACTCCATAAAAAATATTACATACATTTCTCTCCGTTTTAAAGGCAGTTGATATATTTGAAATGTAAACTCTTTTTAATTTTTGTTATGGATTAAAACACTATATTTTAGGATTAAAATAGAGCCTTTTACTGTAAATTAAAAAAAAAAAAAAAAAAACTGGATACACATCTGGAGCATTTCCTTAACAAAAAATAAAAATGAAATAAAACAACAAAAAATTGACTCTTTTACCCTAAAAGAAAAATAGGGTAGTTAGAATTGCTCATATTTATTCTGACAAAAGAAATATGAGTTATAATTGTCACAAACGTGAACTTAATTATTGTCAAATAGATCAGACCCCGAGTACAGTATTAATGTATTATAATTATAACTGAACCAAAAGTCAACTTTAAAACATCATTCAACTCCTAAGTCGAAGGAATTACGGCTCAGTTGAGTCAGTGAACAAATCACTTTCCTAAAATTACTGAGAACAGATGGAGAAAGAAATTGGCCAACCAGAACTGTTTCTGTCTGAGTCTCAGCCAATAGCCAATGGAGATAATAAGAGCCCCGTCACTAGGAGTTAGAACTAATAAGGCTTCATTGTTGAAGTTAGAACCTGACAAACAGAGCTTTTATTTAAACTTCAACACCGGTCCACGCCTGTTCAGTGCTTATTAGGAGTTAGGACTATCGTTGTTTCTATGTCCCACACAGCCAACAGCCAAAACTTGTCAGACACAATTTCATTTGAATAAACAATGAGAGGTTGCAGCAATTTGCTTGCAAATTTGTGCATCAATAGCAAATTTTTGTTTAGATTTTATAAGAAAATCTTTTAACGTTTACTAGTTCTATGGATTAGTGCTGAAGAGTGAAGCACTTGAGCCAAGTGGGTATCGTTTTTTTTTTTTTTTTTGGGGGTGCAAAAGCTGTGATTTTGGGAGGTGGGTTTGGTGGAAATATGGAAGAACATGGTGGGATTGAAGAGAGCAGTGCGAGGTTGACGGGTAGTAGTGTTAATGGTGGTGGTGGTGGAAGTGACTCCAGGTGGGTTGATGGTAGTGAAGTGGATTCAGAGTCACCTCCATGGTCACTGCTTGATGAAAGTGAGACCAGAGAAGAGCAAGGATCTTTAAGGAGGAGGCTGGTGAAGAAGGCCAGGAGAGTGGACTCTTTTGATGTTGAAGCCATGGAGATTGCAGGAGATCATGGCCACCATACCAAGGTATCATATACTTGCTGTTGTTTCAAATTGTGTACTATCTTATTGGCAATTTTAAGAGACCTGTTTATCCATTTTTGCTAAATACTGGTGCTCATTAGAAAATAATACTTGTGGCTGACTCTGTGTTGAAGATCTATAGCAGACTCCAAAATTTTGGTACTAAGGCTTGATTGTTGTTGTTGTACTTGTGGCTGACTCTGTGTTGAAGATCTATAGCAGACTCCAAAATTTTGGTACTAAGGCTTGATTGTTGTTGTTGTACTTGTGCTAATTTTGTACCATCTTATTGGCAATTTACTTGTGCTAATTAGAACAGAAATAAATTTGGCCAATTCTGTGTTGAAGATCCATAGCTGACCCAAATTTTTGGTGCTAAGGGCCTAAGGCTTTATTGTTGCTATACTTGCGCTAATTAGTTGTGCCATGTGATATTTATGTTCAAATTCATCAACAAGGTCTTACATTTTATGAAATAGGGGTAGAATATATTATGGGAGTTTGGAATAAAGTTAATGCTTTAATCAAGAAAAGTATCTTAAGAGTGATTTTCTTCCATTTTTTAAAGAAAAGAAAAATATGACTTTTCAAATTGTGTACTATCTTATTGGCAATTTGGAGAAACCTGTTAAACATTTTTACTAAAATCTGTGGTAATTAGTGGTTTCATGTGATATTTGTTTTCAAATTATCAACAGGGTCTTAGATTTTATGAAATTAGGGGCAGAAAATATTATGGGACTCTGAAATTAAAATAATTGTTTAATAAAAGGAAAAGATTGAACCTTTCTGTTAAACAGTTTTATCCTTAAAGTAGGGTATTGGCATAGAGTAGTAGCTGTAAATTGAAAAAGATAAACGGAGTGGTTAAGTTGAGTGACCTCAAGTACCTCCTATCATCATGTTAGCAGGCTTTAACAGATTTGCTTTATGATGCACTCTGTGTTGGAGACTTAAAAGAGTCATCTTGAAATGTGGGAGGACTTAAATTGTAGGCAAGAGCAGTCAATCTGGCTTTGTGTTGCCCATCTGGTGGAGTTTTTGACTATTGTTCTTTTAAGTGAAACCTCAGGCATTGGTTCCTTGGTGGGTAGGTGTTATTATGGTCATGTCCATGTAGGGTCTTCCACGGACTAGTCACCCCCTATCCTATTTTAGTTAAAAAAAGAAGAAGCAAAACACTAGTTAAGTGAACATTTAGAAGATGGCAGCACTAGCAACGAGACAACTAAAGAATTCTTGAGAAATCCTATCTCACCGTGAGATAGAGAGAGCTGGTATTTCATATATAAAGAAACTTTTACATTTTGTATATTGTACATTTAGATGGATATGTACAGAGGAGAAATAATAGGGAGCAAATCATGCATAGCAGTCGAAGGAAATAAGGACAGCTAGCTGCTGGTATTTTGAATTTGCTAGCTGTCTTCCTTCTACAATTTAGGTGATTTTGGTGTACTTTCCTCCTAATTTTCAGCTGCACTGTCCTCCTGATTTGCTGCACTGTCCTCCTGATTTTCAGCTGCTCTTTTACTCCCCCTCAAACTTGGCCATGGATCAGGACAGAGGCCAAGTTTGTTTCGTAATTCCCGAAAGGCAACCTTGGAGAAGGGCTTGGTGAAAATATCAGCTAGTTGATGGTTGGATGGGACAAAGCGGGTTTCAAGAGAACCAAGAGCCACCTTTTCACGGACATAGTGATAATCTAGTTCAATGTGTTTTGTCCTCCCATGAAAGACAGGATTCACTATCATATACAAAGCACTCAAGTTATCACAATGTAGTATTGGAGGGCGAGGAAGAGCAATACCAAGATCACGAAGTAAGAAGGACAGCCATGTGAGTTCAACTGCAGTGGATGCCATGGAGCGATACTCGGCCTCAGCACTAGATCGAGACACAGTTGATTGCTTTTTGGCACTCCAAGAGATGCAATTGTTGCCTAGAAAAGTGCAGAACCCTGTGGTAGACCATCGGCTAATTGAGCAACCTGCCCAATCAGCATCGGAAAACCCATACAAATCAAGAGTACTTGAGGCCAAAATTTGTAACCCAAAGTGAGCAGTCCCATGGACATAACGCAAAATTCGTTTGACAAGTTGGTAATGGGCCATTGTAGGAGCATGCATAAATTGACACACAAAATTGACACTATAGGAAAGGTCTGGTCTAGTGAAGGTAAGATATTGTAGTCCTCCAACTAGGCTACGATAATGTGTGGGATTAGGGTAGAGAGCATTATTGATGGGAAGTTGCCAACCTTTTGAGGGCATGGGTGTCGAAATTGGTTTGCATGATGTCATGGCAGCACGATCTAGAAATTCCAAAGCATAGCGTGTTTGTGACAGGAAAAGACCTTGGGTATTTTGATGGACTTCAATGCCAAGGAAATGATGGAGAAAACCCAAATCTTTAATGGAGAATTCACGAGCCAATTGAGAGATAAGCCATTGAATCCTATTTGGGTCATCACCAGTGACTATCATATCATCAACGTAGAGTAGTAACATAAGAACTCCATGAGAAGATTGACAAATGAACAAACTTGGGTCAGATATGCTGCAATAAAAGCCGAGTTGAAGAAGAAAGTCACTAAGCCTATCAAACCAAGCGCGAGGAGCTTGTTTGAGGCCATATAGGGCACGACTTAGCTGGCAAACATGAGTAGGGTGTACTGGATCAACATAGCCCGGTGGTTGATGCATGTAAACAGGAGTAGATAGAAAGCCATGAAGGAACGCATTTTTGACGTCAAGTTGGCGAATCTCCCATCCTTTGACAACTGCTATTGTGAGGGTAAGTCGAATACTAGCAGGTTTGATAATAGGAGAGAAGGTTTTTGAGAAATCTATGCCATCAACTTAATGAAACCCCTTGGCAACTAATCGTGCTTTAAGTCGCTCTAAGGAGCCATCGGGTTTAAGTTTAGCTTTATAAACCCATTTACATCCCACCACATTCATCTCAGGTTTGTATGGAACAAGGGTCCATGTTTTGTTTGTAGCAAGGGCATCCATCTCCTCATCCATGGCAGCTACCCAACCTGGGTGACATTTAGCATTTTGAATGGATCGGGGTTCAGGTGGGATATCATGCTTTATGTGAGCTACATGAAGATTAGCATACTTGGGGTTGGGCTTATGTACACCAACCTTGGAACGAGTGAGCATGGGGTGCTGAGTTGGGTTTGTTTCAGGAGGAATAGGAGTGGTCTCTGCTGGTGGATCTGAGGCAGATGCTTGACATGGCTCAGACAAAGAAGATCCTGATATGGTCACTGTAGGAGGCTCAACTGAGGAGGAATTGTGATGCATTTGATGGTGTAGTTGGCTAGTGATGTCTTGAGATCCAGGTGGTGCAAAGGCTGAAAGGGGTGTAGAGTAAGGTGGAGGAGAATCATTTGGTGGATCAATCTCCCATTCTGAGAAAATGCAAAGCTCCCCCTCAAGAAGATCACTCTTGTACAAGCTTGTAGGCGTGGAATAAGGAAAGATGGATTCATCAAAGACCACATGGCGTGAGATATAAACTCGCCCAGTCGGTGGATATAGACATTTGTACCCCTTATGCTTCATGCTATAGCCAATAAAAACACATGGAAGGGACTTTGGATCAAGCTTATGTGATCTATACTCACCAAGGTAAGGAAAGCACTTTGAGCCCAATACTCGTAATGAAGAATAGTCCGGATTTCTTCCATAGAGTCTAAAAAAAGGAGATTCCATGTTGAGATGTGGGGATGGTAAATGGTTGATTAGGAACACTGCTGTGGAAAAGCAATCTGTCCAAAATCTTGGTGGTAGATGTGCATGGAACATCATGGTGAGTCCCAATTCAGTGATATTTCGATGTTTTCTCTCAACCTTGCCATTTTGCTCAGGTGTTTTTGGACAAGCAGATTGATGGTGAATACCTTTCGTGGCTAGAAACTGCAAGAAATCACAATCTGCAAATTCTCCACCTTCATCACTTTGAAAGACACAAATGTTTGCATTAAACTGACATTCTACATATTTATAGAATAGATCAAAGCAGCTAAAAAATTCTGACTTCTTTTTCATAGGAAAAAACCAAGTAAAATTGGTAAACTCATCAACAAATATTGTGTAGTAGCGAAACTTTTCTCTAGAAGAAACAGGGGCTGGCCCCCATAGATCACAATGAATTTTGTAAAATGGGATTTTTATTTCATTTTCTCTAGGCAAGAATGGAAGCCTACACGATTTCCCCATTTGACAACTAGTACAAATTGAAGAAGACTTAGATGCTGAAGCAGAAGAAATGAAATTTCTTGAGTGCAAGTGATCAATGATCCTTTGGTGTGCATGACCGAGGCGATAGTGCCAACAATCTCTAGCAACCCGCTTGAATCAATGGGAGAATAGGGCTGTTGGACCTCTATCAAAGGCATAAAGACCACCTCGTTTACTCCCTTTCGCTACTGTTTTGTTGGTTGTCCTGTCCTTTATCACAAAACCATGCCCATCAAACTCAAAAATGAGTGGATAATCAGTAGTAAGTTTACTAACAGAGAGCAGATCTTTCTTAATATCAGGAACTAATAGCACATCTTTTAAGTGAATAGGAGAAGAACCAGTACCAAGAGTAGTTTCACCAATGTGTGTGATAGGTAAAGTGTGACCATTGCCAACTATAACACCATCGGATCCATGATAAGGAGTTAAGGAATGGAGATTACCTGGGTTACTAGTAATATGGTCACTTGCTCCTGTGTCTGGGAACCACTCAGAATCTTGACTGTTAGCAATGGTTATAGCTGCTAATGCTTGTGGAATATTGTCTGCTGTGAATGAGTGATTGAATCGGTTAAAGCATTTGAGGGCAGTGTGGTTCCTTTTGTTGCAAATCTGACAGATAGTTGCTTCATCTTTTGTGTTCTTGGCTGCAATGATTGGTGAATTTGCTGGCAAATTTCGTGTAGGATGGCTGGAATTCTTTAGTGCAGATTGGGCACCTTGAACAAACCCACGTCCCTTAGAATTAAATGACCCTTGACCACCATTGCTTCTTTTATTTTTATTGTTGCGTTGGCCATAGAAAGCCATTTGAGGAGTGGGTTGAGCATCAAGCTTATGCCTTTCAGCATAACTCTCCAGTGAAGTGACAATTTCGGAGTATGGAAGGACTGGTGGTCTCAACATGGTAGTAGTGAACACCTCATATTCTTTGCCAAGCCCATTGAGTAGCCACCATGATTTCTTGTGATCTTGAACTGGCTTCCCAATGGCTGCAAGATCATCACACACTGCTTTGAACCGACGGAGATAAACAGCTAAGGTATCAGTTCCCCGAGTTATAGAGGTAAGCCGCTGCTTAAGCACAAGGCTTTGGTCTGATAAGACACGAGCAAATGCATGAACCAATGCATTCCAGACCTCAAAGGCAGTATTGAGGCCTACAACAATGCTAAGGACTTCCTCGGAGAGAGTGGCTGTCAACCAACCTTTGACAAGACGATCAGTTTTGCGCCACTTCACAAATGCAGGATTAGTTTGTGTGCCAGAGTCAGCATTATTGATGAACTGGGGTGGTGGTTGAACTTCACCATTGATAAAGCCTTGGAGGTCATAGCTCTCAAGGATATTGAGCATTTGTGTTTTCCAAAGAAGGAAGTTGGTAGAGGAGAGACGTAGTGACACAAAATTTGCAATATTCTGTGTTACGGGATATGGGTAGTCATCAGATTGAGTGAGGGCAGGGGAAGAGCTTGATGTGGTTGACATAGTGGGTTGAAGAAAAAAGAATTTTGTTTCTCTCTCTATCTCACGGTTGGCTCTGATACCATAAAGAATTCTTGAGATATCCTATCTCACCGTGAGATAGAGAGAGCTGGTATTTCATATATAAAGAAACTTTTACATTTTGTATATTGTACTTTTAGATGGATATGTACAGAGGAGAAATAATAGGGAGCAAATCATGCATAACAGTCAAAGGAAATAAAGACAGCTAGCTGCTGGTATTTTGAATTTGCTAGCTGTCTTCCTTCTACAATTTAGGTGATTTTGGTATATTTTCCTCCTGATTTTCAGCTGCACTATCCTCCTGATTTGCTGCACTGTCCTCCTGATTTTCAGCTGCTCTTTTCACAACTTGTATATATTAATGAAGGTGGTATACTGTTAAAACCCAGATGTAGAAAGAAACTCTTACTTTACATTTTAGTGTCCTATTCTATGATGAGTGTGAAACAACTTAGGAAGTTCTCATGTTTCAGTGTCTTTATCACTTCAAAATTGACATTCCATGTGAAGAGTGCAAGGCTTCAAAGGCAGTTGAGAAGGAATAAGCTTCAACAGTCCTAACTGCAAGTCTACAAGGAGAAAGCCCTCATAAATTACTCATGCACACACACACTCTCATCAATCCACAGCCAGAAATACTTTATTTGATCTTGTGACAAAGACTTTACATGTCAATGTAATGGACTGTTCCTCTTATACTAAGACTTTTGCTCGCAATGAATCAGGATATCTCCACGTGGTACACTATTGCATTAGCGTTTCAGACACTTGGTGTGGTATATGGCGACATGGGTACAAGCCCTTTATATGTCTTTGCTGATGTGTTCAGCAAGGTGCCTATCAAGTCCGATGTTGACATCTTGGGGGCTTTATCACTAGTGATGTACACAATTGCTCTTCTTCCTCTGGCAAAATATGTTTTTGTTGTACTCAAAGCCAATGATAATGGGGAAGGTAAGTGTTCTCTATTTTTAGTTACTGTCTCCTTTTAATTGCTGTCATCTGGTAGAGGATGTGATTGTTAAGAAATTTATGGTTTCAATTGTAGGAGGGACATTTGCGCTGTACTCACTGATTTGCAGGTATGCAAATGTTAATATGCTGCCTAATCGCCAGACAGCTGATGAACAAATATCAAGTTTTCGACTCAAACTGCCCACTCCAGAGTTGGAAAGGGCTTTAAAGATAAAAGACTCATTGGAAAAAAGATCATCCCTGAAAACGCTTCTCTTGCTATTGGTTCTTATGGGTACTTCAATGATTATAGGAGATGGCATTCTAACCCCAGCAATATCAGGTACATTGTTGCATATATATAAAGATTAGGCCCTGATACTAATATTCCTATTCCTGAGGAAATTCCATTAGAAATACCTAAATTCTACCAGATGTATCGTACCACTAAGTATTTCATATTGTAATTACACAGTTTGTTTAGCCCAGAAAGGATTCATGTTTTAGTCTTTTATGAAAATATGCATTCATTAGTTTTGAATTAAATAAAAAGAGTCAAGATAAGAAGTAGTTCCATATTTTACAAAATTTGACAAACCCAAAAAAAGAAGAAAAAAAGCTATCTCTCTAGTGCACCTCACCCAAGGTTCACTTCGCTAGGTCAATTCATGCTTTGATGCCTTCCCCACTTACTATTTATAGTTAGCTGTTTTTTATTTTTTGTTTTTTGTTTTTGTTTTGTTTTTTATTTTTTTGGTTTTAAAATAAGCCCCCGCAATATTATATTATCTTCTGCTGGGTCTTCACTTCTGCTTACCAGGGTTTGGTCCTTTGACCATTCTACCAATGTGATGAAATCTGTGTTTGAAGTTTTGTTTGCTGAGCTCTGCCAATCTTCTCTGCTTTGGAATTATCTAGATATCATAAAGTTTTTCCACCTACCCAACTTATCAGCCTAGGGTCTCTTTGCTTGCAGACAAAGTCATGCATTTATAATTGTGTTCTTATAATCTATTTAGGACTACATTGACACTGCCACTTCTATCCTAGTTGTATATTCTATAGGCTTGAAAATATGAAGATAAGCAGATGCTTGCCTGGAGTGAGTTGGTTGCATATTTTTCTGATATTGTTAAACTCCTTGCCCATAGTTATCTTACTTTTATCTTCCATGTTTTGTTTCATGGGCAAAGAATGTTTGCTCCTTCAGAAGGAGCAGAAAGCTTGCCTTAAAGGGGTGCAGAGCTATCTATTTGGAGATAACATATTTGGTGCTGTAGGGACACAGGCTTTCTTGACTTGATTGAGTTAACCAATATCTCTTTCATCCAGCATCATATATGTTTGAAACTGGAATATCCATACTAGAACCTTGCAACAATGGGCCTTGTTATATTTTATATGAGATATGTACTAACCATGATTAGCAGCCAGTGTTCCTTATGGCTGGAACAGAGACTTTCTTGACTTGTCCAAGTCGATTATTGGCACTTTCTATTCACTGTCTTATTTCTTTGAAGTGAAATATCCTTATACTACACTCCTCAATTTGCAATATTTTGCGCTATCACTTTTGATAGGTGACATTAACTGCCTGAGGTTACACTAATGTATATTTCTTGTTGCAGTGATGTCTGCTGTGAGTGGTCTGGAGGGTGAAATAGAAGAAATTAGTACAGGTGGGTATCTTTTTTTTCACTTTAAGCATTTAAGATTTGTTTATTACCAGGATTTCAAGTGAAAGAACTGAGAGCAGGTCTGTTATGTGATTCTGAGCTTTTATGTTTACTTATGATATCTCATCAATCATAAAGAACTTTCTAAATGCATCAATTTTTTGGAGGAGATTGATTTGTTGGACATTTTTCCTTGGAGCAGCATGACTTCGACAGTGACATCTTTTGTTATATCTCTTTAAGATATAAATTTGATGCCTGTCAACATGGATCATTTGGTGACCACACTGCATTAAGCTGGACTGCCTGAACAATCTAATTAGTCACTGCATTACATGATACAGCTTTAAGACTAATTAGCGTTTGCATTTTGAACCATCTGATTGATGCATTTTCTTTTTCTATAGACTATAGCTAATGAAGAGATGTGGGTGACAGACCAATATTAGCATTTTGAACTGGATAGTTTATAATCTGAATAATTTCTTTTTCAGGTGCTGTAGTTGTTATTTCAATCGTGATCCTTGCGTGTTTGTTTAGCATACAGCAGTTTGGGACTGGTAAAGTTGGTTTCCTGTTTGCTCCTGTACTTGCTTTGTGGTTCTTTTCTCTGGGATCTATTGGAATTTACAATATAGTCAAGTATGATATTACTATTGTAAGGGCATTCAACCCAGTTTATATCTATTTATTCTTCAAGAGGAACAGCACAGATGCATGGTCAGCTCTTGGTGGTTGTGTTCTATGCATTACAGGTACATCTCATCTTCATATCCTTCACTAAACTGGAAATTTTTTTATCGATATCTGTGCCAACCAGCAGAGATTTTCAGATCCCCCCTAATAGAGTTAAGATTCTACCTACTTTGTTTTTGAAATATCCTAACCTCATCAGCTGCATGTTTTTTTTTTTTTTTTAAATACCCAAGTGTTTCTATAGAAGTGGAAACCCTGAAATCATTGCATCACCCAAAATCTTAGGTTTAAATGTTCCATTTAACTCAAGTTGTATAACAACTGTGACAAACAGAACTGGTAATTAAGTCAAACAATCTGATGGCTGTATCATATATTTTTTAGGATAGGGGTGGGGGGAGATGGGGGAGGGCTAAAAAATTTAGTATTTTGTGCATCTCTGGTTTTCTGTTTATCTCTCACACTGCCACCACTGCAAGGCAGGATGGGGCAGGGGGAAGGGCTTACAATTTTGCTCAACTCTAGAATGGAGCAAGATCAGGATAAGTAGATATCTATGGCTGGGAGGGCAGGGTGAGGTATCCATCCTGGCCTGTCCCGCTCTGCTCCATTGCCATTTCTTGGCTATGATGCCTAAAGTTCATAATAGTTGGTTTGACCTAAACTGGAGGGGTATTTTACTTTGTAAGTTAAAAACCTATCTCACCAAGGGCTTTCTGAGATGATCTGCTGGCTAATAAGCATGCTGAATTATTTTTCTTTTCTTGATAGGTGTTTTCACCTAATTTGGTGGTTTTACTGTGCTGGTAGATACCATGAAAGAATAAGCCTTTTCTGGAAATTGTTAATGAACTTTTAATAAATCCAACGAATGATAGCTTCCATGTCAGAATGAGAAATGGCCTTTTGTTCCTCCTTTTTTCAATTTGTCCCATAAACTTGCGGAAAGGAGCCTCTTTGTTGACATTTCTTGATGTTGTTGTAGGAGCGGAAGCAATGTTTGCTGATCTAGGCCATTTTTCTGTGCGAGCCATACAGGTATGTTTCTGCACTACCTCAATTTTATTTCTTCCTTGAATAACTTCATGGATTTGCTTTAATGGAACGTTATTGTAATTAACCATACTAATTACACAGATTGCCTTTACTTGTGTGGTGTTTCCCTGCCTTCTCTTGGCTTACATGGGCCAAGGTGCTTATCTGATTAAATCGCCTGAATCTGCGGAAAGTATATTCTATGCCTCTGTGCCAGGTGACACTTTCTAATGACATGGCTTCTTATATTTGTCCAAATTACTGTAATATTTTATGTTATATTCAAGAGAAACATGTTTATATTAAGCACTCATATTGACACTTCTCTTGGAACTTGGGAAAAAACAGATGCTCTATTCTGGCCAGTTTTTGTGTTAGCAACCCTTGCTGCCATGATTGCCAGCCAAGCAATGATATCTGCTACATTTTCATGCGTAAAGCAATCAATGGCTCTCGGATGCTTTCCAAGGCTGAAGATAGTTCACACCTCAAGAAAGCGAATGGGTCAAATTTACATCCCTGTAATGAATTGGTTTTTAATGATCATGTGCATAGTTGTAGTTGCTATTTTTCAGAGCACCACAGATATCGCCAATGCATATGGTTAAGTATCTTCCTCCTCCTCTTCTTCCTGGGAAGTGTCTTTTAAGAAAATAGTAGAAGGTTTTATGCAGAAGTTCTACACTGCATTATGCCTTTTCAATTGATTTACATTTTCTAATGTTTTTCATCCAATATATTGTGAAAATAATCCGTGTATGTTTGAGACCTGGAGGTCAGTAGTTATTGCTGGAATTACAGTATATGCTTATCTTTTCACTCAGCACGTAATGCTTCACTGCTAGACACACTCTTTTCGTTTCCTCAATAAATCGTGTCATTTTGTGTTGACCTTTCCATGGTACTAAATGGCTGAATTACATATAGGTTGATGATGGCAAATAATCCCTTGAATCCCAAAGTCCTTGATCTACTATTGGACAGGACCATTAATGTTTATTTATTAACAACATAGGGAATTTTTGGTTCACACATACGAACACTATCCTATGGAAGTAATGTCTACTAAAACCATTCGATTTTCTTGCAGGCATAGCTGAAGTTGGTGTCATGATTGTGAGCACCTCCTTGGTTACACTTGTAATGCTTCTAATCTGGCAGAAGAACCTGTTTTTGGCTCTCTGTTTCCCACTTGTTTTTGGATCAGTAGAGCTCATCTACTTGTCAGCTGTGCTAACTAAAATCAAAGAGGGTGGTTGGCTTCCACTTGTTTTTGCTACTTGCTTCCTCTGTGTGATGTACACTTGGAACTATGGGAGCGTGTTGAAGTACCGGAGTGAAGTAAGGGAGAAGATATCCATGGACTTCATGCTTGAACTAGGTTCAACCCTTGGGACTGTTAGAGTCCCAGGAATTGGATTGCTTTACAATGAACTTGTCCAAGGGATTCCCTCCATCTTTGGGCAGTTCTTACTGAGCCTTCCAGCTATCCACTCTACAATAGTGTTTGTTTGCATTAAATATGTCCCAGTCCCAGTGGTTCCTCAAGAGGAAAGATTTTTGTTTCGAAGAGTTTGCCCAAAAGACTACCATATGTTCCGTTGTGTTGCTCGATATGGTTACAAAGATGTCCGGAAGGAAGACCATCATGCATTTGAGCAACTTTTGGTTGAAAGCCTAGAGAAATTCTTAAGAAGGGAGGCTCAAGATCTTGCGTTGGAGAGCAATTTAAATGAGTTGGAGTTTGATAGCGTTTCAGTGAGGTCGAGGGATTCTGGAGCCCCTGGTGTTGATGGGAATGATGAGCTTTGGACTCCATTGATGCAGGATCGAAGATTGGAAGAAACAGGAACTTCTATCTCAGAAGTTTCCTCCGCTTTGCTATCAAGTGTCATGTTGCAGGATGAAGACCCAAGTCTGGAGTATGAGCTTTCAGCTCTTCGAGAGGCAATGGATTCTGGATTTACTTATATGCTGGCCCACGGAGATGTGAAGGCAAAGAAAAACTCATTTTTCTTGAAGAAATTGGTTATAAATTACTTCTATGGATTCATGAGGAGGAACTGTAGAGCAGGTACTGCAAACATGAGAACACCTCACATGAATATCATTCGAGTGGGAATGACATATATGGTGTAATCTGTTTGTCATGTTTTAGAAACTGCCTTATTCATTGACTTTGTATTCCCATTGCTATCTCTATGCTGGACCCTTGATAAAGGTTTTTGAAACTAAACTAGGAATGATAAAATCTTACCATGGTATTGGCTTCCTGTTGTAACTCTGAGAATCCATCATAGGTTTCTTTTGTCTTCAATGCACATTCTCTTCTACCTTCTCTTATCCATTCTGTGATGTTTGATGTCAAGAATATATTGGTACAAGAATGCTAGAACTTCTATTCTTATCAGATTACTTTGTTGCCTTTGGAGATTTCCATTTACTGTCTTTGAGTCTTAGTTGTTACTAGTTAGTGCTGTGTTGTGGTAATGTTGTTTTGATTGCTGGTTTGGTTTGGCTGTGTGGTGTTTGCATTGTTCTGGTATTTTTGCTGGATTGTTGTGCTTTTTTTTTGTATTTAATATTCCCTTGTTTATTAATAATATTTTTTATTTATCTCTCTTTCTCACACACGCACACACATATATCTCACAAGCAGTAAATGTATTCCTATTCTCTGGGGATTATACTGAAATTTTGCCGAACATGGAGTGAGAACACAGTAAAACAAAAAGGTATGCTTATCTTTTGTGCTTCACCTTAGCTTTGAGCATTTGCACCAATTCATATAAATAGCATAAAGTCCAAAATATAGCTAATAAAGCCCAAAAATCACATTAGATCATGAACCCGTTATGCAAAATGAGATTGTGATATGGTGCTTGAGCAAATATACAAGTCATTGCAGCTTATTCAAAATAAATTTTTTTTTTTTTTTCTTTGTGTTTCACGAGAGTGAAGAAAGAGAGTGGATGGTAGTTTTTGTATGTGAAGAGAGAGAAACAAATTTAAAAAATCAAGGAAATTTGATATCTTAATGAAATAGAGTGTACGATGGATAATCAGATGTGAGTGTTTTGAAACATAGTTAGTTAAAATAAAAATGGGTTCTTATAGTGAAATAAAAATAATTTTTACACAAGCTGATGCAAATGTTAAAAACATTTTATTCCACTTTCAAATATTTTGGACTTGGGTTTAGTTTGGTTGAGATTATTTTCACACAATAAACTCAAAATAAGCTGATTCAAATGCTTACTTATATATTTCCAACTTCACAATTGTGTAGTAACTTGTAAATAGTAAGCTTCTCCAGTATAGAACAAGTCATGCTCAGGGTTATTCATCAGAAAAAGAAAAAGAAAATCATGCACATTGTTTATTGCAACATCTCTCTCTTGCCAGTGGTGCTGGCAATTACTACATTTCTTTACCACCACATATTTCGAGTTCTCAGTTGAATCCTCGAAAGATATTAGTTGTTAGGCCAATTTTGGATGCTTTTCTTTTAGCAAGAAATGCAAAAGCAGCAACAACCTTTTGGACTTCATTGCCTTTCAAGGACTTTGATTCTTTTAAATTATCAGCATAAAAAAAAAAAAAGCAGACATTTGCTTTAAGATGTATGCTACTGGGGAGATACCTTATGTCCTAGTCATAAACTTACCATTCATATTAGGCCCTGAAAAGGAAAAAAGAAATGTTGCATGTTACTATCAGATATCTTTTGTCAAAATTTGCGTCTTCCATTCCATGTTTGAAAATTCAATGCAACATTTCATTTTACCAACAAAATATACTAGGACTATGGGAGTCTAGTAGTGGTGCCTTACTATTATTATTTTTTTTTTCTTTTGTTAAATATATACCCCATTCTCTCTCTCTCTCTATCTCTCTCTCTCTCATTGCTTCATTCTTTTCGTTTCTATGCTTGCTTACATTTTTTTTTTTTTTCTTGTGCTTTTAGTTTTTCTACATCTAATTATACGGCCAATGCGGGCTTCTTTTTTTTTTTTTTTTTTAACTATAAATTCTTGTTTTGTTTTTGTTTTTGTTTTTTTTTTTGTTTTTTTTCTGATTCTTAATAATTTCATGATTTATGACTAATGTTGTTCTTTTCATAAACTACTTAGAGGGTATATATAAGAATTACTGGGCTAGAGTTAGGTATACATGAGATTACAAAATAATTAGGGCTCTTGGGCCATTTCACATAATTAACTAAATAACCCAACATCCTTAACAAAAGTATTGTTAGTGGTGCGGTTAAGTGAAAATAGCGTTGTTCTAATCACAATTTGTCAAGTCAACAGTTGAAAAAAGATTGTAAATTTTTTTCCTGTCAGCATCTTATAGGTGGTTGTGTTTCTAATAACTTCTATGGCTAGCAAAATTTTGGCAGATTAGGATTCAAAAGAGGGTTTAGGTTTTGGCTGGACTGGTTAATATATGATCAGATGGGGACTGTCAATGAATAAACGTTTGCTTAATCACATGAGCATTATAGGTAAAAAATGTTGCATCTTGTGAAAAAACTCCAATAAAAATTTGTAAACGTATGCACAGAAACAGAGTTTTGGAACTGTCTCATGGTACATACTTATCAAACGAAAATAATACTTACTATTTTTTCCAACTTTCCTCAAGGCAAAATTTAGATGTAAATATTAACACAAATTACCTAACTAGAAAACATAAGGCAGGAGCATTTCCAATTTGGAAGTACCACACCTACTACAAAGTTTCTCTCTCAAAATGACATTTAAATAGCAAACTAAAATTTGTTTTTGACATCCCAACTCCCATTAAAGAATGACAAAGGACATTCCTTAATAATTAGGGTTGTGCATAGATCACGTGAAGTTGGGTTCGAACTTAAAACTTAGGGGTAATTTTCAACCCAACCCGGCCTTCTTAGGTCAAGAAATATTTAACCCAATCTAATCTATAGTAACTCCAAAAACCAATCCAAAGTCGCTACAAAAAATTGAATTTCATTCAACTATTTAAATTCACTATTCAATAAATAATTACAATTTTCACAATTGAACCTAAAATTTTAAATTTATTAAAACTTAGTTTCAAAATACCAAAATAAATCAAACTAACAACCTTCTTAATATATATATAATTGCTGATAACATAAGTTAGATCAAGTTAAGTAAGTTGTAAATTTTGTCAACCCAAACCCAATCCAACTTAAGGTTAAAAAAAAATTAACTCAATTCATTAACCTACAGAAAATCAACTCATAATATTGGATTAGGTTAAATTTGTGAAATTGGTGGGTTGAATGTGCACTCCTAAGTTGATAATTAAAAAAAAAAAAATTCATGGACTAATTATGAATGAAGACTATTTTTCCAAAATGGGCAATTTACCTCCAAAATTAAGGTTGAGTGAGCCATAAGAAAGAGTTAAGGTGGAGTGGGCCCCGCCCACGAACCAAAGAAAGATAAGACTTGAGCACCACGTGTTATGGAGCGCCGTCACGGGGTGCATACGTGTCCAAACACAATAGGTTGGCTAATGATTCACGTCAGTGACTCAGTCAGCACTCGTGCGGGCGAGTTTATTAGGTATGGGATTGAGACAACTACAAAGACAAAAATACTTCCTAGATAAGGCATTCTACGGTCACGTGCTGTACACGACCACCTCCTAGTACAATGTCTTTCATAATTTTTTTTATAATAATAATTTATTAAAATAATAATATGTGATCCGAACTTTTCCCCGTGAACTCATCATTAATATTGTCTTACCATTCCCGAATCATGATATATCATTTTAGTGGCGGAGCCAATTGAAACTGAGGGAGTTCCCATGAAACTCTTGAGATGGCAATATATATATATATATATATATATATATATATGTATGTATGTATGTATGTATAAGACTTTCAAAATAATTTTATCGCAGCCCTTTAATATAAGAATTTTAATTCTCTTATTCTAAATTTTTTTAGTCCAATTAAAATAAATTTGAATATGATCTTCTTGATAGTATTTTGGCGTTTTTAAACAAAAAATAAATAAAAGTTTAACAAAAAACCAAGTTGATCTAAAATAAGGAGTTGGGGGACCGGGACTGGGACTGGGACCAGGGCCGGGGGGGGGGGGGGGCGCCAACATCAAAAGTAAAAAAATTTGTTGATTTTAAACTTCATGAAAAACCCATTTAGATCTTAACAAATTTGACCAAAAATCACACCTTCCTTCTTTACTTTGATTTATAAATTTAATTAATATATTGTTGGAAATAAATTTATAATTATTTGTTCTTTTGACTCAATTAGTGAGTAAAGTGGTTGAATATGAATATAATTTTAATTTTTAATTTTTTGAGTGGGAATTAGGGGCATGGGCCAATTAGTTAGTGAGTAGAAAATGTTAATACTATAAGACAATTGAAAATGAGGCATAGAATAGGGGGGGAGTGAGTGAAGACAAAAACAAATGGTAACGCAACAATTTTTTTTAATACAATTACAAAGACTTGTCAAAGTTGAGTTGAATTGTTAATAAAATAATTGTAAAGAATAAAGACATAAACTAATAGATAAAAGTATTTTAAGCCATAATTGTGGAGAGTGGAATAGTCTCTACTTGGGCCTTAAGCCCAAGAAGTTATTGGGCCACGGGAAAGTAGTTGGGCCTAGCCTGTATGCTGAAGGGAAAGCACAAAGAGTAATAAACCATGAAAGTGAGTGGAACTAGGTCATCCCGAGTGTTGCGAACAAGATGAGTGAAATGGGAAGCCAATCCCCTTGAAAAAGGAAGGGTGTTAACTTACCGGGTGTTAACTTACCTAAAGCACAAAGCACGGATAACCCATGTATGATCCCCAGAAGATGTTAGGAACCATGGGAAACTTCTAGAATGCAGAAGAAGAGTGAAGATTTTTACCTCCGCATTAATGAGGGAATTCTTACCTAACCTCCGCTGCATTGAATGCACATAAGATAGCCTGAATAGTACATGCAACCCTTAACAATCAGAATTTCAAGATAAGGAGGGGAGGAAACCGATAAAGTAAGAAAAGTATCCCTAAGAAAAATATCCTTGAGGCACTAGACAAGTGCGGGACAGTTGTGGTGATAAGAACAAAGACTAAAGCTATAAAAAGGGGAGAGAAGGAAGGATTGAGGTGATCTAGAAAATATAAAGGCAAAAATCTGTCTAAGAGAAAAATAGAAGTAAAGAGAGAGAAATGCTAAAGGTGACACCACGGGAACAATAAAGTTTCCTCTAGCAGTTTCTATAATTGTAATTGTAACATTGATGGTCAAAGAAATCCATTGCTTGTGTTTCCCATTGTGGAGTGTTTGTTCCCTGTTGTGTATTTATTTTGTATGAAGTATTATAGTGGATCTCCGTGGAGAGTACCTTGGGGGTTAATTTTTGTGTCCCTACAATAATAATTAAGGTTTACTTAACAAAAATGATTAATATATTTATTGTATTTAGAAATAATAATTAATATTTACATTGTATTAAAAACAATATACCAAATTAACTTATAATTTATCTTTTATTCTTTTGCTAGTACTATAGACAAAATTGTAATAAGGAAACCACTTAGACTGCATGATTCATCTCCTACCAAAAATTTATCTTTTTATTGATCATTCTAGAAAAAAAATTCATGGAATCTCCACTATATCACTTGATAATTGTGATAAAAAAAATTATAAAATAGAAAAGTTGCATTACACAGCATGTTTGCAAATTTTATCAAAATGACACTCCTCATTCCCATAAAGCAAATGACACTCTTCATACACTAATCATAGGAGGGTATTAAGTATTACCTTATTTGTTGCATCTAATAAATTTTAAAGGGAAAATGCCATTTAGACCAATATTTGGGAGAGTGTCATTTCCATAAATCTCGAGAGAGATTTGTGCAATTAGTTAATTAATTGATTATCTATAATAGTCGCATGCCAAATTATAATGTATGTCTCACATTCTCACTTTTTTGGTATAAAACGTAGAGTTGAAAATTTGGAATAAATCTCGATACCCGCATGCAAAATAAGGGTATGGGTTATAACTACAAAGACTAACAATTAGTCTTAGTTTAATAACTTTTTGAACTATACTTGATATGCCCCGTTTACCAAGCCTCTATAATAAAATTCAAAACTAAAATCTTTAATTGACTAATTTTTTTTATTTATATTTATTGTGGGGGGTTTGAGTACCGAAGAGAATTATAACATGGAATATCTCGCATAATCGCACCCGAAGAAGTATATCAACTCTGAGGACTTCGCCGACCCAAGGATAGGAGTGGAGACAGGATAGTTAGTGTCTCATGAAAGCCCGAGGAGAAGAGAAAGGACCATAAGGGGGGCAAAGATGGTGGAAGGAAGCTTCCTGAAAAGGTATACCTCCCCCCTCCACATTGAATGCCCAACAACAACCTTATCAGCTACATTAATGAGGAAATAACACATGAATAGTGACTTCCCAGCTAGCAGCCCCTTCCACCACTTTCAATAGGACTTTGATAAGACAAATAACCTAAAAAAAGCCTTGAAGCATACAAGTGGAGGGCTAAGATGCAAGTAGGAATGATACATAAGGGAGGGGAACCTCCCAAATAAAGGGGGGGGGGGGGTGGGAACCTCCCAAATAAGGGGGGAACCCTCCGTATTGAATGCCCAGCAACAACCTTATCAGCTACATTAATGAGGAAATAGCACATGAACAGTGACTTCACAGCTAGCAGCCCCTTCCACCACCTTCAGTAGGACTTTGATGAGACAAATATCTTGAAAAAAGCCTTGAAGCATAGAAGTGGAGGGTTAAGATGCAAGTAGGACTGATACGTAAGGGAGGAGAACCTCCCAAATAAGGGGGAAACATTTTTCCTCAAAGAAACAGAGATAAATAGTGAGAGATTTTGTGTAAAATCTGGAATATTCATGTATAAGAAACAAATCCTCAGACAAACCCGAGGAGAGTGCTATTCTTAGCAACTACTAGAATTACATTTCTCTATTACATTGAGTTCTTCAGCCTTAGATTTGAGCTTTGCTTTGAATTGCACTTGAACTATTTTCCCACTCTTTGTAGAAATTTTATTGTTTGGGCTTGATTTGAAGGACAAAGTATCACAGTTCTTAGTAGGCTTGGGCCTTCATTTTCTGAGTACTTACATTTATATAGTAAAGTTATATTTGATTTTCTATTCTCAAATACCAGTATTTTCCGTGTTGAATCTATTATTAACGTACATTGAATAGTTTTTCAATGAGTTCATTATAGATATTCTTCCTAACAATTTACTTTTCTTTCCCTTTACTTGACTTGATATATTTTATTCTTAAATTACAAATTATTTGGTAGTTTAGATTAGCTTTTTTTCTTTTTATCTTTTTAGCCTTTTAACTTATGTACAACTTTTCAGGGCTTTAATTCTTTTTTAAGTGCTACTATACTTTTGTCAACTTTAAGCAAAAAGCTATTTCAAATGCTCACTTATTTTTTTCATGTGAAATAATTTAATTTCATAATTCATGAATAACATGGATAGGTATTTTCTTTTGTGTAATTATTGACTGCATAAACTATTAGTAAACACGAGGCTAAAACCCAACAAGCTAGAACAAACCGAATCTCATTCGACCCGACCTATTTGTCGGTGTGTAATGAAACTGATGAGTGCTTATTGCATGAAAATCGTTAGTGAAGCAAACAAGGGAGAGTGGAAGAATGCTAAAACAAGGAACCAAAATAAATTAAGGTACGTAGGCACTTAAATTTCGTATAATGGACTCATAGATGAATGAGTGAGATGGGCAGAAAAGTAAGGAAGTTGCAGCTGCATGATGAGCTCAGATGCAAGACTTTTTTCTTCTTCATGTTTTTAACATTTAACTTCAATAGGATGCTTTTTTTTGAGGGATAAATTCTATAGGTTGGTTAAAACAAGTGGAGGAGATCATGAATTATTGGTTCATTGCATATATTTCAAATATTATTATGGGAGTCTATTGTTCCCTTCTCTCACATTTGCCTCATCCGAATAATTTTGGTGTGGTCCATTTGAAAAGAACAAAAACTACACCTTTTGTCTTCCATGCAAACCAAATGAAATTATCTATCTGCGTGGGAAGATATTAATTAAAGAGAGAGTACTTTTGTTTGCGTGAGAGAGATGAGATGCTAGAAATAATGCTTCCTATAACCTTGATTTTCAAAGAGTGGGGCTCAAAAGAAACATGCAATCAATTGGTTTTTAGAAACTAATTACGAGTATGATTAAGTTCACTCATCTACCAAAGCTTTTAGATCAATTATTTTAGTTTATTCAGTTTTTTCAATAGGATGAAGTAATCTAGGTTTTCAAAAGTAAATGAAATTGACAACATTGACTTGTATTTTTTGTTGGAATTATACTTAAAAAAAGTAATAAATCAAGAGAAACACATATAATACATCTATCAATTAACAATTATATCATGTGCATATGTAATAAAATTGAATAATAAAATGTGAGTAATATACATACTAGATTATGTTATGCAAGGTCCTCAAAAGCAATCAGGATGCTCTCCCCAGCTGGTCAGGATTAACAAGAGCTTTATTTTCTCTTTTTACACCCCTTTGCAAGTGTGGCCTTGACAATATTTATAATATTCAGAAAAGACATGACCAGCTATAAAATCCTTCCTATCGTAATAACACTTCATGTAACAGATATGTTACATTTGTTAATAAACAACTTTATTAATTAGATTTATTAACGAAGAAGTTCATTAATGTGTTATTACTTTTGTAACTCCATGCTAATACATGGATTCATCTATCGTTCATATCCAGAACTACTATAATGACAACACCTTTAATAGGAGTTCAAGTTACTGGTAATGACACGATAGATTTATTAAAGCCAACACTCAACGTGCATGAATCTCATTATGGAAGGACTTCCGAGATTATTATGCACTAACCATCGAAAGATTAGCCCTTATTGTCTTCCATAGTCTGAGCAATTTTAACTTGCACTTCCTTTCCATCATGGTCCAACAATGTACCTATCAGAATAGGCTACATCATGAAGGATATGGTCAAGTCAAGGACTATAATGAATGCATTCATAATCTTAGTCTACTAAACCAAGTAGACCTATTTCAAGATATCAATATCTTACATCATATACGTATTGCATAATTTCACAAGAGACTAAATATATTTTTTTTAATAATAAAGGCATCACATATATTATGTTGGGCCACATTATTCTAACATTTTTAACCTCTTATTCTAGAGAAAATATCTCTTGCGTCAGTCTCATAAGACTAGAGAGAAGGATAGAGACATTTCGTGATCGAAAATCACTTGATCCTTTCAATGAAATAAAAAACGAGGGGTATAGATTGAAACCCAATAGCCCTTCAAGTTCGAACTTCACCTGGCATTGATTATCGATCTTTTTTTGCTATCCAAAAACGAGGAAAAACCTATGGATCACTATTTTTCTAATTTTGAACTTGTAAATCTTAACAAGTTTCATGAATTAGCTAGAGGAAAAAAAATGTCACATGGCCAAAGGTCATTAAAATTATATGTGAATTAATAGTCATCTTTACAAATTGTCGTTGCCGTAATATGGCCAATTAATTTTTTTTTTTTTTTTAAAAGCCAATTGGTAACATCATATGTACAAATTCATTACTAAAATATTCTCTTAAAGCAAAATTTTCTCCTCAACTAAGTAAAAGAAATAAACCGCAGCCTCTATAGGTAGCTTGAAAATCTAGTCAAGTCTTTTAAAGTGTTACGTAGTTTTAGTTTTAATAATTATATTTTGTATGCCTACATACTCAAATGACAAGATGGATCTCAGTGAATGTTTTTACACATAAGACTAGAGAGAAGGATAGAGACATTTCGTGATCGAAAATCACTTGATCCTTTCAATGAAATAAAAAGCGAGGGGTATAGATTGAAACCCAATAGCCCTTCAGGTTCCAACTTCACCTGGCATTGATTATCGATCTTTTTTAGCTATCCAAAAACGAGGAAAAACCTATGATTCATTATTTTTCTAATTTTGAACTTGTAAATCTTAACAAGTTTCATGAATTAGCTAGAGGAAAAAAAATCTCATATGGCCAAAGGTCATTAAAATTATACGTGAATTAATAGTCATCTTTACAAATTGCCGTTGCCATAATATGGCCAATTAATTATTTTTTTTAAAAAAAAGGGCCAATTGGTAACATCATATGTACAAATTCATTACTAAAATATTCTCTTAAAGCAAAATTTTCTCCTCAACTAAGTAAAAGAAATAGACCGCAACCTTTATAGGTAGCTTGAAAATCTAGTCAAGTCTTTTAAAGTTTACGTAGTTTTAGTTTTAATAATTATATTTTATATGCCTACATACTCAAATGACAAGATGGATCTCAGTGAATGTTTTTACACATAAGGCTAGAGAGAAGGATAGAGACATCTCATGATCGAAAATCACTTGATCCTTTCAATGAAATAAAAAGCGATGGGTATAGATTGAAACCCAATAGCCCTTCAGGTTCCAACTTCACCTGGCATTGATTATCGATCTTTGGCTTCTTCTTTTTTTTTTTTTTTTTTTTTTTTTGCTATCCAAAAACGAGGAAAAACCTATGGATCACTATTTTTCTAATTTTGAACTTGTACATCTTAACAAGTTTCATGAATTAGCTAGAGGAAAAAAAAAATCTCATATGGCCAAAGGTCATTAAAATTATACGTGAATTAATAGTCATCTTTACAAATTGTCGTTGCCGTAATATGGCCAATTAATTATTATTATTATTATTATTATTATTATTATTATTATTATTATTATTATTTTAAAAAAATCCAATTGGTAACATCATATGTACAAATTCATTACTAAAATATTCTCTTAAAGCAAAATTTTCTCTTGAACTAAGTAAAAGAAATAAACCGCAGCCTCTATAGGTAGCTTGAAAATCTAGTCAAGTCTTTTAAAGTGTACATAGTTTTAGTTTTAATAATTATATTTTATATGCCTACATACTCAAATGACAAGATGGATCTCAGTGAATGTTTTTACACATAAGACTAGAGAGAAGGATAGAGAAATTTTGTGATCGAAAATCACTTGAACCTTTCAATGAAATAAAAAGCGGGGCGTATAGATTGAAACCCAATAGCCCTTCAGGTTCCAACTTCACCTGGCATTGATTATCGATCTTTTTTAGCTATCCAAAAACGAGGAAAAACCTATGGATCACTATTTTTCTAATTTTGAACTTGTAAATCTTAACAAGTTTCATGAATTAGCTAGAGGAAAAAAAATCTCATATGGCCAAAGGTCATTAAAATTATACGTGAATTGATAGTCATCTTTACAAATTGTCGTTGCCGTAATATGGCCAATTAATTGTTATTATTATTATTTTTTTTTTTTTTTAAATCCAATTGGTAACATCATATGTACAAATTCATTACTAAAATATTCTCTTAAAGCAAAATTTTCTCCTCAACTAAGTAAAAGAAATAAACCGCTACCTCTATAGGTAGCTTGAACATCTAGTCAAGTCTTTTAAAGTGTACGGAGTTTTAGTTTTAATAATTATATTTTATATGTCTACATACTCAAATGACAAGATGGATATCAGTGAATGTTTTTACACATAAAATAAAAGACCATAGAAAGGAGAAACCCATTGTACCCATCCTTTAAATATTTTAATTAATTAATATTGAAAACATATTATATGTTGTCCCAAAAAATACTCCCTCTTTTTCTTAATAATTTCAGTATTGACTAAAATGAAGAGACTTATTTCATGCTCCCTAAAGTCAATTTTCTACTTTTCTTCTTTGCAATTTTAATTTTGACTCTATTGTTTATATATTGTCCAAGCAATGCTTGTGATCTTTTCTAAAAGTTGAAATATTGATTCTGTCGTATTCAATTTTTCTGAAATTAATTACTACGCCGGAACAAATATCTTCATTGCACACTAGATGTAAAACTCATTGCTCTAGTCTCTAGAACAATGATAACTAAGAAATTTTACAAACAATATTTTATAAATAAAATCTCGAACATTTTAGTTTAATCTAACTGAACAAGGTTAGGGATAACCACTTTTTCTTTTTCTTTTTCAGTTTTTTATATTAATTTGTTAAAATAATGACTAATTGTGATCAAAATGATGTTATTTTTATATGAACTTATCACTAATACCATTTTTATTAAAATCTAATCATAACAAATGACGGCAGCGATTATGAAAAAAAAACAAAAAATTACGCTTATTCATTTTAATCTAACATGCTACTTGTCACAAGGATCCCTGAGAATTGCTTTATCAAACATTTTTCAGTTTTCTCATAAAAAATGCTAGCTTCATAAACTTGCCACGATTTGTTACTATGAAGTATCGACTTTAGGCTTTTGGTGGAACGAAAAGAAAAAGACTATGGCAACATGAGATGAGCGACATCTATGATTGTGAATAAGAAGAAAATAGCTTCACAACCCAACTTGCAAAGCTACTTTCCCCACTAGCTACCACTACTTATTTTCCTTCTCGAATTGACAAAAGTCACAAAACACAATCCACACTTCTTTATCACCAATTACCTTATCATGAAATGGCATCCATTGAATTTTCCACTGAGTAAAATCTAAACAACATGGATTTCATGCCACTTGTATACTATTAGCCAAAAAAAAAAATGTTGTATAAAAAGTTAATGCATTGTATATTTGAAAGTTATGATACATGAACAGTCGGACACTTCTTCATTTGGGAAGTTAAATTTGTGTCGTATCTGTGTCATAACTGTGTTCTATTTGTCTTATCGATCATGTGATAACTTCTAGACTTACATAGGAAGCAAGAACATCAGAAAACGAAGACAATATTAAAACCATTTTTCACATACATTAGGTAGTAAGATACGAATCCCAGACTTGTGGACTTGAAACAGCAATTTATTCAATCCTCGTGGGGAGTAGGGGAATAGAACAAGAAAATACAGCCATAGCGAATGCTTTGAAATTTTTCAATAATGCCATAATTTATCAAAAATTGCTCGTGTTTTTATATTGTACCTATACCTGTACTCATGTCCCTATCTGTACCCGTGCATCATAGCTTGAAAGTCTAAAGCCAGACAAAAAATGTGATAACTTCTAGATTTACGTAGGAAGCAAGAACATTAGAAAAGGAAGACAATATTAAAACCATTTTCCATATACATTAGGTAGTAAGATACAAATCGCAGACTTGTGGACCAGAAACAGCAATTTATTCAATCCTCGTGGGGTTTAGGGGAATAGAACAAGAAAATACAGCTGTAGCGAATGCTTTGAAATTTCTCAATAATGTGACGCTCTTTGAACCAAAAAGTCATGGTCTAAAAAGTTAAAACATATTCCAGGACTTTTTCACCAACATGATACTCGAGAAAATCATCTATTGAGATTTAACTTGCGTGTCTTTCCCTTCTCGATCAACACAAGTTGGCAAAGTAGCTATATGATTGATCTGCCTTTAATTACACCATACAATTATTGATGAGGCATTTATAGCTAGAATAGAGTCCTCGATGTGACATATTATCCAATGAAGGGCGAAAATGGGCTTATGCCCTTTTTTTTTAATAAATATCCAGCAAAATGTTTCGTGTCGGAAACTAATTAAGAAAATATCTCTATTTTGAAACTTGATTTTTAGAAAATCGAGTTTCAAATGTATAACTCGACTTTTGGAACATCGAGTTATAGCGAATATGAAGCTAAAAAAAAAAAAAAAAAATCTGAAACATGTAAAGTACTCAAGTTCATGGAACTCAAGTTCCACTTGAATTTTCTCAAGTGGAACTCGAATTCCATGAACTTGAGTACTTCAAAACAGAAGCATTTTTCTAAATAGTTTCAGATATGGGGCATTTTACTAAAAATTTTTGGCGAAAATGGCAAATGCTCATTTTTTTTTCCTTCAATGAAGTATTAATATGATAGTGAATGTAATTAGTATCACGTTAAAATAACAAAATAAGTACCTTCTTTTTTACAGTTAAAAGTTGACAAATCAATGGATTAGATTTTCTCAATAAAATTTGTAGTATTAGCATTACTTGAATGAAGTATCAATAAGTTGCTCTCTTTTTTATACTCATTGGTCTATCATATATGTTATCGAGGATATTAGATCCTTGTTTGGTAAAGGTGTTTGAGTATTGTTATTCAAAATGATGTGAAAACTGTGGTTTAAAAAGTATTGTGAAAACTCGTATTTAAAGTACTAATAATACAAAAAAATATGTTTGGTACTATATTTCTAATAACGTCTTTTCAAAAGTGAAAAAAAAAATATAATTATGTATTTGGCATGTGTGTGTGTGCCCTTTTTTTTTTTTTTTTAATGATAACATATAGTCTAATTAGTGGGACTTGTAGTTTTTTAAAAGTGTCATTAAGTAATATTATTTGAAAATTGAAAATTGATAAGAGGATTTTTTTAAATTCAATGTTTAAACACCTTAAAACGAGAAACGTAACTTAAGCACTCCGAAAAAAAAATTCTTACCAACCACTTTTTTTTTTTTTTTCCCACAATTTTCAATGTTTAAACATTAAAAACTGTTATTTGAGTTACCTTACCAAACAATCCCTTAATAATTCCTTTTGCCTTTTGCCTTTTTAAGCCTATACTAAGAGATGGTAAGTTGATAATAACTCCCTTGCCTACTCTTTGGCTCAATGTACCTCTTCTTGTAACCTTTAGGGTCCGTTTAATTAGGAGGATAGAAAAATGAGAGGATAAAATTTAGAGGGAGAATAGAAAAGTTTTTAGTTTTCCTCATTTGTGTTCGGTTGAGAGGGTGAAAAGATGAAGGGATGAAAAACTTTTTAGTTTGGTTGAAAATAAGGTTTGTATAAATTTACGATCATGTCCCTATTAATTAAAACAAAAAATAATACATTATACTTTTTAAAAAATTGTGTATAGATGAAAGTTAACATTTCAAAAAATAGCATAAAAAATCATCCAAAAGTGTTTTCTTAAAAAAATAAATAAAAATAAAAATTAAGGGAAAAAAAAAAAGAAGGAAAATAAGAAGAACCCACCACCTGACAAAACCAAAGAAAGAAAAAAAAACAAAAACAAAATGCCAGCGTTGCAAAGGAAAAGTCAAAAAAAAAAAAAAAAAAGCAGCCAGAAACGTTAAAAGAGGTGGGGGCAGTTTTGTTCAAATATTTTTTTCACTTCTCACTCTAATTTGGAGAGATTGTATTTTGAAGGGAGGTGAGAGAAAACTTGTGAGCTCCACCACTTTTCTCTCCCCCTCCCCCTCTCAACCAAACACCCTTTCCACTCATTTTCTCTTCTATTTTTCACTTTTCTTTTCCGTCCTCCCTAAAATCTATCCAACCAAACATACCCTTAAGGAAGTATTCCCATCTCTTCTGTTCCATATTTTATTCTAAATCCTTCTAGAGAAGACGGTGGCTCTTCTTCTAAATATTATTCAAATAAAAAAAGTAAAAACCATGCATGGTGGTCCAAAAGAGCAGAACATATTTGTTATTGCAGCAAATTAATAATTAAACTACTACCGGATAGTAGCTAGTCCAATGCATTCGGACCTAACACAACTGAGCATGCCATTTGCTCCAAGTGATTTCTTTATTGATGGTGTACTGTATATGTTGCTCATGCTTAACCTACCAAAGTAGCCAACTACACTGTAAGTTTTTATTATTTCATTCACTTTCTTTGTATTGGCTATGGCTTCGAGAAGTAGCAAGCGGATTAGGACGACACACGCACACACTTTGTTATTATCGGAATGTGGGGCTTATGCTCAAAAAAGTTTGATAAAGAAAGGTACTTGACCTAATAAGAGGTGCTTTCAAGCAAGGTAAAATGTTAAAAAAACAACAAACTTTAATTACAGAAGAGAGAGAGTGACGATTAAGCTAATCTTATCACGATTTGCCTTTCCAATTTTTCAATTGCACAAACATATTTTTAATCCCACGCTGACTCTCTCTCTCAACATAATCCCCAACTTTGTCAACTATGTTGGTCTCAATGTCTGAGAAATGGTCTTCTTTGCTGCAACAACATTGAAAATTAATATTGATTGTGCATGATGTAGACAAAGTAGGTTAAGTGTTATTGGAATCATATTAGGAGATGATAAAAGGTCGGTTTATGGGTGCTTTTTTTTTAGAAAGATTTGTGGCCTAAATACATTTTTAATTCCTAGAATTCACTCTCATTGAACATTTTTAGTTCCTAAAATTTTAAACGATTACTTTTTAATTAGTTCAAGTTTATGACCAACGGAGCAATGAAGTGATATTTTTTTAAAGACATGGTAACTTACTAACTTATTTTTAGGAGTACATCAATTTATGTTAAAAATGTCAGCACTTGAGGTCGGAGACCCCATAGAGATTTCACTTCTCCTATAGTCCTATTACCAAACAACCCTAGTACCATGGAGTCATGCCTGTTGAGACATGAAGAAGGTTCCTATTGTTTTCCAAATGATTTTGGAAGTTTCAAATCAATTAAGCAGGAAACTTACAATTATTGAATGGGCTTTGAAGGAGAACATACGAAACACTACCTAAGTTTCGCCCTTATTGAATGAGTTTTTAACTTTGCACAAAAACCAGTGAATAACAATAACAGAAACTCCAAGTCCTCCATTTATGGCCCTATTATTCTTTTTGATAATCAGATAATTAAAAAACTTAATTTGGGGATTGGCTTCAATGCCTCACCATCTTCATGTTGAAAAACTAGAAAAGGCACGTGTTAAAGAATCTCACATCCCCACATAAACTCAGATTCAGATCCAATACCATAAAATCTCAGTACCTACTCCCTTTTTAATATTTCAGTACGTTTTGTAAAATATCAATAAGCCTTCACCACAGTGGTAAAGGAGAAAACAGTCAACAACTAGAAATATTTTTTTTTTTTTTTTGAGAAAGAACAACTAGAAATATTGGTTTTGAAGAGGCGACCGTTTTTTTTTTTTTTTTTTTTTTTTTATACAAGATATAATTTTCATTCTAACCAAATTTAAGTGTATATGTGTGATTCTGGATACTTGAACTCCAGCCATTGCTCCCCACACCCTACAAACATTTATACTTGTGCAATGGCTGTCGCACCAACCCTTGCTCCCCACACCCTACAAACATTTATATTTGGGGAGTGGCTATCGCACCAAAAGCATGCGGTGATACTATATCTAATTTTCTATTATCCTTGCATAAAAAAATGTTGAAGTTGTTATTAATGACAGATTCAATTAGAGAAATTAAGTCCTTTGTCTTTGGAACAAGCTAGCATTGTACTACTGCTACATTCTCGGCAAAATTTGGTAAACAGTACAATTTCTGGAAATTTTTCGGTGAGTGGCATGCATCTCAAAGTAATTAGTTAGTTGGACTGATTTTGGAACTCGAGTTTGCTAAACTCGAGTTCCACGTCAGTTTTTTTTTTTTTTTTAATTTTAATTCTACATCAGATAGTGTTGGTCAGACCTCGAGTATAGCAAAATCGATTTTGAGGTGGAACTCGAGTTTAGCAAACTCGAGTTTCAAAATCAGTCCAACTAACTAATCAGTTTGACGCACATACCATTCACCAAAAATTTTAGGAAATTTGTACTGTTTACCAAATTTTGCCCTACATTCTCTATTCACGGAAAGTGTTACATATCATTGGACCATGAAAACATAACTCGTAAAGTTATTGGTGTTGTACTAGGGACCTAAGATCAGATTTCAATTATAGCATAAATGGGATTTTAGAAGATGAGAGGACTAGTACCCTTTTTTTTTGTAAATAGTACCCCATCATGTAATTTGCTATTCTTCTAGCATTAAAATAAAAAAATAAAATATAAATAAAAAAATAAAAAGAAAAGAAAAGAAGCAATGGCGGCTCCTAGATTTTCTTTTAGGAGGGTCAATAGTGTCTTGAGCTAGGATTTTGTTGTGGGGAGTAAAAAATAAAATGATTTTTTTTTTGTACATACAATTGTCATATCACATAGTATTCTAAATAGTATACACTACAACTATATTGTAAAATAGTCTAAAAAATTATTAATAGTTTAAAGATCGGTAATAAAACAACGATAGAATGCATAAATAAATATAAATAAACAACTAATCATAATATTTGCCAAATTAATAATAATTTATTATAATCATATGTAATATCAATTAAATAAAAATATATGATAAAGAAGAATAGTAACACACTTAAGAGTAAACGTTAAACTAAGGAAAGTAAATAGTAACTTATATAAGATTTTGCTTTTAAAGTGTATGGATTGTTAACCACACATGTGGTCATGATCTTAGAATTGGAGCAAACACTAAAAGACTTTTTGGACTAAAAACTATAGAACACTTATCAAACTAGTTGATTAGATAAAAAGAAAATATAGAAGGGAGAAAGTGAGAATGAGAAAAGAATCATAGATATAAATACAGATTAGTTGGTTGTACAAGTGGTGTAATTTTTTGTTGATGAAAAAGAAAAGTGCAGGAAAAAATAGTTTCATTCTTCCATCAGCAATAAAGTAAACCAAAGTCCAGAGAGAAGGTTTATTTATTTTTTAACAAATGAGCAGTTTTAAGAATAGTGCTACTAACAAAACATTTTATGCAATAAAATCTAGATGGCAAGTTGTTAAAGGTATATAAAAAAGTGATGTTAGTTTTGGGTTTAAATAAAAAGTCAATTACAACTCGTCACTTAACCTTTATTATAAATATAGTGTGAAAATATTGGAAAAATAGAACTAATATGATCATATTTAAGGTTTATTTCATTTAGGTTTAAACGAAATTTAGGGTTAGAGTGTTCAAAATATTACTTTAAGGGTCAAAAAAAAAATTATATATATTTTTTTTTGGGAGTGGGGGGGGGGGGAAGCCAGAGGGTTCGTTTGAACCCCCTACGCTGGCTGTAGAGCCATTGAAAAGAAGACACACATCTAAGTAATAACACACAGGCCTTAACTATCTAAACCTTTTTTTTTTAATTTCATAATTACAATAGAGATGGAGAATTTGAATCCTGAATATTTCCGTTAAAAATATTAGGAAGTGCTAATTGAACTACGAAACTATTAAGAAATTACTAGCCTTCTCTAAATTGATTTTTGCCCAATTTGTCTCTTGAACTTAATTTTATGTAAAGATCTTTTTTTGAAAAGAGAATAACGTTCAAATTATAAACTGATGTGATAATAGATATATAATTAATAATTTATGTCACTTCAACAACTACAACAACTAATGAATAAATAATTAAATGGACAAAGTTTAGTTACAAAATTAGTTGTAACTTTAGGTTATGAACTTATTTAATATTTTTTACTGGTAATGAATTTTGACAAATCCACCATTGGATTACATATTTTTCTTATATCCTCCATACTTGCAAAATTTTAAGAAAATTAAAGATCAATAGATATGTTATCAATAAATTTTTTAAATTGCAAGTTTAAGTAATTTAAAATTATGCACAAAATATAAGCTTATAAAGCATATAGTAAATAACATCCAGTTAACACAAAATTTAAAATATGTATTAAGAGCGTAAAGAACATGCAATTCAACGGTTAGATTTTCAAAATATATTGTAATATTTATTTTATTGAGTGAGTTCGTAGCTTTAAGTGACAATCAATTTTATAGCTAAATTTTGTCCTAATTAAATTATTTTTACATAAGGTTGAGATGTGAAGATTGAAGGAACGTCTTCCATCTACACTGATAAATGTATGACATGTCTCGTATGTCTAATAAAGCTACAAACTACATAATTATCTTGTCTTTGTACATGTGAAAAACTAATATCACTAAAACCTCCATAAAAGGATCTTCACATTAGATATCAAATGACCAAAAGAAGTGAACGACTCATCCTCACCTCTCAAGGAGTTAATGATGACTTCAGAATCTCTTTATGTTAGTCTTTATTTTTTTTTCCCCCTATACCCTATCTAATATATTCTTATTATAACCAAGTATTATTATTGGATTAGAAACATCGACGGCCAAAAAAACAAGAAAAAGAAGAAATGACTATGAAAAGTAAATGGTCCGTTTGATACATGTGTTTAAAAATTAAAAATTATTATTTAAAAATATTTGTGAAAATACGTGTGAGTGAAAAAATATGTAAAAATACATATTGGTGATAAAATGTGTAAAAATACCTGTAATGCTATTTAAAAACTAGAAGTAATTGTTTAAAAACGCAAACCAAACACCTCCAAAGTATATAAAACTATATATATAGAATTCCAAAGCATTCCCTTCGTAAGACAGGACAAAATTACTCTTCTTCACAATTAAAAAAAAAAAACAAACAAACAAACAAAATTACTCCAAATAAAATTCTGCTTTTTATGATGTATAAGAAGAATTTATATATCGAACATATCACATTGACCGACTTGACTGTCCTTATCTTCCCAGTTGGCTGAATTACGTGCCACTGACATTATTGCAATTTTGGGGTCTCAAATCTCAATGATAATAAGTCTCGAAACATAACAAGTAAAATGACAAGTTATAATTGAATGATGTATTACAATAGTGATAAAGTGATGGTTCCATATAAGGTCCAAAATTGATTGTTTGACTAATATTGTTAGATTTGAAACTTTGAATTACAAGAAAATATTTATTATGGCTACAATTTATTTACATGTGATTTAATTGAAATTTAAATTGTTAATTGTGATTTGAAATTTAATACTTTATTTACTTGAAATTTGATCAAAATTTAAGTTGTTTATCTATGGTTTGAAATCTCAGCGTTCCGCTAGATTTATTTTTATCTTATTTAATCTTATATTTTTACATTTTTTGTGTTTTTGGAGGAGAGAGACATAAAATTGGAGAAATATTACATATCTTAGCGGCAAAAATGGGCATTTGCCCATTTCGCCAAAACTTTCTAGCAAAATACTCTTGTTCTGAAACTATCTAGTAAAATGTCCCTGTTTTAAGCTTGATTTTCTAAAAATCGAGTTCCAATGAAAAACTCGATTTTTAGAAAATTGAGTTATGTGAAATCAAACTTAAAAAAAAAAAAAAAAAAATAGATGGAACTTGAGTTCCATGTGAAATTTCTCACATTACTCAATTTTCATCTATTCGAGTTTTTCATTGAAACTCGATTTTCTAAAAATCAAATTTCAAAATAAGGGCATTTTGCTAGATAGTTTCAGAACATGGGCATTTTGTTGCATCTTTTGGATGAAAGGGCCAAAATGTTTTGGCCCATATTTAGCCATATTTTTTAATAGAGGAGTGTTACAAAACTCTAACTACACAAACCTCGGGTGGATAAAGTATCAAATTTCAAATCAGATATAGACAACTTAAATTTCAATCAAAACATAGGTGAGTAAGTTGTAATTTGTCCTATATAGTATCAAATGATATCATTTCAACTAAATCAAAATCCAATAAGTGAAATAGATATGTCTGTAAAAAATTATCACATTAACAAATGTTAATGTATGTATAGTTATTTTTATACACGTGTTTATCTCTTATTTATTAAATTTTGATACATATAATGATATAATATCATTCGATATAAAATAGTTTTTCTGAATGATCGGAAGCTTTCTCTCAGTGTCCACAGCGGTGTATATATATTAATTATATCCTATATTTTATTTTCTAGCCTTGTTGCAAAAAAATAATATATATATATATATATAGCAGTTTCAGAGCGAATAGATCAGAGGCTCCAAGCCATGCATAAGGCCACGTGTTCCATACTGATAGTGATCGCCCAGGAATGTGATAGCAATGCAATAGGTTTAGAATCATTAGTTAATATTAGTTTTTTTTTTTCCTTTGAGCATCATTAGTTAATAGTAAAAATTGACGAAAATATCCCCGAAACCTAAAAAAATGGCCAAAATAACCCCAAAGCCTAAGAATTGACCAAAATAACCTAGAAACCTAAAAATGACCAAAATACCCCATAAACCTAAAAATGACCAAATTACACCCTAAAGCTTGAAATTGACCAAAATACCTCCTAAAACTAAAAAAGATCGAAATACCCAAAATACCCTAAAAATGGAGTATTTTGGTCGTTTTAGAGGTTTCAAAGTATTTTTGGTAATTTTAGAGGTCTCAGGTTGTTTGTGGTCATTTTAGAGGTTTTGGGTTTATTTGGGTCATTTTAAAGGTTTAGGGGTATTTTCGTCACTTTATAGGTTTGAGGGTATTTTGGTCATTTTTAGGGGTATTTTGATAATTTATTAGATTTATGAGGTTTTTGGTCATTTTTTGGATTTCGGGGGTATTTTGGTCATTTTCAGGTTTCGAGGTTATTTTTGTCAAGTTTTAGGTTTCATGGTTATTTTGGTCATTTTCTAAGGTTCCAGGGATATTTTGGTCATTTTTAGATTTCTAGGTTATTTTGGTCAATTTTAGGCTTCAACATTCTTTTGGCCATTTTTTAGGTTTCGAGAGTATATTGGTCATTTTTAAGTTTGGGGATATTTTGGTCATTTTATGAGCTTCAAGGGTATTTTGGTAATTTTTTGGTTTTAAGGATATTTTGGACATTTTTGGGTTTCACGGGTATTTTGGTCATTTTTTTGGGATTTCAAAGGTATTTTGGTCATTTTTTGGATTTTGGGGTATTTTGGTAATTTTTAGGTTTTAGGGTATTTTGGTCATTTTTAGGGTTTTGGTCATTTTTAGGTTTCGGAGGTATTTTGGTCATTTTTTGGGTTTCAGGGTTATTTTGGTAATTTTAAGGTTTCGGTGATATTTTGGTCATTTTTTTTTTATTTCAGGGGTATTTTGGTTATTTTCTAGGTTTTATGGGTATTTTAGTCATTTTTTGGGTTTTATGATATTTTGGTCATTTTTTAGGTTTAGGGGGTATTTTGGTAATTTTTAGGTTTCAGGGGTATTTTGGACATTTTTGGGTTTCAAGGGTATTTTTGTCATTTTTTTTTTGGGGTTTCAAAGGTATTTTGGTCATTTTTTTGGGTTTTGGGGTATTTTGGTCATTTTTCAGGTTTTATGGGTATTTTGGTCATTTTTTAGGTTTCAAAGGTATTTTGGTCATTTTTAGGGTTTTGGTCATTTTTAGGTTTCGGAGGTATTATGGTTATTTTTTGGGTTTCAGGGTTATTTTGGTAATTTTAAGGTTTCTGTGATATTTTGGTCATTTTTTGGGTTTCAAGGGTATTTTGGTTATTTTCTAGGTTTTAAGGGTATTTTAGTCATTTTTTGGGTTTTGGGATATTTTGGTCATTGTTTAGGTTTAGGGGGGTATTTTGGTAATTTTTAGTGGTTTTGGGTTATTTTAGAGTTTGGTGATTTTTAAAAATAATGCTTGGATCATAATTGGGTAACCAATTAGAACCCAATAAGCATTAAAGTTAATTGGGTTTAATTGGGTTAATACCCATTTAACCCAATTAATAATTAGGTGGGTTACCCCTGCATACCCTTAGTGCGGTAATCACTTCACAAGTATAAATACTTGTAGGGTGCTAAGGGCAAGGGCCGAGGTTCAAATCTCCGAGAGTGAGCTTCTCACACATATACACTTAGATTAAACTAGAGTAGAAATTCTATCTTGTATAAAAAATAATAATAATAGGTTTGAGTCTTATTTAAATGGGTGGGTTTGGGTTGATTTTGCTACCCTTAGTTAATAATAGTTGATAATAAATTGGTGTAACCAATGATTTCATGTAATAATCAATAATGACTGTCAATTTCGTAAATATTAAAAAAAATTACTTTTTTAGGTAAAAGTTTTAGCAAATCCTTAGATTACTTTTTTTTTTTTTTAATAATGTTTTTTTAGCTATCGATTTTTCAACAACCTCCGCATGCAACTCTTTATTCTAAAGTATTGTTTTACTACTTTTTTTTTTCTTTTTCTTTTTTTGGTCTTGCAATAGTCATGCATGACACACCCCTGTTTTTTTTTTTTTTTTGATTCCATATCAACAGAACAATCACATGCCCTGTTGATGGTGCAAACCGACATATATATACAACCCTATTCGAACTCGATGATTCACTGTCTCACTTTGCAGCTTGGAGCTGCATGCAACTTCGTCCCAAACGACTAAGTCAAAAACTTCAAGACTGATCAAAGAAACCAATACAAAATCCAACATAGAGACAGACCATTTACAAACCGATTTGTCTTGACACTTAGTGGCAGAGTCACGAATTTTTTTTCGGGGGGCATGTATATATATTTTTTCATGTGTGTATGAAATCTAAAATAGTAATATATAATACTTCATAACTCACTATGTACTATAAACAACAACTAAATACATGTTAATATAATAGTATATACAATACATTTAATCAAACTAATCAAGTACATTTATAAATTATAATGTCATATGGTATATAATATATTGATTATTATAATAACAAATAATATATTATAAGAAAATTAAAACAAAGCAAACGAAAAATAAAGTAACACAAGAGCACTGCATAAAGGTGAGGGCCAGGGGCCTACGAAAGCTTCAAGTTTGTCTTTCACTATTTCTTGTCTAATCTAGTTACACAAAGCTTTTACTTTTTATATTGTAAACACAAAAGGACAAAAGCAGAAGAAGGCAAACGCAAATATAGACAGAAAGAGAGTCACTTATGAGAGCACTAAGAGCAATATGTTTTGCAATTGTGTGGGGGACTTGGTGGTGCAGCAAATCAACAAAATTTCTGACCTTTCAATTTTTCTATTGTTGCGGTACAAGTAAGTCCTAGATGTGTTGGAATGAAAATTAGAATTTTTTTCCCTTTTATTTGTTGAGGTAATTGTTAAAGTACCTATGAGTTTTTTTTAAAGATGCTAAATATTTAATTATTGCAATTTTTTGACATATATTTATGAATGAGAAATGATATGTCCACAACATTTTCACAACATTTTTACAACAAATCTTATGTGGCAGGTTGTTACTGGTTGTTATTGTTGGGACAAAAAAGTAATCTTAGTATTAGGTTCAAATTTAAACCAATAACAACCAACCACTTATGATTTGTTGTGAAAATGTTGTAAAAATGTTGTGGATGTAGCACCTCTCTTTATGAATTGTATTCTATTTAAATGAAAGTTATACTTATTTTTAGACTTTCTTAAATATATATATATATATATATATATATCTATATGTATATCATCAGGTATGAGAGGCCAAAATGATAAGATTCATTTAAAATTTTTCAAATTATTTAAGATAATTCCAAAAAAAAAAATCTTTTATTTTTTTTCAAAAATTTTGGGGGGGCCAAGGCCCCCCTTGGTCCTGCTGATCATCTACCATTGTTGACACCCCATATATATATATATATATATATTGTGAGTAAAAAACTCTAATGATAGGTGTAAATTTTTTTTTTTTTTTAATTTTAATTTGATAGTTATAGTGATGGATGGGGAGAGGTTTAAATCATGGATATTTCGGTTAAGAACATTTAGAGTTATTAGTTAAGTTACAAAATTTCTGGCGTGAAAAAGTGAGTTAATCGTGCTTTTGCATTTGAGTTGAAATTACATATATATATATATATATATATTTAACAAGGTGGACACCAAGCTAGTTTAAATTTATTGTGGATTTTTTGTAATATATGTACTTTTTTTTTGTTTAACACTTTTTTTTTAAAACAAAATTCTCACTTACAATAATTATACAACAATATTTTTATACTAAAAAAATTAATAATCTATTCATTAGTGGGTGGAAAATATTCGTTTTTCATTTTATATTACTCGCAAATTGTAAAAGGGGTTCCTTCCTAATTCCTTCCAAAAATTTTCATATATATTTTATAATAAGCAAATCATTTTTTTTTTTTGTTACATGCCCCGTGGTGTTTTTCTCTATATTTTTCTCCCCAATTTGGAGAGAGAAATATTGGCAGGCTCTAGTGGAAGATAATTGATTAGGTGGTTACTCAATTTTCTTTCTTCTATGTTTTCACTCAAACAAAAACTGAAGAAGGCATAATTTTCTCAATCATTTTTCTCCTAGGTTTTTCCATCTGCCCTCTCTTCACCTGAATCAAATGGACCCTTACCTTATGTTTGGATGGAAGGGCCTCTTCTCTTCCTCCACCCCTTTCCTTTCCAAATAGGAGGTTAGGGTTACTTTGATACAAACCGAGATCATCATCACCACGGCTCAAACCCAAAACATTTTCGGTTCATCCCCCCCCCCCCCCTCCCTTTTATTCCTTTTCAATTATTCGTAATTTAATGAAAATAAATTTTACAGAGTATATGTTTGGTATAATTATTTTATTTTACGTATGTATGTGAGAAGAGGGATCATTAGACAGCTAGCCTCAATAGTATTGAAAAATGGTACAAGTTTCCAATAAAAGCAACTAGTCTTGACTTTTGCAATCAAAGATGATATGAGTTTGGTTTCAGGGAGTGCCGTTGTGATTGATGTTTGAGTGTAAACGTTGGTTATGGATCTGATCGTGTACGCGTCTTGACTTTTGCAATCGTAAGCGGTGGTTGTGACGATAGTTTTCTAATTATAGGGGCGGCAATTAGATCAAAATATTGGTAACACTTGTTGTCTAGAACGGCATTTGTATCTTTTTGCAATCATTGCTCATGTACAACACACTTTTTGACTATTAATTTGAGAATAATGCTTTATTCATGACATTTTTACAAGAATTTTGTGACAAATTTTAGGTGGTAAATATGAGTTTCAGTTAACTAAATTAGTAAAATATCTGATAATTGAAAAAGAGATATATGGTTCAATCCCTACTTACACCATAAATCAATTGATGTTTTAGTCTGATGATAAAAAACTATTATCAAGAGCAGATGCCATAAGCTGAAACTCTCTTTAAAAAAAAAGTGGTAAGCTGTAACACCTTATCACTTAAGATTTGTTATGAAATTATTATAGATATAGCTTTTTTCTGAATTTTAGCACCAATTTGGATTATAGGATGCTCATTGTCACAATTAGTCTAATTCTAGTGCTTTATACATGTACAACCTTATCAACTTTGAGATCTAAATTGTAAAATACCCATAGAATAGGGTGGTTACGTACATTTAATCCTAATTATTAAGAATTTAAGACATGCCTCTATACACACACACACATGTATATAAAAAGGAAGAAACCAAAAAATTTTAAATTTAAGAACATCAAAATATAGGTTATTATTTAATAACTTAATGGATGGTTCGCTACTCTCTCTCTCTCCCTCTCTCATTTATAATATATAATTTTTAGACTAAAGTATTCTTTTAGCCCCCAAAAATTTGGAATTCTTTTCATTTTGACTATTTCCATTTCAAAATTCTCATTTTGGCTGTTCTTGATTCAATTTTCATATTAGTTTAGTCAATGAAACTCTCTCGTTCCCTATATGATTCTTTGTAGTCTAGAAGATGTAGGAGCCTCAAACTTGTGTTAAAAAATTGGATTAAGACTAATTGCAATACTTATTAGCGTGGTATTGCACCACATGTGACTTTCAATCACAAATCTTAAACAAAATAAGTTTTAAAATGTAGAAGTAAAATTTTTTGTAAGAGAAACAAAAGTTATTACACATGCTGCAATACTTAGGTATATATTGCACTTGATCTCAATTTTAAAAAACTTGTGATTCCTAGACACTACTTGAATTTTTTAGTCAAATAATTCGAGTAGAGTCTAGCCTGCAGAGTTTAGTAGGTTCTAAATATAGGTTAAAATAAATGTGCATGGGTGTTAAAATATGATTTTCAAACTTTGGCAGTATTTAGGTGGAGGTGTACTAGCAATTAAGATGGGTGTTTAAATATGGGTAGTCTAGCAATTAAGGCTCAACGATACTGGTATATGAGAGCCTGGGTTGTATGAACCTCACTACCCCACGTTAACATCATCCAATTATATATTTTTTAACACTCTTGTGTTTGTGTTCAGTGGTACCATTTGATCTTTTTATACAAAAATTTTGGATTTCAGATTTGTTAATGGGTGCATTTAGCTCATTTGTTAATGAATCATTTTTTTAAAAAAATTAATACAATTTTTAATAAAAAAACAGTAAAAAAAAATCAGTAACTTTTTTCTTTTATCATAAAAAGTTTCTAAAAAATATCTCATAAATCTAATAACCTCAGAATATCTGTTAAGTTTTCCTATAAAAGATCACTTTTCTGTGATTTAATGTATGATAAGTCTATTAATATTATTATACGATTAGCCGCCTCCCCTACCTCTTTTATTTAGAAGGGAAGAAAATAAAAAATACCTTTGGACTGCATTTTGCTAATATGACTTTCTAAGTTTTAATTGTGAATGGTGAAGTAGTCATGAAACTAATTTTTAGTGCTCTACACCAAGTGAGGTATAGTACTATAGTAGTGTTCATTGACTGGACTAGGTCTAAGAAGCTTCAACTGCAATTAAAAATAAAATAAAATTGTGAAATATTATATAATAATAATAAAATCTATGGTGTAAATTTTTAAAATTTTTTTATAACTTGTACATTACTGTTTGAGAACCCAAGAAGTGAAGAATGAGCTTTATATTGTCTCTTTAAAGTTTGAAACCACAATTTGAGACCCAAAGAGACAAGTTGTGTGCAATAATTAAGATCATACTGAGATATATTTCATGAGAGCTATGTTGTCAATTACTTCTTCTTTTTTCCCTTCTGATCCATAAATTGAATAATAGTTTTTTTTTTTTTTATAGGATAAATTGAATAAATAGTTGTTGGTTTTGCATTGAAAAAGAATTGTCACCCACCGTTTGTTAGGTTTCTGTCAATCAATTATCAGTTTAATTGTTGCTATCCATAATTTTAAGTTTGATAGAATTTTAATTATTTTCTTGTGCTTTGAAAGACACTAAAATCTTAATAATAGTACTTTGCAATTAGGGTATCCACAATCTTTGTCCCTTCCCAATCATGGAATGATTCTGTGTAAGATTCTGATACAAAGTGACAGAAAGTGGGGAAAACCATGGGTGTTTACTTTATAATCCAAAGTTTCTGTATCATCCATGTTCATTAAAACTGATAGCCTATCAATCAAATACTTGTAGAAGTTTGAGTCAACTTCTTCCTATTCATAAAATAATAATAATAATAATAATAATTATCATAGTTTGACAATTTAATCATAGTGATAGGCTTGCTTAGTCCTTGTATTACTTTCACTTTATTATAAAGTTTCTTTTTCTTTTTTTTTGGTTTCTCATAATGTTTTTTCAAAACTTTCAACTAGAGACTAATCACTGTTCGCGACGGATAGGCCATAGTGAGGTAAATCGTTGATCTGAGGAGTTTTTTCAAAATACCGGTACCAGTGCCTGAACTTGAACTAAAGAGCTTCTAGTCAAACTCAAAACAACCACTTTAAAACTGAGTGTCCAATCACTCAACCAACCCCACTGAGTTACTTTATTATAAAGTTTCCAACTTTAAGAACCGACAACTCTCGTATCAAAGGGGTTGCTATCTTAATTTTCTTTTTCTTTTTCTTGCTTTTGTTCTTTTATTGCAGAGGCTCTCCTTTTTTCCTCTTTAATTTACAGTCAACTACATGAATAGTATCCAAAGTCTTTTTAGCTTTTAGTCTTTATCATTGTGCTAATAAAAATATTTTTGTCTTCCCAACGTTTCTGCTTAAGAAAAAAAAGAAAAAGCAATCTTTTCCTATTTGACATTGATGTGTATTTAAGAGACTCCATCAATAAACTAATAAGGAGCCTTTAGATAGACTCTTATTACTTCAATAATACACTTGGGAGACAGAAGGGTTTCTTGCCTTTTCTTTTCCTTTTGCCATATAATAAAATAGATAATATGGTTTGGTAATTTTCTTACTCATATGAAAGTTTCAAGCCAATCTCAACAAGATACCTATTCATCATGACTCCAATACATTCACTACCAATGATATTACCTTCTTTTTCTTTTTCTTTTTTTGATTATCAAAAAATGATATTACCTTTTTTTTTTTCCTTATAGGTAAAATTTTTTTGGGGATTTGTGAATGTCTCTTTGATTATCTAATAGTCTTTATTGTCAAATAAAGGTAATGAATTCAAAAAAAAATTTGTATACACTAAAAAGAAACCTATTGATATCTTGATTGATCTAATAGTAATTAAAAATAAATTATTATGGAGTGGACAACCGGACACTATAGATTTAAATCTAATCATATATATGAAAAACAATTTTTTTTTATTTATAAAAAAAATTAGAGAATTTAATTTTTGATGTGTCCCATAGTTAGGGGTGAATATGCCAATCTTTCCAAAAGATAAAAGAAATCATATACTATACTATATAATAAAAGTTGAGTCTAGACGTTGTAATTGCACCAAGTGGCCATCCTACTTAATAGCCAAGTGGTAATGCCAAGTTGCACCAATTTTTTTAGATGAAAACAACAACTTCATTGTTTTTATCAACTTTTCCTTTACTACTTTGTTAATTCTTTATATGGACAAAAAATGCTTAATTAGTCTATCAAAAAATTTTCCCCTTAAGCTTAATTGTTTTTTTTCAACTTTTCTTTTAATGCTTTATCAATTCTTTGGATAGACACCGTTAGTCAGCTGTCATTATTAACATAGAAGCCATAATTGCACTAAGTGGTTATCTACGATTGCCACATGGTTGTACCAAATTTTATTAATTTTTTAAAAACAAAACTGCTCTTATCAACTTTTGATTTAGTACTTTATCAATATCAATGCATTGTTTTCTAAAAAAATAAATATCAATGCATTGGATAGACACAAGAGCTTAATGGTTGATATTCAAATTTTTTTCCCATTTAGCTTAATTATCAATTCTCCAATATGCTTTATCACTTCTACAGATAGACATCCATAAATAATATAAAAAAAAAAGATTAAATTAAATTAAATTAAATTATATATCTGGATAGACACAAAAACTTAATTGTAATGTCAACTTCTTCTTTCTTTCTTTCTTTTTTCCTTCACTTGTTTTATTTTATGGTAATACATCGCTTTTTCCTCTTTCTTTCTGGAGAAATAATATGTCCATAATATTTTCACAATAAATTTTAAGTGATAGATTGTTATTGATTGTTATTGCTGGGGCAAAAAAGTAATCTTAGTGTTAAGTTCAAATTTGAACCAATAACAACTAACCACTTATAATTTGTTGTGAAAATATTGTGGATGAAACACCTCTCTTTTTTTTCTTTATTTTTTCGTTTCCTTCATTTTTTGATTTCTACGTTTTCTTCTGGTTTCACAGTCATTGGAGATAACGTTTCCATTTGTTATATTATATTAAAATTTTGAAAAATATTTATTCTTTTATGATAAAGTATATGAAAGTATGATTGTGAGTACAAAAGAACCAAAAAAAAAAAAAATCAAGTTGGGCGATGCTGATTTAATACGATAAACAAAAAAGGATATCATATCCAACTTAATTAGAAAACTTTAAAGGAGATAAATTTTACTAATAAGCTTGAACCTATCACAAAATTCAGCAAGAATTTAATTGTACTCACGATTATAATTCAGCAAGAATTTTTAAAAAAGTTTAGAAAATTTGGGTTGTTCTTAAATTATGGACTTGAGGTTTTGGTTTATCCCTAAACTTTCAACTGTTTTTTTTTTGGATTTTTTTTAGTTATTAAATTCAAAGAATGTCATGGTGATTGCTCAAGGCTTAAAAGCACAATATTTTATGTGAATTTCATTTATAGGAGAATGAAAAATGTATATAATTTAAGTATTTGAAGATATTATTAGCTATTGTTTCTCTATAAATTATATGTTCTGTAGGTTTATAACCAAAATGGTGCAACCCATGTAAGTTTAACTAGTTCATAATATTTTTCATAAAATTGACATGACGCGTGCACAATCTATATGATGGAATATGGACGAAATAGTTTGTATCACTTGACTGCTTGTCCAATGAAAACCATATCCCACATCACTTTCCAATTTTGGTAGTCATTTTCCTTCTAAAATTAGTGTCATTTAATCAGTTCAGCTAGACGTCAAGTCCTAGAGCAGGGTATCTCACAAAATAATAATAATAATAAGAAGAAGAAGAATATTTTGATTTCTAATTTGTACTAGAAGTTTGTTTTTAATTTCTAAACTTTAATATTTTTTTTTCCACCTTTAAACTTTGTAGATACTTTTTCAATAGTTTAGAAATAAAAATAAGGATGAAAAAGAATTTTTTTTCAATAGTTTAAGAATGAAAAAAAAAAATCTTTTTTAAATTTTAAGTACAAAAAATGAAATGTTTTCAATAATTTCGAGACGAAAAACAAACTTTTCAAAAGTTTAGAAATGAAAAATGAACATTTTAAAATTTAGGGATGATAAATAAATTTTTGATAAAGTTTAAATACTAAAATAGTATTTTATTCAAAAAAAAAAACTACACCTTAGAAATTGTGAGATTATTACAAATTTGTAATTATTAAGTATGAAAAGGAACGCATTCCATTCCAAAGTCATATGAAATTATAAATATGGAAAGAAAATCACCGCTAAACCAGTATTTAAAATAAAATTAAAAAAAAAAACAGTGAAAAAAAAATATGAATTTTGACCAACCGAAACAAACCTTCAGTTAAGAAAATAATGAATCTTGACTGTTTAAACACACCTTCAGTTATATTTCTTTTTAGTGGATTTTATTTTTTGTGGTTAAAAATAATGCAATAATTAAGAGATAGGAGTAATGTTACCGATGCAAATTAAAAAAAAAAAAAAAAAGTGATATTACGAACACAATAATTTTCATAACATTTTTTACAACTATTAATTTGTTATTAGTTTTCATATAGATTTTATCCATGACACTACTTTATTGTCTACCATTAGTAATTTACAATTTCAACGTTTATGAAAATTGTTGTGGCTTTAGAGTTATTAAATAATTATATAGAGAGAATCATTCCCACAAATACACTAGTGTCAGTTATTACAACTCCATCCACATTGAGTCAACTCACTCAAATCTTAATCCAATAAATTTAGGTTGCAACATTTTTTTCATAGCCGTTCACATGACCTATTGTAATTGGTATATAATAAAATGATATCAGTAATAAACTTTTTTGAAAATGTATTAGTAGTAAACTTAGATAAAACTTATATGTCTCTAATCATGATTTTTTAGAAAATAAAATTTTCATTCATAGAATAAAGTAAAAAATGTACATAAGAGATAAGTCCTCCAATAGATTAACATTTGAAACGTCTTACTATTTTTTTTTTTTTTTTTTTTGATGAGGTCTTACTATTGGATAGTAAGTGAATCCAATAGTCTTACTATTGGATTCACTTTATACAATAGACTGTCAATAATTACGCAAAAAATAAGTAAAATTTATTAGGTACATGACATTTGACAAAGCTTGAGCCCAGGCTCTCGAGTGCATTGGACCTGTTATGTGATGACATGTAATTAAAAGTAAACATGTGTCACAATTTCAAAAAATTCAATATACTAAAACACTAAACTCAAGTCAAGACGCATGTCATCATTCTTTTCTTTTTTTCTTTTTTTTTTTGAAAAGAGAGATTTATTTATTGAAACTTATAAGCTAGTACATCGGTCTAGAAGCCATATCAAATAAATGGCTAGTTACAAAAGAGACCATAGGGCACACACAAGGAGTATCAATTTGAAAAAGATCCAATACATAGTTATACATTACAAAACTTGGACTGCATTGGACTCATTATGAGACGACATGTAGTCAAAAGTAAACACGTGTCACGATCACAAAAAGTTCAATACATTAGAATACTAGACTCAAACCAAGACGCATGTCATCATTCTTTTTTCTTTTTTTTTTTAAAAGAGGAATTTATTGTGGGTTTCAGTTAACTTAATCGACAAAGTCTCTAACAGATGAATAAGATATTTGAGATTCAATCTCCGCCTATACTAAAAACTAATTTACACTACAAAACTTGGACTGCATTGGACTCATTATGAGACGACATGTAGTCAAAAGTAGACACGTGTCACGATCACAAAAAGTTCAATACATTAGAATACTGAACTCAAACCAAGACGCATGTCATCATTCTTTTTTCTTTTTTTTTTAAAAGAGGAATTTATTGTAGGTTTCAGTTAACTTAATCGACAAAGTCTCTAACAGATGAATAAGATATTTGAGATTCAATCTCCGCCTATACTAAAAACTAATTGGTATTTTAGTTTGATGATAAAAAGTTATCGCTAGAAGTTAACCTCATAAGTTGACATTATCTAAAAAAAAATATAAATATATATATATATATATATATTTATTTGAAACTTACGACCTCATACATCTGTCCAGAAGTTATATTAGATAGACGACTAGTTACAAAATGGACAATAGGGCGCTCAGGAGGAGTACCGACTTGAAAAAGATCTCATACACAGCTATAATGCTATATACTACAAAATACAAAACTTGGACAATGATCATATTCTTCTCGCTACTTCTCTGCTCTATACCTCTCTGGTCCATGTCATTATTCATTTTCTAAAAACTCTCTACCAACCAAACCAAACCCATACAAAGAATGTATTAAAAAGGAAAATAAATACTCTTCCACTCTTAACAGTTTATTTTATCCCAAAAAAAAAAAAAAAACAGTGATTTAGCTGTAGGAGCGTTAAATTTAGATGCAACCCACCAAATGGTCTGTATAAATTATGCTATTTATCCTCCGCCTCCGATTTTCACTGCTGAATTTCAGACCGCTTCGCCTCAAACAAAAAAGTGTGTAAAAAAACAAAGAAGTTAACAACAACTTTCCCTCTCTCCTAAACCCAAAACCAACCAACCACTACTACTAGTACTACTATAAAAAGAAACCATCTTTCTCTCTCTTTCATTTTCTCTCTCTCTAGAACTGTGACACAAAATATTCTAATCCTGTGAAGTTGTTGTTGTAGTAGCAGTAGTATTACTACTAGAGGTTCTCTGATTATTACAAAGGTTTAGGCCGTGTGGCTTTTCGTGTTTGTTTCAGTTTTTTAATGTTCTTTTGGTTTATGTCGCTGTTTCTAATGGTTGTTCACCTGCTGTGCACATTTTTTTAATTTTTTGGTTTAAATTAAACAAAGCAGCACGATTTTTTTTATTTAAATAATTGAATAAACAATTTCGTGTGTGTATCTGATTATCTGAGTAGCAATAGCTTTGCTTCTTCAAAGGACTAAACTGGTGGAGGCGTTTTTTTATCAAAAGGGATGTGATTGAGTTCCCTCTACCTACAGTAAAAAACATCACTATCTTTCAAATCTCTCTGCAACCCATCGTTGATCTGGAAAGTCGTCGCCTTTGTCCAAACAATAATAATTTTTTTTTCAATCTTAGAGTATAAGTACATAAATTGGTGTTCTTTGGCAAATGGGTCTTCCTTGAATCTCTTAAATTTCACAGCTACAAAGAAAGGAAAAAAAAATGGGTTTTTTGAGTCTTTGAGAGCACCCATCATGGATCTGGAAACTGGGGTTTATCAAAACCGTGCTAAGGTGAGCTTAGGAGTTAGGAATATTCATAAAACATGCATTAATTTCTGATCAAGCTTGTGTTTTTCAGACATTTTGAGTGAAACCCAGTTTGTGTTTTTTTTTGTAGTAAAGTTGTTTTGTCTTTTTGTTGCAGGTGGATTCATGGAAGACAGTGCTGACATTGGCCTTTCAGAGTCTTGGTGTTGTGTATGGAGATTTGAGCACTTCACCTTTATACGTGTATCAAAGCACATTTGCTGGCGAAGATATTCAACACTCAGAGACCAATGAAGAGATTTATGGTGTTTTGTCCTTTGTGTTCTGGACACTCACCTTGGTTCCTTTGCTTAAATACGTTTTTATTGTGCTCAAAGCTGATGATAATGGTGAAGGAGGGACATTTGCTCTGTACTCGTTGCTGTGTCGACATGCCAGAGTCAGCTCACTCCCCAATTTCCAATTGGCAGATGAGGAACTTTCTCAATACAAGAAGGACAACAAAAAATTGTGCAATACTGGGTTGGGATCAAGCTTGAAGTCTATGTTGGAGAGGCACAGAGTTTTACAAAGGTTTCTGCTGGTTCTGGCTTTGGTTGGGACTTGCATGGTTATTGGTGATGGTGTGCTTACACCAGCTATTTCTGGTAAGTTATATGTGCTCTTAGTTCTTCTGGGTTTTGATTTAAAGTTTGAATTTTTTCTTGTGACTAACATGATTGTGTTGGTTGGTGCAGTTTTTTCTGCAGTTTCCGGCCTCGAGTTTTCTATGTCAAAAGAGCAACACAAATGTAAGGTTCTTGAATCTTGACTTTGTCTTTGTTTTAATTTGATATGTGAGTTGTTTGTTGAGATTACCTGTATGTAAAATTGATGGTTGAATAGCTTTTGGGTTATTTTCTCCTTTAATAATTTGTTAGTTGAATCTTTTGCCATTCAAATTGGTGGATTTCAGCAGTGTCAATTTTAAGTTTCTGTTGTTTAGTCCAAATCTTCCACAATCTATTAAAATTTCCAGATTTTAATTCTAAACTGTGGAGGTTTTTCAGGGTTTCCATTATGCAAACATTTTACTGGTCTTATATCTGCTGCTGTCATTTCCATTAATCAATCATTATCTTTTCCTTTCTTTTCAATATCCTGGGAATTGCTTTTGTTAATACTCATGATTGTCAACCCACCCGTTCTCTCAAGACTGACTGTGCTGTGGAGCCCGCAGTGTAATTTGCCCATTCAGGTTGCAAAACTATATGTCCACAAATAACATGATAAACTGGCTGGCATGGATAGAGCAGCATAGTTTTTCTTCTTTGTTTTTTTCCCCTCCATTTTTCCCTTTTTTTTTTCTTCTTGAGAATTGAGAGTGCTTTCTTTTGTTTTTAATTACCATATATGATATAACTCATAATCTTGCATATCTCCCTTGGGGATTATATATAACACATAGAATAAAGGGTTGAAAACTTGTTTGTAAGACCTCTAATTTCTCAAGCAGTGGGTCATCACCATAATTCAAATTCTTTGCCTTATTCTGAAGCAATCTAAGCAAGTGCCGATGATGGAGAAATTGAATACCAATTTCACCATTTTGAATGGATTCCTCTTCAAATATTACTCTTTTTGAGTGGATGTGGAGATATTAATTTTGAAATAAAAGAAGTCATCGTCATACCCACCCCCAACGTAGCTTAAGAGTTGTTACAAAGGGTTTAGGGACGAAAAAAGAAACACTACAGTATTCATGTTCCAGCTCATTCATTAGAATCCCAAGTATAAGAGAAGCTATGCTGAATATCTGAAGATCTTTGGTTGACCACAATTTCTATGATATTGTCTTTGACTCACAGTTAAAGGAAGGGAAGAGGAGGTGCCCAAGAGATTTTCATGCTTCAGATATTAGTCCCTGTATACCAAAACCTGTCAAAAGAAGGTTTTTGGTTTTGTCTTGTTGACAGCGTCTTTTAGATTTCATCTTGTATTAGGCTGGACTTACACTTGTGACAAATAGATTATCTCTGACATAGGCTTTATTTGGTATTGGGTGGAGTTTTAGTGGCTGCATAATCTAGGAGTAGGCCAGTAGAAGCCCATCACATAAAAACAGTGTTAATTAGAAGCTAAGTGGACTATGAGGAGATGACCTTTATTCAAAAATTTCAGTGGTACCGTACTGAGTGCTGATATGCCTACTCTAGGAACTTGTTTAAATATCATGACCTTGGTTTGAGGGAGAGGAAAACTGACCTTGGGAGATTGTAATTTTGGTCGCTATTGCTGCAACTATATTGCATGTTTCTTTCTGTTAAAGTGTGATATGATTATGACATAGTTAAGAAAGCAATACGATAAAATAAAATATTTTCTCCTTTTTAACACATTTCAGTGGAATTTTTGATTGACATATCTAGATTCCGATGACGTGAATACCTATCATGATTTATAGTGGATCAATTACAAGGTTCAAGTTGATAAGGAGTCTAGTTCTTCTTGTCATACCACCGCCACTAGTTAAGACTTCAATCTCAAGAAATGCAACTCTAATTAAGTTTTTTCTTTTAAAAACTGCATATGGTACTTCTTCATTGGTAAATGGGCCACCATTGCTTCTGTTCAATTGGAAAATTCTATATTGAAAAGTTGAAACGCTTGGTCTTTATTCAAACTATACCAGTTTTCAAGATCGGAGCTATCAGCCACTCTCCCCATCTTCAGAAGACAATTTCTATTTTATTTTCTACTCGACTAAATAGAACAGGGCCATATAAGTTGATACAAATTTATCTGGTGCAAATCTATGGCCTATCTTATATATATATAGGCATGATCCAGTGGGCCCTTTTTATGGAAGTGTTAAAGAAAAATGACCCTTGATCTCATAGAACAAATAGGTTCAGGAAATATGAGTTTTTGCTTCACTATAGGTCTCTAACTTGCCCATATCCTTTATTTAACTGCCTGCACTGGCAATTAATTTGGCAACTCTTAGTTTGTCTCTTTTATTCTGTATGGCATGCCATTATCTTCATGTTTCCTCCTGACACTTTGATAATTTTTGCAGATGTAGAAGTTCCAGTTGCTTGTGTCATATTGATAGGCTTGTTTGCCCTTCAGCATTATGGCACTCACAGGGTCGGGTTTTTGTTTGCTCCGGTAGTTTTGACATGGCTTTTCTGCATCAGTGGCATTGGTATATATAATATATTTCGGTGGAATCCTCATGTCTATAAAGCACTCTCTCCATATTACATGTACCAATTTTTAAGGAAAACTCAAAAAGGAGGTTGGATGTCCCTGGGTGGAATTCTGTTGTGCATAACCGGTAACCATGAACTTTTGATGGTTAACTTTGATTCTATTGCCATTACTAGCAAAGTAGTTCGTTTTTTGTTTTCTTAATACCCACTTTCTCTTTTCAGGTTCTGAAGCCATGTTTGCTGATCTTGGACACTTTTCGCAATTGTCGATCCAGGTATGTCATTTAACAACTCAGTTTATAAACTACACCACCTTATCTAATTAACTTGGCATGGCTTATTATCTCAACAAATGGACCTAGTAGTATATGAGTTTCAAGTTTATGACATTTTGCAATGTTGTTAAGATTGGACTTTGTACGGTAGTATCAACCCTTTTTGTGAGCCCCTGTTTTTCTTTTTTACTTCTGATAATCAGTAAGCCTGTGATCATTATGCGTTTGAGACATTCAAGCCCTAGCCTGTAGAGTACATATCCTTTGAAATGTAAATGCCCCTCTCCCCCCCCCCCCCTTTTTCTTTTCCTCTCCCCTTGAATGCTGCCTTCTTCACAGTTGTCCTAAATACCACAAAGCAGATGCTTTATAACTTCAAGGCATATTGGTTAGCCACGTCAGTATCTGGCTGATATATGTTGGCTATATGGGACCATTTCTGATAAATCCATCAATGCAATGCAGGGCAATCATTCAGTACCTATGATAAAGCTAATTTTGATTCTCTCTTGTTGTGTCATGTATCTTAATTTGCGTTAATGAATAAGAATATTATATAGCTCTGGAAATCAATGTGGAAGATGTCTAGCTAACAATTTTGCTTTCCCAATCTTTGTAGTAGTGGCTATATCTGATTTTGGAGCAAATAGGTTATATTGGTAGCTTTGGGTTCACTATATATGCTATTAGTATGTTGACCCAATTTAGACCTACCATTGGCACTGTAAATATATGTTAGATTGTAAATATATAAGAAAGTTGTAGGTGGTGATCTCTCTTCTTTTTCCTTGTGAATTTCCTCATATTTCTCTTGCTCTTTCTGTACACACCTATGCTAAATATATTATAAAAATTTCCTTGTCCAAAGAAACTTCTTGAAGCTTTGGTTAAATGTTTCTATCTCTTATAAAACATGAGCAACTGCTGATAGGGATCTGATGGTTTGTGGTTTTCCATTGTGTCTGGATTCCATCTATACAATCTCCTAGCATGAGAATTCTTTAAACAAATAAAAATCAAATGAGCCATTGAGCTCTTAAGAGGATGGTGGTCTACAAGATCAAGGGAATTAACTAAAATTTTAAAGTGAAGCATCCTCAAAGGTGAAGTGCAATGCAAAAGAAAAAAAAAAAAGCAATAATTTATGCCATTTGAGAAAATTACCTTCCAAAACAGTGCTCGTGGTAAGATGTACAGACTAAATTGATGCATAAGCACAATGTGAAATTCTTAAACATTTATAAGAACTCTTTATTATTATTATTTTTAGAATTAATATTATAATTATTAAACATGCAGGTTGTGAGAAATGAATAAGGTCTCTTATTTGTATCCAGGCTAATGCCATTTAGAGAACAACTGCATTTCTAATAAATATACAATTTTCTGCAGATTGCTTTCACGTCTGTGGTTTATCCAGCATTGATTCTTGCATACATGGGGCAAGCTGCCTATCTGTCTAAGCATCATAATGCTGAAATCCAAATGCACCGAGTTGGATTTTATGTGTCTGTACCCGGTAGGTACCTTGACCTGTTAGTGAACATTATATAATTTGGATTACAGGAAAGTTCTCTGCTAATCAGAAATGGCCCGTGCTTATTCTTCCAGAAAAATTTAGATGGCCTGTTCTGGTGATAGCCATACTTGCTGCAGTGGTGGGAAGCCAGGCCATCATCACTGGAACTTTCTCGATTATTAAGCAATGCTCTGCTCTGGGTTGCTTCCCAAAAGTGAAATTAGTCCACACTTCATCCAAAATCCATGGTCAGATTTATATCCCTGAGATCAACTGGATCTTGATGCTGTTATGCTTGGCTGTTACCATTGGTTTCAGAGACACAAAGCGCATGGGTAATGCATCAGGTATGACAATAATTGTACGTTGTTGCGTCAAGAATAGATCCTTGTTCCAGAAAAAAATTACCAAAAGGATTTTGCTTATTTCAAATTGAGATTTTGCATTAATACTTTTCAACAATTAGAATCCACTATTAGAACCTATTTGTTTGTCAAAAGAGCAATTGTTTTCATTTGGAATATCGTTTGGGATTCCACCTTATCTTTCACTGCTTTCAGCAGAAATCCTTAACCTAATGCTTTGTGTGAAACAGGTTTGGCAGTTATCACTGTCATGTTGGTCACCACCTGCCTAATGTCTCTTGTTATTGTCCTATGTTGGCATCAGAGTGTCTTACTTGCATTTTGCTTCGTAGTCTTTTTTGGAACAATTGAAGCTCTCTACTTCTCAGCTTCTCTCATCAAGTTTCGTGAAGGAGCCTGGGTCCCCATTGCCCTTGCATTTGTCTTCCTGATTGTCATGCACGTTTGGCACTATGGCACACTCAAGAGGTATGAATTTGATGTGCAAAACAAGGTCTCTATCAATTGGCTACTCAACCTTGGTCCCAGCCTAGGCATTGTACGAGTCAATGGCATTGGTGTCATACACACTGAGCTTGTGTCTGGCATCCCTGCAATCTTTTCACACTTTGTCACCAACCTTCCTGCCTTCCACCAAGTCCTGGTTTTTGTCTGCATCAAATCTGTCCCAATCCCACATGTTAGACCTGAGGAACGCTTTCTAGTTGGACGCATTGGCCCTAAAGAGTACAGGATATATAGGTGCATTGTACGATACGGATATCGTGACGTTCACAAGGATGACATGGAGTTTGAGAAGGACCTTGTATGTAGTATAGCAGAGTTTATACGCTCCGGGAGCATTGGAACCAATGGAGCAATTGAAGAGTTAGAGAAGGATGAAGATAAAATGACAGTGGTCGGGACGTGTTCTACCCATGAAGATGGGATTCAAATCAGCGAACACGACATCAACTGCACAGAGACAGTTGGCACATCAGAAGTTAGGGAGATAAGATCACCACCGGTGATGCAGCGAAGAAAAAAGGTAAGATTTATCGTGCCAGAGAGCCCAAACATTGACACAAGTGTGAGGGAAGAATTACAGGAGCTGACGGAAGCTAGGGAAGCTGGGATAGCTTACATATTGGGACGGTCATACATGAAAGCAAAGCAAGGATCTAGCATGATAAAGAAGCTTGTAATAAACTATGGGTATGAGTTTCTGCGTAGGAACAGCAGGGTAGCCTCCTATGCATTTAGTCTACCGCATGCATCTACTCTGGAGGTAGGGATGGTCTACAATGTTTAATTTTTGTTTACTCAGTGCATCGTGTACATGTTGTAATCTTATGCAATAGTGAAAGATCACCACCTTTGGATGGTGGATGAAAGAGCTTACACACGAAGCTTAGTCATTTTCTCGGCCTAGGTCTTTAGCTCACCCCAGCTCTCTTTTCTAAAACATATAAAACATAGAAACTGGACTTCAAATTGCAGAACTTTTTCCTATAGATTCTTACACTTGAAATAGGGCATTAGTTTTGCATTTTGTTAATAACATTTGTGAAAAAAAAAATTGAGCTAAGAACTACTACATTTGGCTTCATACTTCTAGTACATTAATACATCTGTGGCCTGTCAGTAATGCACCATATGTAAACAACTTAGTTTTGGCTCTGACGTTTTAGAAATGGTCTCTGTTACTTAAGCTGTGCCTGTTCGCATCTGCTAAATTGCTAATGTATATGGCTTTTGTTAAGTTTAGGAACACATAGCTCATTCCAATGGCAATATGACATTTTCTTCTCACCCTTTACTTGCCAAATATCAAGGACTATCAATTATAATGGCCTTAGGGCCTTTGTCCACAGCATGATTTTTTTTTTCTTTCTTTTAATCCCCCATACCCTCCAGCAAGATGAGTGAACAGTTTATTTCACAAGGCCGTACATCCAACAGGACGCTCACTTTTCATAACTCCAATCTAGGACTCTACAATTTACTACACAAATCAGCTTAAAGAGAAAGCACGTACAATTTTAACATTAGCTAAATACAAATGGTCTCACTTCTCAAATACAACTAGAGATTGACCCCCTGCACAACAAACTGCTCTATTGACAACAGTTGCAGAAACCTTTTGAGCTTTCCCTTTACTCAGTCAAGATCTTATCACAGTGGATCACAACATTTCTTTACTGCTATATGTGATGCATAACACTACACAGAGCAAACATATCGACCGCATATATGATATAGCAGACTTTTCCCCTCCAAATCAGACCCACTTCAAGCTATTATGTCATCCCAATTCAACTTACGACACCAGAGCATGATACACTTCCAGAATCCAAATCCTTTTAGAGAAAGGGCATTGGAAGAAGATGCTCTCTCTGCCTTCTAATATGTTTCTGCTAAAGCAAAAATTTACATCCCCTTTGAAACCCCATTGTAGCATTCTATCCTTAGTATTCAATCTATTGCGAATTACCAACCGGACAAGGAAAGCTTGCTTTCGAACTGAGCTATGAGAACTAGATCAAACTCCACCATCTCACTTCAGGACTCTTGGTTCTGATGAAGATCCAGGTTTCTACGCAAGTATATTTCACTGTTTTAGAGTTAACCCAAATTGGTCTTTCCACTTCCAATACCACCAAATCAAGCCTTGCTCTGAATTGGAACTAATTCTGCAGATTGAGCAGGCTTCCATATCCAAATTTTCTTTAATAATACACTAGAAACCTTTGCATTAAGGTTACTTTCATCACCATAAATTGTCATGTGCACATGCCTCTGGAATAAGATTTCATCCAATCATGCCGCAAAATATCTTGCTACAGCAACTTTTCAAGAGGCTTAACAATCTCTATAAGCTTCAAGATCTTCCTCCGACACCAAGTACTATTTTGGAAAATATATACTACCCAAAAATCCTATCTTTCAAGAGATTAAGGTAGCGTTTGGTAGTTGTTTTCAAACAACCATTTTTAGTTTTTAAACAATATTTCACGTATTTTCACACATTTTTTTACCTACACGTATTTTCACAAATGTTTTCAAACAACAATTTTCAATTTTTAAACATATATACCAAACAAGTCTTAATTTATCAAGTTTTTACCTTGGCTACCTTTTCTGGCAAAATGAATAATCATGGACCGATTGATTTAAACACCACATCATAACCCATCAAAGTGTCATTGAATGCTACTAAAAATGTAATAGTAGTTAGTGATAAGTGATGACATTTTTGAACTGAGAAACAAATATGTGAGGGGCGCCCCAACCTGTAGACATTTCACAATGAACTCTCACATAATTCAAATCCTACTTTTTGGGTCTATGATAGCGAAAAGACTTGAAGGGCTTCAATCAAAATAGGGTTAACCTAAACAAAATAAGAAAGCAAAATAACAAAATGCCAAAAGAGAATATACATTTATCTTCATTGTGTGCTTGTATTGATCTCCAAAACTAATGGTCTGGCTAGTTTTGCTTATCTCTCGTCTATAAATTCCATTCTAGTTAATTCTAGACTTCTTTCCAGTCAAACTTACTATTAAAATAGAATATGAATATTATAAAAGCCTATCACAAATTGTATTATTCTTTGCCCTCGTTCATTTTCATTAGCCCTTTTATGAAGAACATTCTAACCCACATAAATCATTCATTTTCATTAACCCTTTTATGAAGAACATTCAAACCCACATAAATGACAATTTGGCTAATATAATCCATTGTTTTTAAGAGAGATATATCCACACACACACACAAAATGTCGGGCGCCACATTATATTGTTCTATGGACCTAAGAATATATATTAAGGGTCCCACAAATCTCCAATATAGTCATGAAAGGGGCTGTGGATGCATCGAAAGATATAATGCAAATGCATTGAATGGTTATGGCTTATGACCTTATCTTCAGCTGTAGTGCATACTATATGCACACATGAAGGTGGGACCTTTTTGATATCTCAACTAGGTTGGATGAAATTGTAGCATAATAAGAACGAATTCCTCGTTTTTTTTTTTTTTTTTTTTTTCTGCTCGGCCCCGAAAAGAAGAACAATATTATGTATACAAAAAAATTTACAATTTGATAAGGTTTTTTTTCCCCCTACAATAACGATCTCAAACTCTTTCCTTTGGAGAGTGCGGGAGGTACCACCCGAATTAGAGATCAAACCATTGTTATGGTGGTAAGTTTTTGCGATCAAGATTGTTATAACTCAATGTTATAACTTTTTCTCTTTTGTTAGGAGAACTATAATTCAAATCTCCCCCTCTCACATTATTGTAACTATTGAATTATTAAAAAAAAAAAAAACAACTAAATTGTAATTAGAGCAAAACTACTTTTACATAAGTTCATCAGCAAAGTGGTAAATATTGTCAATTTTTCGGTATCGGTCTTACCAGCTGACCACTAAACCAATACCCCTATGAAACATACCAATTTATATATATAGTGATAACCCAAAAAAGTACAGTAATATTAATGGATATCAAAATATTTAATTTCCCTGAAGTCCATCACAAACAATAATAGTTTTTGATATGGTATTAATTATTAATTTGGACTTTATCATTTACACAGCTTTTAATACGCATCGTTCACATCATAGTTGACATCATATCAATTTAGTATCTGTGAAAATTATATTTGACTAGATTCATTAGAAGAGGAACCCACATAATGACTGAGTTCGTTCTCTCTTGTGCGTGTCATATGATTTCATTTCAAAATATGGCACACCAGCGCAGAAACCTGCACCATGAAAGCAATTTTTATTTATTTAAGTCGTATGTTTTCCAATGAAGTGGTTCCCTTACTTTTTTTTTTTCTTTTAAAATATAAAATATTGACTCACTATTTTAAATGATTGGACCTAGCTTTCTTCACCTACCAAATCACTTAAGGAAAAAATAATAATGCAAAATTTTGAAGAAATACAAAATTTTCCCAAGTATTTGTGTAATTTACTCAACTATAGCTCTGTTTGTACTAGGCGTCTACATTTGTATCATCTGTGTTTTTTGCCTTTTTTTTTTTTTTTTTTTTAAGTCCAGCGCCTCTTGCACTGTTCATAGAACATGAATAGTGCAAACAAGCATTTGAACAGTGATTTCATTAATGAACAGTAACCGAAATATATTTTTTATTATTTTTAGTTTTTAACAAAATAAGCGATATCCAAATGCACATTATGTTTATCATATTAAGATATAAAAATGAACATATTAGAATTACTTGTTGGAATTTTGGATCAATTAGAGTTGAACATTAATACCTTTTTCTTGTAGAAACAAATATGAACAAGGGAGAGAAGATGGAGTTCCAACACAAAAACACACCACAGACTCTACTTAAAATGCAATACTAACTTTTAAGGTAATGTGGAGCAAGTGAGATTATATACAACACACTCTCTTAAACAATATATAACAATTATCCCTTTTTTTTTCTTGGAAAAAATTAATTGATGCCCTAAAGAGTATTAATTTAGAACCATTTTATGGAAAAAAAAAATGCTTGAATTTTTTGATAATTTTTTATAATTTCCACAAAAGTGGTATTAATTTTTTTTTTTAAATGGTTTATTGACAAATATCCTAAAAACACCCGTTAACCAGAACATCTATTCCTTAAAAAACAAATTTTGAAATAACAACTTAACATGAGTTTTTTCCTAAAGTACATCTATAATGCGATCATGAAATATAACTATATACAGAGGTTGAATATGTATTAAAATGTCTCCTTGCATTATGCGTTTTGGGAAAGAATAAAACAAAAGGCATCAAATAACAGTACATCTTAACGTGTATGGCACAAAAAGTCTTTCTTTACATCTATTGGTTTTTGCCTTGTGCCGCCCACAGCACTCGGGGAAAGAATATCCTTGTAATGCTCTCTCTCTCTCTCTCTCTCTCTCTCTCTCTCTCTCTGGTCCTTTTCTTTCATCTAAGACCAGCTCAAAGGGTAGGAAGATTTGCATTTATAGTCGCTTAGTTCTGACCACAAATTATTTCACAAAATTTTTTGTCACAATTCTGATGTGGCAGATTATGAATGGTTAATTACTATTTACACATAAATTCATTATTTTTTATTCACTAATTACACTCTGTCACATTATAGTTGTGACAAAAAATTGTGAAAAATTTTTTTGGCGGTAAGACCTTTTCTTCGTAGTCTCCAATATCCTCTTGTCCACTTCCAATATGTCAATTATTATACTAGTTTTCCTCATCAAGTGGACGAAGAGATAGATGGAGCTATCATTTGCACTTGACAAGCACTAGTCCCTCACCCCCATTTGTATGTCAAATGAGCCGTCCAAGCCCAACTCTTTACTTAGAAAATATGTTAGATAATTATAAGTCAATGGGGACAAAGATATAGTTCACAATACTATGCCTTGTTCATGTACAGTGCTTAAATCAGTTTTATTTTATAAATTATGACTTTGAATGTGTCTTTCATGCTTGTAAAGAATGCGGTTCGTTTTTTTTTTTTTTTTTTTAATTAAAATTTTTTGAGTGGAGAACAATGGGATTGAAGATTCAAGGCCAAAGAGAGACCCAAGAATCCAATTTTTATTACTTTGGACCATACAATTCAATGGAGGAACACGCAACTGTGGTTGTGTATGACAAGCAAAGCAATGAAATTATTATATCTATTCCTAAAGGGAATTTGATTTGGAATTTGGATACCATCACCAATATTTGTGCAAAGATATATATATAAGACAAAATATGCCTTGCATTGAATTCATTTGTGCAAAAGATTGAATGACACAACCTTCTTTTTAAGGTCAATTCAAAGAATGGAACATGGATTCTTCAGCTGGGGGAAAGAAAATCAAAGTAATGGAATATGGATTATTCATACAGTTGTACATTATTTCAAAAGAAAAACAAAAATACTTTATAAAACAGTAGAGGAAACTTTTTATCTCAAATAACCCATGTATTAGTAGATACTGCAATTATTCATATTGTCTTTGTATCCTTCAATTTCTCCAAATCTTTAATCAAATCTTTCTAACTTTGACTTATATATGTATGGTTCTTTTAATTAAAACAATAAAGCATCCTCTACTATAATTAGTGCATGGATAGTGCCACTTGCAAATTAGATGTGCACTTGTTTACGCAATTTCTTAGATGTTATACTTTAGATTCTCTAATTAAATTCAACCACATAGCTACATTGATCAATGCAATGCAAAAGATGCTATATTCTCCAAAGGACAATTAAATTCAACTATTTGGCTCATTGAACATTGGTTGATATAATCCTCACGGAACTATATCTAAGTTTGTCCTTAAAAATAGTCAATTTCAAATTACATTAGATATTGTTGGGCTATGTGGAGCCTAGTTTATATTTGATCTAGAATATGAACCTACCCGATATAAAAGTGCAACTTAAAATGAAAGAAACCCGGTCATTAATTTTTGCCAAACAATCACCATCAAACCCACTTTTTTTCCTTTTACCCTTATTCTTACAAATCACATCCAAGACAAATAAATATTCTTCATAAATTATGATTTATATACAATTGATGAGAAAAAATTTAGTAATAATTTGATTTTAGGTGAATCCATATTTACTTGTGAAGGTTAAGACTAAAGGATGATTCTATTGTTAAGTGAAACTACAATAGTGCCTTTGATAACTCCAAGGGATTGGCTAAGAGGTTCCTAAGGCCTCATGATATTAATGAAATCTTGGGTTCAATACCTCTTGTCAACATCTTAGAGCCATTCCTAGAAGAATCCTCCCTGTAATAACAGACACTCAAAAATGCTTGAATATTTGTTTATCCAAAACAAAACAAAAAACAATAGTTCTTTTAATAAATTAGGTTATTAGGTTATATTGCTGTATGCTTTTAACATCTAATTTATTTTAGCCATATTATAATTTTATAACGTAGATGTCTTTCTTATATTTGTATATATTTTCAAATTATAAATGTCTACTAGAACTAGAAGTTTCAAAAGAAATTTTGCAAACAGAAGAACATACTCCATTTGATAAACAGAATTGTATAAAAACACCATATTATTTCCTAAATGTATGTATTGTTTACAAAAATTTATTAACAATATTTATATATTCTCTTTTTCATAAATAAGTTTTTTAAAATTAAAATTAGTAAAACCCTACCTAAAATATACCATATCACAAGAAATATTAATTGGTTTTGCAAAAAATAATGTTAGCAAAATTTGATACAAACACTTTATTATCAATTTTGCATCCCAAAAAAATGAAAAAAGGGATTTTAATTAAAATTATAATATAATAAATTAAATATATATATATATATATATTGTTTAATTATTTGAAATAAGTAAAAATCTGACTTGTTTCAAAACAAGTCTTGCTTAAAATATTTGTCTTAAATCTCAAATGATACTGAGTCCATTGTATCATTGATGTCTCCATTGAAAAAGTTAAGAAATGCCACTTGACCTAAAGATCATTAACTGTTACAAATAATTAAGGGTGACATTACTATGTTTTGAAGCTTTTTTTTTTTTTTTTTTTTTGGCTTGAGAATTATGTTTTGAATTTTTAAAAACACATTGCAAGTTCACCATAAATAAAGAAAAATGTTAAAATGCAAAATACCCTTTATGGTTTGGGTTAGTTGCAAAAACACCAATTTTGATTTCAATTCTTCCTTATAACTTCTTGGGATTTTCATATCAGCCAAATTATACATGGAACAAACTTTTGTTAGCTCTTATAGATGAAAACAAAATCATGTAACCATCACACGATCACATTAAGAAAACTCACACACACACACATACATATTGTGGGGATAAAATAACCGAGTAGGAGTGTTGGGCCATGGGCTATGCCCGAGGATATAAGGGAGCCCGAGGGTGGTCGAGTATTAAGATAAGTATGTGGGTTAATGGGTCTAGGAGAAGGACAAGGACAAAAAATAACAAACAAGTGGTGTCTCCCAAGGAACCAAACTTCCTCGGGAGGCATTATGGAAGGTTGGAACTCGGCCGCCTAAAGAATATCGTGCAAGAGGCAACCATACTTCTAAGGATAAGTTTCAAAAAAAAAAAGAGTTAATAGTAAACTAAGAAATATCTAAGAAGAAGACTACTACCACTACATTAAATGTTCTACACCTAACCAACTGAATACATTTATGTGGAAATTACGTCTGAACAGTGATACTTAGTCTTACAGCTACACACAAAATTTCCAAAAGGGCTTTGATGAGACAAGCATCTAGGAAATCACCAACATAATCAACAAGTGGAAGGTTGGAAGGTTGGGATCGAAAAGAGGAAGACTATATAAAGAAATGGCCTCCATGAAAAATGGGCATGGAATCTCTGAGAAAAAAGAAAATAACACATTGTACTTAGAAAAAGCTTGAATCAATATAAGAACAACTCATTCTCGGACTTGACCAAGGAGCGTCATTCTCACGCTGTGATGTTTTTCTAAATTGTTTAACCATTTTTAATTAAGACCCATATTTGATTTGCTGAAACATTTTCTCTTGTAAAATCCAATCCACTCTCTAACAAATACATTGTGTTGGGCTGATTGGGCCATTATCAATTGTTCACAAGTTGGAGATCCAAAAATCGAGTCCTTACATATATATATATATATATATATATTCATACCGCTAGTTATGTGATAGTTACATGATTATTTTGTCCATAAAAACTAACAAAAGTTAATTACATTGGTCAATTTAGTGGATATGAAAACTTTAAAGAATTATATGAAAGAACTGAAACAACGAACGAGCATATTTGCAACTGACCCAAACCCCCCTTGGTGGTGCTTTTTCATCTAGGCCTAAAGAAAATGTGCAATTATAAATCATAAATTAATGACCAAGCACATCATATGAACCCATTATACCACCATGCACAGAAAGGAATATTCCCAAATGCCAAATGCTTATTCGCCATTTGGCACAATGGGTAGGTAAACAGGACTTGCTTTATATAGTGGCCCAACCCAAACACCAATTTACAATACCTTTTCCAACCCCAACTCCAAATCGTGGACCAACTTTTCATTCCCAAAAAAAAAAAAAAAAAATCATGGTGGAGTACTATTCAAAGTTTTATTTTGAAGCATGCTTTCATTTTTTTTTATTTTTTTTCCAATTTTTTAGTTATTTATTTTGTGATTGGTAGAGAAGGGTGCTTGATTATTTATTTAAAATATATATATATATATTTTTTAAAAACACATCCAAACCAAAAAGATAAATAAATAAAAATTTGCAAAGCAAAAGAAATATCATCAATATTCGTGAAAGATACGTTTTGAACATTCTGATTGGGCATTGTGGGTCCCACTCGATAGTTTTTGGATAAGGACGAGAGCTCTCAAACCCTCCCCAGTCCAATGCTTTCTATCTTTTTATTTTCTTTTTTTTTCTCGACCCCGCCAAACGCGGCGACCAGATAAATACAGGCACACACGTGGCCTGTGGGTCCTACTTTCTTGTTAGGATTTAGAAAACAATTATACTACGTACTAAAATAGTCATGGGAACGGTATAGAAAAAAGGGATCCGATTCTTAGAAAAAAATATATAGTAATTTTTTTTTTTTTCATTTTCTTGTAAAAAATTTTATAAAATTGTGAAGTCATAAAAAAAAAAAAATTAGTTCATGTAAAAGTAGTAGGCTAAAAGAGTTGACCAATTTGGCATAGAGTAAAATTATGTAACTTAATTTGGTTGATAATTTTTAATATTTGCAATAAAGATATATATAGTTCAAATCTTTCAAGCTAATACTGTGCTTTAGATTAAGTCAAGTCAAAACTCACATACAATCTAACCTGTGTATACCAAAAACCCATCCACATTATCAAATTATAATAAATAAAGAGTCATGTTAACAAATACCTTAAAGACATTGATTAATACTTTATTTTAAAAAAAATTTTATATCACTTTTATGAAAAATAAAAAAAATTGTCAAAATATTAATTATTTTTTTTTCTTTTCTCATAAATACTTTTTTTTAAATGAATTATTAAGCAATATTCGTAACATGACTCTTTATTTTTCAGATGAGAATCCGTATAAACTTATTAACTTAAGTAAAAAAATGTTAAATTTTTCGTTTGCATATCATTGTTTTATTTTATTTTTTTTATAAAGGTGATCCGCAGATTTTTTTTGTTTAGATTTTTTTTTTTTTTTTTTTTTTGGGGTGCTAAAATATAGTAGTTTAGAATAAAGAAAAAGAAAAAGTATCTTTCATTATCTCTCACGTGGTTATCACGTGGAGTAAAAGGGGGTCAGGGTCAAGATCGGATGACGTGGATAGGTAGTTGTGGGGGAGAGAGAAGAGAAAGTGTAAACTGTTAACACGTGTTAAACTGTCCGTACTGGGTGGGTTCGTTGGGACGAGGAAAATGGTGGGAGAGAATTGAAAGGAAAAGTAAATAAAAGTCCTCAAATCCTTGTCTTGTCCCAACGAAGTTCGATTTTATCCACTTTGAAGACTGTGATCGCTAAACCACCCTCCTCTGTTCCATTCAATCACAATCTCAAGCCACTACTCACTTATTAATTGATTTATTACCTCAATCACCCTTCTTTTTATTTTCTCAAGCAACCATAATTTACTATTAAAATAAAGTTTGAATGGAGTAATGAAATAATTGATTAAAAAAAAAAAGGTAGCAATGAAATAATTGTAGTTTTTTTTTTTAACAAACATTTTCGAGTATTTAATTATTTTCTAAGTGTCTGCAGTCTTTTATTCTCATATGCACTAGATTATTATTGAGAGGAGTTCTATGAGAGTGACCTCAAGATGTTGATGAGAGCAAAATGTTTGGAACCCAAAATGTGGTTGTGTCTTTGTATAAAAATGTCTCTTTTTGGTGAAAATCTTTGTATAAAAATGTCAATGCTAGGAAAAGTGTAGATGATAGGCATGAAATAGTAGTTCAATTGATTAGAATTTAGATTGCGGAATCTTTATTCAAACTCCATGTTGATTAATTACCCACGAACCCATCTCTACTCCACCGCAATGAGAGATAATTCCATGGCGTATCTACTCATACATGGTACTCCTACATAGTTATAATTAGACAAAAAGGAAAATATAAGACATTATGATAACAACATCGTTATTTTATCAAACCTTGGACTGTTCTTGAAACCAAACACATCAAGCTTTTTTTCTTTTTCTTTTTCCTTTTGTGAAGTTAAATCAAGCATTTGATCCCCTTTAAATGGTTAGATTGGACTTCACCTTTAACAAGGGTTCATTTATCCGTTATTGCTTAACTATTTAGAATAAATAAACAAAAAAGAAAAAAGAAAAAAAAGAAAAGAAAAGGTGTCTACAAATATGACATATGAATTTTGACATGATTGTCAATTTAGTTACTACTTTTTGGTTTGAACAATTTAACCTGTAAAATTAAGTTTATGAAAAACTAACCATTGGTTTATTGTTTCCTAATATTAAAGTCTATCAAATTTAATCATGCAATGAAATCTACCTATAATTAAGAGCTAATTTGGCCTCATTAAACACATTACGCATGACTCACAAGGTGATAGAATAATGTGAGACAATTAAAAAAAATGTGCATAAAGAGAGAGAGAACATCCTTGATAGTCAGCAATCAGATTGATCTAACTAGTGCTAGTGGAGCCCCTCTAAGAGCCCATGTGTGTTATGCTAGGAACCTAAAATCCAAGTTGGTACTTGAAATCTTGACCCTAACTCAAAAGTACTATGTCTCACTTTTTTGCCTCACCTCTCCTCTAGGTCATTTATATGAATTTTTAACTAAAACTCTAACATGATTAACTCTTTAAACCTCGATAAATTATATGGTATTTATAGTAGACTACATTATTTGTCCACCATTTCAGTCATTTATGATAAATTTTTTTTAACAAAAACTAACTTCCTTATTAGACTGACTCGATAATTTTAAATAAATAAAATTTTTTTAATAAAATAGTAGACAAGTAACGTGGTTCATAAAAATTTCTCCGAAAACTCATAACTTAATGGGATTTAAGTACCAAAGTGTTTCCTGTCAGATTGGCAAAGAATTGGCGTCACAAGTTGTCTTACACGCCTAGTGCAGGTTCTTAGACAATCAAGGGTTTGTTGGACTTTTCCTCAAAGAAAAGTGAGAAGGAAGATCACTGCCGTAGAATGTGATTAGATACGACCACCCTCTCACCTGAGTATAGCAATGACCACAATATATATATATATATATATATATATATAAAATATACTAAGTTGACATTTACATCAAAATCTAAATACAATATTTATAAAAACTAATTATGTGAATATAAACTACCATAATAATAAGTATATATAATTTTTTAGGTGACATCGTACAAATGTTTTTTTTTTTTGGAAGGCACATCGTACAAATGTTTTTAATACTACTCTTGGAAGAAAGTTCAAAGATATCCTATGATTATATCCTGATAATAAATTAAATTCAACTCTTGTAAATATGTCACTTTGAATATTATATTTTCGTTTATGTGCTAAATAAAACCTTATATTATATTTGCATTTGTGTGCTAAATAAAACCTTAGAGCATTAGCATTGGGGTGTTACACCCCTCTAAATTGTTATTTTAGAATGTCTAGTAGCCACCAAAATCATGTTTATTTGGATATGTACAACTTTGCTATAATAACTTCTTAATTTTAGAAGTTATCGTAGCAGCTATTACTTCTTTTTCTATTATTTTTATTTCTCTTAGCCTCTCTCACTCTCTCTTCTATATCTCGTGCCTCTCTCTTCATCAAAACACCATATAAAAGCAAGCCATCACAGCACCGACACCGATAGATCGGGTCACCTTCATTGGATTAGTCCGCTAGATCGACCACTTTCACTGGTTATTGATTTTAGACCAAGAGAAAGAGATAAATAAATTTGGAGAGAGAGAGAGAGAGAAATTACTCCCTCCATCCCATTTTTTTTGTTCTGTTTGAAAAGTCAAATTTTTTAAAGGAATATCATTTATTATCTTTTCTGCCATATAAAAATATATAAGTTTACAAAACTATCTTTAAATAAATTTATTTTTTTTTAAAGAGTTATTCTTAATGAGACAACAAAAAATGTGCTCCAATGAGATTGATTTTTTGAATATTTGTTAGTTTTCTTTTCAAATAGTTTTGAAAATAAAGTATGGATATAATAGGAATATTAGTAAATAAATGACCTTTATTTTTAGAAACAGAACAATATTTTGGGACATACTAAAATGGAATAGATGGAAAATAAACTGGGATGGAGGGAGTAATAAATAAATGCGATGTTTGGTGAATTGTAAAGTTGTATTATAAAATAAATAAAATAGTTTTTTAGAGTAAAAAATTCAAGAAATTCTAAAAATCATAAACCAATGCTCTTAGATACAATTATACTGTACTATATAAAGTGATAAATTTGAAATTATGATGTTTAATTTATCTATACTTTTTTTTTCAATTTTTTTTTTTGTAATTTTCACTTTATTCTTAAAAAAAATCAAACAATTGTGTGGGGGCAAGACTAACTCGTTTGGTTGGAGGAGTGAAAAAGTGAGAGGATAGAAAATTGTGAGATGATGAAAAAGTGGGAAGATAAAAAATATTTAGTTTTCCCTCTTGTATGTTTGGTTTGAGTAGTGGAAAAGTGGGAGGGTGGAAAACTTTTTTGTTTGGTTAGAGAGAAAAATGAAAGGATGAAAAATGTAATCTATATAAATTGACTATTATACCCTATTACATAATATATGAGGGGTAGGTGACAAAGTATTTGTGTAAAATAGATTTCTCATCACTTTTTCCTTCTCATTTTTCTCCTAATTTATAAAGATAAAAAAAGTGAGCTTAAGAGAGAAAATTTTATCCCCTATTTTTTGTCTCTCTTATCTTCCTTCTTCAACCAAACAATAAAAAATAATAATTTTCACCATATTTTTTACTTCATATTTTTTATCGTTCTTATTTTCACTTCTATCAAACACACCTTAACGATAATTTTGTAAAAAGAAAGTTGTTAAAGATAAGACAGAGAGTGTGTGTAATAATTCGATGAGATAAGAGAGACTGCAAAATGAGAACACGCTAAGCTAAATGCATACATATCCACTTGAGAGTTGAGAGGGAGAGTCTGTTGACAGCTAGGAATTGCTGCGGTCGGACAGCGCCGTGCTGTCCGGATCCCGCTTGCCCAGTTATCAACTTTTCATTACTTTCATTATTTATCTCTCTCTCTCTCTCTCTTTGAATTTTTGTTTTATTCTTTTATTTATTATCATAGACTTTGGGTTTGAGAGTTCAAATTCAATGTCTCCAAAAAGTTCCAAAAAAAATATATTAATAATAATAATAATAATAATAAATAATAGTGAAAAATTCTTTCACGTTTGTTGGGAAAACCAAATTCGTACCTTAACTTTCCTAGCTGTCATTTACTATCACACAGCTCATCTTATCCACTTCAAAATTTTATTATTATTATTTTATTTTAATATCATTATCTACTTCACTCTATTACCCCTACTATTGTTATCTATTTACAATTTATAATTTATGGCATCTTCCTTTCGAGGGCTTTGGTATATTCCTTTTTTTGGGCCAAAGTTAAGGTTAACCTAATTAAGAAACGTATATTCTATAGCTTATCCATAAAGTCGCACACATTTTAAATATAATTTTTTATAAATTAAAATATTTGATCTACTTGATTTTTTTCTTATTAAACTAATTTGAAAAAAAGCTGCTTTGCAACTTATCTTTTGATTTTAGGATTACAACTTACAATGCACGTTAACAACACTCTTGTGCAAATCTCTTTAGAAGTTTCTTACCTAGGAAATTCTTTGGAAATTGAGGAAAAGTAATGAAAAATATTTACAGATGCTATAAGAGTATTGATTTAGAAACTATTTTTTAAAATGTTTTGGGGAAAAATAATAAAACAGTAAAGGTATATTTGGAAACTATTTTTTCTCTTTATTTTATGTTCTCAAAAATAATTTTCTATTTGTGAGACTAAAAAACTTTTTTGGTAACTCAAAATGAACAAAAAACAAAAACTATTTTCAAAACTCAATTTATAAAGGAAACTGAAAACATGCAAAAAGCTGTTTTCAGCTTTTAATTTTCAAAAGTTAATGAAAACACGCATTTAATTTAATGAATTTGTCTCATTTAATGAGTTAGCATTAGAGTTTTAAGAAAATTGTGTTTCTCAAAAAAATATACTCAGTGTTGTTGAGTCATCCCACATCGGTAAGATGTGATATTGAGAAGGGGTTTATCACTTGCTCCACGACACTAACTGCCGCATACAGTTTTGGTATTGGCGTGTGAGTGTATTTTCTTATCTCATCCCCCTTCCCTTATATATATGTGTGTGTGTTTCTAAAAAAAAAAAAGTGGTGTCAAGATTTTCTTAATATAATTTATTAATAATTGTTCAAAAAGCATCCGTTAATATGACAGATATGATCTATTTATTTTTTAAACAAACGGTTTCTTAAAAAACATATTTCATATTTTTTTTATATATATTTTTTGGTTGGTGTATGATACGATGAAAAACGTTTTATGTGGCCAACGAAAAACAAACCCACTAACGAGGAAAACATTTCCCATTTTTTTAAGAACAGACAAACTTTTTTGAAACGTCACATACTCACCTTCATTGTCACACCCCCAGTATATGTTAAAAAGCTAGGTGTCGTGATTGTAAATTATATGCTATAACGTACTAATATTTAAAGAAAGAAAGAAAGATTATCACTATTTTGATATAATGTAGCTATCAATGTTATTGTTAAACCGTCATGTTAAGAAACAGAAACCATGATAAAGTTGTGAACATCATGAATTGATCAGTTTTTCAGTTATATATAGTGTTTATTGCCGAGGAATATTGTCGAGTTGTAAATGCGGAAAAATGGTGTATTCCTTTTTAAAATTTGCAATTTGTAAATGTTGGATGTATTATTAATATAGTCATTGTCATTGACGTGACATAGTAATTTCCTTTTATAATATGTTATAAAACACATAATATTCTTAATAATTAATACTATTCCGTTTTTGAAGGAAATGTTTGAATAATAAAGTGTCTCTATGCATAAAGCATGACCATTCAAAGGGTCACTGATGGCATGCGCATGGTCTAGCTAGAATTTTCTATCATGTGCTAATAAAATTAATATACTAATATTATAAGGTACCTAGCTATATCTCTTTCAAAAAAAAAAAAAAAAGTCTATACACTTTTCTTCACTATTGCAGATCAAAGATATATATTTCTCCCCCCCCCCCCCCCCCAAAAAAAAATAAAGATAAAAAAAAGAAGAAGATAAAATATACATAGGCTTGAGCTAGGGTTAGGTTAGAGTCATATAAAGAAAAGTTTAAAAGACAAACTTGTTGTGTATTTGTATTAGTTTAAGTTCTCGTTAGTTTGTTTTATTAATTTTTTTATACGATAATATTTCAACTTTTGACATTCACTTTACGATAATTACTCATTATTATCAGTTCTAAAATACCAATTACTTTTGAGTATGTGGGTTTAAACTCTGTATCTCTTTTTCAATAATTAAAAATTTGACTAGTTAAATTATCTAGAGTCCACTTACTTCTTTCTCCAAAAAATAAAATAAAATAAAATAAAAATAAAATAGAGTCTACTTACTTAAAAAATAAGTTGAGTAAACATTTAACTATACCTATGAAGAAAATAATAATAAGTTATACCTCCGTAACCGAGTCAAATATAAAAATACAAAAAATAATACAAATTTTACTATTTAAATCTTATAGATTGATATGTCAATTTTTGAATTCAAAATTGTATTTATTATATCATTTATGTGATATCAACAATATTCATTATCATATCAATTGGTAGTTGTTAACCAAATCAGCTAAGGGCTAAGGGGAAAAAAAAAGTAAAAAATTAATTAACCTAAACACATCCATAGGAGGGCTAATAATCTCTGCTTATTCGTATTTGACCAAAAGATTGTTGACTATCCAATTAAATATATATACATAGGAATACACTAACAAATAGCAATTAAAAAAGTAAAATATTGCAGGATAACGTTATATAATTATAATACTCATCTCACCACTTAAAATATTAGGCAAATTAGGTTAAGCCAACCACCCTTATAACGCCACGAGTTTTCTCATAATTTCCTCTTATAGCTAAACAAGATTACACTAATTCAGCAACACTCAACTTTACATTCTCTCTTAAATTTTTTTTTTTTAACTTTACATTCTCTAGACTAACTTTTAACTACAATGGGCCCTTCCTAAAAAATAAAAAAATACAACAACAATATTATAAATAAATTAGTTAGTATTTGTTGGCATTTTCAACAGCAATATTCATTATTCAAATTCTCTTTTTCCAATGATTAAAAAAAAAAAACATTATCTTCTACATTTGTCCGTAAAATTATGCCCATTACGTTTCCAGAACATCTTATTACTTTGAACCCAAAAGTAGTAAAAAACAGTAAATATTGCCTGAATTTGCTTACTGTCTACTTTTATATACTAAAACATGTAAAATATAAATAATTTATCTTCGATCATACCCATATTGATTCTTTCTTATCTAATTATCCATGAAAGTGTAATGATTCCATTTTACATAGTTGACTTTTAAAACATATATTTAACCGGATTTGTATCTATATAGATTGTAAATAGATTTGAATGCGTTACCATCAAACCAAAGGAAAATGTTAGAGATATAAATTTTTTTACACAAACTTTTATAAATTGATGATATGATGAGTGATTATTGGTAAATAAAAACGTGATGTTATTAGTTTAAAATAAAAGTGATATTATTGGTGAACTAAGATGAGAACTACTTAGAAGTTGGCTACAACAACAATTTATAAAAATGTTGTAAAATAGTTTGTAACTGTAACATTATTTCAAATCAAAACACTATCTTAGATTAGATTTCACCATGTAATCAATATTTAAGAAATATTTGTCTATCACATGTAAGGTATTTATTTAAATTATTAATACTATGACAAAATAAAATTTAATCATTTCAAAATTATTAGATAAGATATTTTTTATTGTGCTTAGATAAAATATTAAGAATTATTCAATGTAATTATCTTAATAATTCTAAAGGATTTAAAATTTAATCCAATGTTTCAAACCTAAATTCCTTATTTGATGAAAAAAGTTTTATTAGTTGAATTGATCAAATGGTCATGTTAATAGGTATATTTAGAGTAATTGTTAAACAAACCATGTTATGAAAGTCTTGACCATAGTTTTACGGAAAATAGAAAAAATTGTAAAAAAAATTTAATTATTTTATTTCTCTTATAAATTTTTTTTTAACAATATCTTCTAATGTTCTTAGAAAATTCGTTTACTCGCCTCAAAATCGAAATTCACAAACACATTGGAGTGGGAACGAGATTCAAAGACACAACTTTTCAAGTCTTGAAGACATGCTTATAGTCCATTGTTCCAAGATTAAAGGCAAAAGACCAATTAGAAAATGGACTCAAGTCAAGCCCCCCAACTTAAAATTTTTTTTTAAAAATGGGCATTATAGTAATTTCAACAGTTGGGAAAACAAAACCGGAAACTTCTCCGAAACCGAAAAGCCAAAAACTCAAAAAGAAAAAAAAAAAAAGAAAAGAAAAAAAAAACCCAAAAGTATTTGCGGTAAAGCTTATCCCAATTCCCAAACCCTCCCCAATAGAAAATTAGCAAGTAAAACCTTTTCCCATGAATATATATATATATATATATATATATATGCATAAACGTATAAAATTTCATTTTCCACGTTTACTCTCTCTCTCTCTCTCTCTCTCACTTTCTATTTATATAACAAAACAAAAAACAAAAACAAAAACAATCCAACGCAGCCTCCATTCTCTTCTTCTCAACAAAAAAAAGAAAAGAAAAGAAAAGAAAGAAACCTCTTTGAAAAAAACAACACTCTCATATCTAAAATCGCCGATTTTTTTTTTTTAACCGTCTCTCTCCGATCGCCGATTTTCTAACCGCTTCTCCATTTCTTTTTGTTGTTGTTTCGCGTGCGTTAACCGTTGAAAGAAGCTCGCCTTTATTTTTGGTATGTGTTTTTTTTTTTTTTTTTTGTGTTTTTGATTTTGGAAATTTTTCTTAAGGACTTGTTTGGTTGCCGAGAAATATGTTTTTAGAAAATAAAAAGAGGAAGAATAAGGAGAAGAAATTTGGCTCTTTGATCTCAGCTGTTTTTAACTGAGAACAAAGCGTGACAAGAGACTTCCACTTCGTTTTGTTTTTTGTTTGTTTTTTTTTTCTTGGCAACCAAACACGGCTTTTGGAGCGATTTTCTACGTGTTTTTACATATTGATATGTATATATACATAGTTTTCTCTGTGGTGTAATTTTGGCAGGAATTTTGATCAAATTAAAGGCTTGAGAAAATTCGAAAGCGGCTTGAATTTGTTTCAGGTTAGGATCTTTGGATTTTTCAACACCGTAACGTTTTTTTTTTTTTTTTTTAGATCTAGAAGCTTTTTTTTTTTGGGTGGTGAATTGCTCTCACGGTAAAAAAAAAAAAAATACTGTGTTATTTGTTTCTGTATTTTTAGTTGAGAGATTATCGTATTTCTGTATTTATTTCTGGTACTTAGAGACACTGTTTGTTTTGACGGAAAATACTTTCCGAGAAAACTAAATATTTTTTTTATTGTTTCACAAAAGACTTCATTTTGTGAAAGATTTAAAATAAGGCTTCTCTTTATTTGAATTGAGTCATAATTCAAATTTAGAACTTTCAAAAGTGAACATGAACCTTAGAAGATTCTCTTGTCCTTCCTTTTTCTTTTTCTTTTTTTTTTTTTTTTCTTAAAAAAAAAAAAATTGTAAGTAGAAAAAAATATTATTAAGTTCAATTTGGGTAACGAATTGTTTTTGTGTTTTTGTTTTTTAAAAATTTGTTAATAATGGTTAAAATCACTGTTATGGTCATATATGTTAGTCTGATTACTGTGTAACACTCTCAAGATTGCTTGTTTTGAAGCATTGGTATTTTGTTTGTTTGTCTTAGGGATGATTAGGGTTGATGATAAAAACAGTAAATTTTGAGTTTTAATACTTGTGCGCAATTGGGTATATTATCGATAGTAGATTGTTGTGCTTCATTCCCAAGTAAATGTAGAAGTAGTTTTAATTGGATGCATTATTGCATTTATGAAAAACTACCTAATGATAACATTTGGCTGCCTTTTAAAACCTTCTGCTATATATTTGTATGAATTTTGTGCCTTTTTTATTCACAGTTTAGCTTTGTTTCCCATATTTTGAGGTTATCATACTTGTTTCTTTCCACTCTTCAAATTATACAGTTGGGGGTGCTAATATATGCAATAGGTTCTCGGCGATCATTATGCACCTTTCTCTGTCCCTCTCTCAGACTCATACGCATGCTGCTATGTCCCCCCCCCCCCCCCCCTCCCCCCCTCCAAAACCCAATTTCTGTGTATGCCAAAGTTCTTTAGAGGAAGAGTGATATCTATTTTTGGTTTACACTGTATTAGTAGTAACACTACATCTCTAATTTAATTTTGTTATTATTAGAAATTTGGATCATATTTAACATGGTAGAGTGTATAAGCAAGCTTCTAATTCTATATGCATTACTATGGAAGTTAGAATCTATCAGTTTGTCATCTTTGTGATATATTTATGGTTTAACTCTTATGTATGGATATTAGTGAAGTCAGAAATTATTCAGGAACTTGTTAGGATTATACTGGAGAAGATTTTAGCATGAATTTGATAAGCAAAAGGGATGACAATATATAGGGGTATGATATATGCAAGCTAGTGTAGACCAACCGAATCCCACTTGGACTTTGGACAAGCTTGGGTAGGGCCTAGGCAAAAACAACCCAACGGGCTAGATTTGTGGTCCACACAACCCAACCCTTAAGTCCAGCCCATAACCCAATATACCAGCCTATAGTTTAGATGACACAGGTTTTTAGATGTACCTCATATTTGTAATTCTTAAAAAAAAGTTGTGTTTGATGAACACAATTTTAGTTCCATATCTTTGTAGCTCTTTGATATGATTGAAAATTTTCTATTATAATAATTTTGTGGGATTAAAAAATTAATGATAATTAATGTCATTTTAAGTTAATTTTCAGCTATGTACTAACCTACTTGCCTTAGCCTGATAAGATCGAAGATCAACCCGACCCAATCCAACATTACAGCCTGGCCCAATCCTAGTCTAGCCCAACCTGAGCCCAAAATTTCTTGATGTAAGCTAATAATGGGCTGAATTCTACAGGCTGAAGGCTGGGTTGTGTTATGGCTTGAGGTTATGGGTTGTGATTTGGCTTAGAATCATATGGTTAGGACCATCTAGATTTGTGGTTATTTCTCTGACTTTACTTTTAAGTTTCAAGAAATTAATGGAGATGTTATGGCTTGCTCATGAGTTCTCTCATATTCTTTTTTCACCTTTTTATTTTTATTTTTTATAAGTATCTCATATTCTATTTCTATTGTGCTTAAACGTGTGCTTTTGATAAATAGGTTGAATGCCCCTCTGTTTTTATTTATATTATCATCGCTCTGTCAGACTTGTGTTCATAATTGGTTAAGCAAATTGCATTATACTCTATTCGTTTTGAGATGATTTGTCTGCTTCTGATGGAAAGTCTATATATGCTTTAAATACTTCTAGACCATCTAATTACTTTTCCTTCTTTCCTGAAGTCAAATGGAATTTCTCTATGTGATACTCCGCATTTTAGCCTTTTAGCAACTAAAACTCCATATAAATATATATGAAAGTTTTTATTAAATGTAATCTCTGGAAGTACATTATTGGATGCTGCCAGTAAATGATTAAAAAGAAAGCTCTTGTTTGAAATGAGCAGCTATGCGAAGTATGAAACCAATTTCAGTATGGCATTCAAATTATTTTGATGTTTTTATGGAGTTGTATTTCCAACAATTTACTGAAATGATCAAATTCCTCTTTTATAGGTTTGTGGACAGCTGAGCCAAAAGTCTCTGTTGGGAAGTGTTGTTCTGCATGATTTAGTAGAAAGGACTCTCTCACTTGTCATTAATGGCATCAAGATCATGTTCAAACTTTTTTGATTTGGCTTCTGGAGACCTATTGGATTTTCCTCATACCCCTAGAGTTCTTCCACGGGTATTGACTGTTCCAGGAATCATCTCTGATGTGGATGGTTATGGCAGTACTGATGGGGATTCAGATGTGTGCCGTGAGAGGAAAATCATAGTAGCGAATATGCTACCTTTGCATGCCAAAAGGGATGCAGAAACTGACAAATGGTGCTTCAGTTTGGATGAGGATTCTCCTTATTTACAGTTGAAGGATGGCTTCTCTCCTGAAACAGAAGTACTTTATGTGGGTTCTCTTAAGGTTGAAATAGATGCTACTGAACAAGATGAAGTTGCACAAAAACTGCTGGATGATTTCAAGTGTGTGCCTACATTTCTGCCCCACGACCTTCAGAAAAAGTTTTACCTTGGGTTCTGTAAACAGCAACTTTGGCCCCTTTTTCATTATATGCTGCCCATGTGCCCAGACCATGGTGATCGCTTTGACCGCTCAGTTTGGCAGGCCTATGTTTCCGCAAACAAAATATTTGCCGACAAGGTTATGGAAATAATTAATCCTGAGGATGATTGTGTTTGGGTTCATGATTATCACTTAATGGTTTTACCAACATTTTTGAGAAAGCGGTATACTCGAGTCAGGCTTGGATTCTTTCTCCACAGCCCATTTCCATCATCAGAGATATACAGAACTTTGCCTGTTCGGGATGAAATTTTGAGGGGACTGCTAAATTGTGATCTAATTGGTTTCCATACATTTGATTATGCACGCCACTTCCTCTCATGCTGCAGCAGAATGTTAGGCCTGGACTACGAATCAAAGCGAGGACACATTGGACTTGATTACTTTGGCCGCACAGTTTATATTAAAATTCTTCCTGTAGGCGTTCATATGGGACGGCTTGAATCTGTGCTGAATCTTGCTTCAACATCTGCCAAAATTAAAGAAATTCAAGAACAATTTAAGGGGAAAAAGGTGATTCTTGGTGTTGATGACATGGATATATTTAAAGGCATCAGTCTGAAACTTCTTGCCTTAGAACAGCTATTGGAGCACCATACAGAGCTGCAGGGTAAGATTGTTCTGGTTCAAATAGTCAATCCTGCTAGGGGCTCTGGGAAAGATGTCCAGGAAGCAAAGAGAGAGACATATTTAACCGCCCAAAGGATCAATGAGGTTTATGGTTCACCTAATTATGAGCCAGTGATTCTAATTGACCGTCATGTTCCACGTTTTGAGAAGTCTGCCTATTATGCTGTAGCAGAATGTTGCATAGTGAATGCTGTGAGGGATGGTATGAACTTGGTCCCTTACAAGTATATTGTTTGCAGACAAGGTACTCCAGTTATGGATGAAGCTATGGGTAGAAAATCAGATTCTCCTCGAACAAGCATGCTTGTTGTGTCTGAGTTCATTGGCTGCTCACCTTCTTTAAGTGGAGCAATCAGGGTTAACCCTTGGGACATTGATGCTGTGGCTGATGCCTTGGAATCAGCCATCACCATGCGCGATTCTGAGAAGCAGTTGCGGCATGAGAAACACTATCGTTATGTCAGTTCTCATGATGTAGCTTATTGGGCTCGCAGCTTTATGCAGGACTTAGAGAGAGCATGCAAGGATCATTACACTAAACGTTGCTGGGGGATTGGCTTGGGTCTGAGATTTAGAGTTGTTTCTCTTTCTCATGGATTTAGGAAGTTGTCTATTGAACACATTGTTTCAGCATATAGAAGAACAGACAGAAGAGCAATATTTCTTGACTATGATGGTACTGTTGTTCCCCAAAACTCTATTATTAAAACCCCCAGCCCTGAAGTCACCTCTGTTCTGAATGTTCTGTGCAACGATCCCAAGAACACTGTATTTATTGTTAGCGGAAGGGGGCGGGATTCTCTGAGTGAGTGGTTTGCTCCATGTGACATGCTGGGAATAGCAGCTGAACATGGTTACTTCTTGAGGTACGTTAACAATAACATGCTTTGAATTTTCATCTTGCTTCTTGACTAACTTTTCTACAGAAGCTAAGGTTCTTTTGCTTGGTGCAGGTGGAATCAATCATCCAAGTGGGAAACCAGTCCAGTGGCTGCAGATCTTGATTGGAAAAATATTGTGGAACCTGTGATGAGATTATATACAGAGGCAACTGATGGCTCCAACATAGAGGTTAAAGAGAGTGCTTTGGTATGGCACCATCAAGATGCAGACCCTGACTTTGGATCTTGCCAATCGAAGGAGTTGGTGGATCATCTGGAAAATGTACTTGCTAATGAACCAGCAGTTGTTAACAGGGGAAATCTTATTGTCGAAGTCAAGCCACAGGTATATATTCCTTCCCCAACCCCAAAAAAAGAACTTCCCTTTTTCTTGATTTTTTCTCACATATGAATTTGGGGTGAAATTTCTCATTAATGTTTTGTTGAATATAGGGCGTAAGCAAAGGGTTAGTTGCGGAAAAGGTTCTTTCAAGAATGGTGCACTGTGGGAATGCACCGGATTTTGTGATGTGCATTGGAGATGATAGATCTGATGAAGATATGTTTGAGAGCATATTAAGCACAGTCTCTAGTCCATCCTTGCCTGCAGCTCCAGAGATCTTTGCTTGCACCGTTGGCCAAAAACCAAGCAAGGCTAAGTATTATCTCGATGATAATACTGAAGTTGTGAAATTACTTCAAGGGCTTGCTTCTGCTTCAAACCCAAAGCCGAGGAATCTTCCCCACATCCAGGTTTCTTTTGAGAGTACTGTTTGAGTTAGAGCCGAGTGACTGGCACAGATATACGAGTTCCATATACTTGAACCATTGTTTTGTTCATAGGGATTCTTTCCTGAGGAGCAGGAAAAAAGTTTTGGCTATTGCTCGTAAAACTTAATCTGACGCATGGTGGGACTGCGGATGCGGTTCTGATCCTTGTGAGCTCCTAAACCAGTTTGCTGGGTTAGAGTTGAATTTTGGTGAGCTTGTCAAGGATCACATAGGACTTGCTATACTTTTTCTCTGTATATGGTGTCAAATCTTGTATCTGCGCCAGTTGCCCTCAGGATTATACTCCAGTTGTCTATAATGGCTTTTTTGTTTTGTTTTGTTCTTGTTTTTTTATTTTTTTGTGTTTTTTAAATAGGGATCATTACCTTGTATAGGCACACTGCTTTTGTCACAATACAAAATTTCAGTTTGATCAGAGATATTTATTGGTATCCTAACGGCTAAATCTAATCATTTCAGTATCTTTTTTTTTTAGGATAAGTTATTCATTTTAGTATATTTGGGGTGTGGTGATCTAAACTCATCTTCGTTAGGTGGCACTGAATTAGCGTGTCAGATAAATACTTATGTTGATTTTCAATTCTGATTGGTTTTGTTTTGCATTTGTGAGGGAAATAGGTTATGTTTTCTCTAGTAAACTTTGGTGTGTGGTTTACTTCCTGATTTTTTCCACTTCCCCATGAAAAAGGGATTATGTATGATCCCTAGAAAGAGTACCTAAACGAAATATATTTGGTTCCTCCTCCTCCTTATGTTGTGTTTTATGTTTCTTGAATTAGTTGAACTAGTTGCAGACCCACGTTTAAACTCACGTATAAGAAGAGAGAGGACTTGTGATGGAAAACTCAATAAAACATTACCAAAGCATATCAATACAAAGTTGAGATTTTAAAAACACAAAAATTTATCAACCTAAAGTAAAGTTGCAAGAAATAATGAAAATTTGAGAGAGAGAGAGAGAGAGAGAGAGTTACAAATTTATAGAATGAAAGATGATAAGAAGAATATATATATATATATATATATATATATATATGGGTTAGGTTCAAGTTACTTCTGGTGTAATTTTAAGAAATGTTACACCACTCAATATTTTTTAATTGGATTTGAATATTAACAAATTCACCATTAGATTATATTATCTTCATATATTCTCTATACTTGCAAAATTTTAAGGTGATCAAAGATTAATAGCTATATTATCAATCAATTGTTAAAATTAAAGTTTTTCTAGTTTAAAACAATGCATAAAAGAGAAGTTTATGGATCATGGGGTAAATAACATCCGATTGGTATGAAAATTGACATACATGTTAACGGTTGGATTTTCAAAATATTAATTCAATAACAAGTTATTAGGTGGTGTAGCATTGCTAAGAGTTACACCAGGTGTAACTTAAACCCAACTCTATATATATATATATATATGTATATATATATAGACAGAGAGAGAGAGAGAGAGAGAGAGAAGAATATTCAAAATAAAAGGTATAGTTGAAAACACCAAATTATTCAAATCATGCTACGTAATAGAATAATATTATATCATTATATACTATATTTATAATAAAATAGGAATATAGAATCACATCTAACAATCAAATAAAAATAGATAACAACTTAAAACAACCAAATTAAATCAATTTAAATTATAATTCAACACAAAAATTTGAACTTAAAGTAGAGATGCAAGATAAATAAAAAATCCACCAAAAGAAAAAAATATATTGAGAGAGAGAGAGAGAAGTTCCAAAAAAAGAATTCATTAACATAAAATAGAGATTTAAAAAGGAATTATAAATCCACTAAAAGGGGAAAAAAATTGAGAGAGAGAGAGAGGTGAATCACCTTCTTGTTTGGGGAAAAATATGAATAGAATGTGAGAGAATGATATATTTATAGTAAGGAAGATGGAAATAAGAAGGATTAGAATAAAATGAAGAGGAACGGAAAAAGGAAGAGTAATGGTATGGCAAGGAGTAATGGAAAGATAAAAAGGTAAAAGAGATGGGAAAACGTTGGAAGAAGTGGAAAATTAATAAATAGAGGAAGAATTGAAAATGAGAGTAAGAGTTGAAAACATTGGAAGAAGTGGAAAATTAATAAATAAAGGAAGAATTAAAAATGAGAGTAAGAGTTGAAAATACGTGAATGACATGACACAATGAGAAAGTAGTATCATTAATACTATTCTTTGAATTTTATATATTATTATTACTAGTCGCAAACTAGTGCAATGCACGAACAAATTTAACAATTTGTTTTTTTGTTAAGTGAAAAATGAAAATAGTATATGAGACTTATAAATATTAATCCTAAACCTTTTTGTGAAATATTTTGTAAATAATGTAATATATGGTTGGAATTTAATTAAAGTGCTCATTACAAATGGTTCATCTTCTATATGTTTTGAATGACCTTAAGATGAAACAGATATAAGTAAATCCATTACATGTGTTAGGAGGAAAAACAACTTTAATAACATAAGAAAAATGTGATTTTATCAAGAACTTATCAACATTACACTGAAAATGTGACATAATTGTTAATGAAACAATTCATCTTTTTCCACAAATTGCTCCTCCAAAGCATCATTGAAGTGGATTGAAATGGATTGGAAATGGATCAAAGTGGACTAAAATGGACCAAAGTAAACCAAGTTGGACCGAAGTTGATGATGTAAACCGAATTGGATCAAAGTGATCGGAAATTGATCAAAATGGACCAAAGTGCTATGCTAATGTAGTTCAATATGAGCGTGCAACAATAAATACTACACTTAAGTTTTTAAATATTATATAGATGTGGCTAATGTATCTATAAAAGTGTATCAAATAACTTGGTTGATGTATCTATAGAAGTGTATCAAATGACATTCCCATGACTTGTAAAAAATGATTTAATAAATGGACAAAGTTTTCTTCCAAACAAGGTTGGAATATGCTTCTACAACTCTTTATAAAACAGTTTATAAGAGTATTCATGTGTATTAAATCACATGATTCATTAAATTATTTAAACAACTTATATGACTATTAAGTAAGTCATGTGACTAAAAATACAAGTGAATACTTTTAAAGTTGTTACATAGTGGCCATGAGCTATATAGCTCAATTGGTTGGCTCTTCTCGGTGTGTCCATGACATTTAAGGTTTAAATCTCCCTCCCAATATTGTGACTATTGAATTATATATATATATATATATATATATAATTGTTATGTAGTGTTTTGAAAGAAAATTCTATCTTTAAAAATTAATGACCAACTATTTTTTTCACCTTTTGGGGTCTGTGAGTAGCATTCGGATTCTAATTTCTTAATAAAGTAAATGTTGCTATGTTTTGAACTACATTTGGAGGTTCTTTTACTAAGGTAGACTTCTTAAATCAGTATTATTAAATTCAAAAATAAAATTTTCCATGAGTGGATAGGAGATAAGATGCAGCAGGGAATCCCATAATAGAGAAAAAGGAGAATGAGATGGTCATCAATATCAGAAGGTTCTCTTTCAAGTTTCAAAACAAACAGCAGACAGAAAAGTAAGTTGTTACATCATTTCCATGAGTGGTTTATTCACACTAGTATTGGAATAGACTTCAAAACATTTCTTTGAAAACATAATGGTTAGGACTTTAATACAACGCCAGTAGATTGTTGGCAACTTTATTTATAGCTGCAATGTAGTAATTTTAGATGTCCAAAATAAGAAAAATGAAAAAGATGTTTTTGTAGAATAGGACCAATGGGTTACAGAATGTGTAGTTGATTTCTCAGTACATCAATTATTGGAGAACACCTGGATCCTTATATCACTTGCATGGAAGAAAACCATCATTCAAATGCATCACAATAATTGATGTACTTATTTTGGTTTTCAATATTTTCGCAAAAAAAATTATATGTAGAAAGCAAACAAATTGCGTTTATCTTACTAAAAACAAACAAAACATTTATACTGCAAAATTCTTCCACTTGAAGACAGACTAGTTAACTAGCCATTTGTTTCCATTGACTGATTCAAAATAAAATAGTTTACAAGCTAAGTTGTAAAGTGAAATGAGATATATTCACTCAGTTTTCAAGCTTAAATCACAAATTTGTCAATTCTCTCCCATGGAGATATCATATAATATATTATAGATGATGACCCAATTCATTTTGGAGCTATCTGTGTTGTGATGTGGCATAAATGATTAAAGTGCCAACTTGGTATGGGTTGGAAGTTGCCATTGTCAGGCCCAGACTGGCATCAGCAGTCATTATGGTTAGTGGAACTGTCCTAAGTTCAGACCAAGTTGTCTGGTTTGCTGGGTCAGGCCCAGGCCCTGTACAGTCTTCCTTGTCAATTACTGTAATTTTGTAGTACAACCTCTTACATAGAGTTGCTGACCTTTTCTTCCTCTTCTCCTTTATTTCAGATTCTTTAATTAAATTTAATTATATATTAATTGATGCAGTATTTTTTAAAAAGAAAATTTATTTGGGTTTTAGTAACATGTGCTCTTAAAATATACATTAATAAATTATTTAATTTTTTTTTAATAAAAAAGTGATAAACTTTTTTGTCAATCTTTTCAATTTTTCATACAAAGTTTCATAAAATTGATGATTAATATGTGTCCTAAAGGCATACTGTAGGGTCAATGGTTCTAGGAATATGTATTGGGCTAAAAGCCCAATCCGAGGACACTAAATGGTCTGAGGATGTGGAAATATTGATTCAAAAAGCAGTGTTGATAGATAAAGAGGTGGAGGCTGATCAAGGTCATTCCATAAGGTTGTCCGAGGAGGAGTCCGTCCTCAGCTATTTAAAGTCGAGATAGGAAAGGGTTGCCCAATGTCCAAAGACGATGTTCAAAGAGATCCTATAAATAAGGTATGCATTGAGAGTATACAAGATAGGAATAAGGGTTATGAAATATCTAAGATAAAGCTGCTATGACCGCATTAAATACTCTGTAGCTAAACCTCTAGCCACACTAATAGGAAAGTGATGCCTGAGTATCAGATTTCAACCTTATAGCTATCTCCAAAGACTTCAGAGATGCGTTGATAGGACAAATATCCGAACCAGTGATCTAATCCATACGTGGAGGATGGAGAAAATAAGAAGAAAAAAGATAAAAGGAGGAGAAGACATTGAGGAAAGAGGATCGAAGATAGGAAAATAAAACATTGTAGACATTAAGATCAATATTCGTAACCTGTTTTTAAAGAAGAGAAATATAGGAACCAACCTCCTCGGCTTGAGTCCAAAGACAATTTTTGTTATATAAACTATCCCATCTGTATGATGTTGGAAGCTAGCCCATCATCTTTGTTAATTAAAATCATTAGAATCTAGATTTCAAGCTCACTCTCTACAAATTCATTATATTGGACATTTTGGACCTGCCCTAATCTTATTTTTTGGGCCGAGGTGCAAATTGTGACCTTACAGCATACCTTAACTGGATCCATTTTATTTTTGTTATATTAGTTAATATAACTATATATAGTTTAATTTAATTAAGAAACCTAAGATACAACACAGGCTTATAATTTTGTCTTAATTTGGTAGGACTCGACTTGTCTTTTGCATAAATTTAGAATGGTAGTAAATTTTATTTCAATTCTAAAATGTATTGTTGCTTTAACTTTCAATATACTCTTCTCTTACAGAATATGATCCTCTTCATTTCAAGTCATGTTTATTTCATGATTTAGATTAAAATTTTCAAATTTGAAGTTGTACATACTGTCACGTCATTTTTAAAATTTGTAAGTATAAAATTTAGATACAGTACCTTAAGTGATTTTAAATTTAATCGTCCTTCAAAAAAAAAATGTAACACTATTTGTTTCTTATTAGTTAACTCAATTGAGTATTTGAATTCAATTGAGAAACCTAATATACTATATTGAATTATGAAATGAACGAAGTAAATACGGTTTGTTGAAATGAAAAATTGTGTCAGCAAAATTGAGTTTTAGTATGAGGGGACAAATCTTACAACCTCTACCGAGTACTGAGTAGTTTTGCTGGTAAGGGGGAAAAACACAGATTAGTTTTCTGGACCACAGACCATTTTCTGGAAAGATGTAAAAAAGGCATGACAAGTGAGCGGCTAAATGTATTCAAGATAACTGGTGAATGGTGCTTTTGTTCTCATTGGCCATCACATTTGTTACCCTTTCACCTCAATAGTAACTTGTTGATTTCTATATGACAAGTTGCTGTCTAGGATACAATTTTTTTTAATGGCTAGGAGGCAGTTTGTTGTTGCACATTCAACTTGCTGAATGAAATTCAGGATATAAGTGTATTAGTTATACCATACATACATATTTTAAAAGGCAATTTTTTTTTTTTAATTAGTGAAAACCATTGAGTAGCCACTCCAATATGGGCTGTGCATTTAATCCACTAACCTAACGAATTCTTCCCAATCTAACTCGATACCTTAGGTTTGTTTTTCAAAGTTGATTAATTGGTTTGATTCTTTCAACCATAAAAAAATCGGTTGGATTGGGTTTGAATTGACACAATTTTCAATCAAAGTAATTTGATGAGTCAACCCAACCTATCCTATCAATAGTTTATCATTTATGACTAATACTAATGGGGGAAAATGAAAACAAAGGGAAAAATTAATTATTAGTTTAAAAACAGAATATTTAAGACTAATACAAACTGTAATTGTCATTTTTTTTTATATAGTTAAAACATTACTTGAAATTCAGATTCATTTATCCCCTACTCTCAAAGAATTTAATTTCTCTGCATACTTTTCTGCTCCATATATATAATTATATAATCCAATTCTTTTCAAGCATAATGGCTGACATCAATTACAGTAAATGAATTAAGCTGTAAATTATTAAGTTCTAAGATGAAATTAGATGAGTCTGAGCCTCTGAGGTCATACTGTAATCAACCCACTTCTAATCTATTTGGTTTGGTTTATTTTTTTTAGCCAATTACGAATATTGTGTTAAAGTTTAACTTTTTCTAAATACATTTGTGTTTCAAGTCTAATCTACTTTTTAAGCAAAAATAAACTATTGAATAAATTATCTCAAAAATGTACTTGAAAGGGGAATGTACGAATCCCTCACTTGTAATCCTTCCTTGTGGACCTATATATTCCTTTTTGTTCCACTAGGTTCAACTTTTTTTTTTTTTACTTAAAAAAAAGGTTCAACTTATTTTTATCATAAAAGGGAATGTATAATTTTGTTTTGTTTTGTTTTTTGTTTTAAGATACAAGTGTTAGTGTTATACATTAAACAAAAGGAAAATTACACTAACTTCCACCAAAGTTTAATGAAATTACACTATCATCCCATTGTTTCAAATCATTCACATTTCTGCAGCTTAATATGAAGATTGAAAAATGATTAAAAAAATCTTATATTTTTACTTTTACCTTCATTTTTCAAGCAAAACTATTACGACTTATATTTTCGCTTTCATCCTTTCAATATTTATTCAGTATAATAATGTGTTTGCTTGTTACACAAGAGTTCAAAATGAAGATTATTAATTTTGGGAATTTGTAAAACTTTTGTGGCAGGCAGAAAGTAAAAACAAGTTTAAGGGTAGATACTGTTATTGTTTACTCACATAATTAATTTGTAGAGATAGGATGCAAGGTAAACCTTTAAGTACCAATATAAAACAAAAGTTGAAAATCATAGTGCAGTGATTAATATTCAGTTGGGAATTGCTTAAAATTGGCTAAGTGTTCGTCCTCGGGCTTAGTCCGAGAATGATGTTACGTATGGATGACTTCTCTCCCTTTCCTTTTCTTTTTCCCTCTTTTGATCCAGGTGCTTCTTAGCTTTATATAACTTAGCCAAGAGACATCTGGATCTTACATTTGGAAGGTCATAATCAAACTACGTTGATATTTGTTCCATCAAGATCTTGCTAAAAGGTTTTTACATAAAAGGCATTAGCTGTGAGAACACTAGTTAAGGTCATTTCTCCATTAATGCGGCCAGCTAAGTGATTGTAATGCATTTAATGTGGAATAGATGGCCGCATTGTCTTTCCTTTTTCTTCTCTTCCTTATTTAATACCAAGTTACCCTTGTTCCTCTTCAGATTGCCTTTTGTCCCCTTTGACTCGGCCCCTCGACCTTCCGAGATTAGGCAAATATCCTCAGCGCCCTCATTAACTATGGCTGTGCAGCCCAAGCATGAGTTAAGTGTATACTTTCAAAGGACAATTCGCCTACATTTCCCGAGGTTGGCCTCTATATGAGCTTTGCCTTTCATTTGGATCCTCATCCCCCCACAACTTTAATATGCATTTAATAAACTTAAAAAGAGCCACATTTCAATAAAACTTGAGTATTCAACTCTCAAATTTCAGTTATAAAATGTTGATTATTTCATTTTGTCCTTATAAATTACCAATGTTATACTTAATTAGCTTCTCATTCAAAAAATAATTCTATAAAGCTCATTTTAGAAAGAAAAAAAAAAGTCTATACTTCATGTAAAACTAAATTTATCAATGATTAAGATTTTTTTTATTTAAAACAATATTTACAATGGTCAAATTAAAAATAAAAATAAAAAGGAAGAAGAAGAGTGAAAAATGAGGTAATAGTAGTTATTTTATTTCACTTGGAAATATGAGGGCAAAAGTAGAAATATAAGATTTTAGCTAATTGCAAGCTAGACTTTTAAAGTTGGGGGTGTTTGGATTTTACATTTTAAAATTTCAGAATTTCGATTTTATTCATGAAGTTCTATTCCATTTGCATTAGTAACCTTTCTATCCATATTTTCGGTTAAGTACTACATAAAATTGCTACATGTGTTTTGTTAGTATGATAAAATGATGTCACATTAATTTTATAGCTTAAAAAAGTAAATAATTAAAAATGACATGACACAATAAAAATGATTTAAAAATTATTGGCGAAAACCCCATTTTAGTCCCTACATTTTCACCCGATTCCCACTTTGGTCCCTAACTTTTTTTTTCACCACTTTTAGTCCCTACCTTGAAAAATATCAATTTGGTCCTAGGGTTACATCATAGACAGAATTGTTGAGTTGGCAAACAAAATAGAATTGAAAATATTAAAATAATAGTTACTGTGGCCACGTGGCTTTCCACGTCAGCCACTAAATTTAAAAAAAAATTAATTTATTAATTTTAACTTAATAAAAAAATTAAAAGCAAAAATAAAAACTAAAAAATTAAAAATTAAATTCAACAAGAAGAACAAGAACACTAAGAACAACAAACCCAGAAATTTGAATCTAAAACAACCACAACCACACCCAAAAATTTAAATTTTAAGAAAAACCTTAAATCTAATTAATTTAAAATTTTCTTTCCTTAATATTTATGTTCTTTCAATTTGCTCTTCGTGTAGAACACATACCAAACCCAGCAACCAAACTCAAACCCATATCAGAAGAGCACAAACAAAAACAAAAACCAAAAAGTTATTCTTCTTTTCCTTCGTTCTTTCCAGATCGTTTGTGTTTTAAACAATTTCAGATCAATGAGTCTCTCTTTCTCTCCAGATCCGTGAGTCTCTCTTTCTCTCTTTCGATGCTTGTTTTTCTTGTTTCTTTTCAAGTTTTGAATTTTTGATCTTGTGTTTATGTTCAAATAGCAACAACTGATGGGTGTGGCCATGGGTCTCGGCCATGAGGGTCTCCATGGGGGTCTCGGCCATGGGGGTCTCGGCCATGGGGTCCTCGGCCATGGGGGTCTCAGCCATGGGGGTTTCGGCCATGGGTCTCGGCCATGGTGGTCTTAGCCATGGGGTTTAGCCAAAAATTTTTTTTTTAAACCCAGATTCATACATAGTCACAAACCCATGATTAAACTGAGAACCCATTTCTAAAAGCACATGAATATCCAACCCATACCCATGAACAAACACACAGCACACAAATCTTCGTTTTGATCTGAGAAATTAGAGAGAGAGATAGTGGTGGTGGTGGCCAACGTGTTCACGACGGAGCAAGGAGGCTCCACCACGTCAACCATGCCGTTGCCGATCTTCGATTCTGCTCTCTCCGATTTCCTCTCTGCCGAGTCCTTCACAAACAGCTCTTCGTTTTGATTTAGAGGTAAACAAAATGGGTTGTTGCTGGGTTGAATTTTCTGGTTTGGTTTTGGAATTTTTGAGATTTGATGATTGATATGTTTTTTGGTTTATTTTTCTTGTGGATCCTGAATCTTTTGGGTCTACTGGAGATGGGTTTAATTGCAGGTTATTGGTGGCTGTGAATAGAGAAAGGCAGTGGCTTGTGTTCTTAGATGTTTGGGTTTGTATTTGTTGTTTTTGTGTTTGGAAAATCAGTTGCTGGGTTTGTGTTTTTGTTTTTGTTCTTGCTGGAAATCAGTTGTTGTGTTTTTGTTCTTGCTGGAAAGAAATGGCAAGAAAATTCTATGCCCCCTCTGGGCAGATGTTCTTAATTTTAAATCTGGATTTATGTTTTTTAGAGTACTTGTTGCAGGTGAATTGGATTTTAATTAGATTTAAGGTTTTTCCTAAAATTTAAATTTTTGGGTGTGGTTGTGGTTGTTTTAGATTCAAATTTCTGGGTTTGTTGTTCTTAGTGTTCTTGTTGTTCTTGTTGAATTTAATTTTTAATTTTTTAGTTTTTATTTTTGCTTTTAATTTTTTTATTAAGTTAAAATTAATAAATTAATTTTTTTTTTAAATTTAGTGGCTGACGTGGAAAGCCACGTGGCCACAGTAATTATTATTTTAATATTTTCAATTCTTTCCGTTTGCCAACTCAGCAAATTCTGTCTATGATGTAACGGTAGGGACCAAAATGAGAGGCGTTTTTCAAGGTAGGGACTAAAAGTGGTGAAAAAAAAAGTTAGGGACCAAAGTGAGAATCGGGTGAAAATGTAGGGACTAAAAAGGGGTTTTCGCCAAAATTATTTTATCGGATGAATTAAACACGCATGGCAAGTTTATGTGACACTTAACGAAAAATATGAATGGAGGGCTTGCTTGTTGATGCGTACAAAATAGAACTTTAGAAGTAAAACCTAAAGTTTGAAATATTAGCATGTAAAATCTAAATATTTTCAAAATTTAGGGGTATAATTTACAATTTACCCTAAGATTTTTTAAATAAAATTTTTAATCCCCATTAATAAATGTATCGGTATTAAGATATAGAGGTAATCAAGTGTAATTTACTTTGAAAGATAACGGTGGTTTTAAACAATTCAAAATAAGAGAAATGTCAATATAATTTGAGTAAACCTCAGTAAAATTTAATTTAATTTTTCCTGAGTAAAATAAACTCATCTAAGGTGAGACTCATGAAGAGTTATTATGGTTCATAGCCAACTTGCATTGTTTAGAGAGATGAGCGAAATAGCAGCCAGGTCAATAGAGAAGGACGCTGAACTTCAACAGAGCACAAAGAAGGTTAAGGAAGACCATAAAGGGGGAGCTCATCACTCTTTTTCCCCTGCCTTTGGTGAAGGTAGTTCTATGTTATATAAAGAGAAACTTGTAGGAGAAATCCTAGGGGCCTTTGAACAGGCCTTTGCTTTTGATAACAACATGGACGTGGAGGTAGAGTCAGACGATGAGTTCACTAACCTACTGTCGGGCGAAGTGGCAGTGAAGTTATTTGGTGCGAGGAAAGGGAAGATGCATGCCCCCTAGACAAACGCTCTTATTGTGAAGGTGTTTGGAAATAACGTGGGCTATCACTACCTTCATACCAAGCTTCTAGGCATGTGGAAACCGATTTGCAAGATGGATTGCATGGACCTTGGCCATGAATTCTTCCTTATAAAATTCTCAGCCAAGGAAGATCATTCGAAGGTTCTTAGAGGGGGTCCGTGGTTTGTAGGAGGCCATTATCTATCCATTCGATGCTGGGAACCAAACTTCAGGTCGTCTAAGACAAATGTATCTATGATGGTAGTTTGGATTCAACTCTCGGAGCTTCCCATTGAATATTACGAACCTTCGGTGTTAAGGGATATCAAGATGGCCATTAGTCCAGTCTTGAGAATAGACACACATACGGCCATTGAGTCTAGGGGACGGTTTGCTAGGTTGTGTGTTCAAATTTATTTTGATAAACCTTTGGTTAGAAAAATGAAGATTGGCAGGCTCAACCAGGTAGTTTAGTATGAAGGCCTTACCGCGTTGTACTTCTCGTGCGGAAGAGTTGGTCACAAGGAGGAAGGCTGTCCTTATGAAACTAGGGTGCCAGAGAAAGATGACAGTATAGAAGAGGCAGGAAAAAACCAAGGTTCACAAAGTCAGGACTTGCTAGAGAAAGAGGCTTTTGGGCCGTGGACCTTTGTTGCACAAAAAAAGCAACATTACAAGAAGATTCATAAAGAGCCGCTAGGGTGCCAGAGAAAGATGACAGTATAGAAGAGGCAGGAAAAAACCAAGGTTCACAAAGTCAGGACTTGCTAGAGAAAGAGGCTTTTGGGCCGTGGACCTTTGTTGCACAAAAAAAGCAACATTACAAGAAGATTCATAAAGAGCCGAAGCAGTTTCCATTTCCAGTGTTTGCGGATCACGGGCCTAAAAAAACTATTGACAACGGGCTTTTTAAGAAGGCTTTAGGTTTGACTAATATGGGTTGGGTAACAATGCTAGGAAATGAAAGCTAAAGGCCAAAGATTTCTCGTTGGGTTGTGGATTTGTTGCAAATCGCACTACAGATTCCTCTCTATTGAACAAGACAAAAAATGCCTTTACTAAGGTCAGAAAGAGTGGTACTACCCGAGGTCAAAAGTTTAGGAAATCACCCCATGATTCAAAAATCAAAAATCACATCCAATCTTGGAGAACGACTGGCCAAAGCATGAGCAACTCGGAGGGCAAGAATTATTTCGCTTCTGTTGAGGATCTAGGCAAAGCAACACCCCTTGTGGTGTTCAAGGCAGGAGGATCACCCTCCTCCGGACCTAGCTGCACAATTGAGAGCTCCACCATAGAGATGCGTGACACGGAGATTGGGGATATAACACTGGTTCAAGCCGACGCAGGTGTGGAAGAAAGATCACATGAGTCCAATAAGATGAAGGTTAATTAGGATCCTACCAGAGTTCCACTTAAGAAAATTTCTAATTACCCATTTGTTGATGATGAAAAGGGTGGGTTCAGTGTCGCTGCTGACTTTGATGGCATTTCTAGAGATCCTTTAAAGCGTGTTGATCCATCTCTTTGGCCAAAGAATATAAGCTCAGCAGGCGATGATTGCCCGCAAGGGCATGCTAATTTGCTTGTAGATGGGCTTGGGTCCTCGGTTGATGTGAAGGACAATATGCAGTGTGAGGTTAAAGGTAACAACTCTGTTCCTTCCCGATCTGGTTCTAATTTAATTCCCAATTGTTGAAATGAATATGCATATTTGGAATTGTCGAGGTGCCTTTAACCCAAAATTTCATAGTATTGTTTTTGATTTGATTCACAAGCATTCTCCTGCAATTTTGGTCATCATGGAAACTAAGGTTAGCAGAGACAGAGCTAAAAGTATTACAGATAGGCTCCCCTTGGATGGGGCTATTTTTGTTAATAATTTTGGGTTGTCCAGTGGTCTCTCGGTTCTTTGGGATTCTGGTCAAGTAGAAGTTGTTAAGCTCTCCACCACTGAACAAAAGGTACACACTTTGGTAACCCTCTCCTCTCCTAATTCATCTCAAGGTCCCTGGCTGCTAGTTCGAGATACGTAGAGAGGAGACTTCTGTGGGATAACTTAGCCGTTGTTTCTAAACTTCATGGCCTTCCCTAGGTTATTGCGGGGGATTTCAAAGAAGTATTGACTAAGGATGACAACTTTGGCAGAAGGGCAATTAGCACATATAGAGCTCTCCAATTTCAAGAGTGCCTTGACACATGCAAGATGATTGACATTGGTTTTTCCAGGGCGCATTATACATGGTCTAATAATAGACCTATAGGGCAGCTTGTTCAAGAGAGGATAGATTGGGTCTTTGTCAATGTTGAATGGAATGCCCTATTTCTAGACGCTTGGGTGGAGCACCTTGAAAGAGGCCATTTTGATCACTGTCTAGTCATGCTCCACTGGGACAAAGCTCAAATTTACGGACATTATCGGCCTTTTAGATTTCAACCAATGTGGCTTTCTCACCCCTCCTTTCCAGGGATAGTGAGAGACGCCTAGGCAAATCCTAGCTCCTTGTCACATGTTGTCTCTAAATTCACTGATAAAGCGAAGGTCTAGAATCGGAACGTGTTTGGTAATTTGTTTCACCAGAAAAAATGTATTCTCGCTAGACTTAAGGGTGTCCAAATAGGCCTTTCCAATAGACCTGATGATTTTCTGGTCCGCATTGAAAAGTATTTGCACATCGAATTAGCTGAGGTCTTGGCTTTAGAAGAAGAATACTGGGCCATGAAGTCTCGTATAACCTAGTTGGTTGAGGGGGACAAAAACACTGCCTTCTACCATACCTCTGCTTTGGTTTGTCTAAACAGAAATCGTATTTCCTGTCTAAAAGATCACTTGGGTAATTGGATGAATAAGGAGAGGGAAATTGCTGATTTTATTAGGAATGGTTATTCAGAGCTTTTTATGTCCAGTCACAGCTTTTCTACTCTCCTACCTTGGGACCCCTTTTGTTGGAATTCATGCCTGAAGGAAGATGAGATTGTTAAACTTTCAACCCCGATATCTGATGAGGAAATCTCAAGCGCCCTTTGGTTTCTCAAAGCTTTCAAAGCCCTGGACCTGGATGGCCTTCATGCGGGGTTCTTTAAACAATTTTGGTTGCTTGTTGGGGAATCAATAAAAAAGGAAGTGAATCAGATTTTCACCTCCCTTACTATGCCGGAGTATCTGAATAGGACCCTCATTACTCTTATTCCCAAGTGCAGCAACCCTGAGTCCATCAGCAACTACCGTCTTATTAGTTTATGTAATTTTATGTATAAGATTGTAACTAAGTTGATTATGGCTAGAATCCGGCCCATGCTCTCGAACCTCATATCTCCCTACCAGACAGCTTTTGTTCCTGGTCGAAAGGGAGTTGACAACGTAGTAATTGTCCAGGAGCTTATTCATTCTATGTCAAGGAAAAAAGGAAAAGGAGGGCTCGTGGCAATAAAAATTGATTTGGAACAAGCTTATGACCGCCTTGAATGGAGTTTTATTCATGACACCTTAGGTCTCTTTAAACTCCCTAACCATTTGATCTCTCTGATAATGAGCTGTGTGTCTACATCTTCCATCTCCATTCTCTATAATGGTGGAGCTCTTGAGTCTTTTCGTCCTTTAAGAGGCATTAGACAGGGGGACCCCCTGTCCCCCTACCTTTTTATCCTCTGTATGAAAGTTTTGGGAGCGCTCATCACTAAAAAATGCGATGCCAAGCTGTGGGACCTGATAAAAGCCTTAAGGAGAGGGCTAGCTTTCTCTCATCTTTTTTTTTTCTTTTTTTTCTTTTTTTTTTTTTTTTGCGGATGACCTTGTCTTGTTTGCAAAAGCAGATAGAAAGAATTGTGTGGCTATTAGAAATTCTCTTGACTCCTTTTGCTCATTGTCAGGCCAGAAAGTAAGTAATGCGAAATCCAAGGCGTTCTTTTCTCCTAATGTCAGCACTGAATCGAGAGCCAAGCTATGTGAAATTTTGGGATTCAAGTCCACTTCGATGTTGGGGAAGTATTTGGGGTTTCCTATAAAACATTCAGGTATGCAACAGGATTTTGGGTTTATTATTGAGCGAATCCAAAAGCGCCTCACTGGATGGAAGGCGAATTTGCTATCCTTTGCCGGCTAGCTAATACTCACTCAATCTGTTATTACAACCGTTCCTGATTATGCGATGCAGTGTGTGGCTTTTCTTGCAAAAGTTCTCAGCAATATGGACAAACTGAGTCGAAATTTCCTTTGGGGCTTAACTAAAAAGAAGTTTCATCTTGTTAGTTGGCAAAATATTACAAAGTCCAAATTAGAGGGTGGCCTTGGTATTCATGCCACTAAACCCAAGAACATTGCCCTCTTAGCTAAGCTCAATGGGTGGCTAAAGACTGAGACGTCTTTGCTTTGGAGTAGGGTTCTAAATCATAAGTATAGGAAGGATAGAAGACCGGCTCCTGTTATTTTGAAGCTTCGAACCTGTTCCAATACTTGGTTGACGATAAGGAAAGGCGAGGTTGTTTTCAAGAAGGGGGGCAAATGGGTTGTTGGCAAAAATAGCCAGCTCTCTTTATGGAATGATAAATGGTTGGACAAGGGAACTTTGAGAAGCCTCATTTCAGGACCTCTCAATCGCGGGGAAGAAAATACCCGATTAAATTAGGTTGCCAGCTATAGTGGGTGGAGTTGGCATAGCATTTCCTTTGCCCTTCTTAACCAATTATTGGCTGCCATCAAAGCCACTCCAATATCCTTCTTAGCCTTTTATGAAGATTGTCTAACCTAGTCTTCTTCCTCGAGTGATGCATTTGAGCTTAAAGAGGCGTATATGCTAGCTAGATTAGAAGGCATTAATGATCAAGCTAGACCCTTTGAAGGTGAGTGGATTTGGAAGACCCCCACCATTGCAAAGATAAAATGTTTTCGCTGGCAATGCCATCACAATAGCATTTCGGTCCATGCCATCCTCACTTCTCGAGGCATGGATATCCCGCCTTCTTGCCCTATTTGTAATGATGCACCAGAGACTATATTGCATGTTTTAAGGGACTACCCTTTTGCTCAACACTTTTGGAATTCTTTCCCTCCTCCTATGTAGAAAGCCCTATTTTATGGGGCTGATATTGTGGACTAGATGGGATTGACTTGTCGTAGCACTAAGTGCACCTCTTTCTCGAGGATCGGTTGGGGTAATATCTTTCCTTTTGGTTTGTGTGGATGGTGACTTCACTGTAACAATGTAGTGTTTGGCCGAGAAAGGGTCCAGAATGACCTGAAGCAGGATGTGGTGGCTAAAGTGACTGAATTTTCTCTGCTTGGAGTCAATGCTAGAACTAGGGGCCTTCACACAACTATGAAGATCCATTGGCAGCGTCCCCCGGAGAATTGGATTAAATTAAACACTGACAGATCGTCTCTTGGAAATCCTAGTTTAGCAGGAGGTGGGGGGCTATTGCGTAATACCAATGGGGATTGGATGAAAGGCTTTGCAAGGGCCATAAGGGTCATAGCCAATGTTGCTGCTAAGCTCTGGGCTCTGCGCGATGGAATCCGACTATGCATAGTTTTAAAAATCCCTGCGGTGATCATAGAATTGGATGCGAAGATCGTGGTGGACTTACTACAAAAAGAGACTCGCAATTAGAACAATCTTGATGCCATCCTTGGAGACTTTAGGGCGGGGCTTGAGAAAAACCCTGAGGGTTCAGATCCTACATTGTTATAGGAAGGCCAATAAATATGTCGATGCCTTAGCTAGGAGGGGAGCTTTGCTTCCTTAAGATTTTGTAGTTTTCCTGGAATCCCCTTCTGATGTTGCCTTGCTGATTTGTCTAAATATGGTTGGGGTTACCTCTGATCGGATTGTCAATGTTCCTAGTGTTGATGTTTTTTTTTTTTTAATAAGAAATTCTTGAATTTAATTAAATTGCAAAAAAAATACGAAGCATCTTGGGAAACCGAAGATGCAAGAAAATGTGGACACTCTTCCATCCAAGTTACAAAAGAGTCAATATTCTTTGTAAAAGCAGCTAAAGTATGAGCTGGTCTATTTCCCTGTCTCCCCACGTGTGTTGATTGGAAGGTACAAAATGCATGAAGTTTAAAGCAAAAACTTGAGACCACAATAGAGATGGAGACCGGGACATCAATGGGGTTCTCCATAGCATGGCAAACCGTAGTGGAATCTGATGCAAAAATGACATCTCTGACGCTAATGTCCCATGCAAAATAAGTGGCTTCATCCATTGCCTTAGCTTTTGCTTCCAAGGGATCCAACAGAAGAGGGAAGCGTTTGCTTAGGGCTGCAATGAAAGACCCAACGTGGTCCCGAATGATCACAACTACGCCGATCATGCCGACCTAGGAGAAGACTACAGCATCTACGTTAACCTAGTACCAGGGAAACGTAGGTGGCACCCAACGACCATCCATGGCTTCTTTGAACTGAGTGGGCCTTAGGTGAGCAAGCTAATAGTCTTGTAGTGTGGAGCGAGCTCGCCTCAGGATTTCTTGCAAGGATTGTCGTGCTTCCCCCAAACGAGTTTTGTTTCGACTAAACCATGTACTCCATGCTATTGTGACGACTAATTCGATAAGTATGGTGTTCGTGTGTTGCTTGAAGAGCATATACCAGATGAGGTCCATGAAAGACCTATGATTGATCCCGGTTTTCTCTAGCGGTATGTTCGAGAGAGTCCAAAGCTCCTTAGCAATAAATCAGTCCCAAAATAAGTGACCAATCGTTTCTGGTGCTAAGGCACAGGCATCACAGGTGGGGTCCTTAACAACCCGTCGATGATGAAGGTTGGCTTTAGTAGGAAGAATTCTGTTGCATGCTTTCCAAGTAAAGATTTTTATCTTGTTGGGTATGTGGAGGTTCCAAATTTGGTGCCAAAACCGGGTCTGTTCATTGCCATGAGATGTTTTGGGTGAGGTAGATGGCTAAGTGATGGTTCTTGCTACTTTGTATGCACTTTTGACAGTGAAACGCCCCTTTGGAGTGAAAGCCCAAATCATGCGATCTTTAGGTTTGTGGCTACTTAGAGGAATGCTAAGGATGAATGTGGCATCTTCAAGGAGAAAAACCTGGTTGATTAGGCTGAGATTCCACTCACCACTCTCTTGGTCCTTGAGGGAGTCCATAGTTGTATTTACAGGCAGTAAGGTCGGGGATGTGAAGAAACGGAAAGTAGAGGGTCTTGGCAGCCAGCGATCAGTCCACACCCCAATGGATTTACCATCTCCTACCTGCCAACGGTAGCCCGATTGCACCAAAGGCTGAATGGATAAAATACTTCGCCATGCAAATGATGGTTTTGCGCCCAACTCAGCATGTAGGTAATCTGTATTTGGAAAATAACGAGGTTTGAGTACTCTATGAACCAAAGAGTTGGAGTTAATCTGTAATCATCATCCTTGTTTAGCTAAAAGAGCTAAGTTGAAAGCCTTGAAGTCACAGAAACCCAATCCCCCGTTTTCCTTTGGTGTGCACATTTTTTCCCAGCTCAACCAAGCCATTTTATTTTTACCTTCCTTTTGGCCCCACCAAAATCTTTGAGTCATCCCAGACAGTTCATCACATAGTGAATCCGGAAGTTTGAAAACACTCATTGTGTATGTGGGAATGGCTTGTGCGACTGCTTTGATGGAACTTCTTTACCTATTTAGGATAACAGCTTTTCTTTCCAACCAGAGAGTTTGTTGTCAAGCTTTTCCTTTAAAGCTCTGAAGGTGTGTTTCTTTGATCTGCCCACTAAAGATGGTAGGCCCAAATAAGTCTCATGCTGCCTAATCACCTCTGCTCTAAAGCTATTTTTAATTTCTTCCTGTGTGTCTCGTGGGGTGTTCTTGCTAAAGAAAAGAGTAGTCCTCTCCTTATTTAACTGTTGGCCTGAGGCATGCTCATATATAGTTAAAAGATGCTCAAGATGGCTATAATGTTCCAGAGTCGCTTGGCAAAAAATTATGCTGTCATTAGCAAAGAGTAGATGAGAGACCTTCGGTCCAAGTGGGTAAGTCAATACACCCTGAAGTTGGCAAGTAGCCGAAGATTGATTTAGAAGAGCTGAGAGTCCCTTTGCACAGAAAAGAAACAAAAAGTTGGATATAGGGTCCCCTTGTCTCAAACCCCTAGACGAGATTATGTGACCTCTGGGTTTCTCGTTAATCCTGATAGAATATGTAATGGCTGTAATACATTGCAACATAAGTTTCACCCATTTGTCATTGAAACCCATTTTTTGCATGATTTTCTCCAAGCATCCCCATTCAACACGATCAAAGGCTTTGCTCATATCTACATTTAGAGTCATCTCACCGACCTTACCACTTCTTTTTTGATTTAGGTGGTGCATAGTTTCAAAGGCAACAATAATATTGTCAGTGATGAGACGGTCGGACATAAAAACACTTTGGTTTTCACTTACAATACGGGGCAAGAAGCGTTTCAATCTATTAGCAATGACTTTGGAGGTAAGTCTAGAAATAACATTACAGAGATTTATCAGTCTATATTGAGCCACTTTTGTGGGATTTTTGGTCTTTGGAATGAGAACAACACGTGTTTCATTAAAGTTTGGAGGAATAACACCCGAGTTAAAGAAAGACTGAACAGTTTTTGTGACACATTTACTAGTAAAAGACCAAAAATGTTGATAAAAGAGATGAGATGTACCATCGAGACCCGAAGATTTTTTTAGGATGCATCTGTTTGAGAGCTTTGTGAACTTCTTCAGCTGTGAAACGCCGGGTGAGGGAGGTATTCATCTCTTCTATGATGTTGGACCGCATCAACCCTTATGGCCTGTTTGGGAGTTAAAAAAAGGAGGGGGAGTAGAGTAGAGGGAGGGAGAGTAGTTTAATTACCTTATTTGAGAGTTTTTTAAGAGAGGAGGGAGAAGAGTTTGGAGGGGTTTGGAGGGGTTTCAACTCCCTCCAACCCCTCATTTTTAATTCCCCCAAATTGGAGAGATTTGGAGGGAGAGTGGAAATAAAAATGCTTGACCAAATGAATTACCAAATTTGTCCTTATAATATTAACAAAATTACAAATGAAAAGACTAATTACTCCCCTCCCCCTTACTCAATTTTAAAAACATCCAAACAAGGTGGAGGATAGCCATTCTCCTCTACTCTCCTTCCCACTACTCTCCTCCCCTCTACTCCCCTCTACTCTCCTCCCTCTCTAAACTTCCAAACAAGCCATTAGTTTTTAATGAAATCGCCTTTTTACCCACACAAAAATTATGGTTCATAGCCAGTAAAATTATACTATTGTTCGATCCTTTACTCTCTATTTTTATTTATTTTTTTCATTCAGGGTTAAAAAATCTAAAAGGAGAATCTAAATCTTAGTGCCTAAAAAAAAGGCCCATGTTTGAAAACCACAGCAGAATATAATATAGGTAAAGTAGTAGATACTATAGGTAGAGAATAATAATGCAGAAACATATATTCAAGACATTAATCACAGGCTCACAGCATTTGATGCTCTCTTACTCACACTCTTCCTCTCACACTGTCTTTACTCTCTCAGACTCACTCACTAGCACTGTCCCCACTGAGCCACACTTGCTTTTCCCCTTTCTCTTTTTTCTCTCTTTTAATTTTTTTCCCTTCTCTTTCTCTCTTTGTCTGTTTCTTCTTTCCAAATCTTTTTTTCACACTCAAAACGCAGTGCTTTTACTGCTTTTTTCACACCACACTCTACAACTACGACCTCTCTCTCTCTTTTCGCACTTTCATATCAGACCCAGTGCTGGTTTTGCACCAGGGTTTCTGGTAATGCTGAGAGCTTAGTAAATCTTTGCACTCTTTTTATAGCTGTTCTTGTAATCTTGGGTTTCGTCTTAAGCACACAAGTAATGGGCAAGAATGTGCTGGTCTTGGGTCTCACCCTTTTGGTTCTATTTGGAGCTGTATCGTCAGCTTCTACATCTGCTTCTCCAGCAAGTGAGTACTGGTTATAGTTTGTAATGTGTGTTTTGTAAGTGTTTATGAGCTAAAAATGCTTGCTTTTACATGATCTGAATTTGATGTGTATCTCTTTTTTGTGTGTGTTGTGGGTGCAGAGATTATTAATGGGATTTTCTCAAATGCTGTGTCTTTTTTTATGAAATGGTTGTGGTCACTCAAATCAACCACCAAAACAGGTATGGCGTAGATCTCTCGTACTAGGCACATTTTTCTTTGTTTTTCTGTTATGGGTTTTTCTGTTTTTGTTTGATGGTAATCTGAAATGGTGGGTTTCATGGGACTTTAATGTGTACAGCAATTTCTGGGCGTCCAATGATGAAGTTTGAAAGTGGGTATACTGTGGAGACTGTGTTTGATGGAAGCAAGCTTGGTATCGAGCCTTACTCGGTTGAGGTGTTGCCTGGTGGAGAGCTTTTGGTTCTGGACTCTGCTAATAGTAACCTCTATAGGATCTCTGCGTCTCTCTCTCTATGTGAGTGTTTGTTTTGTTTTGTTTATGTAATGGATTGGAAATATTGCTTGCTTGGCTCATCTTCTCTTTATTGAGTTCCATTTCTATTTTGTTTTGAAAATTGTTGATTTGGGTGTGTTTGGCTGTTTTCTGTTAAATTTCTGCCTCTATTGGCCATCCCATTCTGAGAAGTGTAATGGGTTTGCTTTCTGTGTATAAAATTAATCATAAGCTTTTCTTGTTGATTGTAGTATCTTGCCGCGTATTGTATCAACTTGTGTTTAAATTATTGTCCATTATGTAGAACAAATGGTTGGTGAATTAGTTTATTTGGAAGTAGAATGTGTATAATGTGCCAAGTTCCTATTAAAATTACACTCCACTCCACCCTTCCTCAATTTGGTAATTCTATATATTTCTGAAGCCAGTTGTCTCAAGTGATACTTAAAATACAGTTTCAATTACATTCTTTTTAGCTTTGGGAAGATGTAGCATGGAAGTTTTGTTAGCAAAGAAGAAGTATGTGCTGTGAATGCAATGCTAGCACAGGTTTATAACATCGGCAAATAAATAAAGACATACATTCTTTTTTGGAGTTTGTAAATTTTCTTATGTAAAATTGGACAAAGTTGAGCCTAAAATGTGTTTCTTATACTGTCAGACTACTCCTTAATGTATAAGACTCACACTGCATCTTTTTCAAATTTTATTTTTCTGATATCTTGAGAAAGTGAACAATTGTTAGCGAATGGCTATCTGGGATGTCTCATTTTTTTTTTTTGCATAATTAATATACGGAAAACTGCAGACATGACCCCCTAAAGTTTACACTCCATTCTCACACTCTTTTGTTATGATTGACCTTTTCATGTGTGTGCATTTTCTTTACTTATCATCATAAATACATTGGAAAACTGCAGACAGCAGACCGAAGCTAGTCACAGGATCCCCTGACGGTTATTCTGGACATGTAGATGGGAGAACTAGAGAAGCGAGAATGAACCACCCAAAGGGGCTTACAGTTGATGACAGAGGAAATATTTATATTGCAGACACTATGAATATGGCTATCAGGAAGATAAGTGAAGCTGGTAAATGCTATATGTGTTTGTTGAAGAGTTCCCTCTGCCAAAGTGAAAATTGTCATATCAACTATATATATATAGATAGATATAGATATATGATTTTCTTGTTAATAAAAAAATCACTCTAAAACTATTCTTTGTTTTGGTGATACAGTTGTGAATTTCTATTTGTTTCTAACATGGTGGGAATTTCTACCTGCAGGTGTTACAACAATTGCAGGAGGGAGATTGGGCCGTGGAGGGGGTCATGTTGATGGACCAAGTGAAGATGCAAAATTTTCTAACGATTTTGATGTGGTTTACATTGGTAGCAGTTGCTCCCTACTAGTCATAGACAGAGGACACCAAGCTATCAGGGAGATCCAACTCCACTTCGATGATTGTGCTTATCAATATGGAAGTGGTTTTCCTCTTGGTAAACAACTTAGTCCAAATTGTATCCTTTATATTTTTCTATGCTATAGACCAATATGTACTATTTTTCATCGTTGCAGGAATTGCAATGCTTGTTGCAGCTGGCTTCTTTGGGTACATGCTGGCATTGCTGCAACGTAGAGTGGGTACAATTATGTCATCCCAGGAAGTGAGTAATCTCTTGCCTTCTGCACCCTACAAGATAAATAACTGCTGATTTGATGGTGTATAATTTATGCTTGATTATAGAATTACCCGCTGGAATTATGTTAGAATCTAGATCAGTCTGGAATGTTATTCAAAAGAGTGAGTTATTCATCAATTCTTTTGCCATGCACGTGTTTGGAAATTGAAAAATTAGATCCAGGAATACTTTCCAGTCTAATCTTATATCTTTTACTGAAGGAAAATCTATAATTGAAAACAAATGTTGTCTGGCAAGCTGTAGCCAAGTTATTCTTTTTTTCCTTTCTTTCTAATGAAATCACTGCATGAAAAAGCACTGAGTATTCACCCTCAGTATTTTGTACTATGTATTAGCCATATGCCAAGAGCAACTTTAACATGAGATGATGCAGATATCATTTTTTGTAGTTCAAAATGCTGCCTATTTGCTGTAGTATGAATAAAGTTTCTAGTGTCTTTTATGAAAAAATGAAACCTTCATTCATCCTTTATCTCATGCTTTTAAAGGATCAGGGTCCAACAAAGACAAGTATTCCATCAAACCCGTATCAGAAGCCTCCAAAGTCTGTCAGGCCACCATTAATCCCAGCAGAAGATGAACAGGAGAAGCAAGAAGAAGGCTTCTTTGGATCCATTGGAAAGCTTCTTGTCAACACTTGGGCATCAGTAGTGGAGATTCTGGGAGCAATATTTCCTGTGTTTAGAAAGAAGGAGCCAGTAGACTATGAATATCAAAACCAGCAGTATCAGCAGCAACAAAAGCACTCAAATGCTTGGCCCATGCAAGAGAGCTTTGTGATACCTGATGAAGATGAGCCCCCTTCAATTGAAACCAGAACCTCAACTCCACGTAAAACCTACCCTTTCATGTCCAAGGATGCTGAAAAGATACACCAATTGCGTCAAAGTCGAGTTTTCTATAACGAGTGGGATGGCGATCTTCAGCAGCAGCAGCTGCATCAGCATAAGCAGAAACAGCAGCATCAGCAGCAGAAACAGCAGCATCATCATCATAGGTATTATTCGTCCATCCCACATACTTACTATGAGCAGAGCTGTGAGCAAACCAATGAAGTTGTTTTTGGGGTAGTTCAGGAACAGGATGGAAAGCGTGAATCAGTGGTGATAAAGCCTGTTGATTATGGAAATCCCATGTTTGACCATCACAACATTCGCTCTCGAAGTAATTATATGGGCTATCACCATGGCTATTGATCATATACATATAAGGGATCTCTTAGTTTTGACCTTGTTCCTTATTTTTAGTCCTTTAAAGTTTAGGTCATAGGTGGTACCAAGATTTTCTTCTGGAAAAAAAAAAAAAACAAAAAACAAAAACAAAAACAAAAAACAAAAAACAAAAAAAAGAGAGAGAGAGAGGGAGGAGTGTATGTGGGAAGCTTTGCGAATATGAGATTTACTGATTCTGGCAAAAAACATCAGAGGCCCTATTATCAATGGTATTGAAATTGAAGGATGAGCTAAGATTTTTCCCTACTTTATATTAATTTCCATTGAAATTAATTTCTTATTCGGAAAGCCTATGTGTTAAATTAGTTTCTACAGAACACTCACCGCAAGAAATTCTGTTGTACTGATGACAGTGGCTCTAAGTTCTTGTAAACATATCTCTGTGTCATCTACAATTCTACATACCTCTGAGCTCACTATGATTACCCAATGCCTCCCCAGGGTCCAATAATGTGTATTCTAGGAGATGAGGTGATGGGAGGTGAGAGGACATGGAAGGGAAAGGGTGATTGTCGGAATATACTATACTAAAGTGATGGCTCAATGCCTCCCCAAGTGCCCAATGACATGTGCAGACGTTTGGAATTTTGGAAGGAGACAAATGAGTAGGGAATGTTGACGTTCAGGAGTGATCACACCATATCGGTCTCAGTACCTTCTTTTTTTTTTTTTTGTTTTTTTGAGAAAGTCCAAGTTCCTATTTTTCCTAGAGATTAAGAGACGGTAAATTAACCAAGGGGATTGGCCAAGTGGTTGGGCACTTGGTTTTAAAGTGCTTGTCCCAAGTTCAATTAGGTGTGCTCTCCGGTTTGAGTGCAGGTACCTGCCAGCGATTTACCCCACTAGGACCCACTCGTTGCGAACAGTGATTAATCTCTAGTTGAAAGTTTTGATAATACACTGTGGGAAAAAAAAAAAAAAAAAAGAGATAGTAAATTTACTTAATCTAACAATCACAATGATGCACCCTCACACTATATATTTCCCACTTTGACTCCTAGAAAAGTTGGTGGTAACATATTTTCCATGCAGTTAGTTTATCTAGTAGATGGACATGATTCTTACGAAGGGTTTGTTTGTTTCTATAGTTACAATCCTTCAAGAGGGGGTGTAACTCTTCAAGAAAGGGTATAAGGGTGGTTTTGAATAAATTCCAATTCTCCAGGCCATTTTATCCTTGCCCTCTCTCATTTTTAGTCAAACTCTTTGCATGTGATTTCTATCCTTACAGGACTTTCATTTCTCTAGGACCAACAGGGAGAGAGGAAGAGTGACTGGGGGAATGTCTCTCTCTCTCTCCAAACATATTCGATTAGACATGTACACATTTCTGAATGAAGAGAAATGAGAGGAAGGGTAGTTGGAATAAACCGTAGGCATAGGCATTTTGTACCAGACGTGCAATTTATATCCAACATTTTTTTTTTTTTGAGAAAGAATTTATATCCAACATAACTCTATTAGAGCAACCGCATCAGTTCTTTCATTTTATACATCCATTTTTACTCTAAAAACCTACTTTTTCTATTTTACACATCCAATTTTACAAAACACTCACATCAGTTCATCTATTCTACACATCTTTTAATTAAATAATCAATTTCCTCACATTTTTTATTATTTCTCTAACTACCCGGATATATATACGCCTCTCTCTCTCTCTCTCTCTCTCTCTCTCTCTCTCTCTCTACCCATTTTTGTTTGTTGCTCTCTCTCTCTCTCTCTCTATATCCATCTCTCCCTTGAAAAACTCTCCCTCTCGATCAACTCTCCCAAGCTCCAATCCACTCCGATCCACGAGCTCCAAGCTCCAATCCGAGCTCTGATCCACGATCCATGAGCTTTGAGCTTCAATCCACGAGCCACGAGCGTCGATCCACGAGCTCCGAACTCCGATCCATGAGCTCCAATCCATGATCCACGAGCTTTGATCCAGTCAAGCACCGATCTGTGTTTGTGTATCTCTGTTTTTTTTTTTTTTGAGCAAGTGTATCTCTGTGTTGATTTGTGTGTGGGTGTGTTTGTGTGCATCTGAGGAAAAAGCAGAAGATGAGCAGTTAACTGAGTTTGTTGAGCACGGAGAAGAGAGGAAAAAAAAAAAAGAAACGAACGGAAATTAATAAAATAATGGATAAAGGAGCTACAGTAACCGTATAAATATACATGGTTATTGTAGCTTAGATTTGCACAATTTTGCATATTTTTACACCCACTGATGTGGGTGTTTTTTTGCTTAAAATGTGTAAATTGGTAGTTTTTTTTTTTTTTTAGAAGATTTTAGAGAGACTAATGTGGTTGCTCTTACTTCTAACTTGTGCAAAACTTATCCAGAGTGGAGGTCAATAACATTATACAAAGGATGATCAATGATAATTTTTAAATGGAAGATGTCTTTGTTGAAAACACCTAGAAATCTTAGTTGACTTAAAGCTCTTGGCTATAATGATTTTAACCATATTTAAATTCTTTTATCACAATATAAATTTAAATGAATTTACAAATTCTCCCACCAAATCTCCTTGCTATAGGGTTAGGCTTGACACCAATGCACAAGAGTCAACACAATTCAAATATGTGACAAACATTGGACATGTGTCCATATTGCGTCATGCTGTCAACTTTAATGTACTAGAGCACTAGAGGTAAGCCGAGTCCTTTACTGTAAGAAAATAGAGTACATACCTCTATAAGATCACGTATTCGCTTGTTCCACATTATAAACCATGTCTCCATACCTTGAACAGTCTGTTGCTTATGGTGATGCTTACTACTAGAGCAAGTTACGCAATATTCAGAGTCTAATTAAGAACCATAAAACAAAATCCAGAACTAGAGAAAATGGTGGAGAGGAAAAGATTTTATTTTCACAAGTTACACAAATTAGAGAGGTTACATTCTTAAGTAACCTATTCCCATGTAACGTTACATGTTACATGGGAATTAATCCCCTTAATTGTGGCCAGCCTACGGTCATGTCGACTAATGGGTGAACTTGACATGGGTGGCTCTAGGTACAGTCCAGGGGTTCAAAAGACCCCCTTGAGCTGGGCCTATATATATATATATATAATTTTTTTAATTTCTTTCATTTGACCCTCCTAAAATAAAATTTTGAATCCCTAGCTGGAATGAATTTGAATATGATCATCTTGAAAAGATCTTTGTTTTTTTAAACACACACACACCCAAAAAAAAAAAAATGAGGATCAGGATCCTAGTTCAAATTGTTTTCTTCTGCCATCAATGCCATTCACAAAACAAAAACATGTCCGTTTACGTTGTCACGGTTTTCTGGCATGAAGAGTACTGATTTATCAAAATAAGCCGCAACAACAATCCAGAGAAAAGCATTTTAAAGTCGCTCACTTTGTCACTTGGTTAGTGAAAAGGCACCACATTTGCTGGCTTCAATAAGGAATTTAGGTGCTATCTTTTGCATGGTAGGGCTGTATGTGATCAAAGATGCAGCATTGCATGCATATCTTTGTGGTACCAAAGACTATGTTTCTTGCTTTGGTTCGAGCAGCAGCTCATCTTCTTGACAGACTTTGCAAGCTCCCCATGCATATGCAAAAGTCTTTGCATTTTGTGAGAAGGTGTGTACATTACGCGGGATAGTTTTATTACATTTTGTAGGAAAATTTGAATATTACGAGGGAGAGTGTGTACATTTTGTGAGAAAGCTTATAAATTGAATGGAAAAGTGTGTATATTTTGTGGAAGAGTCTTTACATTTTATACATTATAATTATACACATTTTTTGAAAATTTGGTACGTTGAACGTTCAAAATTGTGTACGTTCTTTGTAAAATTGTATACATTTAATGTATAGAATTGTTTGTTTTATTTAGAAATTATGTGCCTTAAATATACAGAATTATTTAAATTCTTTAATTGTTTAGATATTGAATGTGCAAAGATTATACTCTCAATAATTTGTGCAGAATAACGTCTATACATCAAAACATTTTGAACATTAAACATACAAAATTGTGTACTTTGTATGAAAAATGTGAAAGTTAAATATATAAAATTGTGTATATTTTTTAAGGTATTGCACTCAATGCAATTACCCTCATCTCTCTCACAATTTTTTATTTATCTTTTTACTTTTCATTTTTTCAAATATTTTTTTCATTGTTATTTAATACAAATTAAGATTGAAAGTTATATTTTTTCAACTCTCATACAATTGCACGAGTGAGGTGGAAAGGCCACCTGTGACTATGAGGTAAAGACCTAAAACAATGTGGGGAATTGGTCTGTAACGAGATACCGTCATAGCGCACACCTCACCGCTACCCCACAATACATCACCAAAAATATCAATATTATCCCTTATTATATCACTGAATCAAATCAAACATGCATCTGATGATGTATTTTGTTTGAATATTTGCTTTATGTCTTTTAATTCCAATTGCATGCTTTATAATTTTATGATTCCATGATACCTTGCTACCATGATTAAGTTGCTGCCTTGTTTGAGATGAGTGGTATGATAGGGTTCCACATGCTAGGGTTTATCTTGTGTGTATGGGTTTGACTCTCTTTTATTTAAGGGTAGATATGTATGTGTTTTGGGATAATGATGTCATGTTGTATGCTTAAATGTATGCTAGTATGTGTCTGAGTTAGAATACAAGTATTGAATATGCTTTTAACAAGGTTAAGATATAAGATACAATGATAGAAGATCAACCTTAGGGTTTGGTGGTCTTGGGTGCCTAATACCTTCCTAAGAACGTACCTAAACTCCAAACCCAAACTCTAATAGTAAGATCAATCAATGGTCCTTCCTCAAAAGGACGCTATATCACGGTTCCTAAATCATATAACTAGGTAGCGACTTCGACACTTTCTATTGTGTCCACAACATCGGGTTCATCTTGAGCAACAGGAGCATGCTCATGTTCATCATGAGCATCAGGTGCACGCTCATGTTCATTGTGTGCATCATGAGGATGAGGATGAGCCGGAGACTCCCCATCACATGTGGTGGCTTTGGATTTTTTTACTATTGCTCATGATACTCATGATATTCATGTGGCGATGAATGTTGTTTAGACCCCCAATTTTAAATTACGGCTTAATTATTTTTACTCTAACTTATCTAAATGCGGAACAAGAGTAAATGAAGCGCAATAAACCGGAACACTACTCTAAACCATAGGCAAGTACAATAAAAGATAAATGTAAAGCTTAAAGAGTAGGGAAGAGAGATGCAAACACAAGATAACACCGAAACATGTTATCGAAAATGAAACCGAAGTACTCGGCAAAAAACCTCATCACAGCCATCCAAGCCAAAATCAATCCACTAGTGAATAAGTTGGAGTACAAAAATATCAAAAAGACCCTCCAAACCTAATCTACCCAAATATTCTTGAGCTCTCCAAATTCCTGCTACCAACAAACTTCTTGAAATCTTGTTTTCACTAGTTATCTGGATCCCATAATTCCATCTGATTGTATTCGCCACTCAATGGCTTCTTCCAATACTTCCCATAGGAACCAAACTTATTAATGCTCAGAACGGGTGAGGTAAGTGTTTGAATTAAGAACCTCTCGAGGATGTTTAGATAAAGAGGTAGGAGCAAATGGAAACTCTAGAGAAATGATGTAAAGGATTGTGGATAAACAATCTCTAACTCTCAAGTGTTTGGTTAAGGTTTTCTCTCTCAAAAGTTTCTTGTAAATACTCCTTAAGCATTTTATATTTCATGGGTAATGAGGGTTTATATAGTATTGATAAAAGAATGAGAAAAGCCACACTAAAAAATAATCAGGTGGAGAGTTTTGCAGGTAACTCGCAACTTGGCCTATGTCACGAATGACTCACAAAATCTAGTTTGTCAAGGACTATTCAAATTCTAGCATGTACTTCTCACGTGGCCTATTTTGCGAGTTAGCAGTTGCAAGCCAGTCGCGAAATCCTCACCTTCACAAATTCTTCACCAAACTCTCACACACGACCTTCACATTAAATCTCACAAAAATACAAGAAAATGATTAAACAAAATTACAATCGAATTAGACATGGAATTAAAGCCAACATAAAATATAGTTGTAAATCACAACTTTACACTCTTCATGATTCTCCTGTGGTCGTGGTCGTTATTCCCCGGCTGATCCCACTCCCATTCTGATCTGAAGGTATTTTTTTCAATGCCATTAGTCCTTTTGTTCTTTTTAGAAGCATTAAGTTATAAATCTAATATTATTACATGCTTTCTTTAATTTTCCTACTTTCCAATGATTGTCTCTGGTCTGTACAAGGATAATATGTACACTTCAAAAATTACAAGTGATTGAATCGCTATTTTTCTGCCTCTGTTTCAATGGTTAATTCACTAATAAATTGATGTACTCTCTTGTTTTTAATAATTTTTGCCTGGTTAAATGATTTGGTAGTTAAGTTTGCTAATATGTCACTCTTGGCCTAGGGATTTAGATAGGCAATTCAACCTCGAGTTCAGAAATAATTTTGATTATAGATTTGACATAAATGAGATAAAACATGACCCTTTTGTGGTGAGCGTTTGATGTTGTCATTGGGAAGCTTCTGAAGAATTGTTATCGTATGAAGCTTGTGTTTAAAACAAAGTTGTTATTATGTTGTCTTTCTTTCTTCATGCTGCTGTCATGAAACTATTGCTGTGACGTGGAAAACTACATTTATCCAACAACTGAAAGAGAAATCCTTTGGAGCTTATGGTTCTTATTTATTTAATTGACAACTATTGTCTGAGGATTATGCATATTACTTGACATGGCAATGTCATGGACAAGAACATATGCTTAGCAAATATAATTTTGTTTCATTTTTGTCCTGTTATTAGGTTGTTACTCTCGATTTCCAGCTTCTGAGAGACCATTTTAACCTTTGGTCCTTCTAAATAATTTCAATTGATACTCCCTTAAGATTTGTGTAGTGCTCTCATTTGTAACTTCCAACTTTAAGTGAAATAAAAAATACTTCTCAATATGATTAGATAGTAGCTATTCTATAACCTGTTATATTCCCTTTGATTATGTGGTTATACATCAGCCCAAGTTGATGTTATTGTAAATTCAATAATTGTAGACAAATGCTTCTAGTGGATTTAGAACTATGTCTTTATTTTAATGGGCAGATTCTTATTAAAAAATATATTATTTAATTTGCATTTTCTGGACTTCTCATTTTGTATATGAAATATTTAATTTGCTTGGGATAAACTATTGAATGAGTTTCGATGGTGACTTGAGAACATGTTTCTTCTTGTGAGGTTTGGGTGAGACTTTCCTCTTTAGTATGCACAATGAATTATTCTTCTTTTTAGGTTACTAGAAGCATTCTTGTTCCGCCCACATGTTGCTTTAGTTTGGGTTCTGTAATCTGGTGCAAAAAAAGGAGAACGGTGAATGTTTAAAGTATCAGTACTGCTTGACTCTCTTATATGTTTTGTTCTGCTCGTACTCAGTTCTGCTCTGCTCACTGAAACATGTCTTCCAGTTCAAAATACACACACACACACACACACACACACACACACACACACAAAAGAGAAGCAAGATCATGAGGCAGGACCCTAAATGTTCTCTTTTTATAAGTAACTTTTGGATTGAACTGTAAACTCTTGGATGAATTTTTGTGCTTCTGATATTGTAAAAAGGTGACATCTTTGGTCTCTTGGTTTCAGCATTTTGTTATTTGATTGTACTGGTTTTATGAGTATTAGAAGAAAGTCCTGTGATTTTTTTTTAAAAATTCTGGAATTCTCTAGTCCAAAGGGGGTGTGATAGGCATTGGCAGGGCCATAACTAACTTGCTCGTGGGTATTGGATGGAAGGATATATTAGTGCTTTTTCACTACTGTTTTATCTGTTATCCGAACTTTAGAATCATTTTTCCCATTACTACACTAATCGAGAAAGACAAACCTTCTACATTTTTTGAGACATTTGAGCACAAAAGAAAGCAAAAAGTTTGGGCTTTCTCTATGTTCTTTTGTAATAGGGATTGTGTGGGTTGAGTTTTGTGGGCTTTTGAGAAATGGGCTTTTGACATTTTCAAATTACCCATATTTTGGCAAGAAGTTGGGTTTTATATCTTAGAATTTAAATACATGATTCAACAGCATCTAGGTGGATTGATACCTCCACAAGTACTAACTTACTAAAGTGCTGGAGGAGGGGGAGTGAGTTCAAGCTGTGGGGGCAGTGTGGCAATGAATGTAAACAGTGGCACTTCAAGAAGATACTTCATGCTATAAGGGATACTAGAAATTTTACAACATTAAGTTTACAACCTATGTACAACTAACCACTAAACCAATTTTATTAACCAGTATTCTAGATATTGAAGTTCAGGTTAACTCAATTTGATTTGACTGTTTATGACTTGATGTGTGAGAGGATAAATGGGTCGTTAGGGCCAAGTTTGGATTTTTCAAATATTAATGGAATTAATTTTGGATTGTAGAAGAAATTACTTGTGTTTAAATTTTCTTAATTAGTTTCTAGATATTCAAAGTTTAGGTTAACTTGATATGATTTGGCTTGTTATGTCCTAATTCTTGAGAAGATAAATGGGTTTTATCTCTAAAATTTATCCTTTTTATTTGTTTGAAAAATAAAATATATATTTCTAAATTATAATAGATGTAAATTTTTAACCTTTACCCCATTTGATCTTAATAAAGACGTAGCAAACCAGCTTCAGCTTTAGATGCAATCCATTCAACAAACTCCCTCTCAAGTCTCAACTAAAGTTCATCTGCAACACTTCAGCTTGGATATCATAATTAGAGTACCAATCTAGATGGCACCCAACACCAACATCCATCACATAATAATAATCCTAGAAACTCGAGCATTGCTGATTACGGCCCACCCAAAGAAATACATCTCTTCCAGCCCAACTCAATGCTTCAAGAAACGCAAATTAGTTCCTTTAAGTCGACATCCCTCTCGAAACCAATGTAGCATCTAGAGGAATTTCAAGGATTGCTATTCTGTAGTCCATACCTTAGCAAAATGCTATCATTATGTGTGGCCCTGTAGCTTATTCTCATTTTTGCTTCACTTCCCTCTTGTGTTGTTTTCTATTTGGTTTGATGAGAGGTTTTTTGGGTCTTAGCCCAAAAAGAAAAAGCAAAGAGATCACAATGTCCACTAAAAATATCAAATCTTGGAAATTTAACTACATTCCAACTTCGGCTCAGTCTAATATTGAAGCTACAATTTAAGAAGTGTCACACGCTCATGAGCTAAGCTCAGCCAACCATAAGGCACCTTACACCTTATGGGCCTTGTACATACAATCAATATTTGTCAGCCTGAAAAACAACTACAACCACAATAGAAACTACAAGAAAATCTGTAGCAAACTCCCAAGATTTCTGGCAGAGGCTCAATAAACTCGATTAATTTTAAAAGGAAGAACGACGATACTTATACCATAGTTTTAAAAACCGGACCGGACCGGCCGGTTCGACCGGGAACCGGTCTTAAATCCGGTCCGGTTATGATCTAAAACCGGAAATAAAGTAAAAAACGGTGAATAGTACGGACCGGCCGGTTCAACAGTAAGAACCGTAAAACCGGCCGGTCCGACCGGTTCCCGGTCCTATGCCTAAACTACACCGTTTTGGGCCTTTTGGCAAAAACTGAAAAAACCCTAACTCTCATTCTCTGATGCTCTTCACTTCAGTTCAGTCATCCTCACGCCTCCAGCCTTCTCATTCTCTCCCTCACTGCTTCACGGCTTCAGGTCAGCCCCTCACTCCCTCGCGCCATCAGCCCCTCACCCCCTCGCGCGAGCGCCTCAGCCCCTCACCCCCCTCGCGCGAGCGCCTCAGCCCCTCACTCCCTCGCGCCATCAGCTCCTCACCCCCTCACGCGAGCGCCTCAGCCCCTCGTGCGCGCGCATCAGCCCCTCGCGCGCGCGCCTCGGCCCCTCAATCCCCCTCGCGTGCCTCAGCCCCTCGCGCGCACCTCGCCCCTCAATCCCCCTCGCGCGCACCACGCCCTCGCTCCCTCACTCCCTCTGCCTCCACGCACGCCGCCACCATCACGCCCTCAAGCACAAACTTGGACTCCCTATATTTCTATTTCCCCAACACCCCTCTACCTTAGTACATAACTGTGTCTTATTTCTCATTTCATTTTTCACGGGAATCCAATTATGGGTTTCATTTTCATGCCTTTCTTTTAATTGTTTTTGTCTCTTCTCTTTTTATTGATTTATTTTTTAATGGAATTGCCGAATTGGTTGTTTCTTTTTTCATTTCAATTTCTTATTTCCCTTTCTTTTCTTTTTTTCACTCAGCCTTAGTACATAACTGCTTGTTTCTTTTTATTCACGGGAATTGCTTGTTTCTTTTTTCACTTCAATTTCTCATTTTCATGCTTCAAAAAAGATGTTATTATGTTTGTTTTGTAATATTATTATGTTAAATTCTTTAAAAAGATGTTATATATTTCTTTAAAAAAATTATTAATTATTTATAAAATTTAAATAAATAATAATTAAATTATTTATGACGTCACCGGTTTGACCATCGGTCCGACCTTAAAACCGGTAATTAGCTCATTTACCGGTTCTTTCACCGTACCGGTTTTTAAAACCATGACTTATACAACACTTTCCTTTTACTTTATACAGATGAAAACAGCAGCTATCAACACCAATCACATATTCCGATTCAAACCACTAGAACTTAAATGATGCCTTGTAGAGGCAAGAGGCAAAAGAATAAAACAAAATTAAAAAGCACCTAGAGCCGGAAAGCTCCATTGTTTCTATGACAAGTGAGGATTCTTCTATAAAATCTGAGTATCTTTGAGAAGAGTTTTCACAAGATCGAAAATCTGGGTGTCTCAACCTTCTGTGAGGCCTCCCATTTGGAAAAATTGTTTACATTATTTGAAAAATTATATACATTAAATTATGTACATTCTTTGAAAGTTTGGATATGAAATGTACTTACTTTACATTCTCAATCTCAGTAATTTATGAAGAGAAATGCTTGTAAATAAAAAAAGTTATGTACTTTGAATTTACAGAATTGTGTGTAAATTTTTTCAAAATCTATGTATTTTACTTGAAAAATTATGTACATTGAATTTAGAAAAATTTTTATATTCTTATAAATCGTGTACAATAAATATACAAGGATATACATAATTATATACATTTTCCCCCCAACTCCTACATTCTGTATATTATGTGAAGAAGTTTGTACATTTTATCAAAAAGCCTTCGCATTATATGAGAAAATGTGTATATCATGCAAACATCTGACATATAAATCATCCCCCTTAATAAAATGTGAACTCCATGGAGTACATAGTTGTAAGACCTATATACTGTGAGAAAGATTATGCACATACTTATGCATCATATAATTATTATACAAAATAGGGAAGAGAGATCTAACACAGTACCACAAGAGACAAGGATACATCCCCAAAATTCAAATTTGCCAAGTGCACAATTTAATCAATAATGAAACAAACAATTCTACGGTCGATCAATCAGACCAAATCTCTGTTATGAAACCTCAAATATAAAACCACAACATATTAGGCCCAGAGAGAGATAGAATGAAGCATAGGAAAATCAAGTATTGCAAGCAATAGTCATCAACAAGTCACTAGTACTTCATACTCATAAACCTCATAATAGAAGAACAAGAACAAGTTATAAACAAGGATATTGCCTTATCAACAAGTCACTAGTACTAAATACTTATAAGTTATAAACCTCATAATAGAACAAATTATATAACAAGGAAATCGCCTTTTGATCACTTGCATCTTTTCTTAACCAAACCTGAAATGGTGGGTTATCAAAAACCCCTCCATTGTTCTTCAGCCGGCTCAGCAAATCCCATGATATTAGCCTGTATCATAGCATCTACCTTTCCATGGCCGTCAGTCAAAGCGTCATGACTTCCCTCCTTATCATCATCACTGTGGTTGACAAATTTGTCAGCCATGTTTAACAAATCCAGGCCTCCATCAATAGTCATCAGATCCTTCAACTGATCAGCATACATCTCTGACTTTGTTAATTTAGAACTACTTATGTCATCACAATCTATCAAAGATACATATTCCTTACGCGAAATAGGAGATTTTACTTTGTAAATTCTAAACATAAGAGAAAGATGAGAGAGGCTCAACCAAAAGAGTCTCCTCGAGAGTGTGAAATACGAGGATTTAGCAACTGCGCTTCTGATGTCGAAGCAGAGTATCAGTACTTGTTTCCCCAGACGGATTAGGCAATGCATCCATGTCTTGAAACAGAGGGGGCTGAAGCCTTTCTGTCTACAAAGTTCAGTTAGAGAAGGTGTAAGCAATTGTTTGTTGTATAAAATATCATAAAGACGCAAAGACACTTACACGACGAAAGATATAAGGCTGAACTGCAATCCCCACAATCAAGCCAAGTAAACATGAGAGTCCCAGTCCCAGAACCCAAATTGAAACTGCTCCCAATGCTGGAAAATATGTAAATGAAATCTTATTTTCTTATAACAGAATTAAAACCACTATTAAAAAGCTGCTAAATAGAGGTAAGGAATAAATTTCATGAGGGAAGAGACAAATGCACCGAAAGTCATCATAATATCTTTTGGGGAGGGGGAGAAAAGATACAACTAATAAAGATAAAACCAAAAGGCACAACAGAACCTCAACCAAAGAAAAGAGAGAACCCCAAATCTGTATGACTAAAATCTGCTCAAATAATTTGAGAAATCCCAATCTGTGACTCGGAAATGGAAAATAGGCAGATATACAAACCCTTACAAAACATCATAAGAAATACTCCAGTGTTTGTAAGGGTTTGTACAGCACATGTTTCTAGCATAAAACATTTGATATATCCGGATTTTCTAAAGAAAATATATTGGAAAAAGAAAAGGAAAAAAAGGTGTATAGTATTTTTTCTTGATAATCACACACACGGTTGGTCATGAACCCAAAATCTCACCCTCCACATTACTCTTACAAGAGGAAATGTCATCTGAACTAAAAATTATTGGTTTTTTTTCAAGTGTTTAGAAACTTGTGCTATTAAGAGACTCAATATGCAAATATCAGGATTCAGGACCCCTGGCCCAAACCCTCCCAAATCAACCCCCCCCCCCCCCCCAAAAAAAAAAAAAGAAAAAGAAAAAGAAAAATCATAAATGTAAAATATGGTTCTCATCCATATATTGTGCATACATTAATGATTTTCAAAACCTCACCAGATTGAGAACCCCTGACACAATCCTCAGACTTGAGACTAATCTGGCGGACCAATTGATTCCCATGATCAGAAATCAGTAAGGCACATTTTTCAGGAACAAAAGATATCTCAAAATCATCTGAGAATGACGCATTCTTTGCAGGTCCATCTTGATGGCCTGGATTCTTTGAGTATCCTCCAGCAATTGTCTTCACACCTAAACATGTGTCATTAAAAAAACAGACTGGAAGTCATAATACACCCATGGAAGATATGCCTACTGTTCTAAATAAACCAGTTCCCTCAGAGAAGATCATTGAGTAGAACAACTAAGTGTGTCAACATCAGCTTCTTGTACAAAATAGAAAGTTTTAGTACCCACTAATCACTTAATGCAGTGAAAGGTAATTTAAGTGAATAATTAGACCCTGAGGATATACCTGCAGTATGCTTCCAACCTCCTATAGGAGAGAAAATGCAAAAACAGAAAATGAAGCACAAGAAGATATACTACAAGTCCCTACGTATTTAACTATAAAAAAAAAAATCTTCATTTTCCTTTTTTACTACTTTTGCCTACAGACCACGCCCAACCAAGTTTACATGCACATACATACATATATGTATATACACTCACATGTATGATGTATATATCTTTGTACACACAGGTGGAAGGAAGGGGAGTGAAATTGTCCCTTAAGGAAAGGTCTTGCCTTGCCCCAACAAATGCCAAGAGTCATGTTGCCCATATCCATTACCCACATTAAAATGGTCATTTAAACTTCAAAAGAAAGAGTTAAGAAAAAATAATGGAAAGAATATTTCTAAAAACTTCCAAGTATATTATCATATTTTGCAATTTTTATAATGATTCGTTCTTAGTTAATGAGTAATTTTTCTATGCAATAAGTTATTCTTTTCTATTTGCTCTTAAAGTTTGACCCAATTACATGTCTAAAAGATTTATAATTATATCAAATATAGATTTTTTTTTTTGTGCCCATGATTAATAAAATTAAACTACTAAAGGATTATTGAGATCATGTGGAATCCTAGCACAATGAAAACTATATGAAGTCGCAATTGAACCCTAAACAATTCATATCAATGTGAAAAATACATTACGTCTTGTATCAAAATTAAATTGAACTTTTTAATTATTTTGAGCTTATATTTACATTGATCAATGTTTGCCAAATCAATTTTATGTTTCAATTTCGCCCCTCCCCAAACTAAAATTCTGGCCGGCCCGCCACTTTTTACACAAATGCACATGTACATAACATCTTTTTGCTTTTGTTTTCTATTGGAAAGTTAACATTTTTTGGGCAAGTCTTGAACCCACCACGTCACCCACACGGCCACACATTAATGTATGTATGTATGTTTTAGTGACATATGTATTAATGTATCTAGTTATATAATCAAACACATAAATACATAAGTACATGGTTAATGTATGTATAAAATCACATACTACATGGCCACATGACAAGTCCGTACAAAACCACTAGATAAAGCTTTAATTAATTATAATTAAAACAAGAGCACCAACAACAACATCAGAAAGAGAGTTGGGAATTGGGACCTGTAGTGCTAATCTTTCGAATGGCATGGTTAGTCTTATCAGCAACATAAACATTTCCTTTTAGATCAACAGCAAAACTCCGAGGCTTATTGAACCGAGCCGAATCCAATTCCCCATCTGCATACCCGCCATTCCTATCACTAGCTCCAGCTAACCGGTTCACTTTAACCTCAGTCTCTGCAAGTATCAAACAAAAAATATAACTCTTATCCTTGAACTTTTTAAAACCCATCAATTTCTTCCTCCACAAGTATAGTGACACCAAAAAATTCCACCATTTTTTTCATAACTATGCATAATAACACTACTTATGTGGTGAATCCATGTAAAAGTGATGAAATACCAAACACAAATAGACACCTTAGAAAATTGTTTTTCTTTTTTATATTTATTTTAAAGTTGCATCCTTAGCATTGTCAAATATTTAACCAAATCCAATACAAGTTGTGAGTGGTGCATCATCATTTTCACATGTACACCGCTAATATCACTTTTATAATGCACCAATCACAACATGTCACCTCAACAATTATGCATGTGTTAAGTACAACAAATACATCCACAAATTAAACCAAATTCCATTTCGGAAAAAGTTGAGCTCCAAACTAGTTTAGAGCTATGTTCCTCCAATCCATTATCTGACGATTGAAAAGACCACCCATGTGAAGGTTTAGTGACATAACTTTTTTTAATAAGTTACGTGTTTAAATAATACACATAAATAGTCTCGTAAATTGTCAGACCAAAAAGATCACTACAAATTTGAAGCTAAACTTTCTCCATTTCATAAACTTGTTAAGTTACCAATTATCCCAAAAGTCATAATTCTAACGCTTCTTAAACTTCCACTTAATAAGTGGGCCCCGATGCGCGAGATTTTTAACATTTTAAACGGGAGGCAGAGTAAATACAGAGATCGAACTCACGATCTACTGCTCTAATAACCGATCGAACCATAAACATACACAAACTTTGGCCAAATGCAAAATAGTGTTTTAAGAACCTTTGGATGTGGGATAAGACAGAGTGTAGACGATACTACTGACGGAATCAAGGAGTAGGAGATCGGACGATCCAGGTTTAGGGAGGATCGAGCGTGGGTTGATGCCAAGCTTGTGGCCGTCGATTAATGTGCTTACTGTATACCCTTCTTCGATTTCCACTACGTCCCTGGCTAAAACTGAAAATACAGAACAATCTTAAGGGTTATTTCTTACTATTTAATAATAAGAAATTAATATTAAATTTAAAAGCCGTTGGAAATAGACTGTAAAAGAAAAAAAAAATTATTTACTGGCTGGTGAAAAACCAGAAATGAGAGTTACTGTTATGGAATTTATTTACCGCGATGATGAAGTGAAGCGAGGTTGAAGATGAGGAAGAAGAAGGAGGAGGTAGCGAAGGCGGAGGCCATGATCGCAAAGCTTTTTGAGAGTTGCGTTTGTGTTTTCAGCGGATTGGGAAGTGTGTTTTTGTTTTTTTTGTTTTTACTTGTAAATATAGCTCTTTATATTTACTGGCTATTGCAATTGCTACTTGCTTGCGAAGGCAACTTAAAGTTTGGAAAGGGAACCGTGTACCTTCAATCTTCCAACACGTGGCAGGCTAAGGCATCGATAACCGTTGGATTAAAAGTTGTAAGGAATCTTCTTTTTGCAAGCTTTTTTAAATTAAAAAAAAAATTTATTTTATGCTGAAAATTACACTTTGCACTATCTTGAAATACACTTTACTTACCTTTTTTGTGATTGGTTGAAATTTTCATCTTAGGCTGCATTTGTTTTGGTTTCAAACGATTTCAGAAAATCCTTTTACACATTTTCATGTATTAGGTTGCGCATAGAAAATATAGTTTTTCGAAAAATCATTCACTTTGACCGTAAAATAAGGCCTTTGACCCGAAAAAGGAATGCAGTTTCTGTTTTAGCTTCAAATCATTTTTAGGCTCACAGACGCGCAAAGAGAGAGAGAGAGAGAAGCGAAAGAGTGAGCTAGATCGCGCCCCAACCCCAAACGCTCCAGTGAAATCACGCCATCGAGTTCGCGCTGCCAAGATTGCACCACCATCGAGATCGCACCCCAGTACTGGTGCCGCCATCTAGATCGTCACCACCCAAGACCGATCCACCCAAAACCGATCTTGTTTTCGACCCAAAGCTCATCGACACCATCGTTCTCGTTCTCGTTCTCGACCCAAAGCTCATCGGCGCTGTCGATCTCGTCATCTCAATCTCATCGCCCATGACCAATCTCATCGTCTCGATCTCGTCGCCTATGACCCATGACCGATCTCTCTCTTTCTCAATTTTCGATCACTCTCTCTTCCTCCCTCTCTCAGTTTGACCAAATTTTTTAGTTTAATGAATTGTTTTGAGCAAATATTTGTTTCTTTAAGTGTATATATTGAAATTTTTTGTAATAAAATTTGTTTGGATGCTGAGAAAATGTGAAAAATTTGTAGGAAAATAGCATTTTTAGAATGTTAAAAAACACCGAAAATCATTTTCCAGACTATTTTCCATTGCACAACCAAACACCCGAATTTTATTTTTCTTACGGGAATTCACTTTCCCCTGCATTCATTTTACACCCGGATTTACATTGAACCAAATGCAGCCTTATTTACAATTTTAGCTTATTTTTGCTATTATTTATAGGTCTTACTGCACTTTTTGATATTATTCATTGATCCTAGTGTACTATTCAAATTAATTTTCAATTTTGTTTCTACACTTTCAGTAAAAATTTTTTAGTTTCAGGTAAATAAGTTGTTTCCAAACGGACACTATATTTTAAAAATTGGCACTTTACCCACCTGAGGTAGCTCTATTTGTCTCTATTACCTACCTGCATTAAAAAATTAGATAAATTTGTATTTTTGTTATTATTTTATGTCTCTTTCCTCTCAAAACATAAAATACTAAAAAATGAGAAAAAAAATCTAAAAACTATATTTTAGATCAGAAAAGATTGTCTAATATGAACAATTGCTACATTAAATAACATTAAGACAAATGTAAAAACAAACTTTCAGACACATATGCCAAGTTATACTTGTATTTAGGAAAATATAAATTTACGAAAGAATTCAATAGACCAATGTAAGATGGACCCAAAAGTATTGCATATGTTGCTTTCTGTATAGCCTTCATCGCAGCAGCTCCAGTTCTCAATGCATCTACAGTTTCAGTAGTTGCTTTTGCACCTTCTAAGAGCACTCACAACAGTAGTGCCATATTGGTATTTTTTAGCTCTTCAAACCCCAAAAAGCATGCTCCAGCAGTGGAGCTAAATCTATTTTTTTTAGCTTCATTACTACAGTGCACATCTATTTATAGATGTGCACTGCTCATGAGAGCTAAACAAAATATATATTATTTTACTCTCGGCCCCATTAAAAATAATAAAAATGGTTCTCTCTCTCTCAATCACTCCATGCCTCTCTCTCTCTCTCAGTCACTCTCACCTCTCTGTCTCAAAGTCTCCGACCCATGCCTCCGCCGGCCTCAACACCACCAACCCAAGCCCCAAGTCGCCGACCTCAACGTCACCGGCCCAAGCTGACCCAAGCCCTAAGTCGTCGATCCATTGCTTTGGTTTTCCACCGATCAAACCCACGCCTCCGCCTAGCCCTCCATCTCAACGCTCACCTAACGTCAATCAGACCATTGCTTTAGTTTTCCGCCAATCAGACTCATCCGCCTCAAACCCACTTCTCTTCTGCCGATCAGACCCACACTGACATTGTCCTCCTTACCAAAGCCCAGCTTAGTGATTGGTGATTTTTTATTTTGTTTGTGATTGGTGATTTTGTTTGGTTTGGGTTGTGGAAAAAGATTGGAGATTTCAGTTGGTGGTTTTTTTTTTTTTTTTCCTGCCGTGGACTAGTGGTGGTGGTGGTGGTGGTGGTGGTGGTTGTGGCTATGGCTGATGGTAGAGGTGGTGTGTGATTGGTGTTATGAATGTTTCTGGGTAGTGAGATATATTATTTTATTGTAGGAGATATATTATTTTATTGTGATGTTTATATTATTTTATTGTGTTGAAAGCTAAAATAGATCCACTACTGCAGCATCTGTGTAGGTAAAATAGATAAAGTAACTTTTGGTGGAGTTAAAAAGCTAAATTGTTAGCTCTACTGTTGTAGATGCTTTAACAGTATCATCTGCAACATTGATATACAAGAAACTTTAGATATTAAAATCATTCCATGTAGCAACAAAATAAAAAATACACACCTTTTTTTTAAAAAAAAAAGGAAAGTATAAAACACTAATAGATATAAAATAAACAAGCAGACCTGATCATGGATTCGCAATTGGAAATTCTCAAGCTCTATTTTATTTTCATGTAGCCTTTTCCTCTTCCAACATTGTATAGCCGCTGCAGCAAAAGTTACCATTCAACCAATTATTATTAGCACAAATTAGGCCCTGTTTGGATTTTTTTTTTCCTCACTCGTCACTCATCACTCATCACTTAATATACCCCAACTCTCTACACGAAGTCTGTTTGGCACCATCACTCAACTTGTCATCACTCAAAATTTTCAATTGTTTGTGGACCATATACCTATAACTTGGTGTAGCTTTTACTTTCTTTTTTTTTCCTTCAACCCCCAGTACCCAAACTCACCGAACTCAGTGGAAAAAAAAAAAAAAAAAAAACCCATAAACCCAAACTCATCGAACCCAGTGAAAGAAGAAGAAGAAAAAAACCCAAAAAAACCGAACCTAGTGAAAGAAGAAGAAGAAGAAGAAAAAAAAAACCTTAATGAAGAAGACCAAGACCCAGCGTGAAATGAAAAAGAAAAAAAGAAGAAGAAGAAAAAGCCACCTGGTGTGAAAGGAAAAAGAAAAAGAAAAAAAAAACAAAAGAAGATGAATAAACCAAACTCACCGAACCCAGTGAAGAAAAAAAAAAAGGGGTCAAAAGTTGCGACTGACTCTGACCATGGGACCTCACCGAACTCAGTGAAAAAAAAAAAAAAAAAAAAAACCCATAAACCCAAACTCATCGAACCCAATGAGAGAAGAAGAAGAAAAAAAACCCAAAAAATCAAACCTAGTGAAAGAAGAAGAAGAAGAAGAAAAAAAAAAAAAAACCTAAATGAAGAAGACCAAGACCCAACATGAAATGAAAAAGAAAAAAAGAAGAAGAAGAAAAAGCCACTTGGTGTGAAAGGAAAAAGAGAAAAAAAAACAAAAGAAGATGAAGAAACGAAACTCACCGAACCTAGTGAAGAAAAAAAAAAGGGTCAAAAGTTGCAGCTAACTCTGATCGTGGGACCCAATATGTAGTTTTAATTACGAAAATGCCATTGAAAACAGAGTTATGGAAACTAGAAACATCTGAAATGTGTTTTTAGTTTCTATGACTCATCATTCAAAAATTAAAGAATTGAGTAATGGAAACAAAAACTAAAAACAAAATCCAAACGGACTTCTCAGCCATAGATCCCACCATTTTTGAGTTATGAGTTATGAAAACAGCAAATCCAAACTGCCCCTATCCTCTTCCTCTTCAAACATTTGTGTTTACATTATCATAATGTTATTCAACCAATTATTATTAGCACAACTTAGCCTCTTCCTCTTCAAACATTTGTGTTTACATTATCATAATGTTATTCAACCAATTATTATTAGCACAACTTAGCCTCTTCCTCTTCAAACATTTGTGTTTACATTATCATAATGTTATTCAACCAATTATTATTAGCACAACTTAGCCTCTTCCTCTTCAAACATTTGTGTTTACATTATCATAATGTTATTCAACCAATTATTATTAGCACAACTTAGCCTCTTCCTCTTCAAACATTTGTGTTTACATTATCATAATGTTATTTAATTTAATGAAGCAATTGATCATATTGGACAATCTTTTCTTATCCAAATTTAAAGGTAAGTTTTAATTTTTACAAAACCTAGTTTTTAGATTTTCTTTTCTCTTGATTTTTTAGTTTTTTATGTTTTGAAAGGATAAAGACATAAAATGGTAGCAAAAATATAAATTTACCCATAATTTTAATCGATGTGGAAAATAAGAGATAAACGAATCTTACCTTAGGTAAGTAAAATGTCAATTTTTAAACCACAGGTAGGCAGAGTTTTTTTCGGACAAACCACAGGTGGGCAAAGTGGAAGTTCTCCTTATTTTATTTATATCAACATCTCACAAACATTTTAGAATCCGGATGAAAAAATGAGAAGATAGAAAAGTTGAGAGATAAAAGGTATTTTAATTTTTATCATTTGTGTTTGGTTAGAGTATGGAAATATGGAAAGAAAAAAATAGAATTAATATAAATTTGCTCTAATGTCTTTATTACATAACTTTTTATATATAAATATTTTTATAAAGGGCAAAAAATATTATTTTGAATAAAATAAGTAATCCAAATGTGAAGCAAAGTACCCATGAAAAGAAAGAAAAAATAAAAGAGTTTAACTTTGAATTTTGTTTGGGAAGAAGGGAAGTGGTAGATAAGTAATTTTCATCCAACCCTTTCTCCTCCCTATTTTCTTTCCAATTTGGGGGGCTAAAAAGTGGTGGGTCTGGGGAGAAAACAGCCGAACTCACTTAATTTTATCTCTCTCAAAATCATTTTAACCAAACACCCCTCTTATCCAAATTTCTCTTATTTTCTTTTTCTCATTATTTTCACTCCAACCAAACGTAGCCTTAAAAATGACACTCTCATTATTGAGGTTTTATAAATATATCAAAAACTGAATAAAAAAAGTGCAACAAATAAGTTTATTCCCTCCGACAATGTTACTTTACTTACAAAATACTCAATTAGATGAAATTGACTTATCAATTGCATTTATAAACATGTGACAGAAATTCTCACTTCATGAAACCTCAAGAGAAATTGGTGTATTTTATTTTTTAAGACATGATAGTCTCTGCTCTTTGATGATCTCCCTTTAATATCATATCAAGATATCAGTTTGTTTTTAGAGTAAGTAGAAACCCAATATAGGGGATAAGAGGAATATGAATAGGCCCATGGATATGGCAAGAAGCTCTAGGTTGTGGGTAATAATGTTATCACTATATAATACACGTTTATAGTCCCAAACAACAAAAGATTGAAAACAAGCCTTTACAACCTTAATTAAATTGGCTAATTCCCACTGAGCTTCACCTTACTAGCCTCAATAGCTTTCACCACTCCTCCGGAGTCCCCTTCAAAGAGCCAACAAAGCAACTTGAACTTCAACCCAAATAGGAGAGCTAGATGGGAGTTGTTTTGTCTATGAAAAGGAATAATTTACCTTGTGGATCACTACATACTGTTGCAACATACATTGCACTGAAATCTACAGCAGCATCAAAGCTGAGTTTCCACCAAACTTCTAATATGGGACTTGTACAATCTGTTGATTTGGTGGGCTAATTAAACATGGCAACTTTGGATTTCTTCAACTAGAATGTGTTTTTTTTTTTTTTTAACATCATACACCATCAATAAGAATTGAAGAAAAAACGAATATTTTCCACTCGTCATATCTGCATCGCAAACTTGAGGGGAGTAAAATCATGCATAACCATTCATTGCATGGCAAGAGCTTATATGTGATACCCAAAATTGTACTAATTATTGTTTGGGTGTGTTGTATGAACATGTACTAAGTCTTATAATGGATGTTTATTAGGTGAATCTTAGGTTTATAAATAATTAAGAGGAATTCCAATTGCAACTTTACTTGTCCTTTTAGGGTGTAAGTGTAAACCTAGCTAGAATGTTCGTGGGTCGTTACGTGAAGTGTACTTTATGTTAAATTATGCGTAACCATTCATTGCATGGCAAGGGCTTATATGTGACACCCAACATTATACTGATTTTAATGTTTGGGTGTGTTGTATAAGTCTCATAATGGATGTTTATTAGGTGGATCTTAGGTTTATAAATAATTACGAGGAATTCCAATTGCAACTTTACTAGTCCTTTTAGAGTGTAAGTGTAAACCCGGCTAAAATGTTCCTAGGTCGTTACATGAAGTATACTTTATGTTAAATTATGTGTAACCATTTATTGCATAGCAAGGGCTTATATGTGATACCCAAAATTGTACTGATTTTATTGTTTGGGTGTGTTGTATGAACATGTACTAAATCTCATAATGGATGTTTATTAGGTGCATCTTAGGTGTATAAATAATTATGAGGAATTCCAATTACAATTTTACTAGTCTTTTTAGGGTGTAAGTGTAGACCTAGCTAGAATGTTCGTGGGTCATTACATGAAGTGTACTTTATGTTAAATTAGCATGTAACCATGCAAACACATGGAAGCATTTAAAATTAAACACAATTTTTATTATAAAAATATAAATAAATAGTTAAATTATTGGAAAAATAGCATGCAACACATGCATACATATGGATGGATACATTTAAAATTAAACACAATTTTTATCACAAAAATATAAATAATTAATCAAATTATTTTTTTGAAAAAGTGAACATAATTAGTCACATATTAAAATTATTACCTAAATTTAATACTACTTATGATCATTTTTTTTTATACAAGATAGAATTTTTACTCTAGCCTATTCTAAGTATATATGTATGTGAAACTCCCTTTTGGAGACTTAAATCCCGGCCCTTACCCCCCACACCCCACAAACATTTAATAAGAGAGAACGTATGGTGATCTTTGTTGTATGGTGATTTATATTGCGCATATGTGATTGGCTTATATATATATATATAAATTTTATAGTTCATTAATATTAAATTTCTAGTATTTTGCACTCATTAATTCATTTGACATAAAAATTAAAAAAACTTAAGTGGACACATGACACAAATTTAAGTGGATAATCATGGTGTGGTCTCCACATAAATTTTGACACGTGGTACAACATTGGATTCTAATTTCAAATTTTAATTGAATTTTATCTTAACTTTGCCTATTAATATATACTAGCTTGTAACTCTATGCACATTCATAGATATACTTAAAATATATACATTAAAATGCATAAAATAATTCTTACATGCATAAAATAATTCTTACACGTGCTGAGGCTTTTTTTTTATTTATTTTAGTGATAGTAGAAAAAAAAATCTATATTTTTTATTATACATATAATTTTTATTTTGAAAATCTAATTTATAAGTGGATAAATAAATTTGAAAATTAATAAGAGAGTGACCTTTTTTTCTTTTAGAATACTAAATATTTTAACACACATATATGGAGAAATGGGAGAAGGTCTTAAAAAAACTTACAGTGGTGTATATCCAAAATGGCCTAATAGGAGAGTGACCCTATTTTTAAGGCAATGTTTTAGTGGAAGTTAGGGTTGTATTTTTAACGAATTTTCATTTAGTTTTGTTTTTACTTAAACATAGAGATGTAGAAGTATTTTAGAATAAAAAAAATCCGATCCAAACAGGGAAAACCCCTTAAATAGCATTATAGATATAATTTAAATATTATTGATAGTCTTTCTTATTTTTTAATTCTTTAAAATGTCTTGTAATAATATTATTAGGTATTGTTCATTTTTTTATGTTCATTAAATTTACTCTTTGATTTTTGTACATAATAACTCATTTGGATGGATATTTATGATGTGGTCTCACATTTGACTCCAAAATTAAAAAAATAAAACTTTCTAAAAATAAATAATTTCTGACACATAGAACAAAATTGGACTTCAATTGTAAAATCTAATTAGATTTTCTCTAAGTTTTACCTAAATATATATATATATATATATATATGTAGATGTGTGTTTCATATACCATATTTAAACTATATTTGGAGTTCAAGAAACATAGCACGGTAAACATCAACATCTCTTAGGTAGGAAATAAATAAATTATAAAGAGGATAAGTATAAAAAAAAATCATATATACACACACACATTTAAGCAATACAAGAAAAGACGAGGACAAGCAAAACTCATCCCTATCCTATCACCTATTTAGGGCGGGGAAACTTGGCAGGTAAAGAGGACATGGTGAGAAATTTTTGTCAGCCCTACTCTTAAGGAGCCAAAAAAAAAATGAAGAATTGTTTACACCATTGGAGCTTTGAATAATACACACCTCAATAATTTATTTTCCAAATTACATAATTGAATTGAATAGAGTTGTAAGGTCACAATTTGCACCCAAACCCAAAATTAAGACTGTGATAGGCTCAAAAAAGTTCTAGTGAATTTAAATAACAAATATGATGGGCTAGACTATAACATTATCTATATGGGATAGTTTATATAACAAAAATTGTCATCAGACTCAAGCGAGGAGATAGGATCTTATATTTCATTTTGGACTAAAACAGGTTATAGCTGTTGATCTTAATGTCTACAGTGATTTCTCTCTTTTTTCTCTCTCCCCCTTCTCCATGTCCCTTCTCCCTTTTTTCTCATCCTTCTTCTTCTCCCCATCCTCCATGTATGGATCAGATTACTAGTTTAGATACTTGTCCTATCAACCCATTCATGAAGTCTTTAGAGGCAACTGTAAGGCTGAACTCTGATGCTCAAGCATTACTTCCCTATTAATGCGGCCAGAGAGATAGCTGCAGAGTATTCAATGTGGCGGTAACAACTTTATCTTAGATATTTCATAGCCTTTATTCTTATTTTGTACATCCACAATGCCTACCCTTACTTATGTGATCTCCTATAATATCGCCTTTGGGTGTCAGACAACCCTTTCCCACCTCGGCTTTACCTGGCCGAGGAAATACTCTTCCTCCGACCACTCTCTTGGACAACCTTAATTAGACCTCGCCTCTTCATCCAATCAACATTGCCTCTTGGGCTGATGGTCCCACATCCTCAGACCATTCAGCGTCCTCGAATTGGGCCTTTAGCCCAACATATATTTTTGGGCTCATTGACCCTATAATAACCCCTCGAGATTCTCATTTCTGCCACATCGGGAGGAAAAGAGGATCTCAACTATTGCCACCGTTAATTTGTATTCGCCACACATTTTCCTTGATACTAAAGGTGTCCCTTGAACTGCCCATTGCACATTTCTGATGCTTCGGCATGCGGAGTGTTCCCTCATTAAATTTTGACGGCTTTTTGTCCCCCATGTTAGATGATGCGATGCATATCTAACGACTGAGGATTGTACAGGAACATAGGCAGGAGTTTTCCCGCTTTCGAATTCTCGTTGATATAAATATCATCCATTAAATCATCATTCTCACTTTAACATTCATACAACAAACCCACCAACTCTTTCGGTCTACACGTGCCCTCGCAATTACCAAAAATTAGTTCGAGGTGGGTTTTTTCATCTTAAAGTAAGCCTTTCCAAACTTCCTCACTCATTATCTTTTTACATACTTTTCTCTTTTCTGTGTTTCTATCTCCTCAGCTCACCTGTCATTTTCTCTATTTGTCAATACCTCTAACCCTTTCCTAAAAATGGGTAGATTTGTCTCCTTAGTATATTCTGATGAAAAAATAGAACAATTTAAAGTTCGGTATGGGATTCCACCAGGGGTATCCGTTAAATACTGTAAGGAAGGGAATGACATAAGATAAGGCGAGAGGGAGAAGTAGTAATCCCGATGATCGCTTTCATAGAGGGAGGGATGAAAATCCCAATGGGGACAGTCACTAGGGATTACCTTAGATCTTTTAGATTAGCTCCTATCTAATGCGCCCTAAACATGTTTAGGATTTTAGGTTCTATAGATGTGCTCAATGAAAAGATGGGTTTGGGACTTACCCATCATGATGTTAACTGGGTTTACAATCTTCATCACCTAAAGGGGCAGGGGTATTACTTAAAATCTAGGTACCTCGAAGTTAGATTAATCCAATGCCTCCCTGACTCTAACAAGGGTCTGAAAAAAGACTTCCTGATCATATCAAGGCATTGGCATGATGGCCTCCCCTATTCAACAAGGGAAGGGGAACCAGGTGAAGCTCTGGGTTTAGATAAACTACTCATAATAACCCTCTCTTTTTTATTTTAATTTTAAAAAATATTTTCCTGATTTAATCTTGTTTTCCTTGGTGATTTTGCAGACAGACACGCTGCTATTCACCATCTCGGCCTTATCAATCAAGAAAAATTAGACGAAATACTAAAGGCAGAAGTATTTGTACACTCCGACAATCAACTCCGAGCAGCGCACTTGATTCTCAACTACGATCCAAACTCCAAAACTTTCTAGGCGCCGATGTGCGTAATTAGAGCGAAAGACCCATGCTTACACCGGATAAGTGTTACTGCGAGGGTTTTCTTCTCTCCGAGGGTCACACTATGCAAATTACCCTCACCTCTCAACCCATTCCTAAAGGTATTCCTACGATACCTCTTCCATCTCAATAGGTAATCAATGAAGCATCCTCCTCTCAACCTAACATAAAGGAAGAGGAAGAAATCATCGAAGTGTTAGATTCCAACGATGAATTTGAAGTTTTTAATCAACCCCTTTCTCCGGAGAACCCAGCTGGTGACCTCAACACTTTATCTTCAAATTATCCACAAGGAGCAACTAACAGCCCGAATACAATGGGAATTCAACTCAAACTCAAGCAGAACCTCAGAGACATAATGGAGGCCTAGGTGGGGTATCAAGAGTCTGAAAAGGCTGCTCAGACCAAATTTCCCCAGACAAAAGAGAAAGGGCCAAAGAAATCCTTGAAGTCCAAACTCCCTCCTCCTCCACCTATCCAAACCCAAAGTGCTGACCAGGCTGATCATAAGAGAAAGAAGGATCATCATAAGGGAAAAGATGTGATTGAGGGAGGGAAAAACCTCCTTCCCAAGGACGTGGAGCCTAAAAAGGGAGTTAAACAAGCTCACATGATACAGGCAAGGCTAGAACAAAGGATTGAAATCCAAGCGCCTGTGTCTGCCTCAATTTGGGCTCCACCAATGCTCATGGACGATCATGTGGTTATTGCCGACACCTCCATTAAGAGTTCTGAGGTAGGAACAGCTGCCTGTGTGGCAGACACGTTATAACAAGCTCTTCTACTACCCAAGAACATGATCGAGCTGAGGCAGATGAGGAAGCAAGATGTCTTTATGACATTAAAAAAGGAGCTCGCCATGGCAAGAATCCTATTTAACTGTTACTCTTTTAATTTTCTTTTGTACTTAAGTGTTTTACTTTGACTATATCTCTTTGTTCTCCCCTGTTATTGGGAATAGGCTGTCCAATCTGCTCATCGAGCTGAAGAGATTGTTATCAGCTCTCACAAAGACCTTAAGGACGAGGAAATAAGGTGCAACAATGCCCAGAAGACCCTTGAGATAAAGGAGAAAAAACTGCAAGAGGTCACTGCCCAATTAAGCAAGGCAGAAAACGAGAGGAAGAGTGCTGATGTAGCTTTGAAGACAACTGAGAAAAAGGTTGAGAGCCAATGTTTGCAACTTTGCCAGGCTGACAAGGACAATGTGGCGGCAAAGAAACAAATAGATGCCCTTAATAAAAGTCTGAAGGATTATGAGAAAGCTAGGGAGGAAGCCAACAAGGCTAAAGAGGAAGCTGAGAAGGCCAAGGAAGAGGTCGAGAAGGCGAGGGATCAAGCTGAATAGGATGGATATGAGATTGGGGTGGCTGAAATCCAAGAAAATCTCAGACTACAGGTCTCGGAAGTATGTAGATATTGCTACCTCTAAGTGTGGAATGAGGCACTTGCCCAGGCTAGGGTTTATGCCTCTTTTACCCTTTGGAAGACAAAAAATGTCTATTATCCTTCAACCATCCGAGCCAATAATCCACTTGTCTCCAAGGTTGATGGCACCTCTCAGGGGGTAGAAACTGGAAAGGATGGCTTAATAGATCCTCCTCCCTTTCTTGACCTTCCCTCCGAGGAGATTAAGCAATCTGAGGTCATTGAAACATCATCAAAGACAACCAGAGAAATGACCTAGGATGCTACTCAATCCCCCACTATCCCTAAGGAGTCTAAAGGAGAGAAAGAAGCTGCCCAACCAATTCAAACTACCTCGGCGACATTGCCTGTCAACCCCAAGGAAGATCCAAACGGCAAAAGGCTGGCCATTGACCATACAACTCCTATCCAGCCCCCGAAGAATCCCAAGGGCAATCTTGTAATAAAAATGAAGCCATGATTGATTTTTGTCCATTCTTCCTTTTAGCTTTATTTTCCTTTTGCTTGATGTAATTTGATAGCCTGTAATCAAATTGTGTTCTCAAAAGACTTTTAATTAATGAAAATGTCAAACTTTTCCTTTTATGTGTACAATGTTTATGTCTCTTCTTTGTATAACTTCTACTTTATTTACTGTTTAATTAATAAGACAATGAAATATGCCTAGTTTTGTCTCCTGCATAAGTGACAATTCCTTTCCAATGAATTAAGAGTCAATTGATGATCTTAATCTAGCAAAACCTCGTTATAATTGCAAAGTCTATATATCACAATAGAATAATTATTCATATTATCTCCACTACAAATTAATGATCTTAAGGAAGTAACCAGACATGAACCAGGCAACAAACACGTTTGATATACTTACAGATACTTTAAGTGATGCTCATGAACTCTCGTCGGTTCATCACTTCCTTGGGAGAACCCAAGACAAGCATTCAAAATGGCTAAACATTGCTAAGATTAACCTTAGGTATTAGTTGCCTTACAAATGGATGGTCCGAGGAATCATAGAGTTTTGTTTAACGCTAAAAAAAAAAAGCATAGTAAACTGAAGTGTTAAATTACACAAAGTAGATGGTCCAAGGACCAGATATAACCAAGGTTCTATTTAACACTTAGTAAAAACATAAATTTATTCAAAGTATGCGATTTGAGGAGCTAGGTATGACCAAATTTCAATTTGATACTCAGAAAAATGATAATCAGCGTAACACAGTATTAACAAAAATAACATGGCAGAAGAGTCTTTTATTAATAATAATACCTTTGTTGGTTATTTACATTTTAAAGACGAGGTACAACATTTTCATCTAGATTTTCAAGATAATATGCCCCTATTCCAGCTACCGAAGTTATGCGATAAGGTTCTTCCAAGTTGGATCCCAATTTTCCCCATGCTGAGTTCTTCGTAGTACCCAAAACCTTCCTCAATACCAAATCTCTAGGTGCAAGTGGCCTTAGCTTTACATGATAATCATACCCCTGTTTAAGCTTGTGCTGATAATAAGCTAGCTGAACCATAGCATTTTCTCGGCTCTTCAACTAAGTCTAAGTTTTTTTCTAATAAACTGTCATTATTGCTTGGGATGAAAGAGCTCGTCCTCAATGTTGGAAACCCAACTTTCAGAGGGATTACAACCTCGACTCCATAAGTCATAGAGAATGGTGTCTCTCCTGTGGACTTCCGAGGTGTAGTTCGATACGTCCACAACACATGTGACAATTCTTCCAGTCATCTTCCCTTCGCATCATTCAGTCTTTTATTGAGCTCGTTAACTATAACTTTATTAACAGCTTCGGCCTGCCCATTCCCTTGCGGATAGGCTGGGGTGGAATATCTATTCGTAATGCCTAGATCACAACAATATCTTCTGAAGGCCTTGCTATCAAATTGCAGTCCGTTATCTGAAATAAAAGTGTGAGGAATTCCAAACCTGGTGATAATGTTTTTCCAGATGAACCTTTTCACATCCAAAACCCTGATATTTGACAATGGCTCAATTTCAACCTACTTAGTAAAATAATCTATGCTAACGATCAACCATCTTTTATTTCCCACTATTTTCGGGAAAGGTCCTACTATATCCAAGCCCCACTGTACAAAAGGCCAAGGGACGAATAAAGGATTTAGGACACCCCCTGGTAGATGGATGTTAGGAGCAAATCGCTGACATTGGTCACACTTTCTTGTGTAATCTTGCACCTCTCTCTGCATATTTGACCACCAATACCCTTACGTAAGAGCTCTATGAGATAAATATCTTCCTCCCATATGATTTCCATAAATTCCCTTATGCAACTCTTCCAGAAGTAGTTTGGTTACTTCAAGATGTATACATAGCAGATATGGTCCAGAAAAAAAGCGTTTGAACAGCTTTTGATCCTCAGATAGCCAGAACCGAGGTGCCTTCCTGCGTACTTTATCAGCTCCAGACTTCTTCTCGGGCAAAATGTCATCCTTAAGGAATGACACTATAAGATCCATCCAGCTTGGTTCAACCTTAATTTGATGAATTCGGATGGTATCATCGTTTGTCACAGTTGGTTTACACAGATCTTCAATGTGGACCCGAGGAAGGCCCTGAGCCGAGGACGTTGATAGAGTGGCTAGGGAGTCTGCATGGGTATTCCTGCTCTTGTGAATCTGTACCAAAGCAAAGGATTCAAACTTTGATCTTAAATATCTTACCTGGGTTAGACACTCTTGCATTCTTGGATCTCTGACCTCTAATTCTCCTTCCACTTAGCCTACTACCAACCGAGAGTCTGAGAACATCTGCACTGTCTTTCCCCCTATCTTCTAAACCATAATTATTCTTACCAGTAAAGCTTCATACTCAGCCTCATTGTTGGTGGCTGAGAATTCCAATCTTAAGGATTTCTCAAAAGTAATTCCCTTAGGAGATATCAAAACTAGCCCCACACCAGATCCTCTTTGGTTCGCTGCTCCATCAATGTACACTTTCCATATTAAAGGTTCCTCGCGCGAAATCATACTAACTAATTTTTCATCCATGTTCGACTTCTTTGCATTCTTTTCTAACGAAGGCTCAGCAAATTCTACCACCAAATCAGCAAAGACTTGGCCCTTTATAAAGGTGTAAGGCATATACTTGATATCAATAGCCCCCAAAATAGTACCCCATTTGGCAATCCTTCTAGTGTAGTCAGCACTTTGAAGTATAGATCTAAGAGAAATTCAAGTTAAAATAACAACTGTGTGAGATTGGAAGTAATGGGGAAACTTACGTGTAGCATGTACCACTGCTAGGATTGCTTTTTCCAATGGTAAATAATGCACCTTGGCCTTATATAGGGATTTGCTCATATAATAAACTGTCATATTTACACCATTATCAACTTGTATCAGAATCAGACTAACGGCATAGTCAGCCACGGCAATGTATGCGAACAGGACTTAGTCTACTTCTAGCCGAGACATAATAGGTGGTCGTGAAAGATACTCTTTAAGTTGCTGAAAGCTACTTCATGAAAGATACTGATGAAGATTGTCCTCCTCGCAAGAGAATGACTCACTAGGAAGAGTTCTTGACCTGGGCCTGTAACAACTACCCTTGGTGTTCTCAAAAGAAGGGTTAGAAAAGGAGGGAGTTCGCCTGCGCCTTTTGTGGCCCAACTTCCTCTTTATGTGGTCAATCTCTAGCTGCATGGCCCCTAACATTTTCCTCGTGAGAAACTCTGCTTCCACCTTGTGAATGACTCCTACTAGTGTGGGTTGTATGTACACTGCCCTCCCGATCTCTTTCTTTTTCAAGACGCAGGAAGTGATCATGACGCTGAGACCCCACAGACTCTGCATGGTGTAGACCTGAGCCTACCATAATGCTAGACCACCTAAAACACAAGATTTCTCAAAGACAACGCAAATTGTAAGGTCACAATTTGCACCCAAACCCAAAATTAAGACTGGGATAGGCCCAAAAAGTCCAATACAATGAATTTATAGAGAGTGAGTTTAAAATCTAGGTTCTAGTGAATTTAAATAACAAAGATGATGGCTAGACTATAACATTATCTAAATGGGATGGTTTATACAACAGAAATTGTCCTCGGACTCAAGTCGAGGAAATAGGATCTTATATTTCACTTTGGACTAAAACAGGTTACAGTTGTTGATCTTAATGTCTACAGTGATTTCTCTCTTTTTTTTCTCTCCCTCTTCTCCATGTCCCTTCCCCCCTTTTATCTTATCCTTCTTCTTTTCCCTATCCTCCACGTATAAATCAGATTACTAGTTTAGATACATGTCCTATCAACCCATCCATGAAGTCTTTAGAGGCAGTTATAAGGCTAAACATTGATGCTCAGACATCACTTTCCCATTAATGTGGTCAGAAAAGTAGCTGCAAAGCATTAAATATGGCGATAACAACTTTATCTTATATGTTTCATAGCCCTTCTTCTCATTTTGTACATCCACCATGCCTACTCTTACTTATTGGATCTCCTATAATATCGCCTTTGGGTGTCAAACAACCCTTTCCCACCTCGACTTTACCTGGTCGAGGACATACTCTTCCTCGAATCACCCTCTTGGACAACCTCAATCTGACCTTGCCTCTTTATCCATTAGCATTGCCTCTTGGGCTGATGTTCTCACATTCTTAGACCATTTAGCGTCCTCAAATTGGGCCTCTAGCCTAATGCATATTTCTAGGCCCATTGCCCCCACAAGAGTTATATATATATATATATATTTATTTATTTATTTATTTAAAGATTTGAACCTGTGACGCTCATTTCATGATAATTGATCTATATTATCATGTCAAAATACCATTTGAATTTGGTGTAAGCAAGTTTTAAACCTAAGTCACTTATTTGATGGCAAGATACTTTAACATTTTTATTTATGTTGTAGAGATTTTACTAGTTGAATTATTCGAATTAATTAAAATTAACTACATACAATATTTTTAGTAGTAAAATTATTTCGTACATATGCTATATTATGTGCTCTTCGTATAAGAGTGGATCTCACTTATGGGTTATGTAAATGAAGTTTACCCTTTTGTTTGAGTAATACATATTACACATGAACATAATCCTCCACCACCCCATCCTACTCCCAAATTTACGTGGGATCCACTCTCTTATTATGGTTACTTTTTTCAAATGGAATGAATTGGATTTTTCAATGTCATTAATTATTTTAATAGATATAAGGCGAATCAATATGGTAAATTTAAATTTTATAATAGATAGGATTTTAGGAACTCTATTATGAGTTCTATTCAATTAATTCAATTAAGTTATTCAACGACAAATTCCTATTTAGAATTTGAGTGTAACATAACACGTTATTATTAATTACACGGGTTCTTTTGGCTTTTTAGACAAATTTTACCAATAATTTCGTTATGTGGCCCAAAAACAAACATATAGGTTTGGTAGAATTTTGAGCCTCAGAAACTTCACAAAAGAAACTCTAGTCTTTGTTCCAAGAGGTGCCAAAACTGATGTGGAAAAAAAAATCCACCTATAACATGAGAACTGAGGAGCACTGTTGTCAGAACCGGACCGGACCGGGAGGTCGGACCGTGAAAACCGGGAACCGGAATAAAAACCGGTTTTTCAAGCCTAAAGAACCGTATTTTTAGTTAATTCCGTGAACCTCTAAAACCGGGGTTGGACCGCTCGAACCGGTCAAGAACCGTGCGGTCCAACCCCTTAGCAATTTTTTTTTTTTTTATAATAAAAACAACTTAATACAATTTTATCCATCTCTTACAACGAATAAAAAAAATTATAATTAAAATCCTTCAAAGATATTCAACATTACTTCAAAAATTAATAATAAATTTTAATGTTTTCATGATTATTATTTTATTTTATTAACTTTCTTATTTAAATATTAAATATATGCTTGAAAATCATTAAATTTCTCTCACATATATAAATATATTAGTCAATTTTACTAGTTTTATAAATTTAATATCTATATTTAGGCTTTAATTAATTATTAAATTAATTATGGCATCATCACGGTTCGACCCTGGTTCAACCTCGGTTCGACCCCGGTTCAACCTCGGTTCGACCTCAAAAACCTTGAACCTCTCCCTTTTACGGTTCAATGAACGGTCCGGGTTTCAAAACCTTGCTGAGGAGGCAAACAAGGGAGAGAAGTGAGAACCAAGAAGCAACAATAGCAATAAGTGAGTGTGGGCAATTTGCAACTGATATCGATGTGCTTTTTTTTTTCTTCCCATTTTCTTCTCCTTGTTAGTCATCCTCTTTCTCATAAATTTACAAAACCACTTAGATCTTTTCTCAAAAATAACAACCTGATCGGGTGATATAAACCCAATCGGGTTGAATGCTTGTTCCTTACAGAATCACTAGGCTTGACTAGGTTTAGATGGGTCACTTGCAAAATGATCTAATTAAGTACCCGGACCAGTATATATACAAGGTTTTTGGCCAAACAAACCGGTCCAATCTGAGTTTAATAACTATATAATTATCTAATATATTTGCTTATACATAACAAAATTGGCAGCAAAAAATTAAACCAAAAAAAAAAAAAAAATGGCAGCAAAAATTGCCTAATCCTACTTACACTACTACCAGTAAGTCACACCCCCACCCCCCCAACAGAAGAACCAAAAAAATGTTTGTAACGAAGGGCCCTTTATTAAATGGAAAATGACTCAATCATACCCGCGAGTGAGATAGATCAATCCACGGATCAATACAATTGAACCTTTGCTCCACGACAACTCAAACCTCTCACTCTCCACTCCCTTTCCATCCAACCAGCATCCGCTGTCACCTATCCCATTTCACCGCACCAGGTAATACAATCAAAATGTAGAAAAAAAAAAAAAGAAAGAAAAAGAAATGTTTGTTAATTTAATTTTCGTTTCTCTCTTTCACATAGGGAAAAACAAATACAAAACACGAGCGAACGCACTCATATAATCACCGATTGACGAAGAGTGCTTTGAAACGCAGAGACAGAGACACTCTCTCTCTCCTTTTTTCTCAGATCCAAAATCTCTCAGATCTTCGTTTCGGATCCGGCTCGGGGAATCCGAATCCACCAATCGGATCTGACCGACCTTTTCCCGGAGCTCCATCCATCACGGACCCAATCATGAATCCCTTCTCTTCCGGAACGCGTCTCAGGTAAAGCTCCGATTCCTTTTGCTATCAGATCAATTTCACATCGAATTTTTGTTTGCGCAAATCGAAAATTTATTTAAAGCTGATCGTAATTCGATTCGATTTTGGTTGAAAATCGCTGTTTATTGTGATTGTTTGGTTTTGGATAGTTAGAGACTGATATCAGTGAAACGCGTTGGATTTTGTTTAGTAAGAATTGTTGAAGCAAATGTTGAAATGTGCGAGATTTTGCATTGTATATGTGATCTTGACGCCGTGTGATCTCGTTTATATGCTGAAAAACAAGGACTTGGATGTGTAGTAACTGAGAATGAATTGGAATTGTTGGGGGCAACGCCTTTTTCCTAGTTTAGATTATTGCAAATGCTGGCAAAAGTGGTGCCCGAAAAGGAAGTGGATGCTCTCTAGTCTCCGGAACTATCTTATGATTCTAGAGAGGGATTGTAGAGTGGTTTTAGGAAATGAATGTATGAAGTTGAATTTTAACACCAAACTCAGCTTGTGTGATATCATTCCTGACAGAAAGTCAATCTTAATTCTTAACCCATATTAAATCCTATTCTATTCCCTTTCTAATTTATTTATACTGGGATGCACCCTTGAGTTTTGGTTGGAAACGGGTTTAAGTTTAAATCTTCCTGTAATGGCCAGTTTGGATGGAGGGGGAGGGCGGGGGAGTAGAGTAGGGTTGGCCGGAAATTAGCCTCTACACCCTGTCCATCCAAACTGGCCATAAAACTAATAAAAAAAAAGCATTCACTTGGAAGCTTAACCTTTAGGTTTTTATTTTTATTTATTTTTGTTTGGGGTGGGTAAGTTATACACGTATATATTGGGTTTTGAACCCATGACCTCACTCTCCAGCCATTCTTGTGGGAGGAGGAAGTTCCATTTGTGCTAAAGCTCATTGGCAAGTATAACCTTTAATATCAAAAAATCTACTTAGTTATTTTACCTAAGAATTGAAAATCATATATATATTTTCTAGCTATTGAGTTGTAGCTCTAATGGAGCTTCTTCCCCTTGTAAAAGCAAGGTTGAGGGTAAGTTCGTGGGTTCAAGACCCAGTGGGTGGTGTTTAACTTACCGACAAAAAAGAAGATGATATTTTGGAATTGCAATTATTCAAGAGTAGTGCCTATGCACTCCTTATGTATTCGAGTTTCCTCCTGTTTCTAATAAAGTTATTTTTAGCTATTAAAAATGAGGTAAAGATTAAAACTATCTTGTATGTTATGAATTTCTCTATTTAACCTAGTTGCCAAGAACATGGAGGTCGCACTTTTTAACAAGAACATGGTTTAAGTTATTGAATTTGGAACTGTTACTCTTTGCATCTTTTGATTCATACAATATGGTTGCTAGATTGCCATGCAATAATCAGGTTGTCACGTGTGTGACTTAATTCTACAACTTATGTGGGCTTTGAGCCTTTGGCTCAAGTAGTAATGGGTGGGTTAAGATTAGCTTAGGTCTTAGATCCATAACTTTTCTAGCAGCAGAGGGAGAGGAAGGTTAAAAAAAAAAAGGAAAACAAAAGTTTCTACTATTTGAGAACTTCTGCTTTTAGTTTGTTATGATGCTGAAGTGGCCTGGTCAGTCCTTTGTTTTGCTCCCCTTTCTGATGAGACATGTAAGAGTCTATACCTTTTTCTAACTCTCATTTTTTTTTTTTTGGACAAGAAATGAGAAAATTTTATTAGATTATCAAAAAGAGTCACCCAAGTATACAGGAAGTATACACTAGGGACAAGTAACAATCAAACGCACAAATTACAAGCATCCATCAAAGAAAAAACCAAAAAAAATAGAATGACTGCCTATTACCTTTTTCTAACTCTTTAATTTTTAATTTTATGGCATTTAATCTTATTTTTTTTGATAAGTAATGGTGTTTTATTGAAAAAGAGGAGATACTTCATGTGCACAGGTCACAGGGTGTGTACACAAAATATTCCTAAATAACACAAATGCCAATCTTTACATTCAGAGAGCTATTGAATCAACAAACTCTAAAATAGAATTCAAACCACCAGGGCCTATGAGTCAGGACCACTTGAACAATTTTGTTTCAATCAATCTTGTTCATAAGAAGTGAATATGTCAATCGACATTGATGCTATTACTGTTTGTGCACTTTGTCTCTATATGTATAGATTTAGGGTCTTTTTGGTTTGGAGAATGGACGAGTGAGAGGATAGAAAATGTAGGAATGATAGGAAAGTGGTAGGATAGAAAATGTTTTAGTCTTCTTTTCCCTCATGTGTAAATGTAGGGACGGTGTAAAAGTATAAGGATAGAAATGAGATTTTAATAAATTTACTATTATGCTCTTCTTGCATAAGGAGAGGATAGAAAAAATTGTGACTAAAAAATGGGGTAAAATAGTAAAGTCTGTACGATACATTTTCTACCCACTTTTCCTTCCAATTTGGGAGAATGGTTTATGGTGTGCTTGAGTGGGAAACTCCACCCACCCCTTTTACCACCCTTCTCCTTTTTAACCCAACCAAACGGATCATTAGAAATATTTAAGTATTTTAATAAAACAAAACAATATAGGTGACAGATCTGGTTGGAATTGAACCATCGCACTTTGTAAATTTTGTAAATATGGATAGCCCTTGAGCTTGGTACGTATAGGTCACCCATGATCAGGAGCAGCAGACCCGAGTGTGGTATATGTGAGACTATGATAACTTTTGTAGTCAAATGCATCACCTGTGGATAGTTTACTGATTTTACCATTTTGAGCATATCTCATAAAGGCAAAACAAAAGGTAGAGGCAACGAGTGGCCCTATCTCTTGTAGTTCCATGAATATGTAATTCAGGGAATTCATTTCCCAGTGGGTTAAGGATGTGGTAAGGAGAACTTTGATGTAGTGTAGATATGATGTGAATCCAGCCAAAAGATGCTATCTTTCATGCAAATTGACTCTTACAAAGGGTATAGTAATCCAGCAATGTAAGATTAGAACAAAGAGAAGAAAGGGTGAGTTTGGTTTAGCTTTTTGTAATTGTACTTTTTGAAAAAAGTGGAGGCTTTAATAATTGCTTAATGGAATTGGTCCTTTTGAAAAAGAAGGGAGTTTATAAAAGCGGTTAAAAAGTGATTTTTGAAAAAGCTGAGTGTTAGTGGCACTTATCAGAATTGTGGTTTGAGTTGTAAATTTCTAAAAAGAACAAAATGTATACATGGGAAATTTTCATTCTTGTGGATTTACCTGTGTAATAATAATAATAATAGTTGTCATTTATTATTATTAATGAATTCTTTTTTTTTTAAAGAAGATTATTAATGACTTATTGTCAATAGCAAATGATTCTTTAATTTTTCTTGTAATGGAATACACAATAATTATTTTAAAACCCTATAATTCTGATAGTATGAATCTCTACAAAATAAGATTTTATAAAGTGATAGATTGGGTACTTTTGGTATGAATAATGTGATTTGTTAAACTTTTAGTTGCTAAGTGGAAAGTCCATTTTTGTTTTGTTCCATTTACTTAATTTGGTTACTTCTGTTTTTACGATTTCTTTTTGCACATAATTCTTCATTCTGTTTGTTCATATAACCCCAATCAAAGAAATACGTAACATATTGTCTTTATAGTTTCTTTCAGAGGTGAAATTTCACCAACCTAACTCACTGGCTTTGAACATGTTAAATTTGTTATGTGATATATACCTATTTTAATGCAGGGACATGATTCGGGCTATACGTGCCTGCAAAACTGCAGCAGAGGAGCGTGGTGTTGTAAGAAAAGAGTGTGCCGCTATTCGTGCCGCAATTAATGAAAATGATAATGATTATAGGCACCGTAACCTTGCAAAGCTTATGTTCATTCACATGCTTGGCTACCCCACACATTTTGGTCAAATGGAGTGCCTGAAGTTAATTGCTTCTTCTGAATTTCCAGAGAAAAGAATAGGATATCTTGGTCTCATGTTGCTTCTTGATGAAAGACAAGAAGTTCTAATGTTGGTCACAAACTCTCTAAAACAGTATCCAACTGTTGTTGTTGTTGTTGTTGTTGTTGGGTTTTTTATTGTTGTTGGTAAACCCTCATTTTTTCTTTCTGTTTTATCATTATCCCACATTAATTTTAGTTAATTTTCTGTGTTTTATTGTTATCACCAATTTTTTATAGGTTTAATTTATTGCAACTTTTTCACTGATGTGGTGTTTATACAAGAAAAGGGAAAAAGAAAAATATCCATTCAGTGTTGTGCGACCTTAACCTATGTGCAGAGATCTCAATCATTCAAATCAGTATATTGTGGGACTTGCTCTTTGTGCTTTGGGAAATATTTGTTCAGCTGAGATGGCTCGTGATCTTGCACCAGAAGTAGAAAGATTGCTGCAATTTCGAGATCCAAATACACGGAAAAAAGTGAGTCTTTTTTTCCTTAATTTTGGGCCCTTTATGTTCTGGAGAATATGTTTCTATGGAAAAAGGGAAGGAAGATCATCCCACTATATGGCTGTGTTAAAGCATGGTAACTAAATATTGACTGTATTAATAGAAGGAGTAAAATCTGCATTCTGTAAATGCTGTAACTAAGAAATGAAAATCAGTCATTTGCAACAATACTCAACTTTTTGACAAGGTTAACTCCACTTCTTCGTGCAGATTGAGATGTTAGTTCTGCTGAACTTGTGTCTATTTCTTGTTTGCTTGCTAATTTTTCTGAATTCCAAATAATACTTCTTCCACATGGCTCAACTAAGTTAGAACCAAGAAAGAAATTTTCCAACATATAATCATTTCAGAACAGAAAAGAAAAAAAGGGGAAAATTTAGGTATATACTATCCTTAAGTTGTTTTAGTGACTCAAGGCAAGTCTGCTGTATTAGTCTCTGGAAAATTCTTAGTCATTGCCAGTTATTCATACAAGTACATGTTACTTGGAAAGATATCTGTGCCAAATCCGTTTTTTTATTTTAGTTCTGTAGGATGATGGAATACTCACCGTGAAAGAATCTGGTCCTCATATTTCAATTACGAAATTAATTTTCATCAAAATGACCCATTTTCAAAATGTTTTAGACTGATGGTATGTGGTTTTCTCTTTTTAGAAGCTTTGCTAACCTGGTGTACTGACAGATTTGATCATTTTGTTCAGTAAAAGGTTGAGTCCAACATATTAGTCAATCCTAGATGTGTTCAACTTACCGTGATTTTATTTGCTGAGAAACTACTTCAAATGTTGCAATTTAATATTTGGAGTTTCTTGACAAACATTTACATTTGAATTTTCATTTGCAATGTCCGATAATCTGATGTTAATCATTATTTGGTCAACTTGATTATCTTTAATCTTTCGTTCTTGTAAACTTGACTATGTACCCTGTTGTATATAGGCAGCATTGTGTGCTATAAGGATTATAAGGAAAGTACCAGACCTGGCGGAAAATTTTATAAATCCTGCTGCAGCCTTACTTAAAGAAAAGCACCATGGAGTTTTAATAACTGGAGTTCAACTTTGTACAGATCTATGCAAAGCCAGTGCAGATGCCCTTGAATATTTCAGAGAGGTAACTTGACCATGGCCCAGCCAATATGTTTCTCCTTACTGTTAATGGAACAGAGGCATTCTGTGGGGCACATGATTTAAAGCGCAATTGTAAAGTTTTGTTTTTTGAGTTTTTTATTTTATTTCACTACATGATATAGCTGCCGTTTTCATTCTTATGTGATAATCCATGCTGGAATGCATATCTGGTTGAACTAGAAATGCACAAGGAGTTCATTATAAAAAAATAAAAAAGTAATGCACAAGGAGTTCATTTCAAAGATCCTAGATGTTGGTGGCATCTTGAATTAATTTCACGTATTATAGTCCTTGATCAAGATTAAAGGTGCTGTGTTTTGGAATACATAATGCATGGTTGAGAATCCATTGTCTCTTCTATATGTATTCATTTTTCTTGATGACCTGATGTTATCATTCATTATATGACACTCTGAATTTATGCACAAGGTGCTACGTGTTAAATCCTAATTGTGCATTTGGTTTGTATATTTTAGGAATGCAGCCTGTTTTAATATTTTATGGTTTTATTTTACAGTAATTTTATTCAGATTGTTTGTTTATTGTTATAAGAAATGGTTTATACCATTATTGTAGAAATGCACAGAGGGTTTGGTTAAAACACTCAAGGATGTCGCAAACAGTCCATATGCACCTGAGTATGACATTGCTGGCATCACCGATCCTTTCCTCCATATCAGATTGCTTAAGCTTTTGCGTGTGTTAGGCCAAGGAGATGCAGATGCCAGTGACTTGATGAATGACATACTTGCTCAGGTAAGTTGTAACTTAAATTTTATCTCATGCTATCATTAAAAAAATTAAACTATCGGTCAAGATTTACAGATTATCGACTATTTGCGTTGCAGTATTGTTTACCTCACCAATTGGTATGTATTGTGAGTTTGTATTTTATGGGTGGTAGATATTATGTCAAAGATGATATACTAAATTTTTGCCTACAGTAGAGTTGGATCTTCATTTTTTTTTTTTTTTAAAAGAAGGTAAAACTACGCGATTTTTGAGATGGTGTTTTGTTGGTAGAAAGCAGTCAAAGCCATACAAGATGCCAAATTACAGAATCATAGTGTAAGTATAGTTAAGAAGGAAGAATATTCTGTGGTGTTATGCTAGAGGCTAAGGTCCTTTGGGTGGTTGATCATGATTTTGAACATGAAGGATTTAGTGGTTGTGGAGGGGTCATTTGTGATGCCTTTGCCTCAGCAGTCTTAGGAATGTATGGCCTTCATTTGAATACTTCTACTATAACTTATGTGAGATCTAATGGGGTTGAAACGAAATTAAGGCTTCAACGTGTATAGGGTAGGCTTGTGATTATGATGAAAATAAATTTCATGTTTAGGAAGGGATGAGGTAGAGCCAAACGCACACTTAATGTATATTGGTTGTTTAGAGATAATGATTTTTTACAAGAGAGTTGGCATAAAGTAGGCTTTTATTTTATATAATACTTTGGAAAATTTATTCATGACGTTTGATTGGAATTTTTTATCTGATGGTTTTTGGACCAATTGGCATCTCCTCTCCATAAAACATGGGGTGAAAAAGTTAGGAGTTAAATCTTTTATGGATGAGTGAGTTATCTTTTAGAAATTTTCATAGGATTTCTTATTTATCCAAAAAAAAAAAAAAATAATAGGATTTCTTTTTCTTTTTAAGTTTCTTTTATACAGACAATGATTAATGACTGGGTCCATAAACTCCAGTTTTTCTCAGACCATCTTTAAGATTATATGCTTATGTTACCTGTATCATGCATCTATGAATGTAAATGTATCTATGTATTTTTATGTTGAGTTGACTGATAAGGATTATATGACTATGCAGAATTAAATGCTAAGCATGTCTTTGACCCAAAAAAGGGCAAAGAAGGTGCAACATATGTCTTCAAAACCTTGCAATTGTGCCCTCCTTCCATGTGTAAATTTTGCTTGCTATAATTTTATTCCTATCCCTAAATCTAATTCTTTGATTCCATTCATATAATTTGAAGGACCCCGTTGTTGTGATTCCTTGTAACCTTGTCAAAGTGGATTTACGAGATTTGTTGCTTTTACATTAAACCCTTTTGGACAGTTGCAATTGTGCATAATTCTTGAAACTCATCTAGCTTCATCATGACTTGACAAAATATGATAAAGTTTACTCTCTTTATCTTTATTGTTTAACATGCCATATTTTTCCTAGGTAGCTTCATGACTTGACAAAATATGAGAAAGTTTACATTCTTTATCTTTATTGTTTAACATGCCATATTTTTCCTAGGTGGCAACAAAAACTGAGTCAAACAAGAATGCTGGCAATGCTATTCTATATGAATGCGTTGAAACTATCATGAGCATTGAAGATAATGGTGGCTTACGTGTGCTTGCGATCAATATCTTGGGAAGATTCTTGTCAAATCGTGACAACAATATCAGGTTTTCTCGCATATTTTAACCTGGGCTACATTTGTGGTCAATTATAGATTATGGTCTATTTATTTTAGTTTTTAGAAACAAATTTCAAATCATGAATTTATCAACAACAAAAAAAGTAGTTAAAAAAAATTTGTTTTCAGGTTTTACCTGATTTTTTTTGCCACTAACATATGTATCTTTTTCTTTTTCATATTATGTATTATCTGATCCTGATTTTTTTAAAATTTAAATTTAAAATTTTAAAGATGTGTGTGTATATATGTGTGTGTGTGTGTGTGTGTGTGTGTTTTAAAGTATAAGTAAAGAATTCATTAGGGCGCTCACATCAGTTGGTATATAATAGAAAAAAGTACAAATTTTACACATTTTTGCGTAAAAATGACCCACATTCGTTAGTGTTTAATTGTGTAAATTTACAAATTTGCTATAGTAACCATGTAAATTTACACTGACACTATTTATTTTGCATTTAGTTTTTTATTATTTCTTTAAGTATCCTGAGGAAGAAAGAAGAGAGTGAATAGTGGTTGTTATATGTGAAGAAAGAGAAACAATGAAAAAAATTCAAGAAAAATTGATATCTTAATGAAATGTAGTGTAAATAGATAATCTGATGTGGAGTATTTTGAGAAGTATGTAAAATAGGAAAAAAATGTTCTTATGCTAAAGTAGACAGGAATTTTTGCACGAGCTAATTCGAATGCTCCTAAAATATGCAAAAACCCATATACATGGGAATTATACAAGAGATACACCACAATTATTATCTAAAATTACAAAGATCTGTCGTTTCAAATAAATTAGAAAAGGTACGCATTTGGAGAATACTATTTCTGAGTATTAGTTCCAAATGGAGATGTGATGTTCCCTGGAAAGACATTTGGAAGCCTAAGCTTCAATAAGAGTTGCGTTCTTCTTGTGGACAGCAGCTTTGGGGAAAATTTTTACAATTAACAACTTGAAAATAAGGAATATTATTGTGGTAGAATGGTGTTGTATGTGTAAAAGGAGTGGGAAGACAGTTGATCATTACATATTAAAAAAAAGGAGTGGGAAGACAGCTGATCATGTAATCCTTCTTTGTTCTATTTCTAGAGTCATGGACTATGTTTTTCAACATCTTTGGCTCTAAGTGGGTTATGCCTAAAGGTGTAATAGATTTAACAGTTTTGTTAGCTTGTTAGTGAGGCTGTTTTGTATGACTTCTGAATGTAGGAATCTAGAAGGTGATTCCTCATTATATAATATGGTACATTTGGAGAGAGGATTGCTAGAAGCTTCAGGATTGTGAATGACCAATTTTAGATCTTCAATTGTTGTTTCTTAGATCCTTGTTTGAATGAATGATAGTGTCAGAATTATATTCATTTTCAAATTTATTAGATCTGATTAAGCATTGTTATTTTAGAGCTTAATTGTTGGTGTACCTGTTTAATACTTCCTATGTACTTGGGCTACTAAAAAAGAAGGAAAGATATCCTGATGCTAATGATCAGTCATATAAGGGTCTAAGAAATGTGGACTAAACCAAGCTTTCTTGACCTTCAATATACCAAGCATTGCTTTCCTGAGGCAATGAGGGATCGCATTCCAAATGCCTATGCTATGATGTCTACCAAAGAGAGCTTTTCAACAAGCTTGTAAACTAATCACACTGCTAGGCATTACCCACTGAATACTGAAAAGGCTCAAAACCAAGGACCAAATTGCGCTACCAAACTCACTATGAAAAGCAAGTGATCAGTCGTCTCCTCACTGTTCTTTGCATACAACACCAATCAACCATAAAGACACAGTACTTCCTAAGTTATTCTAGTGTCTACCAAAGAGAGCTTTTCAACAACCTAGTAAACCAATTACATTGCTAGGCATTACCCACTGAATACTGAATAGGCTCAAAAACAAGGACCAAAGTGCCCTAGCAAACTCACAATGAAAAGCAAGCAATCAGTTGTCTCCTCACTCTTCTTCACATACAACACCAATCAACCACAAAGATACGGTGCTTCCTAAGATATTCTATAGTAAGGATTCTTCTTGAAGCCGCCATGCAAATGAAAAGTGCCACTCTAGGTAGGTCCTTCGGTATGTTGATGTCTCTAAACGAGTTGTGGGATCTATTATTTACCAATGTATTCTTTCACATAAACATTATGCACATGAAGTCATGGGCAGCTGATTAGTAATTTAAACCATTGTTTGAGGTTGTACAAATTCATGCTAGTGTGATGGTCTTGTGTTTTTTATCAAATGGTAATTGTAAGTTTTACAATGAAGGTGATCCTTGACATCCTAAATCTCTCCCCTCCAATTACTGAAGGAGATTGCCTATTATGTGCCTCTCATATGCATATGAACTAGAAGGAAGATGTGGGGTGTCCGTTTGAAAGTCAAGATAGCAAAGATATCAATTCCTATCCAGTATATAATTCCTGTTCTACTATAACTTGCTGGAAATAATTTAGTTGTCTCTGCAAGTATTAAACAAAATATCCATAGATGACAATTAATCTATGTCAGAGGATATTACATCCCTAAAAATAACAGAATTGACATTAGATGTATTTGTAGAGAGTATGTATCCCTTTTTCTGGCTTCAATTACTGCTTAGGCAGTCACCAAGGTATGCTTGACTGTGTTAGTATCTGGCAATTCTCTATTTGAAATTTCTGACCGCCTAAAAGTTCTTCACTGTGTCTTTTAAGCCATTTTAGGTAAGTGTGTCATAAGCTGTCCATTGACTCTGCAGACTATTGTTTTTTTTTTTTTTTTGGTTTTATTATGCTGGCTTTTTTGAAAGCTGAGACTAAATTATATTCTATTATTCTTCAAGCCAGTAGTTATTTTAGTCCTTGAAAGAAATTATTTTCTTTGCTTAATATTCCAGATGCTTCGTCCTCTTCTCCATCCCTCTGTCAACTACTCACTGAGCTATATTGTAAAAGTAAAACTTATGTTTTTCAGATATGTTGCATTAAACATGCTGATGAAGGCTATAACCGTAGATGCTCAAGCAGTGCAGAGGCATCGGGCGACAATCTTGGAATGTGTTAAGGTATTACATGGGCTACTTATGTTTTTTTTGCTTGATATAAATGACAAAGTTGGGTTCGAGAATTAGCCTAGCTGTATCGGCATCCTTTGTGGTGCCCTGTGTCTGGAGTTCAAACCCCACCTACCCCGTCCCCCACCATTTACTTTAGCAATTAAAAAAAAAAAAAAAAATTGTTGATATATTGTTGCAATCTCTTCTTTTTCTTTCTTCATGATTGAAATTTACGCAATTGCTTTTTATGTAGTCTTTTTGCCCAAGATATTCTAGTTGTCTAGGTGCCGGTGCTCTAGGGGAATGTGATTCAATCCTCTTCCTGTGCACTTCCTGAGCAGAAAATATTGACTTTGTATTGAAAATGCAATGTAGAATTGATGCATTTCCTTGTCATTTGACTCTTCTGTACTATTACTGACAAAAACTGAGTCTTCTAGTGTACTATGTCATTTGATCATTCCCCTTTCAGGATTCAGATGCTTCAATTAGGAAAAGGGCTCTTGAACTTGTTTATCTTCTAATAAATGAGAGCAATGTGAAACCTTTAACAAAAGAGCTGATTGATTATCTGGAAGTAAGTGATCAGGAATTCAAGGGAGACCTTACTGCAAAAATTTGCTCCATAATTGCAAAGTAAGTTACGCGGTCAAGTGAATTTAAAATTGAAGTCTGCCTTTTTTTCTCTCCTCCTTTGAGATGCCAGATAATGTTTTCCTCGTATTTGCTGTATGATTTGTAACAAACATGAATATTGATTCTAAAAGAAAAAACAAAAGTTACGCAGCTACTAGTAGTAGGAGTAGGACTTGTATTCATCGGTAATATCTGTAGCCTCTAGATGTAGTTATTCACTTATCAAATCTTGCAGTCGCCAATACCATTATATATCCTTTACTTTTGAAGCAACTTAAGCAGCTGATTCTCCATCCAAGCAAGGCAGTTCTGCAAGGAGGGGGAAGTAAATCAGTCTCCTTATTGTTTTAGATTATTAGCGTTTATGTTTTTGTGAGCTTTTGCACTTCCTAATTGCTTTTGCTTTTGGGATTGATGTTTCGAAGATGGTACAGAGCCTTGTTTATCTAAAAGGTCCTCACTTCAAGTCTTAATGATCTCCATTCCTTTAATTTCTTCTATTTTGCTCTTGAAATGCCCAAGCGGCCAGTGAAATGCCCAAGCGGCCAGTTAGTTGTTATTCAGTGGGCCTACATATAAGGGGGAGCTTGATTGTGAGCTTGATATTTATTGTTGGCCCACTTCCTAATAGCTTACCATTTGGGACTGATGTTTTTCAACATAGATATTCGGTTCAGTTTGTTTTTTTGGTTTTTTTTTTTTGGGGGGGGGGGGGGTGGGATTTTACATGGAGGAGTCTCTCTTTCAATCAAATTGATTACTTATCCAAAATTATTGAAATCTCGTTTTTGTGTGGTATCTATATGTTTATATATATGCTTTCGCATAGTTATATATGTATGCATTTTTGTATGTGCACGTGTTCATACTCCTTCATTTTTGGATCATGATATGGATCCATACAGTTGGATTAGTTGAGCGTGGTCCACTTCATTAGATAATTGGAATTTCATCCTGCAATGTGTAGTCAGTTAACATTCACTCTATGGTGCTTTAGGTTTTCACCAGAGAAGATATGGTACATTGATCAGATGCTCAAGGTTCTCTCTGAGGTATGCAGCTTAATAACATATTCTTTGTCAATTTTAATATATTTTATGCTGTTTCTTTGATGTTTTGCTGGAAAATTTCATCATGTTGATTTCTGCTGTATTAATAAATATCTAAATCCCATTTTGATTTAATGATATTTGACTGTTGATAAATTATTGAGTTTCCTAAAAGCTTAGGCTGTTAGGAAATAATAAATTTAATCGTTTTTTTTTTATATTAAATAAATTGATAGTTGGGGGAGGGGGGATTTGAACCTTGAATGTCTCTCTTGGAAATACCAAGAGGTGCTAGTTGAGTTACAAGGCTCTTGGCTAATCATTTAACCATTATTCTAGCACCCTCCCTCAAGTGTGGGCCCAGACTTCCTTTTAATAAGTGGGGCCCATCACATGAGATTTATAACTTTTTAAATGGGAGGTAGAAAGGAGATAGGGTTTGAACTCAAGATTTCCTATTTTGATACCATGATAAACTACCAATTTTCTCAAAAGGTCAATGTTAGGAAATTATGAATTTAGTCATTTAGCTATTAATTTAAGTATTATTTTAACAACTGCATTTATAACTCTATGAAGGTATTAATGAACTGTTTGGAGAATAGTTAGACCAATGCTGTTGTGTGATTTTGCTTCCACTTAGGGTCATATGTACTATTAAGTCATGGGCTACCATTTTCTCTTTTAACCTTTTGTGATTATTTGCCCTTCCTAAGTTATAGTTGCCGCTTTGTGTAATGTGGATTAGGGGTGATCACTGGTCGGTTGGGCTTGGGTTTGGGGTCAACTTGTCATTCGAACTGACTCTTTTGAGTGAAGGATGCCTTCACTAGTTTCCGATTGAAGGGTCAAGAGAATCCATCTTCAAATCGCTTTTGGGTGGGTGGTCAGGTGGCTTTTCTCATCTTGTATGATTGCTTCACAAATAGAGAAGCATTAATGGAGTCCTTATTGGTGAGGCTGACTGAGGGGAAGAGGAGGATTTGGGCAGATCTTGAATGATTGGGAATTAAAATTGGTAGCCTTATGGAGCTTGTTTTTAGATCCTTTGGGATTCAGTGGGTGTTATTGGGTGTTACGACAAAAGGTCGTCGACCTTTTATTGGAAGGAGAAATTGGGTTGATAAGTTTTTGTTGGATATTTGGAACATATTTTCTTTGTGTTTGATGTGAACGGGAACGCAATCAACGTATATTCGAGAATGCGGAAAACACGGACTCAATTATCAGCTACATTTACTAGTTCTTTATTTGATTGGTCTCGTGCATGGGGTTTCACTAATAGTAATTCCATCATGGAATGTATAGAGTCTTTGTCTTTCTATATATAATATGTTCATGTTATAATTCTTTAGGTTTCTTTGCATCCATTGTACATGAATTAGTGTTTTTCTAATAAATTTATCTTTACCTATCAACAAAAGAAAAAAAGAGTAAAGAAGTACCACATCTGACATCTGTTAATCTTTTCATTTGTATTTTTCTCAGCATTCTCAATTATATATTTTGTTTCTAGGAGGTACTTATCTTTATGCTATGCTTAGTAGGCTGGAAATTTTGTTAAAGATGAAGTTTGGCATGCCCTTATTGTTGTGATAAGCAATGCTTCTGACCTCCATGGATATACTGTGAGGGCATTATACAGAGCACTCCAGACATCAGTTGAACAGGTACTTGGCTTTTCTTTTTTGGTTTTTTAGTGTTAAGTGCTCAATATACTTCTCAAAAATGAGAAAAAAAAAGGGGGATAAGATAACTGCTCAATATGGAGCTCTATCATCTTGAGTATTTAAGCTTACATGCCATTTATAACATTTTTTCTTCATGAGAGAATTGTTTCAATATTTTCATCAGGAAAGTCTTGTGCAAGTGGCTGTTTGGTGCATTGGAGAATATGGTGACATGTTGATCAATAATGTTGGAATGCTTGATATAGAGGATCCAATAACTGTGAGTTCAACCTCTTCCATATGTTTGTTTGTATGAACTTCCAGTGGTCATCTTAGTTTTTTTATTTCAGAACTTAGAGAGTAGGATAAAGCATATCTGTAGATAATGCCTTAAACAAATAAGTCTCCATCTCTTATGCAATGTTGATCGAATAAGTCATTCTTTTTTCTTTGATCTTTTTGTTTATTTTTGCCTTTTGGGGGCAGGGATTGGGTTGTCTTTCTTATGCAGCGTGTTGCTGAGACATGGGCAAATTAGTTTCAGCTTCTCTTTCTTATGGCTCTTCTCAATAAGTTTCAGCAACCGAAGTATCTTTTGCTTGTCCCCCTATTGTTTTCTGTAATTATACAGGTTCAAATTGAAATTATAAGTAAAATAGTTTCATAGACCAACGTATAATGAGTCGTCCAGATTCCACAAGGTCATCTGCTTAATGACAAACTTGTGGGCTAAAACTCACAATAAGGCTGTCGAGTGACCTCTGCTTTTAGTATAAAATTGATCCTGTAACTACAGCATCTGGGTAACAATGTGCAACAAATGGATGTTTAGACCCTTTAGTTTGTCATCCTTTTTTCTTCCATTTAACTGGAGTTCATCTAAACAGGTAACAGAATCTGATGCTGTGGACGTCATAGAACTTGCTATTAAGCGCCATACATCAGACCTCACCACAAAAGCAATGTCTTTGATTGCTCTGCTAAAGCTCTCTTCCCGTTTTCCTTCTTGTTCAGAGTACGTGATGCATTGTCAAATTCTCTTTTCATTTTAGTTGCATTTATTTTCTGCCATACTTTAGATATATTTTTGTCTAGTGCCCTGCTGTTTTATCAGAGGTATTTAAATCTAGTAAAATGCCTAGTGTACATAGCTGAATTGGGTTTTCTCTCTCTGTTTGCTAAACTTAATATGAACTATTAGCTATTCATATTGCTGGCAAGGTATGCAGTTGGTCTTGTGATTTGATTTTGTTTGAATGTGTGTGTGTGTTACAGACACATGTGAATTGTATGTAAAATATTTCTTTTATTGATTTCTGGATCTGTTAGGAAATCATCTTTATTGTTGTGATATTTTTGGACTTAGTTTTGGTTGTATTCCTTGAGTCTCCATTCAGTCAATATTTTCTAATCAAAAGTAATTGATCAAAATCCTTCTGCTCTTTTCTTATGATGTGGAAGTGTGATTTTTCCTTAAATAATGTCTATAGGAGGATCCGAGATATCATCGTTCAAAACAGAGGAAACCTTGTGCTTGAATTGCAGCAGAGATCTATCGAATTCAATTCCATTATTCAGAAGCATCAGAATATTAGGTATGCAGTCTAATGTTTTTGGGATTTAAATCATTAAGCTACTTCCCCCCCCCCCCCCCCCTCTCCTTCCCTTGGGAAGGATTCCCTTAATTTAGCGAATTTGTGTATTAGATAGATGAATTTGTGCAGGTCTGCACTGGTGGAAAGGATGCCTGTTTTGGATGAGGCAACTTTCATTGGAAGGAGGGCTGGTTCAATGCCAGCAACGGTTTCAACTTCCGGTGGTGCATCACTTAATCTTCCAAATGGAGTTGCTAAACCTTCTGCAGCTCCTCTTGTAGATTTACTTGATCTAAGTTTAGATGACACTCCTGCACCTAGCTCTTCTGGTGGTGATTTTCTTCAGGATCTCCTTGGTGTTGATCTGTCACCAGCATCAAATCAATCTGGTTAGTATTGGAATGTATTATGGCATAATATGTCATTGTTGAATTATTTTATCTTTCTAAGCATTTGCTCTCTCTCTCTCTCTCTCTCTCTCTCGCTCTTGGCCTTGACCATATGCTTATTCTTACAAACCCTTTGGCCTTCAAAGCATTAGGGTAGAAGTCAGTATTTTCCAAGACCTATAAAATTTTCCTTTATGCATGTTTAAGTGATGTCCTTTGATGTATCATTTCTGGAGGCCCATTTTTGGTGATCATGCTGGAGCATTAGCCAAGGTTTAACCCAGTTCCTATTGGTTTGATTTGAGCGGACTCTGAACCATACTCATCTTCCTGAAAATATATATATATATATATAATGGAATATTATGTTAAATATAATTATAAATACTGCTCCCTCCGTTCCAAATTTTTTTCGTGTTTAGAAAAATCCTACTTTTTGATGGAATATCATTTTATGCTTCGTCTTTCAAATATAAAGATATATGTTTCCAAAACTACTGTCCTTAACGTAAACTTCAGTGAAAGAGGGGCATTGACTTTCTATCTAAAGTAAAGGATAAGCTAGGAAAGTTAATATTGTGTGTAAACATTTAGATTATATAATAGGTTGTTGCCTGTGAAATTTTCTAGAATCTTTAACAAACCTTTGCTTCTTGGAAAGCATTATGTTTGGTCAATTCCAATTTCAGTGACTAGGTTGTTTTCATAATTATTTAAGTTCTTCAATCTTTTCACCATGTGAGAACATTTGAAACAAGAATACTAGATTGTACCAGAGAATTTACTGGCACCATGCTTGTGATCACACAACGTATATTTGTTTTTGTAAAAATAATTTCTTTTTCACTTAAACAATAAGGCAAGAGAAAATTTGTGTAAGATCCTCTTGCAGAGTCTGCATCTTAAATGTGACTTGAAGTTTCTATTTGTGCTCTCTATATCTTAATTTGACTTATAATGGTCTTCTGTTGTATAAGGATATAGATATATACAGACAAACGTATGCATTTGTGTGCACGTGAGAATACACACAGAAGTATTTATCTGCTAGGAATTTATCTTTCTGCAATTTCAGGTACAAATCAGGCTTCAAAAACCGGCACAGATGTTCTACTGGATCTTTTGTCTATTGAAACACCTCCTGTACAAAGTAGTTCATCCCCACCTGATGTATTATCTAGCATTCAAGATAACAAATCTCCAGTTACATCATTGGAGGAACTTGCATTGCCATCTTCACTTTCTGGACAAGCCACTACTCCTGTAGGAGCTGCTCCTATGATGGATTTGTTGGATGGCTTTGTCTCCAATCCACCAAAGCCTGGTAAAATTTGGTGTCACTTGGAGTTCTTTATTAGGAAAATATAGTTTTTGTCAAAAGTAGTGACAGCCTTTTTCTTGAACAGAAAACAACGGTTCAGTTTATCCATCTGTTGTTGCATTTGAGAGCAGCGCCTTGAGAATAACGTTTGACTTCTCTAAGCCTCCTGGAAACCCACAAACAACATCGATCCAGGCTACTTTTACAAATTTGTCACCGAATGTCTATTCGGATTTTATTTTCCAGGCAGCAGTTCCAAAGGTAGGCCAGATAACAGGCTATAAAATATTTGTATTATACTATATTTTTGATTTGTGTCAACTTATCATTGGACTTTCCCACCCTCTTTCAGAGGTATTTTGCTTGCTTTTTAAAATCAATTCTCATGCAGCCTTTTGTTTTCTTTTGTGATATTGTTGTCTGTCAATGTAGATCATTACTCATGTTCTCTGGTTGCTATGTTGATTTAGGTCTATTTTTTCCATGTTTCCTTCAAGATGTAGTCCTGATATTTGTTGTTTTAAATTCACAGTTTCTTCAACTGCACCTAGATCCCGCTAGCAGCAATACTCTCCCTGCAACTGTTAATGGGTCTATCACACAAAATTTGAGAGTTACCAACAGCCAACACGGAAAGGTATTTGCAAGTCTAGAACCTGGACTACATGACAATGCATATTATTTTTCAGTTTGCTGTCTGAATAACCTACTATTTTCTTAACCGTTCTCTAATTTTTAGATTTAACAATTTAAAATAATAATAATAATAATAAAAGTGTTTGTGCATTTGTTATCAAAGTGGTTCACTAAAATGAAAACAGTGCTTCAACAATCAATAAAAATCTTGGTGATCATTTCTATCCTTAAATGAAATAATTTCTTTTATTCTATATTTAAGCTTCCTTGAGTACAAGGATATGTGAACAAGAGGTTAAGAGCTAATTAGATCTACTGGTACATTTGCACTTCACTGATTTAGAGAGATTGTTAGGAGCTGAGTCAATGTATATGAGGCAGGCATGTAAGGGGCTAATTAGATCTACTGGTACAGTGGTTCATGATGGCTGTTGTTTTTTATTTGTTTTAATAGATTAAGTGGAGTGTTTTACTTCATTATCATCTAGATTAACAACTCACTGAAACTTGAAGCCTTACATTTATCATTTATGTTGTCTCATCATAGGTGCTTCTTGGATGTAGATACCATCGAAGTAAATAATTGTATTGTGGGTTTATATGTTTAACAAAAAATATACCGAAAATTGGCCACAATTATAAAATTCACATTATACTTTGTGGTTTACCAAAGAAGACAAAACAACCAACAATGTTAGTGAAATTTGTGACTGGTGATAAGGAAATCATTTTTAAAAATAAAAATAAAACCACTCTCTAACGTGGCCTTTTTTCTTTTATTTTTCTTTTATTTTATTTATTTATTTTTTTTCTGAGGCAGATTTGAATATGTCATTTCAACTTGTAAATTGACTAAAATTGTGATGTAAATGCCAACCTGTCATGTAATGTTTGAGATGAATTAATAAAGTAGGTCCTTCTTGCTTTAGGGTGATTTTCTGGAAGAGTTGAAAGTATTTGTTTATATAATTTAGTAAGCTCTACTCAAAAAAGACATTCCCTACCATTTGGTGTTGGATACATGACGTTTTTTATGTAGTCCAGGAACCTATGGCTTATGTTGTTCAGCTGAATCATGACAAATTTTATCACCTTGTATTCTTTTTTTTGGGGTGAGATACTAGATAGTTACAAAATTGATTTTATTTTCAGAAATCTCTTGTCATGCGAATAAGAATAGCTTACAAGATCAACGACAAAGATGTATTGGAGGAAGGACAAATTAGCAATTTCCCTCGTGGTTTGTGAGGTTGGTTGTCCTTTGGATGCGTTAAAGATGGCAGTGCACTATCACCGATCTTTCTTGCTGCATAAGGTGCTAGTGCAATCTTCTGCTTCAATGGTTCAATTTGGGGCGGTATGATTTATAGCATTTTGGACTGATTTTGCTTTAGTTTGGAATATGTCCGAAGGCTTTCACACTTTCACTTCTTTTTTTCCCCCTTTTAAAATCTTCTACCTCTTGTAGGTGTTCTGTGTACATTATTACATTATATTCCTGTTAGGGATTCTTGTAATTGAATTTTTGCCCTTGAGGCACAGATTGGAGGGAGCTCATGTGTCATATTGAGTACTTGAGGTGCTGTTGTTATTTTGTAGTTTGAATTTACTCACAAAGCCTTATTGTTTGAGATCCAAGTCTCTTGACTTTAAACAGTGATTAGCATATTTCAATATGATTTTTATGTAAAATTTCTTCATCAATATCAGTGAAATATCAGCTTTTAATATTTTTTATTTTATTTTTAGTGATAGGGAAATATCAGCTTTATTTGTTAAGTATATTGTGAATTTTCTTGACTCTAACTATTATGATGATTATTTCTATTCTAAATATTTGTTTAGGTGAGAATTTGGTGTGTTTTTTTTCTTCCTTTGAGGACAATTTAGCTAAATATAAACGTTATTGTGAGAGTTGGCCTTGTCATCCTCTCATTTTTCAACTCTCTTCGTTTGTCCAACTGGCGAAAAGTCATCTGAAAGTGCATATTTGATCACCGGTCAAATTTAATGAAGCTCTGGCAATCATATATATGCACAGAGTCAAACCTTTTCATCCGTCGATGCATGCCAGTTATTATGAAACTTTAGCTATTTTAATATGGTCATAAAAAAAAAAAAAGGGTTCTATTTTAATGATAAGATCTCTCATTGGTTTTCGCATTAGACCACAGGTTAGCCTTTTTATTTATTGCTGGGAGAGATCATAGATTTGACTTAAACTACGCTGTGTTTTGCAACACTCATGATTCATGAATAGCAAAATAAGGAAACTCCTATTTTATTTTTTTGAGACCCAGAACGGGGAAACTCATGAAAGCGATGTAGTTTCTGTAAATGCCTTGGATACCACCCTTAAATCAATCAATGGAAAGTAATCCTGTTTGATACTGTGACTCTCTCTCTCTCTCTCACTCTCTCTCTCTGGAGGCACAATATTGCATAATTACATCAGCTTGATAAAGATGGTTACATTAAAAAAAGCATGACTTTATATAGAGAGCCCGTGTGAGAGTTTCTTGCGGAGTTGGTATTTACTATGATCTCACATTTACCAACTACCAATATGTGACTCTGACTTTATAGCTTACTTTCTGTCACTTTTGCTCAGCTCCAGTTTCTGATTCTGAAGGATTTGGCATGTGACTATTCAGCAAAAAAAGGAGGAGGATTTGGCATGTGACCAACTCCTCTCAAACCCAGTTTCTATTCTTATTATTAGACGCTCCCTTTATCTCTCATATGCCCCACAACTTAAAATCATGTATTAAGGAAGTTGACTTAAAGTTGGGGGTGAAAAAACAATAGAAAAATAATTATTTTTTTTCAATGAACAGGGAAAGATATTGCCAAAAGAACTATACACCATTTTGCCTAATCATTTCCCTAATCCAATGCACAAATGAAATGAAGTGATATAGTTTTATGCTTATTTACTGTTACAGGTGCAAGAACTGTGGCCCTACTTAAAAGGTCATTTTTTTTTCGATTGGATTTAGGTCCAAAAGAAAATGTTACATTATGTGAAATGCCATCATAAGATATGGGGAACACACTCTGTGAACCCCACTAGCACCATCTTTTGTCAACGTTTGAAATAATAGCTCTTCATGACAAGGCTCCCTCGAGCAACTTTTCACTGATCCCACCTCCATCATGTATCCAACCAAAAAAGGTGGGGCTCCATTAGAAGATCAAAAGAAAAGAAAAGAATTTTATTTTTGAAAAAAAGCAAAAAAAATTCTAGAGAAACCCAAAGCATCCAAAAAGCAACATGTGATTTGACTCCCAAAGTAAAATTCTATTCTCATAAAATTTTGCAAGTAACAAAGACTCCTTTGTCTGTTGAAGAAGGAGAATTGAAATGATCACAGATACTGTGATGGTCCCTACATTCCCAAACAAAATTACAAAATTTGCTACAAACCCAACACGTATCCAGTGCTTACGTACGAGATTAATGAATTGTATTAGTATTATTGATTTTAATTTGGGCTATTAAACGTATGATATAATTTGACCAGGACATTTGAAGGCATTAAAATAGTTTTTATCAATAATTTTTATGATATTGGTTATGCCAAGTTTCTCTTTACATTGCTATTACATATATAATTTTGAAAATCACTATTAGATACTACATATACAATATCAATTCACATTTATTGTCTGTGAAATTTTACTTAATACAACACAAAATAAAATAATAAATTGATCAAATAGTATCTCCTAAATTGAATGAGGATAGACGCATTGGATCGTTCAGCTCAATTACAGTTTGTTACGTTCAATATCTTCGCATACAAAATATCTGAAAAGAAACTGTATAAAAAATATATTCATTAGTTCAAAGAAGAAATAACAACAAAGATCTAAACAATTTAATTTGTATGAAAAGCTAACAAAAGCAAAATACAATTTTGATTCTAATTGAATTTTTTCTATACTTTGGCTTATATATATATATATATATATATATATCTAATTAGTAATGAATTGTACATAGTCATGATATATTACATAAATGACTTATAAATTTGAATTGTTTTTAGTTACATGATTAAGTTTTTTTAAAATTTACTTATATTGAACTCCGTTTTTTACACTAAATTAAATTATTTGGCACAAAAAATTAAAAAAAACTTAAATTAGACGAGACACATGATGCAAAATTAAACACTAATTTTTACACTGAATGGCACAAAATTTAAAAATTTAGATTAAATGGGACACGTGGTATAAAATTAAACTCTAATTGTATTCAAATTTGAAACCTAAGTGGATTTTCACTCGGTTTTATCTATTAATATATGTACAAAACTTAGATACAATACCTTAGGTGCAGTTTCTTAGGTTTATTTCTTAAGATTCTGTCATGTAGATACTTAACTAAAAAATAAAGTTTCATCCCACGAAAAAAAATTCACATGACAAAATTTTAAGAGAAGAGCCTAAGTAACATCACTTAAGTCCTGTAACTAGGTTTTGCTCTTCTTTTTTTTTTTTTTTTTTTTTTTTTTTTTGAGAAATAATTACAACATGCGGCTAACCCCGCAGCTCGAACAATTTTTCTCCTAAACCTCCAAGCACTTTGTACATGGAGAGGTGCCAATTCAGCTATAAGACATTTGACAAGTTTTGCTCTTAATATATGTGTGTGTGTGTGTGTGTGTGTGTGTGTGTGTGTGTGTGTGTGTGTGTGTGAAGGATATGGAGTTCAGAAACTATTTTAAGAAACATTTTATGAAAAAAGAAATGAGCAACTAATTGTTGACGGCTCTATATATTTCTTATAAAAATTATGTCAAAAAAAAAAAAAAACTTTCTGAAAATGATTTATTAACAATTTCCTTAAAGGCATCAATTTATTATATATTTGGAAATGCTTGACGAATGGTCAAATTTAAAAAAGGAAAAATGTAGTCAAGAAGGGCGGTTCAAATCGGGAAGCATGCAAAGCTACTATAATGTTGTTGGAGAAATTAAAGCTAATTCTAGTTCTTCTCCAAAACAAGAAAAAAAGAAAAAAGAAAAGCTAATTCTAGTTGCACAAAAGTTGTGACTTGTGTTTTCTCAACAAAAAAATGGAAAAGTTGTGACTTGTGAATACACGTGAAGCTCAACCATAGCAGCTTGTTGGTCCCATCTCAAACAAGGAGGAAAATTAGCACAAGTTGAAGAAAAAAAAAAAGGTGAGGATTGATGCTTTTAGAGGGAGAATAAAAAGCTTTTATATGTTGCTACAATGAAAATGTATGTTTACATTTTCGTTTTTTTTTTTTTGACGAGATGTTTACATTTTTGTTAAGATGCCTCACCAAACGTGGGAATCTATTTGTGGATTTGGTGTTACAATAAAAGCTAAAATGGATAAAATGCTTTTGCAATTTGCGTCACTGGATGCTAATGATCTTCTGAGATTGTCACTTCTCAACGACAAAGTGATGTTAATTCAACTATGGATTTTATTTTTATTTGCAAACGCAAGTCCTTTAATCAAAGATTTAAGATTTTTTCAGTCGATTTTACTGAAATCCATCTCTCATTTGCCTGAAACCCCATACATTGGTTTGCCAATAAATAGAGAAGCTACTATGATCACATGTTGACAGAATAAACCAAATGACTCCCCCATAAAGAGGAGGAATTTAAAAAACAAAACAAAAATTATGTCTAATTCCTTAAGTTTATTCCAATAGTTTTTTCAATTATATTCAAATACATGGCTGTATTAAATCTAATTGTTATTAAAAAGGGAAACATTGTTAGTCGATCGTTAATGCAACAATGTCTATGAGTAGAATTGGATACCCAATATTCCTAAGTTTTGCCCCCAAAAAAAAAAGTAATAAGAAAGAGGAAAGCATCAAATTGTGGATGTATGGAGTAAGGAATTTTACTGAAAAGATAAAGTGCAAGAGCCATTTGCCATAATGTTCAAAAAAATGAGCACCATTCAAATAAGTTAGAATAAGGAATTAACCATTCATTAATAAGAAAAGAAGAAACGGAAAAAGCTGAGAGAAAAAGCTTTTGAGAAATGAATCCATTGGCAATTTTACATAATACAAAAAAGGTAAAAAGCACATTGAATACCTTCATGATGAACCCTGTGGTCTATCAGACCATGGCAAGCCCACAGTAAGAGAAGATGTACCAGTACCACCCATATGTGTTTCTGCAGAACTCGTGAATTTACTCTTTTTGGACCATTGCCAGATCTTAGAAACAGAAAAACTATCACCTTTACTTCCAATGTTAATCTTCTTCCCCTCACCATCCCCATCAATTGTGGAAGTCCCATTTTGTTCACCTCTCCCTTTCACAATTCTCATGCTACCACCAACTCTATTGGGACATAGAGCAACTTGCAGCTCTGAATCAGCAACCACATATTGATATGATCCCAATGAGTAACATCTTCTTGCATCCAAACTACTACTACTGGTCTCTCCCACTCCTCTCTCGACTACAACTCCTACTCCTCCATCATTTGAGCTTCTAAATTTGCCAAGTCTTACAGAAAATACCCTCTTTTCACTAATAATGGCATTTTCTGCAGGCTTTTGACTAGAAAGGAACCCACTTGCCCCATTGCTTGAAAACCCATCTTCTTCTCTTGGGTCCTCAAAACAAAAAATTGGGTTTTCAATGGAAAGCCCAGCAAGCCCAGGTGTGTAAAGGTTCCCTCTACAAAGAGGGCAAGTTGAATTAGATAGTAACCATGTGTCTATACAATCAATATGAAAAGCATGGCTACACATTGGAAGCAACCTCAACTTGTCTTGTTCTGTAAACTCGCAAAGACAAACTGCACAATCAAATGGCTCTTTCAGACCCATTATTTCTTTATAGAGGAAAACTGGGAGAGCATCTATGAAAGCTTGATCTAGGCCAGAATCATGAAGTTGAAAGAGTTGTTGCAATTGTCTCCGAAAAGACTCAGACTCAGAAATTTCTGGGTGTCTGTTTGTTTCACTGTTTGATGCTGAAGATCTATGCTTTGTGAGAAATCTAATAAGCAAGTGAAGTAGACCAGATATAAAAAAGATGACAGCTAGAATAACTATGATAATAAGAATTGCTGGGCTTATTTTACTTCCAGATGATGATGATGGGCTTGGTTGTTTCTGGTAATCGGTATTGTATGGCAATGAAGGAGAAGAAGAAGGTGAAAGTAGGTGAGAGGGAGGAGGGCTGGTGAGAAAACCATTTCTCAGTCTGCCTTGAGATTGAACCGAAGACATTTTAGGATATTGGCATACTAAATTCACCACCACTTTTCTCAGCTGAATTGCAACAAACACTCAAGTTATCAATATGTGTCAAGTGTTGTGTAACCCTCAAGACACAATTTTCCCTTGCTTCCTTTGACACCAAAGAATCAAACCCCGACTCATGTAATGTGGTAAACAAGCAAATAGTCACTTTTATTTCTTGCACTCCCACAAGAAACCCAAATACAGTTTTGTCAAATAATATGCAGAAGGAATCTACTTTTATTTTGACTCAGATTCGTAAAACCAAACTGGCTAAAAAGAACAATATTTTATTGTTACCAGAAACTCCAGCTCTTATCTTTTGCGTTGGCAAGAAAGAATATTGAAAAAGAAACAGCCTTTCATAGATGTCAAGGTTGCAGTTTACCTACCTCAGCTCTCTGGAAAACCTGCCATTAATGGTGCCATTTTTCTTGTGCTTGGTGAGTCTTGTCTTGAGCAGTGTTTGTTGCAGTGAGAACAGAAAAAAAAATGAAAATAAAAAACCCTGATAAAAAAAAATGGTACCATTTTTTTAGGGGTTTAAATTTCTTTTTATAATGGAAGGTACAGACTACAGAGGTCATAGGGAATGAGAAAAAGGTCGCAGCTTTAAAAAAAAAAAAAAATGAAAAAAACAAAGAACCACAGACAGGGGCAGAATTGTCATTTAGAATGACAGGGCCAAATCTTTATAGGTGTCACGACAATCCTTTTCATTGGAAGATTAGGCGTGCGCACACTTTTATTTTTTTGCCTTACAAATGTTAACAGTTTAATCAAATAATAAAGGCAAAATGGGTAAATATTTTTTTTATTTTAAAGTATGTTGTAAAATACTCCGTTTGTCTAAAATATCTGACAAAATATTCTTGTATTTGGAACTTAATATTTTTAATTTCGAGTTTTAGGTGAAATTGGATATTAGTAATATTGGTTTCTATGCATATTGCCAAAATATGCATGAAATTCGATATTACTAATATCAAGTTCTACTTAAAAAAAAACATATAATATAAAATCGAAGCGTTTAAATTTTTGTTGACCGCTCCTTATTGTACCATATGGTTATATGAATTAATTTCATGTATATATTTAAAAACACCAAACAATTATGACTTTTTATTTTAATAAGTACATTTTCAATCAATAGACAATTTTCGACAAATAGACACATTTTTCAGTCAATAGGCACATTTTGATATATCCAAAATGAAGGATTATAATGTTTCATTAGACACCTTTTGATAGACACATTTTCATTCAACGGGCACTGTTTCGGTCAATGAGCACATTTTCATCCAATAGGCACTTTTTGGTATATCCAATATGAAGAGTTGTGACATTTCAATAGATGCTTGGCTAAAATGCAAAATGACCCTCTAACCTTCTTCAGATTTCATTTCAGTTCCTAACTTTACTTTCATTCATTTCAGTCTTCTAAGTTTCAGATTTATTCAATTAAGGCATTTCCGTTAATTTTTGTTAAAATTTTTTGAAAAAAAAAATTCTAACAAATATTTTTCAATCACTAATTGAATTTTTTTTAATTTAAAAATTTTAAAGAAAAATTTACAAAATTAAAAAATTGACTACAACATATAACAAAAGTTAATGGAAAAAGCCTTAATTGAATAAACTTGAAAATTAGATGATTGAAATGAACAAAAGCAAAGACATTGAAATGAAATATGAAGAAACTTAGATGGCCAGTTTTGTATTTTATCCTAAATACTTTTTAGTAGACACATTTTGATTTAATAGGAATATTTTCGGTCAATAAGAACATTTTCATTCAATAGGCACATTTTTTGGCATATATATTATAGTCTATCTTATATATACCTATATATACAACACAAACTAAACTAGAGACGCAACATTCTATCTGTTATTCATTCCCACAAAAATCTAATAGATAAAACAACATTACTTTTTTCTATCTAACTAATAAAACTTTGTATTATTTCTTTCAATATCATTTTTTTTAATGCATTTTTGCTTTTTGATTCAACTCAGAAATAATGTTTTTTTTTTTCCTTTTTTTGAAACTCATTCAATAGATATTCTCGTATATCGCACAAAATAGCAACTAGTAGAACTAGATTTTGAAGATATAGAATGTTACATAGAATTCGATTTTGTTAAATTCGAATTCTAAAACAGTGGCATTTTGCTAGATACTTTAGAAAGGTGGTGTAGCTACATACTTAAAAATAAATGACATTTAGCCATTTTCCCCAAATAATAATAGGGTCAATTGACGGGTACCTTAGGACATTTAATGATAGATAATTTTAAGAATGTCTTTAATACTATTTTAATGGCAAATATAAAAAAACAAAATTAAAAAAGAAGAGTCAAATGCTTTTTTTCTTTTCCCTAAAAAAGTTTCTAAAAATATTTTATAAACTAAGCATCTTAGGGCATCTGTTAACTTTTTCTATAATAATTACTCTCTTAAAAAAGATAATAACAATAATAATAATAATAATAATAATAATGGTGGTGGTTAATGAGTTTCAATGCTTTTCTCTTTTCTAAAAATAAAAAAGATAATAACAGGGCATTAAGTTTTTCTATAATAATAATAATAATAATAATAATGGTGGTGGTTAATGAGTTCCAAGTGTACTAATTAAGGTTGATTTTTTTTTTTATAATTTTTTTTATTGCAATGAATTATGTTGGAATCATGTAACTCTCAGTTAATTAATGGGTATTTTTTATTAGCTTTTCTAACTTCCAATGCAATGGGATATTGGGTTCTACTCTGCCATGCTATTCATACACTCGTTATTACTGAGATAACGGTCTACTTCTTCACATTCACCGTGCAATGCATATTGTTATTGATAAAATAATGGTTGATCTTCTTGGTTCCTAGCATTCATATTAGTTTGGCTAATATACCGTAAACCCCAAAATTTGGCCAATGAATCCAAAAAAAATAAATAAATAAATATCAACGAATGTATTCATTATGCAAAAATAGATTTTGCTACGATATTTTTCTAGATTTAGGAGGTGCTATAGCTTATGCAAAACAAACTTATATTATTTCTTTACTTTACCAAGATAAAAGAAGATAATGGATGTTGGTTGTTTGTGAAGAGAGATAAATGATTTAAAAATTTAAGAAACTTTGATATTTTAATGAAATAAAATTTATAATATAATAAATAATATGATGAAAGTATTTTGAAAAAAATGGTTAGTTGAAATAGAATAAATAAATTCTTATTCTAAAATAAATAAATAAACTATTTTTGTATAAACTGATGTGAATACTTTTAAAGGGTGCACTTGGAGGTTGGTTAACACGCTCCTAGTAATAACAATAATGATAATAAATAATAATAATAATAACCATAATTACAATTATTACATATTTGCACAATTATTATACTTTCAACGACTAGGGACCTGAGCTAGGTCATGGAGTGTTGTTAGTGGACTACACTTTGTTGCAAGTGTTGGACAAGATTAGGTTAGGAGTACATGGCCCAATAGTAATTTGGTCCATGGATCCTTGGGGGAGTACGTGGCCCAATAGTAACTTGGTCCTTGGGGTGTTAGAAAAGGCCGAAACTTTGATGTAGTGCTATTTTATGAAACACCAGCCTAGACTCAATAGGCACAGAGGCGTTGAAAGGATTTTTGTTTTGTTTTTTACCTTGGGTTATTATTATAATTAATTAATGAGCAAGAAGTTGAAAATTGACTTTGTCATGAAAAATATTTTATGTTTGGTAGAGCAAAAACACTTTTTTTATTTATTTTATTTAGGTTCTTAGTTAGATGTTTGGTAGACACAAATAAATCAAAAAGCTAGTCAACAAATATTTATCTATATGGCGGTGACCTTTGGCAACCAAAGTAAGAAAAAGAAGGTGATAACTAGTAACGAGGGAGGTGGCCAATTAATCAGCAACTGGCAACTACTTGGGTGGTATCAACTATCAACAATGTTGGTGTGAGGTGAGAGTTTGGATTTATTTTATCTTTATGTTCTAAATTTATTTGCTTATACATAGTTTTTTTTATAGTTTTACTTTTAAGTCAACTGTACTATTGTCAATTTTCAATAAATAAATTTTTAATAAAAAAACTAATTCAAATGCACATATTTAATTTTATCAATCAAATAAATATTCAAATGCACATATTTAATTTTACCAGTCAAATAAATATTTTCTTTTTTAATGCTTCGGTTATATGCCTTGCAGAAAAGTGAAAAAAGAAAAAAGAAAAAAAAAGCATGGACCTACTGTTTAGCAGTAAATCCAAGACTAAATGTGTTTAACAATATTAGACAAGCATATCTAGCAATAAATAAAGAGTAATATAGAAAGGGAGAAAAACTGGTGCACACCAACAAAGATACAGAATAACCAATCTTATATCTCCTTTGCTGAATAAATGTGAGGGACATGCAAGAAGTCAAGCTCAAGAATTCGTACCAATAAGCATGATTAGCAGCAACTACAAGTGGACACTTTGTTCCTTGTCACATTAGAAATGCACAAATGAAAATATAGGGAGAAATATCATAAATGTGAAATTGTCTCTTATAAGAGAGAAAGGGTACTCAAACAATAGAAGGAAACTTGGTTTCAGAGAGTTAATGTTTAAGTTATCAATTTATCATTCATTTTTCTTCTCCTTGCCTTCATCTATATATGCACAAAACATTTTGTGGTATTTAGCATTAAAATATATATATATATATATATATTTTTTAAAAAAGGCTTGTAAAGAGTAATTTTATCATAACCCAACAATATTAAATAATAGTTTTTTTTATTTATTTATATTTTTCTACTTTTTGTAGGGGGAAGTGGGATTTCTAAATGTTTGAGCCGATCACATTTTGCGTTGAATAAGGAATGCTAATTTGTTAATCTAACCACTTAAGTATGCGACTTAGTGGTAAGAAACTCTTATGAACTATTATAATTTATACCTGTGAGTCTAAAGTTGTGGATTTGAATAGCCCAAATGATCTCACGTTATAACTTATAAGTCATAACTTGAGAGTACGATTGTAATCAAGCCAACATTAAATGTAACTTTGAAGTTGCAGGTGTGAGATTTCTCCTCCTTTTTTTTTTTCCTTCACCCCTATAGGTCATGCAGTTGCATCGAGTTACTCAGCTTATTGCATTGTGTACTTGCCATGGACTCTCATGAGCATGCAAGTATTCTAAGCTTATTAGCAACACCACTCATGGAATGGATCAATGGAACCTTAAGAAAATTTGTCAAAATGTCATTTTATTCCTCCAAACCATAACTCACATTTCTTCCTGTACGAGCCTAATTTCCCTTGATGGAATGGACTTAGAGTTGGGCTTCCAATTTATTGTATAGTGGGTAATGAGTTTCCTACTTTGGGTAACTCCTCTGCCGAGCCTCAACAAGGAATTGGCCCAACAATGGATGTTTCCCCTATTACCCTTCAACCACTCTCACTGGGATCTTTTTCTCTCTCCAAAATGCCCAACCCATTCTCTATGTTATCTTCTCCTATTTATAGCTTGAGGTTAGTAGGAAGTTTATGATTACCTTCTAGTTTCATTCGTGTGAGTGGGCCCAAATTGATTATTCTTGACAGATGATAAGCTTCATTGGAAATGGCGTAAAAGATGTTGGAACTGATGACAACCTCCAAAATTTGTTCAGTAGTGTGATACCCCAAGGCACTCCTAAGCTGTCGAGTAATCATCCGTGCAATATAGGTCTAATTCGCCAATCCCCCCATACGTGGGTTGCAACTATGGGTTGAGCTTGCGAACAATAAACCGATCATGATATTGGGCCTTGGCCCAATAGTCTATGGTTCTATTCCAGCCTAGACCCAAGGTAGTTGGGCTTGTGGCCGGGTATCGTACACTTCCTAAAATACAAGAGTTTGATCCATGTGTTTAAGATGGTCCATTTCAACACTAAGCCTCCGTTTGGATACCAATAAAAAATGAAAATTATTTCACTATTTAGCTTATTTTTGCTATTATTCATAGGCCTCAATGCACTTTTTGGTACTATTTATGAGCACCACTGTACTTCAGCTAACTTTTACCTTTATCTACAATACTTTCAACAATAAGTTTTCAGTTTCAACAAAATAAGCGGTATTCAAACAAAACATAATTACAAAATCTACAAATCAACTCTGAATTCAAGATGATACCCTCTTAGATTAAAACTTACTAGGTATGTGTAGAAGGATTAGGCAGTCTAAATTGGCCAATTGATGTGATTGTGCAAGAATTGGAGCAATCTAGAGAGAGGATTTATATATATTTTTCTTTAGAGATGAAAGTTGAGCTTTAAGAGAAGAGTAACCCAATAGCCTTCACTTTATAATATATATGCTAGTTGAAATTGTGTCAATATATTTTGGATTAACTTAATTAGGTTTAAAATCCAGTTTATTTTCACTTTTATAATCTATATACAAATTTTTAATGTATTTTGCAAACAAAATTAGCTAATAGATACATTAGCTATTCCCTAGCTAACCGACCGTAAACGTACTCTTTGAAATTAAGTCAACAAATATTGTCATTTTCAACCATGGAATTCAACATTCTAGACCAGCTTTCCGTTAAAAACTTGTCAATGAGCTTTGACAATTCCAGCTTTTATGGGTGGGAAAGCAGTAAATATTCATTGAGAAAAGAAGAAGAAAGAAGAGGAGGAATCTACGTACATATGCCACCAGAAAGGGCTCATGGTCCAATATATGAGTTTTCCGACCAAGAAATTTTGAAGAAAAGGTCTCGACATGTGCTGTGCTGCAGGAGTTTTAAAGATTGGGCCCATATCCACTAGAAGCTCTTCCATACAATTCGTATGCCTAGAAGCGCTTGTGTAAAAAAATTCTGTTTATTTTAATATGAAATTTTTTTATTTTATTTAATCATTATTAAAATGCACGCATTAAATTATTTATTTTAAACTCTATTATATATATATTTTTTGTGTGTCAGGTTAATATATGCCTTTAAGATACATATTAATTATTTATTTTAGAAAATTTTTTATAAAAAATTAAAAAAATTGTCAAAACAGTTAATTACTTTATATTTTTTCATTAAAAATTTCTTAAAATAGTTTACTAATATATACCCTAAGTGCATAAGTTAGTATTTAGGAAAAATTTTATCAGAATTTGAAAAAATTGTCAAACTTTTTGATAGCTTTTTCAATTCCCGAGATTTTTTTCTAAAATAAATTGTTAATGTATGTCCTAAAGATATAAATTAACTCGATCTAAGGTTTTATTAACGCATGTCATTAGGGTATATATTATTAAATCATTTTAAGAAAATCGTTTACAATTTTTTCAATTTTTGATAATATTTTTTCTAAAATAGATGGTTAATATATGTTTTTTTGGGCATACATTTACTGGACTTATATATATGCGCGCCACATGTGTCCTAATTTGGCTAATCCTGCATGTACTTTGAGATTAACTCAAAAGACAAAAGGAGAGAGATTCAGTAAGGAAAAACCTGGTCTTTGAATCTTTTTTTTTTTTGCTGAATTGGTCTTTGAATCTTTGATAGCGGGGTATAACATTTAGAAATTTTGTACGTATATGGCCGACGAAGATTATAAAGCTTTGAAAGGATGGTGGGTCATGGTTTCACGTTCTTTGGTCCAAAGAATGGTTTAGAAATATTTCTAAAACCAGTACAAATTAACTAAAGTCGTTTTTGGCTTGGGCTTCCGTGCTTTTGAATTTATGCGACAAATATATATTGACTGGTCCTCCTTCCTGCGTACAGGTATTCTCTGCTAGCTTAATGTTGATTTTGATTAGACTCTTTGTTTTCAGTGCTCAGTTTTGGTGGTGTGGCCAAAAATATGATTCGTTCTGTTTACTAATGCAATTTCTTGTACATGTAGACATTGAACCACTTAGTCCACACGAAAGTCACAAAGCAGAGATGACTTTTGGGATTCAGGCTTAATTATTATTGTTGTCATTGGAAAAACATAAAAAGCGGTAAATAGAAATCATTTGTTCTATTCTTAGCATTCCACAATCCACATTATGTTATGCTTTTATTTTTTTGGTAAAATTTAAAGTGGAATACTGGGTATACGATTTATGTTCAGAATGCTGAAACAATCGATTGAATGAGAGAGTAAACCTTACCATCCGAAACCTGAATGAAAATGATGAAAAATAGAACTATATATGCAAACTCACCCAAAAAGCAAAATAGGACATGCTCAAGGGCTTACAAAAATAAGAAAACATAGCAAATTAAGAAATTCTAGAGTGGGAAAGAGACTCGTGAAAAGTGAAAACACAACCCACAACTTAGCAAATAATGTACAGATAGAACTAGTTTGAAGTGTGAACTGTGAAGTGGGTTCTTGACATATATATATGTGCACATCTATCATCTTCCTTTATCATGTGAAATTCAGTTGAATACTTCCAATTTTCATATAAACCAAAACATTTGGAAGACATGTATATATCAATATCACATTCATATGTATCGTTTTCATTAAACCAGTACCCTTCTTTCTGACATTGCTTTTTCATGAGTGCCTTTAACTTCAGGTCAGTCCAATTCAATTGTCCAATAGAATTTCTTTCAGTAAAACCTGGCCCAACTTGGTAGGAATTTATTGCTCCAACCAACAAGCCTTTTTTTCCCACTTTCCAACACATGTTTAGGAATGTTGCTTAAGTTGAATTTAAAGAGTGGCTAAGATTAATTCATCTTTTTGGTCAAGTCTAGTAATATGGGATATTGTATTAGCTAAATTAGGTTGGGTTGGAAAATTTGAGCTGACTATCTCATCTAACTCATTTTACCATTTGCATAGATTCTTTTTTTTTTCTTTTTTTTTTTTTCTTTTTTGCACACTATTTGCATAGATTCTAATCCTTAAGGAAACCAAGTGGGAATATAAGAGTTTTCCATGGAATTGGAGGGAGAGAGACCAACTTCCCAACTGCTTTCAATTTTTCTCTTACAAGTTGCAATAATAAAGGTACAGGCTTGTCTTTATTCTTGAGCATGTGCATTGATTGGTGGACAGTTAGTATGGACAAAACCTAATTTTTGATAGAACATAAAAAATTTTATTCTAATCTAATCTAAGTGTATGTGTGTGAAGCTCTTTTCTGATGACTTGAACTCCCGTTTTTACTTCTCGTTTCACAAGAACTTTGTATAGTACTGAATGGACAAAACTCAATTACAATTGCTTAATGGATAATTTTAGAAAAGTTTTGACATTATTTTTATGAAAAAAAAAAATTTATCAAAAAAATTAGCTTTTTTTTTTCCATAAAAATTTTATAAAAATATTTCTTAAACTAATCCTAGGGTATTTGTTAGCTTTTCATTTCTTAGTAATTGTATCTCAAATTACCTAATTAAATTCAATTATGTGAATGCATTGATTAATGCAATGAAATTTTTTATTTATTTATAATAATTGAACTCAACTATGTAGTTCATTAGTCATTATAAAAATGTGGTTCAATTTTATTGAAAAACATAAAATGTAGATTTTTTTTAGAGATAATTACAACATACTGCTAAATAGTCTAAAAAAAATTTCTTAACAAATTTTGTTTTACAGCTTCAGCCCCTTGGACAAGAGTATAAGCCATTCAGGTTCTTTTATTGGTCTTCCAAAAGCTTCTTTTATTGGTGTTTTTTATTTTGACAGAAATTTTATGAAACTCTCTGCATTCATTTTAATTCCTTACTTTTTCCACCATTACCAAGATCTACCGTTCTTTTATTTTTTGAAGAGGAGAAAGGGGGACCATAGTGCATAAGCAGCAGCTTGAATATGGTACCAAGGAATATTTAAGTCTAAGAAATGATGAAGGCATTAAAAATCCTACACCACTCATAGTTTTCCAAATTTATACATTTAAGGTTAAGGCATTGCAGTAGTGGTGAATTTCTTGTGATTTGTTTTTAACATTTGCTTATATATTGAATCTTTTTTCTTTCTTCTTCTTCATTTTTCCCTCTAGCTAGCTAGAGTAGCAAAAACAAAAGAAAAAGAAAAGAAAAGAAAAGAAAGTTTGGAGGAAAAAAATTAAGCAACAATCAGGATCATTTTCCAAAAGCAAATCTATAATATGTAAAAATGGTATAAATATGGCTCACACATTTATAATGTGAACGTGTATATATATATATATATATATAATCTTAGCATAATTATCACCCAAAACAAAAAACAAAAAAACAAATACTTTGCATTCATGTCATTCATACTGTATTTATGTTGAGTATTCTTTAGTAAATTAAAAGATTAGTCCTTACCCCAAGAAGTTAAGAAGCTGTTTAAAATAAAATGGTAAGTCTCAAAAGGTGTTGCCTATGGCCAAAAATGTTCATTGAAAATCAAAAAGAGAGAGAGAGAGGACAAAATTATAGGACCAAGGATCAAACTTTAAAAAACAAACCCTAAAAGAAAAACTTTAACTTTCTATTGCGGTTGAAGACAAATGAAAAGAAATGAAAAGGAACAAACAAACCATAGTAAAAGAGAGAGCTAGATAAAGAATTAAGGAATGCAGGAAAGAAATGAAATTAATTACAATTACCCTTCCCTTGAATTTGGAACTTTCTAAATTCTCAAAGCTTTCAATATTTTAATAGCATAGAAAATTAAGATACCCAACTCAGCAGAATATATATATATATGTATAAAGAAACTACTCAATAAGCCAAAATAGCATTTTCAAGAACTTACATATAACCCAAAAATAAAAAATAAAAAAGAGAGTGGAACTTGCATTATAACGAATACAGAAGCCATAGTAAGCCAGTCTATAACTTATAACATGAGATTACATATAAACTCATGGCTTGCAAATCTTGGAAAGAGTTTGCAAAACATCTACTTGCAACCTCAAATGTAGTATGTAATCCGCAGTCCTAAGAAAAAGCCGATCCGGGTTCAAGCCTTCCCCGCCCGGAACCAGCTTTTGCAGCTTCTTCACCTTCATTTCCACCGCCCCGCGAGCCGCCTGTCTCCGCCTTCTCCTACATTTCACCTTAGCAAACTCTTTGCAACCATTAGAGCACATTGTTAAGAACAAAATAAAGAGTCCGGCCAAGATCCTTTCTAAAGAGAAGATTTTTTTTTTTTTTTTTTTAATTAATGGATGATATAATGTTCAAAGTTATAAAGAGGAAATGAGAAATGAGAGAGCTATAAATAATGAAAAGGGTAGGGTGTGGGAGTTGGAGTTGGAGTTATAGGACGGACGAGGCCATGTGAGCCGAGCTATATATTTTTGTTGCTTCGGCTTTTGGACAATTGGACGTGTACCCCATTGAGACTATAGCGAGTAATAAAAAACAAAAATACACTCATCTTCCACTCAATTTCATAACTTGTTAACTTGGGTTAGCCATTAACAAAAAACGTTGAATCAATATATAATTAGTAACACATAAGAATATTATATCTACAATATTTTCATAATAAATTTTAAGTGGTAGATTGTTATTAGCAGTTACTGGTAGACTAAAAAGTAATTGATTCAAATTAAAACCAATAACAAAATCATCAACTATTATTTTTTGTGAATATAGTAGTTCTCCAAAAAGAAAAATAAAATTAACGGGTGTTTTTAGAGTATTTATTAATTTACTATTTTAGAAAATTTTTAATACCATTTTTATAAAAAATATGAATTTTTTTTTATAAAAAAAGTCAATTACTATTTTTCTTTTTTCACAAAAAAAAAAAAAATCTAAAAAATTACATTTCGAGCATCCGTTTACTTCTGCTTAAAAATAAAATAAATTTTCACTCAACAAGTTCAAATATTTTGTTGGGTGTCGTTTTTGGAGAGAGTTGGACTTGATGGGTGGCCCAAATTGCTTACCTATCGTGGGCCCAAGCACGTGTCTGACAGCTTGCTCCTACACTCACGCCAGCCACTACTTCTTCTGTTACATTTACACTTTACAGTATCTGTCCTCGTAATCCCCGAATCCCGACACTTTGCCCTCACCCACACGTGTCCAGATCCCATCATCTATGTCTAGTTTTGATCAATCACATTTATGAGGTTTTTTCACTTGGCCCCACTAGTACATTGGGGTTCCATGCTCAATTTTACATGAATTGTTGACGAAAAATAGTCGGTATAGAAAGTCAGAAAGTGTTTATCATTCATAATCGTACAAAATTAACAAGTTATGAAACTAGACATGTCCGTGAATGCGTATGTGCAAGTATATATAAATGGTTTTGGTGATGTCCAACAAGGTTGCTAGAGTGGGGAGACAGCTTGGTTGCCACTTAGTGGGTGATGTGTGATCAAATCTTTGAAAATGGCCCACTAACTAGTAGGGAAAGGTTTTGATCATTTGATTCCTATGATATGTTACTGTAGAGCCTTAAATAGTTTCCTCTATAGATAGACCATTATATATGTACTTTTTTTATAATCCCATTATATATGTACTTAATTATTAAAGTTATTAGCATTTTTTTTTTAAGTTATTAGTATTATATATATCAAGTTTTGGCAATACATGTATTGTTTATGTTAGAATTTTTGGTTGGTGATGATTGAACAAATTAACATGTACTTTATTGTAGAGTTTCTTGTTTTATTTTTCCTATTTTGGTTTGTAGTAATTGAAATCACCCATAATTGTACTTTTAATTATATAATATAATTGAATCAAAAAAAAAAATTATATAATATAATTGAAAAAGCCGTGCAGCACTGCATGGGCAATTTTTCCTAATTGTCCAATGATATAAATAATGAGCAAAGATTATTTATAAATATTATAATTGTTATTAGGATAATTTTTTTTGGATATCCCGGACTCCTGTATTCATATTGCTACGGGGATCTTAGTTTTTGTTCATAGCTCGACCCGCATGGTTCATGCAATTGTTGAAATGGGGTCCAAAGAATATATCTTTTATTTTCCCCTAGACCTTCAAGCACTTTATACTTAGGGAGGTGCCAATTCAACTACAAGGCTTTTGGCTCCAAAGAATATATCTTGATTGCTCAAGATGACTTTTTAATTGAAATTTGTTAAGTAATTATATGGTTGTTCAAGCATGGCTTATTTATATATTTAATCCCTCAAGTATGATTATAATTCTATTTAATGTAAAATGGTTATAGAGTTCAGGCATTCAATATTTTCTGAATCTGGACTCATGGCTTTGTTGAGACTTGTCGATGATTCCATGATCAGTCCTTTAATCGAATCAAACATACAATTTTCTGTTGTTGGATATGTCAAACCAAATCATTCCTGGATGTTGAAAAATGGGTACAAACATGTTTCAGACTCAATAGTTTATCAACAATAAAATCATGTGAGGATCATATCAATTAAGTGTCACAAGTCACAACTTCCAATTAGGTAGCTAGCTAACGTGCTGATTGCTATATACATGATTTGTCGAAGTAAGATATGGTAATGTTCACCATCAATGCGTACAAGTAATGAAGATCCCACAAAGAATAAATAATTTTTTTTTTTTTTTTAAATCCTCCATTCTCCGATGATATCTATAAATCTTCATTAAAACATACTCATAATAATATTAGGGAACAATTATTCTATTACAAACAAGCTTGGCTTTATCATTAGGCAGCGAACTTTCTACCACAAGCGATGGGTCTTTCAAAATAAGGAAGTTTGTTATAAGATTAGCTCCCATTTTAACTAGGTTGTCAGCACAGCTATTAGCTTCCTTATATATATGTGCTCTTGTGTAATTAGAAAAGGTCCTCATCAAGTTCAGTTAAGAGGAGTTCTAACATAAGGTTTATAGTTGACAAATCTTGAGCTAATACTTTTTGATGCCTAATATATCAAGGCATTTATTTATCACTATTTGATTGTGAAATAGGAAATTACTTAAGAGTGGCATTATCTAGAGGTTTGATCTCTTCCTACTACATAGGTAAGTAACCAGGCCACATGAAAAATAATTGGTGGAACAATTGATTCCTAAAATTTGAGATAAGTTTTATTAAAAATATCTGAAAATTGATTGTTTTTTTCTTCTTCTCAAATTCTAAACATATCAAGTAAATGCTGAGAGTTTTGTAATTCAAGTATTTAACTAATACTTTTTATTGTTCTCAACATAAATGTTCAGGGTTCAAATTCCCTCTCGCCCATCATGACTATCAAATTACAAAAATAATAAATAAATTAATAAAAATGTATTATGTTAGGTTTTTTTTTCACATAAATAAGAAGTTGTTCTGTAACAATAAAGCTACAAAATGACTCATTTGATACATTTACAATTTTTTTTAAATTCGTACTAAAATTTTCAAAACTAAGGAAATAAAATAATACCCAACCCAAATTTTGGACTCCAAACTTATATTTTTGCCAAAATGATATGTGCATTCATGTAGCTTTTAAATTAGACTCAAATACTCAACAAAAAGAAAATATATGATAACATCTTCATATTTCTTGACAATCATTTTAAAAAGTAGAGACTTTCAAAGCCAAGCTAAAGAATGACAACATCCAAGAGTGTAAAAAACAAGGATGGTAAACCCTAATGATCAATCACACGGAAGCTACAGCTATAGCACAAGTGGATATAATAGATATCAGCAGAAGCAAGGTGCTATAGAGTGTATGAACAGCAAGGCGGTCCCCTACGTACGTACCTCTCAACATATATGCCTCTCAGAAAGTTCCAGGGGTTCACGAGGGCATTAAAAACCCCATGCCCATGTGAGGTTTGATAATGACTCTGATCGATGTGTAAAATCACATAATAACATAAAAAAAAATTGAAATATATATATATATATATATTTATATGTACACACGTACGTTGTAGATATGAATATTAATGCCGCGTTTTATCATTCACAGGATAGAGCAATGGTGTGTGTTAGCTTTGCTGGCTATAGCTAGCTGGTATGTGTTCGTATATATTTGTACATTTGCATGATACATAGCTCGTGGGTTGAGTTAATGCACACAGAAAAAGGTTGAAGAAGATAGCTAGAACGCACGTGCATATACTATTATACTGGCACCTGTGGCGTAGGGCTTTCATATGCAATTATTGCAGGAATTTTTTTTAAGAAAAAATTTTAATTTCTAATCAGATTTTGGTTTCATTTCCTTAATTTGCAGGGTTTGTATGGCTTTTTGATTAGTCAAAATTGAGTTGTTATATGACAGAATATAAATTAGAGTTTGTTTAAGAATATTTTTGCTTGGAAATTAAAGCTTCTGGAGCCTTTGAGTTTGGTTGGGAATTTCTAAAATTGAATAAGCTAATTATCAATGATAGAACTTCAATCTCTTGTTCTCTACTTTATAATGGATGACAGATCTCCACTTTGTGCATTCAAAGGTATTTTAAAGTCTAGTTATTATGCACTAATTACTCTTCCTACCTAGTACCCTACTTCAAATGGGTATGACTAGCTTGGTCTAGTGAGAAGAAGTTGATAAAACCATTTGTTGCAATCAAGAGATGTGGGCCATTTGAACCAGATCTAGGTAGTTATAAAATCCTACTAATTCATTTCAAAGATATATAGTTATAAAATCCTACTAATTTATTTTAAAATCAGCGAATTAAATGCGGATTAAATTTTAACACGTCATCAACATTTACAAAAAGTTAACTATCATTATTTTGGTATTTGTTTAATAGTAATGCTATTAATATAAACTATTTTATAATATTTTTACAGACTACTGGTATGACAAATTCTTACTAGTTTTAATATAGGTCCATCGCTAACATCATATTTTTACTTATAATAACTATTTAAAAAATAGTGAAACTACATCAACAGTTTGTAAAAATATTGTAAAATAATTTATGTCAGTATCATTACTCTTTATTTAAATAGGTATAATAAACCTTGACTAGCCTGGTTGATCTAGTATTGAAGAAGCTGATAAAAACCGCCTTGTTCCAATCAATAGGTGTAGACCAATTGAACACGGTCTAGTTAGTTATAAAATACTACCAAGTTATGGTCGGTTCGAGATTTGTTTATTTTACTGAAATTGAAATTTTTTTATTAAAAGCACTGCAGATAAAAGTAAAAGTTAGCTAAAATAATATAATGGGACTCAGGAATAGTACCAAAAAGTGCAGTAGAGTTAATAAATAGTAATAAAAATAAGCTGAATAATAAAATAAGCTAGTTTTTTTTTTTTTTGCCGAACATACACTTATTTGGAAATAAGTGGATTAAATTTTACCATATCATCATTATTATTTCTTTTAAAGTTGGCCATTACCATTTTGGTGCCTATTTAAATGATTGATGATATGAAAATAAATCCAATTTAGTCATTTCAAAATGGATTAATAAGATTTTTAAATCTTTATCGTGAGAGTTACCATAAGAATTCTAGAGAATCCTAATAATAAAAGAAAGAATGTATTGAATAAAAAGACAAGAAAAATGGAAGTAACCTACATGATTGAGTTTCCGGTTTTTTTTTTGAAACTCATGCGTCAACATATGTTTGATTATATAATGATTGAGATTTCAAATTTCACTATCAATTGTCAAAAAAAAAAAAAAAAAAAAAAATTGAGTATGTAGCATTTCTATGTAAATTATGGTAATTTAGAGTTTAGTCTTTTACCAACTCTTGATATCCCATCAAACTAGAGTCACAATATGTACTTGTTACATCATACAGTGATGGGCAATAACCCATCATCCTTGTCCTAATTAACCTGATCTAAGTTTGTCTACCTATATAAACAACCATGCAGCTAATTGGACCAGAAAAGAAAAGCATAATTGATGGAATACATTTAATATGTCAATAATTAATGACAATTCCCAACGGTCATTAAACATTTATAAAGGCAACCGTCACTTAGAGTGCCTATATAAAAGCAGCATTGCCCCATTACACTTGGTGAAAGCGTGTCCCGGAGCCTACCCTGCTCATATGGCAGATGGCCATTAAATTAGATATTGGCTGGTCATGTTAAGTCAATTTCTATGGTAGTTTCAAGTGCCGGTGGGCTTTATGCATTGTCTCCTTCGTGGCTGTCACAATAGCTTCTTGAAGCATGAATCAAATGCATACAATAAGAAAGGACAATGACTTGACAGTTGATACTTTCATTATGCAGAAACAAGATATGATCAACTTGTTTGTAGGGTTTTTCTTATATGAAGATATGATCATATGATATGAGGGCCCTAAGGTCCAATAGCCTGCGATGGTAGATTGCACCCTACACCCCCATACTGTGCATGTGATTTGCCAACTCATTGATCTTGACCATTCACTACGTTGACATGGTCATACAAATTTGGTTTGTAGTCATCATAAAATTCTAGGATAAGCCACTATTTCAGGTTTCACCGTTTCAGTCTCTTTAATTACCAATATTTTTTTCCCCTCTGATCTTTTTCTGGTTTAGTCTCTCTTTTAAGTTTAATAGGATAGAGGGAGTTTTGAGCTTTACCTTACAATGCAAATACATCGAGCACAGGCCTGGCCTGGACTTAATGGCTACTAATATAATCTAACAACTAAAGAGGTTATCTGCTTTTCCAGCTTTGTATGGTCTCCTCAAGTAGGAAGCAGCTTTGCTTTTCATAATACACAGAAAGTATATGGGTTCCATTCTCAAATCTTACTGTCTAAATAAGCTCTTTTCTTGGGAATACATGTGAGAGTAAAGTTTAATATTGAATAAGAACAATAAGAGATAGTAATTAATATAACATAGTTGGACCCAAATTCATAGGTTTAAGTTTTTGGGTTAAATGATACCCCTAACTTTTCCATTATAATAACCATTAAATTGGAGTCTCTCCAAGATGTTCTTCCCCAACATGTTCTCCTAGCTAGAACCAAGTATTTAGAATGGATCAAAAATCAAACTCTGCCTTTTCTTCAATGGTGATGATATATAAGAATAGGAAGCCTGCATGAAGAATTAGTTTTTTTTTTTTTTAGAGAGTTTTAATATATGACGTCCACTCTTGACGATAGTTCAAAGAATTAGTTAATTTCTAAATTTATTAGTATGAGTGGGGCTAGACTATATTGTTGAAGAATTTATGCATGTATAAGCATGAGTAGGGGGTACAAATACATCTTGACAGAAAAGTGTGACCCACAATTTTGTTGGGTTTTGGTGAAGAATAAAATCACTACCTTTGGTTTTTTCCCCCATGGACATGATAGTGGTAGGCTTATCAGTGAAAGTTATAATATTAGAAGTGAAAAGTTATAGATTTACCCCAAGTTAGAAAATTTTATTAAGCATTGGCAGTGGTATTTAATATGTAGCTCCCACTTCTCCACATGCACTTTTCCCTCTCTTGTGGTATAGTAACCCTTTGGTAAAAGCCTATATTCCTCTTAGGAGTAATAGCCTATGATCATGGTTGAGCTGTGTAGACTGTAGAAAGTCACATATATTATATATATACTGCATAATTGGTTCGTACTAGTTAAAGTGAGGTGTTATTGTGGGGATATCAACATTATCAGTTAAAAAAACAGAAGCCTTCTTTCTTCTTTTCAAGATGAATTGTGACAAAGAACAGATATGGTTTATACGTACCATAAATAATGAGAAGCTACCTCATTATTTATATGCTGAGTTACTTTTCATAATATACAAAGGAGAGAGGTATATATATTCTAATATACATAATAATCATGATATTTGTACCACATCTCTTATATAATTTATTGATGGAAGATGTTTCTGTCATTATTCAATAGTTTCCTGCGACGATATTAGCTAGTTGCCGTAACCAATACTTTTATTTTTATGCATGATAAGTAATGCACATTCTTTTGTCTCTTGCCACCAAATACGAAAATGAAACCCCATGTTTGCCAACGAAACGAGAAAGAAATGGACAGTGAGACCTTTGTAGAATGTAAACGGTATAGCAAATAGAATTTAATTAGTACTTCCAAACTCTCTTCACTTAGGGAATATATATTACTACCAAAATAAACATATCATTCTATAAAAGCAATTCGCGCATTAATAATTAAGAGTTTTGTAGTTCAACCGTTATCTTCTAATGTTTTCAACAGAGACGTATATGATTCAAATTTCTTCACATTATCCGTTATGACTTTTGAATTATCAGACAAATTTGATAGTGAGTGCACATACATATGAAATGTGGGAGGAGAGTTGTGCTCTTTTCTTGTCTAGATAGCTAGGAAAGAGCACGTTGATGGTGGGAGGCCAGAGTGGGGAGAAGCTAGCAGAGATAGAGTGATATGTGGTGAAATAAGTGTCATGTGGTTCCGTTTTGTTCTTAGCTGGACCCTTGGTGGTGGTGGGAACGGAACGCACATGGTCGCACATGGTCGCAAGTGTTTTTTTTTTTTTTAAGTTTTAACCATTACAACACAGTCCCACACCCAACTTGCTGGTTTTGCATTTGTGATGCCCTAACGGCAAAGTTATTATAACAGGTCCCCACGTAGCCCCTACTATATATTATTCCCATTTTTGTTGTGATTTATACTCTTGTTCTTTGTGAGCATTTTTAGAAATGAAGTACTACCTAATCAGAATTTTGCTAATGGTTACACAATATTGAAAAGCTTACTCGACCAACAACCATGCTCCAATAAAGCTCATTAGTTCCAATCTTTCTCTTTTTCATCTTCTTTGAGACCACTCACTCGAAAAAGAAAGAGAATGTGACCTGCTTATTAACATCGTCCATGAATTTTGTCATCATGATTGAATTGAAATTTTAGTCACATTGCAACTATATCATTTTAACTAGCTATTAGAGACAAACCAAGATAGTCAAGGACTCGAGCCTTATAGTTTAACTTGTACTTCTTAATATTTCTAATAGAATCGTTTCAAATTCAAATTCTCTCATTTTTCCCATTATAACTATCGAATTATTCACAAAAAAAAAAAAAAAAACAAAACAAAAAGTAAAAAGATTTTGGAATATGTACTATTATGGAATTAGTGCATTAATTCCCCTCTTTTTGTTCATATGCTTTTACAGCAAGTCTTTCAAGTCCATTATTCTTTGGCAATCCACTACCTTTAACTAGTTGGTTGGGTATGATTGAGAAGTTTTTTTTAGCTATTGGTTATTTTTCTTTTGATCTTGTTGAATGTTGATTGGATTTATAAACTAAATAAGAAGGGTAGTACTTTCTCACAACGCCATGTTTTTGACCTTGGAGTAATTCTTAGATACTCTCAGAACATAGAGAATAATGTTTCCTTCTCTTATATTTATAGTATGATTCATCATGAATGTGAGAGGAGAAACACAATTTTTCCATACTACAGAAATACTTAAGAATTTTTTTTAATCTTAAGAAAACATGATCTTTTACATAATTGATTGTGTTTAAATATACGTTAAACTCACGTTTTCAATTTATAAAAACATTCTGCACGAATAAATATCACCCTTTAACCTTTAGTTTCTTTTGTCACACACAGATTATATACCCACCGAATAAAGTGGCATCTTCTAAAGTTCAATCGCTTTGGCCAAAAAAAAAAAAAAAAAAACGAAATATGGTCACTATGATAGATAGGGCCGTTGGGGGTGACAGAGTTGTTTTAATCACTGGAGCCATGATTTGGGCTTTCTGGACCTAAGAAAGGAACTACGTTGCTTTCGACTTGGCTATTTGGTTTACCAATGGTAGCCCATTCAAAGAGTAACAAGCGATCAATAGCTGAAATATTCTTGAACATGTCAGGCCATTTACAGTCCAGCAAATTCGGGCTCGCTTTGTTTAAACAAGAAGGTTGTATAATGGGCTCCGCACGATGGGAATGTCATTCTTTCTATTTCAAATCTGTCCATGTTGTCACCACCGCGCACCTGTCGGGTGTGTTTGTTTAGAGGTCAAATAAAAGAAATGAAAAATTTTGGAAAAAAAAAAAAAAAAAGGGAAACGTTTTTAAGTATATTTGGTTAGATGGGGAGGAAGGAAAATAAATAGTGGAGTTTAGATATTTTTTCTCCGGATCGACTAAAAAGTTTTCTCTTCAAAATAGAGAGAAAACTAAATGAGAATAAATTTTTTCTTAAACAAAAATCTCATGTGCATATTTATCAAGTTGCCTTTTTTTTTTTTTTCTTCTTTTCTACTGGGCAGTACGTTGCCTTTTTTTTTTTCCTTCTTCTTATGGGCAGTTGGCTTTTTTTTTTTTTTTTTTTTCTGGACATCATACCGTGGCCCTTTTTTTCTTTTTCTTTTTCTTTTTTTTTTTTCTGGGCTGTTGCCCTTCTCCTCCTTTCTTCTTCTTCTTCTTCTTCTTCTTTTTTTTTTTTTTTTTTTTTTTCAGTACCGTTGGCCTTTTTTTTTCTTTTTTTTTTTTTCTGGACTGTTGGCTCTCTTTTTCTTTTTTCTTTTTTTTTTTCTGGCAGGAACATTGCATCTTCTTTTTTTGGGATATTATTTTTATTTTTTAATAAAATTGGATGCTTGCTCTTTTTGGTGATTATTTGTCATTTTTTTTTAATTAAGTATCATTCTTCAACAAGGGTATATGAGTAAATTTGTGCAAACTTATTTTTTTCATCCTTCTACTTTCCACTCTCAACCAAACAAAAAGGAGAGAAAATAAAATATTTTCTATCTTCTCATTTTTCCGTCCTCCCGCCATTTTCTATCCTCCCAGTTTTTCACTCTTCCAACCAAATGGACCCTTAGTGCAATGATTACTCCATAAGTATAAATGCTTGGAGGGTGTGAGGGGCAAAAGCAAAGGTTCAAGTCTCTAGGAAGGAGCTTTACACACATATACACTTAAATTAGGCTAGAGTAGAAATTTTATATATTGTATATATATAAAAAAAGAACTATCCATGTCTGTACATGGTTAGATTCAAAAACTCTATTCTGAATCATGATATGGTTGAAATAAACAATTTTTGAAATGGAGAGGAGCGCAATGGTGGTTGTGTTAAACATGTGTTAGAGCTTTTATTTTTATTTTTATTTTTTTTGAGAGAGAGTTTCAACCTATGACGTCCGCTCCTAATGATAGCTCTTTATCATCAGACCAAGATACCAATCAGTTTTTGGTGTAAGCGAGGATTGAACCCCAGATCTCTTATACAACTATCAGAGACTTTACCAGTTGAGCTAACTGGAATCCACAATGTTAGAGCTTGTTTGAATATTGTTACTAAAGATACTTTTATTATATATACAAACACACGATTGAATTTCAACTTATGATACTCGTTCATTATGATTACTCATTATTATAGACTACAACATCGATCGATTTTTGGTGTAAGTAGAATTTGAATCCCAAAATCTTCTATTCAATAATTAGAGACTTTATCAGTTGAGCTAATAGAAACTCACAAAAATACTTTTTTGTTTTTTTTTGTTTTTAATGAGACCACAAAGATACTTTTATTACATACATCAGTTTCAACTTTCAACATTTATTTGCTTGAACGAGGGTGCCTTGTCAACATAGTCAAAAACCGGTTCTAAATAATGTTAGGACACAACCATTCCTACACCCAAATTTACACCCGTCTTATATGCCAATTGTTGATTGAATTTTAACATTTTCAAGTATATGTGGTAGACCTACGTGAAAGTGTTGAAATCCAACCAAAAATAAACACATAAGTAGTCTTCTATACGGGGTCAGAGACTATAGTTGGTACAGAACCCTTGGAGCACAAAAATTGCAACAAAATATCCTTTTCTTTTGTTTCTGAACTCCAGTTTAATGTGGAAGGTAGGGATTCTTTATGAATATCTTAAGATTTCTGCCTCTACACCTTACAAAAGTCAAGCATAATGGAACTTTATATAGGCTCTCTATTAGGATTACAAAAACCCACTTATAAGTCAACTTAAAAAAAAAAAAAAAAAAAACAAAATAATCCACCAGTCTCAATCGGTCGAGTGGCATGGTATCTAGCCTAGAGTTGAACTTCAATCATCCACAATCGATTGAGATGCAATCGAGGAAACAAATTCAGCAATTATTAAGCTTCTTGTGTACTTAAACATAATCTTCAAACATGCTTCTAGACACTAAGAACTCACAACTCAAAATATAATTGGACACATTTTGGATATAGGCTGGCAAGACATAATAATTTTAGTCTTAACTGTCAACATGCCTAAATAAATATGTACTTTTTTAAAAAGAGTTTTTATTTATGTGTAATCTAATTTCCAATTTTGGTTTTACAGTTGAGATAGAGAAAGATATTATTTGGTGTTTGATTGTGTGAGATATATATTGAATGATTAAAGTTCGCAAGCAACCATGTGGGAGATTTATTTACAAAATTTGAACTCTAAAGTTTACAAGCAACCATCATGATCAAATACAATATTATATATTATAGTTTCCTTCAGCAATAGACTCACTCGTTATTCTCAACTTTCACAAGCATATAGTATATTTACTTAAATCAGATTGTTAATATAATTATTCACATCAATCGCATATATTAAGCATAATGTATAAAAAATAAGATAAACTTATGTATCATATATATGATCAAGGGGAATAAGTTTAAAATTAAGAGAGAAAATTAGTTGTTTGTAGATAATTTTTTTAGACATCAATAATTAGGGTAGGGGGATTTCAACTATGGATGTCTCCATCAAAAATATTAGAATGTACAAATTGAGTTATGTTGGAGCATTTTAATATTGTATAATTAAAATTGATAATTTTACAACATAAATGTAAAGATGTGGGAGTTTATATAGAAGATGAGGAGTTAGTGAAAATGTATAATCTCACATTGAAAATGAGAGAGACTATTTGATTTCTTTTAATTGTGGTGATTAATGAGTTAATATAAATTGACTCAGATATTGGACTAGATACATGTGCAAGGGGGAGGTGAAGGAAGGAGGTGTCAAAAATGAAAATGAATTAGCCATTAAGTCTGATTTTCCTAAAGAGATGGAATTTTTTTTTTTTTATAGGAACATGGACACATAGCTAATGAAGTCAATTGTTTAAATTTTCATTTAAAAAAGAATTACAAATTTTTTTTTTAAAGAGGTGGAGATTTTTTTTTATAGGAAAATGGACACATAGCTAATGAAGTCGATTTTTTTAAATTTTCGCTTTAAAAAATAATTACAAAATTGTCTACCAAAGCAAATAAAATATATAATTCAATGTAATCACTTAAAGTCTTCAAAACATGGACGATACATAATTTTGATAGATACAAGTGCAAATTTAATTAAAAAAAAAAGATATACTAAAAGGCAACTTACACATTCTAAATTTGACCAAAATTCAATTCAAGTCGTTAATTTTACTTTTGTTCATTTGAGTACTTTAACTTTTAAAGCTATTCAATTCGGCCTTCATGTTTAGAAAGATTTTCACTTAAATTTTGTTAGACTAAAGTAAACTGAAATGCTATGTTGATGTGGCTCATTAAGAGCATAACAACAATAAATTTTATACATAAGATTTTAGGTTTTACGAGTTTGAGATTTATATATTTTCTAATAAATTTGGATTTAAAATTGGTGTTCTCAACCCAAACCTATATTTCTCCATTACACAATTGCACAAAAATGGATCAAATGCAACAAGTGGACCAAAATGGACCGACGTGGACCGCGTATGACCAAAGTGGACCGAATACAACCAAAGCAGACAGAATGGACTGAGGTGGATCAAATATGACCGAATTGGACCAAATAGGACCAAAGCTGACCGAATTGAACCGAAGTAGCCAGAATGGACCAATTAGAACCGAATGGACCGAATAGGATAGAATGAGACCAAAGTGGACAAAATTGACCGAATACAACCAAATTGGACCGAAGTGGACCAAATAGAAGTGGGTGTTTTAAGTAATATATCATTTTGAAGGGAAAGTGAAGTAGTGTACAAATGGGGGGAGAGAAATCTAGGTTAATACTATTGTGGGGAAGAGAGTGAAGGAAGAGAAGTTTGAAAGTTGAATGGGAGTGGTGATGGAAGAGAAGTTTGGTGACATTAGGGTTTATGGATAGCTTTTAAGAGACCTCATTTGCTTTTAAATTTAAACAAACTTAAAATTGATATTTAAATAATATTTAATTGATATTACTTAAAAGCTTTATGCTTAACAGCTTAATGAATGAGGGAGAGAGAGGACAGTAGTACAACACAACAACTACTTGTTAAAAAAAAAATGAAGAAGAAAAGACATGTAATGTACCTATGCTCAAGAAAAACTACAAGACACTCTTGAAGTATGGTGTGTAGTGCTCTCTCTTATTATATTCATTGTAGATCTCATTATTAATTTTAGGCGAAAAACCCCTTTTAGTCCCTACATTTTCACGCGATTCCCATTTTGGTCCCTAACTTTTTTTTCCACCGCTTTTAGTCCCTGAAATCAAAAAAGTGATCTCGTTTTTGTCCCTACCATTAGTGCCTTAACAGCAAAGTCCTACGTGGCAGACGGTACTCGACGTGGTGCTGACATGGCGCTGATGTGTCAATTAAAATATTATTAAAAAATATCATTTGGCATTTTTATATGCCACGTCAGCATTTAAAATTTTTTTAAAAGCCATGTCAGAAAATTTAAACCAAAAAAATAAAATAAATTGAAAAACAAAACATAAATCTGATTAAAAAACGGTTTCCAAAAAAAAAAAAAAAATCTAATTCTAAAACACACATCTAATTTCTTAATTTTAATTTTAATCTCTCTCTCTCACTCACATTTTTCCTCAGACCCAACAAATCAAACAGTCTTAAACTCTTAATAACTGGAATCACCGGCCAAGATTGACAATTCTAGATCTGGATCTACAACCAACGGCAAATCTCCTCCAACTAGAATCACGGCTTGATCCGACGGTCCTCCAACTTCAACGCTTTGCGAATCAACCACATCTACATCGACCCCCACAACGCTCACAAGGATCGAATGATATGCTGACCTCACCGATGCCTCTTCTCTTTGTCGCTGGCTCGACACGATTCGAGATCCCAGATTACCCCGCCGATGATGTCGCCATTGGGTTTGTTTTTTATGTGGGTTTGATGGTTTTTCTGGGCTTATGGGTTTAATTTCTTGGAGGTTTCGGTGGAGAATGGTGTTTGGATGCGCCGATGATGTCGCCATTGGGTTTGTTTTTTATGTGGGTTTGATGATTTTTCTGGGCTTATGGGTTTAATTTCTTGGAGGTTTTGGTGGAGGATGGTGTTTGGATGCGCCGATGATGTCGTCATTGGGTTTGTTTTTTATGTGGGTTTGATGATTTTTTTGGGCTTATGGGTTAAATTTCTTGGAGGTTTCAGTGGAGGATGGTGTTTGGATGCGCCGATGATGTCGCCATTGGGTTTGTTTTTTATGTGGGTTTGATGATTTTTCTGGGCTTATGGGTTTAATTTCTTGGAGGTTTCGGTGGAGGATGGTGTTTGGATGGGAAATGGAAATATCGTCGGTGGGTATCTGGGTTTGGGTATCTGGGATCGTTGGTGGGTATGGGTATCGTTGCTATTGTTTTGTTCTGGGTTTGCTCGTGTTTTTGATTTATTTCTTATTTGTTTGTGATTTGGTGGATTGGATTTATTTCTTGTTTTTCTGGAGTTGATGGAGTAGATTTGGTTACTAGATTTGGATTTGGATTTGGTTGCTGGATTTGGATTTGGGGTTTGCTGGAGATTGATTTTTTTTTTTCTGGAGTTAGGAAGAACACGAAGAACACTTCAGTTCTTCCCAGAACACCCAAAAAATAATGAAAGTAAAAAATAAATAAATAAATAAATAAAATTTATGTTTTGTTTTTCAATTTATTTTATTTTTTGGTTTAAATTTTCTGACGTGGCTTTTAAAAAAATTTTAAATGCTGACGTGGCATATAAAAATGCCAAATGATATTTTTTAATAATATTTTAATTGACACATCAGCACCACGTCAGCACCACGTCAAGTACCGTCTGCCATGTAAGACTTTGCTGTTAAGGCACTAACGGTAGGGATAAAAACGAGATCACTTTTTTGATTTCAGGGACTAAAAGCGGTGGAAAAAAAAGTTAGGGACCAAAATGAGAATCGCGTGAAAATGTAGGGACTAAAAGGGGTTTTTCGCCTTAATTTTATTAGTAGAATCCACACACAAAAAATGAGGGGAGGGAGCACTATGATATCGTACTCTAGAAGTACCTAATAATTGCTTATAAAAAGCAAAGCATATAAACCATAGGAAGTTTACAAACAAATTGGCACCAGCCATTATATCTACCTCTAATTACCAAATACCATCCAATGTTGTAACTTCAGTCATAAATCACCATCTTCTAAAACCATACTTTACTATGCAATTGGTTTCAACTTGCATATGTGTCAACTTGTTATTGGATGACGTCTCTTACACATAGGTCTACCATTAAGATGTGAAAAATAATCCAATTACTACTCAATACAAGTAGAAGTTGTGACAAAGAGTGTAACAAAGTTTGTATCCCTAAAATTTTCTGTTCAGAAATCAATGGCCTTAACTACAAACTCCAAAAAGGCAAAAACAACAAAACAACACAATATCCTATGCGATATGATATCGGCATACAAGCGTTAAGAACTTTACAACGAACTCCAAAAAGGCAAAAACAACAAAACAATATAACGTCAACATACAAGCGTTAAGAACTTTACAACAAAATCCAAGTAAATACAATGATTAACCACCTATGAGGTTCAGACCTAACCCCTATTATGTGTATATATTGATACCCAAGAGAGACTCAGATTGTTTCACATTTTGGCCACCCTTTGAAAAAAATTTCTAAATTTTAAGTTTATTTTAAATACTGGGGCTGATTTGGGCTTCAATGGAAGCAAATTCACATGGACTAAAAAGAGGTGGGGGAAGGACTGTATCAAAGAAAGGCATGATAGGGGTGTGTGTAATGATGAATGGAGGATTCTATTCCCACACGCTGGTATATGGCACTTGCCAGCCACACATTAAGACCATAATCCTATATTACTGGATACATTCATAAATATGAGGAAGAAGGTGAAACCATTTAGGTTTGATTTTGCTTGGGTAAGGGACAGCTCTTGTGTAGAGATAATCAAGAAGGCCTGGCAATCAAGTTGGGAGGGCAATCTAAGCTATCAACTGTGTAGGAAAATGCAAATAACAAGGGAATATTTATCGAGATGGAGTAAAGGACTTAGGCAAGGGAACTTTCTCTCCCCATATCTTTTTATCATTTGTCAAGAAATATTGTCAAGAATCATTAACAGAGCCATGCAAAGGGGAGAAGTAAATGGAGTGAGAGCTAATAAATTTGGCCCTATTTTTACCCATCTCATGTATGCAGATGATGTTATATTGTTCTCCAAAGCAAAATTGGCAGAAATACAGGCAATGGAGTAATGTGTAAATCTCCACTGCTCTTGGTCAGGACAGATTAGTAAGAAGGAAAAGTCTGGAATTTTTGCTTCCAAGTCTGTGCACCCAACTTTTTGGAGACAGGTAACACATTTGTTGGGAATGAAGAAGCAACCCCTAGATTCAAAATACTTGGGAAATCCAATGTTCTGGTCAAAAAAGAGATCAAAAAATTTAAACACTCGGTGCAAAAAATGGACAATAAGTTAAAGGGGTAGAAAATGAAGACCTTGTCTTGGGCAAGAAGAAATACTTTATTAAAATCAGCGGTACAAGCATTACCAGCGTATTCAATGTTTGCATTTGATGTTCCAATGCAAACTTGTGAGCACATGGATAAATTAATGAGAAGATTTTGGTGGAAAGGAGACAATGAAAATGGGAGATATAAGGCTTAGAAAGACTGGAAGTACTTATGTGAACCAAAGTGTGAAAAAGGATTGGGGTTTAGAGATTTTAAATGCTTCAATAAATCTCCTATCACCAAGTTGGGTTGGATGATTGCGTCAAAGCATGAAAGTTTATGTACTGAGATATTAAACGCCAACTATAAAGTAAGGGAAGGTTGGCTGAATACAGGTACAACTCAAAAAGCCTTTCCTATATGGAAATGAATTGAAAAGGCTAGAGATGTGCTGTCTAGAGGAGCCTGCTATATGATTGGCAATGGCCAAAAAGTAAGGGTGTGGGAAGGCCCATGGATGCCTTGGTTGGAAAATTTCAAGCCTCTGCCCAAGGTTGGTGTATCACAATAACAAAATTTAATGGTAGTACCCATCAATGAGAGCTAAGGAAAAAGTGCAGAGCTGAGAAACATACCTTTCTTCATTCAATTGCCATTTTTGCACCATTTGCAGATATTCACTCAAGCAATAGACCTTAGCGTGTTGAAAATGAAACAAACAAATGTTATAACTAAGAATGCTTAGAATAATTTTTGTTTTTAGAAGGATCGATATGTACCGTATAACATGCACAGTACATCTTCAAGCATTCTGATTTTAGGCAATTGCAGCCCTTTCTAAGCTTTAAAGGGTGTGTGTCCTCACGATTCTCAGAAAATATATGACAGGATCTAATTATGTTCCATGCTTTGTCAACAATTTCTATATGTTTAAAGCTGTTTTGGCACCCTAAGCAAGAACATATTCCTGGAGTATAGTAGCTTCCCTCCATGAAACAATAGCAATACCTAATAAAATCATCACATAATGCATATGTATAAATGAAAGCTTCAAAAAGGTAAAATGCAAGTGCAAAAATGAAACTTTAAAAAGTGTACATACAATTTTAAGCATTCTGATTTTTTACAACTGCAACCCTTGCTACTAGAAGAACCATGAAAAAGGGGAATCTCTTTGGCAATTCTAAATGGCTCATGCTCATCTACACAATACACACAAGAAGAAATCCTAAATCAATGTCTAATTTATTTTGTGCTTTTTTTGGTCTCTACTAATAATGAATTGCAAGACATGTAACCAAACATTCCATTAAAATATATGCATAAGAATTTCTCTTTAGGAAAAAGTAGAATGCTCATGTACACGGGAGGGATAGAAAATTATAATTTAAGAATTATAAAAACCTGCAAAATCGAAAAAAATAATGGAAACCTTGCCATAAGATCACATAAATTTGTACATATTTATTTCTAGTTCTATAAAACTATTAGCAAATTATTAGAATATAGTTTAGTGGCTAATATGCAATAACAAATGTAGAATTATGGGTTGCTTAAATAAAGATTGCATAAAATAGTACAAATAATTTACTCAACAGATTTCATGAAAAAGTTGGAGCTCATTCTTGAAATTAATGAATTCATCTTAAATATAAAAATTGAGTCTGATGGCTAATAAGCTTCGATTTAGGTCTTGCTTGACAGTAAAATAAGCGAACCAAGCTTGAACACCTTAGTGCTCAATGTAGCTCAACTCGTTTATGGTTCTACTTAGGATGTAGTTGTCACTTAATTAAAATTGGTCTCTGGATTTCTCTTTGTTTGGCTTGATATGAGTTTCGCTTTTGATAGCGGTGGATCTGTTGGCTTGCGGGAGATTTTGCTTTGGTAGACATAGGAGTAGTGGAATATCTAATGGTGCCCAGTTATTCCTTCTTATGGTGCTCGTGGAGAGAGAAATACTAGAACAAATCCTAAAACATCTACGTTCAAGCTTTCATTGCCTAGACTGAAGTTAATATTCTTCAGATTAGTTGTGGATTTAGATTTCTAGCTGTTTAAATTATTTTCTGGATTTTTGGATAATTGTAACCTTAGTTCTTGACCTGTCCTTTCACATATTTTTGTTGTTACTTGCAAAAAATAAAAAAATGAAAAAACATAAGCTATCAAAGCTTCCAAGGATTCCTTCACAACAAGATATCCACATATACATTTCCGGTGAAAGCCAAGAAACTGAATTAATAGTCTGAATGTTGTCAAAGAAAACATAGACAAGTCTAGATATTTCTTAATGTGTGTGTGTGTGTGTGTGTGTGTGTGCTCACATGTTTCATGGTTTTTGAGGCTTGAGATCTTGTTATTGTATATTTGATAACTTCATCTCAATTTTGTGGCACTAGAAAAAAAGAAATTTTTATTGTCTTTGGAGGATGATAGTATTGAAGAAGCGCCACAATAACAAGTGATCATCAAGAAGAATAATAGTGATCATTTCTCATCACCTCTTACTATACAATTGAGCAATAGTTCTAGAGGTTTGTATAGTAATAGCAACAATATTAACATACCTCAACCTAATAAAAAAAGAATGCAAATATAAAAAAATTACCTAGTGAAAGAAAATAAGTTTTGATTTCATGAAGATTTCCAGTGTCAGACTTGATAATGACCACTCTTATTACCTCCACCATACCACTACATTGAACCTCTAATAATTGTTGGTGGTGGATTTATTCCATTTGCTTAACAAACACTAACGGCCAACATAATCCAATTATTTGGGTGTATTATCATTCACTGAAAAAAGCATAATGCAATCTCACTTGTAGTTCTTCAACTAGTGCAGCATTCTCTGTGGCAAGACACAGGACTTCTGAAATTTCCATTGGAAAGAAGGCAACATTGAACCGTTTCTGAGTTTGCAGAATGGATCCCATAATGGCATCAATCTGTTCTATAGGGTGTGGTGAGAATGATTAAAAAACTGATGTGAGGTAGGTGTTTGGGATGGATTTGGTGTTGAGTGACGGAATTCCAAAACTCTAAGTTTTTGTTCATGTAATTCTGATCAAATACAACATGTAGCTCAAATGTGATTCTTGAAGACATGGTTAAAGAAAGAGGATGGTGATCCTTGGTTGCAATAGCAAAAGAAAAGAAGCAATTTTATTATCTTTGGAGGATGATAGTATTGAAGAAGTGCCACAACAACAAGTGATCATCAAGAAGAATAATAATGATCATTTTTCATCATCTCTTACTCTACAATCGAGTAGTAGTTCTAGAGGTTTGTATAGTAATAACAACAATATTAACATCTCTCAACCTAATCAGGAAAAAATGCAAATATAAAAAAGATTACCTGGTGGAAGAACGTAAGTCTTGATTTCATGAAGATCTCTAGACTCAATTATGACCATCCTCACTACGTCCACCATACCGCTACATTGAAGCTCCAATAAATGTTGGTGGTGGATTTGTTTCACTTGCTCAAAGAACACTAATGGCCAACATAATTGCCAAGGATTTGAACTAAACCATTCGCTGAAAGTGCATGGTGCAATCTTGCTTGTAGTTCTTCAACAAGTGTAGCATTCTGTGTTGCAAGACACAAATATTCTAAAATTTGCACTGAAAAAAGTCAACATTGAAGCGGTTTTAAGTTTGTAGAACGGATTCTATAAGGGAATCAAGCTATTCTGTTGAGCACAAAGGTGGTGGGTATGATAAAAGATTGATGTGGGTGAGGAATTGAGAAGGGAATTGGTGTTGAGTGATGGAATTCCAGAAGTTCAAGATCTTGGTCATGAAGTTATGATCAAATAAAAAATGCAGTGCCAAATTTCTTGTTGAAGACATGGTTAGAAGAGGAAGAAGAAGAAGATTCTTGGGTTGTGTTCTTAGAGTTCTTGGAGGGAAATTTGGTTTAGATTCTTGTAGGCTTTCTGTTTCTCTGTCTTTGAAGTCTCTACTAACGGAATCGAGTTTCTCAAAATTGTATAAGTTATATACGACAAGTCGTTTAACTGTATTACATAACATTTTGGGAAAATTCCCTCTGCCTCCTAAACTATATCTCAAATTACATTTTTGGGTCCTAAACTCTCATAACGCTTGCACGCCACTTCAATACTTGAAATGAACCCCCCTCTTCTCATTCCCTTAAAAACAAAAAAATAAACTGCATTTTATCACCTTAAATTATATTTTTGATTACACTTTACTTCCTAAACTTTGATTTTATTTATTTTTTGTTTAAAATAATGTTAGAATTAATGGCAGGGTGCTAATTGTGCATTCTGAAAATTTAAGGTGTCAAGTGTAATTGAGGGTATAGTTACATTAAAGCAATGTAAGGGCATGTTTCGTCATTGGTGAGAGTATTTATTTATTTATTTTTACAATCCATAAATTTAAAATAATGGATGTCATAAATTTGTCCAAACTATTTTTCTCTTAAATGAAAGAGCTTATCTATATTAAAAAAAAAATCACACTTCAAAATTGAAATTTACCATTATTAAAAAATATATATATACATGAGCTATATTCCTTATTATTATCCAAAAAACAAAAACAATAATAATCTACTGATTTTACACATTACTTTTTTGTAAATTTTTTATTAAAAAAAATCTTAAAAATAAAAATGGCCTCCCAAACAAATTTTTCTCTTTTTAGCATTTTGAAATTGTTATTAAAAATGGAGCCACTTATAATATAAAAATTACTATCTAAAAACTAGTTTCAATTTTCAACTTTTAAAAATTGTTTAACCATCTTACTATTACAATTACATATAGTACAAGACAATATAATATACTACGATATATTCGGTGTGAAATAAAAGAACCGACCCGCTAGACTTAGACCTTGATTCAATCCCCAAATGCTCACACTCACACAGTCACACTTAGACGTGGCAAAACGGGCGGGTCGAGTCAATTGGGTCGCGGGTCAAAACGGGTCAATTGGGTCGCAAGTCGAGTCGGGTTGCGAGTCAAGTTGGGTCGCGAGCCAGGTCAAGTTGACCCATATTTTTCAAAAAAGTTTTATTTATTTATTTTTTAAATAGATGCATTCTGTCAATTGTTTATGAGTTCCTTAACTGTGATTAGATTCTCACTGGTGATACTGTTACCACTTACCAATTACCACTAAACACTTGATACCCAAATTTGGTGCAACTCTTGTTCTAGCTATCAAAAAGTGTAAACCTTTTCAGGTAGCAGTGCTTTTTTAGTCTAACATACCTTGTGTGGTCTTAAGACTTGATAAAAAAATTGGAAGTATATTATTCAACCAAGTTTGATCATCTGATCCTGGCAAAGCAGAACTATTTTGATTGAGCCTGAAATTGCCATTAATTCTAGGTATTCCAATAAACGACTTAATTAATATAAGAAAGCTATTCATCTATTGGGTTATACTGCTTAAAGCAAGCTGCCTTATCGAAGCAAGCTGCCTTATCAAAGAACTTGCAAAGTGTCTTGTGCATCAAAGACCTGACCTAAATCTGAACTCCTCATTTGGTTGGTTTACTTTGGGATTTAGTGACCTCCGTTAGAGGCCTCTATGTTGGTTGTTCAGTATTTGACAACATAACTAAGGAATGCATGAAAAAAATTGACAATTTTTTTTTTTTAAGTGAAAAATTAAAATAGCAAATGTGACTTATAAATGTTAGCCTCAAACCCTTCTTAAAATGATGTGATTATTTTCTAATAAAACATAGTTGATACAATATATTAGATTTTCAAAATCAAAATATCCATTTTTTTTATTTGAAACTATTTTAAATTTTAGTAAGTTTTTTTTTTAAGGAATCGAAATGCATTTTACATTTAATTATTATATAGGGTGAGATATTTTGTAAATAATGTAACATGTTATTAGAATTTATTGTTAGTGCTCTTTACATATGGTTCATCCTTTATACATATTGATTGAATGACCTAAAAAGAGAAAGTAGATACAAATAAATTTATCACTTTATATTAGGAAAAAAAAATCCTCTTATCTCTAATACTCTTTAAAACAATATAATATAGTATGATATATACGGTGTGAAATAACAAAACCGACGCGTTAGACTTAGACCCGATTCAATCCCAAATACTCACACTCACACACTCTCGTTTTACATCATCTTTGCAAACATCCATAGCTGGTGATCCAATTAACTGGTAACATTAACATAATACTCTACCCAAGCTTCTCTCTTTTTTGTATTAACTATTCTCTTTCACTATTTTATACACACTAATTCAATTTGCAAATTAGGTTTTATTCTCCCCCATTTAGGTTTTCTAAGTAATCCCTCGTAAACCCTTTTTCTCTGTGATAATGTTTGTGATACTTTGGTTTTTTGTTTTTGTTTTTCTAGCTGTTTAAAAATTGTGTAAAAAAAAGGAGAGAAATAGAGGAAAAAAAATTTAAATATGTTCTTGTTAAAATTTTGCTTAGCAACCAAATGTAGGGTTAGGGTGATACTAATTTGGGATTTTTTTTTTTTGGTGATAAATTAATTTACTTTCAAGAAAAGAAATAACTATGAACATATTGGGTGTTAAGGCAATCAGTTTAGAACTTGTGCTGACAAGGTTTCATGTTCAGTGCTATTCGTCTCGAAACTCAAAAGTTGGATCCTGAGCTGGTGCTAGAACAAGATAAGGATGCATTCTTCGTCGTGCCAAAAAGGGATATTGTTGGTGTTTATAAGAATTTTAACTGATTGTCCGGCTTAAGTTGGATCTTCAGTAATTCCCTTCTGTTACCCTATGATTTAATGTAATTTCATTGAAATTGAGCTCTTTGATCGGATTTTCCAAGTTGTTTACTTTCATCATATTTTAAAGCTCGTTGCTTTGTTGCGAAGTATTTGAAAGAGTGCAGAGTTACAAATGCATCCTATTCTTATTGTTTAGATGTTACACCTATGATTTAGAAACAGATGATTGTCCTTCTCCAGGTAGATATGTCTATAAAAGATACTCTTGGCCTAAGGATACCAAGGAATATCTTGCCCGTGGACTTAAGAACTCATAAGGGAAATACTTATCTGTGCCAATATGATGAGAACTAAAGTGATTTACTCTCACTGTGGGTTTAACTTTTCAAATAGTTCCTTTGGATCTCTGAGAATGTCCGAACAGTTAAATGTGCCAGCTATCACCTGCACTACTTTTAATATAATTTGATAAGCTAAATGAGGCATCTTTATATATGAAAACTTACTCCCTGTTAGTTACTTTGCTTTCGTGTTCTAAATTGTTGAAGATGATGACGGTTAGAAATATATGATTAAATGATTACATTTATCATTTCCTAATAGCTTAATCTTTTGGGAGAATCCGTAATTTAACAATGACCATATAAGCCTTTGTATCCATTTGGACTTTGCCCCATATTTGACCCTTTTTTTTGCAGTTCATTTGGGTACCAGCTCATCTTGGTAGTTTATTTTGTATATACAGAACATTTCTTGATTATGTCAAGAATTACCCGGTAATCTTTCTGATGACATTGCCTCTCTAAGGTTAAATTCAATTTACACATACTAAAATATGGAATTTGAGTTCTTAAAAGTTCAAGCAAATGTTATATGCTTAATGTGTACCTACTGCATCAGAGAAATTTGAGATTGGTGGCTTACATGATTGGGAAGGCTAATTTTTCTTGGATTTTGTTAATGTGTTCTTGGATTTTGTTAATGTGTACCCATAGGGTACACAATAATTAATCATTTTTGAAAATATTTTCTCGGGGATTAAAAAAGTATTGACAGCTTTTTCAATTTTCGAAAAAATGTTTCCAAAAATAAATTGTTTAATTAATGTGTGCCCTTAGCCAGATCAATTTTTCTTTTATATTTTAGGATCCAGCTTCTTTTAGAGGTGAAACATCTAGCAATGATGCTTTAAAAAAGATCACAGGAAGACCTTGGATTGGAAATTGTAGTAAGTTGGGAGTAATTACATTTTCTAAGTTAGAAATCCTTGTTCAAGAACATAAAGAACCATAAATGGCACATATGTCTATATCGATTATTTGAAAGTCTTGTTATTGCTTTGCTATTTAGCAGAACTTTCAGTTGAATCTTTGCCATTTCCATCAACTATAAAGTTGAAAGTAATTACATCTTCTGAATTCTAGAGGCAGTACTTCCAACATTTTTTGTTTCTCACATCTTAAGTCAGCTAGAGGAGCACGTGTTTTTTTTTTAATTCTTTTCTTTGGGGTGTCTGTGTCGGCCTGTGGGGTTTTGAGGAGGCTTTGACTTCTGTGGAAAAGTGTAGTAAATAATCTCCATCCTTAAAAAGTTTTTGCATTTTTAAGGTTGAATATTCAAACATTTTATTATTTTAGTCAAAGTCAGACACTACATTAATTAGATAGTTTGCTAGGAAACCTCTTCTTAGATACAGGGTTAGATATCGGTTGGAATGTGCCGATCTATTGTTGGCTGATTGGGGAAATCTTGTATGATTTTCTAGAATCAATTAGCAACTTTGATTCTTATTGCTCTCACATATATTCCATTTTGTTGATTTTTTTTTTTTAAAACCAAAACATAGCACTCGAGCTGGGTATTCAAGCTCAACAAAATTGACAAGAAAATATGCATACCTGAATTGCTCTTTAATGAAGAACTGCTGCTTCATATAAACCACTGATTGCAATTGAGCAACTTTCATCAAACATAATGCACAAACAACTTATAACATCTGGCTAGGATTGATCACATGAGATAATAAGCCTGAACCAAGAGCCATTGGTTTAGTAATGAACTTCAAATCAAATTTGAGCATATAAGAAAACTTGTTAGTGCTAAAGGTTGAAATCCCCTCTCAAGCTATAAAGAGAACCCTCAAATATTGTCCAATGTACAACGATTTTTTCATGCCTCTAAGGCTTTGGTTATTCAATCAACTCTCCATTTTTTTTTTTTGGTACATAGTTCCAACGTGGACATTTTTAAATTCTCAAATAGGGAGAATAATACCCTGCAGGAGTTATATGTTACCGGTGTCTCATAGGTAACATATACCCGTTACAGGGTATAACTTCTCCTCAAATAGGTGTTGTTGGTGCTTGTCACATCATCAATGTTCACTAAAGTAGTGTTTGGATTGCCTCTTACGTTTTACATATAGCGTTTTTAGCATTTTTTGTTTTACTAGCGCTTAGTGCACTGTTCATGGGACATGAACAGTGTATTAAGGCAAATGAATAGTATTTTGTGAGTGTGAAAAGTAGACGGATCTTTTTTTATTTTAATTATTTTTCAGTTTTCAGCAAAATAAACAGTATCTAAACGCACCTTAAAAGTAGCGAAATGTCTTATAAAGCAAACCACAAGTGTGATAAATGCCTCCTAAATCAAACTACAAGTACAATGAAGGTAAGTATCACAAAATAATACATAGGATAGCATTTTCAAAGTTGGCAGGCTAAAAGAAGTTGTAGCTTGTAGTAGTAGAATTTGGTGTGTTGGGCAGGAAAGTTCCTCTTGTTCCGGAGGTGGAGCTCTCAAGTTATGGGCTCGGTTTGGTCTTTTTATGTTTATTATTTATTAGTGAATCAATAGCCCATGGCATACGGTGGACCCAACGGTATCTCACGGTGGTACCAGTGCTATTGGTTTCTCACAAAATCTCGAGTTTCTAAAGCTGCTATTATGACCTAGTGTTGATGCTAAGGATAAAAAAAGAAGAAGTATTTTTAAGTGTCTTTTATTGTTATTTCTTAACAAAGATTAACAGAATGTTTGAATTGAATAATTTTAAAAGTTAAAAGTACTCAAATGAATGAAAGTAAAATTAGAGGTCTTAATTGAATTTTGACGATCAAGTAATTTGCATTTTAGCCAAAAATATAATTTAGAAAACAAAAACTATCTTGTCTCTATGATTAATAGACCAATTGACAAATTTCTTAATTTTTTTTAAGTGCACTATTGATCTAACTCAAATATTTGGAGGGAACAACTCCTATTTTGTAGGCAAAATCTTAAAAATTTTTTTTAAACTTTTTAAAATTTTTATAATTACCTATAAATCATAAAAGAAAATTTAAAAATTTTGGAGGGCCATCCCGTACATATAACTACGCCCTTGGCTGTAAAATAAACCTTGTTGGACTCTTCTACTTTGATAATCTCTTCAGTGCACAAATACTCAATTCGTGTCTAACTTCACTACAACAACTCTTCTACCTTGCAGTAGCTTCACTTGGAACACTTTAGAAATCGAATGTAAATTTGGGTGTAGAAAGTGGTGTCATGGTGTGTCTCTAATGTTACTCTCACCAGATGGCGTGTAATTCCACTAAGCAATCCAAAATTCACAAACCTTAACCCCTATAGGTTCCGTTTATATCATTCTACCTCCACCCTGTATCATTCAACGGAATTAGCACTGCAAGGTGACCCAAAATGTGGAAACAGACGAGCTCACTATCAAAATGTCGCAAATCCCCACGAGAAGCCATAATTTCCCACCGTTAAAACCGCGGTCAAAATGTTACAAATTGATTTATGAACTTAAACTCCCACTATGTAAAGTGTTTATTTTTTTGTTTCTGTTTGTGTTGACTTGTTGTAGCCTTTGGTTTTGAGAATTCCATGCCAAACTTTCATGTCCAGTCCACAAATACGGTTTAGAAATGACGGGTATTTTTTTCAAACAATTCCTACAAATTTTTTATTTTTATTTTTAAAAACCTCTATTTTGGCTAAACAATAGATGATGTTACTATTTTAGTCTAATTGCCAGCTTTTTTAGTGATTGTTTAACAGGAAAACAATAAAAAAAAAAAAAAATTGTTAGTTTATCTGTTTGATTTAATAGAAGTAGGGGCCTTACTACTGAAGGAAGAACTAAAGTCGATAGCACACCTATTTCAATTTTTTTGTTGGAATAGTTTGGTTTGGAATTAGGCATGACATGAGAGGTGCGATTCAAGCTAATTCAAGCAAAGAATGAAAATTTTGTTTTAGAGCCCTATGCATGTTCGAAATGTTCTGGCATCACTTGAAAAATATATACAGAACCCTTTGTGTTTTATTCAACAAAATTATTATTAAAAGATTGCGTTATTAAGTAATCCACACAAATTTGTATTTCACCACAATTATACACACCAAATCATGAAATAAATAAGTATAAAAAGTAATAAAGCACAAGACATATGATTTGGTATTGAAGTGGAAAACTTAAGAAAAACCTCTTTAATGGAAAATCACCCTAGAGATCGACCAGTCCTGTGGAAAGCTCATTGAGGAAGAACAATTATAATAATCTAGTAATAAGAGTAAGACTCTTGTACAACTAGACTCTTTATCGTAACCTCTTTAAAAAATATCCTTAAAGATTTTGCTGCAGTGAACCTCACTAGATAAAAAGATATAAGTAGTTTTCAATGAAAGGTATTAGGCACAATGTGTTAACAAGAACATACACTTTTGTCTTCTTATTTTTGCTTTGGGCACAAGGATGAATTTTCTTTATTTATGCTAAGGAATAAAGGAAAAAAAATTAAGGTTAGATATGTTTAGATATGGTGTAGCCTCTTTATTCACTCTAAAAGTCCTGCAACAAGTGGTTTGTACAAGTTTATAAAGCAGGGTTAAAACCTGATAAAAACCATTTTTTTCTAGTAAAATTTTGAATGATAAACTTGACATTTTTGCTTGAGTGAAAAATGAGCAAACTTTCTGCGCAATCTAGCACTATTGACTTTAATGATTTGCTCAAGCTGGTTTGAATTTGTGGGAGTAAAATATGTTTTTTGCTCGAGCAAACCCCCTGGGGATTGCATAGTTGTTTCAAATTCAAACAATCATACTTTTCTCATTTCAAATCTAAATTAGGTAAAATTTATGTCCATTTTTAAGTTTCAAGTGTCGATTTTCCAAAGGAACAAGTTTCACTGATAAATTTATTATGATGGAAAAGATATGGAATGGACAAAAGATCATGAAATATATATATATATATATATATATTAATGAAATACTAATCTTGAGCATCTTTAAACCCAAGCTCAACCTCAATACAATATTATTGAGAACCAAATTTTGACATGATTTGACACTACGATTTGCCTAACAAAGAGCTAGAATATGTTCTTAAAATCACCTATGAGACTAGTGGGCAAAAAGAAAAGGAAGAATTCACTTTACTAGCAATAGTTCATAGTTGCTCGTAGATGCAGTACGGAATTGGGATTTTGATTGATAAGTATAGAGACTCGATCATATTTACAAGTATCTCTCTCTCTTATTATAAAAATAAAAGAGTCCAATAATGTGAAACACATTATGAAAATTGAGAAGTTAAATAAATAGTAAAATAGATATATGTGGACAAACACACAAGGGTCATGTATGCGAAAAAATACACCATGCATGTGTAGAGTTCACTTTCATGTGAGAGGGAGGAAACATGCATCCGATGCATGGTATACCTCCTTTATATGTGACTTGTTGAGTGTAGTTATGTTATTTGACTTTGTAATTTGGAGAAGAACACACACACACACACACACAAAAAAAAAAAACAAACCCTATTGTCTATTGGGTCCAAGTCCAGCATCAAGATTTCTCCAACTCTAAAGGTCAGGACACATTCCATTAGACCCGTGCTTAATGCCCACGCCACATGATTTCCAAGAATCCAAGCTAATAACCCAAAAAAAAAAAAAAAAAAAAAAAACTAAATTTAGGTTAAGTTGGCAGACGTGTACAATATTGAGTTATCCACAATTAAAGTCGCATTTTAATCTACTACTAACAATATGTCATGTTACTTTCAAAAAAACAATATGTCATGTTAGTAAAGATAAGTGCTACTTTCATGACAACTTTACAACACTTTAACAACAAATTGTGATATAACTTAAAATCTTATAGCTGAATTGATATCTTCACATGTACAAAGTGCTTCAGGATTTAAGGGGTAAAAGGTTTGAAGTGTAGGGATAGTAATTATATATCGTAATTGCTCTATAAAAAAAAACCCTAGGTGGTACTAAATCCATAACTAAAATGACTTTTTTGCACATTAGTAGCTATTAATAACAACCTAACACTTAAAATTTGTTGTGAAATTTTATGTGGTACTAAATCAACAACTAATTTTTTTTTTTTGTCCATCAGTAACAGTTAATAATAATTGGTCACTTAAGATTTATTGTGAAAATATTAGGCGATACGAAATTCACAACTAAAATTATTTTTTTACTCATCAGTAACGGTCAATAACAACATGCTACTTAAAATTTATTATGAAAATATTATGAAAATAACGTGTATATATAATTTCTTTGTCAACAAATGTCAAATTTTTTGTCTAGATTTTCTTGAATATTAAATTTGGTCTTAATTTAAATGAAAATAGAAGAGAAATGCTATATTCACAATATTTTCAAAATAAATTTTTAATAGATTGTTATAAGTTTTTATTAACAAATAAAAAAATAATTTTAATAATAAATTTAAATTAAAACTAATAATAACTTACTTTTTATATATGAAAATGTTGAACTTTAGGACTTTTCAAAATAAAATAATAAATGATAATTTTTTTTATTTTAAATAAAATGCTAAGAGGAATTTACCATAAAGCCCATAAAACACTAAAACCTCCAATCTCCAAACATCACAGAGCCAAAACCAAAAACCTATCCACATGCTATGCGGCTCTAAACTCAGGGCTGCACTTTCCACTCATCTCCGCCGCCACTCCTCAGCTTTCTCTCTTCCTCTCCGCCGTTTCTCTTCCACCGCCACCGCCACAGCCACCGCCGCCATGGCCTCCAATCATCACCCCAAAGACGAATCCTACCTCAACCAAGTCATCCCCAAGCGCATCCAGCTCTTCCAATCCATCCAAGCCAAACTCCTCACTGAACGCCTCTCTCTCTCCTCCGATCCCATCAAGTACGTCTCTCCAAAAAACCCTAACCCTAGAATTTTTCACACTCGCTCAATTCTGATTTGAAATTTTTTTGTTTTTGAAGGATTACGTTGCCGGATGGGACGGTGAAGGAAGGGAAGAAGTGGGTGACATCGCCGTTGGACGTAGCGAGAGAGATTTCGAAGAGTTTGGCTGCCAACGCTTTGATTTCTGAGGTCAATGGGGTTCTCTGGGACATGTCAAGGCCTCTGGAGTCTGATTGTGAGCTCAAGCTCTTCACTTTCGAATCCGACGAAGGCCGCGACACTTTCTGGCACTCCAGCGCTCACATTCTCGGCCAGGTATGCCCTCTGCATTGTCGATTTTTCGCATTTGGGTTTTTTTTTTTTTTTTCTTTTCTGAAGAGAAAGTTTGAATCTTTGGCTTAATTTTGGATGCAGTCGCTTGAGCAAGAGTATGGGTGCAAGTTGTGTATTGGACCCTGTACTACAAGGGGAGAGGTAAATTTGCTATGATTTTTGTGAATCAAAATGTTGTTTTGGAAAGTTTTGGTTATTTATTTATTTATTTTTTTGTGTAGATGTGGGGAAAAATGTTGTGGTTTTTTGGTGTTTTAGTTTGAATTGAGTGAATTACTTATACCATGATTGAGGGTTTTTTTTTTGAGCAATAATATGTGTATGTTTGATAATGTTTAGCTGATGGTCGTTGTGTTTATTATGCTAATCATCATTATTAATTTTAAGTTTCCTTGGAACCCTCTTGTTGTGGAGTCTTAACTTATATTTGGATAATCAAGATTTGGCCATCTTTGTTCTCCAGTTCAGCCCGTGATGGGCCAGATCTACAAGTCTCAGCTGGTGGCTTGTTATTGCAGCGATAGTCATGTTTGATATATTCCCCAGTTTCTCTTATGGATTTTTGACTTAATTGTAGTTATTTGGTCATCACGGGTGATAGCAACCAAGCCTTACCTCCCAAAATTTTGAAGTAGGCTATGGATCCTTTTTATTTTTTGATAGGTAATAAGACTTTTATTGAAAAAAATGGACATCATGTTCACTATGGTGATTGGTGAACACTCTAAACAAGAAAAAAATACAGCAAGTTCAAGAACTAAAGCTAACAGATTGTAAGAATTCAGAAATTGAAATGCAATGTGTAAAACCCCAAATATGAGCCCATTGAAACAAAGTAACGAAGAGAAGAGATTTTAAAAGGTCTAAGGGTCTCTCATTGTCTTCAAAGGTGTGGGTATTACGTTCTTGCCAAACTAATCACATTAAACATGCTGGGACTATATTCCATATGGTTGACCTGTGCTTTCCGAACCAATTTCTCCAAGCAAAGAGAAGGGGGCTAACCATCTTCGGCATTACCCACCGAATTCCGAACACCTCAAAAACTTTAACAGATAGATTAATTAGGGTTAGTCACACGTATTTTTTCCTGCCAATCTATTCCATCCGAAGTTGACTTCAATTGATTTCTTAATTGAAACATCATTTTTTACTATGCTTAGACCATTCTTGATGACATAGAATAGAATCCTTCATTGTTTGATTGGAAAGACTAGATTAGAATCTCCTATTTGATAGGTATTGGTAGACATTCAGATTGACATGACTACAGGAAAATACTTAAGTATTTGCAATTAAAATATGGCTAACAGAGGTTAATGATTCCTACCTCTGTAATGATGTTTTATTAGCATTCTTTGTGTTATTATCATTTAAAAAAAATTAGAAACATATGACTTTGGATGGCTACAGGTGACAACAGAATAAGAGTTACAGCATGAGTTACTTGTTGAGTGACAAACATGTAATAACTGTTTCTGTACATTAAAAAAAAACTGTTTGAAGGTCTTTTACTGCTCGTTTTGGTTTTTATAATCATATGGATTTGTATATGTTTTGTATATCTTGTTTCTTTGTGTAACTATGTTACAAGTAGTTGCAATTTAAGTTTTCTTATGAATTAGTGCAATGCTATGACAGGGTTTCTATTATGATGCATTTTATGGTGATTTGGGCTTGAATGATGATCACTTCAAGAAAATTGAATCAGGGGCAATGAAGGCTGTTACGGTATTTTTGATTCTTTTGTCCAAAATATGATGTATACTCCATTATATACTTTTTATTTTTGCGTCTGTTGTTAACATCTATGGAACTGTTGCTCCTGCTCTTGAGGAACAGAAATACTTTTCTCTATTTTATTCTTGATATATCTACAATATAAGTGAAGAAAGTTGTTAAAGGTATATGGCTAAAAATTATCATATAGAGGGAGGCAAAGGATTGGCCTTGACTAAGCTTGAGTCCCTCCACTCCACATCTGTTGGATGCTGCACATGCACAGCCCACACCTTTTAGTCGTATGTTGGAATTGCTTTTGATGCTGATTACTATTATAAATGTAATTTAAATAATGGTGGTGGCATAGTTTTTCATGCCTCCCATTGCTTTTTCACCTGATTCGAGGAGTGTGATGGACATAATAGCTAAATTTAGCGTGCAATGAAATTTCCCAAAGTTGCAACGTGTTGGGTTACTTAAGCATGGACTGAACCTGATGATCTAATCACAGAAACCTTTTAAGGAAGTAGTGGTGCAAAATATTAGGAATTATGAGGTGAAAGCCAACCATCTTAGAAAAAAGTGGTGTTTTGGATACCAAAATCAAAGCCAAAAATTTTTCTGGTAGACTTTGGGAATGACCATATCTTCCAAACAATTTAAGACTAAATTGAAATACCAGTCAAAAGATGTTATATTACCAATGCTACTTATTAGAAAAGCAAATTACATTAGAATGCTGAATAGCTTAAAAAAAAATCAGGTTGGGTTTTGTTTATGAAACGTAGAAATTAAATGTAAATCAGTGTACCTCACTCCAGTTGGGTTGCCTCTTGGCATGGTCATTCTTGTGCCAACTTTGATGAACAGTGAGACTGTTACTGTTCACCAGTCTTGTCACATACATGCTAGTACCTCTCTCTCTCCTCATTAAGAAGGATGCATATTGATGACAGTAAATCATATGGGCCTTTTAATGTTTCAGGAGAAACAGCCTTTTGAGCGCATTGAAGTATCAAGGGATGAGGCACTTGAAATGTTTTCTGACAATAATTTTAAGGCAAGTGAATCTGTCTATTTTTTCACCATAAACACCCATATTATGGTTAGCTAGTTTTCCTATTTGCATTTCATGATTATGCAATTCTCACATGGATTGTTTTTTCTTCAATTGATTTAATCAGATTGAAATCATCAAAGATTTGCCTGCAGACAAGACAATAACGGTATATAGATGTGGCCCCTTGGTTGATTTGTGTCGTGGACCACATATACCAAACACATCCTTTGTCAAAGCATTGGCTTGCTTGAAGGTGATATGATTCATTATGTGTTAGTGCTATTCTTGTAGATATATGGACGCAATATTTTTCTAATATACTGGAATTCCAGGCTTCATCAGCTTACTGGAGGGGGAATAAAGACCGCGAGAGTTTACAGAGAGTCTATGGAATTTCTTATCCTGATCAAAAACGCCTGAAGGTGGATTCTTTTAAGGCCTCTTAGTAAATGTGGTTTATTTTTTCCCATTCGCCTATGATATAAGCTGCTTTGTCTAGGCTGCCGAGTATATAGTTGTCTTTACATTTTCTTCAATTTGAGATTGTATGATATGTTTGATTGGGTTAAATATCTAAGACATGTTTCAATTTGAAGGTATTCTAGTAGTCATGTTCAAATTTTGGTTGTCCAACATTTTGTATCCATTGATAATGTCACTTTAGTGTTGAGGCTTTTTGTACACCGTTTTGTGTTATAATATTACTATAAAAATTGGTGGGCCCCAAATCTTATCCAAAAAAGCAGATGTACCTTTGCATGTGCCAAGGATTAAAAGTTCCTTTTAGACAGCACTGCATTAGTTCATCGCATCTTTTACATTGTACTCATGTTTGAAACTTCAATATGATTGGAGACATGATTAGGTAGGAATGTCTTTATTAAACCATCTTGGATATATGAATAAGTGAGTGTCTTACTGAAACCAACAAAGATTTGCAATTTTGCATTTGTAGGAAATTTGAAGAAATCATTTGTGGAAAACGAACAGAGAATGAAATTCAATTAATCTGAGTGGTTAGCTATATTGTCAGTAATTTATGGGGTGAGACCTGATGAAACTAAACAAAATGCAATGGCATCAGCCAATGCACCTCATTTTGCATAGAATGTGTAAGAGAATAGTGCAATAAATGTGGAAAATTCCATCTTTCATAAAAAAAAAACAACTATTCAATGTCTAAATTTACTGTACTTTTCTACACTGTTACTTATTAAAAAAAAAAAAAATCGGAACTGTCATGGTCAATAACTCAAGCTGTGGTAGAGGAATTAATGTATAGAGTCCTGTATCAAGATGGTGGAAGTGGTGTTTATCTATATCAAGATGCAACTTTTTTACTGAATTAATCTTTTGTGCAGGAATACTTGCATAATTTGGAAGAAGCAAAGAAATATGACCATAGATTGTTGGGTACAAAGCAAGACCTTTTCTTTTGTCACCCACTCAGGTACAGTACGGGGATTGATATCCTTGATTTGGTTGTTGTGATTATGATTGCTCATGATAGTCTTTTTTGAATTTCAGCCCAGGAAGTTGGTTCTTCCTTCCGCATGGGACACGAATATACAACAAATTGGTGGACTTTATAAAAAGTCAATATAGGGAGAGAGGTTACCAAGAGGTTGGTTCATATTGAAGGATTATTTTCATGATATTTGACAATTATAAATGTGTATGTAATTCACTTGATTTTGGCAGGTTGTGTCACCAAATATGTACAACATGCAACTTTGGGAAACATCTGGTCATGCTGCAAATTACAAGGAGAATATGTTTTTAATTGAGGTGAGGTTTGTTTGTTTGTTTTTTGACAAAAACAAATCTTCGTCTCTCTCCTTATTAGGGATTATCAGAAAAAGGGGAGCAAAGACTTGTGGGGCAAAAAGAAAAAAAAAAGATTAATAAGGAAGGAATTCTGTAATTTGCATGTGTTTTTTCAAATGGGTTTAGTGAAAAGAAATTTTGGTCCCCCCCCCCCCCCCCCCCCACCACCAACACATGCACACTATCTGCCAAGTAGTCTGGGCACCTACACTTGTCTTGTCGATTAACATTATGACAACCAAATCTTGTCTCAACTATGTATTATTTTGGAAAGTTGGTATATGTGATAGCCAATGAGCTCTAGCTTAAACGACACCTCCTCCCCTTATAAGAGCAAGGTGGAGGGTGAGATCGTGGTTCATAACCCACCACGTGTATTGTACTGCACAAAAAAATGTGGGAATGTGATGACATGGAAGAAAGAAGAATGTTGAATGATCTTAGAGTGATTAGGAAAATCGAATATAATGTATTTATTTGAGTATGCAAGTTGCTGTTTTGTAAGAAAGAGGGATTATATTTACAAATTTCTTCTAACTTTTAACATTATTTAATATTACTTGCTAGAGAAAAAATATTATAGTTAACGATATCCCATGTTCTTTGATATGATGATATTGTGGTTCTTGTACAGATAGAAAAACAAGAGTTTGGACTGAAACCAATGAATTGCCCTGGGCACTGTTTAATGTTTCAACATAGAGTTCGTTCATATAGAGGTAAGTTCATTTGTACCGATATCGATATCTACTGTAGCATCTTGTGTTTTTCCTGATGCTTCATCTATGAGCAAAGTTACCATCTGTTTCTGGATTTTGTTGAGCTTTGAGATTAAGTTTTAATTTGCTGATTGATTGAAACAGTCTTGGTCAATGAGATATAAGTTGGTCATTTACAACTACATAACTAAGTGCACATAGCTGCCAGACCACTATAATTTTTAAATGCGATTCAATTTAGTCATGTGGGGTGTTCTTTGTATGCTTGATGAGTTGAGTTGAGTTGTATAAGGCTAATTTTATAACCATCTTTCCAAAAGTTGAGCCTTGAAGCTTTTAGAACTATGAATCTGTTATCCTCCTGTTTTCCAATTTTAATAAATTACAATTACTTAAAAAAATCTATTATCCTTCTGTTTAATGCCATGTTACTATGTAAATGGGAAATTATTTTTACATATATAAAAAATGTGAAATGGGAAAGTTGTAACTATATTGGCTGGTTGAATATGATTGGCCTTATGAGGATTGGTTGGTAAAAATAGGCCTGTACCGTAATTGTGGAATCATATGATTAAACTCAATAAAGGTGATGATATTTGTAGTTCATACCTTTTCTGTTATAGCTGCTCCCGTACATCCTCTTGGTTCAGTTTCATATGACAGTAGCTGTAAGGATACGTATTAAAGAAACACTGACACTTATGTATATGCATGTATATATGTGTGTGTGGGTGGGTGTAAGGGTCCCATTTACAAGGCAGAAGTAATACAATTTAGTCAATGTATATTATATTATTGTTTTTTAGATATATAGTAAATTACCGATTGTACCAAATTCTTTAGCTGTTAGGATATGGTGAATATAATTATTTAACCATTATTCTAACGCTTCCCCTCATGTGGAGGCCCATGCTCCCCCTTAATAAGTAGGGTGCAACATGTGTGTTTTAACTTTTTAATGGGAGGTAGTGACATAGGTTTTGATTCTTTTGAACTTAGGACCACTTGCTCGATACCATGATAAATTTAGGACATGGTGAATTTTATCATTTAACCATTATTCTAACAATTACCTTAAAAATTTGCAATCCCTTTTTTTTTTTCTCTCCTTAAGCCCATCCAACTGTTGGTTACCTTTATCGTGCTTCTTTGGATATTCATGATCCTGATTGTTTTGCAGAACTTCCTCTTCGGCTTGCTGATTTTGGGGTTCTTCACCGAAATGAGGCCAGTGGTGCGCTCACTGGATTGACTCGTGTCAGGAGATTTCAGCAGGTACTTAATGTGGTTGTTTATCAACATTGTATTCTTGGATGATAAATATACTAGCCTGGTCCACTCTATATGATTTGGGCATTTTTGTGCTTTTTTTACCTTTTTTTTTTCTGAAACTTGTTTGTTAATTTAGGGTTTTCATTCTAATCATGAACCCTTTTATAAATGGGCTTGAAGTGCCCTAGTCCAAGAATTTATCTTTTATTGGACAGTCATTCTAGTGGAACATTTTATATTAGTAATTTGCATCCTTAATCATCATTTGAGGAGACTGGTAAAATCTGCTGTCATGTAACGAATTTTACTTCAATTATTGGTACAGGATGATGCTCATATCTTCTGCCGGGAATCCCAGGTGATTTGAAATTTTAATTGACTTTTGAGATGGCTGTCAAATCTCTTTTTTCTGCCAATACCTATTATATTTGATGTTTTCCATTTTACAGATAAAAGGTGAAGTACGGGGTGTCCTAGAATTCATCAAATATGTGTATGGTATATTTGGGTTCACATTTGACTTGAAGCTATCCACAGTATGTTATTTGCTCCTTATTCATGCTTCTAGTATTGAACTTGTTTGTTTTTACACTGTTTTTAACTTGAGTTTAATATGCTGCAATGATTTCCCCTTGATTAGTGGTTTGTTCTCTTATCAGTATTGACTTTGTGTAATATCCTTTCTGAAGTTCACAAGATATTTAAGTAAATGTTTCTGTGGCCTTCAAAAACCAACTAGGAGTTTCTTGTTAATGAATCGTTTCTCAATAATGATTGGGTGGTGGATACAATGTTCTTTGATTGAATTTGAATAGTTTATAATTTCAACAATGGTTTACTGCCTGTAAGAAAAAATCTCTATTATCACAAATCTTTTTATAAAGTAGCTAGTCAAGAATTCTTGTTCAAAATATAAGCACAGTATTTCTTGCTGGGATAGCAAATTTCTTCAAAATATAATTGAAACTTTAAATTTTGAAGGGTTTTCTTTTGAGGAGGAACTTTATTCATGTGCCACCTTTCAATGAATTTGTAATGAACTAGATGCAGATTGTGCATCAAAGGTTTCTTGTTTCTTAATGGAGCAGCACCACTAATATGAAAATCTTTTCTTGTCTGTCTAGCCATAATTTGAATTTTTTGCTGGACACCTCTTTTGTATTTGCTTTTCTGTAAGTTTGTATGCCTGCAGTTCTTTTACTTGACGATTAGTAGTCCTTGCTTTTTAACCCAAAGGTTTGGATATGCGCAGTTCATTGGGTGTGGATATATGGCTATGTAATGTTTTATCTGTTAGGTGCAAGATATGGTGGCAGTTTATTTTGTTGCATGTACTCTTTCTCCTTTGAAACTCTCTTCCTCTTCCTCTGGGTCTTTGTGGATGTGTATAGTGGAGATGACTTTATATGTTTGGTGTGGATATATGTCTATGTGATGCTTTATCTGTTAGGTGCGAGATATGGTGGCAGTTCATTTTTGGTGCATGTACTCTTTCTCCTTTGAAACTCTCTTCCTCTGGGTGTGTGTGTGTAGATGTGTATAGTGGAGTTGACTTTATTTATACTATGTTTGGCAATATCTCTATTGGTATCAATCCTGTAGAGGCCTGAGAAATACTTAGGAGACTTGGCGACATGGGAGAAAGCTGAGACTGCTCTTGGAGAAGCATTGGATGAGTTTGGGAAGCCATGGCAGGTAGTTTTCTACTTATACTATAAAGGCACCTAAGCATCTAGCTGCTCTTTTTTGGTGTTTTCAAATATAACATTTGTCTAATTTTCATTCACAAAAACCGTACTGTAGAACATCTGATCTGTTACAGATTTGATGTTGGTTATTATTTCTTGATCTTTGTTTTAAGCATATCCTTTGTATCCCCCTTTTCTGTTCACTTAACTCTGAATGCTTTTGCTGTGAGTTATTTTGTGCAGAAAAATGAAGGAGACGGTGCATTTTATGGTCCAAAGATAGATATTAGTGTATCTGATGCATTGAATAGGAAATTCCAGTGTGCAACATTACAGGTTTATGGTGTTCACTTTTATTTGTATTGTCTTTCCTGCAGCTATGTTATAATGCAGAATTATCGCTAAATAGATGAATGTCTATGTTTGCAGCTTGACTTCCAGCTTCCTGCTCGTTTTGAATTGTATTACTCTGCAGAGGACGAAGCCAAGAGGGAGACACCTGTTATGATACACAGAGCCATTCTAGGGTCTGTTGAGCGTATGTTTGCTATATTGTTGGAGCACTACAAAGGAAAATGGCCTTTCTGGCTTAGTCCTCGCCAAGCAATTGTTTGCCCTGTGTCAGAGAAATCTCAGCCATATGCACTAAAGGTATTTTTTCTGTATTCTTTTCAGTAGTAATTATTTTTTTGGATATTTTGTGTAGTGGTTGAATACCCATGCGAACAAGCTGGGTTGTGCTTAGTGGTGATGAGTTCAGACTCAAGTTATTACTACATCCGTTCCATATTGTCAGTCCTCATTAGAAAATCCCCACCCCCCCCCTTCCTTTTTTTTATGGAACATCATTTACTACGTTGTCTTTTAGTTAAAAAAGTACAAGTTTCCAAAAGTACCCTCATTAATTTAAACTGTAGTGGAAGAATGGTCTTGAATTTTTTTGAATAAAGTAAATGGTAAGTTAGGAAATTACTTATTGTCTTTTCAAAGAGGACTACATTTTGGAACATCCCAAAATGGAATAGGGGTTCAATAATTTGTGATGGAGGGAGAATTTAGACTGCTATTTTGCACCTTTTAATGGGCCAATCTCATATCAAACTTGAGTTGCTGGAAATCTTTTGGTAGAAGGTACAGTTGAGTTAAGTAGTATGTTGCTTTAGTTTTGTTCATGCGCCTTACAAATAAGCAGTAGGTTGCTGGATTAGGATTGAGATCAGATGCAAAAACTGTGAATGGCTGACATTTAAAGTTGAAAAAAGCAACTTTAAATCTCAGCCATTATAAAAAAAAGTGAAAAAAGTAAAAATTTAAAGTTAAAAATGAGAATGGTAAAAAAAAATTGTGAGGGGGATGGAGCTAATTGCACCGTGATCCAAACCTGCTGGATTATAAGGATGTTAAATAATATTGATCTCTGGGCTAGTTTGTTTTCCATGTTTGTCAGAGATCTTGAAATGACGGTCTGGGTTAGCTGGTCATGGATTTCCTCAGTTTTTTGGCAGTAGGTTTAATTAGTCAGTATATTATAGTTTGTCCACATATCTAAGGGTAATGGCTCTCATAAAAAAAAAAAACTTTCTACTTGGTTATATTGTGTAGCTGTGTTATATTTAAATATTTAGAGTTGTAAATTGTTCTCTTGCTTGAGTGGGAGATGCACTCATGAGTAAAATATTTGAGGCTCTCTTTTGTTTTTATCTATAATTTCTTTTGTTGTGTTTCTGTAGGTGCAAGATGAGATATTTAAAGCTGGTTATCATGTTGATGTTGATACAACTGATAGAAAGATCCAGAAAAAGGTGCAACTAATCTCCTGCCTAGCTTTGTTTTATTTATTTATTTATTTGGATTCCTATATCCAACAACAGTTTTGCCTGTAAATGGTGTTTGCTTAAATTTTTACTAGCTTTGTTTTCCCTTCTTAGCTTCCCTATTATGGTTTTGAGTGGGGCTTGCCTTCAAAATTAAAAACTGCCTATTTTATTTTACTTGTTTGCTTGTTTACAATGATGGTAAATGTAAGAGAATGCTATTCATTTACTGATAGTTTTGGCTTCCTGCAGGTACGAGAAGCTCAGTTAGCGCAGTACAACTATATATTGGTTGTTGGTGAGGAGGAAGCCAACACTGGACAGGTTCCTACTTATACACTTATCATGTTATTTTTTGTAGTTTACCCTATTGATAGTTGTGATTTGAAAAGATTTTGCTATGAAAATCAGTATGTGTAACATATTGGTGCGTGCATATGCTTGGGCTTTTTATATGAATTTTGTGTTAATTCTGGACTAATAAAAAGGAAAATCAGAAGAAAGTTGTGGGGATTCTATTATGTAAGCACTTGGTACATGACCTGTAATTTGAACTAGAGCAGTCCTCTCATGGACCTTCTAGTAAAAAAAAAGGTTTACTTACTAATAAAGTGTCAAATCACAAGATTAGAAATCTGCAAATCTGATAAATTATCCATTGCCCATTTTCCTGTGAAACTATGATACAAATACAATTCAATTGTATTTTGATTCCCATGATTTGCTGTAAACATCATTAGGTCATGAGGCTTTAAATTTTACAGGGTTTATTAATTTGTAATATAACTAAATTTGACTTATTTTTGGGGGGTGGGCCGAGTCTGCCATACTGAGCACCCACTCTGTGTTTGCTAGATGGTTTATTATCATTAGTCATACTGGGTTTCAGGTAGCACATTAATCATTGTGTCATTTTTCCAGGTGAGCGTACGAGTGAGAGACAAGGCAGATCACTCGGTAATGAGCATCGAAAACCTACTGAAACACTTCGAGGAAGAAGTTGCAGCATTCCATTAGGTTTTTGTTTATCGTACTATTATTAACAGTTACATTTATCCTCATTCTTATTGGTACCATGCCCTTGTACTATTATTTATATTTTGTTGCTTAGTATAGATTGTTCCTTTGGGCTTTAGTCTCTCCATTAAACCAAAGAAAAAAAAAAAAAAAAAAAAAAAAAGAGAAGCTAAGGATATGTAAATCATTTTTGCTGTCTTGCTTCCAGATTCTGCATGTGGCTGCGGCAATATTTTAAAATTTTCTTGTGATATTCAGTTTTTCTATTGTAATGTAATATTTTAATAGCAGTTTATTTTGTTTGTACTTTGTAACATAACAATCCCTTCGTTATATACATGCTATAGGTTCATATAATCTCCTTTCAAAATCAAATATTGGGTAATCCTAACATCATCCCCCAAAAGGAAAAATCATCATTAAAGGTGCTAGTATCGTACAAAAAGATTTCATATTGTAACGAAATATTAGAAGTGTTAATGAATCATACGATATATTGGTGTGTACACACTATCATATGGTATAATTGGACATATCGTACAATATATAGACTAGGGGGTTTAAAATAAGTTTTTATTTTAATTTTTTTTTGGTGTTAAAATTTGTGTATTGTTGGAGTCTAACAAGTTGTTAGGCTTGTTTAAGAAGCTAGAATGTCCCGGATTTTATTATTTGAGTCTAACAAATTACTGGGTTACTTAATTGAATTCAATAAAATAACATATCCAAGAATTATTTTCCCCTCTCTTCTCTTTCTTCTACAAAGTTTGGACCATACACTTAACACTTGATTTTCATATTTACAAATTCCTGTTCTATGCTATGAATAATGTATTAATTGTCAATATAATTATTTTCTATTTTTGTTATTATTGTTATAAGTCTGAGAAGCTTGAATAAGAAAATATAGTAAATGTTGATGATGAAGAAACAATTTTGCTAAATGATGAACATTGATTGAGATAGAGTTGACTAGGAAATGAGATGAGTATGATAAAAATATTATTATTTAGGCCCTATTTTTATATAAGGGAAATAAGTAAAGCTAAGTGAGAAGAGAACAAGGAATATATATACATTTTATATATATATATATATATATATATATATATATATAAACCTTAGGATGCTTGTAGAGTAGGACTAGTAGGTTATAATAATAAGCACAATTTTTAATATATATCTTCTCTACAAATTTTATACATTCAGACTTTATACATTTCAAGTAACCCATTCATTGTCTAACTTTAGACATTTCAATAAGGTTTTATTTCTGATAGGCTCACATATTATGTATTATCACTTTTAGTTTAAATTTGAATGTACATGTTATAAACATGTGTTAATTTAGTTAGTTTATTTTTTTAAAGAAAATGTTAATTTAATTTAATTAAATTAACAAAGCTAATATTAATTTAATTTATTTAGTTAGCTTTTTTGAATATTATGACATAAGTAATGATTAAATTAGTCATTAATTAAATATATTTTAAACTTATAATGAATATTTTTTTATGTATATGTATATCTATAATTTTTTTTTTTTTTATAAATTTTATTAAATGTTTGCCTTTGTGGCTCTTACAATACATGATACCAACATAAAAAAAAAAAATCTATTCATTATATAATTCACATTTTGACAACTATGATTAAAGGGTTATAAAACCTTATAACATAATAACACAATCAAACGGCAAAAAGGTGTACTACAAAAAGAGATATGGAGAAATCTGATATGAAATAATCAATATTTATTATATATATAAACAGAATTTTCATGTGAGAGAGGATTAAGTAATGCCATATGATGCATTTCTTGAGATTTTCCTTATTCAAACTTTTACCATAACAAAGTTTGCATTATATTAAAGTAGTAGTGCATTGAATTAGTCAACGGAGTAAATGCATATACTAATTATTTATAATTGTGCATTAATTATTTTTATTAGTGGGATTTATATTATTACTTTTATAAATTTTATATAATAAGAAAAAGGTTTTATTTAGAATAATAATAATAATAATAATAATAATAATAATAACTATTCGCTAATCCATGTTATGCACGGAAACTTACTTATTTATGAGGTAGACTAAAATAATTTTATAAAATCTTAAATTGATTAAGAAATTACGCCATTGCATGATTTGCTCTAGTATAATTTCAATTTGTATTACAAATTGATAAAGAAGCTATTGTTTGAATGTGCAATGGCTTACAAAAAATTTGTCAGACAATTTCATATACTATAAAAAAAATAACTCAAAAATTCAAATATTGAAACTTTTGAAAGACCAAAAAATATTAAAGAAAAATTATTAACGTTTGAGTTTAAGTTTAAGTTTAAGTTGGACTTGTTAAAGAGATAGAGTTTCACTGTTGACGCCCCATTTTGTAACTCACATTTAATCTCACATGGAGGGAAAATGGTAATTTCGCATTGGAAATATGCATCTTGATTTTGGTCACTAGATCCTTAATCTCATTTCATCAAAATAATTTTAATGTTGTAACGATCAAATCGACTAGTTATAAGCTCTAATCGGACTATTAGATTGAAAGTTATCATCAAATCAAGTTTTTATAGCCGAGATGCACTATCATAAATTGAGTCCAACTATGTGATTATGAACAATTGATTCCAATTGATTATAATTATAATCAATTTGAGATTAATGATGCGTCATAATTTGATTGGCTTAGACTACATTTTATGGTAAGGTTGTATACACTTAATTGATTAGATAATTAAACATTAATTATTCAATGAGTAATTTGTGCAATTATCTTTTGATTAGGGTGAATTTGGAACTAATTAAGTTTGAAATGGGAGTGATTGAAGCCTATTAATGTTAATTGGAAACTAATTTGGGATTTATTAATGTTAATTGTGCTGAAATTGTTTTCTAATGACCTCTACACACCATTTCATTGATATTTCTCAAAATATTTTGAATCTGTGAATGAGGTTGATTTTCTCAGAAACTAGACATCTGGGGCTTCAATTTGAGCACAAGAACAAGACAATTCTTATCAGAATTGAGTAAGATATGATTTTTTTAAGTTGCTTTACAAGTTGTTATAGTAGCTACAGGAAAACCGAATTTTGCTTACTCCTCACTCCCACCAATCTCTAGATTTAATGCACAAAATTTTCCTAAAAGCTAAAATAAGGTCTAAGTTCATGATTCTTTGTCAACCCTTATTAAATAACATTCCGTTCATATTTTCTTCACCATTACTATATAAAACCCCATCTCCTCCATTCTAAAAGACATAAAAACCTCATCTCTTCTCTTCTCTTCTCTTGAGTTCTAGTGAAGTTGAGTAGTCTTGTTATATATTGGTCTTCCTGAGATTCAAGGTATTGAGTGAGACTAACTTTTCCTCTCCTAACTCTTCTTTTCCTCCACTCTTAGGACCTTCATTAAGAGTTTTCTCCTCCACCATATGGATCTTGCATAAAGATATAATCCCCTTCCCTATTTTATTTTTTATTTTTTATGTTGCCATGATGAGAATTTAATATTAAAGAATGATAGTAATTATTTAAATTCCCTTGAATATGTTTGAATGTTCTTAATTGTTCTTATGTGTTCTTCACATGTTCATGGTTGTTCATCACATGTTCATGCATAACACTAGTTTTAATCTTAAATCCACATAAAAAATATGAAAAAACATGTTTGTTTCATAATTTTTTCAAATTCTTGAATTTAGAATATCATCATCCTCACATTCATTAGAATCTATTTTTTGATCCAACTGAAATGCTTAATAAATTGAATTAGGGTTTATCACATGTACACATTAAATTCAACATGTAAATTGATTGATAGCATATTGGATGATGTGATATGATTGTTGGCCACCATAGTCTAGAAGACCGGTTTCACCGAGAAGGGTAGGTGCCTAACAACCTCCCATTTTGTAACATAGCCTCCAAGCTTAGATCAAGGATTGATAGATCAATGTTTATTTTTATAATTTTTAATTTCTAAATTATAACTAGGAAACAAAACTGTGTACTTTATCTTAAATTGTATCTAGGACCAAAGTCATGTAATTTCCTATGATCAATTTAAATTCATTTGAAAATCAATAAAATGAAGAATTTTTCAATTTTAGTTTTCTTATTTATTATAATAATTAAATAAGTGGTGACTTCATTGTAAAACCATTAATCTAAAGGGGATAATATAATCAGTCGAACCTCCATTTTGTGAGTTTGTCCCAATACACCACAAAAAAGGGGCCAGGGTGCAGTCTCTCGCATTCACTCCTTGTTAAGTTTGGATTAAACATAAATAATTTTGTTTAAAAAAATAATGAGTTTGAGTTTAAATTGGACTTGTCAGAAAGATAGAATTTCACTCTTTGTTAAGTTTGGACTAAAGAAAAATAATTTTGTTTTAAAAAAATGATGAGTTTGAGTTTAAGTTGGACTTATTAGAGAAATAGAGTTTTACTCATTGTTAAGTTTGGACTAAATAAAAATAGTTTTATTTAAATAAAATGATAATTTTATTTAAATATTGTGCTGACGTGAAAAATTGTGAGAGCTTTAGAGACTTCAGTTTTATTTTAAAAAAATGATAAGTTTGAGTTTAAGTTTAAGTTGGACTTGTTAGAGAAATAGAGTTTCACTCCTTATTAAGTTTGGACTAAATAAAAATAATTTTATTTAAAATATTGTGTTGACGTGAAAAATTGTGAGAATTTCAGAGGTTTCGGTTTTATATATATATATATAATATATAGATTTATTTAAATAAAATAATAATTTTATTTAAATATTATGTTGACGTAGAAAATTGTGGGTGCTTTAGAGGCTTCGGTTATATATATAAAGATAATGTAAGGCCACAATTTTTGTACTTAAGTCCAAAGTAAGAAAGGGAGTAGGCCCAAAGAGCCCAATACAATGAATTTGTACAGAGTGAGTTAGAAAACTAGGTTCTAATGAGATTAGACAGTGATCATAGTGAGAAAAAATGACAATAGAATAAGGATGAACTGATATTATCTAAAGAAAATCATCCTCGGACACAATCCGAGGAGGTTAATTCTTATATCCGATTCTTTTGGGATTAATTACAAGTATTGTTCTTCACTTTACAATGTTTTTCTCTTTCTTTTTCTCCAATCCCCTTGCTTCATGGTATTCTCACTATTTGATACTATCTTTCTTCTTTTTATCTCTACCCTCCACGTATAGATCAGATTGCTAATCTTTATTCTTATCCCATCAGTACCTTCCTAAAGCCTTAGGGAGTAGCTATAAGGTTGAAAACTACTGTTTAGATATCACTTCCTCATTAATGCGGCCAAAGAGTTAGTTACAGAATATTCAATGCAGAGATATCCGCTTTCTTTTAGATATTTCATAGCTTTCTTTTGTCTTGTGTTCTCGCGATGTATATCCTTATCAATAGAATTTCTTGGAATGTTGCTCTTGAATGGCAGTCCGTACCTTCTGACCTCCACTTCGCTCAACCCAGGAGGTATCCTTTCTCGGACCCTCTTCTCGGATCATCATAACTAGACCCATTTTTTTATTCGTCAATGCCAACCTGCATGACAGTGTTTACCCATCTTTGGACAATTCGGCATCCTTGGACCGGGCCCCCAGCCTAATATATACTACTGGGCCAAACTTCCCTACATAATACAATATATATATATATATATATATATATTATACACTTGATAAATTGTATAAATATTGACAAATGTTTTTTGGAATTTTCAACTTGTTTTTAATTAATAATATTTAGGCATTAGAAAAGTATAGAAATAAACAATAATTAAAAAGCTAAGGATCTTAATTAAAATTACAGATCATAAAGTGTAAGCACTAAAACCCTTATTTGTTTATAAGAAAACCAAACTACATTAATCTTAACTTGTTTCATCTTAATATTTTAATTGATTAAAAAATTAATATTTAGTATAAGATTGTGAGTCCATGTGTCATTATAGGAGAAGGTTTATGACTCTTACAAATTTTTTTCAACTTACCACCGCACATCCTTGGTGTCATGGTCATTCCATAAGTACAAGTGCTTGTGCGGTGTGGAGGACAAAGGCTGGGGTTTAAATCTCTAGGAGGAAGCTTCACACACATATACACTTAGATTAGGCTAAAATAGAAATTCTATCTTGTAAAAAAAAAAAAAATTTCAACTTTAGGGGGCCATGGGAGGACTCTATCTTTAGAAATTTCATCATTAAGATATAAGATATAAAATTTATAGGATATTAAAAAAAAAAAAAAAAATTTGCCCCCTGTAGATCCACCATTGCTTTAAGCCATCATGGGCAAGCCATTCAGAGGCTAAGAAATTTCACGATTACCATTGTGGAACTCTGAGCCTTGAAGGATGGGCTCACCCTATGCAATCAGTTGCAGATTCAATCCCTTATTGTTGAACTTGATGCTTATGTTATTGTTAAAATGCTTTGTGCCCATAACAGTTGCTCAAGATCCTTATCTCCTTTGCTTGATGATTGTAGGAACCTCCTCAGCAGAATCCCCCATCACAGGATCCAGCACTGCTTCCGTGAAGTTAACCGGTGTGCTGATGCCCTTGCGAGAATGGGTGCTGATATGGGTGTTGATTTTACTTCTTTTGATGCTCCCCCTGCTTGAATTTTGGACCAAATTATGCTTGATGCCGTAGGTACTTTTATTGTAGGCGCTGCACTAGCAGCTCCATTCAGCTTTAGTTTCTTTATAATATTTCCAGTTTACCCAAAAAAATAAAGAAGAAATTTCACGAGTATCAAGAGAACTTCATCCTTATTAGTTCTTGAAGGTTTTTTGTGACAACTTTGAGTTCATTCGTAAACAGTTACTTCACCATTCTCTTTTGCCCCAGTGAGCTTGTTTAGGAGAAGACTAGTTTACATACATATATTGTTCATAGGATAGTCACACTATCTCCACCTGCTCATTCATCCGGGCCTCCTAGACAAAATGGACATATTCCTATTTGGCTCTAAGTGATCCAACTCTAGCACTGATTACCTTTATTACTCATTTTGTTGGATTAATGTAGCACCTATGATTGTCTCCTTTAGTCCTTCGCAGTTGAGGCCTATTCAAACCTTTGCCTTAGCCAACTTCAACTTCTATTGCCAACACCTCCATTGAAGCTTCTTCTTCCATCAAACCTGCATTCTCAGTAGCTGATGAACTAGAGACACTTCTCAATCAGGTCTCATTCCATTCTCAAGTTGCATTCTCTTCTACCCTCTAAATTACTAAACTTGGTTTGAACTTTGAACTCTTATTTTTCTTACAATGGATTCTGTAAGCCCTAGGCATTTCCTCCTTAACATTCACATCCTATCTACTGCGATAATAGGAGTGCAACTTAAATTGTCACACAATGAAATCTTCCATGAATGAACCCGATCACATGGAGATCAATTGTCACTATTTGTTTTAGGGGCACCTTGCAATTGAATCTATTTCATTTTATGATCAGGTGGCTAATATCTTTACCAACTTTCAAACATTTGGCCGCTTGTATTGAGACTCAAATTGGTCTTTCATGGTGTCTAGATTCAATGTTTCAGTACGACTGTGTGCACTACACCTATACCTTCCACTAAAATTGTACTTTGTACCATTTTTTTTTTTGGTAAAATACTTTGTACCATTAGTCGTTGGTCATTAGGCATATATAAAGAGGCTCTCTCTATACATCTTAGATGTGTAATAAAAGTAATCTAATATGCTCGTCTTTTCGTCTAGAAACTTTTTTTTTTTTTACTTGTTTGCTAAGTAAGGTCATGAATATTAAGTGTGCTTCGAATTTTAGTTTTTTTTTTTAATTTTTAATTTTTAATTTTTAATTTTTAATTTTTTCATGCAATCTACATAGCACACTTTTGACCCTTAAAGACTAGAGTTATTTTTATTTTGGACCTTCGTGTTTGATTTCATTTCATATTGGCCATCCCATCTACCTTTGTTAGTAATCTAGCATTAAGTGCCAAATAGATGCTTAATAATCTGGCCATTAATTAACTGTTAGATTACTAACAAATTAAGATGGATAGCATAGTCAATATAAAAACGGAATTAAATATAAATGATTAAAATGAAAATTTTAAAACGTAAAAGACAAAATAAAAATAGTACCAAACTTCAAAGACCAAAAATTTATTTTAATCAAATCTACATGAAAGATTTTCTAGTTAACATGCAAGAGAAAAGGGGTTTTCTAGTTAATCAAATTGACATGGTTGCACCTGTTAGTATTATAGCTTTAAAAGGAATTACTATGCCCCTAAAATGTATGGATTAATTAAAAATTATATATAAATAAAAAAATATAAATTTTATGCAAAATAAAGAAAATCTTTTACTAATATCACCCAAATTATCTTAATAATTTGTTTGTCACTTGAAATTTTAATAGAATTTTCAATTAGAGTAAACTAATTGTCTTAATTAATAATTAATTATTGAATTACATGAAAAAAATACGTTAATTTTACATGTAATAAATAGATATATTGAGCCATTTGATATAAGAACGACATGTAGTATTCAAGTTTTACTTTATTAGAACACAATACTTTGATGTATAATCAAAATAAATTTTAAATTATTTGAAATTTTTTGTACTAGAATTTTAGTTGAAGTAAAATTTTATATTTGTTTGAAAATTAGATAATAGAGTTTTGGCTAGAGTAAATTATCCTAACAATCAATAAGCCACTTGATATATTGGTATTACAATTTAATTTAAGATAAATCGTCTAAATAATTAATAAGATTATAACCATTTGATGAAACCACGATTTTTAAGACCCAATTTTATAATATAGTTTATGATTTATAGTATTGCTTAATAATGATTATCTTCTGATATTTAGCCCATAATTTCTAACACATTAGCATAACCTTTTTGAGATGAAGAAAAGACAATTGGCCTTGTCTCTTACATATCCCTTGCAGTTTTTAAAAACTTTTGTCACTTTCACGCTTAATTGTCCTACATTTAGTTTATTAGTTACCCTTGCAACACTTAAGTAGCTATGCAATTCATGCTGGCTATTTGAGATTGCGTAAAATTTGGATAAATACCATGCTTTTTTTCCCCAATTTGTTATTGAAGGGGATGCAAAATAGGTAATATATGATTACCTATACTATTTTAAGTGATAAATGAATGAAGGGAATGAGATGTTTGAGATTTCATTGTATGCCAAAGAATGGAAGAGAAATTGCTCAAGGATAGCAATTGGGGGGGGGGGGGGGTGATCATTGGTGTCCCATTCCCACCTCGCGTCTACTCTTTAAACGAGAAAAACCTGCTTATGATGTTAGTGGGGGCACTTCAAGTTTGAGATGAGTTGAAAATGTTTATTAATCTTAAGATGACTTCGATATTAATGAGATAAAGATAAAAAAATATAAAGGAAAAGTGTGATCGCGAGAGTACTAAGAGAGAAGTTAAGATAAGTGTTTTGAAGATAGTAATAAAATATGTATAAAATTAAATATTATAATTAGATATGTATAGAAAAAAATTACACTATATGTATAAATAAGTTAAATGTATGTTAAATAAAATATGTATATATACATTTGGGATGGGGTAGTGTAAAACAGGATTGGGTGAGCAAACCTTGTTCTCTTTTTGTCACTTCTTTGGGACAGGGAGAAATCCACACAGGATGGAGCGCGATAGTACTCATTATGTGGGGTAGGTTATTTTTGTCATCCCTATTTGTGAGCCATTTATTGGTTAGATTGAAGACTCTTCTAGTTGAATTTGTCTAACATACAACTTGTTTTTCATTATAAATATTAATAAATTTCTTTCCTTAAAAATAAAAAATAGTTATGTCATATGACAAAAATTGCATTGGACTCAAGATCATAACACATGACAAAAAATAGACACGTGACAAGATCTTGAATGATCCATTGTATGGGATCCAAGCCAAGTCCTATGCCATTTCTCTCTATCTCTCTCTCACACACACACACACACACACACACACTAGCTGGAATATTCTTCAAATTATATCATGCTAGGACTAAGAGGGCATTCACGTACAAGAAGGAAAGATAAAAGCCTAGCTAGCCTACTAGAAACACCAAACTGAAACTAAGCATTCTAAAAGCGTTAGGAAGCAAACCCCTAATCTTATATATATAATCTCTAATAAATTTTTAAGTAATACCACTTAAAATTTATTGTTGAGTCCGCTGCTAGTTACATTCTCATCTTGCTGGTTCTGATGGAATTGTTGTTGACGCCTATATGCAGAACTACTGCTCTCACCTACATCATGTTCTGGCCTATATATCTCTTCATCAATCTCCTCTTTGGCCACTTTTTCAATTCCCATAAACTCCAATGGCCTTAAACATGGCATAAACTGTACTGGCTGCTGTGAAGGTGTAGTGGGTGGAACAACTGAGGGAAGCTTTGAAAGAAGGGCTTCAAGGCTGCTCATGGAAGGTGTTATTTTCAAAGGCAGGTTGTATTGGTCAAAGAATTCGGCTCCTGAAGGTGCAACAGTAGTAGTTGAAGTGCCTTGGAAATGCCATGCTTCTGGGGTGCTGTATCCATCAACTTTGAAAGGGTATGCTGTGGAAGATGGGTGAGGTAAAAGCACACCTGGGATGCTTTCAATGTAGCTGAATTTCTTTCTTAGTAGAACAACGTAGCTCAGGTCTTCAATCACCTTGAATATACCGAGAAAAAGCAATGAAAAGAACTTTGAATTACACATTATATACAATAAAATATGTTCAAAAGACCCAACAAATTTCACAAATTTTTCAGAACTATTGAAGTAGAAGGTTGTGATTAGTGTATAAGTGATGTTAGAGCATTCCTATCAAGTGTGTTAAATGCTAAATATTTGGCATTTGGCATACCAAACTTTAAAAAACCACTTTTATCATGTGTTTTAAATACCATAATATTTGGCATTGATAAATAGTATCGCATTGTTCACAAATTGTAAAATTTATATTATTATTTTATTTAGGTGGAGCGAGTTTTCTTTAAAGAGGAAGAGTGAGAAATAATAAAAAAAAGAATAAAAATATTAAAGAAAGAATATTTAAATGATATTGTAAAAAAAAAAAAATGTTTCATGTTTGGTATATTGTAAAATGAGGTGTTAAAATTGTAAAAGTAGTATTTTGAAATTGTAATTGCTAAAATCTTTACAATTGTTGATGAAAATGTTCTTAGGGATGATTTTATATGAAAGTGATTTTACACTAATTACAATATGTCATTTCATTTAATTGTAAAAAAAAAGTTTTATTTCTAACATTGGTCATGATTGTCTGAAAACTGTAACCTAATTGAGAGAGAGAGAGAGAGAGAGAGAGAGAGAGAGAGAGAGAGAGAGAGAGAGAGAGAGAGAGAGAGAGAGAGAGAGAGAGAGAGAGAGAGAGAGAGGACCTTGTGAATGGCTCCTAACTGGACAACACCTTCTCTAACTGCAATCAAAGCTATGGTCTGCAATATATACTATTTGAATCAAACCAAGAAAGTAGGTCTACCTAAAATACTTTGAGGCTGTCAGTTTTAAATGTAATACCTTTATACCAGATTGGAACTGTGCTTCCCATGTCCTAGGGTGCTGTAAGAATGGAAATGAAACACAACCTTAATATATAACATGAAATAACAAGCTATCTAGTTCACGTATGGCTTGAAATCACAAATTTATGTAAGCTCTAAGGTTAAATAATAAATATATGAAGTACACGCTTACTGAATCCGCTGAGTTGTGCCATGCTGACAAGAAATTAATTTCTTGGTCACTTGGCTCTTTGTGTATCCACTTGTGACTATGATCTGCAGCTACTTTTCCTATTAAACTGATCCATGTAACCAAATCAACTCTAAATCTTTCTAAAAGGGTTTTTAGGGCTAATTGAATTGAAGCCAATACCACAAAAGGTATTGAGAATACAATTATTTAGGAAAAAAAACCCACTTACCCTTCTCCATAGTTGTAGATCTCATGGGACATCTTGAAAAACAGCTCTGGTTGCAGACCTTGGTATTGTTGAAACTCACAGTTCCCATAAACTGATGAGCCAGGGCAATCTCCTGAATTTATATCAACTGCTGATGAAGCAGCAAAATTGCAGAAACCATCTTCCCAAACCAATATCCTGACAGTCAAAATATATCATAATAATCCCAAAGAAGCAATATGCACTGCTAGTTATACTCAATACAACTTGTTAAAGTAAAGGAAATACCAGTTTCTCCTGTTTCCTCTTGACCTGTCATAAGCTCCTTGTCCATCCCATCTGTTATAGCATGACATTTAAAAATCATATGATTAATCAATATATGCAGGGAATAGATTGATATGATGGCATGAATGTATGTAATTTTTTTTAACATGTGAAAGTATTCTTCTTACTTGGGTGGGGGGTAATTTCTTGGTAGGATCCTCCAGAAGACTGCATAAACCCACTGAGAATTTTCATGGAGGCATAGACTTCTGAGGGTGTGTTGTAGGAGATGAGTAACAGCTAATGGGTTGAGATGTTCATCCATTGGCTCCCAACACTAATACCCTCTCTCTCTCTCTCTCTCTCTCTCTCCTATATTAATCTCTATCTTCAAGAGAAGGAAAACCACAACATTCTAGCCTCCTTATATATGAGAGTGTCAACTTAAAAGTCTTTAAGTTTATACCTTCACCGAGTTTAAATAATTATTAGATACTTCTAGATTATAATTGATGCAGTACTTGAAAGTGTATATGTGTGAGCGCGTGCGTGTTGAAAGTGTATTATATCATACTTTAAATTTTACCAAATTTATTTTGATTTCACTGAGGCCCCACAAGTTATTTCCCTTCCCGATTCCCAATGATCTCTTTTTCAATCCTCCATTCAAGCCTAGCTACTCTCCCAGTGCCAACCTTTTCTTCCCTGCCCTCATACCAATTATGAATTATCAGAGAGAGGGCCAAACCTTATTATTCTCAGAATACATCTTGGGTATTGAGTAGCTCCATTTCTTCCCAACCCCAATGTACATGTTTTTTTTTTTTTTTCCATACCATTTTGATTTCTGACACATCAAGGCAGGCATTACCGTTCATTATTTCAGTCCCATGAAAACTTCTTTTCCACCTCTCCTTCATTTATTTTGCCAATATAAAGAACAAACTGCACAACCACCGGTTTTTATCAGAGCATCTTTAATTATTAATCTGCAGCTACTTAAGGAAAAAAAACACACACACACACACACATTTTAGCATTGGGAGGACATATCATGTTTAATTTCTTTTTATTTATTTGATAATGTACAAAGTGTCACTTTATTTAAATCTTTATTAACGTGAAACTGAATTCAATTATAGATTTGTACTATTTACTTTGAACTATGATAAATGATATCCACACTTCTGTTTTTTTAAGTGAAATTAATATCCATACTTGGCAAAGTGTCTTAGGGTCAAAGTGTCCAAAAGTATCAGAATGTGCATTAAGTCCATAAACAATTACATTAACTAATATTTAGTAAATAATTACTGATCAAAAGAGATATAATTTGCATTGACACACACACACATTAGTTACTCGAACAAGAAGTTCTTATGCTCAAACCTGCATGAGATTAGCTTAGATACCACGGGTCACTTTCAGCTTTGACGCTTATAGGGTATAGACTAAGACTATCCACGAGGCCTATATTCATGTGTAGTGTAATAATTAAAAAGAAAAAAGGGCGTCCGAAGCTTTTGTACAACCAAAAGTCTAAAAGTTTGTGCATGCATAGTGGAAAAAGAAAAAAGAAAAAAGAAAAAAGAAAAGTGTAAACTCTGCTGTAATTACAAAATAAAAGAGTTTGCTGTCTCTTATCTGGATGCCTTCTGTAAGTGTGAATCCAACTATAGAAAATTTTGTTTATAAATTTCTTACAATGTAATACACACAGGACCTGGTGCACCATAATACCATATCATTGATTGTGCATATGAAAAATGCCAAGCATTTTATTTTATACCTCATCATTGACTATGTGGACAAGCTGTGCCTGCATGTACCTTACAATTTGAATCTTCAGCAGTTTGTTCAAATGGCAACCCCAAACCAATCCAACAAGTCTTTTTTCTTTTATTAAAAAAAATTAAAAAAGAATGGCTTGTGTGTGTGTGAGAGAGAGAGAGACAGAGAGCACAAACATGCATATGGTTTGCATTGCAATCAGCAAGGATCCCTAGCTAGAAGAGCTAGAGCACAATAATTACATTACTCTTAACTTACTTTTCGACTGATGCAACTCTTGCTTTTCTTATATGGATGGAGAAATATAGGTGCAAAGTACCTCTACTATATATGGTTAATGGTTATACTTACAAAAATGTAATATTTAGTGCATTTTATATGACAAACTTACACCTTTGGCATACATGCACACACAAACACAAACAGAAAGATGGGTGAATATGCAAAAATCCCACAATATAGCTCAAAGATCATAATTTGAAAACTAAAGGATCAAGTATGATGTGATATTTAGGTTTTAAGGCTGAGAGAGAGAGAGAGAGAGAGAGAGAGAGAGAGAGAGGGAGAGAGAGAGAGACTGTGAGTGAGTTTATGATGACTAACAGGAGATTCTAGTGCTTTCATTTCCCCACCCTGACACCCAGAAAGTTTGACAGATCATTATGCATACTCTATCTTTGACCGTCTGTTAACAAATATTGTCCTCTCAATAACAATATGTATAATAAATGAATTAATATTTCTATGTGCACCGGCATTTGCCACCTTCAATTTTTGATAGTGACAGACCTTGCTATTCTATTACACTTTGGCTTCTTCTTTTAAAGGCAACCCCATTGTGTGTCCTTGTCTGTGTGTGAGAGGGAAACAGACTCAGAATTATAAATGGGGTTCTCTATTATTTTACACTTATAGCATACATTGTTTATGGCAGAGTAAAACTGTAAAAATAAAATGAGCTAGCGACAAATTCTGATAGTATAGTGATGTGAGCTAAAAGAAGGGTGTTGGAGCTAGAATTGGATGGGGTTTGGATTTTCTTGATGGTGGCAATGTTAGTAGTGGTAGACATATATATTTTATGTTGGATTTTTGTTCTGTTTTAATAACACTTCCAAAACTATTATATATATATGTGTGTGTGTGTGTGATGGAATTGGAAAGAAGTTGGTATGGGAGGAAAGAATGGCACAAGAGTCTTGGTCAAGATAACAGGTGTTGAACAATGCCCCATCCCTTTCTTGCAATAAAGGAAGTGGGAATCTCTGCGCTTCCCATCCTTCCCAATGTCCCATTTGATATTCAAAAATTCTTCAAATCTAAGAAAGAACAAAATGAAATTGATTTTATTAAAAAAAAAAGTTTGTCTGTATGATATGTACTGTTTTGTGGCTTTAAATTAAGATAGTGTAATCAGACAATAAAACACCTTATGTACTAATGCATGGTGCAAAGCAGGCAAATATATCCCCCCCCCCCCCCCCCCCAAATAAAAACAAATCTATTATAATATTTTATGAAAAGAGCAATATTAAGGATATAAATTTTTTAGGATCCGGTTAATATGTGCCCTAAGGGCACACATTAAGCAATCCATTTTTAGAAACATTTTCTCGGGAATTGAAAAAGCTGTCAATACTTTTTCAATTCCCGAGAAAATATTTCTAAAAATGTTTGCTTATTGTGTGCCCTAAGGGCACACAATAACAAAATCCAATTTTTTAATAATAACTTGTTAAATTGGCAAGTTTGTGATTGAAACAATATTATTTGATTTGAGTCTACCACTAATTAGGATTCTCCACAATTGAAATGGATCTAGTAATAATCATAAGATATATTCATGACACAACTTTTTTCATAACTTGTTAAGTTAGCAAGTTGTAATTGGAATGACATATTTTTCATCTAATTGATACCACTGTCATTTATGTTAAGATCATCTATATTTGAATTGGATCCATTGCATGGTTTATATTAAATATTATAAATTTAAAAATGTATCTACTAATATATTATTTAAAATTTTAGATTATGTGGTACTTTGTACACCGTTATATCTAGGCAATACAGTTAAATTGACCCTCTCTTAATTTCAAAGAAAGTGAAGAGGATTATGTTCTTTTCAAAGAAAATGAAGAGGATTAAGTTCTTTTTATGTTTGGCCAATTCCAACAACTCATGTGAGTAGTTATGAAAATATTGTGTGGCTATAAATTTATTGTTACATATTGGTATAAGTGCAAAGAAAAGGAGGAGAGTCTAAATTTAATATTATTTTGGAATGTTTGAAATTTTATTATATTGATATGAGACGTAGGGTTAGATTGCCATTTTTGTCTTAAGGAAACACAAACACAAACTACAGCTCAGTTACCTGGTTTTGTTAGAAATGGTTGGTGATTAGGTATCTGTGTGATGTCCGAAGATCTAAAATTCAGTGTTTCTTGGAGTTAATGAAATATCTTACCCATTTAGCAAAAAAATGATTTGTTTTCATCAATGTAAATTGGGATCCACATTTCCCAATGGCAACATATGTCTTAATAGGGCTTTCATAATTTGCACTATATTTATAATTTGTACTCCATTTTGTTTACTTAGTCATGCATACATAAATTCATATTTATGCATGTCATGGAATCACGCATGCATGTGTAAGCACTTAATGCATGCTGGACATGGCTAACAAGGAATAGAAGTGTATATGTTTTTTTTTTTTTTTTTTAAATAGATGAAGTTTGCTTTTATGTTTGGCTCTAGTTGTGTGTGTGTGTGTATATATATATATATCTATTCCTTGGCTTCTTGGATATGCTGGCCTTATTTTTGTTGGTACAAGTTGTGGGTTGTGTTACATAAAAAGTGAAAAGGCACCATAAGAGAGAGCTGGATGCCACGACTTTCCAAGAATCTAGCTAGCTCTCACTAGTCACCAATAACAAGTGTAGGGTAAGGTTGGAAAAGAAACGCAATGGAAAAATAAATAAATAAATCATAGAGATTTTGAACTTACAATACAAAATGGCCTACAGCACGTTTTCCATGATTGGATTTGGGATGCCTAGAGTACTACAACTACAATTTCATTATGGAGAGAGAGAGAGAGAGAGAGAGCCTTAAATTGAGAAGAAAATTGTCCTTAAGAAGGGTTTAAATTGAGAAGAAAAGTGTCCTTAAGAAGGGTTTTGGGTTTAGCTAGCCTTTGGGGGTGTGGTTGAGAGAAGTGGTCAAATGCCTCAAATCAAAACACTGCAAAAAAAATTTTGATCACATAAAAAACTGCAATGCATCACGTGAAGGCATTGCTGCTTGTCACAATCTTAGCCAAAAAAAGCTTGTGTACCCATCCAAAACACAAAAGAAAAGTGGTAAAAAAAGAAGAAGGGAAAGCAAGAAAGCCCTTTTAATTCACTTTTCACTTTTTATTTTATTTTATTTTATTTTATATTAATGATAAAAAATGTAAAAAATCTGAGTATTTGGAAAAATGTCTAAGCACATTTTCTAAATAGAACCTTGCTCTTATTGAATGAAAAACAGAGAAATGAAAGTGATAAATTACAAGATACTATATGTACAACTAATAACGGGCAAAATTTGTCAAATAGCATGTTTTAGAAAAAATTTAGAAAAGTAAACATGGACAACATTAATTAGTTAAGTAGATTGCTTTTAGAATTCGAGTTTGTCAAACTCGAGTTTAGGTTGGAACTCAAGTTTGACAAACTCGAGCTCCAATTAGTACTGGTGCATACTGTTTGGAACTCAAGTTTGTCAAATTTGAGTTCTAGCCCAAACTCAAGTTTGACAAACTCAAGTTTCAAAAACAGTCTATTTAATTAATTAACTTCAGCCGCATGCTATTCACCAAAATTTTTTCTAAAATGGTATTGTTCAACAAATTTTTGTCCTAATAACCAGTAAACTAAGAACATGTGTCCATTATTAACAAACTAAAACCGCCGCACACCTTTGGTGCGATGATCACTCCACAAGTGTAGGTGCTTGTGAGGTGTGGGGGGCAAGAGTCGAGGTTTAAGTCTCTAGGAGAGAGCTTTATATACATATACACTTAGATTAGGCTAGAATAGAAATTCTATCTTGTTTAAAAAAAAAAAAAAAACTAAAACAGTTAAAGAAATCTACTAAGTGAGACCACATCGTTTGCATAAAGTCATTGTGGAAGGAGTACGTAGCAAAATGGCGTCGTATCCATTAAGTTCAACAGCTCATCCTTTACACAAAATGCTGTTGTATCTTGACCTTCATTTAGTTGCAACTGAAACGATCCCACTTTGCTCTGCTGTGCTTCTTTCTTATTTTCAACAAAACACAATAAATTTTTTAATTTTTTTTCACAATTTTCTTAGATATCAAATCGTGATTATTAGTTACATGACCACCACTAATATGGGCTTTAGCGTACATTAATTACGTATAACTTACCAATTTAATAATTATAAACAAAATAAAGAAATTGTCATTTAATGTAGATCTATGTTTCTTTCCTTTTCTCTTTCAAATTAAACAAAAACATGAGTAGACCTTGACTCCCACCCCACCTCAAATTTTTCGCGTCATCAATGTAGCAAAAAGGCTCCCCCCATTAGACATTACCTCAACATGGGGATAACTTCAACCTGTCATGAAAAATGATGGCTGCTCTTTCAATCTGGGCCATCATTAGGATTACCAAACTTTTATTCAGTACTAATGGGATACGGCTCAGTGGGAGGTCCCATGCACACAATAATTAATCATTCATTGAATATAGATCTGAACATTAAGTATACACGTGTGAGTGAAATTGGATACGTACTTCTTTTGTGTTCTGATGATACGTTTCCTATGACAATCCAAGTTCATGATGCAATTCTTCTCTTATCAACTATCAGGAGAACATGATTTCAAATAGAACAAAATCACAAAAAAGAACATATTATCGACCTTGATTAGTTTGACGAAAATCTATGCCCAATCTCAAAATTTTGAAACTAAGATCTGGTTCTTGTTACATAATCAAAGGAATTAAGATACCTAATTTGGCTTCCATGTTGTCAAATATTAGAGGCTATTAATCGAACTCTCAAGATGACGCACTAGCTTATTAAGGGCCAATCTATTAAACAATCCAGATCAGATGAGGATTTACTGGCTACCCTTGTTGTGGACACAGATTCTCAACACAATCTTCAATAAAGCTTAGAAATATTTCCCCTCACTCAAAAAAAAAAAAAAAAAAACTTCATATCTTCATCAACATTAGTTCACTATCATCATCCATCGACATCATAAATAAAGTAGATAGACCCTTAGAAAACAAGGATGCAATTAGTTATTCTGGTCCACTTTCTTGCTGTACGTAATCATATCCTTAAACCTAAGGTTTGTCTAGCTACATTATTTGCGTGTACCATATGCATGTAACTTCTATTATTATTGAATGGACTCATTTAATATGGATTATAGCTTATAGATTTTTGTTAGAGACTGTCCTTAAAGATAAGGTGTATTTGATATCTTTCTATATGATATTTTTATATATGTTAAATAAAAAAATTAAACTATATGTACAAATATTAGGAGAAAGGCACACAACTACAATAAATTTGTGTGTGCAAACCAATAAATTTGTTAATTATGAAGGTTTTTTTTTTTAAATATTTTTCTTTTCAAATAAAAGAGGATCAGTCCCTAATTATTATGTGACAAAACATCTTGTCACAAACATAAAGACAACTTGAAAGTGGGTTGTGTTTCGGAAACCAAAAGTAAATCCAACCTTAAAGCTTAAATGCAAGACTTGATGGAAACATCCAAAACGGATTACTAATTTGTCTCTCATTTGGGCTTAAGTTGACAATTAGAGAAGACTCATGATTAGATGATTATATATATTACGCAGACACATACATCTATTCATGAGGGGGCTGTGTTTCAAAAACCAAAAATAAACACAATTTTAAAGCTCAAATATGCAAGACTTGATGTGGCTTCTTAATTTGTCTCTCATTTGGGCATAAGTTGGCAATTAGATTAGAACCATGATTAGCTATGACAATATATACACACACACACACGTATGGTGATATATATTGGTTAGCAAAGTGAGATAGCCATGATTGCAACACTTGGGTGGGGGTGGGGGGGAAGCTTTTGATGATGCTGGCTTCTTTAGCCAACAGAACACAGAAAGGGACTCACAATCTTAGAGAGATGGAATAGGCATCTAACAGCTATGTGGCTGAGGACAACATGACTGAGATATGTGGGGTACCAAGAGATAGAGACATTTGATCTAATCACGCAGAAAGTGGCCCTCCTCTTTTCTTCTGTTGATAGAGAGAGAGAGAGAGAGAGAGAGATGCTAAGTGCTAACAAATCAAAGACACTTTGGATCTTAGCCCTAGCTACCAACCATAGTATATGTCTAAAAAGTTTTACAATTATTGTCATAATTTTCTTTCACGAATTTAGTCAACAAAATAATTAATTAATGCTATTCCTTACTGTCAAACATTAGGAATAATAATTTGATATTGTATTTCAACCCCCCACCACTCCCAAAAGAAAAAACATGTTTAGTTGTACCTTATTTTCTAAATTATTCTGCAATTATAATGCCTATTATAAACTTCAAAATCTAAATTAACTTCAAAGTCTAAACTATCGTTATTAAGAACTTTACCACCTACCCTTGGGATTTATGTTAAATTCAAAGGGAAAAAAAATAAAAATAAAAATAAAAAAGCATGTCTAACATAAATTTGAATTTTCCATTAAATTTTTACAAACAATTCTTATGGCATATTGGCATAATCTTATTTCTTGTATGCAATTCTTCATACTTTTGAATTACTATAACACTTATCTACACTTTATCATGTTCTAAATATAATACATACAACATTCAACAAATTGAGTGTGTGACAAATTAATCCAAACACTATGTGCTTCAATTTGGTATCAAATCCTATCAACCCTAGGGCTATAAACAAGACAAGCCGAGTTGAGAATTAAAAGTTCAGATTTGTTTATTTAGTTTTATTTCTAACAAGAGCTAAGCTTGAGCACATCACAAAACAAGATTATATATTCAAGTTTGGTTCAATTACTTGTAGAGCAAGTTCGAGTTTGTTTGTGAGCTATTTGATTAACTTAATTTTTTTTCGTATATATAGTAAAACCACAACTAAAATAATCTTTTTCCATTGCAAAATTATAAATCTTTACTAAAACGAATTGTTTATGTTATGAATAACTTATAAATAATAATTTTATATCATATGAACTAATTTATAAAATTATATAACCTAGTTGCAAATCTATACAACTAAATTTTAGACAAGAATACATATAAATATATAGTATTATATATATGGTTAATTCAAGCCCTAATGATCACAAACTTGTTTGCGAATATATTAATGTTTGAGCTTGACTCATTTAATAATCTAGCCTATAGATGGACTTGAGCCTGACTTGTTCACTAAATAGCTTGGTTGATTTATATCCCTAATAAACCCTCATGGCTTCCAATTCCTCTTTCTCTTCTCCTTCATCTTCTTCCACTCGTCATCCAACTGATACTTTTCCACAGATTACCTGTGTTCCTTCACTGTTAAATGCCGGTAACTTTTTATCCATCAAGCTTACCAACAAAAATTACATTTAATGGAAGACTCAACTTATTCCATATCTCAAAGGTCAAAACCTTCTCAATTTTATTGATGGCTCCAACCCATGTCCATGCACCTTCTACGATATATGTCAATCACATCATGACTTTGAATCCTTCATCACTTGGACTCATCATTGGTCTCACGGTCTCAAGATACTTGAGCTATTCTTGAATCCCCACTTGCCTTTGCTTCCTATATCTTTATATTTGAAATCCATATGCAACTTAAAAGCCTCTAATAGGGTGATCTCTATATCACACAATTATATCATGTAAAACAAAATCCCTCGCTAATGAACTCACTACAGCAGTGAATTATTCTCTGCTAAGTACTTAACATTTGTGTTTTTAAAGGCTTCAAGTCCAACTTTCCTGACTTTGTCACCACCTTGGTTACTTGGTTGAATGCTAACTAGACACACCTGATTGTGATTAAATAATCATGATTACTACCCTAAAGGATTAATTATGATTGACAACATGTCATGATCCCATTGGTCTATGTTTAGGAAAATGGTTCATTCAAGCATAGGATTCTTTAATACTAATGGATAAGTCTAATTTTGTGTTCTATTAAATAACCTAGAAATATATTTTTTTAATTGAATCCAAGACTTCCAAAATATACATTAGTGTTATTTAACCCTAAAACAACTAAATTTTAGGTCCTAAAGTTGGATGACAATAAAAAAATCAATCAAGTAAAAAAACAAAAATTACAAAAAAATCGCTGCAGGCAAAATTGGACTCCTTGAGTCAAAGTACTGTTCAGCAATTTGACCATTTCCCCAAGTGCCAATTGACACTCGGGGAGGAAATCGGCACTTCAATGCCTAGACCCATAAATTTGGCCTCCGACTCATTTTTTTTATTATAAATTTTTATGATTTCAACTCTTATTTGATGAATTTCTGAAAGATAATTCCCAAATTTTAAGTCTTGAAGAGTTTGAAACTCGCTTAAACCACCAGCCAAGGCCTTCCTCACTCTATAAATAGAAGAGGGGTTCACATTCAGAAAGCACATTTAATTCACTAGAGATTTATCGAAAGCTTTTGAGAAGTTTATAAGGTGGCTGCTAATTTGTTCAATTCGTGACCAACCCTTCAATCACACTAAAATCTTTGCTCTCCAAGCCCCTAAAACATCTTGAAACTCTTCCGAAATCTTCCCAAACACAAATCTTTAGTGTTAGAATCATCCGTCCAAGCCTAAACTGATCATCAAGCTTTGCAAATACAGATGGAATTTCTCAAACCCTTGGTTTTTTGAAGTTTTAGTGCTTTCAAATCAATAGAAAACATGTTTTTCTTTGTTTAATGGGCTAAAATTGACAAAACAAAAACAGTAGATTAGAATTAGGATTTGTATGCTTAAAAAATCTTTTCAAAACCCTAGATGAGATCTTATTTTCTTGATAATAACTTTTTTTTTTTGTTTCTTTTTCTGCTTATGGAATGTTTGGATGAATGGATTGCATGACATGATGGTGACCACCATGTTTTAGAGAAGATCAATTGGATCGGGCGAGGTAGGTGTCTAACACCTTCACACTCCATAACACAACTTAACTTAACGTTTACAATGTTTGATTCCTCCTTATTTCCAATGAACCATGTAAGTTAGCATATGCATTCTCCCGCTGTTGCTCATTTCGTTGTTACCAAAAGGATGCTACGTTATATTTGTAACACTACATATATATAACTCATGGCACCCTCTTTCAACCTAGTCCCATTTGCCTCACTACATTGATCGATGCAAATTGGGTTGGAGACCTATTTGGTTGAAGATCTATTAGAGTAAGTGCATGTTGTGGACGAGCTACTACAAGTACAGAAGTTGTTGTGGTATGAATGTGTTCTATAATCAGATATTTTCTCAATGAAATATTCTAGTTTGTCATCTCATTATGCAATTTTATCTTCAACCTATCTTTTTTGTTAGATAGCTTGTTAATTTCTTCATCGAATTCATTCTTGATAATTGAAATCCTTTCCATTTAACCATTACCCAACACATTTTTGGCATCGAATTGCTGGTGAGGTATGACAATTGACAACATGTTTGTTGACATCTTCACAATATAAACATTGTACATGCATGACTGATGACTACATGTTGTAGTAGTACGATCTTTCAGATTGTACGCGGTACGTACCTGCATATATTTACCAAGTAGGTCCCTAAGTTTGTAGGGCATGCATGGCCCAAAACACATACGAACTCATCCCCTCAATCAATTCGATTCCCCTTCTTCATTGTCCAATTTATGGAACTGTTTCTGTTTTGTCACGGACTATATTTATATCTTATATGCATCTCTTTTACACGTACACTACAGAGATCTGTTATATAGCACTGATGTGAAAGATACGACCTCGTTTTAGCAGACTATAGAACTATAGGAGTACACACTGCACAGTACATTTATATAAAAAAATACAATAATTTTATTTTATATATATATATATATAAATATATAAATAATAAAAAACGATTAGAGTTGAATTGGGACCAATTTCAGTGCCAAGGTACAGTGGGGAAAAAGTAATTTTCAGGCCATGCAGATACAGTGAAAAGAATGGACCAGTATTATAAATCCAATCTTTTTAATTTGGACATATAGAGCTGCACTCAATTAAAGCATTAATAGATAAGCCAGTGGGGGCAACTTTAACAGAAATTCATAAATGGTTTTGAATGACTCTATGAAGCCAGCTTATTAGGCTCTGGTTCACAACAAAAATAAAATATTGACCACCATATATTTTACCTGCCGTCAGTACTATATCTATTAAAACATCATAATTTTTCTGTGTCTCTCTGAGCATAGGAAAACTATTTCAATCAGAGAATCGGAAGGTATATGAATAATAGGCCCGTTAATATGTGTCGTTGGGACACATTAAGCCATTTATTTTTTATAAATTTTTTTCAATAATTGTAAAAATTGTCAACATTTTTTCAATTTTTGAGAATTTAAAAAAAATAATAATTATTATATGTCCTAAGGACACATATTAGCAAAATCTATATATATATATATATATATATATATATTATTTCTCTTAAATGGTTATTGTTTAATCAATGGCTAAACGCTACTCACAGAAAATAAATTGGTAAAAGTACATAAAAGCTAGTGTGATTTTTCCATCAATTAGAGATACAACAATTTTGTTGAAGTAATTATGATAGAAAAAGTAATGAGTTAACGTAAAAGTAATTGTTCAAGTTATGATAAAAAGTGTTTCCATGGACTTTGTTTTTTCATAAAACATTAAATCCTCTTAAATTTTGAATATAAAAATTAGTTTTTTTTTTTGCTAGGTAATATAAACCTTAGTTGTGTCTGAATCTGTGATATATATTTCTATAGATAAACTAACAAACATCAGATAATAAATGGTGAATTATTCATGTGATAATATGTGTCTATACGTGTTTATATTTTCACATAAACTATACCATAGACAGTTATGTGTTAACTAAAAAAAAACCCTAAAACATTGTTACAAAATTAAAAGTTTACACATAAACATAAATAATATAATACGAGAATTTTGTGCATTGTTCACAAATAAATAAGTTGGCGCGATTGGCATCTTTTATTCCTTTTTCTTTTTTCAATTCAAACCGATACAATTGCTCCATCTTATCATATAAAATAAAAAATAAAAAACCATCTACACGCACAACTCACAATATTCTGGTATCATCTCAAGTGTAGAAATCTTGAACTTCAAGTCGTGTAAGAGAAATGCAACGAATTTGGATCCCAGCCAAGCGTTAAGGGCACTATTAAAGACAAAGGGTCCACTAGAGGAAATAGTAAACGAAGCATGACAAATTGAGAGGGAGGGGGGGCCCTGACTTTGTACACTCCTTTTCTTGCTTTCCCTGTAAGCTTTTCTTTCTTTATTTTGCAGTAGTCAGTGAAGTGGGACGTACTTGGTACTAGCAACCAATGGGTTGCAATGACTAGTCCCATTCCTTGCCTCTGCTCCCCACATCAAAGGAGAGAGGGGTAATATACCTCCATGTACTTCTTAAAGGGGTACCACTCTGAAGGGACAACAGCATCTTCTTCATTAGCCTCTTGGTATGTGATCTCCGCGTGTTTGTGAAACGTGTTGGGGCTTGATAGCCTTGATTGGCAATCACTGCATTAAAAATAAAAATAAAAAACTTGCGGTCTTTGTATTAGGCATAAAATTGAAGTAATGAAAAGTGTTGGGTACCCCGTACGGTTCAACTCCCCACAACTACTCTAAAAAGAGGCTAGTGCGAGATGTGATGGTGATGGATATCATAAAATGCTTGAGTGTATTTTATTTATTTATTATTACTATTACTTGATTTTGAGGAGGAGTGACCTAGTTTATACAAAAAGGTATGTAGCTTATTATGACAAATGAGAATGCGTTCATTGTCATCCATTTAGTCCTCAATTCCTTCACTTTTGGAATTTGGACCGACAACCAAATCTTAGACACACTCCTCTTATCATCTAATCCCAATTATGTTTGGAACAACATTAATGCAAATGCTCAAGTTATTACACTCAATCATTGCACTTAATATGCTTGCTCCCATATCTTTCCAAATTTCATAATAATAGGAATTTTGCAAATTGGCAGTCCAACGTAACGTGGTAGAAGAATATTTGGGTAAATGACATTAGATTAGGACCATAGTTACAATACCATAAACAAGGTTTTGTTGCAATATTAACTCAAGTTGTTTTACATTGATGGATGTCATAGATATTGAGTAGTATGTACAAATTTCAGGCATAGCATGGCCGCATAGGTATATATTTTCGTGCAGTTAATTAGTTACATTCCACTAAACTTTATTGAATAAAAAAAATGTGAATCATGTTAGCAAGCAATATTTGAAGCCTTAAACTATGAGGTCGATCTCAATCTCTATTTCTCTCAATTTGAATTAAAATTTTCAACAGGAAATTCTTTTTTATTTATTTTCCAAATTTTGTGCCCAGTCCTACTATTATTAAATAGAGGATTGTTGGGAAATATAAACCCTAGTTGCAAAGCAATAAAAAAGCCAAGCCCATTAATTAACCAATTATAATTGATGGTTTACTTGGGTTGATCTCATCACACAAACAATATTGCTAAAAGTAGAGTGAAGAAAATAAAGAACACAATAATATGTTTACAATGTGAAAAACTAACGGCAGCCACCAATGGAAAAAAAAAAAAAAAAACACACTATGGACTTAACCACTAGCCCCAAGGAACCAAACTCACTAAGTAAAATTAAAGTGTTTACAATAATTATTAACCCTAATCTCTATTTTTGAGAGAGAGAGAGTGAGAGAGAGAGAAAAACAAAAAAAAACCCTAATCTCTATTGCTACTTTTAGTTGATATTTAGAGCTTGTTTGGATGGGATGAAAACTGAGTGATATCACTCAGTTTTCCTGATCCATTATCCAAACTGAGTGGGACCCACAAATCAGCATCTGTTTGAATGAGTTTTGAGTGACTGTTTCCATGACTCAGTGACTCAAAAAAATGGATGAGAGTAATGAAAAGTGAAAATAGGTTTCAGCTATTTTCAAAACTCAAAAACTGAAACTCAGTGGTATGTCCGTAAATAAGATGAGATTGTGGGCCCCAAAAGCTAGTGCATTGTCACATCCCCCGGTCACTTTCTCTTTTTTTTTTTTTTTTTTCTTCTCCACTTTTCTTTCTTTCTCTCTTCTTCTTTATCTGTTCTTCTTTAGAGCAAAATGCTCATACTCACCGACCACTCACATGCACAACGTTCTTTTTGCTTTCTTTTGATTCAATGTTCTTTCCTTTTTGTTCTTTTCCCACCGGTCACTCACACGCCGACCCATGACGACCCAAGCTGAGAGATCATCGGCGTCGATCTTCGATCACACGCTGAAAAGCTCCAACACACGCTCGTTCTCCTTATCGCTACTATCGTACTCGTTCTTTGATCTAGCCGAAGCGTCAAAATCAGCATGCACAGCAATGACAAATCTCCATTGGAAACGATTCGATCTAGAAGCTCATTCTTCAATCTGGAAGCTCTGTTGTCGGCACCGGGAATAGCTCCGTTGGAAGCTCGTTTTTTATCTAGAAGCTCGTTTTATTTATTTATTTATTTGGTGGTGTATCATAAATAAGTATGAATGGAGTTTTGAATTTGGGGTGATGAGTTGCTTTAGGTGGTGTTAAATTGTTGAGAGTTTTTGTTGTTTGTATTTCTTTGGTTAAACTATGAATGGAGATTTTGTGTTAAACTGTGATTGTGGTGGTGGCAAAATGAAATGTGCAGTGAAGAAAATGGTGGGAGATGAAGCTAAGGCGGGTAGGCTAATAGAAGTCTCTAACCATTGCTCAGGTATGGGTCCCACAAAAAGTAAAAAAATTTGAGCGATGAAAAGTTGAAAATATGTGTCAACGGATGGGATTAGAAAATTTGGGTAGTTTAAGTAATGAATGATGAGTGATGAGTGACAAAAATTGAGTAAGGAGTGATGAAAAAAATAAACAAAACAAGCTCTTAGTCACGTGACTACGTGAGAATCTTCTACTCTGGATTTTGTTGACACAAACTTCTCGTTTGCATTTTCAAATACCACCTAGAAGATTTTTTCAAGGCAACTTGATTGTGTAGGCTCTGTGGTTTCAAGCTCTTATATCACAAATATCATAAACAAACTAGTATGGATCTCTCATGAAGGATTGAGGATGGATTTTCTCTCTGAATAGCACCAATTTTCTGCCTCTATAACCCTTAAAATCATGTTTAAATTGTGTTTAAAACAGGATTAAAACAACGTCTGAAATAAAGTTCGAAATAGGATAGGCTTCTATTTCTCGAAGTTTACTTATTAAGGGGGCAAATGAGTCACTTGAGCACACCTTTTTATCTTTGCTTGAGTAAGTTTTAACCCCCACTTGAGCGGAATTCTTCCGGCAACAATTCTTCAAACTTTCTTTCACATTCTTTAATTATTTTACATCAAATAAAATACTTCAAGAATTTAATTTGATTACAAAGCAAATGTCATATAATGACCCAACACAAAAAATCCTAACACAATTAACCTAACATCAATTAATCAATCACAACCACCAAAAAAAAAAAAAATGCGACACACATTTTCGACCACCCTGAACTCAACAAGATATACATCAACCAATTCTCTCTCATGAGATTGTTTTGGTCCATGCAGTGTTGTCTAGTTAGGGAAGAGAATAATGGGCTTTGCGCCTTGTTGGCTTTCTTTGGGAATTTTTTTGGGTTCTCGGCTTAGTGTAGTATGGTGGGTTTTTTTAGCCCATTAAATAATACATGGCCTAAATGTCCCTAAAGTGAACACAATCAATCATGGGGGACATTTCTTGATTTAATAATTTAGTGGGTAGATTGAGATTGACCCTTTAGAATTGGGCAGTGGGAACTTGCAATTAACCCTTGAATAAGAATGAGGGGGTCAAAGATAAAATTTTAACTAATGTAAAAATGTTGTATAAGAATATATATAAATTATTTGAGGAGGTGTATATATTGAAAACTTTAGCTAAATATAAGGGAAATTTTTGAATTTTTGGAAAGTTTGGTGCTCTATGTGGTTCAGCCCATTGTCATCTACTCGTTCATCAATCGCTAATCATCCTGTCTATTCACATTTCCATTCTCCTGATAGACAACAACAAAGTCAAGGAAATACAAACATTTTTGTTCTCTTATTTCAGGCCAATCTGATTGTCAAGTTGCTCAAGAGAACAACCTAATTGATGCTTGATGGGACCAGCCTGATGAGGTACATATTAAGAGTCTGTCAGCTTTTAGCTTTTATGTATAGTTTTTTAAAATTTCATTTTCTTGTATTTTCTCATTTTTTAAAAAATTTGCAAATTTCAAATATACTTTAGTATACTTTCAACAATTTTTTTTTATAGTAAAAAGCTATATAAACTGTTTCCAAATAGGAACTAGGGACATCAGCTCAAAAAATTCTATACATTAAAGTAAAATGCAGCATGTGGTTCTGGTCTCTGAATTAACCTGCCCTCCAGTAGTCTTACTGATTTATTTCTAGAAGTCTTACATGAATTTGATGTCACCAAACCAACATGAAACATATGATTGGACTCACCAGAAAGAGTGCCTTCCAGAAGATGAAGATCACAGTGTGCGAAAGATTTATGATTTTGAGACTTCTAAACAATCAGTTGGACAAAAGGCCTTTTGTTTCTTGGGCTAGGTGGAGAAAGGCTTGGATTATAGAGCAAACATCTTTTAAATCTGTGGATAGATGAGCTGTGTCAAAAACTGACAATAGAACAGCCGTGACTAGGAAGCACGAATACAGGTACGGCATGGTGACATGAATAATTTTAAAAAAAAATTATAACATGAAAAGGCCAAGTACGACATTGGTATGACATGAGTACAATACTAGTACATCATCCTAAATAAAGTGTCAATACTTCCTAGGTTATGGCACACTCATATTAGATTTCCTAAAATACGGAACATACAATTATGAATTCATGATTTTTCAAGATACATATGGTTGTCACTGCCTGAATTTCAAAGCAGAATAATAAGAAGATTAAACAAATTCCTAAATCCCATGACTATTTTGACATATCGTTCTTCCCAGCTGTTTGGTCAAGATATCCCATAATATATTTTCTACCTCTTTATATTGCACGTTGAAATGGATCCATCTTAAAGAAATTTGTCTCCTGGTTTTGTGCAGAACAAGGAATATTCAAGGGATAGGTAAAGTTAGTCTAAGGTTAGGTTTCTAGGAAAGAAATATGAGCAAACAAAATGGTACCCTGGCCCTAACAAGTGCTTCTCTCATTAAAATTCAAAGATAAATAAGTAATAAAAACATGACCAATTGCCCTGTGAGGACAGGACAACTCAGCAACCATAGTCATCTATTACTGGCACTAGGCGCAGACCTACGCGGTGAAAAATTTGACAACTTTATTTTTATAGTCAAGTGAAAAATGAAAATAATAGATGAGATTCATAAGTATTAATCTCAAACTCTTAAAATTATACGATTATTTTCTAACAACATATAGTTGATACAATATATTAGATTTTCAAAATTAATCTATCTATGTTTGTTATTTGAAATTTTTTTAATTTAGTTTTTTTTTTAAGGAAACATAATATATTTTACATTCAATTATTATATAGAGCAAGATATTTTCTAAATAATGTAATGTGTGGTTAGAATATGTTTCTCGTGCTCCTTACAAACGATTTATTCTCTATATATATTAAATGGCCTAAAGAAGAAGCAGATATAAGTATATCCATTACTTATATATATAAAAAAAAAATACTAGACTTTAATAACATAAAAAAATTAATCAAGAATCAACCAACATTATGCTGAGAATGTGAAATAATTGTCAATGAACTCCTCTTTTACACAAACCTCTCCTCCCAAAGTATCATCAAAGTGGACCGAATGGATTGAAGTAGACCAAAATGAACAAAACTAGATGGAATGAATTGGAATGGAATGCATGGACCTAATGGATAGAAATGGATTGAAGTGGACCGAATGGACCAAAGTACACCGAAGTGGACTGAAATGGAGCAAAGGGGTCGAAATGGATGGAATGGACCATACTGGACTGAAATAGACCAAGTAGACAAAAATGAATCGAATGAACGAAAATGGACCGAGTAGACCAAATAGACTGAAGTGTACTGAAATGGACTGAATAGACCTAAGTGGACTAAATTGGATAGAATATACCAAAATTCTATGCTCATATGGCTAAATAGGAGTGTGAAGATAATAAATGTAAGCTTCAGCTTTTAAATATCATATAGATGGCCTTGAATTAACTAACATCTTAGTCAACACTAGTGGTGGAGCAAATTTAAAATTAGGGGGCAAAATTTATAAGGGACACGTAAATGCATGCGTGCTAGTACTTAAGATCAATTAGATCGATAAAAAAAAAAACCATTCATGTGAATACTACGTGTTTTTTAATGCAAGAAATTTAAAAACAAATTCATTATTTATGTTTATCTACTATTTATTTTACACATGAGTAAGTAATTTTGAGAATTTTCTTTTTTTAATTTCAAAATCTTATTTTTGATTCACATGTAATAATGTTTAGTAGCTAGACAAACGTCAAGTACAACTCTTGAATTAGAAATTTGGTATAAACTCAAAAACTAATTAAAATGAAACATTTATAAAACTATATTGTGAATAAATAGGCACTTGATATTTTAGAGTTCAACTTAAATACAATAGTGAATTTTTATTACATAATTATGCCTATCTTTTTTACTTATAAAAAAAGTTTTCATATAGAAGAATAATTTATTACATTAAGAATTTGAAAATTTTTATTATAAAGATAAGATTATATATATTAAAATTATTGCTTGATTTTTTTCTTCAACCTTGTTTCCTCTTATAGCTTTTGAACTTTTCAAAAACATTGATAATTGGAATTTTTATTTTTATTTTTTATAAATGAAGCTTAACACATAAAAAAGAAATATATTAGGGAAGGTCATATAAAAAGAAAATATATATATATAGAGAGAGAAGGATCAAAGACAAGGTGGGAGTTCTATCTTTTATCTCCAAAAGAAAAAAAGAAAAAAAAAAAAAAAAAAAAAAAACCTATGTGGGAGGCTTCAAAAAAAAAAATAGAAAGAAAAGAAAAAGAAAGCAGAACTTACAAACACATTAAAGAGATATGAGGCAAAAATGTAAGTTTGCATTTGTTTCTTAATAGGGGAAATTTTCTCCCATACATTTTCTCTCCATTTCAAAGAGCAAAAACTCTGTAGGCATGTGATGAAAATACTCCACCTCGCTTTCTTTGAGTCGAATTTTCTTCTTTAGCTTTCAAATTGGAAAAAGTAGTAAACTCCGTATTATTTCTTATCTTTTCATTTTTCTTTTCATCCTCAAGTTATATTAGGATGGATCAAGATGAACTAGTAAAAACTTTAAAACTCATTATATTCTCTGTGGACAATTCACCATTGTTACAAAAGATGAGATTTATTATTATTATTTTTTTTTTTTTTTGAGAGGATAAACCGCAGCAAAATATGAGAACGTTAAAGGCTTGAATCAAAGCTGGACTTGAGAGCCCACAACAATTCCTCGCCAAGTGTATGGCATTATGGTTGTGGTATCTGTTATATTTATGGGTGCATTATTAGCTGTGACTACAAGGGCCTTCCATCACAATCAAATTGGGCCCTTGGTGGGATAAATCTGCACTTGAGAGCCCATAGCAGTCTCGCCAAGTTTATTGGCACTATGGTAGCTATTAGGTCCATTATTTGTGACTTTATATAAAGGCCTGCGCATAACAATTGTTTGGTCACTCAAACTCAATGGTTATTTTTCGAAATAATACCCAATATCCACACATTTTGAGAGTGAGAACAAATAATAATAACAATAATTCAGTAGAAAATTGTCCCTTAATTGAGTTAATTGTGTAAAATTCTTTAATCAGGTGGTAGGCCATTTTTTATTATTATTATTTTAAAATAGAAGAAAACATTACTACTTAGGAAAAATATATTAATATACAACAAGACAAATAAGATGCTTGGAGCAAGAGAGAGAAACTTCTAACCAGGAAAATGTGTTTTTTGCAAACAAAGCAAGATCATAACACCAGATTCTCAGGCCTCCGAAACACAAGATGAATGGTAGGCCATCTTTGGTTGTACTTTATATTGTAAAATTGGTTGTACAAAAGTTAACGAAATACATGTGTTTTGTGTGGTTTATAAATTAATGCTTAATTATATATTTTTTTTTTTAATAAAAAAATTGCAAAGATTAATGCTTACTTGGCTGGACACGACTGACACAGTGACACCCTAAAAAGAACAATAAAAAATAAAATAAAAAAGTAAAAATAGGTCCCAATGATAAATCTATATGATTAATATATACTTCAAGGGCATAATTTGTCCTCCAACTTCGTTAAGCCGTAAGATAAGCTAGCCTCTACCCCCACCACCGGACCTCCTACCTCTACTGGTATAGTCTCTGTTTTTTGTTTCTTTAAATTTAGGTCAAATATAATTTAAGTCTAGAGAGGGCAAAGATAGAAAAACAAGAGAAAATGTGAGCTGTTCGAAGACAGTGTTGGTAAAGGTGCGTGAAAAGAGTTGGAAAGAGAAAAATTTGACATCTTCCGTCATTCTACTTGAAACCATTATAGGTATTTTTTTTTTTTTAAAAATATTGCTTTAAATGTTTGATTTGATTTAGGCTTAGGTGTGGGTATTTCATAATAAAATTTCATGATTTTCAACCCAAAAAATACGAAAAAAAAAAAAAGAATTTGAAAAGAAAACCTATAAAAGAATCAATTTAAGACCCAATTAGTCTAACATGGACTGAAGGGGGACCGAAATTGATGATTGGACGGAATTGGACTGATTAGACCAAATTGGACCGAATAAAAATCGTTTCATTTTTAGGTAGAACAAATTTTCTTCAAAAAATTTTAGAGAATAAATTATACATTATATTACAATACAAAGTAATTATTTACTCTCACGCATCGCGTGGGTTTACAACTAGTACCTATAATATATTATAAAAGTTAGATAACACAACTGGCGAATGCACACAACAATGACAAGTGGCACAATTTTTTATATATTTAGAATGATGTGGATGAATAGTGCCAAATGACAAGTAGCAATTTGTCCATAACACATCACATTTGACATGTGACAATACATTTAATCCTAAATTAATGGTATGTTATAAATATTTTGCACTTAATACTCTTAAAGTTGATAGTGCATGTATATATTATTTACTAATATATATGTGTGTGTGTCTATATATATACAGAGATTACAATTTACTATTCACATTTGACCATTTGATAATGCCGGGGATGATTTTAGCGCGTAGCCACATGTCTTCCACTTGAGGTGTGACTCTGCTAGACTCGGATTTGTTTTGGGGAGTTCAATTCGGAACTCGACATTGGGCCGTATAGAACAATGGCTTTCAATGCATTTTTAAGCCTACAAAATAGCTAAAGTCCAAAGTTTTAGAATCATGGTGATGGTTGAAATAAATAAATAACATGTTTAGCATAATAAATTTGATTAAATGGTGAGTTAAACGTCATTATTATGTTTATTAAGTGATATCCAATATTAGAAAGTAATTAATTAAGTGTCATACATCCAACAATGGGATGAGTCCAAAATAGTCCATATTTAGCTGTGGTTCATGATTCACGTTCAATATAATAAGGTATGTCAAATAGTTTATATCTAGTTGTGGTTCATGTTGAAATAATATATATCTAGCGGTGGTTTATGTCCGAATAATATTTGTCCAGCGGTGGTTTATGTCCAAATAATATATATCCATTGATGGTTAATATCTGAATAATATTTCCAGCAATGGTAGATCAATTTATTAATATGTATGTTCATTAATGAAGTATTAGTGAGATCATATTTTAATAAATAGCGAGACGATATTAAAGTAACTTACATTCAGCGGTACAATAGTAATGAACTAACATATACTTAATAAGGTAATTTCAAAAATGGAGAAAATATTGACTTATCTTTTATGTTTCTAACTCTTGTTGTACAACATTATTTTGTTCTTTATATGATTTGTGGCTCCAGTCGTATAGCGTTAATAAGCTGATAACATTCATGTGGTAGAATAATATAAGTACAACAATATAATGATAATAAATTAAAATATATTCAATAGCATAATTTTGGAGAAAAAAATATGATGACTTAGCTTCACAGTTTATAGCTCCAACCATATAACAGCAATGGACTTATAACATTTCAGCAGCATGATAAAATGAGTCTAGTGGTACAATATAATATCATGAGTCATTTCATGGTGACTTTATGATTGAAGTGGAAAAATGGGTGCAACTGGAGGGAGAGAGAACATGTCCAGCCGTGTGCATAAGTTGGTTAAGTTTATCCTCTTTATCATGCACTTAAATAATTTTTCCCATGTAATACTCTTTTAATTTTTAGTTAAATATAAGTATTATTTCCCTCCATAAGAAGGACTTTTAGTATTGGAAATTTATGTCTTTCATGAGAATGACTTTAATATGAGATCATTGTGTCTTTTAAGAGATGGACATTTAGTCTTTAATGTTTATATGCCTTCCATGAGAAAGGGCTTTTGTAATATGTTCTTGGAACAGTATTTGGCATCTTTTAAGATGTATGGAAATGGTAAGAAATATATAGGTTTTGTGAAATATGGTGTTTGTAAGATAGATGAGAAATATATGTGAGAAGTTTGTATGGATAGTTTGTGAGGAATGTGTTTGTAAATTATATGGAAGTATGAGATAGATAATATGAAGGTTAAATATAGTAAATATATGAGCTTATAGTTGCTTCTGTATTTTGTGTTATGACATTGGTTATGTTGTTTTCTAAGAAGAGGGGTATTGTAAGAGAAATAGAGAAAGAGATGGAGATGTGTTTATGAGCAGCAAAATGATGATATTTCAGAATAATAGAGTATGGGAAAAATGGGTAATGGACAATGGTATGTTGTAATATGTGTGTTATGTTGTTATCTAACGCTCTGTTTGTTTCAACATCAACCTTTTTTGGAAAATAGTTCATTTTCCAAATATCATTTTCTAGAAAATTATATCATTTTTCATAATTTGGTAACGACTTTGAAAATGAGCTTGAGCATGTTTTCTAGTGTTTGGTAAACAAATTTTTATTTTTATTCCATATTTCTTGTGTAATTTAAAACATGTGTATTATGTAAAACAACTAATGTAATCAATATAAATAATAATAAAAAACCAAGAATGAATTTGGTTTTCATACTAAAATTTTGACAATAAACACAATCAAAATTAGTTGTCAAATTTTCATGATCTCTACCACTCATCTTACTTATATATATGGACAAAAACGCCCCCTCCCCCCCCCCACCCAACACACATATATATCAACTATTCGTCTATATACATAAAATTGACATTAGAATACATCTTTACTAAGTACAAATAACAATAACTTTTAATTGTCTACTCTTTTTGTTGGTACACTAATTGTTTACTATGGTTAACCACAAGTCTTTAATATTACTCAAAATTATGTATTTATATAATGTTTCTACATAATATATCATTACTACATAGTATTTGCATAATATATGTGTCAACAAAAAAGATTATCCTATGTAAAAGCAATTTAGAGCCATATAGGTACTATGTTTAAAATTTTTGTCTTTGACTTCATTTATTCATTCTTTCTTCTTTTATATTTTTTTTAGTACTTTTATGTGCAAAAAAAACTTCTACCTGGATTCCATCAAACCAAAAATTTCTTAGAGAAAAAATAAAATTAAGTTTGAAATTCAAAGTAAAGAATTGAGATTTTGGTAAAGAGGAATGAAGTAATTACTATTGCAAATATGTTCTCTTTTGCAAGTTGGTAGAGATGAATAAAATAATTATTGAGCAATGAGGGAAAAAAATCTAATCAGAGAACTGTGTTTTAAAGGGGAAGAGAAATATGGAGAGAGAGAGAGAGAGAGAGAGAGAGAGAGAGAGATCTATGGAAGATGAGAGACCAAAGTTAGTGACAGTGAGGGTGTGAGGAAAGAAAAAGAACAGGGAAGAGAGAAAGAATGAGAGAGCGCACCGTGAGGGAGAGATTGTTTTCCAAAAAAAAAAAAATTGGAAAACAACCTATAAAAAACAAGCCTTATTTCTATTAGGATTTTTTATTGACTAAAGACAGTGTTCCGTTGACTAGTTTTTTTATACTACTAAATACTGAAAAATGTGAAAAACTATATTTACAAAAAGTTTTCCAGCAAAACAAACAGAGCGTAAGAAGAGAGATTTTGTAAGAGAGATGAAGAAGTATGAAAATATGTATATGACAGCAAAATGAATGAAGTTTCAGAATAAGGGGGTGAGAGAGAGATGGATAGTGTGTGTGTGTGTGTGTGTGTGTGTGTGTGTGTGTGTGTGTGTGGCTTAGTCCTCTTTATATAGAGCCAAATATGTAACTAGATTAAAATTAGTTAAAGGAAAATTTAGCAAATAAGGAAGAATCTTTAACAAAGTAAGTGGTTTCATTAGTGGGTTTTTAGTTTTTAATCAAAAGAAGAAAACTGAGACTTTAAGGCTACTGCTACAGCTGTCAGGTCTACAACAGTAGCACAGTTGGATCAATTCAGCTGTGTGAAGTCTTCTGCTGGAGAAAATATTTTGCATTAAATTCATGCGTTTAGCTAAAAATAGTAAGATAACATTTATGAGATCTTCCTATTTCTGGTACTACAGTTGGAGACTAAGGATCTCAGCTTAAAATTGTATGATTTATTTTATAGAACTCTTTCTACTTTGGGTATGGCAGCAAGCTGTTAGGATTGGGCATTAATGGATTGATGATGTTACTTTTAGACCTGTGTTAGTTGCCTAAGCTACTACTGGAGCTTCTGCAGTTGCTGCTGGAGTTTTTGCAGTTGCTATTGGAGCTATTCCAGTTTTTGTTAGAGTTGTTGCTGTTTCTATTGGAGTTGTTGCACTTTCTGCTGGAGTTAATGCAATTTCTACTGGAATTATTGTTGAAAATTTTGACTAAGTTTCTTTTTTTGGAAAATTATATGTTTAATCCATATATAATTTTGGTAAGTAATAGACTGGTTGGTTGATATTTGATGAATTTTTGGAGATGTAATTATAGTCTCTTTGTGTTTTAACCAAATTTTGGAGAGCAAGAAGAGTATTTAATGCTAGATATGAGATATTAATATAGATTTAGCCATGTGCTTGGGATTGATTTAAATAAAAATAATAATATAATTTATATGAAATAATATAATTGAATTTTTAAACTTATATTATATGATGAACATTAATTTTTCATGTAAAGAGCATGAAGAGTTTTATCATTTTAAGTGTTATGTGACATAAGAGACTTACTAGATACTACCTATTGCATACTAACTCGCCAGAGTTTAGGGAATTGGGGAAGACATGCGAAGTAATATGTTTTCCCTTATCAACTTTGAATCGCTATAGTTTTACTGAACATACTTCTTAGCCCTCCAAACCACGACTCCCAAAATTCCCCTGATAAGACTCATGAGCTTTGATCATGAGCCGGAAATGAGATGTTGTGCCATGGGCTTGAACCATAGGCTTTGATGAGATAATATCACCATGGGTTTTGGATGATGGGCTTCAGTGTTGTTTTGTTAATATAGCTTTGAGGATAAAAGGCTTAAGATGCATTTTTAGGCCATAAGCTATGTCCGAGGATGCTTACTTGTCCGAGGATGGATTGATGGTAATAGGGATGTCAAACTTAAAGGTCCACGAGCAAACTGTTGCGAAAGACGTTATCTCCTCGACTAAGTGAAGTGAAGGTCAGATGGTACGCCATGTTGATTAGAATGATATTTTAGAAGGTCTTGTGGAGGAAAATATGTTTCACCGCATTGAATGGGAAATATCTTAGAAAAAACTGTTACCACCGCATTGAATGCTCTGTATCTAAGTTTCTGACCGCATTAATGAAAAAGTGATATCTAAACAACGATTTTCAGCCTTATAGCTATTATCTAAAGACTTCAGAAATATGTTGATGAAACAAGTATTTAGGTTAGCCGCCTAGATCTACACGTAGAAAGCAAGAATGAAGGGGATGAGGTATAAGAAAGAGGGAGGTCTCAGAGAAAAGGGGATGGAGAGAGAAAAAGAGAGAACACTGTAGACTGGATATTGGTAATTAATCTTTACGAGATAAGAAAGATAAGCATTTGGTCCTCAGCTTGAGTCCGAGGATAAGTTTCATCATATAAACTCATTCATCCTCCTTGTTTTATAATCTTGGGCCATTTTTATTATCGTTTAAGCTCATTAAAAACAAGATTTCTAACTTACTCTCTATAAATTTATTGTATTGCGCTTTTTAGGCCTATACCCTTCTTCTTGTTAGGCCTAAGAACGAATTGTGACCTTACAATTGGCGATGTCTGTGGGAATCTTTAGGTTTTCAGTGAGTCTGAGGTCCGGTTATGGCAAATTTAGGTTCACACTAGATGGAGTCCAAGGGGTCCTAGCGTCAAGATGACCTTCTCAATCTTGAACGAGGTGGAAACCGGGAGGGAAATGTACATACCAGCCATACGAGCAGGAGTCAGTCACGAGGTTGAAGCAGAGTCTCCCATGAGAAGAATGCTTGGGTCATGCAGTTGGAAATTGATCGTTTGAGGAGACAGTTACGTCACGAACAATGGCAAGTTGCTCCTTCTCTTTCTAACTCTTCCTTTGGTGAGAATGAAGAAGGCAGCTACAAGCCTAGATCAAGAACTCCCCCTAATAAGTCTTACTCGCATGAAGAGAGTAATCCCTATAATCGCAGGAACAGGAAGTCATCCAGCAGGGTTCTAGGAACTAACGCTATGAGTCGGGCGCTGAATCAAATTTCTAAATCACCCTTTACACGTAAGATTGAAGGGGGAAAGCTTCCTTGTTGTTTCACTCAGCCAACGTTCACAATGTATAATGGTCGAAGTGACCCTATGGAACACGTGAGCCATTTTAACCAAAGAATGGCTGTGCACTTCCAAAATGAGGCTTTGATGTGTAAGGTCTTCCTATCCAGCTTGGGGCCCATCACGATGAGGTGGTTTGATGGTCTGGAATTAGGGTCTATTAATTCCTTTAAGGAACTTACTTGGGCATTTGTGTTTCATTTCATTACATGCAGTAGAGTTCCTCGGCCCTTCGACTCTTTGTTATCTATGACCATGTGGGAGGGTGAAAACCTTAAAAACGTATACAGATAGATATTGGGAGATGTTCAATGAGATTGATGGGGATTTTGATGATGTGGCCATTAGAACTTTCAAGGTCGGCTTACCAGCCGAGCATGGTTTAAGGAAGTCCTTAACTGTAAAACTAGTTAATAGTGTGCGCCAGCTCATAGACCGGATTGATAAGTAAAAGCGAGTTAAGGAATACCAACAATTAGGTAAAGGAAAGGCGAAAGTGGTCTCTCAAGATAGGAGGGACTTTAGGTCGAACAAATATAACGATAATTGTCCTCGACGAGATTTCACCAGGCAGACTGGGGCTATTATTGTGCCATAAGCCGTTAACATAGTGTTCCGAGAGCCAGTTCATCAGATTCTAGAGAAGATTAAGAATGAGCCATATTTCAAATAGCCTAACAAGATGAGTGGAGATCCCACAAGGCGTAACCAGAACCTTCATTGTCAGTATCACCAAGAGCGGGGACATACCACCGAGAATTGCAGAAACTTGTGGTATCATTTGGAGCAATTGGTTAAAGATGGAAGGTTGCAACAGTTCCTATATAGGCCCAATGGGCAAGTTGGTCATACGGGCTCAAGTACTCAAGGGAACACCTCTTCAAGGCCTCCATTGGGCACCTTAATGTCATTTTTTCGACTCTTGGAAGGACAGATTTGTGTCCCTCCCGGGTAATGACTATGGCTTGGCCACTATTCGAGAACTCTAATCATGAGCCGAAGAGGGCTAAGGTTGCATTACAACTGGCATTGAGTTTCTTAGAGAAGGATAAGTTTGGAACTATACAACCACACGATGATGCTCTGGTGGTCACACTTAGGATAGAGGGTATGACGTAAGGCCTGTGATGATGGATCAGGGTAGTGAGGTGGAAATTATATATCAAAACTTGTATAGATGGTTAGGATTAAAATCAGAAGATTTGACTAGTTATGATTTACTTCTAGTAGGTTTCGATGGGAAGATGGTTATACCAATAAGGCAAGTCAAGTTGCTAGTACAAACAGGATCAGAAGTTGTAGAGGTCAGCTTCATAGTGGTGGATGCATATTCTCCATACACAGCTATTGTGGTGAGACCTTAACTTCATGCCATGGGGGTTGTCCCTTTCACTTTGCATTTGAAGGTGAAATATTCATCTAGGGACCGGATTGAAGAGCTGATCGGAAGCCAGTCTACGACGAGGCAGTGTATGGTGGCTACAATTAGACATCAGTCTGGAGGTGGGTCCTCGGCATTAGATGATCATGATTTGTAGCAATTAAAGGAGCCGACGTTATTAGGGAGTCTATCAATGGAAGCAGAATGTGAATCTTTAGAGTGAGTTTCTATAGGTGATGATAAAGAGAAGTATTTTCAGGTAGGTGCTCAGCTGCCTCCTCAGGAGAAAGAGGAATTGGTGAAGTTCCTTAAGGGAAACTTGGATGTTTTTGCTTGGAATGCTTACGAGGCTCCTGGGTTGGATCCGAGCTTCATTTGTCATCATTTGAATGTCAACCCTGCTATTGTATTGAGAAAGCAACCACCTCGGTGATCATTTAAGGAACATTCTGAAGCTGTCAAATAAGAGGTAATTAAGCTCAAGCTGAAGAGGTATTTTATCCTGATTGGTTGCCTAATACGGTGGTGGTTAAGAAAAAGAATGGCAAGCGGCGAATATGCATAGACTTTACTGATTTGAATAAGGCGTGTCCTAAAGAACCTTTCCTCATGCCTCGCTTTGATCAGTTGGTGGATGCCATGGCTCGGTATCTGCGGATGAGTTTTCTAGATGCTTTTCAAGGTTATCACCAAATACTTTTGGCTTTGAATGATCAAGAGAAAATAGCCTTCGTCACTCCTACAAGAAACTATCATTATAAGGTAATGTCTTTCGGTTTGAAGAATGCAGGGGCTATTTACCAGAGAATGATGACCAGGATGTTCAAATCGCAATTGGGGAAGAGCATTGAAGTTTATGTGGATGACATGGTGGTAAAGAGTAAGGTGGTGTCCGAGCATGTTGGGAATCTTGAAAATGTTTTCGAGATACTAAGGAAGTATAAGTTGCGCCTAAATGCTTTCAAATGCTCTTTTGGCATGGGATTAAACGATCATTAGAGGGAAGAACATGAAACCCAAGTTGGCATTTGAGATTTTGAGTCAAGGAATGGAGTATGTTTACTGTGTTTCATCTTTGAGAGCTCATTTCTATAAAAGCATCAAGAGAATCAGGTGGGAAAGGCCACCAAAGGGGTAGATGAAGCTGAACACAGATGGATCTTCCGTTGATAATCCAGGCTCAGCGAGCTGTAGGGGTGTTGTGAGAGATGAAAATGGCAGATGGATAGCTGTTTCACGAGAAGCATTGGGATCACTAGCAGCTTTGTAGCTGAGCTTTGGGGGCTCAGAGATGGCCTGATGCTATGCTGGAACTTGAACATTTCATCGCTAGTAGTGGAAATAGATGCAAAAGTCGTAATGGATGTTTTCGATAACTCTGAGTATGTGAATAACGTTTGATGATGCGAAGAAAATCAGTAGGCTGTATGCTTCGGATTAGAAAGAACTACTAGTTGTCTTGGTGGTCTAAAAAAGAAAGAATAATGATCAAAGGTGACCAGGGTTGCCGGCCAAGAACCCTCTGATGACAAAGTTAGTTTTCTCTCTATAATTATAGAGTTCCAATTTTTTAGGAAATGTAAAAACGTAAATTTGTTTGGTCTGAATAAGCATTTATATAGTGTCCTAAGGACAGTTATTGGATTTGTAACCTCCCCCGGATTTGAGGAGGTGTGTGGGTTTAGGGATGATTTCCTCAATTGTTTAGGAGTTACATTTTTCTCGCGTAACAGTCACTGGAAGTTATGCGTGTGATACGAAGTTGTTGTACACACTCAGGAATTTTCCTAAGTGTCAAGGGCTCGTCCAGGGTTCTTCGTCCAGAGGCCCTTCAGTCATGCGTACCTCGTCCATAAGAGAGGTTGTTCCTTTACGGACGACTTTCTTGTAGACGAGGTTAATGGTTCCCTTGGACGACATGCCGTGATGTTGGCCTTTGACCATGCAAAGCTTCGTCCAAGCACTTTCCTTGTCCTGGACGACCTCCATGGACGAAATTGGAGTAGTATTTTATCATACCCCATCAATGTTATTTCTTTGATTTTGGATGATTGCAAGCACTTGGCAGCTCGCTTCCATAGGATCCAGTTCAAGCACTATTACTGGCAAGCCAATCAGTTTGTAGACAGCCTCGCTAGGATGAGCATTACTCATCATCTAGATCAAACTTATTTTAACAGTCTGCCTGTGGATGTTATTTTTGCTTTTTAGAATGACTTGAATGGCATGTATTTTAATAGACTATGTCCTGACCCTATTGTAGTTTCTTAGTTTTTTAATGCATCATCTTTTACCACAAAAAAAATGTTATGTCCACAACATTTTTACGATATCTTCACAACATTCTTTATATGGCAAGTTGTTACGGGTTATTATTGATGAGGTAGAAAAATAATTACAATGGTAGGTTCAAATTAGAACCACTAACAACTAACTTCTTATAATTTGTTGTGAAAATGCTGTAAACATAGCACTTCTCATCTATTATATATATATATATATATATATGGTAAACAATGAGAAGAGAATAACATTAAATAACAAGTCTATTACAAAAGAGCTCAACTTTATCAAAAGCCAGCGTGTTATTCACCACAGGCGGTGGTTCATATAAAATTCGGAAGTCAATAGTTAAATCTGCTCCCATCTTAGGCATACCATCTGCACACCTATTTCTTGTGATTTTCATGTACATATTATAGGTGCATTATTAGCTGTGAATTTGTACAAAAAGCCTTTCCAGCACCACAATCAAATTGGGTCCTTGGTGGGATAAATATGGACTTGAGCCCATAGCAGTCTCACCAAGTTTATTGGCACTATGGCATCTATTACTTGTGACTTTATACAAAGGCCTGCTCATCACAATTGTTTGATCCCTCAAACTCGATGGTTATTTTTCAAAATAACACCCAATATTTACACATTTTGAGAGTGAGAATAAATAATAGTAACAATAATAATAATTGAAAATTGTCCCTTAATTGAGTTAATTGTGTAAAATTCTCTAATCAGGTGGTTGGCCATTTTTTATAATAATTTTAAAATAGAAGAAAATATTACTACTTAGGAAAAATATATTATACAAGAAGATTAATAAGATGCTTGGAGCAAGAGAGAAAAACTTCTCTAACCAGGAAAATATTTTTTGCAAACAAAGCAAAATCATAATACCAGATTCTCAGGCCTCTGAAACACAAGATGAGTGGTAGGCCAAGTTTGATTGTATTGTATATTGTAAAATTGGTTGTACAAAAGTTAAAGAAATACATATTTTACAAAAAAAAAGTTAAAGAAATACATGTGTTTTTTGTGGTTTAAAAATTAATGCGTACTCATATTTTTTTTATTAAACAAAAATATGGAAAGATTAATGCTTACTGGCTGAACATGACTGACACCCTAAAAATGACAATAAAAAATAAAATAAAATAAAAGTAAAAATAGGTTCCACTGATAAATTTGTATGAGTATGATTAAGATATACTTCAAAGGCCGTCTCCACGTCTGTCACCCACCAATCATTGGGTTGTAATATATAGATATAAAATATAATTACATTAGAATGTCTTATCAAGAAGATTCAGAGTGAATTGATCCACTGGAATTTATTTAGCTCAATTGGTAAAAAATTTTATAGTTAAATAAGAGATTTGAAATTTAATTCTCGTCTATACCTAAAATTGATTAATGTCTTGATCTAATGATAAAGAACAGCCATCAAAAGAGAATGTCATAAGTTATGAAACTCTTTAAAAAAAAACTGACTCGGATTAAACAATTTAAGTTTCAATGAAAAAGTTTATTAATGTTTGTTAATTTAGTAAATAAAGTAATTGACTATACTAAATAATTCGGACTCAAACATAATAAATGTACTCATGAATAAATATAATCTTTAACAATAAAAGGTAGCAAAATATAATTTTTATAAGTTCATAAATGAAAATAATTACATATAACTAAATCGATAATATAATTTTAACAATAATTTTGTTATTCATTATTAGCATAGATTTGTGGAAGAATAAAAAAAATTTAGTGTTAGTGTTTATTATATTTGGGTAATAAATAAGTAAATCAAGTATATCATGAACACCACCGCCCCATTCAGGCGAGTTGATACTTGGGTGTCTATTTTGCTTGTTGCTCGGGGGTTCAAGCCCCCGCATTTACCTAGTAAAAAAAAAAAAAAAAAGTATATCATGAACAAAATCAACAATGTTCAAAAAGAAAACAAACTAAGCTTGAACGTATAATTTAGTTTTGTGATAAGCTCAAGTTCTAGCTTTGTTTTAAATAAAATTAAATAAATAAGCTTTAACTTTTAATGCTCTTCCCTTTGAGATGTAAGAGCATTAGCAACCAGTGATGCAAAGTACTTTTTATCCATTTTAGATTTTACTCTAGCACTAAATCCAAAATAAGACACCCACATTTGGTGAAAGGTTCTGTTTCTCTATCCTTTACTATCTCCAAAATGTACAAAACTAGTTTTTCTTTTTCTTTTTTTGTTTTTTTGCTAGTGTATGTAAAATATAATATTATTATAATAAGATAAATTGCAAAATAAAGAATGAAATGTGGAGTGTATTATTAAAGAATGGAATGTGCAGCACGCTTTCTGTGAAGTCAATAGAGTAGCAGACGCATTGGCTAAGATTGGTACTAAAATGCAAGAAGATTTTGTAATATGGGATATAGCCCCATCTGATGTAATCTCCTCTTTTGTTTTGTCCGGCTCCAATGGGGAGATATTTTGTAGACTTGCGGACACCAGTTTAGCAATTTTGGCTTAATAATAAGAATCTTCCAGTTAAAAAAAAAAAAAAAAATTGTGATGTTAAATAGATAACCAAACAATACATCATAACATAAGTTAATTTTTCATTCTCTTATGCCCTCTCTTTGCTTTCTCTTGCCCTCTATTTTACTAAACATATTAATATAGTGTTAAGCGTTTGGTAAAGTGAATTTCCATTCGACCCGCAACTTTAAATCCACCTCGTTTTGGAAAGTGAAAAATGCTAAAAGTAATATTGAGATCAAAAGAATCATATTCAAACATATTAAAGTCAAACAATATAGCTAAGAAAATCAAACTTAATGGACAAAATAAAAACTATGTCAAAGTTAGAGGGTGTAATTCATAATTTAATAATAAACCTTAAAAAAAGAGTAATATAAAAATTGCTCCTAAGGTTTTAGCTAATGTCATGTACAACCAAATCTTTTCAAAATTATCCAATTTTCTTTCAATGCACAAACTTACTTAATACTGTTTGAAAATTCTCCTGCTCTTTTTGCACATAGTTTTATCTCTTGTTGCTATTTATATACCATTAACTATCCAAAGATTTCCTCATGCATATAATTGCCATAATACAATCATTGTGAGACCTGCATAATCAGCACATGTTATTAGAAGAAAATAGAGGCCTTATTAAGAAAATCAAGAATCTTTTAAATGATATTAAACATTCATTTTTTTTGTTGTTGTTGAGAAGAAATAAAGTGTAGACGCCTTATTGAGAGGATCAAGAATCTTTTAAATGATATTAAGCATTTTTTTTTTGGCTGAGAAAGAAAACGTGTAGAGGGGGCCTCTATTCTCTTTTAATAACTTGTGAGTTCATCTAGTGCCACCAATTTGTGCGTGGGTCACCCCTCCACCAATCACACATGAGCGAGTTCTGCACAAGTTGGTGACACCAAAATTTTTCATAACTTGTACTTGGGGAAGCAAATTGGATATTTTAATTTAAAAAAAAAAAAACAAAAAAACTTAGTATAGTACATGATAATATGATATTAAGTTATTAACCCATTAAAGGAGGAGGCTTTGACATTTTAACACCGTGAATGAACAGTAGCGCAGAGAGAGAGAGAGAAAGATATGAAGGGCTTAGGAGTAACAACAGCCATGGTGGCAGTCCAGTTCCTTGAGGTGGGCTTGAACACTATGCTAAAAGCAGCCATGAGTAAAGGGATGAGTAACTTTGTTTTTGTGGTTTACTCAAATGGCCTCGCCATCTTCGTTCTTCTTCTAGCTTCCTTCATCTTTTACAGGTTTTCATATTCATCTGCTCCAACTGTTCAATTCAACAACTACCTTGCCATACTTTCTACATAACAGCTTTTTTTTCTCATCACTTTGATTAATTTGCAGAAAAAGAAGTCTTCCTCTACCGACAGTTTCATTAGTTTGTAGAATCTTTCTTCTTGGCCTGCTAAGGTTCTTTTCTTGTTTCATTCAGATTATAGTGATAAGATATAAATGGGTTTCCATTTTTGTTTCTGGTACTATAAATGGGTTTCTAATATATCTGCGTGTACAAGCTTACACTTATCTGTAATCTATCATGATTTTTGGTGGGTTTTATAGTTGCTGTGTGCAGAGCTTCATGTTTACTGGTATAGGGTACAGCTCTCCAACTTTGGCCTCAGCAATGGTTGATCTGACTCCAGCTTTTACTTTCATACTTGCCATCATCTCCAGGTGGGTCTCCTCCTCTCTGTTCAAAGTGCTCAATCACTAAAAAGCCACGCTCACCAGTGGCATTTACCAGTTAGAATATGCCACGTGAATTTGTGCTGGTTTATTTCCGTTATTAACCCAAAAAATGGGGGATACTTTTGTTTTTAGCATTAATAGATTTAGATAATTTCCCACAATTTTATATCTCATATGTGGAGGTGAATATTACTTGGGTTTGCCTGGTATTTTTCACCTCCAAAAAATTTTCAATTATAGTATGTCGTATGTCTAATTTAAAAAAAAAAAAAAAAAAAAGAAGGAAAAAAAGAGACGTGTCACATACGATGATGGGTGGATTATAGAACAATACACATTAATTGGAAGAAAGATTTTTATTTGACAAGTTGATACCAAAGTCAAAACTCTCCTTTGGATTTCCAATATGAATATTTAGGGTTCTAAAATATACTCTTCTGAACTCTGAAGTTAATTATTGGTGTTTACAATTAGTGTTGAGATAGATGGTATTTTTTTTTTTATAAAAGTAAAAATAAGGAAGTGTAGTAATTTTCATATAACAGCGGTAATCCCACAAGTTAGTAAAGAAAAGGAGAAGTCATATAGGAATGGTAATCTCACTAGGATGTATGTGAATAAGTGCGATAGAATAGTTTTTGATACTGCGTGAGAGTTGAAAGATAAAACTTTATGCTGTTGTAACTTGTAAGTTAATGTAAAAACACTACTGGTAACTGGATGTCCTGGGTAGCGTGTGTTAAGTTTGAAAGTTAGAGTTGAAATTTGTAATCCATATTATTGATGGTGTTTTTGTTTGAACCTAAGTAATTTGGCCCCCAGACATTAAACTTTGTCACGTGGTGCTTGCTATTGTTAATCTTGCTTTCACATATGTTGATATAGAGATTAGTTTGATATTTACAGGGCTTACATTGAAGGTTCCGTTACAGTATATAATGATGTGGAATGTAAAGGTATGAGAATAGCTACCATAAAAATTAAGGTGTTTGATGAGTACTAGTCAAGACACCTGCTTAAGACGCTTATGAAGTAGAGATTTGTTAAGTCCTGCCTATGAGGAGTAATAGTTCCTACATAAGATTGAAATCCCACATTGGTGTAAGAAGAGAATTAAAAAGATAAATCCATATTAATAAAAGGTGATAGTATAGTTTTTTATTGTGTCAGAATTGGAAGACAGTTTAATCATGTGTTTATGCTAGTTGTTCTTAAGATTGAGAGTTAAATTTGAAATTTGCAATTTATATTATTGATAATGGATTTGTTGCAGACAAGGGCAATTTGGTTGAATCAAGTTAAACTTTATGTTTTTGCGGTTCTTACTGTTTTTAGTTTGAGTTTTTCCACAATATTTAGTATTGAGAATGAATATAGAAAACATCACCGATATGTAGGCACAGGTGAACTAACTGTAACATGGAGATCAAAAGGCTGGTATGGAGAATAACCTCTGTACGCTAAGATATATTACCATAGATGACGAACTAAAATGTTAGAACTCTTTCAATAGATGTGAATAACAAAGCTTGAATGAAATGGTTGTTGTAGGATGGAAAAGCTGGACTTGAGAACCCAAAGTAGTCTCGCTAAGTGTATTGGCACCATGGTATCCATTATAGGTGCATTAATTGTGACTTTGTACAAAGGCATGCCTATCATAAATGCTTTATCATCCAATGGTCAACCCAATGAGGTTCTTCTGTCACTGCAATCAAATTGGGTTCTTGGAGGCTTTCTCCTTGCCATTGGTAGCTTATGTCTTTCAATATTGTTTATTGTCCAGGTAAAATTGGTTTAAACATTCTAGTCCCCTCTTACTGCACTTGTTGCAGACATAATATCTCAGAAAACTGACTCAATTTTTTTTTTTTTATCCTCTTTTTTCAAATGAACATATCTAGACCTGGATTATTAGGGAGTATCCTGCAGAGTTGATTGTAACACTTATTGCTTGCATATTTACAACCGTCCAATCTGCCTTGGTGGCTCTAGTTGCAGAGAATGACCCAAAAGTTTGGAGATTAAGGTCTGATATGGAGTTGATAGCTGTAGGCTATTCGGTAAGCATGATGAAGGCGACATGCTTTATTCTAGGATTGTCATTTTGTCACATAGATCCCAAAATTTTGGGACTAAGACTTGATAGTTGTTGTATCTTGACACTCATTATAGCTTACCCTTTGGTTTTCCAATAACTTGTTTGTAGGCCGTTTTCGTGGTAGCTGCACGAAGTGTTGTTGCTACATGGGCATGTCGCAAGAAGGGTCCTGTCTTTGTTGCATTATTTAGCCCTCTGGGGATGGTCATTGCACTTGTAATGGGTGTTACTTTTCTTGGGGATACTCTCTATCTTGGAAGGTATAGTTTTTATATCCCAATATAATAATTCTGTGAAGCTATGCTACTGTCCTGGAATAGTAAGGACTATTATGATTATAATTCAATTTTATTGCGGTGCAGTTTGATAGGAGCAACTGTAATAGCTCTTGGGTTTTATGCTGTGATATGGGGGCAAGCACAAGAAGAGAAGACCATTGAAAACAGAGGAATTTGTAGCTTTGAGTCATCTTCTGCTAAAGTACCTCTTTTGGAAAACAAAGGCCTGGATATATAGGACACTTGCACAAGAAATTAAAAACCAACAATGGATTTGGTTTGATGTTTTTTCACTAGAACTGTTGAAGTGTCGTGAAAGATACAATCAACAACCATGTATATATATTTATCTATAATGGAAAGTTTAAAACGAAATTTGATGAATTTCTTAAAATATCAAGAGCTTTGATATAGTCTTTTGAGACTCCTGAAATGGCCTGCACAGCTTTATAAGTCGATTTAATAAATGCTTTTGGTAATGCCTTGTTTTGGAATGAGTTACCAATATTATAAATTTTGTCATGGTTCTTAACAAGTCTCAATTTCAGCCATATTTTGAAAGAGTATAACTTTACTGCTGGGAAAAGTAAAGAGTGATTATTGGTTAATATATCACAAATAAGCAACATTAATCAAGTGAATCGACCTTATCTCACCAATTTCGAGTTCAACAAAGAATCCAATTTCATATTTGATTGGTGCCTTCAATTCTGGTAGATGAAATGTCTTGTTCCTACCAAAGCCCAGAGTGAGAAATGATTTTAATAAGACAAAGAAGTTAGGTTCATTGGAAGTGGGGCACTACAATGTGACATTGAAAACACAAAGATATTTATAACTTTAGAATTTTTATTTATTATTGCAACATAAGCCGGACTGTTTTCCCTCACATGTCACTGGCACAACAGAAAAATAAAAGAAAAATTCAAAAGCACATCCCAAAAATTATCATAGCATCTTATATATAGAAAATTATTGTGTATTCCCAGAATACTATAAATGTATATTTTCTCATTTCACATGAATGATAGGTCTCACTAATTAAATTCATGATGGGACACACCATTCATGTGAGAAGAGGGAATACGCATTTATGGTACTCTAGGAATACCTAATAATTTTTTCTTTTATATATATATATATATATATATATTAAAATTATTGCTTGACTTTTTTCTTCAACCTTGTTTCCTCTTATGGCTTCTGAACTTTTAAAAAACATTGATAATTGGAATTTTTTATTTTTTATAAATGAAGCTTAACATATAAAAAAATAAATATATTAGGGAAGGTCATTTAAAAAGAAAAGAAAAAAATCAAATGAAGAAGGATCAAAGGCAAAGGCAATGTGGGAGTTCTATCTTTTATCTCCAAAAAAAAAAAAAAGGCTAGGTGGGAGGCTTAAAAAAAAAAAAAAAAAGAAGTGAAAAAAGAAAGCATAACTTACAAACACATTAGAGAGATATGAGGCAAAAATGTAAATTTGCATTCTTTTCCTAATAGGGGAAATTTTCTCCCGTATGTTTTCTCTCCATTTTGAAGAGCAAAAATTTTGTAAGCCAGTGCTGAAAATATTCCACCTCTCTTTCTTTGGGTTGAGTTTTCTTCTCTAGCTATCAAATAGAGAAAAATAGTAAACTCCCCAATATTTCCTATTCTTTCATTTTTCTTTTCATCATCAAGTTATACTAGGATGGATCAAGATGAACTAGTAAAAACATTAAAACTCATTATATTCTCTGTAGAAATAATTCACCATTGTTCCAAAAGATGAGAATGCTAAGGCTTGAATCAAATCTGGCCTTGAGAGACCAGAACAGTCTCTCCAAATGTTTTGGCACAATGGGTGTGGTGTTTACTATAGGTGCATTATTGATTGTGACTTTGGACAAAGGCCTTTCCAATACCACAATAAAATTGGGCCCTTGGTGGGATAAATCTGGACTTGAGAGCCTACAACAGTCTCGCCAAGTTTATTGGCACTATGGTATCTATTATAGGTCCATTACTTGTGACTTTATACAAAGGCCTGCTCATTACAATTGTGAATTGTTTGGTCACTCAAACTCTATGCTTATTTTTCAAAATAACACCCAATGTCCACTCATTTTGAGAGTGAGAACATATAATAATAATAATAATAACAGAAAATTGTCTGTTAATTGTGTTTAAGCATTAAATTTTTTCTACAATCTACAATTATTTCATCAATTTGGTTGCCGAAATTATAAACCTCTCAAAACTTACCACATTGTAATGCATTGTACGGAAGTCTGTATTATAAATTTGCTAAGTTTGGTGAATTTTCCTTCTTCTTTTTTTTTTTTTTTTTTTTTTTTGAGAGGTGAATTTTCCTCTATGTTAACATTGCGGGGACTCATAACAATGGAAAGAGATTTGGTTGTGTAAAATTCTCTAATCAGGTGGTAGGCCATTTCTTCTCAGAAAAAAGAAAAAGAAAAAAGGTTGTAGGCCATTTTTTTATTATTATTTTAAAAAAGAAGAAAATACTACTTAGGAAAGATATATTATACAACAAGAGCAAGAAGATGCTTGGAGCAAGGGAGAAAAAACTTCTAACATATATTATACAACAAGACCAGGAAAATGTCTCTTGCAAACAAAGCAAGATCATAGTACCAGAATCTCAGGCCTGTGAAACACAAGATGAGAGGCAGGCCTTGTTTGATTGGATATATTCATTATATTGTGAAAAATTGGTTGTACAAAAATTAAAGAAATACAGATTTTTTTTTTTTTTTTTTTTTGCTGAATAAATACTTTATTGAACATCAAACAAGGAAGTACAATCCAAATTGAGCCTGTGGCCATCTCTAGCCAATGCCTGAATAAATACAGATGTTTTGTGTGGTTACTGGTTACTTATTTTTATTATTAAAAAAAAATTGGAAAGATTAATGCTTACTTTGGCAGAACGTGACTGATGATACCCTAAAAAGTACAATAAAAAAAAAAAAATTCCACGGATAAATCTGTATGATTAATATATGCTTTAATGCCATTTCCACGTCTATATATATATATATATTGGGTTATATATATATATATATATATATATATATATATAATATTGACATTCGTATATTCTTCGTATTGCAAAATTTCAAGGTATCAAATATTAGTGACTCCAAATCAACCAAGTAATTTTCAATTCAAAGAAAAAGTTTATTTTTGTATGCTAATTGAAATGAAAATTTGCATGCATGTAAATATAGAACATATAATTCAACGGTTGGATAAAGTAATTGACTATTAAATAAGTCAAATATATAAACATAATAATATATACTTCAGTCTCAAATCACAAGTAATTTTCAATTCTTTATTTTTGCGCTAATGTAAATAGATGAAGTCTTTTAATATATATTAGTCTCATCACATACGCTTTGAGCAAAAAAAAAAAATCCCTGTGTTTTTATTTTATATATATAATTTCTATTTTGAAAATCTAATATATAAGTGGATAAAGCAATTTGAAAATCAATAAGGGAGTGATCCTATTTTTTAGGCAATATTTTAGTAGGAGTTAGAATTGTATTTTTACCGGACTGTCTTTTAGTTTTGTCTCTACTTAAACATAGAGATGTAGTGGTATTTTAAAACCATGAAAATGAGGAATCCAAACAAGGGAAGCCCTTTAAGTAGTAGTGTAGATACTCATGAATAATTATAATTTTTAACAATAAAAGGTTGATAAATATAGTTTTTATATAAGCTCATAAGTGAAAATAATTACATATTAGACTCGTTACACGCGCTTTGCTTGTGCAATAATGCTCTTTATTTATTTATTTATTTTGTTTAGTATTATAATGTTTAAAAGTGATATATAAATAATTGTGTGTATTTATTTATTTTTTTAAAATGAAGTAAGGTAACGTAGAATAATGTTTAAAATGAGATAGAGAACTATAAGAAATTTAAACTGAATGAGACATTTGAATTTAAGAATTGTGATAAGTAAAAAAATTTGAGATTTGAAAAAAAAAAAATGATATACGTTAGTGTGGATGGATGAGGATTTGTGATAACCGTATATAATTTGGATAACAATTTTGGAATGTTTAAAAATAAAATAAAATAAAATAACCCATAGAAATTTCAGGATAAAGATATTTGAAGTTTTTTTTTTTTTTTGAGAATGAGATAATTGAAGTATTTGTTTTTTTTTAAATGAGGTACAGTAACGTAGAATAATGTTTAAAATGAGATAGAGAACCATAAGAAATTTAAACCGAATGGGACATTTGAATTTGAGAATTGTGATAAGTAAAAAAATTTGAGATTTGAAAAAAAAGAAAAAGAAAAAAAGATGATATATGTTAGTGTGGATGGATGAGAATTTGTGATAACTGTATAGAATTTGGGTAACAATTTTGGAATTTTTTGAAGAATTAAAAAAAAAAACCATAGAAATTTCAGGATAAAGATATTTGAAGTTTTTTTTTTTTTTTTTTTTTTTTTTTTTTTTTTTTTGAGAATGAGATAATTGAAGTATTTGAATTCAAATAGATAACAAATATAGATATGAATAAGACATTTGAATACAAATATGTGGTAAGAATAACGTTTTTTTTTTTTTCCCTTTTGTACATGAAATAGTATTACTGTTTTAACATTTTTTTTGCTTTTTTGTCAGAATAAAATTAAATTAAAAGGTGTGTTATTTCAAAATTTGTATGAGAATATTTTAGTACACTAGCAATTGAAAACGAAACATGGGAATCCTCTTATTAATAGTATAGATAGATAACTAAATCAATAATATAATTTTAACAATAATTTTGTTATTCATTATTAGCATGGATTTGTGAAAGAATAATTTTTTTTTTAAGTAAATCAAGTATCTGATGAACAATATCGACAATGTTCAAAATGAAATAAGCTTGAATAGTTCTAAGTAGAATTTAGTTTCGTAATATGTCCAAATTCTACTTATGATAAAAAAAAAATTAAATGAATAATCTTAAACTTTCTACAGATTTTACAATGGCATTAAATCCATAAAAGACTCCCACATTTTTTTTTTGATAAGTAAACATAAACCAAAAGACTCCCATGTTTGGTGAGGTTCTCTTTCTCTCTCCTTTACTATCACCAAAAAGCAAGGCTGTAAACGAATCGAGCTTTGTCGAGTAATGCATGTTCAAGTTTGGCTTGTCAAGAAAAATTAAAAAATTCAAGCTTCGCTTGAGCTTGTGACAAGCCTAAAAATAATATTTGAGCTTGAGCTCGTGGAAAAGCAAAAAAGCTTGAGTTTGATTTGGCTTGGCTTGATTAATTAGTCAAGTCAAGCTCAAACTTAAGCTTAGGTTAAGCTTTTAAGCTTGAGGTCTAAAAAAATTACATTTAAATATCTAAAATTATGAAAAAAAAAAAAAAGTATATTCATTTTATCATGCATTTAGCTTTACTTATGATTAACTATTATTCAAATTAAAAATTTACATAATTAAATTCATTTATTCATCATTTCTTATCTACAGTTTCAGTAATTGTTCAAAATACAATTTTTACATTTACGTTAGATGGTGAAGAACTAGAAAAATACTTGTTTGTAACTATTATGAATGAGAAAATACTAACATATTTTATAACTTTACTTTATATAATTGATAGGGAAGGATTATATGTGGCCTACTTAATTTATTTATTTATTTTTAAATGTAACTATAGGTAGTGGTCCCATGTTGGCCATGTCAGTATTAAAATATGTGTAATGAGTATATTTAATTAACACATACAAACTTATAAATGAGTCTATACTTGAATTATTGTGTATCAAGTCTAATAGCTCACAATCTTGTTCATGAACAAATTCTTTTGCTTAGGCTCAGCTTGTTTATTAAACGAGACTAAAATTAAAGCTTAAGTTTGGCTTATTTATAAACAAACAAACATAAATGAGTTTTTTATCAAGCCAAGCCCAAGTTGTTCATGATTGGTTTGGTTCATTTACAGTCCTACCAAAAAGTACAAAACTAGTTTGGTTACTTTGGTAAGGGTATTGTTGGAAATAAAGGAGAGATAATACCGAAATTTTCCTTGGAAATTACACAATTTGATTTTACCAAAAAGAGGTGGCAGAGATGAGGCGTGGACCAAGTCTCTTGAGACAAATCGTGTTGTCTACGGTATATCCGATGTGGTTAGATAAATAGTTTTTGCACGTTGTTTCCAGGATACAATAGCCTAGCCACCTTTGCTGATTATCCTTGTGAGCCTACCGCTCTGTTTGTTTCAATGTAAAATATTTTCAGAAAAATATTTTCCAATTTTATGGTGTTTGTTTTGCAGTAAAATATTTGGTCAAAAGTAAATATCTTCAGTCAACCAAATCAACCAAAGCATATTTATGTAAAATATTTTATACTTAAAATTTTGGTAAAACATTTTACATTTGCTCACTCCCTCACTCCCCAATACTTATCGCTCCTTTGTTCCCACAGTCACTTTCACGCTTTAACTCTCCCTCTCAAATTTCTCTCCAAAAAAAACCCATCCACCACCGGTCCCCTCTGTCATCAATCATCGGCTCTAAGGTCTGAGGCACCACTTTGCTGTGTCTTAGCATTTTGCGCTTTAGCTGATACTGGTGACATTCAGCCCGTGTGCTTTTTTCTCTTGGAAGACCCAAAAACTTATATGTCGGACACTATCTTTACAAAAGCCAAAATTTCCACCATGAGGTTTTCATTTTTTTTGTCAAATGGCTAATGCGTCGAAATGGATAGCTTTCGTTTTTGCACTATGCGAGCACTTTTGTGTATTTTATATATATATATTGCTAGGTTTGGAAGATGGGTTTTGAATCTTTTGATTTGTATTTGGTAGTGCAAAATGGAAAATAGTCATAATGCTGAACGTAGGTGTTTGGATTTGCACATGAAGTGTTTGATCAAAGTTTTGTGAGAATGTGGTTACTTGGACCTCAATAATTTGGATTGTGGTGCAAATTGTTCGGAGCAGGCATTGGAATTATTTACATTTGATGCTAGTGAGTGATGTTGAGCCAACTTTCCATTAATGGAGCAAATATTTATAAATCTCAGCTTGGCGTATGTATAATTTATTTTTATATATTATTGTATGTGGGATGGTGGATAACATAAAATAATTCACACAGTAACTATACATTGCCCAGTGCTGGAAAAATCTAATTTCATATATGATGTTACTTGCCATATTCAAATAAGAAATTAACATACTTCACTTTAGAATGTAAATGAATTTATTTGTTGTAAAGTGAAAAAACTTTTATAGATCTTGGTAGAAATTTAGTTCATTAAGTAAAAAAAATAGTATTTTTTACTAGCTCTAGTGATTTGTCCATCTCTAAAGTTAAAAAAAAATGTTTTAATTTTTTATTAGTTGTTTTTTTCAAATTTTGCCAATTATATTTGAAAATTTTTAAAATTTTCAGCATTGTCAACATTGTAAAATGAAATAATTTTTTCCTTATTTCACATAAAATATTTTATCTTAAATATGATATTTTTACATAAAATATCCAACAAATATTTACTTGATATAAGCTCTTTATAGTACTTTCTTTTCCCAAAAAAATTTGAAAAGATAAAATATTTTTGTGGATAGTAAGAAGCAATAGATGACAAGTGTTTAAGAAAAAAAAAAGTTGTTTTTGAAAAGTTTGCAGTTTTGTAATTCAAAAATAAAAATATGTGTATCTGAAACTTTTATTTCTTTCCATATAAATAGAGCCAGACATGTTGCTTGTCCTTAGCCCAAAAATAAAAACGTTTGCTATCTTTAAAACTTTAAATGATCATAAAATTATTGAAATTAATGTGTAATCAATAGCTTTCTTTTTCTATATATATAAGTCGGATATCAAGATATATTTTCGCCAAATCTATACATTAAAAAAAAATTATGTATAAATTATTAGGTACTTCAAAGTGGATATTTCAAATGCTATGTATTTAATAGTTATAAGAAATTATTAGAATACCTTTTGGAAAATTTCAAAATATATATTACAAAAAATTGCGAGCTGTTTGACCAACTTTCCATTAAATCAAATAGTAAATACTTGTATGTATATATATATATATATATATATATAGTAACTTATTATAACATAAAATAATTCAGCAATAACTATACATTTAAGTGCTGAAAAATCTTCCATATATGATGTTATTATGCCATATTCAAATAAGAACGTTTGAATACAAAACATTTAGAATGGAAATTATATATTTGTAATAAAACTAAATATGCTGACAATTATAGTATTAATATCACATTAATGATCAGAAAATTTTCTAATTAAAACCATTGACAATAGCTATTTAAATTTTGAATTATATTTGAATTTCAAAATTTAGGATTCAATGTATCTGACATTAAGAGATAATTAATTTTTTTAATTCACATAAATGAATATTAAAATAAATATAATATTTTTTATAAAAATATTCAATACATATTTGATTAAGAGCGTTTAAGTTACCGTTTTTGATTCAGGGTATTTATAAAGACTTTATTTTGAAAACACATCTGTACCGGTTTTTGTTTTCGAGTTACAATATTGGGAGGTATTGTTGTAAATATATTGAAAATTATGGGACCCACAAGTCTGGTATTTGACTGCACCTAAATCTGCATTTTTTCTCTCTCATTCACAGCCTTCTCTTTAATCCTCTCTCTAATTACTTCACCTCATCTCTCTCTCTCTCTCTCTCTTCACCTCCATTGTTTTTACTCTTTCATCTCGTCTCTCTCTCTTCACCCCCATTATTTTTGCTCTTTCTCTCATATCAAAGAACCAACACCATTATTACCAACAGCAACAAAAGAAAGACAAATCCAAAAACTTACATCCACTTTTTTTTTTTAATCATCAACAACACAAACATTTATTGAAGATAGAAAGAAATAGAAGAGGCAGTTCTCCAAGATCATCATATCAAAAGAAAAAAAAAAAATTTAGATTAGAAGTTCAAATCTATAAATAACAACATCAAAATGACCTGGGATGTGGGTACTCAGTTTTGGTTGAATGATTTTGGTGTAATTTTATGACTTTTGCAGATGTAGGCCTTTGAAGCAAAGTGGGAGATGGGAAGAAGATGTGGGAAAAAGGAGGAGGAAAAAGGAGATATATGGCTTGCTGTGAGGTTGTGGGAATGGGTGGGACCATGGGAATTTCTCTCTCATTCTCGTCAAAGATTTTTTTTTTTTTTTTGAGGGACTTCTTGTCTAAGAAATTAAAAGCACTGTATTATCAGAAAAAGTTGATAACTTTACCCACTTCAAAAAAAAAAAAAAAAACATAACACAAAATTTTTTTTTTTCACGTTTAAAAAATATGTTTTTAGAAACATACTACCAATATTACGAGTATTTTAAACATGTATTTTTACAATATTTTTTAAATTACATTTTACATATTATTTTGAACAACAATATTTGAACACCATTATCAAACAATTCCATAGGTTGTATTATTAAATTGGTGATGCAAAACAATACATCATAACATATGTAAATTTTTCATTCTCTTGTGCTCACTCTCTTTTCTTTCTCTTGCCCTCTATTTTACTAAACATGTTAATATAGACTTAAGCATTTGGTAAAGTGAATTTTCATTCAACCCATGACTTTAAATTTTCAAAATTATCCAATTTGCTTTCAATGAACAAAAATCACTTAATACTATTTGAAAATTCTCATGCTCCCTGTTTTATCTCTTGTTGCTATTTATATACCATTGACTATACAAAAATTTCCTCATGCATATAATTGCCATAATACAATTATTGTGAGACCTGCATAGTCAATACAAGCTGTTAGAAGAAAATAGAGGCCTTATTAAGAGGATCAAAAATATTTTAAATTACGTTAAACCTCATTTGTTCTTGGGAAGCAACTTTGATATTTTTGAAAAATTTTGTAGTACATGATATTAACCCAAACCTTGGGGATTCTAGCCTTTTACCCCTATTTTTTAAAAATATTTGGCAATATGCCCCTGTTTCCAAATTATTTAGGTTCATACCCCTGTTTTGAAATTTGATTTCCTCAAAATGGAGTTTCAATGAAGAACTCGATTGGTTTAAAATCGAGTTAATGAGTTATGCCCAATCAAACTTAAAAAAAAAAAAAAAAAATTGCATGAAACTCGAGTTCCATGAACTCGAGTTTCATTGAAAATGCCGTTGTAGGTGTTACTGAATGCTGCTATAAGTTTTGGGCTGATCAAATTTTTTTAAAAAAATTTGCATGGAAACACCGCTATAGTGGAACTCGAGTTCCATTGAAAATGCCGCTATAGGTATTACCGAACGGCGCTATAGGTTTTAGGCTGATAAAAAAAATTGCATGGAAACACCGCTATAGGTGTTACTGAACGCCGCTATAGGTATGGAACTCGAGTTCCATACAATTTTTTTTTTAATTTTTTTTTTTAAGTTTGATTGCCCCATACTTGATTTTCTACCAATCGAGTTTTTTGATTAAAACTTGATTTTAACAAAATCGAGTTTCGAAACAGGGGCATAAACTTAAATAGTTTGAAAACAGGGGCATACTACCAAATTTTTGAAAAATAGAGGTAAAAGGCCAGAATCCCCGAAACGACCCAAACCTTGTGGTTCATGTATTACCTTTTTTTTTTTCTCCTGCTAATGGGTTCATGTATTACCTCATTTGTACTTGGGAATTAAATTTGATATTTTTTTAAAAGTTAGTATATGATATTAGGGGAAAATGGGCATTTACCCATAATTTACAAACTATGCAGCAAAATACTCATGTTTTGAAACTATTTAACAAAATGCCCATATTTTTTAAATTCTATTTTAACAAAATCGAGTTACAAGTGGAACTCGACATTAACAATGTCGAGTCTATAAATATTTAAAGACTTATATTTTTTTTGAAAATTTAAGTGGAACATTTCACGTAAAAATATACATATAAGTCAATTTTAAAGATATCGAATTTTACATGTAACTTGTAACTTAATTTTATTAAAATTAAGTTTTAAAAATAGAGGCATTTAACTAAATAATTTCAAAATAAAGACATTTTCTTAAATAGTTTTTAAATTAGAGGTAAAAACTCATTTTATATATTAACCCAAATCTCGTGTGGTTCATGTGTTACCTCATTTGTACTTGGAAACAAATTTGATATTAACCAAAACCTCGTGTGGTTCATGTATTTACCACACCCCTCCCCCCCCCAAAAAAAAGAAAAGAAAAAAAACACCCATTGAGGGAGGAGGCTTTGACCTTTAAACACCGTGCATGAACAGTAGCACAAAGGGGGAGAGAGAGAGAGAGATGAAGGGTTTGGGAGTAACAGCAGCCATGGTGGCAGTCCAGTTCCTTGAGGTGGGCTTCAACACTATGCTAAAAGCAGCCATGAGTAAAGGGATGAGTAACTTTGTTTTTGTGGTTTACTCAAATGGCCTCGCCATCTTCGTTCTTCTTCTAGCTTCCTTCATCTTTTACAGGTTTTCATATTCATCTGCTCCAACTATTCAATTCAACAACTACCTTGCCAAACTTTATACATAACAGCTTTTTTTCTCATCACTTTGATTAATTTGCAGAAAAAGAAGTCTTCCTCCACTGACAGTTTCAATAGTCTGTAGAATCTTTCTTCTTGGCCTGCTAAGGTTCTTTTCTTGTTTAATTCAGATTATAGTGATAAGATATAAATGGGTTTCCATTTTTGTTTCTGGTACTATAAATGGGTTTCTAATATATCTGCGTGTACAAGCTTACACTTATCTATAATCAATCATGATTTTTGGTGGGTTTTTTAGTTGCTGTGTGCAGAGCTTCATGTTTACTGGTATAGGGTACGGCTCTCCAACTTTGGCCTCAGCAATGGTTGATCTGACTCCAGCTTTTACTTTCATACTTGCCATCATCTCCAGGTGGGTCTCCTCTCTGTTCAAAGTGCTCAATGACTAAAAGCCACGCTCACCAGTGGCATTTACCATTTAGAATATGCCACGTGAGTTTGGGCTGGTTCATTTCTGTTATTAACCCAAAAAAATGGGGGATTCTTTTGTTTTTAGCATTAATATACTTAGATACTTTCCCACAATTTCATATCTCGTGTGTGATGGTGAATATTACTGGATTTTGCCTGGTATTTTTCGCCTCCAAAAAATTTTGGAGGACCAACAAAAAATCTCATGTCCCAATAAAATTGTTCCACTTTATATTGTATCAATTATAGTATGCCATATGTCTAATTTGAAGAAGAAGAAGAAGAAGAAGAAGAAGAGACGTGTCACATACCGTGATTGGTGGATTATAGAACAATACACACATTGGAATAAAATTTTTTATTTGACAATGTTGATGCCAAAGTTAAAACTATCCTTTGGATTTCCAATATGAATATTTAGGATTCTAAAATATACTCTTCTAAAGTTAATTATTGGTGTTTACAATTAGTGTTGAGTTAGATGGTAAGTTTAAAAGTTTTTTTTTTTTCCTTTATTGATAAAAATAAAAATAAGGTAGTGTAGTAATTTTCACATAACAGCGGTAATCGCACACTAGTAAAGAAGAGAAGAAGTCATATAGGAAATTAGGAATGGTACTCTCAATAGTTTTTGATACCATGTGAGAGTTGAAAGATAAAATTTTGTGCTGTTGTAACGTGTAAGTTAATGTAAAAATACTGGATGTCCTGGGTAGTGTGTGTAAAGTTTGAAATTTGTCATCCATATTATTGATGGTGATTTTGTTTGAACCTAAGTAATTTGGCCCCCAGACATTTAACTTTGTCATGTGGTGGTTGACTGCTTGCTATTGTTAATCTCGCTTCCACTCTTGTTTAATACACCTGCACTGTTGGGCAGAAAAGAGAGAATAATTTTGAACTTGGAGCATTTGTGTTAAAGACTTAGAAGTCTAAATTAAATTATGATAGGAGTATGTCAAGTGTGAAGAATTTTAACGGAGGAAGTGATATTCAAAGTCTAGATCAAGAATGGATATCAATGACATGACAGGGAATGCCATTTCTATCATGAGATGAGAAATCATCAATCATTCAAACATTTGAAGGAGTTTAAAACTAATTATGGTGGTTAGAACTCTGTGGATGCAGTGATTGTTGTAGCATGTGGAGAGGATAATGATGACGGTGAAACTTTCTATGGTTACTAAATATTTGGTTTTGATTAAAACTTCATGGATTTGGATTTACCCCCTCATTTCACATATGGTGATATAGAGATTAGTTTGATATTTACAGGACTTATGTTGAAGGTTCTGTTACAGTATATAATGATGTGGAATGTAAAGGTATGAGAATAGCTACAATAAAAATTAAGGTGTTTGATGAGTACTAGTTGAGACAGCTGCTTATGAAGTAGAGATTTGTTAAGTCCTGCCTATGAGGCATAATAGTTCCTACATAAGATTAAAATCCCAGATTGGTGTAAGAAGAAAATTAAAAAGATAAATCCATATTAATAAAAGGTGATAATATAGTTTTTTATTGCGTCAGAATTGGAAGACAGTTTAATCATGTGTTTATGCTAGTTGTTCTTAATTTTGAGAGTTAAATTTGAAAATTTGTAATTTATATTATTGATAATGGATTTGTTGCAGACAAGGGCAATTTAGTTGAATCAAGTTAAACTTTGTGTTTTTGCAGTTCTTACTGTTGTTCAGTTTCGGGTGTTTTCCACAATTTTTAATATTGAGAATTGAAATATAGAAAACATCACTGATATGTAGGCACAGGTGAACTAACTTTAACATGGAGATCAAAAGGCTGATATGGAGAATAACCTCTGTACACTAAGATATATTACCATAGATGATGAACTAAAACGTTAAAACTCTTTCAAAAGATGTGAACAATAAAACTTGAATGAAATGGTGGTTGTAGGATGGAAAAGCTGGACTTGAGAACCCAAAGCAGTCTTGCTAAGTGTATTGGCACCATGGTATCCATTATAGGTGCATTAATTGTGACTTTGTACAAAGGCCTGCCTATCATAAATGCGTTATCATCCAATGGTCAACCCAGTGAGGTTCTTCTGTCACTGCAATCAAATTGGGTCCTTGGAGGCTTTCTCCTTGCCATTGGTAGCTTATGTCTTTCAATATTGTTTATTGTCCAGGTAAAACTGGTTTAAACATTCTAGTCCCCTCTTACTGTACATGTTGCAGACATTATATCTCAGAAAATTGACTCGATTTTTTTCCCCTTTTTTTCAAATGTACATATCTAGACCTGGATTATTAGAGAGTATCCTGCAGAGTTGATTGTAACACTTACTGCTAGCATTTTTGCGACCTTCCAATCTGCCTTGGTGGCTCTAGTTGCAGAGAGAGACCCAAAGGTTTGGAGATTAAGGTCTAATATGGAGTTGATAGCTATAGGCTATTCGGTAAGCATGATGAAGGCGACATGCTTTACTTTAGGCTTGTCATTCTGTCACGTAAATCCCAAAATTTTGGGACTCAGAATTGGTAGTTGTTGTTGTATCTTGTCACTCATTATAGCTTACCCTTGTTTTTCCAATAACTTTTTTGTAGGCCGTTTTCTTGGTAGCTGCACGAAATGTTGTTGCTACATTGGCATGTCGCAAGAAGGGTCCTGTCTTTGTTGCATTATTTAGTCCTCTAGGGATGGTCATTGCACTTGTAATGGGTGTTACTTTTCTTGGGGATACTCTCTATCTTGGAAGGTGTAATTCTCATATCTCAATATAGTAATTCTGTGAAGCTATGCTACTGTCCTGTAATATTAAGGACTATTATGATTATGATTCAATTTTATTGCTGTGCAGTTTGATAGGAGCAACTGTAATAGCTCTTGGGTTTTATGCTGTGATATGGGGGCAAGCACAAGAAGAGAAGACCATTGAAAGCAGAGGAATTTGTAGCTTTGAGTCATCTTCTGCTAAAGTTCCTCTTTTGGAAAACAAAGGCTTGGATATCTAGGACACTTGCACAATAAATTAAAAACCAGCAATAGCTTTGGTTTGATGTTTTTTCACTGAAGTTGTTGAAGTGTGGTGAAAGATACAATCAACAACCATGTGTATATATTTATCGATAATGGAAAGTTTAAAACGAAATTTGATGAATTTCTTAAAATATCAAGAGCTTTGATGTAGTCTTTTTGAGACGCCTAAAATGGCCTGCACAGCTTTATAAGTCTGACTTAATAAATGCTTTTGGTAATGCCTTGTTTTGGAATGAGTTACCAATACTATAAATTTTGTCATTGGTCATAAAAAGTCTCAATTTCAGCCATATGTTGAAGTGCATAACTTTATTGCTGGGTTATCTGTTTGAGGTGAATTTATTTTGATTTTATGGAACTTTCAAGATATAAGTGTACAAGATCTAGAAATAGTAATCCATAGGAAAATTAAAGAGTAAAAATTATTGGTTAATATGTCACAAATAAGCAACATCAATTAAGGTAATCAACTTTATCTCACCAAATTTGATTTCAAGAAAGTATTCAATTTCATATTTGATCGGTGCCTTCAAGTCTGGTATATGAAATGTCTTGTTCCCATTAAAGCCCAGAATGAGAAATGATTTCAATGAGACCAAGAAGTTAGGTTCTATGGTAGTGGGGCACACTACGAATGTGACATTGAAAAAACAAAGATATTTATTACTTTTGGATGTTATTTATTAATGCAACATAAGCCGGAGGGTTTTCCTTCACACGTCACCCACACAAAAGAAAAATCAAAGAAAAATACAAAAGCACATCCCACAGAATATCATAGTTTTTCTCCAAATGTCATGTGATGGTGGAACAGTGGCCCCTATCACTACGCATTATCCCAACCATCCTATTGAGTGTTTGTAAGTGTTACTGTTCATGAGAAAAACACACACAAAAAAGAGAATGTGCAGTTTAGGTGTGACAGCAATAATGGTGGCAGTAGAGTTCTTTGAGGTGGGCTTAACAACTCTAAGCAAAGCAGCCATGAGAAAAGGGATGAGTAACTTTGTTTTCATTGTGTACTCAAACGCCCTCGCTATCTTGTTCCTTCTTTCATCATCTCTCATCTTTTACAGGTTCACTTATATAATAGTTAATCATCTTTTTTGTACTAATTCATCAATTCTAACAATTACCAAGGCTTTTTTGAGACCCTGAATCCTCTAGTTACTCCATTTGATTTACAGAAAAAGAACTTGTCCTCGACTTACATTCTCCATCTTTTGTAGAATGTTCCTCCTTGGTGTGCTCAGGTATACTCGTTTAATATGCTGAGGCTGGTGATATACTGATATGATAGGTACATATATGCATGTGTGCCTATGTGCGCATTCATGTGACTTTGAAATGTGTTTTTTTTTTAGTTGCTGTGTGCAGTCGTTTATGAATTTTGGGATAGGGTACAGCTCTCCCACTTTAGCCTCAGCCATGACTAATCTAACTCCAGCATTTACTTTCATTCTTGCCATCTTATCCCGGTTAGTCTCCTATATTTTTTATATATTAGAAAAATTATTAGATGTTCAAGAGTATTCATACCAATAAATGTAAGTAATTTAATATAAAAATATAACATCAGCTTATAAATTAATATGAGAAAGTTCATTCTAGTATTAGCTGTTTTGAATTTATTGGTGTGAACTGTGAAGTACCATGGTATCTATATTCCATGAGTATCTAATATTTACTCTTGTTTTTGGTGCTAAAGTACTTGTAGGTTAGTTTTTAAGATTCACTTGTCTAGGTACAATTATAATTTTGTCAATTTTTAGAATATAAACAAGCCAACTTTAAGCATAAAGCTAATCCAAACTGACACAGCAACCAAGCTTAAAGCTTTGTAGTTGCTATATACCAAGCTATGCAACAGATATCCAAATTAATTATAAAATGCTTCAAACATAAGATATAATATTGAAATTCTCAATTTTCTTTTGCAAACTTATTTAAGAATTGAATCAAATGTGCTTTTAGAATGGAAAAGCTAGACTTTGGACTCAGAAGCAGCCTGGCCAAGTCTATTGGTACCATGGTCTCAATTGCAGGGGCATTAATGGTGACATTGTACAAAGGACCGCCAATCACATTTGCTGCATCACCACATAATTTACATCATGAGCTTCGTGCATCAGTTCAATCTAACTGGCTCATTGGAGGCCTTCTCCTAGTAGCTGCATGCTTTTGTTTTGCACTTTTGTTAATTGTTCAGGTAAAATCCTTGCAGCCATTATGTGTCATTAAAAATAAACAAAAACCCTGAAAATTGACACTTTTTTTTGTTTTTTCATATACAAAGACCTGGATCATGAAGGACTACCCTGCAGTGCTGATGCAAACACTCATTTGTTGCATTATTGTGACCATCCAAATTGCGCCAGTCTCTTTGGTTGCGGAGAAAGACCCGAATGCTTGGCGACTAAGGCCTGATATTGAGTTGATAGCTATAGGGTACTCGGTAAGAGCATAGAGAAGTTCCAAACTTTGCTCTAGGACTAAAGTTTTACTCTTTCTTTCCACTTCAATTTTAAGTTTGTAATGACCTTGCTTGTTCCTCTATCTCTAGGCACTCTTTGGGATAGCAATTCGAAGTGTTGTTCACACATGGGCATGTAACAAGAAGGGGCCTGTTTATGTCTCATTGTTTAAGCCCCTTGGAATTGTCATTGCACTTGTCATGGGGGTTGCTTTTCTAGGGGATACTCTTTATCTTGGAAGGTATTATACTCAAATCTGTTTGTCATTTCCTAGATGGGTATGTTTAGAATTGTCAGTTCTTCAAAGGACTTAACTTTTAGGTGTTTGGATCAACGATCATGAAATCCTTAAAATCAAAATACACAAGCCCTATAAACTATTGAATTACCGGTCACAAAAAGGGTGTCCTTAGAAGCAAAATTCGAAAACCCTATAATCTAATGTATTACAATTACAATAATCACAAAAAAGTAATTCAGAACTATCTATACTACTATTTAAGAAACTTTTTCTGTTTGGAAACCTTATTTTTTGTTCAAAAATGCCCTTACACCCTTATGTTTAAGTAGAAACAAAACTAAAGGACAATTCAGTAAAAATACAATTCTAACTTCCACTAAAACATTACTGAAAAAATAGGATCACTTTTCTATTGATTTTCAAGTTGTTCACTTATAAATTTTAAATGCATAATATTAATGAGAAAACGTATAAACCTTAAATTGGAATGAATGAAAAATTATGACACTAAAAAAAAAAAAAAAAAAACGTCTCACATCACGCGTGTGATGTGGTTAGTATTTATTATGTTACTGAAGTTGCACAAATTATATTTATTGTCATGTCACTATATAAGTTTTTTTATTAAAAAAATTGTTAGTAGTTTTAACAATAGTTAGTAATGTACTGGATAATATATGTACGGCACAAGATGCTTATGTGTTTCATTCAACTCAAGATTTTTAAAAGTAAATTGGAAAAGTACGGGTAAAAAATTGAAATGAAAAAACTGTAAGAGCATTTTTATCAAGGCTTCTAAATGCTAAAATTCTTAAATTTTTAGCATTTTTAACTCGAAAGCTTGCTCTATCAAACATCTCCAATGGTATAATTTTTGCAATTGATGAACAATACCATCTCATATTTGAGACGGCACTGTTCACCAACTGTATAACTTTAATTATTTTTTTATTGTGTGGGGCCCACTGTCTTTTCTTCTTTGTCTTCGTCGTTTCCTCTCATCTGTGTCTTCTTGTTTCACCATTTCTCTGCTCTCTCTTCTCTGACCTCTCTTCTCTTTCTGTGGTTCATGGTCTGTCGTTTTCGTCGCTGATTTGTGCTCGTCGCCGATCTCTGCACGTCGCCGGTCTTTGCTCTCAGTCACTCAATCTCACTCTCATTCTCTCATTCTCGTTCTCTCTCATCTCTCTTTCTCAAATTCTCTCTCTAGTGGGTCTGATGGGTCTCGATGACTGCAAGTGGGTCTGAGTTCGACGGTGGTTGGGGTTGGTTGAGACCGTGGGTTGAGTTGGTTGAGGTCGTGGGTTGAAGATCGGGGTTGAGGTGAGGATCGGGGATCGGGTTGAGGTGAGGATCTGGGTTGCTGGGGTGGTGGGTTTTGTGGCGGTTTTGAGGAAGTTTTGTGGTGGGTTTTAGCTGCGGTTTGTGCCTTGGGTTTTTTTTTTTTTTTTTTTTTTTTTTTTTTTTTTTTTTTTTTTAAATTTTGGTGGTTGAGGTTGTGGTTGGTGGTGGTGGCTGTGGCTGTGGCTATGGCTGTGGCTGTGGCTGTGGTTGTGGCCGTGGCCGTGGCCGTGGTTTATCGGTGATGAGCTTGAAAAGCTCTGGCCATGGAGGTTTTGAGAGCAAATATCACAGAGAGGGAGAAGCTTCTTGGTTTGTGCCGTGGGTTTTTTTTTTTTTTTTTTTGGTGGTTGGGGGTTGAGGTTGTGGTTGGTGGTGGCGGCTGTGGATATGGCTGTGGCCATGGTTTATCGGTGATGAGCTTGAAAAGCTCAGGCATGGAGGTTTTGAGAGCAAATATCAAAGGGAGGGAGAAGCTTCACCGGGTTGAGAAAGATGGAAAGCAGTGGGAGAGAGAGATAGAGGGAGAGTGAGAAATAATAAAAAAAATGAATAAAAAATAATAAAGAAAGAATATTTAAATGAATTGTTAAAAAAATAGAAGTTTTGATGTAAGTGATATTGTAAAGTGGTATGGTATATATTATAAATATAGGTTTTGAGATGATGAATGCTAAATTTTTTAAAATGCTTGATAAGAATGCTCTAAATAGAGAAAAAAATTTCAAGATTATAATAGAAACATGAAAACGTTGATGTTTAATATAAATAATAAAACAAAGAACTAAAATATTATAATATGGGAAATGTTTCATATGTTTAATTATTGAAAATGTGTATTTTTATGTAGCTGTATACCCAGTCTCACACCGAGCATATATTGAGTTGATTCAAATTTTATTAACAAATTTGGCTAGAATTTTTCCTTAGGTCATTACACGTTACTATGGCTCTAACATTTTCTAAGAGAATAATTACATCATGATTCAATAACATGTAATGTTTGTTCTGCAGTGTGGTTGGAGCTGCTGTAATAGCTACTGGGTTTTATTCTGTGATATGGGGAAAAGCCCAAGAAGAGAAGAGGGTGGAGGATACAGGAATTTCTGACCTTGGGTCGTTCGCTTCTAAAGTCCCACTTCTTCAGAACAAAAGCATTAGAATTTAGAAGATATGCAACCAAAAAAAAGTGATTGGTGGGAATGTACTGTGAAGTCATTATTTGACATACCATGTCAATTTTGAGATCAGTTGTTTAAATTAAAGTGGAAGGAGGATATCATGCATGACTTCATAGCTTAAGATAAGATTGAATATGGACTCTCTCTAATATGAGATGCCAAATCGGTCTTGAAGATGATAAATCAATTCTGAAGAAGGGACAAAAGTCTCTTGATTACACCTCTAGCTTTTCTTTTAAAAAATGCTTAGAGGTTCAAACACAATGACAAAGAAAGAAATAATTTTTATATAAAATTTGTTTGTGTATACATAATCAATCTATATCAATCTAGTAGATTCTAGTTACCTCAACTGGTAAAGTCTCTAACGATTGAATATGAAATCTAGAGTTCAAATCCCGTCTACTTAAAAAACTGATTAGTGTTTCGGTCTGATGATAAAGAGTACAATAATCAAAAGTAGACGTCATATGTTGAAATTCTATATAAAAAAAAAAATTATATCAATCTATAATTTATATATATCTTCTTTTTTATTTTTTGAGAAGCAAATATATATATATATATATATATATATATCTAAAAGCTGAAAAGTAGCATTACATCATAGGTTGAAACTCTATATATATAAAAAAAAATCTATATCAATCTATAATTTATATATATTTAAAAGATGAAATGTAGCATTTATTGTTATTACACTTTTATTGTGCCACATCATTCACTTATTTCTGACACTTTCTCTCACCTTATAATTACACTTCTTCCAACATTTTCCATTCATTTTTACATTTTTATATCCCCACTACTCTATACCTTACCCTAACAACTCCTTCATCCCTTCATCTTCCTTTTATTTGCTATTTTCTTTTTTATTCAATCCATATTTTGTCCACACAAAAATTGAATACCCTCTCTCTCTCTCTCTCTCGCCCATCTTATTTGGACTCTTCTTCTCCCAATTTTATTTACTATAAAAAATTCACTATTTTCTTTTTATTCAGTCCATTTTTGCCCACACAAAAAGTAAATTCTCTCTCTCTCTCTCTCTCTCTCTCTCTCTCTATATATATATATATATATAAATATATTCTTTTGGTGGATTTTTAATTCTTTTTTGTATCTTTGATGAATTTTTTGTTGAACTCTAATTTGGTTTGATGAAATTTGGTTATGTTTTAATTTGTTACCTTTTTTCTTTTCTTCTCTTTAATTGGTAGATGTTATCCTATGAAATTATATAACATATAATGATATAATGTTATTCAATTACGTATCATGTCTTGGATAATTTGGTGTTTACAATTATATATTTTTTAGATATTTTAAAAGTGAGAATTTGAGACTTTATATCAAAATACAATCTACACATCTATGACTATGTATTTGAATGCGTCTTTCAATTATTTGAGTAATATCAATCCTAAATTTGTGATGAGATTTGATTATTGTGATAATTTCTTTAAGAGTGAAAAATTTGAACCATTATTTTGTAACTTAAAAAATTTTGGATGTACCCAAAAAATAGGAAAACATGACACACTATATCAAAAGTTTGAAGAATATAGACCACTTCCAAAAAGAATAATATCTGTAGGGTCAATGGGCTCAGGAATATGTGTTGGATTGGCCCAGGAAAGTTTGTTGGGCTGGAGGCCCAATCTGAGGACATTGAATGGTCCGATGATGAGGGAAGATAATGTCCTCGGTCAGGTAAAGCCAAGGTAGGAAGTAGTTGCCCAAAGTCCGAAGGCGGTATTCTAGAAGATTCTATAAGTAAGGATAAGCATGGTGACTGCACAGGATAAGAAGAAGAGCTATGAAATATCTAAGATAAAACTGTTATCACCGTATTGAATGCTCTGTAGCTAACTCTCTGGCTGCATTAATGGAGAAGTGATGCCTGAATATTAGGGTTTAGCCTTATAGTTGCCTCCAAAAATTTCATGGATGAGCTGATGGGACAAGTATCTAAACCAGTAATCTGATCCTTACGTAAAGGATGGGGAGAAGAAGAAGGATGATATAAAAGGCAGAGGAAGACATTCAGGGAGGAGGGATCGAAGAAAAGAGAGAGAAAACATTGTGTACATTGGCATCCATAATTGTAATTTGTCTTTGAGAAGGGAAAAAGAGAATATTAATCATCCTCGGCTTGTGTTTGAGGACAATTTTTGTTACATAAACAATCCAATGTGTATGATGTTACAATCTAGCCCATCATATTTGTGATTCATCATCACTAGAACCTAGGTTTCAAGCCCACTCTCTATAAGCTTCATTATATTAGGCTGTTTGGGCCTATCCCTTACTTACTGTTAGGTTTGGGTGCAAATTGTGACCTTACAATTGGCGTCGTCTGTGGGATATCTTGTGTTCTAGGAAGGTTAACACTATGGTAGGCTTAAGTCCACACCATGTAGAGTCTATGGGGTCCTAGCGTGAAGATCAGCTCCTGCATCTTGAACAAGAAAGAGATCGAGAAGGCAGTGTGCACACAGAGCACACTAGTAGGAGTCATTCACGAGGTGGAAGTAAAATTTCCCGTGAGGAAAATGCTAAGGCCATGCAGTTGGAGATTGACCACTTGAAGAAGAAGTTGCGCCACGAAAGGCGAAAGGAAACTCCCTCCTTTTATGACCCTTCTTCTGAGGATATCCAGGGTAGTAGTTACAGGCCCAGGTCAAGAACTTCTTCTAGTGAGTCTTTTTCCTATGAAGAGGATTACCTTCTTAGTCATGAGGGTAAGAAGCCTTCTTCTAGAGGCTTGGGAAATGATGCAACAAGTAGGGCGTCATATCAAATTTCCAATTCACCTTTCACACGTAGGATGGAAAAAGGGAAGCTCCCTCAGCGATTCACCTAACCTACATTCACCATTTATAATGGCAAAATAGACCCTATAGAGCATGTGAGCCATTTCAATTAAAGGATGACAGTGTAATCCAAGAATGAGACTTTGATGTGCAAGGTCTTCCCATCCAGCCTACGACCCGTGGTGATGAGGTGGTTTAATGGCTTGAGGGCAGGTTCTATTAATTACTTCATGAAACTCATCTGGGCATTTGGATCTCGTTTCATTACGTGTAGTAGAGTTTCTCGGCCCCTAGATTCATTATTGTCCATGGTCATGCGAGAAGGGGAAACCCTGAAAATATACTCTGACAGATACTAGGAGATGTTCAATGAGATCGATGGAGATTTTGACGATGTAGCAATAAGGACGTTCAAGGTTAGCTTACCTACCGAGCACGACTTAAGGAAATCTTTGACCAAAAAGCCTGTAAGGAGTGTACGTCGGCTCATGGATCGCATGATGAATATAGGCGGGTTGAGGAAGATCAGTAGCAAAGCAAGGGAAAGACGAAGGTTATCGCTAAGGAGAGGAGGGATTTTAGGTCGGACAGATACAACAACAACGTGCCCCGAAGAGATTTGCCGGACACTCTGATCCTACCACTCCTCAGGTAGTTAATACTGTCTTTCGGGAACCAGTGCATCAGCTGTTAGAGAAAATTCAGAATGAACCATATTTCAAGTAGCTCAACAAAATGGCAAAGGACCCCATGAGGCGTAATTAGAATCTTCATTGCCAGTATTATCGTAAAAGGGGCCATACCACCGAGAATTGTAGGACCTTGTGGAATCATTTGGAGCAGTTCGTAAAGGAAAGGAGGTTAAAATAGTTTCTGTGTCAGCCTAATGGGCAGGGAAACCATTCAAGTTCTGTGCATCAGGGAAATACTTCTTCAAGGCCTCCTTTGGGTACGATCAATGTTATCTTTGCTGCTCCTGGGAGGACTGGTTCTTATCCTTCCAGGGTGATGTCCGTAGCACGATTCTAGTTTTGAGCCGAATAGGGCTAAGAAAAATATCTTACCAACATTAAGTTTCTTAAAAGAGGATAAGATTGGGACTATACAATCACATGATGATGCTTTGTTGGTTACGCTGAGGATATGGGGCTACGTTGTAAAGAGGGTGATGGTGGACCAGGGCAGTGGTGTAGATATTATGTATCCTGACTTGTACAAGGGGCTAAACTTAAAGCTTGAGGATTTGATGACTTATGATTCACCATTGATAAGCTTTGAAGAGAAGACTGTCATACCAATGGGCCAAATTAGATTGTCTGTGTAATCAGGTTTTGAGGTGGTAGATGCGGATTTCATTGTGGTAGATGCCTATTCTTCCAACACGGCTATTGTTGCAAGACCTTGCCTTCATGCTCTAGGTGTGGTTTCTTCAACTCTGCAATTGAAGGTGAAATTTTCGTCCGGGACTAGATTGAAGAGCTAATTGTGAGCCAGTCTCTGGCTAGACAGTGCATGGCGGTTGTAATCTTGCATCAGCCTAAAGTGGAATCCTCAGCCTCTACTAAGGGGGGCTCATAGCAATCAATGACACTTGCCATGCCTATGGTGGCGGCAGTAGAGGACCCCGTGTGTGAGAGGTTGGAGGAGGTTGTTATAGATGATGACCCAGAAAATTTCTTTCAAGTAGGAGTTCAGTTGCCACCTTAGGAGAGGGAGGAATTGGTTAAGTTTCTGAAAAAAAACGTTGATGTATTCGTATGAAATGCTTATGAGGCCCCTAGGGTAAATCCGAGTTTCATTTGTCATTATCTAAATGTCAATCTGATTGTGGTGCCAAAGAAGCAACCACATCAGCGCTCATCTAAGAAGCATTCTGAGGCCATTAAAGAAGAGGTAATCAAGCTCAAAAAGGTTGGCGCCATCAATGAGGTATTTTATCCTGAATGGTTGGCTTATACAGTGGTAGTGAAGAAGAAGAATGAGAAGTGGGGAATATGTGTAGACTTCACAAATTTGAACAAGACTTGTCCTAAAGATTTTTTCCCAATGCCTTGTATAGATCAGCTAGTAGATGCCATTGTTGGGCATCCTCAGATGAGTTTTTTGGATACCTTTCAAGGTTATCACCAAATACCTTTGGCTTTGAATGATTAGGAGAAGATGGCTTTTGTCATTCCTACAGGGAATTACCACTACAAGGTGATGCATTTTGGTTTAAAGAACGCAGACGCTACCTATCAAAGGATGATGACCAGAATGTTTGAGCCACATATGGGATAGACTATAGAAATGTATGTGGATGACATGGTGGTGAAAAGTAAAATAGTTTCCAAGCATGTGGAAGATCTAAATGACACATTCCAAACACTAAGAAAGTACAAGTTGCGCCTTAATGCTTTAAAGTGTTCTTTTAGTGTGGGATCAGGTAAATTTTTGAGTTACATGATAACTCATCGGGGAATTGAAGTTAATCCTACGCAAGTCAAGGAAATTAATAGCTTACAGTCACCTAAGAATCCTAAAGAGGTTCAGAAGTTGACAGGGATGACTGCTACCTTCAATTGGTTTATTTCTCGGTCTGCAGATAGATGCATGCCTTTCTTCTAATTATTGAGTAAGTGGAAGGGATTTGAATAGATCGAGAAGTGTGCTTTAGCTTTTCAGCACTTAAGGAATATTTTTCACAGCCACCCATTATGTCTCGGCCAGAAATGGATGAAATTCTGTTTGCATATATTGTTGTGGCTAATTATGCCGTTAGTATGGTTCTGATACGGGTTGATAATGGTGTACAGAGGCCAGTTTATTACATGAGAAAATCTCTACATGAGGTAGAGGTGCATTATTTACTGTTGGAAAAAGAGATCCTAGTAGTGGTGCATGCTACACGTAAGCTTCCTTATTACTTCCAATCTCATACAGATGTTGTTTTAACTCAGCTTTCTCTTAGGTCTATACTTCGAAGTGCTGACTATATGAGAAGGATTGCCAAATGGGATACCATTTTGGGGGCTTTTGATATCAAGTATATGCCTCGCACCTCTATGAAAGGCCAAGTTCTTACTGATTTAGTGGTAGAATTTGATAAGCCCTTATTAAAAGAGAATGCTAAGAGGTTGGACATAGATGAAAAATCAGTTGGCATGATTTCGTGCAATGAGCCTTTGGTATGGAAAGTGTACGTTGACGGAGCAGCGAACCAAAGAGAATCAGGTGTAGGGCTCGTTTTGGTGTCTCCTGAAGGAATTACCTTTGAGAAATCCTTAAAACTGGGGTTCTCGGCCACCAATAATGAGGTAGAGTATGAAGCTTTATTGGTAGGAATGACTATGGTTCAAAAGATGGGTGGAAGAACAGTACAAATGTTCTCAGATTCTCGGTTGGTGGTGGGCCAAGTGGAAGGAGAGTTAGAGGCTAGGGATCCAAGAATGCAAGAGTATCTAACCCAGGTAAGGTATTTACAATCAAAATTTGAATCTTTTACTTTGTTACACATCTCCAGGAGTAGGAATACTCATGCTGACTCCTTAGCTACACTTACGACATCCTAGGCACAAGGCCTACCTTGGGTCATCCTTATTGAAGATTTGTGTAAACGCACTGGGACGAATGATGACACCATTCGGATTCATCAAATTAGGGTGGGACCTAATTGGATGGATCCTATAGTGTCATTCCTTAAGAATGATATCTTGCTTGAAGAGAAGTCCGAAGCAGATAAAATACGTAGAAAAGCACCTCGGTTCTAGTTATCCAAGGATCAGAAGTTGTACAAATACTTCTTTTCAAGTTCATATTTATTGTGTATACACCCTGAAGTAACAGAATTACTGTTGGAAGAGTTACATGAAAGGATTTGTAGAAGTCACACAGGAGGAAGATTTTTAACTCATAGAGCCCTTACACAAGGGTATTGGTGGCCAAATATGTAGAAAAATGCATAAGATTACGCAAGAAATTGTGACCAGTGTCAGAAGTTTGCTCCCAACATCCATCAACCAAGAGGTGTCCTTAACCCCTTTTCTAGTCCTTGACCTTTTGCTCAATGGGACTTGGACATTGTAGGGTCGTTCCTAAAAGCAACAAGAAATAGAAGGTGGTTGCTCGTTGGAACAGATTATTTCACTAAGTGGGTTAAAGCTGAGCCACTGTCAAATATTAGGGATTTGGATGCGAAGAAATTTGTCTGGAAAAGTATTATTACCAGGTTTGGAATCTCTCATACTTTTATTTCAGATAATGGTCTGCAATTTGATAGTAAGGCTTTCAGAAGATATCGTTTTGATCTAGGCATCACGAATAGGTATTCCACTCTAGCTTATTCACAAGGGAATGAGTAAGTCGAGACTGTCAATAAAGTTATAGTTAATAGGCTCAAGAATAGACTGGATGATACTAAAGGAAGGTGGGTGATAAAATTGCCACATGTTTTATGAACGTATCGAACTACGCCTTAGAGATCCACTGGAGAGACACATTTCTCTATGACTTATGTAGCTGAAGCTATAATCCTTCTAGAAGCGGGGTTTCTGACATTGAGGACAAGCTCTTTCATCCCAAGCAGTAAAAACAACTTATTAGAAAAAAAGCTTAGATCTAGTTGAGGAACGACGAGAAAATGTCATGGTTCAGTTAGCTTATTATCAACATAAACTCAAGCAGGGGTATGATTCCTATGTGAAGTTACGATCACTTGCACCTGGAGATTTGGTACTGAGGAAGGTTTTGGGTACTGCAAAGAATCGAGCATGGGGAAAATTAGGACCAAACTGGGAAGGACCTTATCGTATCACTTCGGTAGCTGGCATATAGGCATTTTATCTTCAAGATCTAGATGAAAATGTCGTACCACATCCCTAGAATGTAAATAACCTACGAAGGTACTATTATTAATGAAAGGCACTTCTGCCATCTTATTTTTGTTAACACTGTGTTACGTTGATTATCATTTTTCTAAATATCAAACTGAAACTTGGTCATGTCTGGATCCTCAGACCACATTCCTTGTATAAATTGATATTCAATTAAGTGTTAAATAGAACCTTAGTTATGTCTGGTTCTCGAATCATTTACTTTAGGGAAATTAACACTTCAGCTCATTTTTCTAAATATCAAACTGAAACTTGGTCATGCTTGGATCCTTGGACCACATACATTGTATAAATTGATATTCAATTAAGTGTTGAACAGAACTATAGTTATGTCTGGTCATCAAAGCATCTACTTTGGGGAAATTAACATTTCAGTTCATTTTTCTACATATCAAACTGAAACTTGGTTATGCCTAAATCTTCGAACCATATACTTTGTATAAATTGATATTCAATTAAGTGTTGAACAAAACCTTAGTTATGTCTGGTCCTCAGATCATCTGCTTTGAGTAAATTAACACTTTAGTTCGTTTTTCTACATATTAAACTGAAACTTGGTCATGCCTGGATCCTCGGACCGCATACCTTGTATAAATTGAAATTTTATTAAGTGTTGGTCAGAATCTTAATTATGTCTGGTCCTCAAACAATTTATTCTTTAGTCAACTAGTATCTAAATTGGATTTTAGCACTATTTGGCATCTTGATTGAGTATCATGAAGACCCCCCATGGTAGTGATGAACAGATGGGATTTTATGAGCATCACTTAAAGCATTTGTAGGTATACTAAACATGTTTGTTTGACTGGTTCAAATCTACTTACTTCCTTATAATCATTAAGTTATATTGGAAATGATGTAGGCTATTGCTCTGTTGTGACATATAGACTTTTCAATTATAAGATGGGTTTGTTAGATTTGATTAACTAACTAATTCTGAATTCATCAGAAAAGAATTATCGTTTATGCAAATGACAAATCTAGGTATGTGTCATTGTCTTATTAATTAGGCATTAGGTAAGGTAGAGGTGATACAAAGAAAAAGTATAAGTGTCAAACATGTAAAAGAAACAATTTGACATTCTCATTAATTTAAAGTCCTTTGGAAAGATAATTTGCTTAAAGAACATCAAGTTACATTAGAAAAAAGGAAAACTAAGCTAGAAGGAGGAAAGGACGAGGATCAATCACGGCTTCAGTTTTATCTTCAAATTGCCCTTAGGATCCCTTGGAGGCTGGATTGGAGCCGAGGAGTCAAAAGCAATCCCTTTGCCCTTTGGATCCTTCTCAATGGTGATAGGAATTGTCGCTAGGACAAGTTCCATTGTCACATTAAATCCCTTTTCCTTGGTAAACTCCTTAGGGTCATTAGGATGCTGAGTATCATCATGGGCCACCCCTTCTACTGGTTCAGTAATTTGTTTGGTGGCCTTAGATTGCTTAACCACCTCGGGCTGACATTCAGTGAAGGAAAAGGCTTCAACTAAGTTACCTTGTTCGGCATCTGTTCCTTGGGTGACAGTATCACCCTTGGTAATGGATGGAGCAGAAGCTCGGAAGGCTGGGAGGTAATAGACATTTTCTGTCCTCCAAAGGGCAGAAAAGGCATTAATCCCAGTTCGAGTAAGTGCCTCATTCCACTTGGAGGCAGTAATGCCTACATACCTCAGAGACCTGTGATCTAAGGTTTTCCGTCATCTCCGCCACCTCGACCTCGTATCCATCTTGCTAAGTTTGGTCCCTTACTTTCTTAGCCTCCTCTTTTGCTTTGGTAGCTTCTTCCTTGGCTTTATTGGCCTCCTCCCTCGCCTTCTCAGTTTCCTTTAGATCCTTTTGAAGGCCCTTTATCAGCTTCTTCATAGCAGCGTAATCCTCATCAGCCTGTCTAAATTGCAGCCTTTGGGTCTCGGCTTGCCTCTCAGCTACTTTTAAAGCAGCCTTGGAGCTCATTTTTTTTCGCTTTTTGCCTTGTTCAATTGGGCAGTGACCTCTTGTAGTTTTTTGTCTTTCATTTCCAAGATCTTCTGGGTGTTGCTGCGCCTTATTTTCTCATCCTTAAGGGCTTTGTAAGTGCTAATGACAATCTCTTCAGTACTGTGGGCAGACTGGACAGCCTATACACAATAGTAAGGTGAAGCAAAAGGATATGATTTAAAAAAAAAAACCTAAGTGTAACAGAAAAGGAAATGAGCAACAGTTAAATGGGATTCTTACCATAGCAAGCTCATTTTTTAATGTCATAAAGACATTTTGATCCCTTATCTGCCTTAGCTCGCCTATGTCCTTAGGTAGTAGGAGAGCTTGCTTTAGCGCATCTGCCATGTAGGTAGCAGTACCAGCGTTAGAATTCCTGATGGATGCATCGACAGGAACTGCATGATCATCCATGGTCATTGGTGGAGCCCAAATTGGGGCAGATACAGGTGCATGAGTCTCAGTCCGTCTTTCTGACCTTGTTTAACTCCATTTTCAGGCTCCATATCCTTAGGAAAGAGGCTTTTTTCTCCCTTAACCACGTCCTTCCCCTTATGTTGATCCCTCTTTCTCTTGTGATCAGCTTGGTCAACGCGTTGAGATTGTGCAGGTAGGGGAGAAGGGAGTTTTTGCTGAAAAGATTTATCTAGGCCTTTATCTTTGGTCTGAGGATGTTTGGTCAGAATGGCCTTTCAGGCTCTTGATTCCCCACCTGGGCTTCCATTATGTCTTTAAGGCTTTGCTTGGGCTTGCGTTGAATGCCTATTGTGTCATGGTTGTGAACGTCTCCTTGTGGATGACTTGAAAAGGATGTGCCGAGGTCACCAATTTGATCCTCGGGGGAATAGGGTTGGTTGAAGACTTCAAATTTGTCCTTTGAATCTGAAACTTCAATAATCTCTTCTTCTTCCTTTACACTAGGTTGAGAAGAGGTTGCTTCACTAGCTTTATGTTGAGTTGGGAGAGGAATGAGGAGAATACCGTCTGGTATAGGTTGTGTGACAAGGGTGCCTTGAGGAATGGGAGCGCCTATAGGTAAAAGAAAGCCTTTGGTAGCAACACTTATTCGGTGTAAGCGTGGATCTTTTGCTCTGATTACGCACTTCGGTGCTTGGAAAGTTGTGGAGATGGGCTTGTAGCCGAGGATCAAATGTGCTGCTCGGAGTTGGTTATCTGTGTGCACGAACACTTCAGCCTTCAATATTTCATCTAATCTCTCGTGATTAACAAGATTGAAGTGGCGAACGGCTGCGTGTGGGTCTGCAAAATCATCAAGAAAAACAAGGTTAAGTCAAGCAAATGTTTTTATATAAACCCAAGTATTAAAAAAAAGGGTTATAAGTAGTTCATCTAAATCTAGAACATCATGTTCCCCTTCTCTCATCGGACAGGGGATGTCATCATGCCATTCCCTCGATACGATCAAAAAATCTTTTTCTATTGGGTTTGGGAAGACATTGGATCAGTCTAACTTTAGGAAGCCTAGATTTTAGGTAATATCCCTGCCCCTTTAGGTGGTGGAGATTGTAAATCCAATTCACACCATGATGGGTGAGCCCTAGACCCATCTTTTCATTTAGTGCTTCTACAGAACCCAAAATCCTAAGCATATTTGGGGCGCATTAGGTAGGAGTTAATCTAAAGGCCCTAAGGTAGTCCCTCATAACTATCCCCATTGGGATTTTCATCCCTCCCTCTATGAAAGCGATCATCGAGATTACTACATCTTCCTCTCGCCTTTTTAAGAGCCATTCCCCTTCCTTACAATATGTAAGGGATACCTCTGGTGGAATCCTAAACCTAGCCTTGAATTGTTCTATCTTTTCATCAGAATATACTAGAGAGGCAAATCTGCCCATTTTTAGGAGAAGGTTAGAGGTATTGATTTATAGATAAAAGGACAGGTGAGCCAAGGTGAAAGAAACACAGAAAAAAGATTAATATGAGGAAGTTTGGAAAGACTTACTTTAAGAAGAAACGACCACTTGAACTAAATCTTGGAAACTGTGAGGGAACGTGTAGATCAAAAAAGTTCATAGGTTCATTGTATGAGTGTTAAAGTGAGGAGGATGATTTAAATTGTTGATATTTATATTAGTGAGAATTATGAAGCAGGAAAGTTCTCGCCTATGTTTCTATGCAATCCACAGCCGTTAGATGTGCATTGCACAGTCAAATGTGGGGGCAAAAAGCTGTCAGAATTTAATTAGTGGACGTTCCGCATGCCGAAACGTCAGGAATGCGCAGTAGGTAGTTCAAGGGACGTCATCACTGTTAGGGAAAAGGTATGGCAAACACAAATTAACGGTGATAGATGTCGAGATCCTATTTTCCTTCCGAATTGGCAGAAATGAGAATCTTGAGGAGCTATTGTAAGGTCAATGGGCTCAGGAATATGTGTTGGGTTGGCCCAGGAATGTTTGTTGGGCTGGAGGCCCAATCCAAGGACATTGAATGGTTCGATGATGCGGGAATATCAGCCCAAGAGGCAGTGCTGATGGATGAAGAGATAAGGTCTGATTAAGATTGTCCGAGAAGGTGGTCCGAGGAAGATAATGTCCTCGGTCAAGTAAAGCCAAGGTAGAAAAGAGTTGCCCGACATCCGAAATAGATATACTAGAAGATTCTATAAGTAAGGATAAGCATGGTGAATGCACAGGATAAGAAGAAGAGCTATGAACTATCTAAGATAAAGCTGCTATCACCTCATTGAATATTCTGCAGCTAACTCTCTGGCCGCATTAATGGGGAAGTGATGCTGAGTATTAGGGTTTAGCCTTACAGTTGCCTCCAAAAACTTCATGGATGAGCTGATGGGACAAGTATTTAAATCAGTAATCTGGTCCTTACGTGGAGGATGGAGAGAAGAAGGAGGATGATATAAAAGGTAGAGGAAAACATTCTAGAAGGGGGGATCGGAGAAAAGAGAGAGAAAAGACTCTGTGCATTGGCATCTGGTTTGAGTGCAAATTATGACCTTACAATATCAATCAAATACACCCAAATTTCTCAAAAAAAAAAAAAAAAAAAAAAAAGCCAACAAAATAGAATGATATATTTGTAGAGATAGCGAAATGGAAAACATTTTTAGACATAGTTTAATTTATAAGGACAACAAATTATCTTTAGCAAATTTTAGAAAATAAAGTATACATGATTCCACATTACAAAATAATTATATATTTTCATGTATCGTGAGGGACTATGACTAGTATATTATAAAAGCTGGTTCCCCAAACTAGTAGATGCATTCTACGATGACATGCATTCATTTTCAAAGCATATTGCAATAATATGTGGCAACTACCTACATCTTTCTCTCACTCGTTATTTTACAAATTTTAGATTTAGGGATTTTACCTCAAGATCCGAAGTTGTAAAATAATCTCTATTCTCTCTCTTGTGGGTTTGGTGGCTGTTAGCGAGACTTTTCTTGATTATTGTTACCCCTCTATTATTTTTCTTCTTTGGAATGCCCAGTCATACTTTTTTCACATTATGTGAGATGTTACCTAATTAAGCATCCAATCCTCCTTGACATTTCCATACGCTATTGGGAATCATTGCAATAAATTAGCATAGAGTTCAATCATTTTAGTCTTCCTATGTGAGTCCGAATGCATTCAATTTCTAAGTTTTATTCGGTAAAAAAGGCACAAACTAGAGGTGGGTTGAGAATTCCAGCAACTTTGGTATTGCACTTTTGGAAAAAGAAGATGGGTCACTGGGTGAAATACAGGTTTGTTCTATTAAGTTTATGAAGTAATGATGTCCGTCTCGCATGTGAATGTGAATTTTAGGGTTTTTTTTTTTTTTTTTATTATTATCTGACGTGGCACTACAAATAATTTTTTATTATTCTGATCAGATTTTTTTCATCTAAAGAATAATGGTAGGAACCAAATTGACACAATACTGAAAATGTAATGGATTAAATTGACACAATTAGAAGGTTAGGGATCAAATTGATAAATGATATAAAAGATAGGGACTAACTTTGTAATATACCATACATTTTTTTTTTTTTTGAGAGAGTTTCAATCTATGACATCCGCTCTCTATGATAGTTCTTTATCATTTGACCAGGATGCCAATCAGTTTTTGGTGTAGGCGAGGATTGAACCCCAGATATCTTATATACCATATATTTAATTTAAATCTATACACCTATAGAAAAAGAGTTAATATTTTTTATTTTAGGTCCATAATTAAACGTATAATAATTAGGACAAAAAACCAAAAGTTTTTTATGAAAATGTATATGGAAACTTCCTAACGCTTTTATATATATATATATATATATATATATATTCTTTATATTTATTTTGGGTATTAATGATACTTTTTTTTAGAGAAGAGTGAGGCTTATTTTTTTAATTATAAAATATCATTATTTTGACAATTACAAACTTATAATTACATTTGTTTCAATTACTTAAACATACAATGTCTATTCCTCCTCCCCAACCTTTTCATCACCTTCATCACCCCCACCTTATTGGTAATAAGTTGTTTCCCTTCTTCATATTTTCGTATTTAAATATGTTCTCTCTTTGTCACTTTTTAGCAGCTAGCTCAAAAATTGCATTAGGTTTCAGCTGTACATTTATGTTTCTTATTTACACTATCTCCTCTTATTCTCTGATATATATATATTTTTAATTCCATTTCATTCTACATATTATTGTCTTTATATGTATATATGAAATTTATACCAACTATTGATTTTTTTTGAATTGCTTAAAAATGATTGTTAGTATTGTACGGGTGGGGACCCCATTGAAACCATTCAGCCACGAAGGACTATCACCACAACGCCATGTGGCCAAGAGTGCTCGGCCAGAACTTGTTGAAGCTCGCCGGTCAGCCTACCATGCTCGGTAAGCTTTCGGTGACCCTTAAGGAACACCTCCGCCGAGCAACACGCCCATCTGCAGGTCTCTTCCCCATGCCACTACCTCCACTCGCCCACCAACTAAAGTCCACTCCGGAGCAATGGTATTGGACCTTCCCTTCCATTGCCTTGGAAGCGCCCCAGCCGAGTAACAGACCCAGTCGAGGAACTAACTCCCACGCCATTATACCCATCTACTCATCACTTAAGACCCACTCCGGAGCGATGGTATTGGACCTCCCTTTCCACCATCTTGGGACAACACCGCCGTGCAGCAGGCCTCGCGGTGGGTCTGATTCCCAGGCCATTATCGTTTCCCCATTCTCATTTAATGCCACCACTTAGGAGGAAAAAGATTGGACCCTCGCCTCCACTGATCAGGAATGCCGTTACGTGGTCTCAACGACTTGGCCTATAAATAGGCAAGGGATATTCAAAGTCGGGGGTTGGCATTGGGGTGGGGGATAGGGGGAAGAGAGAAACAAAAGTGTGGTTCTTGATAGTGGTATTTGTGCTATATAGGATCGCCCATTGTAGGAAATACAAAAGCCCACTTAACAAGTAAATTGTGAGCCCAAACACGTGTCTGGCCCAACAGGCCCACTTTTGGCCCGCACAATTGGCGCCGTCTGCGGGGATCTCCTACCGAGCTGCAATCCTGTGTGGCAACATACTGAGAGATGTCTGGGAACAGGCAGGGGGGTCATGCGGAGAATAGGTCTAGAGGGTCCTTGCGAGGGTCCACGTAGCGAGAAAGAAGGCAGAAAAGGCAGGAGGACGGAAGGAACGAAGGGGCAGCAGAATCCGGGCTCGGAGACGAGTCGTACCAGACCTTCCGGACAACGTCCGAAGCCTCGGGACGCAGCCGCCATGGCTGGAGAGATCGAGAACTCGAACGGAGGAATCAAGAGGTGGAGTGCCTGTGCAGGGAAGTAAGGGATTTGGAGCTGCAGGGATGGGAGAGGCGTAGGAGAAGAGATCATGTGGACCGGGTGGAAAGGTCGGCTAGCGTTGGAGAGCGGCGAGCGGCGGGGTCCCATCAGTCGGGGTCGCGACGGCGGCGCGAGCGTTTGAGGGATCATGCAGATCGTGGGTCGGTTTCCCCGGATGAGGAGCGACCACGGGATGCAGCCATAGATGCAATGGGCCAAGCATTGCGACAGGCAGCCCGATCCCCATTCACGAGGGACATCGAGGAGGCGCCTATGCCGAGCCGGTTCACGCGACCCCCGTTCAACTCCTACACAGGAAAAACCGACCCGGTTGAGCATGTGAGTCATTACATTCAAATGATGTCCCTCCACGCACAGAATGACCCGTTGATGTGTAAGGTCTTCCTTTCAAGTCTCGGACCCACAGCTTTAAGGTGGTTTAACGGCTTAAAGAAGGGCTCCATCCGCAGTTTCTCAGAGCTGATCAGGAGTTCAGGGCGAGGTTTATGACGTGCAGCCGGGTTCCGCAGCTTGTAGACGCGCTGTTGTCGATGAAGATGGGGGTTGGGGAGACCCTCCGCAACTACGCCAGCCGGTATTGGGAGTTGTATAATGAGATTGGTGGGGGTAATGAAAAGATTGCGGCAAGCACATTTCGGATGGGGCTACCAGAAGAGTCCGGGCTGAGGGAATCATTGACCCTGAGACCACCCGAGGACATGCGGAAACTAATGAGGCGCATCGAGGAGTACAAGCGACTAGAGGATGACAGGCTCCAGTCTAAGGGGAAGGCCCCGGTCGTCAATTATCCTCGGAGCTCTGGCTTCACCAGACCGAGGAAGGATCCAAGGGTCCAGGAGCACGGTCATGATAATAGGGTGGTCGGCGTGGTATTTAAGGAGCCCGTGCACAAGATTGTCGACAGGATAAAGAACGAGCCGTACTTCAGGAGGCCGAACAAGATGCCGGGAGACCCCTCGAGGAGGAATCAGAACTTGTATTGCGCCTACCACCGGGACAAAGGGCACACCACGGAGCAGTGCAGGGTGTTGAGAGACCATTTGGAGCAGTTGGTGAAGGCCGGCCATCTGAAGGAATTTCTCGCCGGTCCTGGGGACCGAGAGACGATGCCAGCAGACCGGACGCGCCGAGACGCCCTCCCTCCTCCTTTAGGAGTGATAGAGGTCATCCACATTGCACCCAGGCGTTCGAAAGGCCCGATCAAGGGAGGAATACTGACCGTGGTATCTACGGACGGCAACAATAATGAGCAACCACCAAGGAAGAAACCGAGATATCCTCAGCAACCCATAACATTCGACGACTATGACCTAGAAGGAACTGTTCAGCCGCATCAAGACGTGTAGGGGGTTTCCAAGTAAAAAGGATCATGATAGACCAAGGGAGTGAGGCCGACGTGATGTACCCGGACCTATACAGGGGGCTCAGCCTGAGTGAAAAAGACCTGTCAGCATACGACACGCCGTTGATGGGATTCGACGGTCACCTCGTGAGGCCGGAGGGGCAGATCTCGCTCCCGGTTAGCATGGAAGGCAAGGAAGTGGTCGTAACATTCATGGTAGTGGCCTCTTACTCCCCGCACACGGCAATCCTCGGGAGACCGTGGATACACGACATGGGGGCCGTGCCGTCCACCTTGCACGTCAAAGTCAAATTCCCGACCAATTGCGGGGTAGCAGTGGTACGGGGCGACCAGCAGACGGCCAGACAATGCGTGGTGGCCGCGGCCCATAAACAAGCCGAGGAAGGGGCCGGAACCAAGGAGGATGTATTGTAGCAATTACAGCAGAACCCCCTGAAGGGAAGGGCCCGACAGAGGGGCTAGTGAAAGTAAGAATACTGCCGGGTGAGGAGAGGAGTTTCCAAATAGGGGAAAGCCTGGATGACCGGGCAAGGGCAGAGCTGCTGCTCTTCCTCGTACAAAATTTGGATGTGTTCGCATGGAGTCCGTACGATGTGCCCGGCGTAGATCCGGAATTTATAGTTCACAAGCTAAACATGGATCCATTATGCACCCCGAGGAGGCAAAAACCGAGAAGGTCCTCGAAGGAGCACATGGAGGCCGTCAGACAAGAAGTCGGGAGATTAAAAGAAGCGGGGGCTATAAAGGAAGCTTTCTTTCCAGAATGGCTCGCAAACACGGTGGTTGTAAAAAAGAAGAACGGCAAGTGGCGAGTATGCGTTGACTTCACGGACCTAAACCGGGCGTGCCCAAAAGACCCTTTCCCGATGCCAAGAATTGACCAATTGGTAGACACCACGTGCGGATTCCCGAGGATGAGTTTTCTTGATGCTTTTCAAGGATACCACCAGATCGCACTAGCCGCCGAGGACCAGGGAAAGACGGCGTTCATAACACCTGATGCCAACTATCACTACACGGTAATGCCATTCGGCCCGAAGAACGCGGGAGCAACCTATCAGCGAATGATGATGAGGATGTTTAGGGATAAGATCGGGCACACGGTTGAAGTATACATTGACGACATGGTGGTAAAAAGTAGACGGGAAGGGCAACACATAGACGACCTCAAGGAGGTATTTGAAGTGCTTCGGCGGCACCGTCTGCGCCTCAACGCCGACAAGTGTGCCTTCGGAGTAGCGTCCGGCAAGTTCCTAGGCTACCTAGTCACCAAGAGAGGGATTGAAGTCAACCCCGATCAAATCATGGCCGTGCAATGCCTCAAGACACCGAGCAATCCTAAGGAGGTGCAGAAGTTGACAGGCATGCTGGCCGCCCTCAACCGATTTATTTCCAAGTTCGCGGATCGATGCCACCCTTTCTACCAGCTTTTAAAGAAATGGAGGGGTTTTCACTGGGACGAGGAGTGCGATAGGGCGTTCCAAGACCTTAAGGAATACCTTGGGCGGGCACCAACTTTGACGGCACCAGAACCAGGGGAGGACCTATATATGTACCTTTCGGTTTTCGAGCATGCTGCCAGCGCCATGCTACTAAGGGATAATGGAGTGCAACTCCTGGTATACTACATCAGCAAGACGTTTGTCGACGCCGAGACCAGGTACCTGCCGTTGGAAAAACTAGTATTGGCACTTGTGCATTCAACCAGGAAGTTGCCACACTACTTCCAGGCACACACTGTCCACGTCCTCACGGAGTACCCACTTCAGTCGTTACTAAGAAGGTCTGACTTCACGGGAAGGATAGCTAAATGGGGAACTCGGCTAGGTTCCTTCGACATAAGGTACAGACCAAGGACCTCGGTGAAGGGACAAGTGCTTGCGGACTTCATTGCCGAGTTCACGCCGAAAGCGGCAGATATGATTTGCGTCACTGAAATCCGTCCATGGAAGATATTTGTGGACGGCACGTCCAACGTGGCAGGAGCGGGGGCAGGAATTGTGATCATTACGCCGGATGGACTCAAGCTGGAGCACTCTTTCAGACTGGGTTTCAGGGCCTCCAACAATGAGGCCGAATATGAAGCCCTGCTCTCCGGACTCAAGGTTGTCAGGGATCTGGGGGCTAAGGAGCTCGAGGTTTTCTCGGACTCTCTGCTAGTAGTTAACTAGGTGCTTGGGAATTTTGAAGCTAAGGACGCACGGATGATGGAATATCTACGGGTTGCCAAGCAAGCCTTGTCCGGTTTCTCGAAAGTAAAGGTGGAGCGCATAGCACGGGGCCAGAATCGGCATGCTGACTCTTTGGCGACACTGGCATCGTCGATCGCCGACATGGTACCCCGACTGATCAGGGTAGAATTGGTCGCCGAGCCAAGCATAGTGCCCAGGTTGCCGGTTGCACAGCTGACGACCACCGAGGATTGCTGGATGGATCCCATAATTGGCTTCCTCGCGGACAACCGTGTTCCGGATAACGAAAAGGAGGCAGCGGCTGTACGGCGCAACGCCCCTCGATACTGGTTGTCTCCCGATCGCAAGCTTTATCGGAGGTCGTTTGGGGGACCGTACCTACAATGCCTCGGCCCTAATGAGGCCAAGGAGTTGTTGATTGAACTTCACGAAGGCGTGTGCGGGAGCCACGTAGGGGGACGGTCGTTGGCTCACCGAGCAATGACACAGGGGTTTTGGTGGCCGCGAATGAGAAAGGAAGCAACCGAATATTCCCAGAAGTGCAGACAGTGCCAGATACACGCGCCGCTGATCCACCAACCGGCCGGGAACCTGAACCCGGTCAGCGGTCCTTGGCCATTTGCCCGTTGGGGGCTAGACATAGTCGGGCCGTTCCCACGGGCCACAGGCAACCGGAGATTTGTGCTAGTGGCCGTGGATTACTTCACCAAGTGGGCGGAAGCGGAGGCGCTGGCAAACATCCGGGATGTGGACGTCAAGAAATTCATATGGAGGAACATCATAACAAGGTTCGACGTGCCGGACACTCTCGTGTCAGATAATGGCCTTCAGTTCGATAGCAAAGCTTTCCGGGCCTTCTGCCATGGCCTCGGAATTAGGAACCGGTACTCTACTCCGGCTTACCCACAGAGCAACGGCCAAGCAGAAGCAACCAACAAAGCCATAGTGAGCGGCCTGAAGAAAAGACTAGAGGGCACTAAGGGAAGGTGGGCCGAGGAATTGCCAAGCGTCCTATGGTCCTACCGAACAACTCCGAGGAGATCCACGGGGGAAACGCCTTTCTCTCTAACCTACGGGGCTGAGGCTGTCATCCCGGCTGAGGTAAGCTTGTGCAGCGCTCGGGTAAACGGGTACGAGATAGACGAGAATGAAAGGTTGATGGCAAGGGAGCTGGACCTGCTGCAGGAACACCGAAGAACGGCAAACATTCGGCTAGCGGTTTATCAACAGAAGCTCGCTCAGAGGTATAACCGGACTGTGAGGAAGAGAGAGTTTGCGGCGGGGGATCTGGTGCTTCGCAAAGTGGTAGGGAATACACGTGACAGCAACGCCGGGAAGCTGGCCCCGACGTGGGAGGGACCCTACCGGGTAACGGTAATCGCTGGAGCCGGGTCGTACTACTTGGAAGATTTAGAAGAAAAGCCGCTCAAACGGCTATGGAACGCTTATAATTTAAAAAATTTTTACAATTGACAGGCCAACATTAGAGATTGTGAGCGGGGTACGACCCCCCCTTTTGCTGGAGTCAAAAGTGTTTCAAACAATTAATGTATGATGACGCTCTAGTCGGGCCGTAAAACAAATTTCTTAAGGACAGAAACATCGCTCGATTCGATCACTATCGCCGTGCATGTGAAAACCTTAAAACAAAGTTAAGGACAGACACCTGTCTCGGTTCGAGCCCTATCACCGAGCAGGTGAAAACCTTAAAACAAATTTCTTAAGGACAGAAACATCGCTCAGTTAGATCACTATCGCCGTGCATGTGAAAACCTTAAAACAAAGTTAAGGACAGACACCTGTCTCGGTTCAAGCCCTATCACCGAGCAAGTGAAAACCTTAAAACAAATTTCTTAAGGACGGAAACATCGCTCGGTTCGATCACTATCGCCGTGCATGTGAAAACCTTAAAACAAAGTGAAGGACAGACACCTGTCTCGATTCGAGCTCTATCACCGAGCAGGTGAAAACCTTAAAACAAATTCCTAAGGGCAGAAACATCTCTCGGTTCGAGCCCTATCACCGAGCAGGCGAAAACCCTAAAACAAAATTCCTAAGGGCAGAAGCATCGCTAGATTCGGTCACTATCGCCGTACATGTGAAAACCTTAAAACGTTCCGAGAATTCTCACTGTCCCTCGGTCTAAACCCTATCACACAATAAATACAAACGTCTGGCCAGCGATTCTCAAGCAATCAAAAATATAAAACAAACAAAAACTGAATATGGTTGCATTCCAAAAAATAGGAAATTGTTCTGACGCCACATCCCGGCGCTGTAGGCCCACTAGGCGGAATACAAATGAACAAAGAAGTAAAACAAAATGAAGCAAAACAAAGCAAAACGGGAGAGCGGTTGGTCACTCGGCAGGGTCATAGGGCCACGAGGAGAGGACGGACTCCTAGGCTGATCTCCAGGCAGTTGGGCGGTGACCTCCTCGGTCCGGTTGTCACTTGTAACCTCCTGGTCGGCCCCCTCCGCGTGTGCGTCGATCTCCCGAACAAGGTCAATCATACTTGGAGTTTCTTCACCCGCACTCTCAGCTTGCCCTTGAACTGGAGACGCGGCGGCCGGAATAGGAATCTGCGTTGGGCTCTACAACGGGGAATCCTCGGCCAGCCCCACGGCCTTCAGCGCTGCCAGCCACCCCTCTACAAACCCATGTTGCCGCGCCTGGTGGATGATTGGCTCGGCAGAGTTCTCAGCGTCTGCAAAACCCTTGTCGTTCCATTCGTTCTCACAAGCTTCAAGGGACCCTTGCAGATCGCGGATTTGGCCGGCCTCGGCTAGCGACATGCTTTCTGCCGTCGCCAATTTGAGCTCGGCCTCACCCAACTTCGTCTTCGCGGTCTCCAGCTTAGACTCGGCAGAGCGTCTGGCCCTCTCGGCATCCACCGCCTTCCTCTCAGACACCTTAGCGGCCTCCTCGTAGTCTCTGGCAGTCACCTCGGCTACCTCCTTCAGGGCTTTCTCCCGTTCCACGGCCTCAGACGCCTCCTTCAGTCTACCGTCCAACATGCAGGTTAGTTGCGCGGCCTACAAACCAGTATGGCAGTTAGTAAAAGCATGAAAGACAACTTCCAGAAGTAAAAATACGCAGCATAGGGAAGGGAGGATTACCGCGATAGTATGCCATTGGAGCCGCCGGGCCAGCGTCTCATCGGCGCCGTGGGAATAGTACTGCACATCCTCGGGCAGCATCAGCCCCTGCACCAAGCTCTGGGCCACTCGCCCCCCTTCGCCCTTGTCCCATGCCCGAAGGCTAGCAGTCTCGGGTAGGGGCATGTCGCCCAGAAGGAAAGCATGCTCCCAGGCCGGCGCGGGCCGGGATGAAGATGCCACATCCATCCCGATCTGAACACTCAGAGAAGTGCTGCGCGGAGTTTCTTGGATCCGTGGTCCGCCGCTGGGATGAGGCGGGGTCCGTGGCCGAGGCTTTTCGGGAGCGGGAGCGTTCTTCTCGCCCGCTCTTTTCCTCTTTTTACCCTCGCCCGCAGCAAGAATAGGGGTCGTCCCTTGGGTGGATCGGGTTTGGGATTCATGCACGGCTCCGGGGATAAACCAAGCAAGCGTCATCTCTTTACGTTTCACCATCTTCTTCACGGGGTTTGGCCTTGTACTCGGAGTTCCCACTGGCTCGACCACCCCTCCCTCGGCAACCGGGGCTACGACACTTGGGCTTCCGATTGCCTCGTGCCTCCGTCGCTCCCGGGATACCCGCTCGGCTAATTCGTTTCTCACGGGCGCGATGTCATTCGCTGTGGTATAGCGCGGCCCAGCTTCTCGGGCTTCACCGGTGGTAAGCGAGGGAGGGAGGAAGGAATTTTTGGTGCCGGACGTCTATATAAGACAGGAGCGGGCTATCCACCAAGAGCGCCTGACCGAAGGTTTGCCAGGTGCTGTACGCTGGGTTGACGCCGAGGATTAAGTGGGATGCCCGGAGTTGCCCGTCACCGTTCACGAATATCTCGGAACGGAGGACGAAGTTGAGATCGCACGCGTGTATAACCCGGGCGTCCGGCAAAAACCTTTTTGAATCTGCAAGAAAGCACCAATTCAACAGTTAGACAAAGGAAAGGGCAAGCAAGAGTAGAAGGAAGCAACAATGGTTCTCGATACCGACCAATATCACGGGGCAAGAGTGGGCAATGCGACTCGCCATCGAGCCAATTGCCGCGCACCCGTACGAATTCGCCGGCCGAGTTCTTATTGGAGTCAGGGAGGCAAGAGATGAGGCGGACTCGCATATCTCTCGCCTTTAAGTAATACCCATTGCTAAAATTACCGCACAGCTTGTACATAAAGTTGATGTCGTGGTGGTCCAATTGAAGGCCGAACAGTTGATTTAATCGGCTTACACAGCTAACTACCCTATAGAAATTTGGGGGAAATTGGTCGGGGCAGAGGCCGTAGAAACCTAGGGTACGGACAATAAGGGGATCCACGGGGAACCTAACCCCACCCTCAAGGGCAGACATTAACGGAAAAAAATCGGTGCGCCAGTCGGCGGCCCTCTCGAACGCAATTTCGCCTATGTTGCAATACGCAATGTCGACGTCCTCTGGAACGCCAAAGGTCACCCTAAAACTACCCAAGGCAGCCCCAGGGGCAAGGAGGTGAGAGTACCTCATCCTAACAATATGACACAGGTAAACAAAAATTGGAAAAGGAAAGATGGCAGAGAAGACTTACTTGGGTTTCTAGAGAGTGAGAGGCAGGGAAGATGTTCTGGCGCAGAAGGATGCTCGGCAGACAAAAATTTGGTGCATAAGAAGACGCAGAAAGTAAAGTGAAACCCAACGGAAGCTACGCGTATTTATATATGACAACCCTCGCATTTAATAAGGCAAAGGGCGGGAAAAAGCTCACCCAACCACTTTTTCTCTTGGGAAAGCCCCCACACGCGTGGGCGCGGGTTATGAACCGTCAAACGGTTCAAGAAGCCGCCAGACGAATCTACTCCCTTCCAAACCATTAATGCGGGTATGACAGCCTGGCACAATACTGCCTTGGAAGGAAACAGCAACAGCCGTCCCGACCCTACGCAGAGAGCCCTCGGCCACCCCAAATAATCGCCGGGCGCTCTATAAGCTCATTGATTCATTGCCGAGGTCTGGGCATGAATCAAGGGGGGGCTAATGTACGGGCGGGGACCCCATTGAAACCATTCAGCCACGAAGGACTATCACCACAATGCCACGTGGCCAAGAGTGCTCGGCCAGAACTTGTTGAAGCTCGCCGGTCAGCCTACCATGCTCGGTAAGCTTTCGGTGACCCTTAAGGAACGCCTCCGCCGAGCAGCACGCCCATCTGCAGGTCTCTTCCCCATGCCACTACCTCCACTCGCCCACCAACCAAAGTCCACTCCGGAGCAATGGTATTGGACCTCCCCTTCCATTGCCTTGGAAGCGCCCCAGCCGAGCAACAGACCCAGTCGAGGAACTAACTCCCACGCCATTATACCCACCTACTCATCACTTAAGACCCACTCCGGAGCGATGGTATTGGACCTCCCTTTCCACTATCTTGGGACAACACCGCCGTGCAGCAGGCCTCGCGGTGGGTCTGATTCCCAGGCCATTATCGTTTCCCCATTCTCATTTAATGCCACCACTTAGGAGGAAAAAGATTGGACCTCGCCTCCACTGATCAGGAATGCCGTTACGTGGTCTCAACGACTTGGCCTATAAATAGGCAAGGGATATTCAAAGTCGGGGGTTGGCAATTGGGGTGGGGGATAGGGGGAAGAGAGAAACAAAAGTATGGTTCTTGATAGTGGTATTTGTGCTATATAGGATCGCCCATTGTAGGAAATACAAAAGTCCACTTAACAAGTAAATTGTGAGCCCAAACACGTGTCTGGCCCAACAGGCCCACTTTTGGCCCGCACAAGTATTATTTTGAGATTAATGCCAATGTTTTATATTTGTTGCGTTGGGATTGGTATACTCCATATTAATCTTAATGTGTTTCGAATGTTTAGATTTTGATTTGTGGATGATATTCAGTTTCATCTCTATTAGAGGTACCTTTCTCTTCCTCTCTCTAATCTTATTCTCCTATTTATTTTAATGCTTTTCGTTTCACAAATTGCTCTCCATGTATATAGAATTTATGCCAAATATTGATTTTTTTTTTTGATTGCTTAAACATGGTTGTTATTATTTTGAGGTTGATTCCAATGTTTTTAAAATTTTGTGTTTGTATTGGTGTACTCCAAGTTAATCTTGATGTGTTAAATTTTAATTAGTGGGTGTTATTCAATTTTATTATTCCAAATAATTTCTGCCCAGTGCAATTTAGAGTGTAAATAAAAGTTTCTAAGGTTTGTGTTAAGGTTTTTATAATTGAGAATGTGGGGATAAGATACTCAGATAAGGGTATTGGGCCATGAGCCACACCAGAGGATGCCAAAGAGCCCAAGGATAAACAAGTATTAATAAGGGCAAGTAGGTTATTGGGTCGAGGACGAGGGCTGGTCACAACAAGTAGGTGATGTTGTTCGAGGAGCCAAACTTCCTCGGGAAACAGAGTGGAAGCTTCAGGTCTGACCACTCAGCAAGTACTGGGCAGTGGGCAACCATGCTTGGGAGGATAAGCTTCATGGAGGTGAGTCAACAGAGAATTGACAAATATCTGGAAAGAAAACTGCAACCACCACATTGAATACTCTGCACCTTATCAACTGACCGCATTAATGTGAAGGTGATGTCTGAACAGTGACTTCAAGCCTTACAGCTGCACACAAAGACTTCAAAAAGGTTCTAATGGGACAAGTATTAAGAAGATGAGTTGTTTGATCAAGTGGAAGGCTAAGATGAAAAAAAGATAGGGAGTATAAAAGGGAAAATAATTCCTTTACATGGGATCATCTGAAAGAGAAGAGAAAACAAGAAAGAACTGAATGTAACTAAGAACTCTAAATATCTGTATAAGCCTGAAATATATACATAAAAATATTCCTTTCTTGAACTTGACCGATGAGTGTTTTTCTCTTCAATTTGTAATTCTCAATCATTCCAAAGCTAAACCAACTCACTATGATTTTTATATAACTCACTAAGTCTTCATTTATTAGACCCACTCTGTAACAAATTTATTGTTGTGGGCTTGTTAGGCCTTGGTTCATATCCTTTGGACTTTGGGTCAAATTCCAGTCCTTACAGAGAAAGTTTTAACTTATAATGTCTGCTCCTAATTTTGTGAGTGTTAGATTTTTTTTTAATTTTTTTTACATATAGACACACGAAGGTTTTGCCCAAATGACCCTTAAATTGCTCTAATAATTTATTTTTACCAATTACTTCCTTTTTTTTTTATTGTCTTAATCCTTGAGCACGGATGCTTGGGTCAATTTACCTAATTTATCGACCTTTTAAGTTTTATTTTTTATTTTTTTATATACAAGATAGAAATTCTACTCTAACCTAATCTAAGTGTATATGTATGTGAAACTCCTTCCTGAAAACTTGAATTCCGACCCCTGCCATCTATACCTCACAGACGAGTGACCTCACAGACGAGTGATCTCACTGCACCAAAGGTAATGGTGGCCTTTAAACTTCTTATAGTTGTCATAGATGACATTGTTTCAATGTTTAATATGTAGATATTCTCTCTCTTTAAATTATTATTCTCCAGCCTAATATTATAGTTGGATAAGTCTCTCTCTCTCTCTAGATATAGCTTGCTCACTTCTTGATTTTCTTTTCTTTATATCAATTAACTGGAAAAGGAGTGTACATTATGGAAAAATAGCCCAATATTATAGTTGGATCTCTCTCTCTCTCTCTCTCTTGATATATATATATATATATATATATAATATATATATTTTATGTTTATATCAATTAATTGGAAAGGGGTGTTCATTATAGAAAAATTGAGGTTTAGATTAATCATTGTTTTTCTATTCAAAATTAAGAACTAAAAAAAGTAATGCTTTTATGGTTACAAAAAGAAACTAAAAAATAAATAAAACAAAGCAGTGAGAAAATTACAATATAGCCAACTATATTCTTGCATTATAAAAGCCAACTTATATCTAATTAGAATTGTCGTCTTCGTTCAACCATAAGCTTAGAAAAACCAGAAAAAGAAAAAGAAAAAGAAGCACATAGAATAATAAAATATCATTTAAGTGATCAGGGTCCAAGCTATACAAGAAATCTTAAAAAGTTTCACATAAATAGGAATTTAATATATTTATTTTTATGTAATTGTGTAGTGCTTTTAAAAAATCCTAGAAAAATAGACCCATTATAGAATGCCATTAATGTCTTATTATGGCAAATAGCAGTATAGTATTCTAGTGCTATGGAGGATCCACTAAAGGAGGTACCACTGAAGAAGGAGGGGGTAGGGTGGAGGCAGAGGCAACAAAACCACTAGAGGAGACACTGGCACAGAAGGGGGCAAGGGCAGAGTCGGAGTCGGAGTCAGAGGTGGAGGCAGACGTAGAGGCAGCCTCACTGGCAGACCTTCCAAGCAAACATATAACCCATTTTATATTGTTCTGCATTATTTTTCATTGGGCAGATCAACAAGCAACTGCTCTATTGACTTCATTTTAAAGTAAAGATTAATTTTTTCAAGTCTTCATTGATCCGCCAATGAATAGTTGATAATCATGGAGAATATGCAGTTTTGCTGGTTTTCTTTTTAAAGAAATGATTTATGTAAATGTGTACTTCCTGAATTGCATGTTTAACCTCTGGAGTAAGGAAAGTTGTTGATGTGCGCTGCACTTATTATTAATTTCCTCCAATATTTCAATAGTTTTCTAGCAAAAATTTGTAATCTTTAGCATTTTATTTATAGAAAAAAACTGAAAGACAACAAAAGTGTGATTTGAACAAACTATGTGTTTAAAAAATTTTAAGAATCTATGCCATAGTGATTGATATATAAACATATTTCACACACTCAAGAATCCAAATATTGTTTCGTAACAGCTTGGTGTGCATGAAATGCACAATGTCATATGGTGCACACGCCCACTGCGCCAAAAAAAAAAAAAAATTACATTTATTATAGTTGACAAAATAATAATAGAATGTGATCTAATTTAAAATGAAAGGAAAAAAAAAAAAAGGGAAACATATGACCTACTAATTTATGATATATGATGGTATTAATGATATATATATATATATATATATATATTGTAAACTATATATTTGGTCTTTAACTTTTATGTTTTTTGTCAAAAAGGTCCTTACCATTAAGTGGTAGATGAAAAAATATGATGCGGCTAATGGTCTTATTAATTTTATTTTATTTTTTTGCCACAACCTGCCATGTGGGCTTCATTAAATACTAAAAAATTACACATCGAAAATTTGAGGAAACCTCTCTCTCTCTCTCTCTCTCTCTCTCTCTAAAGACTCAAGGCTCAAGCTACTACTCGTTGCTGGTCACCAGATTTATTTATATTTATGTTTCATTTACCAGTAGCATTTTTCTTTTCTTTCTCCATTCTCATTTCAAGCTCACAATCTTTGGTGAAACCTCTCTCTCTAACTTATGCTTTTTTTTTAGGCCTTTTTGTTTCCTTGACCCCGAACCACAATAGAGCTTCACCATTTTTGAGGGGATTCTAGCCTTTTACCCCTATTTTTAAAAATATTTGGCAATATGCCACTATTTCCAAACTATTTAGGTTTATGGAACTCGAGTTCCATATAAAATGCCGCTATAGGTCTTATAAAACGCAGCTATAGGTTTGGGGTGATCAAACTTTAAAAAAAAAAAATTTGCATAGAACTCGAGTTCATGGAGCTCGAGTTCCATATAAAACGCCATTATAGATTTTATAAAACGCAACTATAGGTATGGAATTCAAGCTCCATGCAATTTTTTTTTTTTTTTTTTTTTTTTAAGTTTGATCACCTCATACTCGAATTTCTACCAAACGAGTTTTTTTTATTAAAACTCAATTTTAATAAAATCGAGTTTCGAAACAAGGGTACAAATCTATATAGTTTCAAAACAGGGGCATATTACCAAATATTTTAAAAATTTGGGGTAAAAGGCTAGAATCCCCCCATTTTTGACAACCAAAACTTTTTCTAATTTCTAGAAAAAAATCAAAAGGACTCCACAATGTCTGAAAGATAAATAATGAAACTAACCTAACACTTCTAGCAAATCCCACAATATTTTTGTTATTCTTTTGTTAAGATATTCAGTTAAATATCTTGACAAGAATAACATAAATATTTCAATTTTTTTTTTTGAGCACATAAAATATTTCAAGTTTGGAACGATGAGTCGATGACAACGTGCCTCCTGTTAAGACTCAAACTATTGACGAACTTCACTCGCTGTAGAAGAAGTCTGCACCCACCATATGAGAGTTTACAAAATCTTCTCAAAACTCATTGATCTCCACCTCTCAATCTTCTTGTCATTGATGCTAAGTTCGCCACTAGCTTGCTGTAGACTAAGTGGGTCACTTTTAGTGTAAGACTACCTACCTCTTCGTGCTCTTAGTGGGACTAGATATTTCAATCCCAAATGTGTCTAACAAATTTCATTTGTGAATTAGGGATTTTGATCCCAAAAATTACTCACTGGTTTTTTTTTTTTTTTTTTTTAGTTTTAGATTATGCTGACATGTTTGTGTTCCTAGCAGTCAATGTGGCAATAATTTTTTTTTTTAAATTTTGGTTGTTTGTCACGTTAGCAATTTCCATCCAAGAGATAATGACAAATACTAAACTGACACAACATTGAAAGTATGAGGACACAGATCAAGCCTAGGCCCAAGAACGAAACGGGCCGGCCTAAGTGGCCTAAACAATAGAATTTGTAGAGAGGGGGTTTGAACCCTAGACTTCTTGGGACGGTAGAAAGCAATGGCGTTTGGGCCAAGTCCACACTTGGCGTGCAACGAGCTGGTGGAGTAATTTTAGCTTTCCTCGGACGTGGGTCGAGGAGTCTCTGTCCTTGCTTCCCTCGTGTTATTTGAGAGAAATATCTTCTTCTTGGAAAAACCGGTCCCCCCTCTAACGGCCTCCCCTTTTCTATTTATACTCCCCATTTCTTGTTCCTATTCATAGAGCCATCAATGCAAATCCTTTTCTCATCCATTGCTTTCTTAGAAACTTCCCCCGATGGCCATAAGGCTGATCGTCGTCCCCTCAGGGGTCACTTCCCCATTAATGCGGCCAGGTGGGTAGATGGGAAGCCTTTAATGCAGTGGTAGCAGCTTTATGCAGAGCACATCCCACTTGTTCCCTTCCTCGGCGTCCCGTTGAAGTGTAACATGGCTTGTTGAGCTTCAAGAGTCCTTCCTTAGGCGTCATGTTGCACCCTTTGGTCCTTGTTTCTGTCGTCCGATGAGACCTCCTCCTCAGACTCTCCTTAATTGGCCAATGTCCTGATAGGTGGGCTCTTGGACCCTTAAGTTAGGCGACCTTATCCTCACCCGGCAGCCTTTTAGTGAAGTCAACGTCCTCGGACAAGGCCCAAGGCCCTTATTGGTGTTTCGACATTTCTAACCCCACAGAAAGGTTAAGAACTAAATTGACACAATTGAAAGGTTCGGGAATAAATTGAAACATGATGTAAAGAATAAAGATCAAATATGTAGTTTACCTTTTTTTTTTTTTTTTTTAAATTTTTAGAAAAGTGAGATCTATTTTTATAATTAGAAAACATCATTATTTTGACAATTACAAACCTATAATTACATTTTTTTTTTCAATGATCTATCTCCTTAAGTAGAGATAGGGAGCTTCACACACATATACACTTAGATTAGGTTAGAGTAGAATTCTATCTTGTATTTAAAAAAAAAAAAACAAGAATGTGTTTACACAAAAGTATTATTATAATTATTTTTATATAAAAATAGCTTTTATATGGCCGTAACCCTTATAATTCAATTGACATTTTTTTAGTGTTTTTAATGGAAACATTTTAAATATTCCACCTCCTATCTACGAATAATTAAAAAAGAAAAGAAAAAAAAAAACATACTATTCCTATATATACATATATATATATATATATATATATTCACATTTAAAATGAAATAAAAAACTTTTGAATCAGTTATATGTACCCTAGGTTAATTAATGTAAGTAGGTCATATGTTACAATGTTACATCATATATATATATATATTCACATTTAAAATAAAATAAAAAACTTTCGATTCACATAGATGTACCCTAAGTTAATTAATGTAAGTAGGTCATATGTTACATCATTACATGAGATATCACCTCCAGAAAAAGAGCATGAGAAGTGAGAACACTTGCCTCCAAAATAATACCAACGCAACCTACAAAGCTACACCATCATTCCAGTACGTTTTAGTTGAATCAATAATCCATTATAAAGTGTCAACAAAGGATAGAATTTAAAAAGACCAATTGTCCCAAAAAAATATATTTTATTCTAACTAAACAGCTAATTAAATCATGGGTAAAGTGGTCATTCCACTAGCAAGTTATTTATTAATTAATGTAATGTCTCTCAAGTCACAATGACCTATTGGTCTAAAAAAAAAGTCGCAATGACCTATTATTTTTCCTCTTTCTTACTCTCCAATATGAAGCTCCAAAAGATTGAAGAGTACGATGAAGGAAAGGAGAATATGACTCAGAATCTGCTATTCTAGCTATCCTTTTGTTCACTGGTTCTGGTTTAACACAAGGTATGGTTATTATTATCACATTCGAAAAGCTAGTATTGCCATATTTCACTTTCCTTAGTGGGAAAACAAATGATTATCTAGGAATAAAGAATAAGGGAATTACAACTAGCATCAATAATTATTTTCCATTTGGTACTAAAAGTGGGGTATTAGATGCCAAACATCTAATTAGCTTGACAAAAATTTATCTAATTTTTTACCAAAATTTTTTTGCTCAAAGTGTACTAAAGTATATTTATACTTTGGTTAAAAAAATAAAAGGAAAAAAAATTAAAATTTTAAAAAATTATACATAAAAGCTAAAAACTAAAATCTAAACTTATAAACTGATGCCAGACAAACATGAAGTTATGAGCAATAAGTTGAAGCTTAAAGTATCATATGATATTTCACTCGTTTGGGATGTACTTAAAATATTGTCTTTTGAAATGGAAATTGGCAAAGAGACTGTAGTGTGAAATAGAAAATTTTAATATTTTAGAGATTATATTTTTTGTTGACGTGGTTCTTCTCTGTCCCATTTGTGCCATTATTGTTGGGAAAATATTTGCACAAAGAGTGTGGGCCTCATAGTGGAACCAACGCGGCAACGGGTATAGCTCACCCGTTTTGTGAAAGCCCAAAACAGTACTCCAGGACTACCTTAAGAGTTGCTTTTCTTGTTGTATGTAAGTTTTCTTCCTTTTTAGGTCCCCACTCCCCACTTCCAGTCAATGATACCATCCATCAAGGACATAACACTTCTTTCTTTTTGTTTTAATTTTTTGCAATCGATGGGTGAAAATTGGTACCCCTATCACATTCTACAGTACGAAGATGGTGAGAGAGAATAACGTTAATTACAAAACTTACAATGTTATAAGAATCAAGGCTCTCAAATAATAGTCCCTATCCTCCAAGAAATATCTGCAATGTATAAGTATAGAATAACCACCTAATGGTACGAGTATCAATGTCACTATAAAGGAGATAAGATAAAGATGGGTACATGGCTGTCCAGAGAATATCACAGATATTTTGAGTTTATATTAACCTTTCCATCCTATTCCTTAAGTTAATTAATTAGAGTTGAAAAGATAATACTATTTCTATTACATTAACTGTTACATTTATATGATTAATGGATGATGATTGAATTTAATTGAAAAACTCAAAATACAGCAAGCTATATTTATGTCTTTTCTTCTACCAAAAGTTCCAAGAAAATATAATTTAAAATTTAATATTTAAAAATTCATAATGTAATGTAATAATTCAAAGTATCATAACTAAAAGGCTATTTATCAAAAAAAAAAAAAGGGTTAAAATAATGTGTTATATAATCTAACTAATATCTATTTTTATTAATGGATAATTATTGTTAGAATGCATGAGAGAGAGTGAGGATACATAAATTACGTGGTTTAACTCAACACCTACGTCTACGATATATAGTTGGACTTGGCGTGACATTTTTAATAACTTTAAAAAATAAAAAATAAAAACTATATCCTTGTTTGGGGGAGTTTATTTTTATTAATTTATTAGGCTTTAAAAATGTAACTGTACCTTAAAAAAAGAGTTAAATATTATACAAACTGTTCATAAACTAAATAAGAATTTGTTCTTGAAATTGTCTGAATTTTTTTAGGTAACGTGTTGGGACAAGTGGAAATGGTGACTAATGTTATGCTCCAATAGAATGGATATGGGGATAGATTAAAGTTAAGACTATCCCACACTCCATAGTCCCCACTCCCCCACTTTTATCTTTAGGATTGTAAATTTGCCATTTCCCAAACTGGGCGTAGGAATAGGATAGTCATCATCTTTCTATCAATATTTGTTTTCATTCATCAATAAACCATGTTATCAAAGAAAAAAAATGCATGTCAGAATACAACGTGAGACTTAAAAGGATGTAGAGAACCATTAGTTTTATGCCTTCCTCTTCCTCCCATTACTGAATTGAGTTTTAGGCTTTAGCTGATGTGAGTCAGATTTCCATTCCTTCAAGTTATAGCACCTCAAGATTAAGCAGAATGTTCCAGGGTAAGGGCGTGACACTGATCATGGTCACTGTGGAGTGCTTGGATGTGGGCTTAAACACTATTAGCAAAGCTGCTATGACTGGAGGGATGAGTGATTTCATCTTTGTTACATATTCTAATGCCATAGCTATCTTTTTTCTTCTCTCATCTTGCCTCATCTTTTACAGGTGAACTTAACTGTTTCAAGTTTCAACTCTCTTCCAACAATTAGCCCTGGTTTTGTCTCTCTTAAGGTACTTACTATAATTTTGTTCACTGACAGAAAAAGGTCTCTCCCTCCACTCACATGGGGCATAGTCGGTGGAGTGTTTCTTGTTGCGTTGTTAAGGTAGCCATTTTTTCTTTCTACTTGAAGTATTAGTATTAAGTATGTCGATTAAGAAATTAACAAAGAATATGATTTTAGTTTAATAGAACGAGGGAAAAAAATACATGTGACACACCCTGATTAGTTTGTTGAGAATTCATAACTGACCCTAAAATGATAAGAGGACTAAAGCTTGGTTGTTGTTGCTGTGTCTTTGTGGGAATAGTGAACTGGTTATTTGTGTTTTCCAAAATTTTAATTTTGATGTATGATGAAGAGAATGGTTGCAGTTCTACTGTACAGATGCTTAAAGCTTTTGGGATAGGTTATAGCTCTCCCACTATGTCCTCAGTTATGTCTGATCTACTCCCAGCTTTTACTTTTGTTCTTGCCGTCATCTGCAGGTGCAATTCTTAATTCCCTTGCCTTCAGCTCTGGAATTCTTGTTTTGGTTTTGTTTCTGTTTAAAAATGGCAATTGATAAGCCTAAAATCAAATGGGTGTTATAGGTTTGAAAAACTAGACTTAAAACTTAGACGTAGTCAGGCCAGGAGTATTGGCACCATTGTATCAATCACAGGAGCTTTAATTGTCACTCTCTACAAAGGCCTACCAATTTCAATTGCTTCATTGCCTGAGAAAGTGATCAGTGGTGAGCTCCTTTCACCCATCCACTCAAACTGGATCCTAGGGGGTTTTTGTTCTGCATCTGCTTACTTTTTGCTTGCAGTGACATATATTGTACAGGTAAAAGTAAACATACACAAACAAATCCATACCAAAGAAAGACCATATGCCTTTTTAACAGCACTGTATACTATATCTCAAGATATTAACTGGTTTTTTTGGTTCTTTTCAAGACGTGGGTTGTTAGGGACTACCCTGCAGAGCTTATGTTTTCACTCATTCGTTGTACCTTTGTGAGCATGCTTTCTGCCATCATCTCCCTTATTTTAGAGAATGAACCAAATGCTTGGAAATTGAACTTTGATATGGAATTGATAGCTGTAGTGTACTCGGTAAGCAAAAATTAGACCTAGTTAATTTTGAGGCAAGGTTTTGTTGTTGTTGCAATCCTGTCCATCATTGTAGCTTATAGCTAATAACTTACCAATTGCCGTATGGCTTAATCTCCAGGCACTGTTTGCAATTACAATTCGAACCAGTGTTCATTTATGGGCATGTCACAAGAAGGGTCCTGTCTATGTTGCCATGTTTAAGCCACTTGGTATAGTCATTGCAGTTGTGATGGGGGTTACTTACCTTGGGGATACTCTTTATCTTGGAAGGTATAATTCTTAATATAGATAATAGATGTAGGATTAAAGAATGACCAGAATTTTGGACATTTGGACAATAAATTAAGAATATTTAGGCTAGTTAAACGTAAAAGCTAGCTAAAACTGATTCTTTGCCGATCATAAAAAGAAAATATCAAGAGGTGTAAAGTAATTGAGTTGCTTTCAAGCATGTCATTCTGGATTGATATAAGGTCAACTTCAAAGAAAAAAGAGTTCTCTACAAGTTTACAACCACCGAATATTTCATTGACGAAGAATTCACACCTCTCTCACATGGAAATTTCACTTGGCACCACTGCAACACAAAAATAAAAAGAGTGTAAAAATTTCCAATAATGATAGTACTACGCACTTTCATAAACTTCATCACAACTGTCCTATGTGATGGACTGTTAGTCACTGCATTTTTTTCCCACTGTTCATAGTCTGTAAAGTAGGACAGCTGTGACAAAGTATGTGTTACTAGCAAACTATGTTGCGTAAAAGAAACCATATGAAGAAAAGTAAGTCGCAAAGGTCTTGATGGAAAATGCAATACCATCATAGATACAGAGTTGATATATCTACTTCATACACCATTTCTGTTTTTCCAAGACATGGAATTTTTTTTTTTTTTTTTTTGAGAAAGAAGACATGGAATTTGATATATTATTGTTCGACTAAATGATGTGCAGTGTGGTCGGAGCGGCTATTATAGTACTTGGGTTTTATGCTGTGATATGGGGGCAATCCCAAGAAGAGGTGGTGGTTGAACACCATCCAATTACTAGTAGCTATGAGTCATCCTCTCCTAATGCCCCTCTTTTGCAGAACAAAGGCACTGAAGTGTAGAAACCTTGCAAAAAATGTGAAGTTAGATTAAAGCCTTGCTGTGTTAGAAACTAAATACATCATTTTTTTTTTTTTTTTGTCAGCAGCATCAGTTTAAGAAGATACATATTTGTTAATAACATTTGTTGGGTAAAGTAGAAGATAATTGTTCCATAAATGCATGTATTTCTCTAAAGGAGAAATTATGATAGAATGTTGCTTCATTAAAGTTGATGGGGTCACAAAACAAGATTCCCTCCATATTATTTGAATCTGTAATGATTTATTTTTTCTTTTCTAATTTGACAATGGATAGAGTATCACTTTATTTAAAATTTTAGATAACATGACATTTGATATATGTTCAGATTTGTAATATTTAATATAAATCATAAAATTGATTTATTCAAAAGACAATTAAGACTCCTTAGTTGATTTTATAGCAAAATAAACATCTTATTAAATTAACCAATTATCAAGTATTGATTAGCACGAGTTAATCACCATAGATTAACAATCACCATATGAAAAGCAATAAAAATAAAGTAAAGAACTCAAACATATGATGACGAGTTGGAAAATCTAAAGATGCATTCAAAGGAAAAAAACCACTCTGAGGGTTCCTAAACCCTAAGAAGAAATTCAATAATTGAATTGAAGTTCACATACTAAAATAAACTCTTTATTATATACTCTAGCATGTAGAAACCTTATTGATGTGACCCAATGGTCAGCTCCTAGCTGCTTGAACTCTTTTACTAAATTTTTTTTTTTTCATGAACTGCATCCATGACTAAAAGAACCATCTTGAAGATTTGACCTCCACAACAAACATGTATTGGGATGCTTTATGGCTTCAACCTTGATCACCAATCAAAAACTCCATCTTTAGGGTCTGTTCGGTTGGAGGAGTGGAAAAGTGGGAGGATGAAAAATTGTGGGAGGATGGAAAATATTTAATTTTCCCTCTTGTGTGTTCGGTTGGAAGGGTAGAAAAGTGGGAGGATGGAAAAGTGGGAGGGTATAAATTGACTATTATACCCTTGTTGATAGTAACATTGAAATGAAAAAAAAAAGAAAGAAAGAAGAGGTTCAACGTTCAGTAACGTTGAAATGAAAAAAAAAAAAAAAAAAAGAGGTTCAACGTTACTGAACCTCAGTAACGTTTAAAAAAAAAAAAAAAAAAACAACATAGTAAATGCCTCCATCCCATGTTTTCTCCCCTCATTTACTAAGGTTCAACGTTACTGAACCTTAGTAAATGCCCCCATCCCATATTTTCTCCCTTCTCATTTTCCTCCCAATTTGGGAGGAAAATTTTTGTGGGCTCAGAAGGAAAATTTTCCTCTCGATTTTCCATTCTCCCTCTCTTTTCTCTTCAAACGAACAGTAAAAAATGCCTATTTTCCTCTTTTAGTTTTCCATCCTCCCTATTTTCTCTCCAAACGAACGCACCCTTAGAGTTACTAATAGCAAATGGCATAAGTACTTCTACACCTATTTAATTGTCCGTTTCGTTGACCATTATTTGCTCTTAGATAGTCTTTCATGTAAGGCACATTTTCCAAGTCATCAACTAACGTAATTAATTAAATCATAATTAAAGAATCCCATTTGTCAAGAGTTTTGCTTTAGGGCGAGTTTGGTTTAATTTTTTGAAACTATACTTTTTGAAAAAATTGAGTTTTTAAAAAGTGCAATATGAAAAAGTATTTTTTCAAAAAACTGAGTATTTAGTAAAAAATGTTAAAAGGTGCTTTTTGAAAAAGGATTATATATAAAAAAATGATAATGTATATATAAGGGAGTTTATTTTATACTTAAATCAACTACTTCATATACTTACTGAAAAAACTAATTAATAATAATAATAATATATTAAAAATCTATATTATAATATATATTAAATCTATATTTTAATATATATTATAACATATATATATATATTATAATATATATTTTTCGTTATCACGAAGCACAAAATGAAAATGTTAAAAGATAATAAAATACACACCAATAATCCAAGTTAAATTGTACTACAAAAAAATGTAAAAAGATGATAAAATACATACTAATAACCTAAGTTTAATAAATTGTACTACATGATATTATTAAAAAAAAAAAAACCCACTAGTTATTATCCCCCAAATGGAACTAGCAATGGAATCACGAAGAACCATCATCGCAGGGTCTGTTAAAGTTTCTGAGTTCTGCTCATCACTGCTTTCTGCTTCACTATTATTTTCTCTTCTAGAAATTGAATCTCAATTGGCTTATATGAAGCCCCTATCATCTCTATCATTTAGTCTAACAAAATTATGAAGAGCCATAGTAGCAAATACAATAAGTATTTGGATATGGAATGGAAAAGATGGCATGTTTTTGATAATTCTCCATTTATTCTTCCACACACCAAAAGTGTGCTCAATCACACATCGAAGAGATGAGTGAGCATGATTAAATTTTTCATGTCTACTTCTAGGGCTTCCACCTCTCCTTCGAATTTCTGAAGATGGTAAGATATCTCCTTGTATGGTGTCAAGTAGCCTTTCATCATTGGGTATCTAGAATCAACTATATAATATTTCCCTAGAAAAAAAAATTCAATTATATTAACACACACACACACACACACACAATATGCCATTATAATGAACAATTGATTAACCAAGTACAAACCTGGTGGTGGGTGTGGAAAGCTGTTACTTTGTTTACAAATAGTATCAAGAAAAATGGAGGTGTCGTGTGCTGTACCTTCCCATCCAGGCAAAACAAATGTGAATAACATATCAAAGTCACATGCAACCATCACATTTTGGGTTGGATATCCATTTCTTCCAAAGTATGGAATGGACTTATCAGTAGGTACAACCGCTATCACATGTGTGCCATCAATTGCATCGATGCAATTCTAATAAAAACATTAATAGTTTTTAGTTTCACATGCATTGTATTATCTTATAGACAATAGCACTTATTCAAATACACAACAGTACACATACTTAGAAATGTGGCCAATAAATTGGATGGTCTTGTAATTGGGTTGGAACTTCACTATAAGTTGGATCCGAAGGCTTTACATATGCAGTTGCAAAGCAAGCACCCAACAAAGTGATCATCTTCTCAAAATGTCTACTTACGGTTTCACCCAAATGCTGAAATATTTCTTGAACCATTCGGTTACATGTTCCATGACCAAGTATCAGTAAACACATTGCCACTAACTCTTCTAACCTTATATTCCTTGAATGTTGAAGTCCATAGTCATGTTGTAAAACTTGACACAAATTATGAAACACCTCCTTTTTCATTCTGAACATGTTGTAATACAATTTCTCATTACCTTCCATACAACGTCTCACCCAAGCCCACCCTGTTTGTTCAGAATCATAACAAGGAATCTTATTAATGTACTTATTGAAATATGTCACAACTGTTTCACATGTAACTGCCACAAGCTGGTAAAACTCCTCATCAGAATCGTCGTTACTATCATCATCATCAGAATCACTGTCATTGTCATCATCACTGTCACTACTCTCATCATCATCATCATCATCATCATCATTGTTATCATCATCATTATTATTGTCAACATTGCTATAATTGTCATCATTCAAGTCACCACCATCAAGATCATCACTATAATTTCTGTAATTCCCATCCATTAACAGTTCCATATAGCCACTCTCATAAGTACCATTATATTCATCCATATTGGTTTAGTCTATACAACAAAGTAACAAATAATCAACCATTGCTAATACTACTTTAATATAAATCAACAAAATAATCAACATCAGCAAAGTAACAAAAGGCAACAATAACACTTTAATGAAAATTTCAAATGTGTTCACATTACACATATATTAGTCCAAAGCTAATAGTAAATATCGCATAACTTAGGTTAAAGTTAATACAACATAAAGCTAATATTAGTCCTAAGCTAATACAACATAAAGTTAATATTAGTTCGAAGCTAATACAGAGTACCGCATAAAGTTGGTCACTTCTTTTGGTTCCTAATCATGACTTATAGCCATTGCAGCTGTGACTCTAGGTCCTTGAAATTTAGGAACATCTCCCTACGTGACCTTTCATTAAAACAACCAAAGCTTCAACCACAAACGTTTATTCAAGTTGCCATACACGTAAACAGTTTACACTTTTTACAAAAGCGCATAAAGGGGCTTAAAAAGTAGAAACAAACACACATTTAGTTAATCGAGATTCAATCAATGGTGAGTCGGGAGCGCAGAAACTTCCTTCTTTTAAGTTAGTTCTTGGACACTTGGTGTGCGTTTGGGAACAAATTAAAAAGTCAGCTTATTTTACTGCTACCATTTATGGACTTTATTGCACTTTTTGGTACTATTTATAGATCCTATTGTACTACCTTTATCTACACTTTTAGCAATTCTTTTTTAATTTTAGCAAAATAAATTGATCTCAAACAGACCTTTGATCTTACTCTTTATGATGATTACAACTTGTGAGGGTCCTTTTTTGGACAATACCCAAGCCCAAGTAGACACAAGGATCCTGGGCCCTTCACTTGTTGTTTGGTGGAATGGGTTTGGTTCACCGCAGCTAAATGGGGGTTGATTACGAACCAAGTTATGCGCAAGTAACATAAATCTCCTCATGGCAAAAATGCGATTCCTCCTAAGTAATAAAATATCATTATAAGTGTTTTTGTGTCATAAAATGACCATTTACTCTTACGAAATAAGTAAAATAAGTATTCATAATATTTACAATGAGAAGAAGATTGAAATAGAGTATAGGCTTACATTTTATTGTGTGAATATTTAAAAGAACTCCTTCACTTAGTACCCCAAGCATATTATCGTAGTACCCCGAACGTGATGTCGTGGTTCCTAGGGGTACTAGGCCTGTAAGAACCCAAAATACTAATTCTCTGAATTATACGATCTTCCTCCATGCTTATTGTGCAATAGAGTTTTGTCATTTCCCTTTACCTCTATAGGTCCTACATAAGAGCACACTATACAATACGCATATCTTCAAATAATTGTTAGTTTCCTAAATTAGAATATACATTTTAATACATATACATATATGTAAATGAATTTCATGAAAATGATTCAGCCACGAGGATCCTGACCCTAATTCTCACAAACTTAGTGATTTTGCACAAGACTTGTGGGATTTAGAACTCAAGTCCAAGTGGCTTTGCTTGAGCATTGCCTTCCAAGATAGTTAGGTGAGGAGGATTTTTGTGGGAGAGAGTGATATCTAATGTGTGCATATTTTGGCATATGTTTCTTTAGAGGCTAAGTGATGTTTTGAATGATCTCAAGGATATGAGACAAATTCCTCCACCTAGGCTCTCTTATTTTGTTTTTTTATTTCTCTTTCTTGTTGGGCTATTAAAGCTCTAAGAATATATCTTTTGAACCCCTGAACTATCCCTCTAAATCCCCATTTTTCTCCCCCTCCCATCTGCTATGCCTTTAGTGTTCCTTTTTTAATGGATATGGTCTGGTACCCCGGGCGAGGACGTCCTCGGTATACTGAGTAAAACCATGTTCTCTAGAACCTGAAAAGGTGCATTGGACAGAGATTTAGCTTATTTAGGGCAATTATAACTCAAAAGGGGAATTTGTCTTTAGCTATAAATGAAAGATTTCTTCTTGGAAAGTCAAATGAGTGGGTGGGCTGCTTAATGTACTCGATGACAGCTTTAGTTGAAAGTGACAATTAAGAGGAAATTGTGGGGATGTGTCATGCACATGGGGGAACTGAGTTTTCCATTGGTTCATGCATACCAAGCAAATATATGAACCAAGGGAAAGTTTTGGGATCCTCCTTTCACCATAATTCACTCCCTTACCAACCAAACCACTTCTCCCTTACTATTCACTCGGGATCCAACAGGCTTGGATTATGGGTCACAAAGAAAATACCTATTTTGCTGGATTTTTAATGGCTTTTTTGCTGGAAATTTGAACATATATCTTGGCTTTTCCATGTACTAGCCAAGGTCCTCTTCTTAAGGTTCAAAATGACACATCAAGGTCCTAGGGCCTTGATGCTCTTTTTGCTGCATATCTTCTAACCGAGATCCTTGCTGCATGTCCTATGACTGAGTTCCTCTTCTTTTTTCTTTATTATTATTATTATTATTATTATTATTATTTCTTTCTTTTTTCTTCTTTTGGGATTTTGAGCCTTCATGGTCCGTCTTAACTTCATGAATTGGGTCTTCTTTTTTTAAGGCCCATAGTATTTCCTTACTTTTCATAGAATGGACTTTCTTGTGAAATCTTGAACAATTATAAAAGTTATGGAACTTGCCAACTCTAATCCTATCAACCTCTCCCTTTAGGAAGGTAAGTGGAGTGTTTGTAAATATTGCTCAGGTAATTTAGGTAATAAAGATTTTGTGAGTCATTGGTTGTATCTAACTTTTCCTTTTATTTAGTGGTTTTTCTTTGGGACTATTTGTATCCGAATACAACAAATAGTGGTTATTCCATTGAAAAGATTTTCCTTCTTTTTCTTTTTCTTTTTTTTTTTTTTTTCCACTTCATAACCAAATAATTGTGCGACTATCTTTATTGTCTTGATTGATTTAGTTTACTGTATAAACTATAAATTGTAGTTATTTATGTTAATAAGCAAGATTAATAATAAATTATTGTGATTAATTGATTAATTTCTTATTTAAGAAAGGTTAATTATGTAAGGGTCTTAATAAATTTTTTTAACAATTAATATAATATCTATATATCCACGGTCGGTTCAGTAACCACAAGTTCCAATGATGTAGCCAATATCTTTTTTTTTTCTTTTTTCTTTTTTCTTTTTCCTAAAAATCCTACTAATAACTGTTGTCTTTTTTGCTGAGATACTAATAACTATTGTCAACCACGATCAACAATCAACAAATTATAGAAAAATCTAATATACTATATCTAAGAAACTGTATTTATTCCTATATAAAAATGGAGGTTTGCATTTTACACGTTAATATATACTTAAAAAAAATTTAAAATTAAATTGTACTAGCAATGTAAAATTGACATTATAAACTTATTGTACACATTTTTTTTTTTTTGGATTATTTTACACATTTATTTAGTTTATAATATAGCTTCTCAAAAAAAAAAAGTTTATAATATAAAATTTTTATAGTTAGTACAACGTAAACCTAAAATTGTCTCTATATATTAAGATGATTTAGAAAGTTAGTTATGCCTTTAAAAATGTCAAAAATATCCCTAAACCATTAGATAATCCTTATTCTTAAAAAATAAAAAATAAGATTAAAATTGTAACTCAACAAAATTTTAAAAAAAAAAATTACAAGAGAAACTTTTTATCCTAAAAATTAACACACTCTCTATTTAAATATATCTTACGCACGTTTGATGCATTTTTTTCCTAGAAACTAGTATGCACTAAACCCATCCGTTTACTATATTTCAAATCCTTTTTTTTTGGTAAACCAAATCCTAAATTTTAGTTTCTTAAAAATCTCTTCATGTGTCAACTCACTAACAATTGATAAATTCAAATTGAAAAATTACATTAAACTTAAAATAAAATAAAAAGCATCTTTGCACGTGCGAAGCATGTGTGATGAAACTAATGTGTGTGTGTATATATATATATTATAATACTGTTGACTTTTATTACGAACAAAATAAATTCAACAAATCTCAAGAGACTTAAAGATTGAAATTTTCCTCATTTTCTAGAGTAATGCTAGTATCACCAAAAATAAGTAAATAACACAATTTTGTGTTACAACTCACCATATAACGAGTTGTTATTGGTGAATGTATGTCCCTACATAGCTCACTAACACTCCTTCGCTAATCAAACAACTCGCCATACGGCGAGTTATAGTACAAAAGTTTTGGTGGCACTAGCATTACTCCATTTTCTAAGTTACATTTCTGCCTATCCTTGTAATAAATTATCAAATGCCCCTCTCAATCTCATTATTCCAAAAAAGATGCCTCAATCATTGATGACGTTGGGCGGTTTATTATTATACAATATTTTGTTTGATTGGCGAGCGCAGCCAAGAGCCAACCAACGGAGGCTTAAGTTAAGAGGGCGAACATGACACAAATAAGTGAGGAGTTTGGAGACTTCGACATTGGTCTCTGAACTGTCTCTATTTCTCTATCTCACGCACACGGAAAATGGGAATGGGAAAGGTAGCTCTGCCATTTGTGGGCATGGTGATGGCAGAGTTTGCCCAAGTTGGTCTAATGATAGTTGGCAAAGAAGCCATGTCTAAGGGTATGAGCAACTTGGTCTTCATCTTCTACTCCAACGCCTTTGCCTCTCTCATCCTTCTCCCCTCTGCCCTTCTCTTCCACAGGTTCTCTCTCTCTCTCTCTCTGAAACACCCTCTACAGCTTTTTCTTTATATGTATGTAAAAAAAACCAACTCTTTTGCTTTTGTTTTCAATCTTAGCAGATCACAACCACAGCGTCCTCAGCTTTCTTTCCGCATTCTTTGTGGGTTCTTCTTGCTTGGCCTTATTGGGTGAGTTATTACTTATAATTCCAGCTTCACTGTGAAATTTACTTCGTGGTTTTGTTTATGTTTGATTCAATTTCTGTTGCTTTGTGCTTTTTAATCCATGTCATGTAATGGGTGGATTTGTTATTTGGGGTTTGATTGGTTTTAGCATTAATTTTTTTTACAGTTTTCTTGTGCAGGCTTTTGGGTATGCTGGGATTTTGTATAGCTCTCCTACGCTTGCAACGGCCATTCTCAACCTTATCCCAGCTTTTACCTTCATTCTGGCCATTACTTTCAGGTCAATCTTATTGCACACTTTGAATTCTGACCACATTCTATTGTGAATTATACCCCACATACGTTTCCATTGTTTACTGATGAGAATCAGTTTAGATAATTATTGAGACTAATGACTAATAAGTCTGATTTGAAAAAGTAGGTCTATACTTAATGGTACAATATTCACTTATTCAGTAAAGAGATTGAACCCTGTAATTATTAGATTGAGTATAACAAGTCTGGAGTGGTAATGAACTTTCTGGTGAAATTAATCATCATGTTTAACAAAATTAATGGTCTTAATTTTTCCTCTCCGCTTGTTGATGCTTGATATTTTTTTTTTTTAATTTTTAATTTTTAATTTCTTTTTCCCATGAAGTGATAATTAATAAAGAGTGGATAAAATGTGGTTGCTGAATTTTTGTTCCTTGTTTGTTTCAGCAGAATTTTAATACACAAAAAAGAGGACCACAGTTCCACTGTCTAATTAGATATAAACAACATTTTCTTTTATTGGTAAGTTATAAAACTAGTGGGTCTTGAATCCATGACTTCTCCCTCCACCTTGCTCTAACAAAGAGAGGAGGTGCTAATTGAGACTTTGAGCTAAAGCCCAATTCACCTTCACTCTTCTGTCTCCCTCTTGGATTCCTTGGGATTAATTGTGACATTTCCCTTTTGGCCCAAGATGGTAAGGTTGGTCTTGGAGTTGTTACTGACCATTGTAACTGTGTTATTGATGGTAGTGACATGAATACTGTATCTAGAGCTCTTTGTCTTCTTTGACTTTTCAGTAGAGAGACTGTGAGAGTCATTACAATTTGCTTATTTTTTTAATGGCTCTTCACCCGTGTTTCTTATGATATCAATCGCAATTTAATATCTGTTTTGCCTTGTTCCCTGCTAAATGAAATATGTGTTATGGAGATTGAGGTAACGCCTTTTTTTTTAATCTATCATTGAAATAATGCTATATTCCAACGTTCTCCAGTAAAGAACCAGTTTTACAAATTGTGTGGCTCAATCTTGTGGGCAAAGAAAATGTTAGCAGAGTGGGTTTCTCTCAATCCATCTTTTTCACTTTCGGGTTGTCTTGGCATTATTCCTCTCCCCTCTCTCGCCCCCCCCCCCCCCCCCCAGGTGCCCCCTGCGCTCCCCAGACTAGGCAAAACAGTTTTATTTCACATCTTTACCTAATTTGTATAAATGTGCTTAGTTTAAGGCTGAAAAGTAGAGTTTTGAAACACTAGTAGACTGAGAATGCTGCTTGGAATAGGATATTTATTTTTATAAGTGTTTCTTATTATTGATTCAACTGGGTTGTTTCAGGATGGAAAAACTAGATTGGAGAAGCTCCAATAGCCAAGCTAAAATCATTGGAACCATTATCTCAATTTCAGGGGCATTCATTGTGACTTTATACAAGGGCCTTCCCCTGCTGATGACACCCTTGCATTCAAACTCATCTCATAAACTTCTTGTGCAAATGTCAAACTGGGTCATTGGAGGATTACTCCTGGCAGCTGATGCTATGATGGCTTCCGCATGGCTTATTTTGCAGGTGAAGTCCCCAAAATGCCCCCAGATACTTGGAAACCATTAGAAAATGAGAACAAGTTACAATGCTCCGTTTTCTATGTTTCAGGCATGGATGCTTAAGAAATATCCAGCAGAGCTGATTGTAGTCTTTTTCTACTGCTTCTTTGTGGCCATTCAATCTGCAGTGGTCTCTTTGGTTGTGGAAAGAGACATAAGTTCTTGGAGTCTACAACCTAATATGAGGTTGATTGCTGTTCTATATTCGGTAATTAGATAAAAATTCCCATCATGATTTACCTACTGAATCTGCATGATTTTTTTTTTCTTATGCTGGAAGAATCTACTTGGTTTTTTAAATTTAACATAAGTAACTTTCATTTTAAGTGTAGGCAGTATTTGGTTCAGCATTCCAAGTTGGCATTTCTGCATGGTGCCTGCACAAGACAGGGCCCCTTTTTGTTGCTATGTTCAAGCCTGTGGGGATTGTCATTTCAGTTTTCATAGGTGTTATCTTCTTAGGAGATACTTTCTACCTTGGAAGGTGGGGAGTATATCATTCCTTGTTTCTTTTTTCTGTATGCTACCTTTTGACTGATCATGCAATTGAGTATCATCGTTCCTACCTTGTTTCTAATTATTATTTGTAATGGAATGCCAAATTACTTATTAGTCCCACCATATTTTAAATTTTCTGCAGTCTGATTGGAGCAATTCTTATTGTCATTGGATTTTATTGTGTGATGTGGGGAAAGGCCAAAGAACAAAGGAAGGGTGAGGAAACTAGGATAAGTGGCTTGGAGTCAAGCAGAGAAAAGGTTCCTCTCTTGCAAAACAGTAATGAAGAAATATAGAAGTTTTGTCAATCAAATCAAAGCAAAAGGTCCCTTCTGCCTACCAAAACAGGTAATCTCAACTGCCATTGTCTTGGGAGAGTATGAAAATATATCTAAAAAGTTATTGTTGGTAGCTGCTCTTTCATTGATTCTATTTCCCCGCTCACCCTTGCATTAATTTCAAAATGGCGTTTTGAGGTTAATATGAGCATCATTTTTGCTCCAGGACAGTATGCATCACTTACCCTAAGTGATGCAGTAAACAATGGGCCTAAGGCCAGCCCCTGATCTTGAGCCTTGGCTCAGCTGCCATGATTTAGGTAAAACTAAATTTACCTTTTTCTTTATAGAACAAGATAAACTCAAGGCTGCTTGGTTTTTCGAAAGATATTAAATAGAAACATTGTATTTCGTTTGACATTTGGAGTTTGGTATAGACAGTCAGTATGCTAAAGAAAAATTTAGCTGTCAAGTTCATCTTAATTTGACATTTCCACCCCTTTTTTTTCCTGACTTAGTTTGACAGTTATAATATCAAGAAAACCTAAAAACTATTCTCTAATGTGAATTTTGGAGGGGTGATAATCCTGCTTCTATTTAGATGGCCAGTGCTTCTATTTCTGATTCAAGATAATATTCATAAACACAGTCATATGAATAAATGGTTTGAACATCTCTGCAAATTGAAAGTGTTGAACTGCATCTCTATGGGAAGCATTTTTTTTTTTTTGGCCCCTTGCAACCGTTAAAAGCCAGTGCATCATTTTTTTTCATTTGATTGAACCTCAATTAATGAATAATGACCAAGAGACGACATACATCTTAGCTTCTCTGTGAGTGAAGAGGCCACTTTAATACTTGACTTTTTTTCCTTTAAAACTGCTTCAATATTCAGACCAAAAAGAAAAAAAAAATAATAGAAGAACTACTGATATATTTATCATATGATTAGTTGTACTCTTTTCATTAACTTTTCCCATGTCAATGCATCAATATTGTATTCTAGTTTTCTTTTCTACTTTTATTTTTAAATGAAATACTCAAAAGCAATCATATGGAGGTTTTTATTTGGTAGTTTGCTTAAATTGTTTTATAAGTACTTATATGGTATCTCTATTAATATAGTCTTGCCTAAACCTGAAGGGAGGAAGAAGTCCATGGAGCCTATGTGATGTGCAATAACAGTTTGTTGTCAATGTGATGTGGAGTCATAAACATGGAAGGCACAACCATAGACGTGAGCATGAGCTGAAAGTTGAGTTTGTGAGGTCAGAACTAATTCCTAGATCCACATCTTATGGAAACAGCAGCATCACCTTCCAAAGCCAATGGTTAATGTGCGTGCTTCTTCCCTGTATAATAATATAGTGAAATCAGACTTTTGGCCTTTGGTCGCAGTAGTTTATGCCCTCTCTTTGTTAGGGAGATCAAAAATCTCAGGCCTTTGTTGGTGCAGCCATATTGTACTGTTGACTTAGCTTTTATTTATGGCTTTTGTTAATAAATGTCCCAAGGGCAAGTTAATGCACATTTTGAGAAGCACAAACGACCACCTTGAATTGTGAATTATTGACATATCCCAACTTGCTTAAAAATGTCCTAATTTTTTTTTTTCCAATTTGATAATTTCAATAAGGGAGAGAGATTTAAACCAGACAAATTGTCCTTAAAATTTCATTTACAATTTTCGGGCCATAGGGGTTGATTTATTAGCAAATTATATTTAATTTAATTGATAAAATTTTTTATCGTCAAATAAGAGACTTAGGGTTTAAACTCCATCTATACCGAAAACTAATTAATATCTTAACATTATGAAGTGAACATCATTGGTTAAAATTGTATTATTTACATAAAAAATACTTAAGCAAATAATAATAAACTCTAAAAAAAAAATAATTAGACAAAGGGACAAATAAAACTTGAACATGTGCCCAAGTTTTTCTCAAAGTAAAACCTTTTTTTTTTTTTTTTTTTGGATTTAAAACATCTACTCCACGTCACCTTCCCTCCTTATTTTAGAGGTTGAGAGACTAGAGACATCCTAGTAGCTTTTTCACAACAAAAGTAGCTTCACCACTTTGTGAAGGGCTAATCAACCCCTCAACCCTAGGTCTCTATCCCTATCCCCACATTATAGAAGTCACCATAAATGTGTATGTGTGTGTGTGTGGAGAGAGAGAGAGAGAGAGAGAGAGAGAGAGAGAGAGAGAGAGAGAGAGAGAGAGAGAGAGAGAGAGAGAGAGAGAGAGAGAGACATTCCAAGATGTGGGTGAGGGCTGTACTACTTGAGGAAGTAGTGCCTTTCATAGTGATGGTTACTGATAAGGGTTATCCTAAATGACATAAAGCTGACGAGCCTGGGATTGACAACCTTCTTGGTACCTGAAACGACCTTTGACAGGAGACCATGACACCAATAATCCTATTGAATAGCGTAGCTGACGGGAGAAGGCTGACGAGGTCAGTTTCAGCTCCATTTGCAATCTTACTTGACTGACACGCATACATAAACAATTCTGAACAATACGTCTAAGTAGGAGACCCCTCAAGGACAAGGATTCTAGGATACGTGGGATCTCACTATCCTAAAAGGAAAAGAACTCCTCGGTCAAGGCATATTCCTTCTATATTCTCAAACAAGGTACGCACAAATGTGTTGTAAAGTAAAGATTTCTAACTTAACCTTCGGAGGGTATTTGGCCGGTCACGCCGGTGCCCTTTCAAAGGTCTTCACTCTCTTTGTTGTGCAGGTACGTCATCGGGAGCACGTGAGGACCGTGTGACTAACTGACGATTTTCGAGCATCATCAGTTACTATGGAAGGCGGCACCATGGGATTGACAATTTTGGCAAAAACAGCCATGACAAATTGGGATGAGCCCTTTCGTATTTGTTTGCTACACCAATGCTCTTGCCTCCATCGTTCTCCTCTTCCCTTATTCCTTCATATTTCACTGCTGGGATAGGTTTTGTTCTCTCTTATTTATTATCTTCTTATTCTTGACATAATACCAAGTCTTCCTTTTCATCTTGCTCGTCTTTTATTTCTCTTCACAGAACAGAACAACAATTCCTCTACTCTTGCGACTCTTCTTCCTCGGTTTAACAGGGTTTGTATTCTCTCTCTCTCTCTCTCTCTCTCTCTCTCTCTCTCTCTCTCATGCACATACACACACGGGCCTGACACAGTGCAGCCCAAAGGTCTTAAGGGCTGATGGACCTAACCTACTGAGTTGCATCTGTTTTTGAGTAAAGAGCCTGTGGCCCAAGCCTATAGAATCATTTTAGGACACTCTTTAGGGCGGTGCCTTGGTGATAGGAAGTCAGTGTGACTCATTAAACCTACGAATCTAAAAGTTATGAATTCAAGCAGTGGTAAAAGTTATGAATTCAAGTATTGGCAAGTATATTAGTGTCTAGTATATTAGTGCCCAAATGGTCTCATGTTATAACACAATACGGGAGTTTAAGTGATGCAAGGATAATGACTACACCTATAAATCCCTTCTTTAAATTTCTTTAAAAAAAAAAAAAGAATCATTTTCTGAATAATAACTTAGCCTTATATTATATGATAAATCTGGAGATTAAAAAAAAATGGTTTAAAAAATAATTGGTAACTTAACTAGTAAATTTTTTATTAACAAATATAATCTTGCTAGTACTATAATTTTTTTAGGCTAAAATACAAAATTTACTCTTTAAGTTCCATTTTTTTTGTCATTTTAGTCTTTTAAATTTCAATTATATTCAATTCAGTCTTCCATTTCCTCTCCGTTAAATTACACCGTTAAATTAGCCAAAACAACGCTGTTTTACACTTTAGTTAATATTTAATTTTAATTTCTGAATTTGATAAAAAAAAAGTTTATTTAAATAAATTAAAAAAAAAAAAAAAAACTAAACCCAGACGGTAGAGAAAGAGAGGAAGAGAGATTGAGAGGGAGAAAGAGGGATCGAGAGGAAGACGGCAGCTGTGCTCTGTCCAGTGGTGTACTCGGCTTCACTCCGCTGCTTCAGGAGGTGGCTCCGGCCACTACCACTTGCTGCCTTCTTGTCATCAGAATCCATTCCTAGTGCCTTAGCTATCAAATACGTGCTCCCAGTTCTACTAGTTTTGCCTTTGCCAACTTTTTGCTTCGGAAACGTGAGACTGGTCGAAAGGTTCTTGGTTCAAATCAAGAATGATTACATCTTCCCTCAGGTTGCTCCCCATAAAAAATAATTAAAAAAAAAAAAAAAGTATAGCAGCAATATGCTTACTCCTTTTGGTGAAAATTCAGACTCTTGAGATATCCAAGATAATTGCAACTGTGATCCTTCCATGCTAATACAATTGTCTTCATTCATGATAATAAAGCTACCTCAAACCAAAATTTCAAAAACGAGAAAACTATATCAAGGCTTATTCTTAAATGATTGGCCCTCTACTTACCGAATCTATCGGAAATATAACAAGGTTTAGTAATAAGGGTGTGCATGGGTCGGATTGAGGAGATTTTTTTACCCAATTCACCATGGTGGGTCAAAAAAAATTCAACCCAACCCAACCTAACCTATCACATAAGTTCAACCCAACCCAACCCAACTCAACCCACATGGGTTGAGTTGGGTTGGGTTGAACCCATGGGTTGGACAAAAAAAATTTTTAATTGTTATTATTATTATTAAATTGAGTAGAAAAAAGTATAAATATAAATATATTAAAAAAACTTAAAGATTAATATCAATGTAACTCTTTAAAGGTAAACAACACTAATGATTAAACAACAATAGTAATTTACTAAGATTTGTGTGAACTAATTGGTTTTTATATAGGATAGGAAGAGCTGGTTATTTTAAAAAAATTATTAATTAGATAATATATTTTAAATATATATACATATATATATATATATATATATATATATTAAATATATGGGTAGGTCGGGTTGGGTTGGGTTGGGTCGGTTTTGGCAGGTTGGTGGGTTGGCTGTATACCTGTAGTTAGCAGAGTGAAAAATTTGTGGTTTACTAGGGTTTAATTTCTGAAACATCTAATTACCAGATATAAAAATGTTCAGGAAACAAATAAGAAGTAATAGGGGGAACCCAAGTCTACTCTTTTTTATTGAACCCCAACCACAATTAATGGCCGGAACTTCCGACTAAAGGGCGGAGTGAAGCGGAGGATGCAATTGGATGTAGCCTAGCCGCTGTTTTCCTCTCTGTCCCTCTTTCTCCTTCTCAATCTCTCTTCCTCTCGGTCCCTACCGTTTGGGTTTAGTATTTAAAAAAAAAAATTATTTAAATAAACGTTTTTTTTCTAAAATTCAGAAATTAAAATAAAAATAAATATTAACTAAGTGTAAATTGGTGTCATTTTAGATAATTTAACGGTGCAATTTAACAGATAGTAAACGGAAGACTGAATTGAGTATGATTAAAACTTAGAGGACTAAAATGATAAAAGTCAAACTTAGAGGACTAAAATGACAAAAGGTAAACTTAGAGGTAAGTTTTGCATTTTTTTTTTTACAATATATGGTGAATAATAAAAGTTGATGTCAACATTTGAATTCATAAAAAATTGATGTTGTAATTTTGAGATAATTACAATTTGTCATCTCAGAAATTGTTTTAACTTTTTGAAGAAGGATTACCTTATATTAAGGTCAAGTAATAACAATAATAATAATAATCCGCAGTGGGCTTTAGTTTAACTGTTTGATTTTCAAAAAGGAAAAAAAGTGTTGCTGTTTGGACTATCAGGCTTGGTCCCAACTTTTAATGATGTTCATCATACAAACTACAAAGCCTCAATTAGATGGTTTAATATTAGACAATGAAAGAAATTTCCATTATTTCTGGTTGATGTTTTTATAGGAAAACTGTAGCTCAGAACTTTGCATTCCTAGGCCTAAGTTACAGTCCTCCAATTCTAGTCTGTGCAATGGGCCTTTTAATCCCTACTTTTTCATTCATGCTCTCTCTCGTACTCAGGTTTTCCCTAAACTTCACCAATGTTTACAATCAAATTTATAGTAGAACTGAAAAATTTTATTGGGCTTCGGCCACAATTTAACTTCAAAGTGTTTACTATTTTAGGAGGACAAAATTAGAGTGGAGAAGCTCAAGCTTCCAAGCCAAAGTAAAAGGCAGCTTGATATCAATCATGGGGGCAAAAATGGTGGAACCTTATAAAGGCACAGAAATGCTTAAAACATCTGTTTCTTCTCCATACATTCTTCAATTCAAACAGCAACTTTTCATCTTCTCTTCAACCCCAGAACATTGGGTTCTTGGTGGCATCTTGCTTGCTGCTACTTCCTTTTCTGTTTCAACATGGAACATTATTCGGGTACAACTTTTTGAACCGTTAAATTTTTTTTTTTTTTTTTTGTACGCTTGAAATAATAGTTAAATGATTATATTAGCTTTTTTTCTTAAAATGATTTAATTTTTTTGGGTGATTTATTATGGTATTAGAGTATACCACAATTTGATCATTGATTGGGAACTGATTATAAGTTAGTTTTTTGCTTTTTAGTTTTTATGTACAGCTTTTTAAAACTTCACTTTTTCTTTTATTTTTTTTTTCACTTTTTCAAAATACAAGTATACTTTAGTATATTTTCAGCAAAAAGTTAAAAAAGTTAGTCCCAAATGAACACAACCTATTTAACCTTTCTTAAATTTTTGGGATCAAGTGTTAGTTTTTCAAATTCATTAAAAAATTCCTTCTTTTTTTCGCTCTTTCTTAAAATGTATTAAATTTTTTTTTGGGTGGTTTATTGTGGTAAAAGTAAATCACAGTTTGATCATTAATGTTTCTACTCTATCTCCTACTTAACATTGTTTAAACTTTAGGGATCAAGTGCTAGTTTGTCGATTTCATTACAGAGTTCCTTCTTTTTTCCTTTTGAACTCTCAAACTAACATTTTAATTTGGTTTGCTCAGTTGGGAACCGTGAAACAATATCCAGCACTAGAAGCGATGAAAGTGGTCTCTTTCTATAGCCTAATGGGGACAATCCAAAGTACAATATTCACTTTAAATGTAGAAAAAAATCTACGTGCTTAGAAATTACAGATTAACATGGAGCTCCTTCTCATAGTAATAACAGTAAGGAAACCAAAAAACTTTAACTTGTTCATTTGTTCTATCACAAAATCAAAATTACTAAGACTTAAGCGACTATACTTACTGTGTTGCAGGCAGTCTTTGGGGGTGTAGTCCGTACTCGTGTCCATGTATGGTGCATGCAAATAAAGGGCCCTTATTATGTTCCAATGTTCAAGCCAGTTGGGATTGTTTTTTGCAACCATTTTTGGTACCAGCTTCTTTACAAATAGTCTACATTATGGAAGGTAGGAAAATTCCTTCTTTTTTCACATTATTATAACCATTACTTGGTATAAATATAATGGCTGTTGATGCATACTTTTTTGCATAGCCAATCCGAATCCAAATACCTATAAAAAGGAGAGAAGGGATCGAAGGAACCATTAGTGTAAACCCCGGTAGAGAACACTAATGGAGATAATATGAAGATAATATTTGCCTACATTTTGTCTCATGCCTTTGTAGTCTCACTTTATGAATATATAGGAGTGGTGATGTATTTATTTTTCTTAATTTTAGTCATTTCTTTCGTTACAGCCATGATGGCCTATTATAAGGGTCGCATAATTGGTTCCATCATGGTCTGATTTCAAATTCCCTTAATTTTGGGTAAGATCTTAGTTATTTAACGATTACCCCTAATTATGAGAAACTGGTTAGATTTTTCCATGCACATCAATGACATTATTCTTTTTGGTTTTCCTGGATCTTGTGTGACAAAAAAGAAAAAGAAAAAAAATGAAATTGATGCATTTGGGTTGGCTTTCTTCCTGGTGGAGCTTGTTATAGTTTATTAGCTTATATTCAAATTTTTAAAATTTTTATTTTGGCGAGGTATATTCTTATCCACTTTAAGCAAATAAGTTAATCCAAACGTATGGTCCACCCTGATCTTGTGACCCAAAAGCACCAACAACAACAAAAAAAACTTGCATAAAATTATGTACCTATTAATTCTCCCATGTCTCTTCAATTTGTTCAATCTTAAATGTTGGGTTATTCTATGCAGTGTGATGGGAGCAATTATAATCGGAATCGGATATTATACTGTGATGTGGGGACAAATTAGAGAAGTGGAAGAACATGAAGATCATGGTGTTGAGAGTGCAGATTTCATAGAAAAGAGGATCCCTCTCTTGCAAGAAGAGATGCAAGTCCAGAAATTTTGTGACAACCCAACCAAAAAGCTTGAGTAGAAAAATGAATCCTAAAATACAATTTTTCAGTAATTGCAGTCCAATCTTTCATAAATGTACTAGTTTTATAGCTTGGTGCATGGAATTCTTTCCCAGGCCATACGTTACACGATAACATAATGCCACACTCGGTTTTCTTTAAGGGCTTCAATTGCACACCATTGATATCAGGTGCAACTCTCAATTATGCTGCTTTGATTATGACTAAAGAGATTTTGACTTTGCTAAACTTAATCCTTTCTTGTTGCCACTGAAGAGTACAGATTTATCAAGCTTGGCAATGATACTGAGGAAGCGAGCAAGTCTTATGAATCAAGTGATAATATTAGGGAAATTGGTTTGGTTCTGTTGTTTATATTTGCACTTTGTGGTATGGGCCTGAATGTTGGAACAGTTTTTTCCGAGGTATGGTTTTCTTATGTTTTGCTGAGTCCTTGCCTCCATGGCCTAGTGCGTATTCTCTGCATTTCTTGACATATCACAATTTTTTTCACAACTATTGAAATGACTAGTTGTGACACATCATGAAAAAATTATGTCTTTATTAAAATTATTAATGTTTAGTTTTAGTGGCAGTTTTAGGAATTTTTTTTAGGGTAGTCACAAAGAAACTTAAATTATACGAAATTTAATAAAGAGACAATTTAAATATATCAACATCACCAAAAAAAAATATGTAAATACATGAAATATTATAATTTTTTTTATACTAATAAAGAGAATAAGAAGAAAAATAAACTAATAAAAGATAAAGTGCAAATTGAAAATTTGATATTGGAATAATAAAGTGACCATAACAATTTCATAACAAATCTTATGCAACAAGTTATTAGCCTGTTATTGGTGGGTAAAACATGTCAATATTAAACCAAAATTAGAATTAATAACAACTTACCACATAAGAATTATTACGAAATTATTATAAAAATGTTGTGGATATAGCATTACTTTTATATTTATTGAACTCAAATTCTTATGACTCTCCTGTAAAAGTGTTCAATATTTTTATTAGGGGTCAAAATAGGTTAATTTAGTATATAATATATTTTTTAAAATTATATATATACTGATGATGCTCGAAATCGTCAGTAAGCTACACGGTCTGCACGTGCTCCTGATGACGTACCTGCGCAACAAAGAGAGTGAAGACCTAAGAAAGGGCGCCGGTGTGGTGCCGGCCAAAGACCCTCCGAAGGTCAAGTTAGAAACCTTTATCTTCAACACTAGAATGCTAGAGTTGAGTCAATTGCACATACCTTGCTTTGAGAGGGTCTTGGGGTATTTATAGTAGCGTTGGGCCGAAATTCATGCCTCGATCAAGGAGTTCTTTTCCTTTTAGAACAGTAATACTTGGATCTCACGAATCTCCCAAAATCCTTGCCCTTATAGGAGTCTCCTTAATTAGACGTGTCGCTCAAGAATTGTTTTCGCATACGTGTTAACCAAGCAAGGTTGTGGACGGGACCATGTCTAGCCTCGTCAGCCTTAAGTCGTCAGCTTGGCAATACACGAGACGTTGGCTTGTTGAAGAAGGTCGTCAGCTTCAGATTCTACAGCTTCTAAGGTTGTCAGTTTCAAGTAGCCCAAGAGATGGGGTCGTCAGCATTGGGGTCGTCAACCCCAGGCTCGTCAGCTTTATATTATTAGGATAACCCTTATCAGCTGCCCCCTACTCCATGGCCTCGTTAGTTTATCCTGACGAGCTATGGAGTATATACCTAAAACTTTGCGCGGCTTCCATTAATTGCCAGGACACGTGGTTCACACTGATTCGCCTCAATCTGGGACGAGCACGTCGCTTCGTCTTCCATGCCCTTTTTCCTATATATATACCTCCTATTCCTTCATTTCGAACTTTCCAACATTTGCGATCTTCTGAGAGCCAAAGCGTCACGTTCACTTGCTAACTTCGTCGACCCCCGAAATCGTCAACTTTGCGAGACCGTCAGCCTCGTTAAAAGGGCTTATTACCCGTAAGTTTCTCTCCTTTTATTTTTATTCTTTAGGTACTTTCCTTTGGTGAGGTCGTCAACCTAGGTTCTTAGAATATTCCCATCGTTTGTAGGAAGTCAGATGTCGAGTGAAGAGTCGTCGATCCGCGAGGGAGCGGGTTATGACGAGGTATTCCCGTCAGGTCGGGGGCCCGAGGAAGGCTTGTCCCGTTCGTCAGAGATGGAAACGTTAGCCCATACTCCTGACGAAGAGGAAGCAACAAGTAGGGGTGGTGAGGTTGGAGATGGAGATAACTCTGGTGACGGGGTTGAAGACGATAGTGACGAGACGTCCTTAGAGAGTACCTCGGGTACTTATGACGATCGTCCTTTCATTCTCCCTAAAGAGTGGTCCGTCAACAAGTTCTCACCAACGATGACGGAGAATATGTTTAGAAACCTTCGAGCCCGTTACCAAATACCCGTCGATATCCCGATCCGTCTCCCCGAAGAGGGTGAGAGATGTTATTCGGGACGAACTGCGGACGTGGGCATGTATGATGCCATGTTCGCAGCGGGATTAAGGTTACCGCTGACGGCTTTACATCGTCAGCTGGCGAATTTTTTGGGCATATCCGTCAGTCAGATCGCTCCTAATGCTTGGAGAACCTTCATTGGAGCCGAGATCTTATGGGACCGTCTAAGTGGTGGACACCGTCAACTCACCCTAGACGAGTTTTTCTGGTGTTATAGGCCCCAACATATCTCCTCGTCAAAAGGGATATATCATTTCTCTTCCAGGAAGAAGGAGTTGAAGCTGGTATCTGATATGCCTGACTCCAATAGAAAGTGGAAGGGCCGATACTTCTTTGTGGAAGGGACGAATTGGGTATGCCGTCCAGAGGAGTGGAAATTAATGCCAAACGGCTTTTTCGACAACACTTGGGCATACGTCTGGGACTCAGGTTGATCCCGTCAGCTTCCTTTACTTTGCAAATGTCTAATTTCTAATCCCGTCTCTTTTCTTTTTCAGCGAACGCCCGTCCGCGCGTGATGAAGGAACAGGAGGACTTTATCCATCGGGTGACGTCCATTCCTTTGGAGGAGAGAAAGTGTAGGGACTTGATAACCCTCGACACTTTGCACTTGTTTTATGCGGGCCTAGAGCCGACGGAGGAAGCTCGACGACTGAACGATCTCTCCCATCGCCGTAAGTACTTCCTAAAGACTCCGTCAATTCTGTCCTACATTGTTTTTTTTTTTTTTTTATTCTATTATTATTTCTTTACAGAAATGGAATCAGCTAAGCAAAGGATACGCGCCGCCGCTGCCGCCAAAAAGAGAGAGGAGGCAAAAACCAAAGGGGAGGCTACGCCGCCGTCAACTTCCAAGCCCGTCGGGAAGAAGGGCGTCAAGAGGAAGATGGACGGGACGGACGATCAGTCCGGGAAGAAGGTGGTCCCTTCCTCTGGGGATAAAACCACTAAGAGGCCGTCGCCCCCAAGAGCTTCTCATGGGTTAGGCAAGGGCCTGATGACGGCGACTGGTGCCATTACTCCTGATTCTGTCCGTCACCTCCTTACCCACAAGGATTATGCTGTGGAGGTGGCGGAATCCATCTTGAAGGAAGAGGAGATGGAGCTGTGTGATGAGCAGCCGACGGACGAGATAAGGTCGTCAGGGCTTTTCGACCTTACTCGGGTATACCTTTTTTCTTCCTCTCATTGTGTTACATGGTCGACCTTATAATGGACTGACGTTATTTTTATGCTTTGCAGGCCATGGTCCGGATAAAGTTTCTAAGGGACAAATGCGCGGCTAAGGAAGCGGTGACCTCCCGTCTGCACACCCGGCTTAAGAATGCCGTTGATGCTCAGCAGCAGTATAAGGAGGCCAACGTCCACTTAGCCGGAGAGGTGAAGAGGCTGACGGACAAACTAGCGGAGGAGACCCGTCAACGGGGCCTGGCTGACGAGGCGAAGCTGACGGCGGAAAAATAGCTTCAAGGGCTTATGAGTCTGGTGGAGACGGCTAGGAATGACGCCGTGGCGGAATTCAAGGATTCCTAATCATTCATCGATTCCTGCGCCGTCTACTACGCTGACGGCTTCGAAGATTGCTTGAAGCAGATAAAGTGTGCCCATCCTGACTTGGATTTATCTAGGATAAGCATGGATGAGCCCATACCGTCAACCCCGGCGGGTGAATCCATTCTCGAGGAGGATGACGAGGCTACCGAGCCTATGGCAGACTCGAGAGACGGCAGTTTTGTCCTTGCCCAGCCGGCCTTGGAGAGGTCCGTCACTTTGGATCCGTCAGTTGGCCTTGAAGCAGGAAAATCTAATGTTGAGGATCCTTCTACTCCGGTCGTTGTCTTGTCTCCGTCAACTGCTCCTTCCGCTTCGTAAACCTTGTGTTGTATACACTTGTTTTTAGTTTGTAATGAATCTTAATGCTTGACGCCCGTGTTTCTGGGCTTTTGTAAAGACAATTTTATTTTGTAGTATCTAATGTTTATTGTTTCCTAAGTGTTATTTCTTTTCCGTCGCTTTCGTGCCGTTGGTTTGAATTTTATAATGTCTTTGTATTTTAATCGTGGGCTTCGCCTATTTTGACGAGGCTGCTTGCTTTGTGAGTTTTGTATATCCCTTTTTCTTTGTGGGGTCGCCCACTTCGTCCATCTTATGGATTTAAGGCCGTTTAGTTTACGAACTAAAGGTCGTCAATTCCGTGGGTGTAATGTTGACCTCTTTGGGGATTTCGTGGATTTGAGGTCACCCATTTTATGGATTAAGTAGAGATTTCGTCAATGTCGTAGACATAAGGCCGTCAATCCTGTGGTCGTCAACTCTATGGATATTTTAGCTTTCGTCTACTTTGTAGACATAAGGTCGTCCACTTCGAGGACTTTGGATTGAAATCGTCCATTTTATGGACTTCGTGGACCAGTTTTCCTTTATTTTGACGGATTTAGGGTCGTCCATTAGGGACCTTGTTGTAGGTCCGTCCACTTTGTGGACTTGAGGTAGTTGTCCATTATGTGGATTCAGTAGTCGACCTGTCCTTTGTAGACTTAAGGTTGTCCCCCTTGTGGACTTAGGGGCGCCCACTTTTAGGGTCGTTTACGTTGTAGGCTAAGGGTTGTTTGGATCATCCATTTTGTGGATTTTGTAGCTTCGTCCACCTTTGTGGACTTTAGTTTGTTTACTTTGCGATCTGACGGTCGTCTACCTTAGGGTCGTCCATCTTGTGGACTTAGTTGTTCCGTCTACCTAATAGATGCACAAGTCGTTTCTGAATAAACTCCTCTTATTGTGTTGAAGGCATACATAAGTATAAAATTGTTCAAAAATGAATAAACCTTAGCCCTTTGGGCTTTAAATGTGTTGTAATGAACCAAAATAAATGACTAAAATAAATGACTGAAAAGTAGACTGGAAATGAGGAGTAGCGTTCTTTGTTTTCTACTGGTAGTATCTTCTGAGGTGCTCGGCGTTCCATGGATGGCGAAGTTTTAGTCCGTCCAAAGTCTCCAAGTGGTAGGTGCCCTTCCTTAGCCATGATGCTATTTTATAGGGCCCCTCCCAGTTCGGGCCGAGTTTTCCTTGTGTAGGGTCTTTGGAGGTGCCCATCACCTTCCTTAAGACGAGGTCTCCAATTTCGAAGTTCCTGTGCTTGACTCGGGAATTGTAGTGTTTTGCCATGAGGTTCTGGTATCTCGCGAGCCTCTGTTCAACTGTCGCCCTAATTTCGTCGGTTAGGTCAAGCTCTAGACGTCTGGCTTCGTCGTTTCTTCCTTCGTCGTGGTTGTCCACTCTGTAGCTTGTGAGCCCGACCTCAGCTGGTATAACAGCTTCACTGCCGTATGTTAGGCGGAATGGAGTTTCTCCTGTGGGGGTCCTGACGGTTGTCCTATATGCCCATAGCACGCTGGGTAGTTCGTCTGGCCATATGCCTTTTGCCCCTTCGAGCCGAGTTTTGATTATCCGGAGCAAGGATCGGTTCGTGACTTCGACTTGTCCGTTGGCTTGGGGATGAGCGGGGGAAGAGTAATGGTTTTTTATCCCTAACTGTGAGCAGAAATCTCGGAAGGCGTTATTGTCGAACTGTTTGCCATTGTCCGAGATCAGGACCCTTGGAATTCCAAACCTGCAAATGATGTTCTTCCAGACAAAACTTTGTACGTTCTTCTCAGTGATAGTGGCTAAGGCTTCAGCTTCTACCCATTTGGTGAAGTAGTCGATTCCGACTATTAGGAACTTCAGCTGCCTTGCTGCCGTTGGGAATGGGCCCATGATATCTAACCCCCATTGGGCGAATGGCCACGGAGCAGTTATCGGGGTCAGTTCTTCAGCTGGCTGCTTGATGAAGTTACTAAACCGTTGGCACTTGTCGCATGCCTTGACATATGTCTGGGCGTCCTTCTGCATGGTCGGCCAATAGTATCAGGCCCGGATTAATTTGTGGACCAACGATCGCGACCCTGAATGATTGCCACAGATTCCTTCATGTACTTCTCTCATGACATAATCCGCTTCTTCAGTTCCTAGACACCTTAAGTACGGCCGGGAGAAACCCCTTTTGTATAAGATGCCCCTTATTAAGATGAATCTTGCTGCCTGGACCTTCAGCTTCCTCGCGGCTTCCTTTTCTTCAGGTAGGGCGCCCTCTTTCAGATAAGCGACCAGAGGGGTGGTCCAATCGTTTTCGGATCTTACCTCCTGTATACTGATGACATCTATTAGTGGTGCGGGTTGAGTAAAAGATAGCGCCTTGCCGTTAAGGCTCTGTACCTCCCTCACGTTTCTGGGAGGCGTCATCTCCGTTATAGCTCGGATTTTGTCTGGGTTGGCTTCGATACCTCGTTGGGACACCATGTATCCTAGGAATTTTTCAGCTGTCACTCCGAAGGCACACTTGGCTGGATTTAGCTTCATGTTGTAGGAGCGGAGGGTATCGAAGGTCTCCTTCAGGTCTTTCAAATGATCCTCCTTTCTTCGACTTTTTACTAGCATGTCGTCGACATATACCTGGACATTTCTCCCAATCTGCTCTACGAACATCTTGTTCATAAGCCTCTAGTATGTTGCACCTGCATTCTTCAAGCCGAACGGCATGACCTTGTAGCAAAAAAGGCCTTGGCTTGTCAGGAACGAAGTCTTTTCTCGATCAGCTTCGTCCATTAGGATCTGGTTGTATCCCGAGAATGCGTCCATGAAACTTAACAGCTGGTGTTGGGTCGTAGAATCCACCAGGAGGTCGACCCTCGGTAGAGGATAGCTGTCCTTGGGGCACGCTTTGTTTAGATCGGTAAAATCTATGCACATCCTCCATTTTTCGCTGCTCTTTTTCACCATGACGACGTTTGCCAACCACTCGGGATAGTAAACCTCCTGAATGAAGCCCGCCTCTTGTAATTTACGAACTTCTTCCGCTACTGCCCGATCTCTCTCTGGAGCGAAGACTCACTTCTTTTGTCGAACCGGCGAAAAAGACGGTGATACGTTCAATTTGTGTACTATGACTGACGGGTCAATACCCGGCATATCCTCGTGACTCCAAGCGAACACGTCTCGGTTTTCCCTGAGGAAGGCCGCAAGTTCCTGTTGTATCGTCGTGTCTGTAAGAGTGCCGATCTTGGTTGTTCGCTCTGGCTGAGAGCCGTCGAGAGGTATGTCTTCGAGTTTTTCTGTGGGCTCCGTCGATGTATGCTGTTCTATGCTCATGGTCTGTCGGTGATCGTCCATCTCCATCTCCATCATTGCTACATAACATTCGCGTGCGGCCACTTGGTCTCCTCTTAACTCTCCCACTCCATAGTCCGTTGGGAATTTTATCATCAAGTGGTAGGTTGAGGTTACAGCCTTCCACGAGTTAAGTGTAGGACGTCCTATGATGGCGTTGTAAGCTGATGAGCAGTCAACCACAAGGAATGCTACATTCTTGGTGACTTGCTGAGGGTAGTCTCCAAGAGTCACTGCCAGGGTGATGACGCCGAGGGGAAATACCTTTGTTCCTTAGAAGCCGACTAGCGGGGCGTTAGTCAGAGCCAGTCGTTCCTTATCAATTCCCATCTGTTGGAACGCAGGGTAGTAGAGGATGTCTGCCGAGCTCCCATTATCGACAAGAACTCGATGCATGTTGAAGACTCCTGCTCGTATGGTGACGACGAGCGCGTCTTCATGGGGGTGATGGAGGCGTCGTGCATCTTCTTCCGAGAATCCAATGAGGGGGTTATTAGTCCGTGGCATTTTAGGTACAGACCCCGTCAACTGGATGTTCTGCACCATTCTAAGATAAGTCTTTCGAGCTTTCTTCGACGATCCAGCAGCCGCCGTGCCCCCTACAATCATCCGGATATCGCCTAAAGGCTGTCTGGGGCGTTCGTTTTCCCGTCGGGGAGCTTGGTCCTGTGGCGGTTCTGTTCGCTCTTTGCTAACGAACCTCTACAGCCTCCCTTGCCTAATTAGAGCTTCTATCTGTTGCTTTAGGTCGTAGCAGTCAGCCGTATCGTGTCCATGGTCTCGATGGAAGCGGCAATACTTGTCCCTCGGCCTTTTGTTGGGGTCTCCCTTCATCTTGCCGGGAAAAGTCAAAGTCCCCTCGTCCTTGATTTGCATTAGGACCTGATCGATAGGGGCGGTTAGCGGTGTGAAGCTCGTGAATCTCCCCGGGGGCGGCTTGGAGCGGTGATCGTCCCGTCGCTCTTCAGTCCTGGCCTTCTTTTGCCCCCTATCCGTTTGAGTGTCTTCTTGCCTTTCCCTCTTCTTAGGCTTGTCTTCCCTTGCAATTAGCGCGTCCTCTACGTTCATGTACTTCGTTGCCCTGTAAAACACGTCGGACATGGTCTTTGGATCGTTCTTATACAGGGAGAAGAGGAACTTACCTTTCCGCAATCCATTGGTGAAGGCTGCTACTTGTATCTTATCGTCCGCTTCATCTATTGAAAGAGCCTCCTTGTTGAACCGCGCTATGTAGGATCTTAAAGTCTCGTCTTCCCTCTGCCTGATGCTCATCAGGCACGCTGTGGACTTCTTGTACCGGTGGCCCCCGATAAAGTGTGATACGAACTGGGCACCTAACTCTTTAAAGGTACTAATCGAGTTAGGTGTCAACCTGCTATACCAGACTCTTGCGGACCCTTTCAATGTAGTAGGAAAAACTCTGCACATAATCTCGTCTGGCACCCCTTGGAGGTGCATTATGGTTTTGAAGGACTCTAAGTGATCCAGGGGGTCCTTGGTTCCATCGTAGCTCTCCACCTGCGGCATACGAAACTTCGGGGGGAGAGGGCACGAAGTGACATGCGCCGTGAAAGGTGAATCAGTCCGGTGGACCAGGTCGTCGAGGTCGTTAGATACTCGTCCTTTGAGGGCGTTCATCATCACGTCTATTCGTTCTCGCATCTCCTGCATCTCTGCGGCGATGTGGGGTGGCAAGGCTTCCGAAGGGGTAGTCAGATTGGTATCCCGCCTCTCCTGCCTTGTCGGAGCGTTGCTTGCTTCGGGTGCCTCGGGATCCCTTCTCTCAGCACTTGTTTCCTCCTGATTTTCCTCTTGTATTCTAGGATGCGCGTTCTTTTGACGTAGCTGCTCCTTTAAGTCGTGATTCTGTTTGGTCAGGCGCTTGACCGCTGCTGCGAGCGTTTGGACCTGTCTTTCCAGAACGGTAGCGTGCGGTTCGTCCGCCTGAACGTTGTTGGTGGTAGCCATTGAGCGGGTGAGTACCATGCAACTTTCTGTCCGGGAAGCGATAGTGTGACGTTACTTTCTCCCCACAGACGGCGCCAACTGATGATGCTCGAAATCGTCAGTAAGTTACGCGGTCCGCACGTACTCCTGATGACGTACCTGTGCAACAAAGAGAGTGAATACCTAAGAAATGGTGCCGGTGTGGTGCCGGCCAAAGACCCTCCGAAGGTCAAGTTAGAAACCTTTATCTTCAACACTAAAGTGCTAGAGTTGAGTTAATTGCACGTACCTTGCTTTGAGAGGGTCTTGGGGTATTTATAGTAGCGTTGGGCCGAAATTCATGCCTCGATCAAGGAGTTCTTTTCCTTTTAGGACAGTAATACTTGGATCTCACGAATCTCCCAAAATCCTTGCCCTTATAGGAGTCTCCTTAATTAGATGTGTCGCTCAAGAATTGTTTTCGCATGCGTGTTAACCAAGCAAGGTTGTGGACGGGACCATGTCTAGCCTCGTCAGCCTTAAGTCGTCAGCTTGGCAATACACGAGACGTTGGCTTGTTGGAGAAGGTCGTCAGCTTCAGATTCTACAGCTTCTAAGGTCGTCAGTTTCAAGTAGCCTAAGAGATGGGGTCGTCAGCATTGGGGTCGTCAGCCCCAGGCTCGTCAGCTTTATATTATTAGGATAACCCTTATCATATACTTTTTTTTTCAAGTCAAGATGATCACAGAACATATTAATTTAAAACAATTATTTATATAAATTTTTTTTGCATATATAAAATGTTCGCTATAAAAACATTATCCCAATTATACATTTTGCCCACAAGAGGAAAATATTTAAGTCGTTATGTGCTAAAAAGAATTTTTTTTAAAAAAATAATAATAATGGAATACCTTACTACAATTTTTTTTTTTTTTTTGAATTAAAATAAATTTGAAATGAGTCTAAGGGAATCGGCCTGCCCACCCGTCTTCTCAGTGAAAACCAACAAATCAGGGGAGGAGCCCAAAGTGCAACAATATGGACTAAAATCTTTAAAGAACTAGAATATCTTTTATGGCCAGTTTGTATCGCTTTCAAACAGAAGATTTTGGGACCAGGGCCAGCCCATGATAGTTTGAGGCCTAAAAGGCTTAAAAGTAGCATTTTATATCTAAATATTATTTAGATAATATTTAGTTTATTTTTTATATTATAATTTGTTATTTCAAATCTATTATTAATTCTTGCTTGTTAATATGACTAATTCACCCAAAGTGAGCTAGTGATATTTACTATATAGATTTTACAAAGCATGTCACCAATAAAAAATTAAAAAAATAAAGCCATTTAACCATTCATTCATTATATTTTTTAAGTGACATCAATTATATTTCTATCACATCAGTTTGTAAGTTTTTTGTCGTAAAATGTGTGTTAGCTTTAGCATTTTTTATTCATTTAGTAGTAATTGGGTTGTATTTTTATTAATTCATAATTTTTCTTTTTGAGAAAATGCTAAAGCTATTACAAATTTAATTGCTAAAAGCTTACACACTGTTATGATAATGTAGTGACACTTTCACAAAAGAACAAATGAGTATTGAATAACTTTTTGTGATTGGTTTAACCAAAAAAAAAAAAAAAACTTTTTGTGATTGATGATATGTCAATTAATAAGACCTATATGATAAAACTTTTAATATAGTAACATAACTCACCAAAAATAAAGGGACAAAAAAAAAAAAAAAAAACACACCTTATTGCCCCCATATTTGGGGGCCTATATGTTAAGGGGCCTAATTGGCCTAAGCCTATGGCTGGCCCTAATTGCGACCTAGAAGCTTGGGACCTAAATAGAGGCTTCTTTGACACCAGTAATATAACATCATAATTATGTTTGTTGGGACTTGGGAGGAGAAAAATCAACCAAGAGAATTCATGTAATTCGACAGTATGCATACTGATGATGCCGAACTCCACCAGTGAGCTGCACGGTCCTGAAGGATGCGAAATAAAGACCTGAAAGACGACAGGAGGAGACCTGGAAGGGGACACCGGTGTGGTGCCGGCCAAAAACCCTCCGAAGGTCAAGTTAGGAACCTTGTTAATAACTCAAGAGCGCTAGAGTTCAACTGATTGTGCATACCTTGGTTTATGAGAGTTCTGGCGTATTTATAGTTGTGTAGACCTATTGATCTGTTCCCTTCATAGGGGTACCCTATCCTTTGGAGCCTAAGCGTGTGGATCAAGCAAAGGCTACAGTACCCTAAATGGGCCACGACCGGGCTCGTTGGAAGGCCCTGGAGCCCAATATGCGATGAACAGGACACATACCATGCTTATCAAATATTTTCCTCTCCACATACGTTCACGTGAATGAGCTGCTAATAAACTACTATATAAGAAAATTAGGATTACAAATTTACAGTAGTATATTTACATATATAATAATTCTACTTGGTGCAAATTCCCAAAATACCCGCATATAGTACCGTTTTATTTTTCTTGATGCGCTCCACTGTACACTCTACACTCTATACCCATAAGGCCCTCAACTCAATGGCCCAATAACAAATATAAACCAACTCTAACAATGGACTATCATAAATGGCTTAAAACAAACTAGGGATAGTGATTATTGGAAACTAATCGTAGAAAGTAGAAACAAATTCTTTATTAGCTACTTTATGATTAACAAAGCTGATAAAGTTTCCATGGCTGATTTTGAATCTTGTGTATGATTGTGGGAAGCTTCTGGGAAGACAATGGCAGGTGCTCTTCGACAATTATCTCAAAAAAAATTTTATCTCAATGTTATTACTGGGATAATAAGGGAATCCCTATGTTAAGAACAATTCAAATATTTTGCACTTTGGTTTGGTTTGTAGCTTATTTGAAACTATTTTAGTTAATATAATCACTTGTGAAAAACAAAAACAAACAAAAAAAACAACTAAGCTTGTTATCCTCTCAATATGCAATAAATATCTAAAAAGACAAAAGCATATCAAGTATCCTATAACTACATCCAATTTCACGCCTTATTAAGTTATCAATTTCTAGGAGTAATATCACTTTCATGTGATTCTACTATTAATATTATTTTTATTATGCATCAATCACAACTTAACACATTAATTGGTGTGAAAATTGAATATATCTCTAGAGTCTAGACTTATTAAAAACCAATACATGACTTAATCTTTCACCATTTGTAAAACAAGTAGTATAAGAGAAACACATGCAAGGCACACTTCAATTAGACTTCCAAAGGCCAAAACTGGTGATCAATCTCAACAAATAATTTGGCCAACCATTTGGCAATCACATCTAGACTTTTATCTAATCAGGTACCCTGCTCCTCACTTTCTATAACTGGCAAAATAAAATCTTTAACATTTAAGAAAAATGTGAAAAGGTTTTTTCTTTTTTATCTCTCTCTCTCTCTCTCAATTACCCACAAGTTAGGGGAGCAATATTTTCTTAAAAAGATCTAAATTCCAAACCAACCCACTCTACTTCTTCAAGTTATCCTATTGAAAATGAAGAATAGGCCACTTGAACTTTGTTGGGTAAGACTCGCACAGTTTTCTTAATTTTTTACCATAAAAGTGCAGCCCTACATGTGAGGCATTAAGTAAGGAATATTTAGATGATTTAGTATAATAATCCACAGCCAATAAATAAGGAGAGACATTCTTAGCAAAAATAAATAAGGAAAAAGTGAAAAACACATGGTTTACCAACCAATAACAACTGCTACTAAAAGAGATGTGAGATGGGGGATCCTATTTATTTACAGAATTCATATCAGCTCAACAATTCCCCTCCACTTCTCCTTTCCCAAATTTTCTCAACCCCAAAGGCAGTTTGGTCTTTATTGGTTGACAATATAGGCATCCAGCATTGCAATTTTATTTCTTCTTTATTTTTTTTTATGCTCGTGTCGTGTGTGTGCAACCGCAGAGGTTACAGAAAGTTTTTAAGAGAACTGCAATTCTCAATTTCAAACTTGCTTTCTCCCATTGCCATGGAAAAAAAAAAAACAAGTATGAGATGGCCTCATAAAAACTTATCTCCCACAGCATGTGTAAATTTCATGTGTATAGGTCCCACGTACAATAAGAGATCATGAGACCATCTCATGAAATACCCCCTCTACCATGGAGTGAGAGGTGGAACTATGAAAGTTATTGAGTTAAAACTTAAGAGGCTCGATTATTTTGTCTTTTTAATTTTTAATTTTTTTTTTTTTTTTTTAATTTTAACTAGAAGTTAATTGATGAGGTTTGAAACAAGAATGTCTATGCTAGCTTTAAAAAAAAAAAAAAAAAAAAAAAAAAAAAAAAAAAAAAACTCACTGGACTATTATTTTATATTTTAGGTGACATACACTTTTAGCCTTTGAAATTTGTGATAAGTTTGGTTTTGGTCTCTCAAATTTAATTCGGTTTTGGGCTCTCAAATTTTAAAAGGGAACAATTTGAGTCTTTTCGTCCTTTTTTTTTTTTTCCATGTGCATAACTAACATATGCTAAAACACTCAGATATCCAAGGGACCGCAATGGAACCAATCACTTATTTTAAGAATCAAAATTGACAATTTCATTAGAACACGTTGCAGCTTCTAGTTGGTATCTCATGAGACCATTTCATTAGACAATTTTCCGCTTCTCAGGATCTAGATTGGTAGGTTACCTAATATATCCACCTTTGTAAATGTATGATTATTGCATACTTGATTTTTTGTCTTGCACTTCCTATTTGTATGATGGTAATGCTATGTGATTAATTAAAATACCGATAGTTTCGGTGTAGATCTGATTTTTTTTATTAAGACAAAGTCACGGGATTTTATGTATTGTTACGAGTACAACCAATGCATAATTATTAATTTTCAATGCATTTGGTGCGAAGGTTGGTTTCGAATGATAGCCACTGGAGGAGGGTCCCAGGAATTGAATGTCATGGGCCATGCTGATCAATTAGCTTCATGCTTCAGTTTAAGAGTGGAGTATGCTTGTGCTTTGATCCTCTTTAATTAGTATCCTTTTCCGATTTAAGGAGCCTTATTAATACTAGGTTTAGCAGTTGAATGATTGAGAACAATAATAAATTTATTTATGCCCACTATTTGTTTGCCAAGATGATCATCAAATGGGAGCACTTTTGGCATAACGATCACTCCACAAATATAAGTTTTTTTGAGATGTGAGGGGGACAAAAATTAAGATTCAAATCTTTAAGAGAAAGTTTCACACATATAAAATAGATTAGTTTAAAGTAAGATTTGTATTTCAGATAAAAAATAAATTTTTAAAAAAAGGAATTTAAAATTTTCGTTTCCAATTGAAAATATTACTGTGCATAACTTCTGATGATTTCTTTTTCCAGTTGGAATTTCAATTTTTTTTGTTTCCACAGCATCTTTGAAGAGGGGGAGAAATTATTCAATACACCGAACCAATAAAAAGTGTTATTATTTATCAAATTTTAATTTTAAGAAATTCACGTAATCATTGAAACCCACAATGGTTTACTTATATTAATTAAAAAGACCAATGAGAGAACGAATAATTTCTATTTAATAATGGTAATCTGATTGATTCCATAATATTGACATCATGTCACGGCATAATTGTATTTAAACTTAAGTTGAGCAAGGCAAACAAGCTTATTTACCACTCAAGTATGGTAAATAAAATAGGGCAAATTTTTCTTCCAAACTAGCTTGGAAGAATCTCTTTTAAGCTCTAACTCATTACGTAATGATTTATAAAATCATTAATGTGTATTTGTATGTGTTATGTTTGGTGGCTTGAATAGTGCACGTGAGAGTGCATAGTCCTTGCCTTGGAAGGATTTGTAAACCAAGTCCTAGTACTAATAGGACTGTTTTGCCGACAAAGTAAGCAATTCTACTTCTAGGTGGAGTTGTATTTCACTCAATGACAAAAGGCCCACATCTCTATATATATACACTAGTTATGCGGCTATTGGAGAAGTAAGTAAGGAGTGCCGCAATATTAGAATAGGTATTCTCTGGTATTTAGTATAGAGTTCTAAGGCGTGACTTTGTTATAGAGATTTTCAGGTTTCTCTAGTCACGTGCTTCTGGTGATTAAGAGCTCTTTGGGTGTATTTGGGACTTGGGATTTGTGAGAGTGTTTTGGGTACTACTTTTGTAATCTCTTCCTTTTGTTAGTGAAACTTTCTCCTTGACACCGCCCGTGGACGTAGGCCAAAAGCCGAACCACGTAAATCTTTGTGTTCCCGTGTGATTATTTGTTTTGTTGTTCTATTTCTATTTTGATTAAACCCAATGTTATTTGGATACACACACAACAAATAGATATTCATGCTTCTACTATTCTCAACAAATTGGTATTAAATCTTCCGCTTTCACAACAAACTGGTATCAGAGCCTTGGGTTCTTTGTTTCACGTTGAGATTGTTCATCAAATCTATATTGTTGTGGTATTGGTTCACTTCGTTTTTGGGTATGGCGACAAAGGTTTCGTCGGCAGCAAAATTTGAGATTGACAAATTCAATGGGAAGAATGATTTTAGTTTATGGCGTGTGAAGATGCGTGCTTTGTTAGTGCAGCAAGGATTGTGGAAAGCACTAAAGGGCAAAGATGCTTTGCCAGCAACGTTATCAGATGAGGAAAAAGAAGATCTCTTGGAACGGGCACATAGTGCAATTCAATTGTCTCTTGCAGATGAGGTTCTAAGAGAAATTGTAGATGAAGATACAGCTACGGGATTGTGGCTCAAGTTGGAAAGTCGATACATGACCAAGTCTCTCACAAATCGCTTGTATATGAAGCAACGGTTATACACAATTCGAATGAAAGAAGGTACACCTATTTCTGATCATCTTAATGAATTCAATAGAATTGTTATTGATTTGAAAAATATTGAGTGCAAAGTAGAAGATGAAGATCAAGCCTTAATTTTATTATGCTCATTGCCTCCTTCTTTTGATCACTTTGTTGATACCATGTTATATGGTTCTGGGAGAGATTCTATCTCAATTGATGATGTCAAAGATGCATTAAACTCTAAGGAGTTAAAGAAGAAGGTTTCTGAAAATTGGGGTGATAATCATGCTGACGGTCTTGTTGCTAGAGGTAGACCCAATGACAAAGGGTCTAGTAGCAATAGAGGAAAATCTAGGTCAAAGTCTAGATCTAGAAAAGGGAAGTGTCACTACTGTAAAAAGGATGGACACTGGAAAAATGAGTGCAAGTTACTCAAAGAGAAAAAGGAGAAGGCTTCTAATACTACTAATACAGCTAGTGTTGCAGAAGTTAATTCTGAAGGTGAAGATTTAGTTTTAACAGTATCTACTGGTCGCTCTGGTGACGCTTGGATTCTTGATTCAGCTTGCTCCTATCATATGACTCCCAAAAGAGATTGGTTTACTACCTATCAGTCAATTAGTGGTGGTGAAGTTCTGATGGGAAATAATATGACCTGTAAGGTTGTGGGGATAGGAACTGTGAGAATTAAGATATATGATGGTATTGTTAGGACTTTGTCTGACGTCCGTCACGTGCCAGATCTAAAGAAAAATCTTTTGTCTTTGGGTATATTCGATTCTCAAGGATATAAATACACCGGTGAAGGTGGAGTTTTGACTATCAGTAAGGGTGCTCTAGTTTTCATTAAAGGAAAAATAGTGAATGGTCTCTATATGCTACAAGGAAGCACAATAGTAGGTTCTGCAGCAATATCTTCATCCTCAGATTCAGACTCAGATAATACTTATTTATGGCATATGAGATTGGGGCATATGAGTGAGGCAGGCATGTCAATATTAAGCAAACGAGGTTTGTTGAATGGTCAGAAAATTGGAAAGCTGGACTTTTGTGAACATTGTGTTTTTGGAAAGCAGTGCAGGGTTAAGTTCAGTATAGCTAATCACAGGACTAAGGGCACAGTAGATTATATCCATTCCGATCTTTGGGGTCCTTCTCCTGTCTGTTCCAAGGGTGGTTACCGATATTTGTTGACTTTCATTGATGACTATTCAAGGAAGGTTTGGGTGTATTTTTTGAAAAATAAGAGTGATGTTTTTGTCACCTTCAAGCAATGGAAGACGCTTATTGAGAAGCAGACTGGTAAAAAGATTAAGCGTTTTAGGACAGATAATGGTTTGGAATTTTGCTCAGGTGAATTCGATGAGTTTTGCAAAAATGAAGGCATAGTGAGACACCGTACTGTTAGAGGAACACCACAGCAGAATGGGGTTGCAGAACGTATGAACAGAACTCTATTGGAGAGGGCTCGTTGTATGCTCTCAAATTCTGGTTTGTCTAAGGACTTTTGGGCTGAGGCAATTAATATGGCTTGCTATTTAGTTAATAGGTCTCCATCAACTGCAATTGAATGTAAGACTCCTTTTGAGGTATGGTCTGGTGCTCCTGCTGATTACTCTAATTTGAGAGTATTTGGTTGCCCTGCTTATGCTCATGTGAATGATGGCAAACTTGAGCCAAGGGCAAAGAAGTGCATATTCCTAGGCTATGCATCAGGGACAAAAGGTTATAGATTGTGGTGTAGAGATTCAAAATCCCCTGGATTAATTATCAGCAGAGATGTGAAATTTGATAAGTCTGCTATTCTTGACCAGAAAAAGGAGAGTAATGGGGCAGTAAAAGACCATGGTGTTAGTAAGCAGGTGGAGCTTGAGATTGAAGCTTTGGATAAAGTGCATAATAGCACTTCAGTTCAGCCTATTCGAGATGAGGTGCATGATTCTACTAATGAAGTGGATGCATCACAGCAGCAACAGCAATATAGTATAGCCACTGGTAGAGAGAGGAGACAGATTAGACCACCACAGAGGTTTGTTGAGGCAGATTTGGTTGCTTATGCTTTGTCTGTGGCTGAGATTATTGAGTATCAAGAACCTTCCAATTATCATGAAGCTGTCTCTAGTGAGAATTCGGCTCAGTGGAGTATCGCTATGACCGAGGAGATTGAGTCTCTTCATAAGAATCAGACTTGGGAGCTAGTGAAACCACCTAAAGGCCACAAGATTGTTGGTTGCAAGTGGGTCTTCAAGAAAAAGGAAGGAACTATAGGGGTTGAAGCACCGAGGTTCAAGGCACGATTGGTTGCAAAGGGCTACAGTCAAAGAGAAGGTATAGACTTCAAAGAAGTGTTCTCTCCTGTTGTGAGACATAGCTCTATTCGTGTGATGCTTGCTATGGTTGCATTGTTTGACTTGGAATTAGAACAACTTGATGTCAAGACAGCTTTTTTGCATGGTGAGCTTGAAGAACAAATATATATGCATCAACCAGAAGGTTTTGTGATCCAAGGAAAAGAAGACCATGTTTGTTTATTAAAAAAATCATTATATGGTTTGAAGCAATCTCCAAGGCAGTGGTATAAGCGGTTTGATACCTTCATGATTGGGCATGGTTACTTAAGAAGTGACTATGATAGTTGTGTGTATCATAGGAAGCTCTCAGATGGTTCTTTTGTCTACTTGTTGCTATACGTTGATGATATGCTCATTGCAGCCAAGAATCTGATAGAGGTAAACAAGCTAAAAACTTTGCTTAGTGGTGAATTTGAGATGAAAGATTTGGGTGCAGCTAAGAAGATTTTGGGAATGGAGATTCATAGAGATCGACAAGCTGGCAAGTTATTTCTGTCACAAAAGAATTATATTGAGAAAGTACTTGAACGTTTCGATATGCAGCAATCTAAGCCAGTGAGTACTCCATTAGCAGCACATTTTAAGCTTTCAGCGGCTTTGTCACCAAAGTCTAAGGAGGAAAATGAGTACATGTCTCATGTACCTTATTCTAGTGCAGTGGGTAGCATAATGTATGCTATGGTATGCACTCGTCCAGATATTTCACATGCAGTTAGTGTGGTTAGTAGATATATGGCTAATCCTGGTAAAGAACATTGGCAAGCTGTGAAATGGATTCTTCGATATTTGAGAGGTACTGCAAACATTGGTTTGGTATATAACAGGGCTTCTACTGATAGTGGCAATGTTATTGGATTTGTTGATTCTGATTTTGCTGGTGATTTGGATAAGAGGAAATCTCTGACAGGTTATGTCTTCACATTATCTGGTAGTGTCATCAGTTGGAAAGCAACGTTACAATCAACAGTTGCTTTGTCTACTACAGAGGCAGAGTATATGGCAGCAACAGAGGCAGTGAAGGAAGCTATTTGGTTGAAGGGTTTGGTTGGTGATCTGGGTTTACAACAAGATGATTCTGTTGTATTTTGTGATAATCAGAGTGCCATACATTTGACTAAAAATCCGATGTATCATGAGAGATCTAAACACATTGCTGTCAAATATAACTTCATTCGTGAGACTGTATCTGAAGGCATAGTTGCAGTTAGAAAGGTTGCTACAGCAGACAATCCAGCAGATATGATGACCAAGCCGGTTCCTTTGCACAAGTTCAAGCATTGCTTGGACTTGATTGGCATTTGCAGTTTGTGATGGCCCTTAGGGGTTTTGGTGTTGGCGGTGGAGAAGTTTCATTTGTGGGGCTTGACCAAATTCAAGCCAAGGTGGAGATTTGTTATGTTTGGTGGCTTGAATAGTGCACGTGAGAGTGCATAGTCCTTGCCTTGGAAGGATTTGTAAACCAAGTCCTAGTACTAATAGGACTGTTTTGCCGACAAAGTAAGCAATTCTACTTCTAGGTGGAGTTGTATTTCACTCAATGACAAAAGGCCCACATCTCTATATATATACACTAGTTATGCGGCTATTGGAGAAGTAAGTAAGGAGTGCCGCAATATTAGAATAGGTATTCTCTGGTATTTAGTATAGAGTTCTAAGGCGTGACTTTGTTATAGAGATTTTCAGGTTTCTCTAGTCACGTGCTTCTGGTGATTAAGAGCTCTTTGGGTGTATTTGGGACTTGGGATTTGTGAGAGTGTTTTGGGTACTACTTTTGTAATCTCTTCCTTTTGTTAGTGAAACTTTCTCCTTGACACCGCCCGTGGACGTAGGCCAAAAGCCGAACCACGTAAATCTTTGTGTTCCCGTGTGATTATTTGTTTTGTTGTTCTATTTCTATTTTGCATAAACCCAATGTTATTTGGATACACACACAACAAATAGATATTCATGCTTCTACTATTCTCAACAAATTGGTATTAAATCTTCCGCTTTCACAACAGTATGGACACAAATCGTACTGGACTTACAATGTACTTACAGAACCAGCCCAATGAGCCCAAAAACAATGAATTTATAGAGAGTAGGCTTCCATTCTAGGTTCGTAGACGTTGGATAACATAAAAGTTAAGTAAAATCACAGAATACATGCCTACTCCTTGTACGTGGATGAATCACTATCTCGTATATTGATGCTGAGAACAATTTTTGGTATTTTCTTTACAATTTCTCTCTTGTGTGTATGTGTGTGTTTCTCTTTCTCCCCTCCTTCTTTTTCTTCTTCCTTTGCCTTTTATAGGCTTTTCTCATCCTCCATCACGTGTAGGTAATATGCTTCCTTTAGATATTTGTCCCATCACCCCATTCCACTAAAGTCTTTGGCGGTAGGTCTAAGACTGAACTCCCATACTCAGGCGTCACTTCCTCATTAATGCGGCCAGAGAGGTAGGTGTGGAGCCTTTAATGCGATGGTAACAGTTTTATCTTTGATACCTTCCTGTCACTCCTTTTTTATCCCCTATCCTTACTTTCTCGGCCCTCGTGTCTCAGGTCCTCAGTATCGATGCCCCTGAATCGCCAGATCACTCTTCTCGTCCTCGGCAGCATGTGGCTGAGGAAGTTGCCATCCTCGGACATCATGCTTCGTGATGTTTTGCTCATGCATGGCACCTTTCTTTTATCACGTTACTTCATATGCAGGACTTATCATGTCCTCGGACTGTCCCTGCTATTGGGTTAAGCTTTCCACCTTGCGACAATCTTTGGGCCAGCCCAGTATATGTTTTAGGCCCGTTGGTACTACAATAGCCCCTCGAGATCCTCATTTCTACTTCACTGGGAGGAATGAGGATTTTGATACATGCACCCTGGACAATCAGCTTCTGACATTTCGGTCTGCAGAATACGCTTCAATTAAATGTTGGTGGCTTCCTGTCCCCTACGTTCAACCGCACGATGTCCATCCAACGGATGAGCACTGTGCAGGGATATAGGCGGGAGATTACCCGCTTTATGATTTTCTATGGTATAAATATTGCCAATTTAAGCACTATTTGTTTATTTCAGAACTCACACAACGAATTTAGCCATCCTTGCACTCTACACGCGTCTTATTGTCTTCCAAGATTTAAGCCGAGGTGACCCTATTGTTTTAAAGTAAGTTCTTCCCAACCCTTTACTTGTTGTATTGCTGTTCTTTCTTTATAGTTATTCTTAGTCTCTCTATCCTCGGCCATCTACATTTCTCAACCCCACCATAATATTCTCTCTTTATTTTTAGAAAATGGCTAGATTCGCACCCCTAGTAGATAGTCCTGAAAAAATAGAGGAGTTCAAGGCTAGGTATGGAATCCCATCCAGAGTGTCCGTTAAATATTGCAAGATGGGAGGGTGGCATACTGAGAGAAAAGTCGGGGAGGTGGTGATTCCCATGATAGCCTTCATAGAGGGGGGAATGAGAATTCTCATGAGATCGATTACTAGGGATTACCTCAGGGCGGTTAGATTGTCCCCCACACAGTGTGCCCCAAATATGTTTAAGATTTTAGGTGTTGTAGACGTTCTGAACGAAAAACTGGGATTAGGACTTACCTACCACGAGGTGAATTGGGTTTACAACTTTCACCACTTGATTGGGCAAGGATATTACTTAAAGTCTAGGCACGCCGAGGTGAGGCTAATTCAAACAAAGGTCTAAACAAAGACTTCCTTATCCTATCTGGTGACTGGCATGACAATCTCCCCTGTCCGACGAGAGAGGGGGAGCCAGATGAATACCTCCACATCTCTTAGCTATGCATGTATATATATGTATATGTAATTTCTCTGCTTTGCCTTTGTTATTGTAATTCGTTATTTAATATTTAGTTATTTTCTTTGCTCACCCTTTCTTTGAACGATTGTGCAGATCGCCGCGCCCTTACTTGCCACGTCCATTTGGTCAATTTTGCTCGTCTGGACAAAATTTTAAGAGCCGAGGTATTCGTACATTCGGACGGTCAGCTTCGGGCAGCACACCTTATCCTCGGATACGATACGATCTCAACTGCATTTCAAGTGCCGAAGTGCGTGATTAAGGAGAAAGACTCGCGGCTACCTAGGATTAGCGTTGCAGTTGAACGTTTTTTGCTTCCCGCGGGCGCTCCTGTTCCTCAAGGGACTCTCATCACCGAGCCCATGAGGGTTGTCTCGGGAGCCTTTCCTCTCACTGTATCCTCGGCTTGACCTACGTTGGGTGAAAGCTCTTCTTCCCAGTCAACTATAAAGGGAGGAGAAGAAGAAGAAGAAGAAGAGATCGTTGAACTCTCGGATTCAAAAGAAGAATTCGAAGTTTTTGATCGGCTTCCACCACCTAGAGACCAATTTCCTGTCGTCAGCACGCCTTCATTGACATCCTCAGACGCTGACCAACAGTTTGAGACTATGGGTATTCAACGCAGGTCTAGACCCAGTCTTAAGGATGTGCTAGAAGCCCAAGTTGGAGCCAAAGAGCCTTCTAAAGTGCCCCAGGCGAAGACTAAGGATAAGGGCACCGAGAAGGTTCCTTTCTTAAAACTCCCTCTCCCTCCTTCAACCCAATCTCAACACCTCGATCCAGTTGACCATAAAAGGAAAAGGGATCAGCCCAAGGAAAAAGAGGTAGTTAAAGGGGGTACAGATCTCCCCGCCAAAGATGTGGAACAAGAAAGGGGAGGGAAGCATACTCGTCATGTTCAGACGAGGTCGGAAAGACGGGCTGATCCCCCTGTAGTCATCCATGCGCCTATTTGAGCTCCCTAAATGAATGTAGATGATTAGGCAGTCACTGCTGATGCCTCCATCAGGGGCTCCGATGAGGGCACCGCTGCATGCATTGCACGCTTTGGAGCAAGCACTTCTGCTGCCCGAGGACATGGGTGAGTTACGAAGGATGAGGGATCAGAACGTTTTCATGGTCCTGAAGAAGGAACTTGCCATGGTAAAGGTTTCAATTGAATATTCCTTACTACTCATGTTCTTTGTTATTGTAATTGTTACTATTACTTCTCGTTTGGTGACAACTGCTTCTGTGTGCCCACTAACTTACAATATTTTGTGTGTAGGCTGTTCAATCCGCGCATAGGGCAGAGGAAATCGCAGCTAATTCATACAAGTCACTTAAGGTTGGGGAGATGAGGCTAGACCACACCCAAAAGATCCTCAAGCTAAAAGAGAAAAAGTTGCAAGAGGTCACGGCCAGCCTCGGTAAGGTGGAAAGTGAAAGGTCGGGCTTGGAGGCTCAGCTAAAGACCACCGAGCGGCAGGCCGAGGAGCAAAGACTGCAACTTAGGCATGCTAACGACAATTTTGCCTCAGTAAAGAAATTAATAGAAGGCTTCAAACAGGACCTTAGAAAGTCTGAGGAGGCACGGCAGGAGGCCATTAAGGCTAAGGAAGAGGCCCTTGCTAAGGCGCAGGAGGCAAAAGAGATGGTTGACCAGGCAGATCAGAGTGGCTACGAGGTGGGGGTGGTAGAAACCACTGACACCTTTAAAGCTCAAGTGCCGGAGGTTTGTAGGGATTACTGCCTCCAAGTGTGGAAGGAAGCCCTCTTCCAAGCTGGGGTTGATGCTTTCTTTCCTCTATGGAAGGTAGAAAATGCCTACATCACCCCTGCCATCCGAGTGGCCTCTTCTGGTCAAGCCGAGGATGATGCCGGCTCTTCTGCAGCTGGGATACAATTGGAGGAAGCTGCTGTTGACACTACTACTCTTGAGCCTTCCCTACCAATGCAAGGTGAAGGGGCTCAACCCGAAGTTGCACAGCTTCCAATTGCTGCAAAAGAGCTGCCCCCTAAACCTAAGGCCAACAAAATCTTGGAAATAATCTTGGCAACCCTGCCCATCGTACCAAAGGGGGGCCTCAAAGGCAAAGGGGAGACTGAAGGGTCCTCGGCCTCAACAATAGCTCCTGCTGACCCCAAAGGCCATGTCCAGCCCAAGCCTTGATAGTTCCTGTCTCTGCTGTTTTGTTTTTTGTCGTTTTTTTTGTCTCTCTCTTTTTTCTTTTTTTTTTGTTTATTTCAGTTAATTAGTTTCAGCTCTTACTTTCCTTCTCTTGTAATTCACCAATTTCGTTGTGAATGTACTGAAAAATCTTTCACTTAATGAGAAGAATTTCCAATTTGAATCACTACTTTGTGTTATACTTGTTGTTGACAGGTTCCATTATCATTATTCATGTTGTATGGCAAAGTTACAGCTTGAATTTATGGCACGTGTTAATAATTCCATATCAATAACCAAATAAGGATAAAAGAAATTTGCGAAACTTATATACTTGCAAATGCTTTAAGTAATGCCCACAAGTTTTTACTCAATTCTAGTAATGAATAAGACACTTAAAAGTGAGACATTCGTGTAAAATCAATTCGGTTAGGACTTGCTTAAGAACTATCTTTATAACAAGATGTCAAGATTATAAACACTAACCTCTCTGATATGTTCCATATTTGAACCAGGGGTGGCTCAAATGTTGTGCTTAATAATTAGTAACGACTGAAGTTCCATGAAATCCACATTTGAGGTACTTTTTGCGATCACATACCTATTGGGTACTTGCTAAAGTACTTATCTCTGTAAGATGTACAGATGCACTCCGAGGAGTCTACACAACCTAATTTTTGTTTAACAACTAACACTAAAACGTTTATTTCTCAAGGTAGGGGATTTGGGGATCTAACGTCACCTCGATTTTATTTTAGACCAAGGTAGAGAATCCGAGGACCCAGCGTAACCCTGTTCTTATTTTTAGACTAAGGTAGAGGATCTGAGGAACTGGCGTAACCCTGTTCTTGTTTTAAGACTAAGGTAGAGGATCCGAGGACCCGGAGTAACCTTGTTCTTGTTTTTAGACTAAGGTAGAGGATCCGAGGACCCAGCATAACCTTGTTCTTATTTTTAGACTAAGGTAGAGGATCCGAGGACCCGGCGTAACCCTGTTCTTGTTTTTAGACTAAGGTAGAGGATCTGAGGACCCGACGTAATCATGTTCTTGTTTTTAGACTAAGGTAGAGGATCCGAGGAACCGGCGTAACCCTGTTCTTGTTTTTAGACTAAGGTAGAGGATCCAAGAACCCGGAGTAACCCTGTTCTTGTTTTTAGACTAAGGTAGAGGATCCGAGGACCCGGCGTAACCATGTTCTTGTTTTTAGACTAAGGTAGAGGATCCAAGGACCCGGCGTAACCCTGTTCTTATTTTACAATTTACATTAACGTTGTTGAACATAACATAAATTGTGGCACACTAGCAATAAAATTAAAGTGGTTGAAGTGCCTTTTATTAATAGTAATACCGTCACAAATTACTTACATTCCAGGGATGCGGCACAACCTTTTCATCTAAGTCTACAAGATAGTAAGTCCCTATGTCAGCCACTGAAGTAATGTGATACGGTACGTCCCAGTTTGGCCCCAACTTCCCCCATGCTGGATTCTTGGTGTTACCTATAACTTTCCTCAATACTAAATCTCTAGGAGCAAGTGGCATCTCGTTCACGTGGGAATCATACCCCTGTTTTAGTTTTTGTTGATAATTAGCCAATTAAATCATGGCCATTTCTCTCCACTCTTCAACCAGATCTAGGCTCCTTTCTAGTAATCTGCCATTACTGTCTGAAGCGAAGGAACTTGTTCTCATTGTCGGGAATCTAGTTTCTAAAGGAATCACAGCCTCGGTGCCATAAGTCATCGAGAATGGCATCTCTCCCGTGGATCTGTGGGGCGTGGTCCGATACGTCCACAAAACATGAGGCAATTCCTCCACCCATCTACCTTTGGCGTCATCTAGCCTCTTCTTAAGCCCGTTGACTATAACTTTGTTGACCGCCTCGGCCTGCCCATTCCCTTGTGGATAAGCTGGAGTAGAATACATGTTGGTTACGCTGAGGTCACAACAATATCGTCTGAAAGCCTTGCTATTAAACTGCAAACTATTATCCGAGATGAGAGTATGGGGAACTCCAAACAGGGTGACAATACTCTTCCACACAAACTTCTTTGCATCCACATCCCTAATATTCAATAGGGGCTCGGCTTCTACCCATTTGGTGAAATAGTCGGTGCCCACTATTAACCACCTCCTATTTCTAAGCGCCTTTAGGAAGGGTCCCACTATGTCTAGACCCCACTGTGCAAGAGGTCAAGGACCTATCAGAGGATTAAGCACGTCACCAGGCTGATGAATGTTTGGTGCAAACCTTTGACATTGATCACATTTCTTTGCATAATTTTGAGCTTCTCATTGCATGTTGGGCCACCAGTATCCTTGCGTTAGAGCTCTATGAGCCAAAAACTTTCCTCCTGTATGACTTCCGCAGATTCCTTCATGTAACTCTTCCAAAAGCAACTCCGTCGCTTCAGGATGTATACAAAGCAAGTATGGCCCAGAAAAAGATCGTTTGTATAGTTTGTGGTCCTCGAACAACCAAAACCAAGTTGCCTTTCAATACACTTTATCCGCCTCGGCTTTCCCTTCTGGTAGGACATCGTCTTTGAGGAAAGATACAAGGGGGTTTATCCAACTAGGCCCTACCCTGATCTGATAAACCTAGATGATACCTCCAATTGTTCCCGTGGGCTTAGATAAGTCTCCAACAAGGATGATCCGAGGCAAACCTTGTGCTGAGGACGTGGCAAGAGTTGCCAAAGAGTCTGCATGTGTATTGCTGCTCCTAGGAACATGTGACAGAGTAAAGGATTCAAATTTGGGTTGCAACAATCTGACTTAAGTTAGGTATTCCTGCATCCTCAGATCTCTAGCTTCCACATTTTCCTCTACTTGGCCTACAACTAGTTGCGAGTCCAAGAACACTTGCACAGATTTTCCGCCCATTTTTTGAACCATGTCAATCTCTTTTATCAAAGCCTCATACTCGGCCTCATTGTTGGTGGCCGAGAATCCTAGTCTTAAGGATTTTTCCAGCGTAAGACCCTCTAAGGTTATAATTATCAACCCTACACCGGATCTCCTTTGGTTTGCAGCCCCATCAACATAAACAGTCCATACTGAAGGTTCTTTGCACGTAATCATACCAACTGATTTTTCATCAATGCCCACGCTCTTGACACTATCTTCTATCGTGGGCTCAGCAAATTCCGCGACTAAATCAACTAATACCTGACCCTTCACTGAGATACAAGGCATATACTTGATGTCAAAAGCGCCCAAAATAGTTCCCCACTTAGCAATTCTACTTGTATAGTCCGCACTTTGAAGGACAGCTTTAAGAGGAAGTTGAGTCAGAACTACCACCGTATGAGATTAGAAATAATGGGGGAGCTTACGTGTACCATGCACTAAGACCAGGATTGCTTTCTCCAATGGTGGATAACGTATCTAGGCTTCATGTAAGGACTTACTCACATAGTAGACCGACTTCTGTACATTCTCGTCGACCCTTATCAGTACCAAACTGACAGCATGACTCACCACTGCTATATATGCAAATAGAACTTCGTCATACTTGGGCTGAGACATGATAGGAGGACAGGAAAGATACTCTTTAAGCTGCTGAAAGGCAACGACACATTCCTCTGTCCACTCAAATCCCTTCCACTTGTTCAACAACTGGAAGAATGGCCTACACCGATCAGCAGAACGTGAGATAAATCTGCTGAGTGCGGCAGTCATTCCGGTCAATCTTTGCACTTCTTTGGGATTCCGAGGTAGCTGTAGGTTATTAATTGCTTTGACTTGTACGGGATTGACCTTGATTCCCCTGTGCGTCACCATGTAGCCTAAGAATTTACCAAATCCAACTCCAAAGGAACATTTAGATGCATTAAGACGTAACTTATGCTTTCTCAGCGTTTGGAAGGTGCTATCCAGGTCTGGTATATGAGCCGAGATAGTTTTACTCTTGACCACCATATCATCTACGTATACCTCAATTGTCTTTCCCAGCTGGAGTTCAAACACCCTCGTCATCATTCTCTGGTAAGTAGCTTCAGCATTCTTTAAACTGAAGGGTATCACCTTGTAGTGGTAGTTTCCTGTGGGAATGACGAAGGCTGTTTTCTCCTGGTCCTCTAGAGCTAAAGGTATTTGGTGGTAACCTTGGAAAGCATCTAGAAAGCTCATTCGAGGATGCCCTACAATAGCATCCACCAACTGATCTATGCGGGGCATCGGAATCGAATTTTTAGGACAAGCCTTATTCAAATCTGTAAAATCCACACATACTCTCCACTTTCCATTCTTCTTCTTCTTCACTACTACTGTGTGCACCAACCATTCTGGGTAAAATACCTGTTTAATAGCACTTGCCTTTTTTAGTTTTAGTACCTCCTCCTTAACAGCATTGGCATGCTTCTGGAATGAGCGCCGAGGTGGTTGCCTCCTCGGCACTATCGCTGGATTTACGTTCAAGTGATGACAGATGAAATTTGGGTCGACCTCTAGAGCTTCATAGGCATCCCATGCGAATACATCAAGGTTCCGCTTCAAAAACATGACCAGCTCCTTTTTTTCTTGGAGTGGTAGTTGACTTCCTACTTAGAAGAACTTCTCCATATCATCAGCAATGAGCACCTTCTCCAAGCTTTCACACCCTGGCTCCTCATCCTCAGCCACTTTTGGCTTGGTCGAGGATGTTAACTGCTACAACCTTCTCTTAGCCGAGCACTAGGACCCTTGCCTGGCCTGATGCATGATTACTATCGTTATGCAGTGTCTGGCCATGGACTTGCTGCCAACTATCTCTTCCACTGCATCCCCATACGGGAATTTCACCTTAATATACAGGATTGATGACACGGCACCTAGGGCGTGTAGCCACGGCCTTGCCACTATGGCCGTATAAGGGGAGTAAGTGTCCACTACGATAAAGTCCACATCCACCACTATTGGTCTTGATTGCACAGGTAACTGGATCAGTCCCTTTGGAATGACAGCCTTCCCTTCAAAACTTATCAACGGTGAGTCGTAAGCCGTAAGATCCTCAGGTTTCAAATTAAGTCCCTTGAACAAGTCCGGGTACATAATTTCGACCCCACTCCCTTGGTCAACCATCACCCTTTTTACGTCGTAACCTTCTATCCTTAGCATGATAACTAACGCGTCATCATGCGGTTAGATAGTGCCAACCTTGTCCTCCTCGGAAAATCCTAAAATGGGCGAAGAATTCCGTTTAATCCTCTTCAGCTCAGAGCTGAGGTCCTCAGCAGGATGACGCGACACTGACATTACTCTGGTAGGGCAAGATCCAGTCCGACTTGGAGCAGCAAAAATGACATTGATTGTGCCCAATGGAGGTCTTGAAGTGTTGCTACCTTGATTTACAGAACCAGATTGTGTGTCTTGTCCATTAGGCCAATTCATAAATTGCCTCAACTTCCCTTCTTTGACCAATTGATCCAGGTAATTCCATAAGGTCCTACAGTTCTCCGTGGTGTGACCCTTATCCTGATGATAATTGCAATGGAGATTCTGATTACATTTCATAGGGTCTCCTATCATTTTATTGGGCCACCTAAAGTAGGGTTCATGGCAAATCTTCTCCAACACCTGTTGCACTAGCTCACAAAACATGGCATTTACTGTCTGAGGAGGAGCCGACCTAGACTGGCCAGCAAAATCCCTTCGTGGCCACTTGCTATTGTATCTCTCTATCTTGAAATCCCTCCTCTCTTGAGGGATAATTTTCATTTTTTCCTTGCTCTGTTGTTGATCCTTCTCAACTCGCTTATACTCGTCAATTCGATCCATAAGCCGACAAACAGTTTTTACTGGTTTCTTGGTCAAAGATTTTCTTAAATCGTGCTTAATTGGAAGGTCGACCTTGAAAGTGTTGACTGCCACTTCATCAAAATCACCGTCAATCTCATTAAACACTTCCCAGTATCTATCCGAGTAAGTTTTCAAGGTTTCACCCTCTGCCATGGTCATGGATAGTAACGAGTCTAGAGGTCGAGGTACTCTACTGCACGTAACAAAACGAGACCCAAATGCCATTGTAAGTTCTATGTAAGAATCAATGGAATCTGCTTTTAAGCCATTAAAAAATCTCATCGCAACAGGCCCTAAGCTTGAAGGGAATACTTTGCACATCAAGGTTTCGTTCTTCGAATAGATCGCCATGCGTTGGTTAAAATGACTCACGTGCTCCACCGGGTCTGTTTTGCCATTATAAATGGTGAAGTTTGGTTGCGTGAAACGACGGGGAAGCTTTCCTTTTTAGATCCGATGTGTGAAAGGCGATTTAGAAAGCTGGTGTAACGCCTTTCCCATGGCATCACTGCCCAAGCCCCTAGGAGGAGGCCTCTTGCTCATTCTATTGCGAAGACTTCCCTTTTGGCATGAGAAAGTTTCACTAGGAGGGGTTCTCGACCTGGGCTTATAACTACTGCTCTAGGAGTCGTCCGAGGAAGGATCAGATACTGAAGGCGTCCGTTTCCACTTAGCACGACGCAGCTTCCTCTTCAGCTAGTCTATTTCTCTCTACATGGCCTTAGTACCACCTTCATAAAAAGTTCTGCTTTTGCCCCGTGAATGATTGCTGACAGTTCACCCTGTGTGCACACTGCCCTCCTGATCTCCCATCTGCTCTAGATGTTGAGAAGGATCTTCGTGCTGAGATCCCAAAGATTTTGCATGGTCTGGACTTCAACCCGCCATTACATTATCTGCGCCAAAACATAAGAATCCCCACAGACGGCGCCAATTGTATGGACACAAATCGTACTGGACCTACAATGTATTTACGGAACTAGCCCAATGAGCCCAAAAACAATGAATTTATAGAAAGTGGTCTTCCATTCTAGGTTCATAGACATTGGATAACATAAAAGCTAAGTAAAATCACGGAGTACATGCCTACTCCTTGTACGTGGATGAATCACTATCTCGTATATTGATGCCGAGGACAATCTTTGGTATTTTCTTTATAATTTCTCTCTTGTGTGTATGTGTGTGTTTCTCTCTCTCCCCCCCCCCCCCTTTCTCTTTCTTCTTCCTTTGCCTTTTATAGGCTTTTCTCATCCTTCGCCACGTGTAGGTAATATGCTTCTTTTAGATATTTGTCTCATCACCCCATTCCACTAAAGTCTTTGACGGTAGGTCTAAGACTGAACTCCCATACTCAGGCATTACTTCCTCATTAATGTGGCCAGAGAGGTAAGTGTGGAGCTTTTAATGCGGTGGTAGCAGCTTTATCTTTAATACCTTTCTGTCATTGCTTTTTTATCCCCTATCCTTGCTTTCTCGGCCCTCGTGTCTCAGGTCCTTAGTATTGATGCCCTTGAATCGCCAGATCACTCTTCTCGTCCTCGACAGCATGTAGCCGAGGATGTTGCCATCTTCGGACATCATGCTTCGTGATGTTTTGCTCATACATGGCACCTTTCTTTTATCACGTTACTTCATAGGCAGGACTTATTATGTCCACGGATTGTCCCTGCTATTGGGTTGGGCTTTCCACCTCGCGAGAACCTTTGGGCCGGCCCAGTATATGTTTTGGGCCCATTGGCACTACAGTATTATTTAAACAAATCATATGTCTTATTAAATGAGTAATGTGCTAAAAGTATATATGTATGGTTTTATCAATCGCCACTGAGTAGGTTAAAGGTAAACTTTTTCCGACAGTTTTGCTTCGATAAAATAGGACATGACTAACCACACTAGATAAAAGAAATTAAGAGCCCGTTTGGATAGGCTGTTCACACAGTCTTAAACTGCGTTTTAGAAAAAACGTGATTTTGTAAACTGTTTGGCTCCACAAAATTAGCACGTTTGTGTTTTCAAAATCCAAATTTTTCACGTTTACAAAATACTATAAAGTTTTGCTTTTTCAAAAACTCATATTGAGTTACCGCTATATTTTTCTTGAGGAATATCAAAATAGCACCAATACAATAAGAAATACCAACTTTCTCCTTTCCCCCATCTATATCTCCTCCTCTATTTTCTCAGTTAATCTATACTCCCCCATGTATATCTACTACTCTATTCTCTGTCTCCACGGGCTCTCTATTCTCTGTTCCTACTTCTGCTTTGTTTATGGTCTCCGTTCTTCGTCTCGCTTGCCAGGTAACAATTTTCCGTTTCTCTTTTATTGAATTTATGTTATAGATTTAGGTTTTTTGCATGGTGGGTTACATGATTGTTTGAATTTGAAATCAAAATTTTGGAACTTACTTTGGTTGAGGGACTCTTTTTGATAATCAAGAGAAGAAACTCTTTTTGATTGATAACAAAAACACACACAAACACAGACACAAACACAAAGAGACCAATGATGAAAGAGCAAATTATTGATTGTGGAGAAGAAACCCAGCAAACAAATGTAGGCTACTTCAGGACGAAGACCAAAATAAAGACAGAGAGCTCAAAGAAGAACAGAAAGGAGAAAGATTGAATAATGAATTATGGCTTCACTGCTTCAGCAGCCAAAAGTAAAGAAAGAGAAGTGGTCAAGGTAGTAGGTGGGGTAGGTGGGAGAATTTATTGAGTTGCAATGTTTTGCTTGGCTAATGGATGAAGTTTTTTACTTTTTATGTTTTGCTTTTATTTTAAAGAAAATAGTTGATTCTTATATTTCTAAAGGGCCATGTTGTGGACATGCACTGCAATACAAATATCATTCGTTCATCACTTAAAAAAAAATGTTATATTTATAATATTTTTATAACATTTTCACAATAAATTAATAATGGTTACCTGTTATTGGTTCAAATTTGAACTTAACACTAAGATTACTTTTTTGCTCCAACAATAACAACTAGTAATAACCTGCTACTTAGGATTTGTTGTAAAAATGTTGTGGACATATCGTTTCTCTTAAAAAGAGATGTTACATCTACAACATTTTCATAACAAATCATAGGTAGTTAGTTGTTATTGGTTCAAATTTGAACCTAATGTAATTGTTAAGCTTAATTACATACTTTCAATAATAAAAAAACACTGATTACAGGAAAAATGACAATATAACCTTCAAAAAATAATTAAGTCATTTTTTGGAATTTACACTCAAAACAACTATTTTTAAAATAGCTTATCCAAACGCTTAATATAACTTTAAAAATAGAAAACACATATTTTCACATTTTTACCAAACGCTTATATGTGGTTTTTAAAATGAAGTTTTAAAAACGCACGTTTTAAAAATGCTAATTTTAAAACGCACCTTTTGAAACAGCTTATCCAAATAGACCCTAAAATTTGTTGGTAATGCAATCTCTTATATCCCATGGTTACCAAATTAATCTATATTTCAATCATTTTTAATATTTTAAGTGTAATAAATTATCAATTATCTTAAAAGTTTAAGCTATTAGAATATGTTAAATTTAATTATTTAACCACCTTTTAATAGGTGAGGCCTAACATGGGGGAATTAAATGGGAGGTAAAGTGAAAGAGACAATGGTCGAACTTAAAACATTTTGCTCTGATACAATGTTAAATTATTGATTGTCTCAAAAGTTTAAGTTATTTGGATATGGCAAATTTAATCATTTAACTACATATTTCTAACAAACCATATAAGTAAAAATAGAGGAAACCAATAGGAGGAAAATAAGAAGTTAAGAACATCATCATCCATTACATTACGTAACAAAGAAAGGAACATGTTCCCCAAAGTAAAAACTACTAAGAACTGAAAACAGTGCAGTACTCCAAACACAATTTTATTGTTTATTGATAATTTCTTCACTTCACCAGAAACATTCCAAATGGAAATGGGAGTGCCCTCTAATATGCCTTAAGAACATAGTCATCCAGCTCCTTGAAGTTCTTGGCAGCAAAGTCCTTAATTAGGTGTGGGTCAGGAATCTCTTCACTAGCCTTTTCAAACTCACAGGACCATTTCACAAGGCTCCCAGCTCCCTTTGGTATTACAGTAATGTTGCTCTTGAAATTTTTGTAGAATTTCAGCAGATCCCCATCAATCACACAATACACAAATGTCTTGTTTGCTTCATCCATTATGTCCACCTTTTCCTTCGATACTTTCACAAGAGGAGAACCTGAAAAAAAATAAAAAAATAAAAAGATGAGAGAGAAAACAATTTCTTAGATGAGTTTCGTTGATTTGCTTTTTTTGCTGAAAATACTATAAAAAATAAGAAAAAAAAAATTTTTTATAGGCTTGCTAAACGCACTTTTACATTACTTATTGGATATACACGTGTAAATGGAAATCCGACGTATATATCTTAGATTAAACCTTTTTACAAAAGAGTGAGCAAAATTACCTTCCCCATAATGTATGAGGCGAACAGAACCAGTAGACTTCCCATCCCCTTCAAGAACTTCAATGCTCTTGTAATCATTAGGGAAGGCCTTGGGGAGGACATTGACAGAGTCCCTAAGGGCTTCAAAGAACTTGTCTGCATGAGACTTCACCTCAATTTCTACATCCATCTTACCAGTGGAAGCCATTTTTTTATGTAATAGAAGAAGAATCAAAATTAGAGAGAACTTGTATGTATGTTGTAGTGATGCATATTTCGGACTAGCTTAGTGGTGTATATATACTATATATTAGTAGTGGAGCTTTGGTTTTTCAGACAATGGCCTTAAATTCAACATTAACAAGTTCAACTGCCACTACTATTGAAATATATCGTGAAAATTAGAAGGATCGCATGGCTCACAAGCAAAAGGGGCCCAATCATTTAAGGGCATTCAATGAGTTGGTAATGGATGGTGGGGGCCGACCGGCCTTGCAATAACTATGGACCCATACAATCAAAATCTAATTCGGTAATGTATTGAAGTTTTACTTTGCTCCCCAGAAAATAAAAAGAATAAGAAGAGAAAAAAAAAAGTGTTTGTCATTGCAATGGATGATGGTGATAATTCGTGATTATTTTTTTCTTTGATTCTTTCATCATCGTAGGTTCTAATACTACTTTATAGCATGAATTGTTAAAATTCTGAATCATAGCATAGGATCTTCATAAAGTTACTAAACAATCTGGATGGCACTAAAATCTTTAATTAGTATCATTGTGATAGGATATAAATTTAAATTATAGCTTTGATTCCAATAAATCTTAAATTTTGACATATTTATTGTGTTTGATTGGACATTTGAGTTCAATTTTAAAAATAAAAAAATAAAATATAAAAACTTTTATAAGACATTTTGTAACAAATCCACCATTTATCCGAGATAAATACTTAGCTTTACATATTAGAATTTTCTACTTAACTCTAATTGTCAACATCTACTAAATCAGTCATTAATCTTCTCTCTCTCCATTGATTAATGTTTTTTGTAACTTAAAACTTATCATTTATGATATATACTTCTAGTCTTTAAAATTTATTTGATTTAGTTAAGAGTATTATAACTTAACCAGCAATTTAACACTATCACTTTTTTTTCTAATGAAAACATCCAAAATTTAAATTCTCACACTTCTAGCTACTGACGTATTCAAAAAAATGAAATTTATTTTATTTATTGTAGAATACTATTCTTGTTTCTTATTATAGAATATTTTATCATAAGTCTTGAACACATCTGTAGAATACTATTCTTTTTTTTTTTTTTTATAGAAAATCTTATCATAAGTCTTGAACACATGGTATTTTTATGAAAATTAAAAAATTTACAGTTCTTGATTTGATCTTAAAAACCTTCCTACCTATCCGTCCTAAAAATTTTGGTATTAAAATTTTTTTAAGGTCTCAATTTTTTCTTCACGTTATACGTATATCCAATAGATTTGGCATATGAGGGTTACCATTACTTGACTGAAATTGCATTGTAAATGAAATTGTCCCCTTGTGAGAGATTAAAATGTAATGGCATATAGAAAATGAGAAGTAGAAATTATATTAGAATTAGCCAAGGCAACCAAATAGACTCACCAAATACATACTACCTACCTAAGGTCCTAAACATCCTTATAGCCCATACCCTATAGGCTTCCCAAATACATAAATTCTCATGACAAAGTTTAGTTCCTTTTGTGCTTTAATAATAATAATAATAATAATAACCAATGACTATATCTTTTCAGCTCTTTACCATTTAAGTAAAGCTATTTAGGTCCAGTCTGGTAGATTATCTTAAACACACATTTTCAGTTTTTAAACAATATTACACACATTCCTACACACTTTTTCACCCATACATATTTCAAAAAACTACAAACAATATTATTCAAACTTCTATACCAAACAGACCTTTAAAAGCTAAAAAATGCTATTTTTAGTGACTCATTTCACAAAAAACATACTACAACAATTATGCTATTTTTAAAAAAATTGGCAAATGAGTTTTAATATACTACCATTTATGACAATCTACTGTAGTTCAAAGCTTATAAAAAAATTAATTTTATATTCCTTACTTCTTTTCTTCAATTAAAATAATCTCTCTCTCTCTCTCTCTCTCTCTCTCTCTCTCTCTCTCTCTCTCTCTCTCTCTCTCTCTCTCTCAGTATTCTTTCTCTTTTCTTCTTTCTTCTCACCAATTCTCTCTCTTTCTTCCTCTCTCCAACCCTCTCGCCCTTGCCCTCTCTTGCTCGTCCCTCTCTCTTTCACTGTGGTTCGTTGCTCATCCCTCTGTCTCTCACCAGTTTCCCGTGGGTTCCAATCTAGTGGTTCGATTTGGGTCATTGGGTCGGGGGTCACGGTGTTAATATGGTGGTGATTGGTGAATGATGCGTTTGGATCATGATTTTTTTTGGCGGTGGTTGGTTATTTTTGTGGGATGGGTGAGTGTGTGGCTAAGATTTGGTGGTGGCTGAGATTTTGTGATGGTGGTAGAATGGGAAGGTGGCTGGGTTTTTTGATTGTGATGGTGGTAATTTTGTGATTTGGAAGAGGAAGGTGGTGGCAAGGTTGTGGTTTTATTTTTTATTCCTACAATGGGTTGTGATTGCCATAGTGGTAGTTGAAGCTGATGGAGTGGTGGTAGAGGTGGCTGTGGCTGATTACTATTGGCTTTTATGAGGGTTAATTTTTTTTTTAATGAGTTATATATATTATTTTAAATAAATTAGTAAAAAAAATAGATCTTTTGATATAAAGAATATTATAAAGTAAGATGTTAAAAGAAATCAAGTTTTTGAGTTGATAAAAACTAAAATTTTTAGCTTCTTTAATGTGAATGCTTAAGTTGATGAAAAGAATTATAAATGCAAATATTTTGTTCACTTTCGTAGAAAGAGATGGTATGAACAGATTGATCTCCTTGTCGTTCGATGTAACTATTTAAAAGCTGAACCGCTGAATTTGTTGAACAGAGAATATCATGCAAAAGTCAATGGGCAAATTTAATGAGCCTAAGGACAGAGCCACCCTCACCGATTTTGGAAAATGGAGACAATTTGAATGTTTTGAACCCCATTTAATACGAACTAGCATTCTAGCAAGAATCAACCACTAAGTTTGATCACAGAGAAAATTTACCATATTTCTAAGTAAAAATATTTCCAATATTTATCTTTCAATCTTTAAGTAAGAAATCTGCAAGACAGAAAGTAGTTTGTTACGGGCATTTTTCTCTCCAAATGCACTGATGTTGATTTTTTTTTTTTTTTTTTTAAAATTATTACTAGATGACATCTTTCTTCTGTTATTATTTTGCATTAGGAGGTTTAAAAAAAAAAAAAAAAAAAAAACCTAGGGTAGACTTCTTCATTTCATTGTATTAAGTCTATAATGTCTAATTTTAATATCAAAATCATAATTATCACTATCATTTAATATGCAATGCAAACCCCCTTTCTTAGTTGTAACCAAAGGGTCAAATGGAACAACAATGTTGGAGTTAAGTAGGTGTTATCGAAAGATTGAAGTTAATAATATCGTTTTTGGTCTGTGTATTTCACATGTGATGACATAAAGGGCTATGGATATGTATATATAAAGAAATAGAAGTACAAGATGTGAAAATTATTTACTTTTTAATTAGAAAAGTTTTGAAACATTGAACCAAATGAAACAAAAATTCAATATTTAATTTGTTCTTTGGCACTTAAAAATATTTCAATTCTCTTTGCAATAAATGTGCCACTTGACAGAACCTCATATTTTCTCACGTAAGACCTCTGCTTTTATATATACTAGCATGTACCCGTGTATATGCTAGGAAACATTTGAACAATACTGATAAAAAGGGGGAAAAAACATTAAAGAATTTTATCAATTATCTCTATGTCCTCATCAACTTCAAAAATTCTTTTTAAAAAATGCTCACTGAGTGATTTCATGATAGCACATCTTCGTCTTTTTACACATTTATCTCTATATCCTCATCAACTTCAATATGGAAATTTTCACACCTCAGCATAATCACCTAAATGTACAACTTGCCCTCAATATGAAAGATTTAAATAATAATAAATATAAAAAAACAACAAACAAACAAAAAAAAATAGTGTCAAGGTTTTCTTGAGAGAGACAGAGAGAGAGATTGAAACAGATGTTATATAAATCACAATCTAGTCTTGGATTTTGACATGATTTTTTATTTGAACCCGTATGTGTTGCAGTGGCTAAAATCATTAACTCCATGAATCTTCAACAAAAAATTTGTTTACAATCACAAACAAATCAAAGTAACCCCACATAGTTATGAAAATTTCACCTTCAGAGCATTGGGGTCTCAAAGGTCAAAGAAATTGATTGTATCATCCTTAAGAGGTCCTCAACATCACTTGCCTCTCTGAAATTACAAAACGCATACATCAAGATTCATATGCTTTTAACTATGGCATTTATGAAATCAAGAATAGAGGACATTCTATCGATGACAAATTAATACAAACCTTTGACTTTGATTAAAATTTTGGATGACAATTTTCTATTAAATTGAATAGAGAAAAACTATTCACATTTAATGAATTAAACAATTGCGCATAAGCTATATATCACGTGGCTAGATTTAGAAGATTCATCCTGAGTGACACTTCTAGTGTCACTGTCATTGTTAACTTAAATTAAAGTGGCTAGAAGATGCATTAGAAACATGTACTGTACTTTCTGTTAGACATTTTATTACATCTTTTGCATTCAAATAGGCTTCATAACAAAATTCTTATACATGGGTAGGAGATGTTAGTTAACAATTCAACTATGGATACCTTTAGTTAATTTTTTGTGAACAAATGGAAGAACAATTGAATATGAAACCACATGACAAATCCAATTGAAACTTCTGGTTTTGTTGCTGATGCCGCAACTAATGATTATGGTTCTGCTATTATGATGGTTTTGTTGTTCTAAAATGCTCTGAAACTCACATGAAATAAAATAGATTTGCGATGCAATCCTCCACTCTATTTAGCATTCTAGCCATCCAAAACAATTCCATTAAAATTTTATGAATAGGAATAAAATGGATGGTCCATCAATTAATCCAATTCAAAACACACACTAATATCTCAGTGACTCAGTGTCCACTATTTCTGGTAGTTTCAATATTATGACACCAATAATTTGAGACACTGACCACCCTTTTACCACTGCAATAGCAAATCCCACACACAAATATTATATTACCTCAATATAAATAAAACTAAAGCATTGAAGTTGCAAAGATCATTAATTGACACAAACCCATCACTATTTCAAATAAGGGAATGAAAACTAAATGAGAAAATGAGAGAGATATGAACCTTAGTGACAATAATATTGAAAAAAATCCATCCATGCTTTTGAACCTCCAATCGCTGTTAGTGCCTGGAATTTTCATAGAGAAAAAAAAAAAAAAAAAACCTTAGTTTGTAATTGTATGGCAGGTCATTGGGTAAGATGATGGACCATTTGAGTGAGGAAAAAAAAAAAAAAAACCTCCTTTGAGTATGTATTGTATGACCAATCAACAAACTCTATCTGATCTCCGTTCTTAAAGTCGCTAATAAGGGTAATAGATAGTGGAGAGAGAAAGGAGTTACACTTACATGATGGACTACCGAAGTTTGACTAAGGATGTATCTCTCTATTCTTTGAATAGAATGTTATCAGAGGATGGTTAGTCAATTCATTCCAAGCGTCTTTGGAAGTGAAATTTGGTGTTTGAGAGACTTGGAATAGACGAATATTGCATAAGAGATTTAAGTTTGAAATCAAAATTGAGAGGGGGGAGTACCAGTGGAGTTACTATGGAAGCCATAGAGGCCTAGTGAGATCTCTGTTATCCTCCTTTCACAAATCACATGGTTAAGCCTATAACACCAGAAAATCGACTATTAGCAACAAAATACAAATTCAACAAAGCCCACAAAACAAAGAGACAGAGATTGAGGTTGTGTGAGAGAGCCAATAAAGGGGAGGAAACGTTTAAGAGAGTGAAGAGCATGAGACTTATTTTGAGTCCACCAATATAAGTGTGCTTAGAAGTGTGCAAGTGAGATGTTCTTGCCAAGGTGTATGAACTTGATTATTGATGTCTTTTTGGCTTTCATGTTAGGTCAGCGTCTACATCTGCTTGCCTTCATGCTTCCACTCACCTTAAACTAAAATAAAAATTAAGAAACAATTGACCAAAAATTCAGTTCAAGCCTTTCTTCGAATAGTTTTATGGGAATTGAGAAACTAAGGAAAAAATTGATTTGAAAAAAACAAAAATAGATAATGGAAAATCCTTAAGAGAGAGAGGTTGAAGGTACCAGTGAAAGCGGAGATCAAGGGAAGCATAGTCAATCTGTGATTTCCATGCCCAACAACAATAGAGACAGATTACATGTCACTACTTTCATTTTTGCAATAAATCAAATGAAACACACATGAATAATTTTTATCTGTTCTGAAAACCCATTTATCAATGAGGTTTACCAACAAAATAATTGGGATTATTCAACTGACATGATTATCATTTTTCTTGCTAACCCTTCTTAGGCAACATTCATGTTCTTTAAATTATTTAATCAAAAGTTTCAAATGCGTGTACTTTTATACACCACTGAACTTTAAGTAATTAACAATAAGTCTAGTAGTATGGATCCAAATTTGGTAAAATATTGTTTCAAAGCTAGCAAAAAACAGAGAAATCCACAAATACCGAAAACTGGAATGAGAGACAACACAAACCAAAATTTAAAAAACGGGTACAGGGAAACACACAATCAGTAAAAATAGAAATGCTATAAACCACAAACCAATTTTTTGAATCTGGTTTGAACTTCAAGTGAGTAATTACAGAAGCATCAGAATGTAACATTTCGATTTTCCTTTTTTTCTATATCTTTAGTACCAACTTTCATGACTCTTCTAAATTTTTTTGGATTGTGTTATTCAATTCCTCTTGCTTTAAAGAACACAACTGTTGGGTCTCAACAACATACCAATGACCACAAATATTCACTCAGGAATTTGAAAGTAACTCAAAAACATCAAACAAACATATAGTAAAAGACAAATAGTAACAATGAATGCAAATATTAATTACATTACAATTCAAAATATATTTTTCCTTATTTAAACATGATAAGTCACAATCCAAATTGAGTCATGTGAGTTCATATGTAAAGAGAACACTTCAATATTTGCATTCATTAAGGATCTTAATTCTAGCAAGAACCAAAGAAATTAAAATCTAACTGTACCTTTTAATTCTCTTATTGCAGAAGTCCCAATGTCTTTATCTGGCACAAGGAAATCGTATTCTGCAACTGGAGGGAGAAACAGAAGAAAAAAAAAAACAATTCAGATATTAATTTCAGTGGTAAACGAAAGAAAAAAAAACTACCAAACAGGAACAAAATTCTAACCAAAAAAACAATAATCGACAAAACAAAACCCAAGAAATTGAAAAAATAAATGGGAACGAAGAACTCTCTCCTTCTCTCCTATTTCTCTGTTTTTGCCCTCTCCAAACCTAAATCATATAAAACCCCAAATTTCAAAAAATCAAATCAAAACCTAAAGTTACCCAAATACCTAAAAAAAAAAAAATCAATCCAAACAAATTTCTAAAAACTAATTCATATTTCATACCCATACCCAGATCTAAGAAAGAATGGAAAAAAAAAAACTTACCGGTGGTAGTTCTCTCAATGTCTGTCTCCTTCTCATCTCTGTATCGCAAGGTTTTTTTTTTTTTTTCTCCTTCTCTTTCTCTGGATCGCAAGCATCGGTGTTAAGAAAATTGCAAAGGAAGCGAAAAGAACCCTCTCTCCCTCTCTCTTTCTCGGCCTCTCTCTGTTTCATCGCCCTTCTCTGTATCGCTAGGATTCTCTATTTTTTTTTTTTTTTTTTTTTATTTAACGTGTGCAATCGTTTTTTTTTTTTTTTTAATTTAACCCAAAGTGGTTTTTTTTTCTAACATGACAACACCTCTTTAACGGTTTCTACTTCTATTTGATAGTATTAGATTAGAGATAGTATCAACTATTCTTTCTTTTTACCCAAAATAATATATTTACTCTTACTATTCATTTGCCAAAAACTTTGGAGATCAATTATTTCTTCCAAGTGTTTTTAGATAAGATATTCAAGATTTAAATCATCTCTCGTAATTATTGAATTATCAACAAATCAAAAAAAAAAAACCACAAACATTTTTTTAAAAAAAATTTATATAAATTACCCCTATTAGTTATTAGTAAATCTTAATTGAAATGACTTTAAAAAAAAATGAGTTGAGTTATTTATAGACGTCCGTGTCATCTTTTTCTAGCATTCTGCTGAGGCCCATCCTTATTTTAAAGGCCCAAATGGAGTTGGGCAAATCTACTGCTCTTTGGGGTCTTGATATCGTGGACCTTAATAACCCAAGGCCCATAATTTTCACATACTACGATTTTCCAGTATGTGTATAGCCCAGTAATCAAGCAAATTTCCAATACTAGAGTCCTATGCTAACGATTTTTTTTCTAAGTAAACAGTGGAGTAGGTGAGAGGTGAAGTTCAAACCAAATACATAAGACGCAATAAAAAAAATTCATTACTACTAAACTATCACTTGAATCACTATCGAAACGATTTTCACACATACCAAAATTCAAATCTCAAATAAAAAATTTGGTATATTATGTTCAAATTTAGTATTTGTCCATAGCAACTAGACCTAACATCAAATTATTCAGCATAACAAACAAATCAGATTTAGTACTCCCTTTTGTTTTACTCAGTGATGTTTGTTAGTTTAATCATTATTAGCTAATTTAATAATTTAAGTACAACTTATTTTAAAGTTAATTGTTTTTCAATGCTTACATTGTACAGCTTATTAAGAATTTAAACATCACATATTAAACAAACCTATAAAATTAATGACAATGATTAGGCACAAACTTAATTATAGCTAATGATTACAACTACATTCAATATCTTTTTATTGGATATGAATTTTGAAAAATCTACTATTGGATAATATTTTTTTTCTTATATCTTTTATGGTTGCAAAATTTTTGGAAAATAAAAAATGAATAGCTATATCATCAATCAAATGTTTAAATTTCAAGTTTTTGTAGTCTAAAATTATGCATAAAAAATAACTTTATGAATCAAATATTAAATAACATCTTATTGATATAAAATTTGACATGCGTGTTGAGAACATAAAGAGCATGTAATTGAACGGTTACATTTTTAAATTATATGGTCATGTTAATTTTTTTAATAAAATTTATAGATATTGCCTACAACTAAGTTTGTAGTCAAGTTTTGTCTAAAAATTAATTTGCCCAAAATAAGCTTTGTCAAAGAACACTAAATACTCTTTGTCAAAATTATTTGACAAGATAATGTAAATAAAATCCTTAAATTTTATAAATAAATAAAAAATGCAAAAAAAGAGATGGAAGAAAAAGTTGATTGAGAAAAGGAAAAATAAAGAAATCATTAGTGGTATATACATTACCCTTGTTTTAGCGCCACTCTATGAAACATGAGAAACGGTAGGAAAAATAGATTATCAAACTTTTTTATCTCTTATTTATTTTTTATTACTTTTATCCAATAATTTCACAAAATTCTTAAACTAGCCTATCATTGCACACATGGGTATGTAACTTTTTTTAGGATCTATAAACAGTAAGGTTTATATACAACCCTACTGTTCATGGGTTGTAAAAATAAAAACTAATATTTTAATGGAGTGAAAGAGGAAGAGAGCAATGAGAGAGAAGAGAGAGAATTGATTGTTTATATTATTTTTTGGTATAGTTTATATTATTTTAATGAGTTGTATATAAAAATAGAAACTGGATATTGGGTGAGTTGTAAAATGAGGTGGTAAAATAGATAAAGTAGATTTTGAAAATGTATAATAGACACTTTTTTGTATCCTCAGATGCTAATTCTCTAATATTGGTGAAATTTTTAGGCTAAAATAGTATTTTGTTCACAATGCATTTTTGAATGGACAAAGCTTACAAACTTTGTTATAGCAACTTCCATTCAAAAAAATTAACATGACTATATATTTTGAAAATCTAACTGTTTGATTACATGTTGTTTACATTTTTAACATAAATTTCAAATTTAATGTCAATCGGATGTTATTTACTATTCGATCTATAAACTCATTTTTTATATATAATTTTATATTATAAAAACTTGAATTTTAAACATATGATTGATGACAAACTTATTAATCTTTAATCTTCTTAAAATTTTGCAATCACAGAGAATATACTAAGAAAATTTTAATCCAATGTTTGATTAGTCAAAATTCACATCCGATAAAAAAAATATTAAGTAAAGTTGTAACCTTAAGTTACAACCAAGTTTGTTACCAAATTTTGTCCTCTTAGAATTAAAATGTAGAACAATAGAAGAGACATGGACTTGGGCCATTTGGCTCATACTTCAAAGAGCATGTGAATCTATTTCCTATAGCTGTTAAGTAAAATATATTTCCTAATTTTTTTGATGTATTTTATAAGATTTTTTTCTTCCAAATCTGTAAAATATATATTCTTTTGAAGATATTGTTAGGATATATGCCCTTAAATCCTATTGTATGATGCTATGTATGACATTATGTATGACTTAATGTTGTGTTTAATAAAGTTGTTTATTTTTATCTAAAATAATGGTAACATGAATATTTGGACATTATCATATAGTCCATGAGATGCATAGTATGTGATTTATGTGAAAAGTCACAGAAGATATAAATCACAAGTTCTTTGTAAACTCAAAATTTATAGTTCGTAGTCGGTGATGAAATTGGGCATTTCATCTGCGAAGACTATAACGTATCAACTAAGATGATTTGTCTTGATCATGGAAGTGGTGACTTCTAGTTGATATGTTGATATGTTTTAAGAGTTAAGACATATTGAACTGGACCGCTGTGAGATTTATTATTCTCCTAACGACTGTCAAATGAATAATAAATCTCACGACTTCTATTTGCATGAACTCTTAATCCTGAGAGAATAATCACTACAAAAAAATGGGGCTATCCCAGCGTTTTCAAAACCGCTGGGATAGCCCCAGAAAGCGCTGGGATAGGGTCAAAATTCCTATCCCGGCGTTTTTTTCCCCGGCGCTTCAAACCGCCGCGCAGTGACAGTCGGTATAGGGCCATTGGACCTGTACCAGCGCTTTTAAAAAGCGCCGGGAAAGGCATAAGCCCTATCCCAGCGCTTTTAAAAGCGCTGGTATAGGTCTTTCAAATTGTATGCATTCGTGACCTATACCAGCGCTTTTGAAAGCGCTGGCATAGGCAATACCTATTCCAGCGCTTTTGAAAGCGCTGGTATAGATCATGACTGAATATAATATAAAAGACCTATACCAGCGCTTTTAAAAGCGCTGGAATAGGTATTGCCTATCCCAGCGCTTTTGAAAGCGCTGCTATAGGTCCTTTTCAATTATATTCATGCGTGACCTATACCAGCGCTTTTAAAAGCGCTGGTATAGGCAGTACCTATTCCAGTGCTTTTGAAAGCGCTGGTATAGGTCACGCATGAATATAATTGAAAAGGACCTATAGCAGCGCTTTCAAAAGCGCTGGGATAGGTCCCTTTTTTTTTTTCTTTTTTTTTTTTTTTTTTTTTTTTTTTTTTTGGGCACCTGTAATGTTCCTAAAATACATATTTTCCAATTCTTATTTTCTAGCAATTGTAATGAACTACAATTCATATTTTCCAATACCAAATACCATACCACATTAAACCAAGAAACTAAATATATTTAATTACACCATATCAATAATGACATCCCAAATGTCTAGAATTTTATACACAAAATAACACATCCAAAATGTCTAGAATGTTATGAACAAAATAATATATTCTAGACAACTATGTACAATGTTCTACACAAAAGAAAACATTCTACTATGTATCGCATACTCCAAAATAAGTGCCCAAAGTATCGCCTACTGCATATCATCAAATGATAAGCGCTGAGCACCGGGAGACTGGATATCCACTGCAGAATCATCATCATCATCACCATCCTATGAATTAAGAAACACAATGAATTAGTGTACTAAACAATAGAGTTAGTAGCTGAATGACACAATATCACTACTATTTTACTACCAAGTACCACATCAGCAATTAAAACGCACTCAAAATGACTGATTTCAGTTAAGCATATCAATTGAGTATTAGTCTCAATAAATTTCTCAAAAAGTTATAAGTGAGCAATTTATGCAAAAGATTCAATAGTGATTACTTACACATATTTTGGAAAGCCTTAGAGGTTACATTTCTACTTAATATTTCTATGTATTTTATGTGTTACAATGAACCCTAAACTAGTAGATATAAAGATTACCCAAATACATTAATGAAGGAGTTGAGAAGGTGGTAGTTGGGAGTTGAGGGGATACATTAATGAGAAAAGATATATTATATTTAACATTAACCATGAGTGCTAATAAGCATTCTACATCAAAGTTCCTCTACTTGGAGAGGCAGGGCAGCAATGTAACAGCTATCACATGGTAACTAAAGCCGCAATCATGTCCTAAATTCCCAACCAAAAATCAAAGAACAAACATGAGGCTAGTCTTTCACAAATCAGACATCCAATCACCAATATAATATAAGCAAATGCAAGTGATGATCCAATACAATTCCTGCAACCTTCTTTGTTTTATTTTATTATTATTATTTTTTTTTTTTTGAGAAACCAGTTCATGCACATATTATGGGGGTACCCTATGAATATTAGCATTGATTATAGGCAGCCATCTTTCAAGCATTCACTCCTATTAGCTCTCAAGCCTAGTAAGCACTCACTACACTTCTTGCCATATATTTAGAACTTCAAAATATTTTTATAATACAGTGTATTATTAGATACATGCATCTTTTCAAAGCCTTGATTTTGCAAAAAGATTTACATAAAATAATATAAACAAATTCCGAAAAACCACTAAAATGCATATTTATCAGCATCCACAAAATTCTAATGAGAAATCTGTCAAATGCAACTTGGGATTAGCTTTTCATGCCCCCTAGAGCTGGGTCAGGCTAGCATTATGGTCCTGTTGATTCATGGTTCTCACTTTAACCATTTTTGCTATTTCAGCAAAGAACATGGTTGATTTTTGGTGAATTTGAAATAAACAGAGTGAAGCATTGGTGAATGGAAGTCAAACCCCATGGCAAGGTTTACTGGTTTTCTTCTGAGTTGTACATGAAAGACAAAATTTGATAGGTCTAGATTATTATGTGTGTTTGTTTGGAGGTGAAATGGGGTGGATGAAAAACTTTGAAGAGAAAATAGGGAGGAAAACTTTTTCTACTATTCTTGCCTGCTACACATAGATATTTTCTTTGTAAAAGTTCTTGTCAAATTCTGGGCCACTACTTGGGCATATTGTCCTCTCTCTGACCTATTATAGCCTTACCACCTTAGTATATTCCTACACCTCATTACAACACTTGATTCTCATCTTCAATCACACTACTAATCAGTCCAAAAAGTCATAACACATCAAGCAAAATATATTTTACCTGACCTCATATGAAACCCTCCCACTAATAAATAAATAAACACTAATACAATCTAAATTAGACAGTAATAGAGGTAATTATAAATCATAAACAAAAAGAATCTTAATTATTATTATTTTTTGATAAAATAACAAAAAAGAATCTTTATTTGGATAGATCAAGTGACCAACAATATTTAGCAAACATAAAAAGTTCTCCAAAGACATAGCCACCCAATTAACCCATTTCACAGCAAAATTCATCAAATCAAAACTCACCAATCACCTACACACAGACACACAAACAAGCATCATATACTATCCAATAACCCATTAACTTCATAAATTATCCATAAACCATTTCAAAACAAAATTTCATCCAATTATTTTGCATCACAAAAACTTCATGACAACTCACCAATCACCATACAAACATGAACAAAAATGCACATACTTTGTATCCAAACTTCTTACCGTAGATATACTAGGAAACGATGGGCACATCTTGGCCAACACCCTCTGCATTGACCTCACTTGAGCTTCAAGGGCATCATAGCGAGTGCATTTCTCCTTCATTTCTTCTACTTGAGTAGACAACTCCAAAACCCTTTGCTCAGTTGCGGTAGATGTTGGAGGTGGTGTCCTGTCATCCATTGACCTCGCACAATTGCCAGAGGGGGTTGGACCAAAGCCTACCCCTCTAACACGGCCACCTCTCTCTGCACCCATGACCTGTCCAAATGCATCCTCGGGCTGCCAAAGTATGCCAGCCTCAATGTCGTTTCCTTGCAACTGTGACCCCGTTGACATAAGCTCTTTCATCTTTGCCTAGTAATCACAAATAAACAAAACAACACATTAGCAATGAGGGCAATAATACACATGCCAAAATGAGTAATATGATCTTATATATATAAAAGTTGGGTTGGAGTTATTATAAAAGAAAGTTGGTGGACTTTAGGATGGGAAAAGTTATGACCTTGGGGTTAGTTATGGTTAGGATGGCTTTAGGTTTTGTATATTGAGTTATTTGAGTGTACTGACTGATGACTCTTTCTTGTACAAGTAGCATTATAACTCATAAACTAAAGTAGTGAACCAAAGACCTAATAAAACTCAAATAGAGACTAACTTGACTCAAATAAATAAAGACTTGAAAATTAGAATCTCTTAGGAAATTTTAGACTTTACTCAACTACCAATACACCCTTACTGGCAGTAGTTGTAGAAAATTATAAACCTGCACCTCCTTACAAAATCAACAATAACTTGTAAAATTAAAAACAACTAAAAAACTATTTTAAAACCTAGAAACCAATATCAAGGCCTTTAAAACCATAAGACGCTTGCAGACACTGGCATTGAAGATATAAAGTTACCCTTGCTTGTCTTTTTATTAAAAATTAGTAAATGGAGTCCAGAAAATTCTTCAATAAAATCTTTACTTGGTTAATTTAAACTATGCAAGCTTAGTACTTCACTTTGATAACTAGGGATAATTAATAATTTCGTATCAATCATTTTTACAGCCAAAAGGCAAGGTAGGCAATGGGTGTAATTATCATGTTCATAATTGTTCATGTAAAGAATATAATTAAAAAGAAAATTGTGACTTTTTTTTTAAGTTTATGTGGACTTGGCTGATCCCCAATGAAATAGCTTATATATAGCTTTTGTTTATACTATTTTTACATAATAGAAAGACAAAAAGAAGAAAAGAATTTGATAAAAAGCAAATGAATGACCAAAAGGCAAAGTTAGAGATTAGGAATGACCACTCTACTCTACTCTACTCAATCACTACTTTTGATTTTAGGCTACGAAGGAAAGAGAGAAAGGAAATGGATAAAAGATAGTATTTTCCTTTGAGAAAGTCTTTTAACACAATATATATTGTTAAGCTTAGACAAAAAAAAAAAAAAAAAATGTAAACTATACTTATATATGAAATGAAGAGCATCTGAGTAAAATCCTCAATATCTAAGGATCTTTTAAGAAATAAAAATAATAATGCTATAAACAAAAGTTTCCTAACATTGGACGACCCCAATGTAATCTAACAAGGTTAGGCAATGAGAAACCAGTTTCCCCTTTAATTAAAGTCCCTACCATGTGATGTTAATCAAAGAACTTCATTCCAACTCAAAATACAATACATTCAAATTACTAATATAATTTGTTACAAACTTACAATGTTCGCTTCCGCAGTGGCATTCACAGCCTTACCATCATGGTGAGAATACGCCACCTCATACATCTCACCTCTCTCTAGTTGCCTGCCTTTCTTTTCTGCCTACAACATGGTCAGTACATTTGGTATATTAAAGTGAGGGTGTCGATTCGACGGCATCAAATCACATTTATTCCTACTTTAGAACGCAAAATAATATAAGCTTTGTTATTTTAAGCATGTGATTAATATATATAATATTGTTCTTACAATGCTCTCCGCCGTCTGGGCCATGCTTCTGGATCCCAACGTATGCAACTCTGTCTGCTTCTCACGCCGCAGTTTGTTATCTTTCGACAGTTCCTACAAACACTTCAAGAAAGTCACTACCAATTACAATAACCCGCTAATATATAATACTCTTGAGCATGGAACCTATAAAAGCAAAACATCTATACCATTGTAACTATTACTACCTTAAAATCGTCAGAGAACCAGTAGTCCACCAACCCATGAAATTGAGTGTCATCAACCTCCGGCAGTGATAGCTGAAGTAAATCTTCCTTAGTTGTGCCCGATTTACAGTACTGCTCCTTCAACTCTGATTTGTGGCCCCTCCACAACTTCCCAATCCGTGAGAGTGCCCATTTCCTTTGCTTGGCAGGTGGGATGCGGTCTGTAGGAATTACCCATCGTGCCTACCATGTGTAAAGTTGAATTAACTTTAAAATGTCACATTTTTAACATAATAGCAAACTGACATAAAACTTTAAACAAGTAAAAAAGAGTGAAGAGTTTGAAAGAGAAAGAATTTGATACCAAAATGGTGTAGTTTTGAAAGAGAGATAGAACCTATTCTTGTAGTTTGAAGAAGAAAATATTATAAGACATTTCAAATACTCAGTAAGCCCAAATGAAGCACACATCAAAAATACATATATACAAATGGACTTCGTACTCAGGTTCTATGAAAGATCCGATACACCATTATCAAGCCATAAGTCACACAATTTTTCCACAAACAATGACATTTGTAACATGCGATCACTATACAAAGGAAATGGGCCCTAAAGAATGCTCAGTTAAGTGTTTCTCATTAACCAATGCAACTAATAACCTTCCATCATATAAATTTATCTAAAACTAAGAAGAAGAATCCTGCACACTTGGAACCATTCAATTGAGAATCCTGCACACTTGTTTTTTTTCTTATCTTTTTCGAGTGATTTCATATACTGCAAATAATACATGCTATTTTTTAAACCATTTATTTACATATTCAAACAAAAAGAGGAATGAAATAAAATTTAAATATCAAACAGAGTCAAATGAAATAGGAATGAAAGAAATAAAATCCCCTTACTTAAGCTATAAAAATGAATGGATTTCATGATCAGAACAAGCAGCAAATTAACATTAATATTTATCTCATAAAGCATAGTTATAATAAATATCTTTCGAGAGAAGGAACATGGTGAAGCTGGAAGGATCAAATGAAGAATCCTTCAATTCTCTTTGATTTTAACTCAATGTGAGACATGTCGCATTTATTTGTAACTTTTAAGTGCCATATTTCTTACATTTAAGTAAAGAATATATGAAATTAGAGGATTTAATGGGAATGGATCTTATCCCCTAAACCAGTACGTGCCATATTTCTCGTAGTTCGCATAACTTTATATAATTTTATTTAGAAAGATTGAATTGTATTTTGAACCAAAAGAGAAAAGAAAAAAAGACGAAGAAAATCATGACTACTCAAGCAATTCATGTATGTTTAAAGGAAATTCCCCCATCATTTCTTTTACCATTGCTTTTTGCCTAATACCTGAATGGCTTCCCAGCATCGATTCTTGTATTGTAGTGGCATTTTAGGCCATGAGTGGTAATTGATTGGGCACATATCAGGCTTTCTTGCCACTGTTCCCAGCCACCTTGAGAAAGATCCACTATTCTTCCCAACTGGTTGGCCCGCTTTATTTATTTTCAAGAATAATTTTTTGCCCGGTGGCATATTCCATATATCATCAAATCGGTTAGGGCCACGCTTATTGGGCACAACGATCGCTCCTGCTGCTGGTACGTCTTGAGGATCTATTAAAACACAAGTTGCATCAGATTACAATGAAACACGAAAGAATTTCATGTCAAGAAACTAGCCATTTGGATACTACACAAAGGAAATATCAAAATATCTTGGAACTTTCATTTCTCGATAAGAATCACAACTATTATTCATACTTGTTTAGTCCTAAAGGGGCTGGTTACTATTTAGGAACTATCACAAATATTGTTGACTTCCTAGCTGTTGGAGATTTAAGTTCAACACTTAAAGCCTAAACTGATTTGTACTTGGGTGTTCTATGGCACAATATGCTAATGCAACTTTTACTTTGGAAACTATCAAGTCAGAGAATATTATGGAAACAAAAAGAACAAATTGACATTTTACATATGTATTATATGTAATTTATAATTTATAATAATTTTCCTAGAAACATATTTATTAACACATTAATAGTGAACCTATAAACTTCTGATTATCTTACAAATTACTTCAATTGGATTTTATTTATTAAAACCAAAACAGATTTACAACATATATAGAAATAATTATTAAAAAAACAAATATGAAACAAAATATATAGGAATGGAATTTCAAAATCGTGCTATTGAGTACAAATTTAGAAATACACCAACCTGGTGGTTGTGTCTCGTCATCACTCCCCTGGGAATGTCGTCTATCATCATTAGTTGGAGGAGCTTGTTGGCATGATGGTACTTCATTCGACCCCACATGTGAGGAGCTCCCAGCAGGCTCAACGAATTCAAGTCGCCGCTTCCTCCCCATTCTTGTGTGCAGTACCTAAACAATGCAAGCTTGTTAGTTATAAAAAACATAATGTTACATATACATATGTCTATATATATATATATACATATATTTATATATGTACATAATCACTAACAAATGCTTTACACATGCAGCACTTCACAAGCACACTACCAAGCCACACATATGGAAGCAATTGAGTTTCCATTTACTTAAGTCCAAAAACAATATAGGTGACAATGAAAATGCATATTCTAATGTAAAGTGTTATAATAGGAACATATTAGTTCAAAAGATGGTCTTACTACATTACACTACTAATTGTCGTTGTACTCATTGTTGCTATACTCCTCATCGCTGTCGTAATCGTCATCAATAAAGTCATTATCATCTATGAAGTCCCCATTCACAGCCTTCTCGTTCTCTTGAATGACCATTGCATCAATTGTGGTTCCTTGGACATCAGGTCGAGCCAAACCAATGTTGTCAGAAGCCGCATTGTCACCGATGATATTGTAGGGAACATTTTCACAATAAGTATCACCATCATCATCCTCACACAAGGGACCACTGCCCGCATCAAAAACATCCCTTGCTTTAGTTTTAACAACTACAAACCAATCCTTGTCCCTCTTGTCCTCTACATAAAACACTTGTGAAGCTTCAGATGCCAATATATATGGCTCATCCATCAGTTCATCCCCCACATGTATCAAGCGGGTAAAATTTACAAGTGGAAACCCTAACTCATCAATCTTGTACCCCCGGCTACTATGAACGTCGACCCATTTACATTTGAATAGCACATATCTTATTTTATCCGAATAATTCAACTCGATAATATCTGTTACAATACCATAGTAAGCAACGCCACTGTCAGTCACGACACTTACTCCACTATTTTGAGTTTTCTTATTCTCCTCTGAATCTTTAGTTCGAAATTTTAAACCATTGGTAACATAGTGCTTCATCCGCTTGGCTCTAGAATAGGGACATGCACCAATTGTACTAAGAGTAACACTAAGTTTCTGCCTGTCAGCATCACTCATGGACATAACCTAACACATTTATACGTACATATTATAAGTTATTTTACTTCCCATATACAGCCATGGAAAAAGTCACTAGCATTCATACTTACAAGATCTCTAAACCAGCCACAAAACTTCTCCATGTGGTGCTTATGAATGACACCATCCGTTATACGACGGCGGGCCTTTCTTAGTTCATCCTCGATCACATGTTTGTGCATACTGTGCATGCATTTGTGTTAGTCATAATAAAACAGTATTTCCAGTAATGGACTATAACCGTAAACTAATTTAATCAACTATAACTTACTTGCGAAAATGTCCAACGTCGGCACAGTTGAAAAGAATGTAACGATGAGCTTGAATTAATTCTGTTTGACTTGGTGTGAAGTAAGACACCGCACCGGTAGAATTTTCCACTGTTCTAATAGGTCGTGTGAAAATTGTTTCAATGCCATGCATGTACCTTGAACAGAATGTTAAGCACTCTTCAACTATGTACCCCTGAGCTATAGATCCTTCTGGAGCAGCTTTATTTCGCACGTACGACTTAAGTCGGGATAGGTACCTAGGCACAATACCAAACTCCCCAATTGAACAACGTACCGTGCATTAAAATACCAAATCAATCATAAGCCAAATATTAGGATTACCTCTCAATAGGATACATCCAACGATAATGAACTGGTCCGCCAAACTTCGCTTCCCTTGCCAAATGCATGACTACATGTACCATAACCGTGAAAAATGATGGAGGAAATATCTTCTCCAATTCGCACAATGTGACTGCAATATCTTTATCAAGATTTTCAAGAACCGACACAGTCAGTGTTTTGGAACAAATTTCACGGAAATAACATGATAACTTGATCAAAGGCCTTGTTACTTGTGACGGCAACGATCCGCGCAAAGCTATTGGAAGTAGTTGCTGCATCAAGATGTGGTCATCATGGCTCTTTAAACCAGAAATTTTGCGTTCTTTAAGATGAACACGACGTGAGATATTCGAAGCATACCCATCGGGCACTCTTATATCTTTCAAAACTTGTAGGAACCCGTGTTTCTCACTAGTAGTCATATTATAACAAGCTGCTGGCATCTCAACCTTATCAACCCCTTTGTGGACTAGATGAAGTTCACTCCGTATACCCATGGCCTTTAAGTCAAGGCGTGCTCGGTAGGTGTCCTTTGTCTTGCCATCCAATTCTAGCAACGTCGCTATTATATTATCAGTTACATTCTTCTCCGTATGCATCACATCGATATTGTGACGCAACTTCTGATTAGCCCAATAGGGCAAGGTGAACAAAATGCTTCTCTTCTTCCAGACACACGCATCTTCCTCCCCCTCTTTTTCTTTTGTTATAAAGAGCCTGATGCTTCTTCCCAAGACAACGTCCAACTAACTTCTCTGTGTCCTGCATGATCTCTAAGCCTGATGGTGTCACTGGAGCCACTCTAAACTCCTTAGTCCCATCAAAATTTATATCATCTTCACGAAACTCGTGATTGTTATCCAACCATCGCCTATGTCCCATGTAACAAACTTTCCGACCATGTTTAAGGTAACGGGACTCGGTATCATACATGCAAGATGGACATGCAAGCAAACCCTTCGTACTCCAACCGGAAATGTCAGCATATGCAGGAAAATCATTTATGGTTCACATCAGTGCTGCACGCAATTGGAATCTGGTATTAGAAGATGCATCAAATGATTCAACTCCAATATCCCACAACTCTCTTAATTCTTCTACCAAGGGCTGTAGGTACACATCTATAGCAATCCCAGGTGACGTTGGACCAGGAATTACAAGTGACAAGATCAAGGAAGACCTTTTCATGCACATCCAAGGAGGGAGGTTGTATGGAACCAACACAACTGGCCATGTACTATGCGTGGTACTCATGTTTCCATACGGGTTAAACCCATCAGCTGCTAACCCAAGTCTAACATTGCGAGGGTCAGATGCAAACTCTACATGCTTATCATCAAATTCTTTCCAAGCTTCAGAATCAGCGGGATGCCTCATTACCCCGTCATTTGTTCGACCAATAGCATGCCATTTCATATTACTGGCTAGTTCGGATGATAGAAAGAGTCGTTGCAATCTTGGCTTTAAAGGGAACCAATGTAGGACCTTTGCAGCTTTCTTCTTGCTCTTGCTTGATGAAGCCTGTGTCTTATCAGCTACAGGCGACTCGGGTAGTTTCCATCTTGATTCCTCACAATGTGGGCAAGCATCAAGGTTACTCTTTTCCTTCCAATAAAGCATGCAGTCATTAGGACAAGCATGAATCTTCTCATAACCCAAACCCAAATCGGTAATTATCTTCTTAGCCTCATAACAATCTTTTGGCAACTTAGCATCCGAAGGAAGTAAATCTTGCAAGACTTGAAGCAACAAAGTGAACGATTTGTTAGTCCAACCACAAAGAGTCTTTAAGTGGTACAAAACCACAATGGCTGAGAATATGCTAAATTTTGTACACCCTTTGTATAAAGGTTTCTCCACATCTTGTATTCGATCGTAAAACTTTTTTGCATCATCATTGGGACCTTCAACCGGTTGTTGCACAGAAGGACCATCTGGACCTTGTTGCACACTAGGACCTTCATCCATTGAATCCGGTGCCATATCATGCATGGGGTGTAAGTCATGCAGCATCCCATGGAAATCGCCATATTGATCCAAAGTCTCATGCACACAACTACTTCCACCTTCAGTAGTGGTCGGTGTAGACTCAAATTCCCCATTAAACACCCAAGTTCTATAATTCTTCACCATCCCAAATGAGTACAGGTGATCACGCACGACCTCTACATCAAGCATATGTCTATGCCTACAGTTTCTGCAAGGACATGAGATCTTCCCTTGACATGCCGTGCGAGCAGCGAAGTCCAAAAATGAGTTAAGCCCATGGAAGTATTCTTCAGAACCCCTTTTAGCGTCCATCCAACTCTTATCCATTGATATGTGCCAAGTTATGAGACGCACCTACACTACAATTTCACCATTGCACATCGAGTTTCAAAAATGTAATAGTCACAAAGCAAACTACACTCCTAATAGAAAATACTCCACATTTTCTCTCTATGCAAGCCACCCGCTTGCTCCAAAACAACAACTCACCACAGCATACTATATGTATTCACTTAGACAAAATTTGAGAAATTCGCAACCAATTGAACAAGAAGACAATATTCACAAAACAAACGACACTCCCAATATAAAAAAAAAAAAAAAAAAAAAAAGAAAAAAAAAAGAAAAACCACATTTTCTCTCCATGCAAGCCACCCGCTTGCTCCAAAATGACTACCCACCACAGCAGTAATTTAGACACATCATTTTACAATTTAAGGGAATTAAGAAGCAGATTTTACTCACCCCTTAGCAATCCCACTGTTTGCCCACGAAAAGAAGAAGTTAAACTTGAAACAAGCTGCCACACCTGCAAAAGCAAAGCGACCATTTATAAATATAGAAATAATTGCTTCACCAATTGGTTTCTACTTTCTCAAGATAATTATTTATGATGACAACTAATTAGTACTATTTTATTTGATAAAATATCATATATTTCAATGGACAAGGATTTCTTGCACACCTGGGAATAGTCCAAGTATTTGTATAATACGCACTGCACTACCTTATATCAAACATACATGATATGTGTAGAGTGGCTATGTTCGAGAAATGAAAAAGTCTCTACAAGAAGAAGAAGATCTACCACTGCCAATAAGCTCTCGAAGACCCGCTAAAATGGGATCTTTGTGCACTGTTTATTTAGTCCTGCTTCCATTACAGCAACAAAATTTTCAAAAAAAATTCCAAATACAAAAAATAGAAAAATTAATTAATACTATAATAAGAACAACAAAGATAGGATAAGTTTTTTATCTTAGTTTTTACTCATTTTTTGCCATGACTTCAGTCTTTGGCATAGAATCCCTTTGAAGGATGGAGATTTCCTCCTTCAAATGATGTGCATATAGCAAATGATGTGCATATATTTACTTTTTCTAGACCTTTTCATTCAGTTTCAATAATGAGAGTTTGAGGTGGATATGTATGGAGATTACATACACTATCATGATAAGCAATTGGCAAAAATGTCTATGAGTGGAGAAAAGTTTGATTTACTAAATTAAAAGTGTAATTAATGGATCTTTCATTTTTTACATTCATTGTTATTCAATAATTGTGCAGTTTAATGTGAGACGCAAATTGATTTCATATACAAACAACAACCTATTTTATGTAATTGATATTCTCTCTAGCCATTTATAGCTTTTGTTTTGGTTTTTTTTTTTTTTTTTTTTTTTTAGTGCTTTTGGAAATACATTACTTTGAATAGACCCCACTTCTATAGACATGAAGAGAGATGCAAGGCAAGAATGCACGTGCAATGTGAGCCCTACTTTGAGATTCCAAAATCCAAATATCTTCTATATAGTGTAGTCAACGTAAGTAGTATTAGTATTGTGTAATATATAATTGCTTAGTAGAACCATTTAGATAGAACTATATATGAATAATTGTCTAATATTTATGTCCTCAAGACAACAAGTTTTAAACTCCACGCACAACACAGTAGCCCACGCACCTCACAATCCAGCCTATTTATGTAATAGAATCCATGGCAACTAACTAATTCCTTAATCAAGGATTACATCTCACTAATCAATGCATTAACAGTAACTAAGTAACTAATTAACTACCCATAACCCCCTGCTCTAACTGCCTAACTGACTAACTACCCCTAACGCCATTCACATCAGTAGCCCACGCACCTGACAGCAGCAGCCCAAGCACAACACAGCAGCAACCCACGCACCCCAGTGCACACCTCAGTGCACACAGCTGTGCATCACACAACACACCTTCAGGCACCAGCTGCCTTAGCACATGCCTCAGTATTTGGCCTTGTATCAAAAGTCAAATGAGATAGACAAATAAATTTAAATAAATGGAAGGGAAATTTTATTTTTGGACCACACCAACACCATCGTGGTCAGAATCTCTCAAAAAAAAATAATTGAAAAAGAACATGAAGTTGACTGAAAATGATGATGAAGAGAAGAGGACGACTTAGAATAAAAGGCAGTCACGTTGCTTTAATTCAAAAAAATAATAATAATAACTTTGACGCATGCAGAGCAACAAAGAGAGAGAGAGAGAACTGAAGTCATGTGTTGTGTTGCATGCAAGAGAGAGATATGAAAAGTACTCTTTTCAATTACAGCATGGAATAAGATACATACATACCTACATATATATATATATATATATATATATATATATATACACATATGTTTCTAGCCTACAAGATCAGTGGTGGTTGCTTCCACTTGCCCTTTCATGAAAAGACCTCTCTACTCCACCACCAAATGAACCCAAAAATACTTTTATTTCATAAATCAAATTCCAATTTCAAGTGAACAACCAATTAATTTTCAATAGATTTTATGATGAGCAAAGAAAAATAATAATGTCTAAAAACACCAAACCTTTTTAGGCTACCTTGACCAGTTTAAGCGAGTGGTGACAGTGGTGCTGAAACTACTTTCCAATTGGTAAAGGTTTGGGGTTGTGAACTTGTGGACTGAGCTTGATGAGGTGGAAGATTGGCAGGCTAATTTGCGTTTGGTGGAGCAATGGAGGTTATGTTGTGGCGTTGGATCTGCAAGTGCTGACTAAGTTGAGAAACAGGATATATGCGTAAATAGCTGAGTCAAACTATAATCCAATTTAATAACACTAACTCTAATGCAAATACGTCACTGTTACAAGCTTTCAAAATGTCTTGCTAATATACCAAATATATGATAAAACATTCATGAAACTACTAAGTCCAACCTTATATCTAATGGCATATATGACAATAAAAAATAAAAGCTTAGAAGAATCTTTATCAAAACAAATAGGAAATTATTAAATGATAGTCACAGCTGATTTGGTAACATGTGGAAGGCAACAAGTGTGCTTATGCACTTGCTAGAAGGGTTGTTTTGCTATTACTCTATAATTTGGGCATATATTAAGCAATAGTTGGTGTTTTAAACATCCCAGACAGTTTAGTTTTTCTAATGAAGTATCCTTTTATTACCTAAAATAAAAGAGCTATTTTTTTTTTCTTTTTCATGCAATGCACACACTATTTTCCCTATGGAGACATTACACATCACATGTATGATGTGTGGTGGATTTTAGGGTTATCTTTTACCAAGTAAACTGTCACCTGATGTGCCTTCTGCAACTTCTTGGAGTAAGACAGCAACCAAAACTTATGGATTCTCTCACTTGCAAGAATGAAAATTAATTAATAATGTTAGCATATGAACCACCCAAACCATGAAAAGATGCCATGGTTTTATCAGATCAATAGGAACCATCTTCTGAAAAAATTAAAAAATGACCAATTAGTAAGAACATATCAAAGTAACTATTGAATTATATATAGATACACGCTATCTCCTTGGACAATTGTTTTTTTTTTTATCTTTTTTCTCTAAAAAAGAACACAAGTTGCGAGAGAGAGAAAGAACCTTTTGGCTACTTAGAAAAGCCTCTTACATTAATGATGCCAACCCGATGCACTCAAAGCAATAGTCAACACCCCCATTTGTTAATTCCTTAATCACCTGATTACTAATGTCACACAAAATGGAAAACTCCAAGTGGGTACATACAATACAATCCAACAACATAATGAACTTTATAGCTTTGTTTTGCACTTTAAAAGGTGCCCCTCACCTACCAGGCTATAATAAAAAGCATTTTCTATGCAACATGTCGGAGGGGCTTATTCTTTCAAAACCATTTGAAAACTGAACATTAGTAAATAATCATAATGATAATTTCATTAAAAAGAAACCCCTACCTCGCTGACTGACTTTTCTCCACAGGTTTCAGGGTTTACAAAATCAGTGACTCCAAACTTCTTTCCTGCATAGATTAAAATAAAATAACAACCTTGCTGAGCTTTTAAATACTCCTAGCAGTTTCAGAAAAAATAAATAAATAATAATAATAACTACTAGCTTACTTTTCGCCTTTAAAAAAAAAGAAAAAAAACAAAAAGGGATAATCCCTATATGTTAGATGCAATTAAAAATAATTACAATTATATATATAGTATATTCTAACTTTAAATGCATTAAATTTCATGTGATTATATTTGGCTCAAAATTAAAGTTTAATTGGAATGACACTTAACATGAATTGAAAATTTAAAGGAATTTGACATCAAATTATTGTTCAATTAAAATGATATTTAAAGCCTACATATTACTATCTGTCCATATTTACAGCAAGTACACGTACTAAGTGGCCCACCAAGAATTAGGACATTTACCTCAACAACTTCAATCCATTAACCTCTAATGAACTCATTAACATCAAAATTAATTTAAAGAAAATCTTCCCCTTAACTAATAACAATTATTTTTGATAAGTCCCTTAACTGATAACACTAGTAAACATGACCCTCAGGTCTGCCCGTCCAGACCTTTCAAAGTGCCTTTTTCTCACTTTTGAATGCAAAACTATGTCCATATTGGGATCCTAAAAGCAAAAAAAATAAATAAATGAAAGAGACTTCCAAAACGAGAACCAAACAGTGCCTAAAAGCAGCCACATTATATTCCCCACAATCACACACACAAAGGCAAGTATAAATAAATCTAAGGAAGCTACCACCACCCACCAACCCAATAAAGTTTCAGAATTGAACATGCCCAACTGACCCATTCAACCACAAAACAAATATAACAATATCAATACATGACAAGATCAAAACATTAAAAAAAAAAAAAAAAAAGATCCAAAAAACAAAACCCACATCACAAATAAAAGATCCATATTGGGATCCAAAAAACAAAAAACACCTGATGCCAACACAACTAACCCATGTGCAGAAGTGATAATATGATGGCATCATTTACTTTTTGCACTATTCAAGGAAATGGTTCCCCAACTGTGGCGTGCTTAGTGCACCACTAGTATGAACAATATAGCAATCCCTATTACATCAATGGATTCTAAAATCATAAGTTTGCTATGTGAAATAGATTCTACTTTTCGTTCCATTGACTGCAGATGAGTATGACTGATCCAATAACTAATGAAATCCTTGATGGTAAGTATCTCAGCTTAAGTTTCAATAAATCGATTGAATGTTCCTCGAGCATAGGAGTAAAGAAGTAAGATTAACCATTTCGAAAATCAGGAATCCCAGATATTGATATTTTTTCCAATAAATTAATATTTTTCACAATCCAAGACTAGCATTTAATCTGAAAAATACAAGGAATCAAAACACCCTAGCATTCCAAAACACACACACAAAGGGAGAGGGATGTCACTTACTGGGCACATTCAGTAAGTTTTCCAAGGTTTTGATTGACCAATATCGCTAGGGATGGCATGGAGGTGTAGATCGGAGAACAATTAGGCCTGCAGTAGGGAGGGCGGCGGTGGGCTGGATAGGCCGAGCGGCGAGGGAGTGAGAGGGAGAGTGAGGAAGAATGAGAGAGAGAGAGAGTTTGGGAATTTTGAGTGTTTGATTTTAGTCAGAGAGTAAGTGAGAGACCCTAATTTTTGACTAAGTGTGCAAACCCATAATTTTTCGTGGGAACCTAAAGAGTTTTAGAGGGAATTCAATATATTTTTATTGTGACAAAATTTTGACCTATTATAGCGAATTTAAAGCCACTGCAATAGAGAAAGAGCAGACTAAGATTTATTATGATGGGAATATTACTTGTTGTGGCAAAACTTAAGCCCAACGTAATAGCTCTTGACGGAATTTTTTAATAAAATAATATTTAATACTTCTAATTAATAAAATATAATTTAATAATTAAAAAAACATAATTTAATCCTACAAATTAACAAATATATAAATTAATACTTCAAATTACTAAAATTAAATATAATGCTACAATTGTCAATAAAATATAATTTACTAATGAATAACAATATAATTAATACTTCCAATTATGTTAATACTACAAATTAATTGAGTATAATTTAATAATTATAAAGATTTAATATAATACTTCAAATTAATAAAATATAAATTGAAATTGAAATTGACCAAAATCCAGAAAAATGACCAAAATACCCTTGAAACCTTAAAATTACCAAAATACTCCTGAAATCCAAAAAATGACCAAAATACCCCCCAAAACCTAAAAATTACGCAAAATACCCCTAAAACCCATAAAATGACCAAAATATTCGCTCACACCTAAAATTACAAAAATACCCCCCAAAAAGACCAAAATACCCCCAAAACCTTAAAACGACCAAAATACCTCCCAAAACAAAACAGAACAAAAAAAGACCAAAATACCCCCCAAAACCTAAAAATGGCCAAAACACCCATGAAACCCAAAAAATGACCAAAATACCCCCCAAAACCTAAAAATTACCAAAATACCCGTAAAACCCATAAAATGACCAAAATATTCTCTCTCACCTAAAATTACAAAAATACCCCTAGAAAAGACCAAAATACCCCGAAAACCTTAAAACGACCAAAATACCTCCCAAAACCAAGAAAATGACCAAAATACCCCTAAAACCTAAAAATGCCCAAAATACCCCCGAAACCAAAAAAATGATCAAAATACCCCCCAAAACCTAAAAATTACCAAAATACCCTCGAAACATAAAAAATGACCAAAACACCCATGAAACCCAAAAAATGACCAAAATACCTCTGAAACTTAAAAATGACTAAAATACCCCCAAAACCAAAAAAAAAAAAAAAAAGTTCAAAATACCTCTGAAACCTAAAAAATGGCCAAAATAACTTCGAAGCCTAAAAATTAACCAATATAACTGACGAAATCTAAAAATGACCAAAATACCCCGAAACCTTAAAAATGACCAATATAACCTCGAAGCCTAAAAATTGACCAAAATAACCTAGAAACCTAAAATTGATCGAAATACCTTCGAAACCTAAAAAATGTTTGAAATACCCTCAAAAGCTAAAAATTATCTGAAATACCCCTTGAAACCTAAAAAATGACCAAAGTACCCCTAAAACCTACATATGACCAAAATAACCCCTAAAACAAAAAATGGCCAAAATATCCTCGAAACCTATAATATGACCAAAATAACCCCTAAAACTAAAAATGGCCAAAATATCCTCGAAATCTATAAAATGACAAAAATGCCCCTTAAACGTGTAATTCGATAAAAAATACACTCTAAACCTAGAAAATTACCAAAATCCCCCCTAAAACAATGAAATGACCAAAATACTCTCTAAACATAACAAATGGCCAAAATACCCCCTAAATCCCTATTTTGGTAATTTTAGAGGCTTTGGGCGTATTTTGTTCATCTTATAGGATTAGTGGTATGTTGGTCATTTTAGATATTTTGAGGGGTATTTTGGTCGTTTTATAGGCTTAGAGGTATTTTGGTCGTTTTTGGGGTCTCAGGGTCTTTTTCGTAAATTTTGGAGGTCTTAGGTTGTTTGTGGCCATTTTTGAGGTTTTGGGTTTATTTGGGTCATTTCAAAGGTTTTGAGGGTATTTTGGTAATTTTTAGCTTTCGCGGGTATTTTGGTCATTTTTTTGGGTTTTGGGGGTATTTTGGTCATTTTCTAAAAATTTAGATGGGTTTTAGTGGGTATTAAGACCTATAAAATTTATCTACCAAAAATACACTATAGGTAGACCCTGTCCCAGCGCTTTTGGAAGCGCTGGAATAGGTGACCCTATCCCAGCGCTTCCAAAAGCGCTGGGATAGGTCTCTCCATTCCCTTATGGAGTAAGACCTATGCCAGCGCTTTTGGAAGCGCTGGAATAGGGTGACCCTATTCCAGCACTTTTGAAAGCGCTGGCATAGGTCTCTCCCTTCCTTTATAGAGAAAGACCTATGCCAGCGCTTTTGGAAGCGCTGGAATAGGGTGACCCTATTCCAGCGCTTTTGAAAGCGTTGGCATAGGTCTCTCCCTTCCTTTATAGAGAAAGACCTATGCCAGCGCTTTTGGAAGCGCTGGAATAGGTGACCCTATCCCAGCGCTTCCAAAAGCGCTGGCATAGGTCTTTCTCCATAAGGGAATGGAAAGACCTGTTCCAGCGCTTTTGGAAGCGCTGGAATAGGGTCACCCTATTCCAGCGCTTTCAAAAGCGCTGGCATAGGTCTCTCCATTCCTTTATAGAGAAAGACCTATGCCAGCGCTTTCGGAAGCGCTGGAATAGGTGACCCTATCCCAGCGCTTCTCAAAGCGCTGGGATAGGTCTCTCCATTCCCTTATGGAGAAAGACCTATCCCAGCGCTTTCGGAAGCGCCGGAATAGGGTCCACCTATTCCAGCGCTTTTAAAAGCGCCGGGATAGGTCTTTCCAAGAAAGGAAATCAATGACCCTATTCCAGCGCAATATAACTTCCTGTACCAGCGTTTTTGAAAAACGCCGCTATAGGCCTCCTATTGCAGCGATTTGTAAAACGCCGGTTTTGAGTTGCCGTAATAGGGTTTCCTATACCAGCGCTTTTAAAAAGCGCTGGTATAGGCTTATCTATTACGGCGCTTTTTAAAAACGCCGGGAAAAAAACGCTGGGACAGGACGATTTTTTTGTAGTGAATGGACTTGATCATGAGATGTAGGTTGCTTTGATATATCAGGAGTGAGATCTAAAGTGACGATCAAAACCTCAGTATGTTGGGCAACCACATTTAGTGTTGATGGAACATATATTCTCAAGATGGAATTCATAGTCTCTTAATGGAGATACAAAATATTCCCATGAGATAAGTTTAATGGGTTTGGTTATTCAGAGAGTTAGGCCTAACCACTTTGGTAAGAAATTACTAAAGTATATATTTATGAAATTGGATTTCATAAATATATGATGAATAACTTTAAAGGATTAAACCGGGTACTCAAGGATAAGATGTAGTAATTTACAAAGTGGCAATCTATATTTATGACTTTGTATTACTACGAATATTTTATGAAGGGGTTGCGTGTAAAATAAAGTCTTGGGATATAATTTATTAATGAGGCCTAGAGTGCAATTATATTTATATAGTGGTATTAAATATAATTAATGGTAACTTTGGACTTGTCAAGAGTTGACGGAAAAGCCCAAGACCCATTGGAGCTAGTGTCTTATTGGTCCCTTTTGGTCCCATTCCAAGCCACACACTAAAGCCCAATTGGAAAGGCCCAATAGGCCGGCCCAATTAGATAATCAGTTAGTTATAAAGGGAGAAACATATAGAATTTTTTAATGCGGTTTTTATCGTAGAGAAAAGAAAGAGTGTGAGACACACTTTTATTCTCCCTTTGGAAACTGATTGAGAGACCACATATCTTGGGCGTAAAGTGGAATTGGAGTGAAGATTAAAAGTTTTCCCAAGTGCTTCTAATCTTTGTTTTGAAATTCTCCATACCAAGGTACGCTATCTTGTTCTTAAATTCTGAAATTTACAGAGTGCATGTTGTCAATCATGAATGAAATAGATTCTTGTTTGTTGCTTCCGCTGTGTGTTTTGTATGAGATACAAAACCAGATTTTAACCAACAGATATATTTTTGCATTTCCTTTTCTTTGAAGCCATATATTTTCAATCTATACTTTGCTACAAATTACGGTATCCATTATTGTGAATATCATGACTCATGAGGCAAACGATTATATACTTAAGCTGTTTTTTGTTTTTGTTTTTGTTTTAATTCTTATTACTGGCTCTTTTACATTTCATTCATCTTCTCTTTGTTGCGGATCTTTGGTATAGTTTACATTTCATTCATCTTCTTTTTATTTCCTATTATTGGTTCCCTTACATTTCATTCTTCTTCTCTTTGTTGCTAATCTTTGAGTTGTTCCTTCCTATGTGTGGGTCTTCGAGATCTTGGACAAATGCAAGAATTTGTATTATTGATTATGAATTATGAATTATTTTTATTCTATTTTTAATCCAAATAATAATTATTATTTATTTTAGAGGTCTTTCATTTTTATTTTTAGAAATATAGCGACTTTGATCATCTTTTTTTTTTTTTTTTTTTACTCTTAAAGCAAGGAGACACCTTTCTTTTTTCTTTTCATTTTTAGTTCTTCAACAATGGATTTAAAAAATGAAAGTTGTTTTTGGATCAAAACTTGTTTATGTAATTCAAATTTGTGATGAATTCGAGTTCGAATTGTGTTCAAAATAAAATAAAATAAAACTAATTTTGAACTTTTAATACTTGTATCAATAATATTCGTTTACAACCTTATGAATATTATTCATTACGATATGTTTGTATTAACAAAACTACATTTCATCTCAAACCAAATATAATGTTTCAATCAATCAATATATATATAGTTCCAAGGTAACTTTGAACTTTTAATACTCGTATCAACAATATTCATTTACAATGTTTTAAAAAACTGAAGTGAGGTATATAATTTGTCTTATTTATAAGACATCCACAAAAACCCTAAAAAGATATTAGAAACTTTTAGTCCATACATTTTGCCGTTTTTCCATTTTAATATCTACATTTTATTTTTACCACTTTTAGTCCCTAAACCAATTAACGCGTGTTATTTTCATCATTTCCGTCAGTCAATCAACGGAAATTGCTAAGCTGGCTACCGGAGGAATTAAAAAATTATAAAAAATGCCACGTCACCATGACACATCAGCTTCTATTTTTTTTTTTAAATTGTCAATTTTAATTAAATAAAAAACATAAATAAAACAAAAAAATCACTAAAATTAAGATTGTTCTTTAGATTGTTCTTTCATTTTACAACTTGTTCAACTTGTTCTTCATATTCTTCCCAAGTCAAACCCAGCAACCAAGAACTCAAACCCAGCACAAGAATACAAATCCAGCAATCCAAGAACTCAAACCCAGATCACTAGGACATAAATGAAAAAAAGAAGAAAAAACCCAACCCACCATTGCAACCCAACCACCACCATTACCACCACCTCTGAAATTCCATTTAAACATCAAATCAAACCCCAAAACTGAAACTGAAATTCAAAAACTAAACCCAACCAAATCCAAACCCATAGAACAAATCACAGCCAAATACCCATCACCTGCAACCAACAACAGCAAAGGCAACCAACAACAGAAACCCCACATCCACCAACAGCAACAACAACCTACCAACACCAACACCAACCCACAACACACACAAGACCCACAACCCCACGATTACCCATAGCCACCCACAACCCCACACCAATCTTGAGAAGAGAGAAGCTTCACCGAGGAAGAGAATAGAGAGCGTGAGGGAAAAAGATGAGAAAAAAGAAAACCCAACCATCGAACCCACCAAACCCACGCCTACCCGTAGCCACCCACAACCCCAACGACCCCAGCCGGCTCACAACCCACCCACCTCAACCCAACCTCAAACCTAGCCACCCCGAACTCAACCCCAGCCACCCCAGACCCGATCTGAACCCGTCCACCCCAAACCTGATCTGAACCCACCCCACCCCTCTCTCAACCCACCCCACCCCGCTCTCAACCCGTCCATCTCACCCCGATCTCAACCCATCCAACCCGATCTCAACCCACCACAGCCACCACGAGCTACTGCACCACCAGTTTCCATGAGTGAGAAACACAAGAGAGAGAGAGAGAGAGAGAGAGAGAGAGAGAGAGAGAGAGAGAGAGAGAAGAGAATGAGAATGAGAAATTTTGAGAGAGTGAGACACGAATGAGAAAGAGAGAAGAAAAAGTAATTTAAGAAAATGAGATGGAAGAAAAAACAGTAGAGAGAGTAAAGATAATTTTTTATCTTAATTTTCGTGATTTTTTTTGTTTTATTTTTGTTTTTTATTTAATTAAAATTGACAATTCTTTTTAAAAAAAAATAGATGCTGATGTGTCATGGTGACGTGGCATTTTTTTTATAATTTTTTAAATCCTCCGGCAGCCAGCTCAGCAATTTCTGTTGGTTGACTGACAGAAAGGACGAAAATAACACGCGTTAATTGGTTTAGGGACTAAAAGTGGTAAAAATAAAATGTAGGGACTAAAATGAAAAAAAGTCAAAATATAGGGACTAAAAGTGCATTTACACCTAGAAATTTGGAAATGGTATCTCCGAGGAGTAAGGACTTCAAATTTCTAATAACAATGAATTATACAAAATGTCATAATATCCATCAATACGTCATCACATTAATTACCTTTCGTTTTTGTAAGTATCTAATACAAGTTCATATTCATCCTCGGCGTGGCCAATAATATACCAATGTGCCCATTAGAATTTACCCAAAAAAAAACTTTTCATTAAATTCCTTGCAATTAAAGCCTCAACAACTAGATGTCACATGTTTCCAACTGAAAAAAAAAATAAAATAAAAAAAAATAAAAAAAAATAAAAAATAAAAAAACAAACAAACAAACAAACCAGAATATAAGAAGCCTCACAAGAATACCACAAAGACAAATATCAAGACCCATCAGGAATATAAGAGAGGAGCTCTAACCAAATAACCAAATTTGCATGGAAGATAGACCGTAAAAGCAAGGAAAATAAAATATAAGCCCTTTGAGCTGATCTAAAAGAGCAAACGAAAAATTACCAAAAAAAAGAATCTAAGATGAACACAAAATAAGAGAGAGACATTATTTTTTCAGGTCCAACTGAAATGACCTAACTCAGCATGATCAACCGGATCCTTTTGTTTAAAAAGACTTATTTCTACAAAAATCAACAATTGGGTGGATTTGCAATTAAACAAATGCAAAGGTCGGCCATCTAGAGAGATTCTTTTATAAATAAAAATTAGGCCCATTAATATGTATCAACTTTACATCAATCTTTTTTATTTTTCCTTTTATTTTTTTTTTTTTTTTAAGAATACTAAGTATTTTGAACACACAAACGGGGAGAGAGGAGAAAGTTTTTTAAAGAAACTTACAGTGGTGTATATTCAAAAATGCTTAACTCTTGGATACACAGCACAGGCTTTAAACCTTTTTTACTCACACCCATTTTTCAATGTGGGATTAACCTACTATTTTTTCTTTTGAAAATACTAAATATTTTTATCAATCACATATAGTTTTAAAAATTGGATCGGTCAAAAAATAAAAAAAGAAGTTGGTTTTCGGTTTAACCTAGTTCTTGACTGATTTTTTTTTTTTTTTTTTTTTATTCTGACTGGTTTTTTGTCATTTTTTTCAAATTTAACTGTTCCAATTCTAGATCCAGTTTCTAATTCAACATGTTGAACTGGCCGTTTCGGTTCGGTTCGGCTTTTAAAACACGTATCTAGGCAAGGCATAGGTGACAGGACCCTCACACAAATTCCTCTCCTAAAACGAAGTAAGATGAAAGCAAATCAAAGCAAATATCTAGAAATAGAAGTGATATAGAACCACAGGGGAATCTAAAGAATGATTCTTAATGAGAACCATCTCCATTCTAGTATCTAATTCTACATTTATAATAAAGTAAGAATGGGTATCACAATTGGTTAAAGTTGAATTTTCAGACAAGGGCTCTAGCAGATACGTGTCTTTGTGAAAATATAGTAGTTTAGCATTTTAGATATAAATCTTGTTTTAGGCACCATGGAATATGAACCATTCTGGTGAAAGAATTATGAAAAGATTCACTTAGTAGTTTAGTATAAAATCGATGGGAACAAACACAATTGGTTGACAACTCTACACCTTCTAGAAGGTTAACAAAGGCACTTGCCATTAAAGAATCAACAGAGGTTTGCAAACTCATTACCACTGAAGAAGTGTCTTAAAAATCAAAGCTTAACTTCTATTGTACAAAAGTTCTTTCTAGGTAGCCAATATTGTCAAGATAGGTTATACGATATATGGTTCATGAAAACTATAAAAAAAATTTCAATAAAGTGTTTTGGGTTAGATAGTGATTTGTTAAGGCAAGTGGTCTTTTGACTGTTGGAAGCCGAAAGGGTGGTGGTGATTTGTTAAGGCAACTTCATCATTTGGCAGAGGCATACACATCAAAAAAAGTTATCTAAAATTGAAGCAAAGATTGCACAGCTCATGCCTCTTCAGAAAAAGTTCTCCAACCTTAAAGCACAATTGGAGCTTAAATCATATGACCTTTCATTATTTCAGGGTAGGGCTGAGCAAAATGAGCATCATAAGCTTGGTGAATTAGTGAAGAAAATCGAGCTGGAGCTTGAAGAAGCTGATGAGTAAAGAAAAATCATTAAGGTCGTCCATTAATATGGACAACCTTCCATCATTAGTGGACCAAAAGATGTAACCGCTCAAGCACATTCAACACATTAATGGCGACCATTACTCATCAGTCTTAAACGCCCATCAATACGATAACAGTTACACATGGGTAATAATCACCTCTAATTATGTACAAACAACTATCCAAATCACCTATAAAAGGGATAGTCCGTCTCACTTGTGAAGGTAGGTCAAAAATCATTACAAAATGCTATCTATATACAAAAGATATGGGCTGATACTAACTTAAGCATCGGAGGCTCCCCCACCGGGCACAATCCGGTGGTCATTTTGATCAATGCTCTTTATCTCGCAGGTCCTACAAGATCATCAAGAGCTCCGGATTGGACAAGTGAGCTAACTGACGATTTTGGCATCATCAGTTTGGCGCTGTCTGTGGAAACGAGATTAGCCACTAATCTCTTCCTACTACAAAGGGTCACTTAACTCAATCAAGGGTTATGACCAAGAAGATACCGGACCAAGAGTATCTCATAGGATGATACCCTTTGATCATCTCTTTAATTTGCAAATACTCATATCTCTGACCACTTTTGCAATCTAAGATTGGGTTGAGATGGAGTAGACAAAGAGGTATCACTGACACACCATCTTCATCAAAGCATGATTTGTCATCCAATTAAGTATGACTTCGTCAAGGCATCTTTGTCAAAGCATGACTTCATCACTAACACACCATCCAAGGTCTCAAGCCCTATGGCCTCTAACTTGGCTCCTTAAGGGTCCACTCCACTAAAGCAGAGAAACAAAGCACACATTTAGGTCTTATGGTGTAGAGGAGATCAAATGGATGGTTTGTTCAATACAAGGCATGGACTGAACGCTGGATGACCACAAGACTCAAGTGACCTCGATAGACCTTAAGGATATGGCCCAGTTCAAAGAACACACTATGGTCTAAAATCTAAAGGTCAGATTTACGCATTTTCCCCTTTTCTACTCTCCAAGTATTTGCAAATAATATTTAATCTTATTTCACGCTACACTATTCTCAAAAGACACATGTGGATGAAGGAATTAATATCTATAATACTTTTCCATTCTTGAATGCAAAACATTAGACAATATTATATTTCCCAAGTTCTATGCTAAGCATTGATGGAAAATGCCATAATATAGTTAGAAGAATGTGAATTCATGGTGATAAATATATACAGCCTAGAGATATTTCAATAAAGATATCAAATTTCATACCAGCTTTGGAATAGCCTTGATTGTTGTCAAGCCAAAATTTAAGACTCCAATTTTGGGTTTGAATAGTTGTACAACTGTGAGGCTTTATAGTTACAGCCAACACACGTTCAAAAATTAAATTGATTAGTCATTGGCAAATTTCATGGCCTTGATATCCTAATTATGACTTTTTATATCACTACTTTTCTTTCCTAATGCATCTTGATAAGATTGGAAATAAGGAAGTTAAATATTATTGCGCAAGATAGTATATCATAACTTTTGGCATTTAAGAAAAAGGGAGCTAATACTTTTTGTTACCTTACCAAAGTTATATCATCATTTTAGACATTAAAGAGGCTAAAGTCAAATTTTACTATCTTACCAAATTTAGAAACACTAAATTTGGATATAGTAGAAAGTCCAATAAGCCCGGTCAAGCCTAATCAAAATTAGGTATTGTTGGAAGCTGAGAATAGTGAAAATTATGATTTTTTGCTGCACTTTCTTTTTGTGAAAACTATCATGTTAAGCCAAAAAAAAAAAAACCAAAATAAAGAGAGCTTTAGAAATAAAATGCAAGAATGGCCAATTCAGCCTTGCATAGATAATAATTTTCAAAGTGAATGCAAGGTGGGTTTAAGGTTGAAAGACCCAAAGAATTATAAAATTCAGTCATTACAGAAACATGACAATTGCTAAAGCAAAATTCATTTAAGAAAGTTATAAGATTTTATACCTTGAAATGTTCCATCATAGAGGACAAAAAATCTACTGTTCAAAATTTTCCATGTATAAATACGTGTTGCTTTGACTCTTAAAATAGAGCACAAAAATTGTTCCATTTATACGCAAATCCACCACATGGTTTCATGAAAACTTTAGTGGTCTCTATTTGTTTGAGCATTATACTTTGTGCTCAGTATGAATTAAATTATATTTTCTTTATGTTATACACATACATATTTGTGTTATGGACTATGTTATGGACGCATCAACCACCCATAAGCCACAAATTTTTTTATTTTGTGGTTAATAACATTAGTGAATTTTATACTTGACAATGCTACTCCAAGTCTAACACTTTGCATAGTAAAAGTACTAGACTATTTATTGGAACTATATTCTTAAGTTTATAAGCTTTGGAATGAGAACTTGTTAGAAAGAAACAGCCAAGAAAGAGATCAAAAAGTCTTAAGGGGAAAAGGAGAATACAACGAAAGATTGTTAAAATTCCTTTGACATCACAAACGGCGAGTCAAGCCCTAGTAGCTTTGAAGCCAACAAAGAAGAGCTTGTTGAGAAGAAACCATCTTAGAAGGGCACTAAAAGTATCATACACATATCTAAATCACTTAGCATGTGAGCAAAGTGGTTCCAAGCCAAGCATGAATGTTCTAACATCCTTGCAAAGGTGGGCTCGGATATTCAATTTCTAAAAAAGTCTCCAAAGCTGACAGGTTATTAAAACCTTACTCTTTCTCCTATTAACTTTCTAAAACTTAATTGTCAAGTGTATCGTATATAGTTTACATTTAAGGCATTGCATAAATTACCAATTAAATATGAAAGTAATTTTTGGCATCGTCACTCTAAATACCATAATAATATATGAATGTTAAGAAAGAGAAGCCAAATCCAAAGATGACTATTGGTTGTGCTCAAAAGAGGAAAGTGATGGATTGTGTTATTTAATAATTCATCTCTTTTTACATTTTAATATTTGCAATGCTGTGTTATTTTGAAAGCTAACTACCCATTGAGCAAGGTTAAAAAGGAGTATATATATCTAACCTCATATAGATTCAAACAGAACGTGCATGAGGGGTTAAGACAATTGGTTGAATTACTCGAAACACCAGTAGACTACCAAGTTTAATAGTAATCTTATGACAAAGGTCAACTACGTGGAAAATAGCCTTAAAAGATTGCTAAATGTGAGTCTACCAAAGAAAAAAATTTGTAAAAACAAAGAGAAACCTGTTGAGAATAGGAGTATCCAAAATTATCAACAATCTCTACTTTAGTCTCGACACTCTAAAGAAGCATATAGTCAATAGCTTCATTCTTTATACACCATACAATACTTCTCTATAATTTATATAGAGTACGCTTTGTCGAATGACATCAATTATTGTGCAACACGCAATTGCCTATTTGTATATTGTCATTCCTAACAAAATGCAGCTAGCTCTATCGAAGTGAGTTGTCTTAAATAACCATGATCAAAGCACTCCCATAAAAAATAAGATTAAGCCCAAAGAAAGGAAAATACAAGTTCAAACCATGATAGGCAGTTCCTCTGGTCGTTGTTAGATAAGAATTGCACCTTTCATGCCTGAATAGGGGGCAACAATATGGCCTTGTTTTTACATCTTCAAAAGATTGAAGCAAAAGAGACCTAGGCCTTAGACATTGAATATCGTGTTAAGCTTAACAAGTCTTAAAGGACAAAAGTTCGCCATGAAGATCTCAATAATGAAAAGATCGAGGTACATACACAATAGTATCGTGATTTAAAGTCTCTTGTCAAGGTAACTCATTTATTTCTTTCTTTTTAATTAGACATGCCATATATTAGCTTATTGTAACTAAGTGCAAATCAAGAATGCATGATTACCTACAAATATGTATATATAGAACATGTTGAAAATATTGCTATAAAATTATTATAATTATCACAATTAATATGAATTTATAAATTATTAGTAGCATATGTTTCATCATCATAAATTTGAGAAGTTCTATTAAGTTTCCTAAACTTAAAGTGCTAGATGATCGTGTTCACAATATGGTCATGAGTTTAAGCCTCAATAAGTTTCTGCTATCTCCATCAACTCCCCCATAATCTCTTTAAATTGCTTTAAAAAAGTTATATGCGGTGCAAGCAACTAACAAAGACAAGTTTAAAGAAGCATATAGTCATATAGCTTCAATTCTTATATATATATATATATATATATATATATATATCATAGAATACTTCTCTGTGATTCATATAGAATGCACTTCGTCAAATGACATCCATAATTGTATAGCATGCAATTGCATATTTGTACATTGTCATGCAGCTAGAACTATTGAAGTGATTTATGCATACAATTAAAGAATAAGGAAGAGATAATTGCTATTACAAACAACAATGACAATGGTCATCAAAAAAAAAAAAAAAAGAGGCTCCAACCATGATAAAGCGTTTCTCTGGGCGTCAACAAACGAGAATTACACTTTTCATGCTTGAACGGAGGCAACAACATGGCCTAGTTTTTACATCTTTAAAAAATTGAAGCCAAAGAGGTCTAGGCCTTAGACATGAAGTATCATGTTAAGCTTAAGAAATCTTTAAAAGAGAAAAGCTCGTCATCTTGAAAAGAGAAGAGCTCGTCAAGAAGGTCTTAGCAATAATAGGATCAAGGTATGTGGCAAAATAATGTCATCATTTAAGGTAACACATTTATTTTTATCTTTTTTATATTCATCTATAAAAATTTACACCTAGTAAGGTTTCATGCAAAAATGTATGCATTACTAGACAGATCACAAAAGAGATAAAACTCTAAGATTACAAGGAAATAAGAAAAAGGTCCACCTAGGCTATTGGTAACTTATTATTTATGTATAAATTGTTCTAAAATTCTTGTTTAACCAAGTCTTGGCAAGTGCATGTGCTACTTAATGCAGATAGTAACATGACCTCAAGAAGGTCCAAAATGACATAGCGTCAAGGAATCTTTCCAGCAACAAGTAACAAGATTCCTTAAAATGGATGTAAGTCACCAAAAAAATGGCTAAGTGATAAGATTCCGCTGAGATGGATGTAAATCACTAACGAAGCCTAAGTGACAAAATTCCTTAAATGGATGTAAGTCTCCAAAAAAATGGCTAAGTGATAAGATTCCGCCAAGATGGATGTAAATCGCTGATGAAGCCTAAATGACAAGATTCCTTAAATGGATGTAAGTCACCAAAAAATGGTTAAGTGATAAGATTCTGCCAAGACAGATGTAAATCACTGACGAAGCCTAAGTGACAAGATTCCTTAAATGGATGTAAGTCACCAAAAAATGGCTAAGTGATAAGATTTCGCCAAGATGGTTGTAAATCACTGATGAAACCTAAGTGACAAGATTCCTTAAATGGATGTAAGTCACCCAAAAATGGCTACGTGATAAGATTGCGCTAAGACGGATGTAAATCACTGACGAAGTTTAAGTGACAAGATTCCTTAAATGGATGTAAGTCATCAAAAAAATGGCTAAGTGATAAGATTCCGCTAAGACGAATGTAAATCAGATTCCTTAAATGGATGTAACTCACCAAAAAAAAAAAAAATGACTAAGTGATAAGATTCCGCCAAGACGAATATAAATTACTAACGAAGCCTAAATGACAAAGCTCCGTAACTGGATGTAAGTCACCTAAAAGTGACTAAGTGACTAAATACCCTTAGACGAGAGTAAGTAGATAAGGATTCTCACACAATCACAAGTCATGCAAATCAAGAATATCAAACGTGAAAACTAGAAAATGAATAAAAGAAGAAGCATCGAAGTGATAAAAAAAGGGTCATCTAAAGAAATTAGTTTGCTCTTCAGCAGTGATAAAAAATGGTCGTCCAAAGAAATTAGCTTACTCTTTAACAATGATAAAAAATGATCGTCTAAAAAAATTAGCTCACTTTCAAGACCAAGCTATGATCCCTCAAACGACCAAAAAGACCTAAAGAAGAAAGTAGTTGAAGAGAAAGAAGTATGAATCTAAACAAGTCAAGAACAATCTCTAAGCCTGACCAGCATAAAGCAAAATCAGACTTGAGAATGGGGGGGGGGGGGCAACTGATGAGTAAAGAAAAATCATTAAGGTCGTCCATTAATATGGACGACCTTGCGTCATTAGTAAACCAAAAGATGTAACCGCTCAAGCACATTCAACACATTAATGGCGACCATTATTCATCGGTCTTAAACGCCCATCAATACGATAACAGTTACACATGGGTAATAATCACCTCTAATTATGTACAAACAGCTATCCAAATCACCTATAAAAGGGAGAGTCTGTCTCACTTGTGAAGGTAAGTCAAAAACCATTACAAAATGCTATCTATATACAAAAGATATGGGCTGATACTAACTTAAGCATCGGAGGCTCCTCCACGGGGCACAATCCGGTGGTCTTTTCGATCAACTCTCTTTATCTCTCAAGTCCTACAAGATCATCAAGAGCTCCGGATTGGACAAGTGACCTAACTAACGATTTTGGCATCATCAGAAGCAAAATCTGCAGCTAAGGAAAAGCAACTTGTATATGAAAATTGTGTAAATACAGTTTCATTGCTTGAGAAATCTATCAAAAAAAGAAAGGGTTAGATAGTGAATGGGTTGTGGGCTTGGGTTTTAAGAGGTAAGATTTGGGCTTGAGCCTGGGATCCACGGGTTTGGAACTTTAATTGGGCTGCCTTTGAATAACCCATTTCATCCAAGCAAGAACGAAAATAGTGAAAGAGCAATCAACAGATTACAATAAACATTTTTTAGAATTCTTATTCCTCGCGTTGCTTTTGTAAAAATAAGGAACAACAAAAGAAAAAGCTGTGCAAAACTAAAAAACGGAGAAAGCCCAATCCTTTGGGGTTTTCAATGTTTTCATGCCAACTTCCTTGTCTTCCTTCATTAAAAAAGGAAAACAGCGTGCACAAAGTCAGAAAGTCCCACTACTCGTGAAAACTTGCACATGACAGAAAAAAAGTGGAAGAGAGAAAACTCGGAAAGCTAAAATAAGAAAATAATAAAAATAAAAACACAACCGGTTCTTGGTCCTTTGCTCATCTGTGTGTTGCAACCATGGCTCGTCCCTCTGCTCCATCCTTATCGGCCCTTGCTGCTTTGATCTTGAGTTTAGGCATCGCAATACTGGTCTTACCTCAATTAGTTCTGTGTGTTGCAACCATGACTCATTCCGAGGGCCAAGAAAACTTTGATCCATCTTTATCAACCCCAACATTGACACATGAATATCAGGTCTTTGTTAGTTTTCACGGGTCCGATATCCGCACGGGCTTTAAAAGCCATTTTTTTGCTGCTTTAAACCATGAAAGGATTGGTGCGTATAGAGATGACATGGATCTGCCTAGAGGGGGAGAGATTGGACCTGAGTTGTTGAAGGCAATTGAGACTTCAAGGATTGCAGTTGTTGTGTTCTCGAAAAACTATGCTACTTCGGATTGGTGCCTTGATGAGCTGGTGAAGATCATGGAATGCAAAAGGCTTTTAAATCAAAGGGTGCTGCCTATTTTCTATGATGTGTCTCAATCCGAGGTGCTAGAACAGAAGGGAATTTTTGCGGAGGCGCTCCTGAAGGGTCCTGAAGACAAGGTTAACAATTGGAGAGCTGCATTAACGGAGGCCGCAGACTTGGCAGGCTTGCATTTGGAACAATATAGGTAAATATTATATTACATGTTTTTTTTTAATTAAAAAGAAATCTCGTTTATGCATTTTTATATTTTTTTAATTGAATTAAATTTAATTTGAACACAAATATTTTATAATAAACATCTGTTAATAGCTATTATAATTATAAAACTTCATATTACATACTAGTGTTGTATAATTTAATGTGCATAATACATACTAATTAGCATTTATCATTCTCTACATTTTCAAGCCTAAAGTGCAAAATTCATCTAACTTTACTTTAGTCATCTAAATTTCAAGTTTAGTCCATTAAGCATTTTCTATCAAAATCTGTTAAATTAAAAAAAAAAAATCTAGAAAATTTTTTTCAATCATTAATTGGATTTCTTAAATTTAAAAATTTTGAAAAAAAAATAAAATTTTGGACAATTAACCCCAACATATAAGAAAATTTGATAAAGATGCCTTAATTAAACAAACTTGAAACTTAGATGATTGAAATGAAACAAAAACAAAGTTGAAGGATTGAAATTGATTATGGTGAAACGTAGTTGTAGAAAATGGGTTTTGCATTTTAGCATTTTTTTTTTCCAATACAAAATTTTCAAAACTACCTCCACGGGAAGGCTTCTCTCTAGAGTATGTGCTAGCCAAGTTCATTACTGGAGATAGAGACCCAATATCATTCCATGCAACATTCCAAATGTGTATCCAATTTCCAAAAACAAGTAAAACTATGACTGACTTTAAGTCACATTTTGTAACTTTAAAATTGTGACTTGAAGTTACTATTTTTCTTATTTCTAGAGAGTATATGTAGTATGTGTACATTAAGGGATGCACTAAACATTTCCCCCATTCCAAAAAAATATGATTAAAATAAACTTTTTTTCTCATGTTAGTATTTGTAAAAGTAAGAAACAACAAAAGAAAAAAAACGGGGGGGGGGGGGGGGGGGGGTTATGATGTTTTGCTCCTAAAATCAAGTTTACACTAGTACAAAAGTTTTTGTTATTGTTCCGAAGGTCTTTTCAAATTGGCCATGGAAACGAAATATTCCGGTACTGGAGCATACCGGTGATCGTTCAGGATTTATTGCCTGATACATATTTATGATAATAAATATAAATAATTCTATATATAAATAAACTTTTTATGTTATGTATTTTTAAAAAAGAACTACCAAAAGAATCAGGATGGTCATTTTGTAAATAAGCAAGCATCATAGGGCATTGTACTTCCAAGATTTTTCCTTTTTCACCTTTTCACTCCAACGCACGTGACTACGGGTCTGTTTGGATACAACTGAAAACTAAAAATACTGTAGCAAAATAATTTTTAAATGTATGAATAGTACCGCGGGTCCCATTTTTAATAAAAAAAAGGCTAAAACAGTACATGAATAGTGCGCCATTGTGCGTGAATAGTAACTGCATAGTGGTTAATAGCACCTTTTATCCCCTGGTTAGAACCCGTGCGTAGGAAAAAAAAAAGTTTGAAACGTGAAAAACCAAATTGTGGACGCAACCATCTCTATCCAAACCCACCCTACCTCACTACCCTGCCCTACGGTCTCTCTATTTCTATTAATTAATTATCTTACCTAATCCACTTTAATCTTATCATTTCAAACCCACGCCGCGACTCTGTGAACCCACTTTCTCTTCTAGATTTCACAGTGCGTCTTTCTTGCTTCATTTTCAATTTTCAACCATGGCTCGTTCCTTTACTCTGTCCTCGTTCCTTTGCTTTTCTTGTTTGTATGTGTACATTAAGGGATGCACTAAACATTTCCCCCATTCCAAAAAAATATAATTAAAATATATTTTTTTTCTCATGTTAGTTTTTGTAAAAGTAAGAAACAACAAAAGAAAAAGGGGGGGGGGGGGGTTTATGAGGTTTTGCTCCTAAAATCAAGTTTACACTAGTACAAAAGTTTTGAATACTGTTCCGAAGGTCTTTTCAAATTGGACATGGAAACGAAATATTCCGGTATTGGGGCATACTGGCAATCGTTCAGGATTTACTGCTTGATGCACATTTATGATAATAAATATAAATAATTTTATAAATAAATAAATTTTATGTAGTGTATTTTTAAAAAGAACTAACAAAAGAATCAGGATGGTCATTTTGTAAATAAGCAACCATCATAGGGCGTTTGTACTTCCAAGATTTTTCCTTTTTCATCTTTTCACTCCAACCCACGTGACTACTGGTCTGTTTGGATACAACTGAAAACTAAAACCTGAAAATACTGTAATAAAATAATTTTTAAATGAGTGAATAGTATTGCGGGTCCCATTTTTAATAAAAAATTGGCTGAAACAGTACATGAACAATGCACCACTGTGCGTGAACAGTAACCGCATAGTGGTGAACAACGCCTCTTGTCCCCTGGTTGAAACCCATGAACAGGAAAAAGAAAAGGTCTGAAACGTGAAAAACCAAATCGTGGACGCAATCATCTCTATCCAAACCTACCCTACCTCACTACCCTGCCCTACTGTCTCTCTATTTCTATTAATTAATTATCTCACCTAATCCACTTTAATCTTATCATTTCAAACCCACGCCGCGACTCTGTGAACCCACTTTCTCTTCTAGATTTCACAGTGCGTCTTTCTTGCTTCATTTTCAACTTTCAACCATGGCTCGCTCCTTTACTCCATCCTCGTTCCTTTGCTTTTCTTGTTTGTATGTGTACATTAAGGGATGCACTAAACATTTCCCCCGTTCCAAAAAAATAAAATTAAAATATTTTTTTTCTCATGTTAGTTTTTGTAAAAGTAAGAGACAACAAAAGAAAAAGGGGGGGGGGGGTTATGACGTTTTGCTCCTAAAATCAAGTTTACACTAGTACAAAAGTTTTGAATACTGTTCCGAAGGTCTTTTCAAATTGGCCATGGAAATGAAATATTTTGGCGCTGGGGCGTACCGGTGATCGTTCAGGATTTACTGCTTGATACATATTTATGATAATAAATATAAATAATTCTATAAATAAATAAATTTTATGTAGTGTATTTTTAAAAAGAACTAACAAAAGAATCAGGATGGTCATTTTGTAAATAAGCAAGCATCATAGGGCATTTTGTAAATAAGCAAGCATCATAGGGCATTTGTATTTCCAAGATTTTTCCTTTTTTACCTTTTCACTCCAACCCACGGGACTACGGGTCCATTTGGATACAACTGAAAACTGAAAAAATTGTAGCAAAATAATTTTTAAATGTGTGAATAGTACCGCGGGTCCCATTTTTAATAAAGAACTAGCTAAAACAGTACATGAACAGTGCGCCACTATGCGTAAACAGTAACTGCACAGTGGTAAACAGTACCTCTTGCCCCTTGGTTGAAACTCGTGCGCAGGAAAAAAAAAAAAAAGTCTGAAATGTGAAAAACCAAATCGTGGACGCAATCATCTCTATCCAAACCCACCCTACCTCACTACCCTGCCCTACTGTCTCTCTATTTACATTAATTAATTATCTCACCTAACCCACTTTAATCTTATCATTTCAAACCCACGCCGTGACTTTGTGAACCCACTTTCTCTTCTAGATTTCACAGTGCGTCTTTCTTGCTTCATTTTCAACTTTCAACCATGACTCGTTCCTTTAATCCCTCCTTGTTCCTTTGCTTTTCTTGTTTGTATGTGTACATTAAGGGATGCACTACACATTTCCCCCATTCCAAAAAAATATAATTAAAATAATTTTTTTTTCCTCATGTTAGTTTTTGTAAAAGTAAGAAACAAAAAAAGAAAAAAAGGGGGGTGGGGGGTTATGACATTTTGCTCCTAAAATCAAGTTTACACTAGTACAAAAGTTTTGAATATTGTTCTGAAGGCCTTTTCAAATTGGCCATGGAAACGAAATATTCCGGCACTGGGGCGTACTAGTGATTGTTTAGGATTTACTACTTGATACATATTTATGATAATAAATATAAATAATTCTATAAATAAATAAATTTTATGTAGTGTATTTTTAAAGAGAACTAACAAAAGAATCAGGATGGTCATTTTGCAAATAAGCAAGCATCATAGGGCATTTGTACTTCCAAGATTTTTCCTTTTTCACCTTTTCATTCCAACCCACGTGACTACGGGTCCATTTGGATACAGCTGAAAATTGAAAATACTGTAGCAAAATAATTTTTAAATGTGTGAATAATACCGCGGGTCTCATTTTTAATAAAAAATGGCTGAAACAGTTCATGAACAATGCGCCACAGTGTGAACACTCTTGTCCCCTAGTTGAAACCCGTGCGCAAGGAAAAGAAAAAGTCTGAAACGTGAAAAACCAAATCGTGGACGCAATCATCTCTATCCAAACCCACCCGTACCTCACTACCCTGCCCTACTATCTCTCTATTTCTATTGATTAATTATCTCACCTAACCCACTTTAATCTTATCATTTCAAACCCACGCCGTGACTCTGTGAACCCACTTTCTCTTCTAGATTTCACAATGCATCTTTCTTGCTTCATTTTCAACTTTCAACCATAGCTCGTTCCTTTATTCCGTCCTCGTTCCTTTGCTTTTCTTGTTTTAAAATTTAAAATTTGGACAATTAACCCCAACATCATTCCATGTAACAATAAAAAAAAAAATTAAAAAAAGGCAAAACTATGACCATAAGTTACAATTTTTAACTTTAAAATCGTGATTTGAAGTCAAATTTTTTGTTTGAGAGTATATATATTATGTGTACTTGGAGGGATGCACTAAACTTTCCCTCATTTCAAAAAATATAATTAAAATAAGTTTTCTCTTTTCTCATGATGGTTTTTGTAAAAGTAAAAAACAACAAAAGAAAAGGAAAAAAAAAAAAAAAAAAGAGGGTGTTTTGCTCCTAAAGTTGAGTTCACACTAGTGTACACTACCTACAACGTTGCAGAAGACAGCAAAAAGAAAGAGAGAGAATTTGAAAATCTAGAGAGAGAGAGAGATCCCAAAGAAACAACCGGTTTTTGCATCTTGCTTCTTTGCTCCTTTGCTCCTCTGCGTGTTTCAACTTTCAACCATGGCTCGTTCCTGTCCTCCATCCTTATTTGTGCTTGTTCCTTTGCTTTTCTTGAGTTTAGGCAGCGCACTTCAATTAGGTCTTAGTGTTGGAACCATGGCTCATTCCGTGGGCCAAGAAAACTCCCCAGCGTTGACCTATGAATATCAGGTCTTCGTTAGTTTTAGTGAAGATACCCACAAAAATTTTACCTGCCATCTCTTTGTCGCTCTAGACCGTAAAGGGATTCGCGTGTATAGATCGGAATTTATTCAGACTGAACTAATGAAGGCAATCGAGAAATCAAGGATTACAGTTGTGGTGTTCTCTAAAAACTATGGTAATTCGAATTGGTGCCTGGATGAGCTGGTTAAGATCATGGAATGCAAAATGCTGTTCAATCAAAGGGTGATCCCTATTTTCTACGATGTCTCTCCATCCGAGGTGCGAAAACAGGAGGGAAATTTCGCAGAGGCGCTACTGAATGGCCCTGAAGACAAGGTGAACAGTTGGAAGGTTGCTTTGACACACGTTGCAAGCTTGGCAGGCTCGCATTTGAATCCATATGGGTAATATTATTTACATATGACTTTGTCGCTCTAATATTATTTACGTTGCAAGCTTCGCCTCTCTCTTCTTCATTCATTCCAGCCCTAATTTTCAACTATATAGAAATTTCTCTTTGAAACCAAAACCCAAAAACCCTACGTGAAAGCTTTTGAACTCTGAACAACGCAAATATTAAGGAAACAAATGCGGCCTCCGCTTCCTCCTGTAAGTTGGGTTCATTAATTAATTTTGGCTTTAGGAATGCCTGTTTTTAACTTCTGTTATCTTTTTCTTATATATCTGTTTTCATTTTTTGATTTGGTTCAATCTGGCACTCTCATTCAATGCCAGGTAAACATGCCCATGCAAAATCTGGATTTATAGTGGACTTGTAGCTGACATATGGATAACATGCAGTAATGTTTAATGTTAAATGTTAAGGCTGCCTTTCTTTATATATATATTTCAATAGAAAAGCCTGCCAAAGTATCATTCATAGATCAACCACTATTACCTAAAAATGGTGGGACTTGATCGTAAAAGTACACATTCAAGCCACAAAAGTTTGAAAGAAATTGAAATTCAAAGTTGTTATTGGTTGATTTGTGTTGTTTTATAGTCATATATTTTAGGAAGACAATATTGTACTATTTTTTGATATATTTGCTTATTAGCATTTGTATATTAGAGGAAGCTTTCAAATAAATATTCTTAGGTTTTTAGACATTTAAATTGAGATTTATTTGATTTTAATTAAGTATCATTCTTTTGTGGAATATGTGATTTTTTTTTTTTTTTTAAATCAAGGGGCAGATTTGAAATTAAAGTTGCAAAAAAATGACATTAATTTTAGGAAAAAATATTTTTGTCTTTCAATTTATTACTAATGGTTCTTTTAACATTGCAACATTTTTTTTTCCCTTTTGCTAAATATTTGGCTAAGTTTTCCTATTAAATTATAATGATATGATAATTATAGTAAATTAAACGATATCTTATACTCAATAACATTCTCGTGCATTGCACGGGTTAGTAACTAGTGTGTGTGTGTATAATATTTTTTCTTTAAATGATCAAATATATAGTTTCATATACAAATACAATAATAATAAATACTTATTAACAGTTATTAAATTTATATTTAAACAAAAATTCATTAGATTAAAGGATAAACTATATAATTAGTCTCTAACCTTTACGTTGAATATCAATTTGGTCATTAACTTTTCAAATGTGCCAATTTGATCTCTAATCTTTTAGTATAAATACACATTCAAGCCACAAAAGTTTGAAAGAGATTGAAATTCAAAGTTGTTATTGGTTGATTTGTGTTGTTTTATAGTCATATATTTTAGGAAGACAATATTGTACTATTCTTTGATATATTTGCTTATTAGCATTTGTATATTAGAGGAAGCTTTCAAATAAATATTCTTAGGTTTTTAGACATTTAAATTGAGATTTATTTGATTTTAAGTATCATTTTGTTTGTGGACTATGTGATTTTTTTTTAAAATCAATTGGCAGATTTGAAATTAAAGTTGCAAAAAAATGACATTAATTTTAGGAAAAATATTTGTCTTTCAATTTATTACTAATGGTTCTTTTAACATTGCAACATTTTTTTTTTTGGCAAAACATTTGGCTAAGTTTTTCTATTAAATTATAATGATATGATGATTATAGTAAATTAAATCATATCTTATACTCAATAGCATTCCCATGCATCGCACGGGTTAACGATTAGTGTGTGTGTGTATATATATATATATATATATATATATAAATTGATTGATCATATATATGATCCATATATAATTTTTTTTCTTTAAATGATCAAATATATAGTTTCTTACACAAATACAATAATAATACATACTTATTAATAGTTATTAAATTTCTATTTAAACAAAAAATCATATTGTATTAAAGGATATACTATATAGTTAGTCCCTAACCTTTATGTTGAACGTTAATTTAGTCCATAACCTTTCAAATGTGTCAATTTGGTATCTATCATTTTAGTATAATATCAAAATGGTTCATATTGTTAAATAGTAGATGAAAAATACTAACGCAAATAACAGTCAACGCAAATAACAGTCGAAATAAAATATAGGTTCTACTTTTTAGAGTACATAAGACTGCTACTTGGACCACTATGTCAACCATCTAAAGTAAATAAATTAATAATGTGAGCCTCAATGTCCTTTTATACTGTAGTATTGTTCTATTTTCTAAAAACGTCATTTTAGTTTTGTTTTTGTTTAGTTTTTAATTTTGGATTGGTCCTGATCAACGTGGCCTCTTATATATATAGAAGCAAGAACAACCAATTATAGCATGAAGATCTACACTTGTGTAATTGATGTCCAAAGGTTGGATTTGTTCTTCAACAACCATGAATTCTTGAAACAACTCAACAAATTGTGTCGTCACCAAGAAATCATATCAACCCCATAAATTCCAAAGCCCATAACCGTAATCCCCAAAATCTGTCCCCTAATCCTCAAATCCATAAAAAAAAAATAAAAAATAAAAACCCGTCGCCGTTTGACAGCTTTCTCTCTCTAGTTGTTCAATCTTCTCCTCCACCTCTTTCGCTCTCTGATAACAAAGCTCATCTCTCAATTTCGTCGTTTGGCTGCTGCAACCACCACCTTGTATTAGCAAGACGGTTTTTGTCCTCTATTCGTTTGACTGTCTTCCATGGCTGTTACCTTTGATGATGGGTATTCCATGGTTGCTTAGTCCTTTGGTTGGTTGTTTATTAATTGAAGGGAGGTGGAGGAGTTTATTTGGGTTTTTTGACTCAATTTAAGTTTTGTTGATGTTGATTTGGGTTGTATCATGTATATGAAGGAGTTGATTTGCGAGAGAGAGGGGAAGATAAAAATTAGTGGGATGATTTGGGTTGAAAGGGACATAGCTAGAGGAAGAAAGATTATAAAATAACTACCCTCATAACGCCCTTCGCGTGTGCAATAAAGTTTTTTATTTTATTTTAGGTGATCCTCTGTTGAAGAAAAAAAAAACTGTATTTAATTATTTTATATATATATATATATATAAATATAATTTTTATTTTAAAATTTTAATTCATAAGTGAGAAATCATTTTGAAAATTAATAGGAGAGTGATTTTATTTTTTAGGCAATGTTTTAGTGAGAGTTAGAATTGCATTTTTTTTCTGGTAAATATAAGGCTGTAGGGGCATTTTTAAACTAAAAAATAAGGAATCCAAACAAGAAAAGCTTCTTAAATAATAGTATAGATAAATAATGAACAAGATAATATTTTAAGAGTGGAGTATTGAGTTTTCTAAATTGGGGTATTTTTTAAATATTTATTAGGCTGACATGTTAGTCCAAGTGGTAGTCTTATGTTGCCTAAAACTAATATTTTATTTTGAACATTAGCCACATCAGAATTTTCTATTCTCCACTTAATGATAAAGTCCATTTTCACAAAACACCAAAAGGCTAGGAACTAAATTGACATTTAATGTAAAAGTTAGTGACAAAATATGTAGTTTACCTTATAATATCCTGCTCGTGCATTGCATTGATTTGTGGTTACCAATACCAGCTAGTTTTGTTTAAGTACAAAATATAACATTTATCCTTCTCTATTTTTTCAATTACCAAATTGTCAAAACAAAAGCAGGCTTGTGTAGAACCTACATTTCTACTTGGTGTGTGGAGAATTGTTTCTCTTTGTGCGATAGGAAGGAAAATGCTATGTCTGATAACATATCAGTTGGAGGATGGTGTGTTTGTATGGAGACATTGGCAAAAAAAAGGGAAAGCTCTCTTTTTTGGTAAGGGAAGGGTGTAAAATTGATCTAGCCATCAAAGCAAAATGCAATGTGCATATTGTTGCTTTATACCTAGAAGGGCATTGAATTTAGATGCGGTAGCAAGGGCTTCCAAATCTGTAAACTGTAACATAGGGAAGCATAAATTGTTGTTTGAGTTTGAGGAAGAGACAAATGCGGAGAGAATGATAATGAGAGAACCAAGGTCCTTTGAAAAAAAATTGATTGTTATGAAATAATTGTCACATGATTAATCAATCAAATCGGTGAGCTTCAAGGTGACTTTATTCTAGGTGCAGATCCATGATCTCCTACTTGGGTTCACCATTTAGAGAGCACTGTTTGTTTGTTTGTTTGTTTTTTTTTTTTTTTTTTTTTTTTTTTTTTTTTGGGTGTGTTTTGATGATGAGAATGCTCAAATTTATAGGAGTTGACGTCCATTTCGATTAGAAGCCAATAATTTTTAGTATGTTGTTTCACTATCCATGTTTTCATCATATTGTTATTATAATCTTGACTTTTTTATTTGATTGATCAAATTTTAATACATTTACGAATTATAAATTTAAATTAAAATTTTTTTTGATATTATTTAAAATTATTTTGAAGTATGATAATACAAGACAATAAATAATTTAATTTTTTTTTTATGCAAAATCAGTACCAAGAAAATTTAAATACGTTGAGTATATGTGTATATATATATGTGTGTGTGAGAATTTTCGGATGATGATAATGTTACCATTCTCCATTCTATGGTCTCTGACGCCCTTTTCAATTTGAAACTAACATACTTTTAGTCTTATGTTTTACTAGTATTTCTAGTGAATTAACATCCAAATTTTCATATTGTTATTATAATGTTGAACTTTTTTTGTTGTTGGTTACTTGGAAATAGTTGGTTCTAATTTGCCATGGAAATACTGTAAATCAATTAAATTTCAATGAATAGGCAATTAGATTTTTGGCATCTCATTCCATTTTTCATAGCTCATTTCCTCTATTCTTTTTTTAAAAAAATAGTTGTGGGTACGCTTGCTTTTGCAGTTTGGAGTCAGAGTTTATAGAGGAAATTGTGGAGAACATCTGGAAAATACTGAAGGAGGAGGAATCAGCTACCGCCCAATCCCGTCGTCAGATTGATGTTTCTGGTCAACACGCTGTACCAATCATCCCTCCGCAAAATCACGCTTCTTCCCGTCATAATCATTTTTCTGATTGGACTCCCTTGCTTTTTTTTTTTTTAGAAAAACTTTAGTTACTCTAGAAGATCTACCCAAGTACTTTTCCTTTTGATTTAGTCCCGAGAACATATCTTTAAAAGTTGTCAGAAAGTCTTTCAAGCCCCTTTCAACCAGTCTTTCTGACTCTTTCAAATTGGCAAGTAAATCCTATTCCACGTGGAGTCCATTCATCCCTCCTTTTAGTTGGCCTTTTTTTTTTCGTACTAATTCTATAGTAACTAGTAAAAGCAACAACTTCAACTCTTTCATTTTACACATTTATTTTTATATTAAATTTTTTTTTATTTTACTTATTTAATTTTACAAAATATTCACATCAATTTATCTATTTTACACATCTTTTAATTAAATAATTAATTTTTTCACTTTTTTTATTATATCTCTAACTATCGGATTTATGCATATACACGCATCTCTCTTTCTCACTCATTTCTGTTTGTTGCTCTCTCTCTCTCTCTATACCCATCTCTCTCTATCTCTCTCTCGCTCTCGAATCTCCCTCTCCGATCCACAAGCATCAAGCTCCGATCCGATCCACGAGCATCGAGCTTCGATCCAAGCTCCTATTCGACCCGATCCACAAGCACCGAGCTCCGATCCGATCCGATCCAGGAGCTGCGATCCACGAGCTCCAATTGTGTTTGTGTATCTCTGCTTTTTTTTTTTTTAGGCAAGTGTATCTGTGTTGATTTTCTGGGTGGATGTGTTTGTGTGGGGGTGTGTTTTTGTGTATCTGAGGAAAAAGAAGATGAGTTTTAACTGGACTTGTTGAGCTCAGAAAAGAGTGAGAAAAAAATGAGCAAATGGAAAATTGTAAAATAATGGGATAAACGAGCTATAGTAGCCATGTAAATATACACGGTTATTGTAGCTCGTAGATGAATTTGCACAATTTTAACTATTTTTACACCCACTGATGCGAGCGTTTTTTTGCTCAAAATGTGTAAAATTGATAGTTATTTGTATTTTAAAAGCTTTTACATTGATTGGTGTGAATGCTCTAAGCAAGGGTGATTTTTTTTTTTTTTTCTTTTCTTGTTTTTCGTTTTGTATTTTTTTTTATCGCCATTATTATTGTTTTGTTTCCACGTCGCGGGGTCCACATCAACAAGAAGTATCCTTATTCTCTTCTCTCTTTTATTCAACAAAGACAGGTTCGGTTTCTCAAAAAAGAAGAAAAAAGAAAGACAGGTTTGTGGAAAATACAAGAGAGCATGGGGCTCACAAATTGGATCATTCTCAGCCTGTAATAAACATTTGTTAAAAGAACTTGTTACTGATATCCAGAATTGGCTCTTGGGAATTGGGACCCATCCCTTCTTTTCTATAAATGATATATATACGCAACGGATAAAAGCAATTGCGCAATGCAATTGCACCATTTCCTTTATAAATTTTTTTACATTTTTAACTTTTAATTTCAACTTTTTAGATCTTTTTAATATTTTTTTATTTAATAGTTGAGATTGAAAATTTTTGTAACTTTCAATCTTCACCTTTCAATGCTATTGCATCAGGTGTAATACCCAATACTTTTGATCTTAATCCTTCAATAATTGGCACATTATAATCTAACTACATTTTTTCTCATTTCAATATGTGAAATCTAGGATTCAACTTGTTGCAGGTGAAATTTGTCTTCATATGCGAGATGGTAAATTAGCAAACCCCGGTTGAATCCTATTGGCTATTGTTAGCAATTTATCCTAAACTAGTCACAGACTCACGCAATGCGTGAGAATAGATAATTATTTTGTAATTGTAATATAATGTGTAATTTGTTGAAGATAATTTTAGCTCTCCTTAAAAGTTAAACAATTTCTAAAATTATTTTTCATCTTTCTATCTCTACTAATATATCATTCTATTATTTTAGGTGTGTTTGATTGGTATTATTCTCGTATAAGGTGATCTATATTCTTCGAAATTATGTCATAGTATGCTTCTTTTTTTCTTTTTCCTTTTTCTACTACTAATCTTTTTAAGTTTCAAATAAATTATTCATACTATTAAAGGAGATTATTATGATATCAAAACTCATAACAAACTTATAAATATGTATAATTTATTTTCCAAATTTTATTGTACATAATTTGTTCTTCCTAAAAATTAAACAACTTCAAAAAAATAATTTCCATCACTCTATTTTTTACAAATATATAATTTTTTTATTTTTTTATTGAGATTATTATTCTTTTTTGAAATGGTCCATATTCTTCTAACTATTGTTATTATGCATTATTTTTTCCTAATTTCTTTTTGGTACAACTAAAACTTTCAAGTTTTAAAGTTATTATTCAACCCATCCTATAAAGTCTACTTCTAACCATTGTTATCATGTATTAAAGTTAAGGAGATTATTATGATAACCAAAACTTATCCTATAATTACTATTGATATTACCCAAATAATTGATAGTACTCTCAACCAAAACTTGTCTTTTTTCCATTCTTAAGTAAATGCACCGAATTGGACCAAATAGACTAAAGTGAGCTAAAATGGACTAAATAAAACCAAATGGACCAAAGTTGATAAAATAGGCTGAATATACATGGACCGAAGTAGACCAGATGGACCAAATAGAACAGATTTGATATGTTTTGTACTTCTTTTTTCTTTGCAACTATTTTTCTTTACATCTAAAGTTTTAAGTTTTTAATTTCTTATTCAAATTCAATTATCACTTCCAAAATAACTAAGTATTAACTTAAACAAAAATCAAACCAAAGTCATAAGAGGGAGAGAGACTACTTGTGATGAGGAACTCAAAATTACAACACCAATATGTATTAACCCAAAATAGAATTTTAAAAAACACAATGATTCATCAACCTAAAGTAGAGTTGCAAACAAAATAGAGTATGACTTAAAACTGAGAAGAGCAGACCTCTTAAGAAGCATGATTTTCATGAAAAACAAATATTAATAGTACGTGACATTAGAAAACTGCCACTACTGCATAAGGCAAGTCACCTTACTAGAAAACTAGTAATCTATAACAACATTAAAGCATCCGCAACAGATATGCCAAATGTGCCAAATGCCAAATATTTGACACATTTGGCACACCAAACACAAAAATGAAGCTTTATCTGATGTTGCAAATCTCAAAAATTATACCACATATCTATAGTACCATGGCAATTTGCCACAGTACGGACAATAATGGCAAATCTCAGAAATTATTATTTTATTGCATTTTTCTCTCTCCTCTTTAACTGATACCTCATATCTCTCTTGGTCTCTCCGTCGACTTTATCTCATCTCTTCTCTCTCTGTCACTCTTTATCTCTTCCCTCTCCTCCCTGCTCAAGAAAGTTGCAGCCGATCTCGCCAATCCTTGCAGCCGATCTCGCCAGTTCTTGCCGCCGATCTCGCTAATCCTCGCCACCTCACTTTCCAGTCCTCGCCGCCTCATTCTCTATAGCTCACCGCTCTCACTGCTCTCGCTGCCTCATGCTCCAGCGCTCGCCACCGACATCCACAGCCCTAACCTCCGACCTTCAAATCTCTCTTAATCGGGTTGTGGGTGTGAGATTTGGGATGAGTTTCGATGTGGGTTTTGGCTCGGCATTTTGGATCGGTGTTTTCGCTGCTCCGGTGTTTTCGATGCTCCAGCGTTTTCGATGTGGTTGAGTTTTTTTTTTTCCTCTTTTTTTGAGGTTTTTGGATTTGGAATTTGCTGGTGTTGTTGGTGTCGTTTCTGTTGATGTTGTTAATTTGTTGGTGTTGGTTTGCTGCTGTTGTTGATCAGCGTTGTTGTTGTTGCTGTTGTTGATGATAATAGGGAGAAGAGAATATATTATTTTAATGTGTAGTAAATATTATTTTAATGTATAGAATTGAAAGATAAAACATCTGATAAATGGGATGTTGTAAAATAATATGGTAAAATAATAAAGTAGGCTTTTGGTGTGGCAAAATATTTTTTTTTTTTTTGCAACATCTGTTGTGGATGCTCTTAGAATGACAAATCACAAAAATCTTTCTAATTAAACACTCTTGCATCATGAAACGTTAATTTTCTTAGTTGAATTTTTGAAGCCAACATTATTTTTGGATATTGCAACATTATAATAGGCCCAGTGACAGTACGTTTTGACCATAAAACTGAGCAGGAGATCATCAAGTCATCTCTGCACAACAAAATAAGAAGAAGAAGAAAAAATATTGAACCTTACTTATGATTATTTGGACCATGGATTTGAGAATCTGAGATGCAAATGACAGCGCATGTCGCTTGAGGAGTTCCACTTATATATAGTCTGTACGCTCCAGGCCGGTGCTGCCGATTTGGAATGACCCTGTAGAAAAACACAGTTTAAAGTGAAAAGATGCACATAGTCCAATGGGTGACCAGCAATGTTCTTAGGGGCAAAAATAAAGGACACAGTTTAAGTCTTTGACATACAATGACATAAGCCACAGCAATATCTCAGGAGAACAAAAAAAAAAAAATATATATATATATATATATATATATAAATATATCAAAGAGTAGCACTAAGCAAACTCCATTGCCACCAATCCACAAATGATATTCAATGCCAGTCAATTACCAGATGGTACTAACAGGTGAACAAAGCACAATTGAAGAATTACTATATCCCAAAGATTGTTTCACAAGGAAAGCCCCCCACCCAGAAAAAAATGGCAATGATAAGGAAAACAATGTAACATACACGTACAACTCTTCTCAAATAAATAAATACATAAATCTTTGAAACAAAACCGACATGTTAAAGACTTGAAGCCAGTGAGCTTGGACTCAAATGGCATTTCCTCATCCCATAAGAATGGATAGTGTAAAGTCATAGGCTCATAGGTTCAAAATACATGGGCTGTCTGTCTAACTTACTAACAAAAAATACGACATTTATCAATGCGTAATTCATGCAACATTGCCTAATCAAAAAAGCCTTTAAAACTTAAAAGACCATAAACTTCAATTACTTGCCCCCAAATATCCCAACTACAGTTTCACATGCCCATACAATTCAAGCTTCATAATCTTCATACACGCACCCAATTAGGCAATTACACATAGTACTCAACGCACATACATACATTTAGCACAAACATCTAAACATACAAACACAAATGTGTACATATTTCACAAGAGCCCATGCAAGACGTAGAATGGAGACATGATTTGAACTCAAAATCAACCGCTTTGATACTATAATTAATTTAAATAGTATTAACACTCAACAGTTTTCACAACTTTTTATATAAATAAAAGTAATATCAGTGATAGATTCATGTGAAAAAAGTAACATTGCTCCAATTCCAACAATCTAAAAAAGTCACGTTGACTAAACAATTAATCTAAACCATAATTCTAACATCGGTTCCTTCACATTCAAAAGCGTGAGTGGTGCAGTAAAAGTAACGGGTCCATAACTCTATTTCTTATAACTTATCATTGCCACGTAAACAAATTGTGACAAAAGCTGTGGTCCCAGTATTACTCTTTTTTTTTTTGGTGACAAGCTACAAGCTTTTTGGCTATTCAAACCTATATTTACACAAATAAAACACCAACATTTGCCAAGAATTTTGTAGCTCACTTGATACTTTTTTGGTGTTTTCAAAGAAGATGTTTAGAATTCAAATCACATCTCTTCTATTAAAACATCGAATTATCCACACACACAAAACTCACCAACATTTTATTTATATATTTTTTCTTATAAAATATCCCTATTAGTTATTAGTAAATCATAATTGAATTGAATTTTTTTTTTTTTAAATTGAGTTCAGTTGAGTTGTATCTTATTTATTGGTTAATAATAGTTTACAATTTAAGATTTGTTGTGAAAATATTATGGATGCAACGTCACTCTTATTTATTTATTTATTGTTGGCTATGTCATCTTTTTCTAGCATTGTGCTGAGGCCCATCCTTGTTTCAAAGGCCCAAATGGAGTTGGGCAAATCTTCTGTTCTTTGGGTTGTAGTCTTGTAGACGCATCTCTGTCTTTGTTTCGTGGACCATGACAACACAAGGTCCATATTCTTCACATACTATATGCTGTTACGGTATATGTGTGGCCCAGACGCCTAGTAATCAAGCAATTATCCAGTACTAGTCCTGCGCTAACAATATTTTTTCTTAGGTAAAATAGTAGAAGAGGAGGGAGGTGAAGATGGAACCAAATACACAAGGCGTGGCAAAAGATTTCATTACTATTGAACAATCACTTGAATTGTTAAATCACATCTCATATTTGGTATACTATGTTAAATTTAGTATTTGCCCAACAACTAGACCTGCCGTCTACCAATGGCTGGGCTATGTTTAAAGAAACCGTAACATCAAATTATTCAGCATAACAACAAATCAAATTTAGTAGTTCCTTTTGTTTTACTCAGTCATGTTTGTTAGTTTAATCATTATTAGCTAGTTTAATAATTTAAGTACAACTTATTTTAAAGTTCATTGTTTTTCAACGTTTACACTGTACAGATTATTATTAAAAATTTATAACAAAACATATTTGTATGTTTGCTAGAAAAAATAGACTACCAAACTTTTTTATCTCTTATTTAGTCTTTGTTTTTTATTTTTTATTTTTATTCTTATACACAACAATTTCACAACATTTCAAAACTAGCTACCACCTCACACATGGACCCACCATAATCTACAATTTTTTAAATGATAGACTAATTTGAGAATATTGTGAATTTTATTGTGTCTCTATATTATTATTTTTTTTTTGTCTTGTCAGCATGTCATTTATGTCACTATGTGTGCATGACCTAACAAACTGATTAGGCTTTTCTATATCACATTTCTCAATTTGTTTTATGTTTTAGACCTATGATGGTAGATTGCTACTTTGTCGAGATTTCATATTTAAATTGAAGTTTTGATTAGTAAAATAATAAAGGTTAACATTTAAAGGTCAAACATAGGTCCAGTATCGAATGACACTAGACCTGTTGAGAATGTGACATATATCGACTTTTGGACACGTGTCACTATATAACTGGGTTCAGTGCGCTAATGCACTAGATTTAAACCAAATCCAACATTTAATAATCTCCTAACTTTTACTTCACCAGAGGCAACAAAAATTCTAATAATTTTGTCCTTCGTTCTTTGGAGCATTAGCCTAATCTAATGGCTTGGTATTAATCACATAGAATTGGAATTCATGAGATGAATTAATGGCTTGTATTGGGGTGCTGTGACCCCGTCCCTGCACAAGGAAAAATGACAGTTATTTAGAGTTTGTTTGGAATGTAATAAAAAGTTTAGCTTATTTGAGTTTTTAGGTTCTTTTTAGTACTATTTATGGGTTATATTGCATTTTTTTTGTACTATTCATCGGTCTCATTGTACTATTCAGCTAGTTTTTTAACTTCTTTTTTTCTACACTTTCAACAAAAAGTTTTAGTTTTAACTAAATAAGATGTTCTCAATTGGACCATTAACTTGGTTTCGCTCTAGTACCATAGTTCAATCATTGTACAGTGACCTTTGTGTAGTGGTTTTCTTGTACTGGCTTTAGTTCTTGGCTATCTCTTTTTTTTTTTTTTTTTTTTTTTTTTGGTGCATTCATAAGTTTTAAATGGAATAAAATGTGGTAATTAAACTACAATATCTGTCGAGTAAATTTTATGCAGATGCCATTACCAAAATAAACAAGATTGTGACGAGACCTAACACCAATAAATGAACATTGAAACAACTTCCAAGTCAGTATTTCATGGGTTGATTCTTTTTTTTTTTGCTGCCAAGTTTCATCACACTATATTTCATTCCCCTTCTCCTATATATATATATATATGTGTGTGTGTGTGTGTGTGTGTGCGCGTTTCTCAAAAAAAAGATACTCAGTATTGTTAAGTCGTCCCATATCGATAAGGTGTGATATTGAGAAGAAGTTTTTCACTTACTCCGCGACACTAACTGTCTCATGCAATTTTGATGTTGGCGTGTGAGTGTATTATCTTATCTCATCTCATCTCCCTTCCCCTGTGTGTGTGTTTCTCCAAAAAAAAAAAAAAAAAAGTTTCATCACACTAATATTTATTTCAATGGTTGGCAAATAAATAAAATTCATTGGACAAACACATAAGCCTCGGGTTATAATTAATGAAAAAATTTGGGATTAAAAAAAAAAAAACTTTGGCTAGTTTCTATTAAAATACTTATAGGGATATGCTTCATTTACATACATAATTGCATTCAGAACTTAAAAAGTTGAAAAGCCACCGTTTTTTTTTATTTTTTTATTTTATGAAAAACTTATAACTTTATTATGAGGAAGATAAATTTAGTATATCATGAATAATAGCTGACTCAATCAGTAATGGATTTTCTTTTATCTAGGTTTCATAATTATCAAAGCTATCTATTTCTTGTGCAGGTCTATTATCCTGCCGCTTCACATGGGAGACGAGCTAAGCGTTGAAGTTTATGGACTACACCTATTAGAATACGGACACAAATACATAATCATATGAGGGGTAGATAAACCCAAAGGAGCATCAAACACAATCTTGGAATCACTCTTGACTACCACATCCCTTATACTAACATCCTAAGCAAAGAACCCTCCGATCTCCATCATGGTTTTCAGGTTCAAATTGTTCAAAGAACTGGTAAAGAGGGAGAATTCAAGGTTTTTAAGGTTTGACCAAGGTTGAACCGCAATGATTTCATAATTAATTAAAACACAAATAAAGATATTAAATTTATAAATATTGACAAAAATGACTAAAAATATGAATAAATTAAAAAAAATTCTTTAAAATGAATTTTTATAAGGTTATTAGAAAATAATAAAAACATAAACAAGCATTAGAAAAAATATAGTTTATTAATCCTTTAAGTAGAAAGCATTTTAATCTAAAATAAGAGACCTTTTTTTAAATAAATTCATAAATACCACTTTCACCTTCAAAGATACAATTCTTATTTTCACAAATAAATTTAGTGAATAAAATTTAATGATATGTTGAATGAGAGGATATGAGAGAGAGGTGATATAATAAAAATGAAACACCATTAATTATTTAGAAAGTAATATGTATGTATGTATGTATGTATGTATGTATGTATGTATGTATGTATGCGCGTGTGTGTATAAAGTACTCTAATATTAATCTCAAGAAAAATGAGTGGTCTGTTGGCTATTCGAACAAATCTTTAGAAGTGTGGGGTTGGAGGAGGGGCACACAAGTTCAAACCGGATTTAAATGTAACTCCTTTTTAAAAATTGATATTTAGGTATGTTTCATGCCCATTCAAGAATGCAAATATCTCGTGGTTTATTGAAGAAGGATTTAACTGTAACTCCCATTCTTACTTCTTTTTTTCCCTCCTCATTTTTATTGTATAAAAGTTTTTTTTTTAAAATTGATATTTAGGTATGTTTCACGCCCATTCAAGAATGCAAATATCCCTATCAAAAAATGAAAAAAAGAAAAGAAGTGTGGGGTTGGAGGAGGGACTCGAACCATGCCTTTTTTCTTGAAAATTTTTTTGGTGTTGTGTGGAGCACAGAAGAAGGATTTAATTGTAACTCCTATTCTTACTTCTTTTTTTTCCCTCCTCTTTTTTATTGTATAATTTTTTTTTTTAAATTGATATTTAGGTATGTTTCACGCCCATTCAAGAATAGGGGCGCACAAGTTCGAACCGGATTTAATTGTAACTCCTTTTTAAAAGTTGATATTTAGGTATGTTTCATGCCCATTCAAGAATGCAAATATCTCTATCATGTGTTGTGTGGAGCATTGAAGAAGGATTTAATTGTAACTCCCATTCTTATTTCTTATTTTCCCTCCTCTTTTTTATTGTATAAAAGTTTTTTAAAAAATTTGATATGTAGGTATGTTTCACGCCCATTCAAGAATGCAAATATCCCTATCAAAAAAAGAAAAAGAAAAGAAGCGTGGGGTTGGAGGAGGGATGCACAAGTTCGAACCATGCCTTTTTTCTTGAAATTTTTTTTGGTGCTGTGTGGAGCACAGAAGAAGGATTTAATTGTAACTCCTATTCTTACTTCTTTTTTTTCCCTACTCTTTTTTATTGTATAATTTTTTTTTTTAAAAATGATATTTAGGTATGTTTCACGCCCATTCAAGAACGCAAATATCCCTATAAAAAAAAATGTAGATATCATTTTGATAAAATAAAAATGCAAATATTCTTCAATCATTTTTTTAACATTTTGATTGTATGTCATTTTCTTTTTCCTTTTGTTTGACATTGTTTCAAATGTTTCAAAAGCAATTAAATTTGAGCAAGAATATCATATTTTAAATTAATTTTTTTGAATATAAATCTTAGAAAAATAATATCGAAATTTTCATTATACTTAAATAATTAATACACCAATAAAAATAGGTATTATAACAAAATATGTATTTATCCTATTAATAACATTTTTAATTACATAAAGTAAATAATACAATGTTGGTACATATATATTACATGTCACTATAATTAAGAAGTTAGGAAATCTAAATGGTTAAGATTAATTTTAGTGAATTCACAAATATTTAATTTTTTATTTCTTTTGTGTCAATTGTTTTCAAAGCAACTAAACGTGAGAAAGAAAGAATATCCTAAATCAATTATTATTATTCTAAATAAAAATAGTTTTTATATATATATATATATATATATATTTTATAAAAATTATCATATAAATTGATTTAATATAAATAATTATAACTATATATATCTAATATATGCATTTACTTCATTGGTTAATTCAATGAACTAAATAAAGATAATCTCAAAGAATGCATCACGTGGTAAAACATCATGTTCTTCCACATGAAGTCTCTATTTATATAAATATATATATATATATATATATATATATCCATTGATTCAATAAATTAGACCTTAAATTTTAATTTTTGTCAATTTAGTATCCCACTTTGTCAAAATCAGTCACTCCAACCCCTTTGTACTCCAAATATCTTAGCAAATGAAGTTGTTTAAGCTTTATTTATTTATTTAGTCCTTTGATCTTTACTCATACTGGAATCTATGTAGCATGAATGACATTATTGTAGATCCATAATCCAAAACTGAATGAAATGTAATTTTTAGTTCCCATGACTGAAAAGTGAAAACTATGTTGTTTTGCAGAATGTCCGCATGATCACTAATTGTAGAGTATATAACAATTGATCACCTAAAATTTAGAAATCTCCAAATTTATATTTATCACTCCTTTTATTTTGTACATTGACATCAGAGGCCGTAGAACTATAAAATATATGGACTATGGTCCCAAGTCCCATATTTGCATTCATCACAATAAGAAAAGTTGCACCTAGGGTAGCCCATTAAAACCACCTCACTAGCCCAGCCCGCTAAAACCCAAATGGGCATTGCCCATGGGAATGGCCATGGGCTAGGGTTTTTCCATCCAGCCTGGCCCGACCTAGCTCATTGACTAGTTAACAACCTGTTAAGCCCAGCTCATTAGACCCATGGGCCAAGTAAAAATGGGCTGGGTAGGCCCATTGACAATGCCTAGCTTTATTTAGCTATTACGTTTCATCTCTATGACTAGTCCATCACAACAATATTAATGCATTAAGTTGTGTCACAAGTATTACAAGTTTTACTACGTTAGTCTTATAAATTGATGTGTCACCAATTAGAAAGAGGAAATCCAATATACCGTTATGAGTTGGTTCCAAATCCACTAATCACATTCATTTCTATATTAGTAAGTTCTATATAGTAAAACTTGTAATACTTTCTTTATAAAAAAAAAATGTAATACTTTTATCATTTTTCTAATGCAATTATCCTCTTCTCAACATCTAGGAGTGTAAATTGATTCTTTAACAAGCCCAAAGTACATGTAATGTCGACACGAGTCCTTGGCTAGCATTTGGTACTCAATGTACTATGCAAAGAAAACACAATGGATTCTTTAACAAGCTCATGCCTAGATATTACAAAGCCCAAAAGGGTCCCAATTAAGACTGTTTGATCCCAATCTTCTACAGCAGAAGACTCTCACATAACCTTCGATAATTTTGTCCAATTAATGAGCGAAAAATTATTCAAACAAACCAGAAGCAAAATTTTGTAGCCATGATTTTTGTATAAATCTTTGAACCTAGACCTTTTAATACAAAATAATGAATTTTAACTGATTTTTTTTTATACATCTTTTAACTGGCTTAACTGAAGATTAGAGTAAAGATATAGACCATATATATATCTTCAAACTTCACGAAAAAGAAAAATCTTTATTTCCTAGATAATAGAGTTAAGAGAAATGGACGAGAGATTTTCCTCATTAAGAAGATAAATGTTTTTTTTTTTTTTCCTGATCGTTGAAAGACTTGAGGAGCTATATATTAAGTCCAAAGGGCATGACATTCAATCGATAATATCCTCTAGGAGTGTGCATAGATTCCTAGTTGGAATTCTTTGAATTTGACATACACTTCAACTCGTACACACAATACTCCCAAGGGTGGCAATGTTCGCAGGTGGGGTATTGCTATTGCCATTGAACAATACTCCCATACAATTAAGAAAATTCAAAATTATGAGAGGGGGAAAAAAAAAAGACATTGAAATAGGGAAGATAAATACTGAAGGGGCTGATATTTATTCTTATATACTAGACTTTATCCGAGTAATGATATTTTATTATTTTCTAATTAGTAATATAGTTTAGTGATTAATTTAGAAAAAAAAAATTTATCAAATCTTTATATAAGAAAAAAATTTAAAATTTTATTAACCAAAACAGAGAAGATATGACTTATTGCTCAAATTAGAATTGTGCATAAGCTTGCCATCAATTTATTATCGAGAAGGTGACAAACTATAGTAATTTGTTCCAAGACTAAACATGAAAAAAGAAAAAAAAAAAACCTAGTAAATAATGATAAGAGAAATATTCCTCCAGTTAGTCCTCAGCCACAATTTTTGGAACTTAAGAAACTGGACTTTTGAAGCACATCTTCCTTTTGGAGGCACTGGACACTCAATGATTTCTGACCCAGAACTGTCCACACACAAGTAGAATTGGTAAATTTGGCTATTACCATCTGAATCCTTATTGCACCCTATCCTAGGGGTGTGCCCAGTGCCCTTTTTTATTGCATCTACAATGTTGTCTAAGCTGTAAAATCCATCGATTGGTTCAATTCTTGCAATCCTGAGTATTTGTAGGAGTTTTAGTTTCTTCTTTAGATTGAGAGCTGCTTCAAAGTAGTCGTTTTGATCAATTTGAGATTCTGAGCGTGTCCCATGTTTTTCCCATTCATGTGACCAGAACCCAAAGCCATTGCTACTTGGGCAGCTAAGTGATGGCCAATCCTTTTGCAGAATGGTCATGAGGTCTGAGAGCTACAGAAACCATCATATACATGAATCACATATAAGAAAAAGTTAATAATGGTGATGTGTAAATTTGAGACCTTCAAAGCTTATGTGGCATAATTGTATAAGGTCAACAAAAAGTTAGACGCTTCACTTTAATAGTATTTATAGATAATGAGAACAAACTAAGATTTTTGAACAGCTTGAATTTTAACAAATGTACAAAATGATTTCCTTTACCTCCACATTTCTTTTAAATTTGATATTTAGTCTTCAGGGAATGCATACAAACTACAAAAGTGAGCTGAATCTTCACAAGTTTTCTTGTGCTCAACATCCTGATTAGGAGCTTTCTCACATTTTCCTTGTTTATTGTTCTCACTTTTCAATCAGACCTCTCTATCCAACGTCTTACCCCTACTTTTCAAAAGGAAGCTGCAGTAGCACTTGAGCATTTTTTATAAACAACAGGACTAACCTTCAGCTGTTTATGCAGAAAAGCATACATTTTATGAGACACTTACCAAAGAAAAATAATGGTGCTAGATAACCTGTTTCATTAAATAAACTTCACTAGCATGATTTTTAGTAGTCCAATAATGATTATGTAATTTCCATTCCTAAATTCCTAAGTGAAATTGCATGTGCAGGCAACATTCAATGTCTCGAAGCAGGGGAAAAACAGAGAGAGAGAGAGAGAGAGAGAGAGTTAAAAAACAAAAGAGTGGCCCTAATGCTCACCCATAGCAGAAGAAAAGGAACAAGAGTACAGCTACACCAAAGATACAAATAATTCTAGGTCTAAGTATTATATTCAATTGCTCCAAAAGTGTTTTCCACTATCTTTAAGGGTCCGGTAGCGCACCACCTGATGTAACATACTTTCACCATAGGTACCTTGGAGTTGAGGCAAAGACTCATTACAAAGTATTAGCAATATGGAAACATCTTGACAAACTGTGGAAAACAACACAGGAAATACTGACCTCAAATGTCCAATAATGCTAAAAGCTGTTAATAAATTTGAGGAGGCTAAGGCATAGGAGAGATAATCTAGACATTGCAATTCTTCGCATGTTTAAGGGCACGAATTCCCTGAAAAATTATATTGCAATTGAATTATAGGATCATGAAAAGGCATGTAATATGCAAGGACGAGAGAATATATGAAAGGTTTTCTTCTTTTTTTTTTCTTTTTTTTTTTTAATCATACTTGAAGCATTTGCCACATCCCCACAGAGCTAATAGTCAATGTGTTTACAATGACACAAAGTGAAAAAATCTGTCAGGGTTTTGCTAGATAAAACTATAGAAAAGGGACATTGTACCTGAAAATGAAGCAAAACATATCTAAGAAATTCATAGTCATGCCATAGGATATTATAGACAGGCCGGATGCGAAGAGTCAGACCAAGGAGAACATTTAGCCAAACGATAAAAAACAAACTACAGATATCTATCTAACACAATTTATAAAAAAAAGTAAAAAATAAGAAGGATTCCTCTTATAAATCAGAATATGGAAAAAGATCATCAATGATTAGATTCCTCGTTGTAAACTCTCTTCTCACCGAAAGACTATCATTTAATACTTTCCAGAGGAAAATAAGCACTTTTAGAAAGAATTTAATCTTCCATAGGTTGGCCCACATTTAATAACTATATCTCAAAGTTTTGCTCCTTCCATATAAATATTCACTATAGAGAAGCCAGTAGGCTTGGTTGACAGTAAAGAGACCTGACTAATTCACGGGGCCTAATCAGTTTAACTGCACTTCCCGACTTAGGAGTTAGCTGCATGAGATGCATATCAATTCCTCACTACTGCACAATTTCATTGTGCAGTAGCTTGGTCAAAAAAATCAAAAGCCCTTGTAATATGTGGATAATTTCTCCTACACACATTGGATCTCACATTAAGCCAGAGTCATACTTATTAGGAATTGAGTTCCCATTTCCTACCAGCCATTTAGCTTCTGTGGGAACAGATAATTCCGTTGTTTTTTTTTTATAAATATAAATTTTCATTAAAAATTAACATGAAAACGTCCAAGAAAGTAGTGTGAATCTGTACCCAACCTCTGTTTCAAGATGTGATAGTAATTTGTTTCTGATTTCCATGGGTTGGTAAGTAGTCATTGTATCAATATTATAATTGCAAGTTTGATGCATGCATGCATGCATACATACATACATACATACATACATACATATAATTTTTAAAAGCCTTTTTTTGTCTTTTGAGTATTGGGATGGGTACTAGAAGTTTTCTTATAATCAATCCTTGTTTCTCTAAGTTGTGAAGAGTGTTTATGGCCATGTATTTTGTGGCTTGAGAAGTTAAGTGACATATAGTGCCAACCTGAATCACAGCTAAAATTCATAACAAAAATCTGGCAATGGGTAAATTGAAACTTTTGCATTGGATTACAGAAGGTATACTTCTTTTTCTCATCAAATATGTTGTTTATGCAGAAAGTTGAATTGGGGCAAGTTCTTAAATGGACAAATGTCTATAAATATTATTTACCTGAGGACAAGCATGCCAAGAGACAGTTCTTTGAGTACTTGAAGGAGACAATGTGTTTCATCCTGTATTGCTTCAATTAAAAGCTATTTGTAATGCAGATTAAACCGAGTTGGGTCTAGGTGACTTCATAATTGTGCAGAGAAGGAGCTTCAAGTTGACCTCAGTGTAGAGGGCCCATCAAAGGGTTTTCTTTAAAGGTTCCACAAAAAATTTGCTAGGCTGCCCTTGTCTTCAGTTCACAGTATGCCATGAAGTTTGAGATGCTTATTGCTCATAACCTTCTGCAGAATTCAGAAGTGGGCAAACCTATTAAATGCTGATTTTCATTTTCTAACTATCCTTTCTACTTGCATAAGACTTACTTGAAATTGGAGCTTTCTTGTTAATGCTTGTCTTGTATTCTATTGGCAATAGTGTGACTTGGAACTACTTTGAAAATTTAGTTTGACCTTTAGAGAATTGGCTATAAAATGTGGACAGAGGATCCTAAAGGATAGAAAGATCATTTTAAATGCAAAAGCTTAAAGGAATAAAAGAGTTATAACAGCCGCTACAGTTGCTATATGCCAACAATAATGAAATCATGGCCCTACGATCCTCACTATATCAAATATTCCTAATTAATAGAGAAAGAACAAAAAATATTAAAGACCTGTGCTTTTAGATTATATCTTTGAAAATCAGCTCTTCAACTAGTCAAATATGAACTATATTCTTCCAGAGATCCAACCAAAGACATTAAAATGCACAACCATTTTAATTTTTGTTTAGCATGTCTTAATTCTTAAATGACCAGCTAACCTAGTAGATTATTATAGACCATTTAGGTGTGATTCTGTAATGCAAATCATTTACAATTTATCTCAAACAATCTTGCACACAGCCAAACAAATTCAATGTAGCTTCTAAAATTCAAAGTGATGCACATTTTCTACAAAAGTCAGGATTCTATGTGACTGGTGTACATAATTTTTTTAAATTAAGAAACCAATTAAGTGCAAACGAATAAATAAAACTAGGAAACAATTGCAAGATCTTTCCTCACCACGGTAAGGCCACATGGTATGCTAAGCAGAAATTATGCATCTCAATTTGACAAATCAAATAAGAAAAACACAAAATCATACAAATAAAAACAAGACTGAGCTCACATCCAAGGCAGAAGGAAACCTGGGGCCTACCAGTGACTACAACTGTAACTATCCCAGTCAACTGCATTAACCAAAAAATAACACTGATTAACCGAAATGAAGTAATTATTTTATAAACAACAATTTTTAAGTTCAGAAACTTATTCAGTTCCCAATTTTTTTTACAGAAACACAATAAATACTTATAAGCTGATATGATATCCATTGCCATTGCGTAACAGATGCAAATGAAACAGTGCTACCAAAAAGGGAAACGCACCTTGGCATCAAATGCAAAAAGAAACTGGACAGAAACGATAGAGGAGAAACAGTTTCAATGTAATTTTTTGATTGAATGTCTTCATTGGGAATTTTTTTATACATATCTAATGCAGTTTCCCATTCATCTTTAGGTGTTCCACACAGATCACGAGCAATTATTTCTAGAGCGAGTGGAAGTCCTTTGGCAAAATGTATGAATTTAGTTGCAAGTTTAGAATAATGTTCATCAGGTTTTTTTCCAGGAAAGGCATGCTCTTTAAAAAGTTGAATAGCTTCAAGTTCGTTTAATTGCCTGACCTTGAATTCTTTGACCTTGTAAGTTGTACAAACATTTTCTTTAAGGGTAGCTAACAAGTGTCTATCTCTTAATGTTATAATTACTCTACTTCTGGGAGCAAACCAATATAAAAAATTTGTATTAAAAAAAAGCTTTTTACGGCAAAGTCTCTCCTTTACCAAACTGATTCCTCTAAATCTACTGCCCACTCTCCAATTTCCATTCCCTAAGATGTCATTAAGAAGTTGCTCTTGTAGTTTGATTATGCCAGCATCTATCCCTAAAGTTTCTCTAACATTCTCTAAAAAGCTGCTTCCATCAAAACAATTAGTAATTATATTATAAACAGCTTTTGCGATTGTAGTCTTTCCTACTCCAGGAAGGCCATGAATCCCTACCACGCAAAATTCATCTAACCCAATATCTAAAAGTGACTCTATGGCCTCTACAAGAGAATTTATTCCAACTGGGTATTTAGCAACATCTAACGGCATCCAATTTAATCTAGCATTTGATATCTCTTCAAAAATGTTTTGGATGAAGTGAGATTCAGATTTATATGTAGCGCAGCTGACAATCACAGAGCATAGGAAAACATATAATTAGATAGATTAGCAGATTAACTACGATTTCAAAATAACTGGTTGTGAGTTACAACAAACAATTGACGCATTTTTTGATAAAGTAAATGGAATGTAATTCAAATATTTTTGATAACTGTCATTGGTATAAACATCATATTAGCAGTAAAAGCTCAACAAAAGCATGAATTATGATATCAACAATCAGAGACATACCCTTTCTTGTAATGCCATCCAGATGCATTAGCTGCTTTTCTTAGAGCATCCCTCCACCTCTGCACCTTGTTCTTGTTATCCTTCAACTTCTTTTCATGTTTAGCGAGTGCTTTTCCAAAGTTCCCCTTTTGATTTCGTATTTCTGATGGATCAATATTGTAAAAAACTGGACGAATTTGAACCTCTGGGTCCTTTTCATTAACTCAACAATCTAAGCAAGTTCATCCAAGCACCATATGGAGTCGGCGTAGTTTTCAGAGAAGAAAATAACCAAAATCGATGGATTTTTGATGACTTGGATAAGTTCTTCCGAAATTTCTTCTCCCCTATGAAGTTTATCATCGATGAAGGTGTTGATGCCTTTGTCGCATAAAGCCTTACACAAATGGCTGGTAAAACCTTCGCGTGTATCTTCACCTCTAAAGCTCAAGAAGGCATCATAGTTCCATCGGCGAGTGGAAGAAGAAGAAGAAGAAGAAGAGGAGGCTCCTTCGCTGTTCAGGAAAGTCATTGATGGAATCGAAGAGACAGAGATGCCGATCTGACCCAATCTTGGCAGCGTGGAGGAGGACGAGCGGCGGTGGACGGTGAAAGCCGATCTAACTTAGCTGATCTCCGCTGGTCCTTAGCTTGAGTGTGGCAGGTCTTCCTCGATGGTGCGGTGGCGGTGCGGTGGAGCATGGCGGAGATTCTTCATCGGCGATATCTCTTCTCTTTTCTCTCTCTCTCTCTCTCTTTGTCTGTGTGTTTGACAAGAAGGAAAGGCCGTGCCCGTGTGGACTTTTTTTAACGATAAGTTTTTTATTTTAATAAAAATTAATGACAATTTTTTTTTTTAGAGGAAAATTAATTACAAGTAGTAATGAATAAGAAGAACAATGAGTTCTTTTTAAAAAAAAAAAAAAAGAGTAATGATATCAATAATCCCTTAAATTAAGATTAGATAGGTTTAATTATCAAAAAAAGATTTAGATACGTTTTTCTTCAAATAAAGTAGAAAGAGTAATTAATAAGTTAATGATTATTAAAAATTAAAAGATAACATTGGGCAAAAATTATTGGATAAATTTATTCCAATTTACATAGATTTGATAAATTCTAAACTAAATAGAATTTTTAAAGGACTTGCACCAAATTGGCATTGATTTGATAAAGATGAACAAATAAATAATATAAACATGGAAATTAAAATAAGACTTTTAACAAAAATGATTGAAATTTTGGAAAATATTACTATTAGAAGACTTAAAAAATATAACTGTTGAAAATTTGAAAAAAGTTTTTGGAAATGAATATAAAAGAATGATAAAAAATATTAAAAATAATAAAAGAATATTAAATAATGAACAAAGAAATAGTACTTATATGAGATTAAAAAAATGATAAAAAGTATGTTAGAAAATGTATTTGAAAAAGTAAATAACAAAAGTAGCTGTTTATTCTCCAAAATATACACAAATTTGGAAAAACTACTAAAAATGCTCTTACTTAAAAACGAAATACTAGTTTATTTGTTTTGAAGTTATTAAAGGGTGAGATAAATAGATTTAAGCACAAAATAAACTAAGGGAACAAAAAATGAGCTCTTTTTCATTAGCTTTAAGATGTTTTTAAAACAACTCTAGAGGTACAAATAAAATTTTGTAACTATCAAAATGTCAAGTTTTTAATAATAAGTTAAAAAGTAATGTCATTGATGAATGCAAATAAACTCCGATTACAATTTGTCAACATGCTGTGAAAATTGTAATGTTTGTAACATTATTCTTTTTTAAGTCAAATTAGAAAGTCTACAATACTTGTACATTTTTATTTGTTGATATAATACATCTCATAAATAATGAACATGACATATCAAATTATCATAACATCACATTGAATAGCAACATCACATACAAGGGAGTGTTTAGTTTGCTGTGATATGTATCACATTAAAATCATATTATTATAATGAGAATATTATCTAAGATTACAAAATATTTCAAATTTCTCTAATCTCATCACCTAATTAAATGGTGGTAATCTTACATTACTTTTTTTTTTTTTTTTTAGATGAGGTTATCTCCAAGATGCTACAAAATATTTTAAACTTAGGGTCTTTTGGATATCATAAGGTCTAAGGAACAATTTAGCTAACCTCTTGCAGTTTATCTTACATTACTTTTGGTAAAGATATATATAATGATTTATACAATTAACAAAATTACCCATACTAATAAATTTTATTTTACAAATGAGAATGACTAAAATACCAAAAAAACCTTTAAAATACACTTTGAATGTCCAAAATACCCCTAAAACAATGTTTGAGATGATGATGTTATTATTTGAAGTAAACTGCAATAGTAGCAATAACCATTGTTGTGGGATAAGTAAAATACAATGGCTTGGCAACATGACATATAGCAGTGAATTGGATAGGAATGCAAGTTGTAAAGGGAATTTCATAAATTGTGGTCTGAATTTAAAATTTTGATGACTAGGATAAGTTCTTCTGAAATTCCTTCTCCCCTATGAAGTTTATCTTGGCAGACAGAGATGCTAATCTGACCCAATCTTGGCAGTGTCGAGGAGGACGAGCGGCGGTGGACGGCGAAAGTCGATCTAACTTGGTTGATCTCCGCTGGTCCTTAGCTTGAGTGAGGCATATCTTCCTCGAAGGTGTGGTGGTGGTGCGGTGGAGCAGGGTGGAGATTCTTCATCGGCGATATCTCTTCTCTTTTCTCTCTCTTTGTCTGTGTGTTTTTTTTTTTATAAATCTTTGTCTGTGTGTTTGACAAAAAGGAAAGGCAGTGCGAACTTTTTTTAATAATGAGTTTTTATCTATACTACTATTTAAGGGGCTCCCCCTATTTGGATTCCACATTTTGGATGCCTAAATTGCCCTTATCATATTCACTTACAAGTTTTCAACTAACGAGGATAAATATGTAAATTAAAACTCGTACATTTTAAAACCCACAAAATCACGTACACTTTGCAGTTTTTATCTCACTTTCTATCTCTCATTCTTCTTCAGATTGAACGCATTTAGTTTAGCTCTACATTCTCCTTTCTTTTTCTTTAGATTAAACATATTTATTGTTAGAGGCTCCAACAAATTTTCAGATTCTATCTTTTGTAAGTTCCTTTTTGTTTTCTTTTCTTTGGTTTAAGATTGACTTTTTTTGAGTTCTACTTTTTTTTTTTTTTTTTTTTTTATATATGTATCACGTTAACTCTTTTTTTTTTTGAAATGAATAGTTCCTTCGTATACTCATGAATTGTTATTTCATGTTGTAGGTATTGTGATCCAAAGACAGGGCTGCCTTATGCTACAAAAGAAGCATTCAACCAACTTTGTAGCTTTCAACCAACAAATTTTCAGGTTCTATCTTTTGCAAGTTCCTCTTTGTTTTCTTTTCTTTGGTTTATGAATGACTTTCATTAAAATTTTTAATTCTAAAAATCTTTATCTTCTATTTCCTCAAATTTTTTTTCCATCTACTTTTTTTTTTCTTTTTAAGAAAATTTTTAACCTTTCTATTTAGTTTTTTAGTTTTTTAAGAAATGAATGTTGTTAAATTTTTTTATTTTATTTAATTTTTTTCCTTCTACTTTTTTTTTTCTTTTTAAGAAAAGCTTTCTATTTAGTTTTTTAGTTTTTTAAGAAATGAATGGTGTTAAAGTTTTTTATTTTTTTTTTCCTTCTATGTTTTTTTTTTTCTTTTTAAGAATTTTTTTTAGCTTTCTATTTGGTTTTTTATTTTTTTAAGAAATGAATGGTGTTAAAGTTTTTTAGTTTTTTTTTTTTTTTTACCATCATTGTATATGTTTTTTGTGTTAATTTTTTTTTATTTAGCTATTTATTTAAATAGTTGATGATGTGGTGATTAGATTTTAAAGAGTCCATAATAGAGTTAAATTCTAACTTTGGTTTGTTGATTAAATATTTTTTTAAAAAATACTTGGTTTAACCCTAATTCTTTTATCTCTCTCTCAAGTTCACGTACATACAAATTTTTTGGATTGCATTGAGGAGTCATTGGAGTGAATTATTAGATAAGTTCGGGTGAGAGACTTTACAAGAATTATTATATGTATTAAACCTCACATAAAGTGGTTGTTATCTAAGAAATTGTTGTAAAAAAATTTCTTTCGTAATAGAAACTATATTTATCATTTGTATAATTCTATGTCAAATTCAATTTAAATTTTTTTCCATAAGTATTAATTTACTACTTCATAAAAATTGTTGCTTACCATTTTCTCAGTTTTAAAGGTTGTTGATATATTTGAAATTTAAACTATTTTGAACTTTTGTTATGGATGTGTAGTAAGTGGCTAACTTTTAGGACTAAAAAACTAAATTTTTGGTAAAAAACTACATTTTAGGATTAGCCAAAAAATTATAAGTGTAGTACATAGTTAAAATTATAACTACCGTACATAGTTAAAATTTATAGCTACTAATGTTTTTTTTAGAATGATTTTTTTTTTTTTTGAATTTGTGTAACTTATAAGTATATCTGAATTATCCAATTGAAGTTTTCTACACTACACTCTACACAATGCAAGACTACAACCACTAAACAGTTCCTAAATTACTGCAAATTTTCGGATTTCAAAACTCCTATATCTCTTATCAAGTTCTCTATCACGATCTCTTTAATCCTTATTAGTTATCACTACCAACATTTTCGGAGAATTTAACTCCACCGAAAACTCACTACCTAGAAAAAATGGTTAACTCCACCGAAAACCCACTACCCAAAAAAAATGGTAAAAAAAAAAAAAAAAAAAAAACCTAAAAAACTTTAAGATAAAGATTTTTTAGAATAAAGGGCTAAGATAGCCTTATTTTCATGTTCCTCAACTTGAGATACAATCAGTAAATCATACACATACACCAAAAAAAAAAAAAAAAAATTTAATAAGGCAAAAACATTAAAGTTATTTTTTATGATGTTTATCTGAAATGCAAGATAATGGGTAACGAAATCAAACTCACTCTCAATGTATCCCATTTCTGCAAAACCTCAACACGTACATGCAATTAATTAGCACTAATATTTCTATTTGGATCATAATATTATTTATTTATACCAATTTTATATTATATCTATATGCATGCAAAGGAATCAAACGCATTGTATATGTTTTTGGTGTTAATTTTTTTTATATAGCTATTTATTTCAATAGTTGATGATGTGGTGAGTAGCTTTTAAAGAGTCCATGATAGAGTTAAATTCTAACTTTGGTTTGTTGATTAAATATTTTTTTTAAAAAATACTTGGTTTAACCCTAATTCTTTTATCTCCCTCTAAGGTTCACGTACGCACAAATTTTTTGGATTGCATTGAGGAGTTATTGGAGTGGAATATTAGATAAGTTCGGGTGAGAGACTTTACAAGAATTATTATATGTATTAAACCTCACATAAAGTGGTTGTTATCTAAGAAATTGTTGTAAAAAAATTTCTTTTGTAATAGAAACTATATTTATCATTTGTATAATTCTATGTCAAATTCAATTTAAATTTTTTTCCACAAGTATTAATTTACTACTTCATAAAAAATGTTGCGTACCTTTTTCTCAGTTTTAAAGGTTGTTGATGTTGTTGATATATTTGAAATTTAAACTATTTTGAACTTTTGTTATGGATGTGTAGTAAGTGGCTAACTTTTAGGACTAAAAAACTAAATTTTTGGTAAAAAACTACATTTTAGGATTAGCCAAAAAATTATAACTGTAGTACATAGTTAAAATTATAACTACCGTACATAGTTAAAATTTATAGCTACTAATGTTTTTTTCAGAATAATTTTTTTTTTTTTTTTGAATTTGTGTAACTTATAAGTATATCTGAATTATCCAATTGAAGTTTTCTACACTACACTCTACACAATGCAAGACTACAACCACTAAACAGTTCCTAAATTACTGCAAATTTTCGGATTTCAAAACTCCAATATCTCTTATCAAGTTCTCTATCACGATCTCTTTAATCCTTATTAGTTATCACTACCAACATTTTCGGAGAATTTAACTCCACCGAAAACTCACTACCTAGAAAAAATGGTTAACTCCACCGAAAACCCACTACCCAAAAAAAATGGTAAAAAAAAAAAAAAATAACCTAAAAAACTTTAAGATAAAGATTTTTTAGAATAAAGGGCTAAGATAGCCTTATTTTCATGTTCCTCAACTTGAGATACAATCAGTAAATCATACACATACACCAAAAAAAAAAAAATTTAATAAGGCAAAAACATTAAAGTTATTTTTTATGGTGTTTATCTAAAATGCAAGATAATGGGTAACGAAATCAAACTCACTCTCAATGTATCCAATTTCTGCAAAACCTCAACACGTAAATGCAATCAATTAGCACTAATATTTCTATTTGGATCATAATTTTATTTATTTATACCAATTTTATATTATATCTATATGCATGCAAAGGAATCAAACGCATTGTATATGTTTTTGGTGTTAATTTTTTTTATATAGCTATTTATTTCAATAGTTGATGATGTGGTGAGTAGCTTTTAAAGAGTCCATGATAGAGTTAAATTCTAACTTTGGTTTGTTGATTAAATATTTAAAAAAAAAATACTTGGTTTAACCCTAATTCTTTTATCTCTCTCTAAGGTTCACGTACGGACAAATTTTTTGGATTGCATTGAGGAGTCATTGGAGTGGAATATTAGATAAGTTCGGGTGAGAGACTTTAGAAGAATTATTATATGTATTAAACCTCACATAAAGTGGTTGTTATCTAAGAAATTGTTGTAAAAAAATTTCTCTCGTAATAGAAACTATATTTATCATTTGTATAATTCTATGTCAAATTCAATTTAAATTTTTTTCCATAAGTATTAATTTACTACTTCATAAAAAATGTTGCGTACCTTTTTCTCAGTTTTAAAGGTTGTTGATGTTGTTGATATATTTGAAATTTAAACTATTTTGAACTTTTGTTATGGATGTGTAGTAAGTGGCTAACTTTTAGGACTAAAAAACTAAATTTTTGGTAAAAAAACTACATTTTAGGATTAGACAAAAATTTATTACTGCCGTACATAGTTAAAATTATTACTGCCGTACATAGTTAAAATTATAACTGCCGTACATAGTTAAAATTATAGCCACTAAAGTTTTTTTTTAGAATGATTTTTTTTTTGAATTTGTGTTACTTATAAGTATATCTAAATTATTCAATTAAAGTTGTCTACACTACACTCTACACAATGCAAGACTATAACCACTAAACGGTTCCTAAATTACTGCAAATTTTCGAATTTCTCCACCAAAAACCCACTACCCGGAACTAAAAAACTTTAATGCCAAAAACATATACAATGAAGGTAAAAAAAAAAAAAAAAAAAAAAAAAATCTTAAAAAGAAAAAAAAAATACGTAGAAGGAAGAAAAAAAAAAAAAAAAAGTGAGGAAATAGAAGATAAATATTTTTTAGAATTTATCTCTATTATGGACTCTTTAAAATCTAATCACCACATCATCAACTATTTAAATAAATAGCTAAATAAAAAAAAAAAATTTAACGCCAAAAACATATACAATGATGGTAAAAAAAAAAGAGATAGAGATAGAGAGAGAAAGATATTTTACTTAACGGTCAGATCATGTTCAGGGGTGTGCCGAACCTCCTTAGATCTCATTGGATCGTATACTCGAACCTCCTTAGATCAGAACCGTTATGTACGACGAAATTGAAAGCTAGAAACAGTTATGTACGATTCCACGCGGAAAATCATTTACTTTGTTTTCCTCCTACTCCTACTCCTACTACCCCATTAAGTCAAAGGTGCAAACGCCAAATCCACATAAACTGTATTCCGCTTTCCAACTTTCAAGCCCATGCTTAAACTAACTTGGAGAATTGCATTGGTTTACAAAATATTTTTTGGAATTTTTTAATGAGAAAAGTTTAAAGAATTTTTTAGGAATTATTTTTAAAAATATTTTATTGAAAACAAAATTTTAAACGTCAATTTGGATGTTATTCCTACTGCTATGACCTTAAACTACATTTAGCATACTTTTGTTCAATAAAAAGTTTAGAAGAATAGCATCGACGAACTAAAATAAAAGTTCATTATTATTCCTATTGGGGTTTTGTTAAACCATATTTAATAATACTTTATAGTATTATTATTTTTTTCTTTTCAACAAACAATCATGAAGTTTTTATAAAATTTTTTTTCGAGATACTTCTAATCATTAATTCCCAATTGTATTAGTCTTTTGTTAAGGTTAAAGCACCATTTAATACTTTATTAAACAAAATCTCAAAATACAATTGTGGTTTTATACAATTGACATGTATCTCTTGCCATAAAAATTTCAATTTAAGCTTTTATTTACTTATGTTATGGATGTGTAGTAAATGACTAAATTTTAGGATTAAAAAAACTACATTTTAGGATTAGACAAAAAATGGTAATTGTCATACATAAAATTTGAAAAAAAGAACATTATCAACTGATGATGCGAAGAAAATCAGTAGGCTGGATGCTTCGGATTAGAGAGGGCTAACGGTTGCCTTAATAGCCTGAAAAAGAAAGAAAAAATTATCAAAGGTGACCGGAGTTGCCGGCCAATAACCCTCTGATGACAAAGTCAGTTTTCTCTCAATTATTTTTTAGTTCTAACTTTTTAGGAATTATTTCACGTACCTTTTCTTGGTCTGAACCAACGTTTATATAGTGTCTTAAGAGCGGTTATTGGATTTGTAACCTCCCCTTGATTTGAGGAGGTTTGTGTTCGAATATAACTTCTTCAACTGTTTAGGAGTTACTCTTTTTGTGCGCAACGGTCACTGGGAGTTACATGTATGATACGGACACGTTTTACACATTCATAAATTTTCCAAGTGCCCATGTGTCGTCCATAATTCCTTATCCTGAGGCCTTCAAGGCAGCTTACTTCGTCTTGAACACATCAAGGCATCTTACCTCGTCTTGAGCACATCAAGGCAGCTTACCTTGTCTTGAACATATCAAGACAGCTTACCTCGTCTTGAGCACATCAAGACAGCTTACCTTATCTTGAGAATATCAAGACAGCTTACCTCGTCTTGAGCACATTGCTCGTCCTGGACGATCTCCATGGACAAAATTGGAGTTGTATTTTATCTTGTATTTAATCACACCCCATCAGTTGCCCCCTTGTCCATGGGTCGTCTAGGACTCACATCCACTAATGCCATTATTTGGACAGGCGTCCTTATGTCAGCTGTTGTAGGTGCCACTGGTCATGATCTAACTGGAGACTAATCATGTCAGCTCGTTTTTCGAGGGACGTGCCATTTGTCGCTTTTTGGCTGGTCGCGTCGCTTCATATACTGGGGTCAATGCCTATAAATAGTAGAATTCCTCCACTACCCTCCTCATTTTCTCAAATTTTCTTCCTCGACCTCCCTCGTCTTAGTGCCTCGTCTAGAAGTTTCTTGCGTCAATAGTCTTCTCTCGTCTAGTTCTAGGTATTTTCTTCAATTTTCGTCCTCAGGTTTTAAGTTTCTTCCTTAAAAATGTCTGAGGTAGTCATTTCCTCGTCTAGCGATAGTACTGTTAAAGCCATAGACGAGTACCAAGACCCAAGTAGCTTTAGTGGTTCCAGTGATAGTAGTTCTAGGAGTAGTAATAGCAGTAGTGATGGGAATACCACAGACGAGTATACGTCTGGCGTCCATGGGGTTCCTTTAGAGGTATTTCAGGAATAGCTTAGTACGAGGGTCAAGTCTGGTTCTAGGGTTGGTACAAGTGCTCCCTAGTCTTCTGCTCAAGACGAGGAGGAGGAGGTAGTTTACACTTGTGCTGTAGGGGTTGGTTCTAAGACAGACGAGAGGAAGTTGGATCTTCTTAAGACTAGGTACCAAATCCTTGATAGTTTAAACCCTAGGCTACCTGTTCGTGACGAGTGGTGTTGTCAACCCCGTTTTGGTGTTGGCATTTACGAGGCTTACCTCTTAGGGGGTTTGAGGTTGCCCCTCAATGCCTTCGCTAGGGAGTTGCTTTCCATATTAGGTTTAGATATATGTCAATTTAACTCCAATGCATGGAGATTAATAGTAGCCATGCAAATTTTGTGGAGGGGGGTTTTTGAGGGGAACCTTATCGTGAACGAGTTCCTCTTCTGTTACAAACCTTCCGAAATTAACTAGTCCCTTGGTTTTTATCAATTTACAGCCAGAGGGAAAGATTGTAGGTTGATAAAGTCCTTAGTCACCTTAGACAGAAACTGGAAGACGGAGTTTTTCTTCGTCTCTGGTTTTTGGGTTGGACGTCCTAGTGACATTGACAAGGATCCATTCCCTCCCTATACAGGAGAGATAGGGAACCTTCGTCCTAAAGGTATGTGTTTGTTATTGTATTTGTTACACTCGTCTTTGATTATGGTCGTCTAATGTGTTTTTTGTTTTGTTTTGTTTTGTTTTGAAGATGTTAAACGACCCCATTTGGATAGGTTCCATTTGGAACGAGTCCAAAAAGCTCGTCTTTACAATGACAGGACTTTTTACTTTTTGGTTACTTTACGGCGTCTTACCACTTAGGGTTTAGGTCCTGACCCTTTAGACGAGGCTATTGCCCACAAAATTATTGTTAGAAGACGTAAGTTTTGTCTTCTCTCTCTTTCTTTCTTTTTTTATTTTTTATTTTTTTTTTACTGACATCTTCATTCGCAGGAATGGCGACAATGAAGCAAAACGAAGGCAAGGACACGGTGGACGAGAGATCTGGGCAAAGAGTGAGGTCTAATCCTCGTCCAGCTTCTGGCGACAAAAGGAAGAGCCTTTCTTTAGGCGTGGACTTGGGAAACCTCCCAAGTAGGTGCAAGGATAAGAAGGCTAGGCACAAGTCATCCAAGCCACAAGACTCTCAAGCCAAGGACCAACCTAGCTCTCTCCTCGTCTCTCCCAGCCATCCAGTTCAAATCTTGGATGTTGATCTAGAACTTCCTTCTCCACCCATCCCGTCTAGAGTAGAAGTCCCAACCTCGTCTCAACCTTCTTACCAAGTTCCTCACAATCTTCTTCAGAACGAGGACTTGGCTTGGGAGAAGTTTGAGAAGGTTGTGACAGATGAAGATGTGACAGCGTGCTATAACATATCGTTGAAGGATTTTAAGCGTTCTGGTGTTCACGACCTTTTCAAGGTATGTAGGTTTTATATGTTTGTCTCGTCTTGCTATTAACTTATGCATGCATTGTAACGAAGCTTTAATCTATGCAGGCAATGTCGAAGTTCATCGCTGCGTCTAGGTAGGCGACTGAACTAGATAAGACGAGGGTGTTGTTGGAGAAGACGGTCCAAAAAGGAAGGGACGAGTCTAAGAGGTGGGCGGAGGTAGCAGCCAAGGCCAAGGATGATGCGAAGAACTTGCAAAACCGCGTCGTTGAGCTGGAGGCTGAAGTCCATGAGAAGGATGCTCGTCTTGCCTTCCTTCAAAAGAGAAATGACGAGCTTGATGCCCTTCTGGAAAAAGTTAAAGGAGACGTCGTCGCAGAGTTCAAGGCGTCCAAAGAATTCACTAATTCAATGGACGCCAACTATGCAGCTAGTTTCGAGGATTTTAGGATGGACGCAATGGACAAATTTCCCGAGGTGGACTTCAGTTCTATTAAGCTGAACCTTGGTGGGGCTTCTTCAAGCTCCCTCGTCCAGACTAGCTCAGAAGATGTTAATGTGGAGGACGACGCTACTACCCTGCCCACTCAAGACGAGCCTAATGACAACAACCGACCTGTTTAAGATATCTTTGCTTCAATGTAATTTGCTTTGTTTATTGTTTTGTTTTGTTTTGTTTTATATATATATATATATATATATATATATATTGAAATGTATTGGAGTACAATCATCTCGTCTAGAGTGTTATAGACGAGTTCATTAACAATTGCCTTAAGGCTTAATTTATGTAAGGGTTTTTGGACGATGGTCGTCTACCCTTTTTCTCTATTTCAATGAATGTCTATTTTTATTCATTATTTGTTTTTGTATGGACGTTCTTGCCCTCTATCATTGTGATTGAAATTTGTATATTTCTTAAGTATTAAAGGGTCGTCCTTATACTTTTCTTATGGACGATGTTATTGGTTCATCTATATGTTTTTCTATAGACGAAGTGATGATAGCCTTGTCAGACGTTTCCTTCATCCATAGGCTTGGCCCACTTGCCTCGTCTATAGGCTTGGCTTGTTTGCCTCGTCCATAAGCTTGGCTTTCGCCTCATCCATAAGCTTGGCTTTTTGCCTTTTGTCAAGGATGTTTTCTAGTGTTTTACTCGTCCTAGAGCACCTGTGTGTCTTGGCTAGATGCTCGTCCATGGACTTGTGCTTCACTATATAATTTTTTGTGCCTTAGCTTATTTTACACTTTATCCTCGTTTTGAGAAAAACTTGTGAACGTTACATCCCTGCGTCCAAGGATTTTTCATTCGTCTTAAGGTTTTGCCCTACTCGTGGGTTTTACCATGGAAGTTAGATATTATGTATAAAATACATTGAAAATCCAAACTATATCATTATATAAGCATTGTTCACAAACATTTTTTCTAGTGTTTTACTCGTCCTAGAGCACCTGTGTGTCTTGGCTAGATGCTCGTCCATGGACTTGTGCTTCACTATATAATTTTTGGTGCCTTAGCTTATTTTACACTTTATCCTCGTTTTGAGAAAAACTTGTGAACGTTACATCCCTGCGTCCAAGGATTTTTCATTCGTCTTAAGGTTTTGCCCTACTCGTGGGTTTTACCATGGAAGTTAGATATTATGTATAAAATACATTGAAAATCCAAACTATATCATTATATAAGCATTGTTCACAAACATGGCACCTGCATAGAAGCTAGTGCCTTATGAAAGTACTTAGGAAAATACTTAAAATACATAATCTCGTCTTTCACAAACTTGTCCGTAGACGGTGCAAAAGTTTAAGAACTAGTGCACCTTTATTCTTAGTACACACCATAGCAGTAGTAAGAACACAATAGTAGATATTATTAAACACATAGTAGTAGAGTCGTCCATAATTGTAACCTCGTCCTTGATTAACTTCGTTCAAGCCTATTACTGATAGTACCTTCTCAGGTGCTCCACATTCCAAAGATGCTCCAGCTTTTATCAGTCCAAAGCTTCCAAGTAATATGACCCCTGCCTCTTGCAGTTGACTACCCTGTATGGTGCTTCCCAATTGGGTCCCAATTTTCCATGAGCTGGGTTCCTAGTTGCCAAGGATACTCTTTTGAGAACAAGGTCCCCTACGCTGAAGCGCCTGGGTTTCACCATGGCATCATGCTGCCTGGCCATAAGATTCTTGTATCTTGTTATCCTTTGCTCCGCATCCATCCTTACCTCATCAATGAGATCGAGGTCAAGACGAAGTAATTCTTCGTTTTCTTTCTCCTAATACTTCATCACTCGATGGTTAGCCATATGAACTTCTGCTGGTATGACCGCTTCGCTTTCATAGGCTAATTTAAAGGGGGTTCCTCCTGTCGAGGTTCTCACAATCGTCCTGTAGGCCCAAAGAACGTCTGGTAACTCGTTTGGCCATATTCCCTTTGCCCCCTCAAGCCGAATTTTGATGATTTTCAGTAAAGATCGGTTTGCTACCTCTGCTTGTCCATTTGCTTATGGGTGGGAGGGTGAGGAGTAGTGATTTTTGATTCCAAAATGCTCACAAATGTCCCTGAATGGTGCGTTGTCAAATTGTCGTCCATTGTCCAATACCAGCACCCTCGGTACTCCGAACCTACACAGAATATTCTTCCAAACAAAATTCTTAACGTTTTGCTGTGTAATTTTTGCAAGGGGTTCAGCCTCCACCCACTTTGTAAAATAGTCAATCCCTACTACCAAAAACTTCATTTGTCTGGTTACTGGGGGGAAAGGACCTAGGATATCCAGTCCCCATTACGCAAAGGGCCACGGGGCCATCATCGGGGTCTGGTACTCTGACTGCTGCCTAGGGACGTTGCTGTAGCACTGACATTGGTCGCATACCTTGACATAAGCCTTAGCATCTGCCTGAACCGTGGGCCAGTAATAGCCGGCACGAATGATCTTATAGACGAGTGATCTTGCCCCTAAGTGATTCCCACATATTCCTTCATGAACCTCCCTCAAAACATAATTAGCTTCATCCGAAGCTAGGCACCTTAGGTAGGGCTGAGATAAGCCTCGCTTATAAAGCACTTCATTTATAAGGACATACTTTGCAGCCCTGACTCTCAGTTTCCTAGCTTCGTTCTTGTCTTCCGGAAGCTTCCCATCCTTTAAATAGATTACAATTGGACTCATCTAATTTTCTTCCCCTCCAATTTGCTGTATTTCCGGGAGGTCTATGCTCGGCATGTATTGAACTTTGCCATACTCGTCCATAACTCCACCTGCCGATGCTGCTCTCACCAACGCATCTGCTTCCATGTTTTCCTCCCTCGGGAGTTAAACAAAACTCACTTTTGAAAATTTTTGCACAAGCCTCCTCACTTTACTGAGGTATCTTTTCATTCGATCTTCCTTGGCATCGCACATTCCATTCACCTGGTTAATGACTAACTGAGAATCTCTTCTGACTATTACTGACTCTGCTCCTAAGGACTTAGCTAATTCCATCCCTTTGAGTAGTGCTTCATATTCAGCTTCATTGTTGGTAGTTTGGTACTGTAGACGGGCTGCATACTCCAACTTATCACCCTCTAGGGACTTAAGTATGACTCCAATCCCTCCTGCGTACATCGTAGATGATCCATCCACGTTGATAACCCACCTTCTTGTTCGCTCGTCCTTAACCAGCTCGTCTTGGCTTGGTGTGAACTTCGCATTGAAGTCCGCCAGCGCCTGCGCCTTTACTGCATTCCTTGGCTGGTACCTGACATCAAATTCACTGAGCTCCACTGCCCATTGGACTAGCCGTCCTGCAGCTTCCAATTTGTTCATCGCTTTCTTTAGGGGATGATCCGTTAAGACAATGATGACATGAGCTTGAAAGTAGTGCCTTAGCTTCCTTGAAGCCGTGATCAAGGCAAAGGCTAACTTCTCGATCATTGGGTACCGTCCCTCTACTCCTCTAAGTGCCCAGCTGGTATATACTAGTTTCTGCACCCGTTCTTCTTCCCTGACCAGCGCGGAACTTATGGCATGTGGGGATACCGCCAATACAAATACAGCTCTTCACCAGGTACGGGTGGACTTAGTAACGGTGCCTTTGTGAGGTAAGTCTTCAAATCTTGAAAGGCCCTTTGACACTCGTCCATCCATTCAAATGCCTTCTTGAGGACTTTAAAGAACAGTAAACACTTGTCAGTAGCTTTCGAAACAAACCTGTTGAGGGCGGTAACTCGTCCTGTAAGGGACTGGACTTCTTTGATGTTTTTCGGTGGTTCCATGTTGAGTATTGCTTGGATCTTATCTGGATTTGCCTCAATGCCTCTATGTGAAACCATGAACCCCAAGAACTTCCTTGATGAAACTTCAAAGGCACACTTGCTTGGATTAAGTTTCATGTTGTACCGTCGAAGTGTGTCAAAGGTCTCTTGAAGGTCGTCCAGATGTTTTCTCTCGTCCAAACTCTTTACCAGCATATCATCAAGGTAGACCTCTACATTTCTTCCAATTTGAGGACGAAACATTTGGTTCACCAGCCTCTAGTAAGTCGCCCCCACGTTCTTCAAACCAAAAGGCATTACCTTGTAGCAAAACAATCCTTGGCTAGTGATGAATGAAGCCTTCTCTTGGTCTGCCTCGTCCATCCTTATTTGGTTGTAGCCTGAGAAGGCGTCCATGAAGCTCAGCAACTTGTGACCAGCCGTTGAGTCTACCAGCTGGTCAATGCGTGGCAGCGGATAACTGTCCATTGGGCAAGCCTTGTTTAAGTCGGTAAAGTCCACACACATTCGTCACTTACCATTGACCTTCTTTACCATGACTACATTCGCCAACCAATTCGGGTAGTAAACTTCCCTAATGAACTCCGCCGTGATCAACTTCTGTTCTTCTTTTTTGATGGCGTTGTCTCGCTCAGGAGCAAATACTCTCTTCTTCTGACGTACGGGTTTGGAGAAGGGACATACATTTAAACGATGAGTAATAACACTCGGATCAATACCAGGCATGTATTCATGACTCCATGCGAAGACATCAAGACTTTTCTTAAAAAACTGGACCAGTGCATTCTTCGCCTCTTCTTCCATGCTCGCCCCTATTCTAGTAAACTTCTCAGTTCTACTATCGTCTAAGGGGACATCTTCTAACACCTCAACAGGCTCCGCTGTGATTCTTCCTTCGTCTATGCTCATCGTCTGTAAATGCTCGTCTATCGCCAACATAGCTAGGTAGCATTCTCTAGCAGTTAACTGATCTCCTTGCACTTGACCCACGCCATGTTTAGTTGGAAACTTGACGGACAAATGGTAGGTAGAGGTTACCGCCTTCCAACTATTCAAAGTAGGCCTTCCGATAATAGCGTTATATGATGATGAACAATCAACTACGAGGAAGTTTACCTCTTTGGTTATCTGCTGCGGGTATGCTCCAATCATTACTGGCAGTGTGACGGTGCCCATTGGTTATACTTTCATTCCCCCAAATCCTACTAAAGGCGAACTCATTGGACGAAGCTGATCTCATCCTAACCTCATTTGTTAGAAAGCGGGGTAATACAGAATGTCCGCCGAGCTTCCATTGTCTACTAACACCCTTCTGGTCGTATAGTCAGCGATGAGTAGGGTAATGGCAATCGCGTCATCATGGGGGTGATGAATTCTTCCAGCATCCTCGTCCGTGAACGTGATGGCTTGCTCGTCAGCTTCCCTCGTCCTGGGAGATCGTCTTGACAATTGGACGTTTTGAACCACCTTCAGGCATGTCTACTCCGATTTGGATGACTGCGCTGCTGAAGTTCCTCCTATAATAACTTTTATTTCTCCTAGCGGGGGTCGTGAGGACTCTTCCACCTTGGCCTTCAACTTCTCGTCCTTGTGGTTTCGTCCAAGGAAATTCCTCAACTTTCCCTGCATGATGAGGCTCTCTACCTGCTGCTTCAAATCAAAACACTCGTTCGTGTCATGCCTATAGTCCCTGTGAAATCGACAATACTTGTTCCTATTGCGCTTGTTAGGATCTCCCTTTATTTTCTCTAGCCATTTTAAGGACGGTTCATCCTTGATTTGCATAAGGACATGCTCTAGCGGAGTATTTAAGAGAGTGTACTGCTGACTTCTTGATGATGAACTTGCCTTTTTACCATCTTTATCCCTTTTCTCATCTGCCCGGGCCTTCTTGGGACGAGGACCTTGATCTGGATGTTGTTGGTGACCTGCTTCTGAGCGTTCTGACCTTTTCCTCTTCTTGGCTATTATTGCATCCTCAGCGTTCATAAAGTTCTGGGCTGAATGGACAAGTTCAGCCATAGTTTGAGACTCCTGCTTGTACAGTTTATGAATGAACAAGTCAGAATTGACCCCATTATGGAAAGCGGCCAACAGCAACTTGTTGTCCATTTCATCCACCGTCAATGCCTCCCTATTGAAATGGGTAATGAAGGACCGTAAACTCTCGTTCTCCCCTTGCTCAATAGTTAATAAACTGGAAGAAGAACGCTTGTGGTGTTGTCCTCCGATGAAGTTATTAACAAACATTTTACTCAATTCCTCGAATGATTCGACAGAGTTTGGGGGTATTTTGCTGAACCACACTCTCGCTGGCCCCTTTAGCGTGGTGAGGAATGCTCTGTACATAATCTCGTCCGGAATTCCTTGAAGGTGCATATTTGTCTTAAAGGTAGCAATATGGTCACACAGATCACGATTTCCATCGTATGAATCCAAGGAAGGCATTTTGAATTAGGGGGCAAGGGATGACTATTGATGAAAGCCGTGAATGGGGAGTCCGTTCGGTGAACCAAGTCTTCCACGGGGTTCGCCCGCCTTATATTCTCCTTCATTTCTTCCATGGCTTTTCTCATCTGGTCCATTTCTTTCTCCAGATGTGGCACCCTTCTTGAAGTAGTACCCCTTGTCTGATCCTCGGACTCAACGTTTTCTCCTCTTCCTTCCTGACCCTGGGGTTGTCCTTCTGCATGTCCTTCACGGTGTTGCCTCCTTATGTTGATCTCCCGGTTCAACTCCTAATTTTGGCGGGTCAGTTCCGCCATAGCAGCAGCCATGGACTGCATATGTTGAAGGGACGGTGGCTGCGCGGCAGGCGCTGACTGGCGATTGCGGTAGGGATTACTAGAAGCATCCCTACTCTCTTGGTGACCTGGGCTGGTAGCCCTTGATCTTGTCCGAACCATTCAACCTTTTGTCTAGGAACAAAGAACGATCGAAAAGAAAACGAAAATTATTTTCTAAGTATCCCCACAGACGGTGCCAATTGATGATGCGAAGAAAATCAGTAGGCTGGATGCTTCGGATTAGAGAGGGCTAACGGTTGCCTTGATAGTCTGAAAAAGAAAGAAAAAATTATCAAAGGTGACCGGGGTTGCCGGCCAATAACCCTCCGATGACAAAGTCAGTTTTCTCTCAATTATTTTTGAGTTCCAACTTTTTAGGAATTATTTCACGTACCTTTTCTTGGTCTAAACCAACGTTTATATAGTGTCTTAAGAGCGGTTATTGGATTTGTAACCTCCTCTTGATTTGAGGAGGTTTGTGTTCGAATATAACTTCCTCAACTGTTTAGGAGTTACCCTTTTTGTGCGCAACGGTCACTAGGGGTTACACGTATGATACGAAGACGTTTTACACATTCATAAATTTTCTAAGTGCCCACGTGTCGTCCATAATTCCTCATCCTAAGGCCTTCAAGGCAGCTTACCTCGTCTTGAGCACATCAAGGCAGCTTACCTCGTCTTGAGCACATCAAGACAGCTTACCTCGTCTTGAGCACATTGCTCGTCCTGGACGATCTCCATGGACAAAATTGGAGTTGTATTTTATCTTGTATTTTATCATACCCCATCATCAACAACACCAGAAAAAGAAAAAAGAAAAAAAAAAGAGAGAAACGTGGATGGATAGTTACTAAATTTTAGGATCTTTTTAGGAACATTTCTTTTAACAAAAATCTTATTAATTTACTATTCCATAGAAATGTTATGTACCTTATAAAATACAATATAAGTATTGATAATAATAGTCTGTCAATTTAAAACTCATTAGATACTCACTAATGTAAAAATTAGTAGAAGCATCCAAATCCCAATCCAAAAATGCAAGCCATATATTTTTTTTATGGATAATTAATGATTTTGTGAAATAAAGTAAACATTTTCTACATAATATTTTTGTCATATTGATCTAACAAATCATTACCTATATTTAAATATATTCTCAAAACTTCAACCTAAAGAAATAATTTAATAATTTTAAGAAGTGTAACTTATTTCTCCTATTTTACTAAAAATTTATTACAATTACACATATTATTACAATTCTTACATGTGATTAATTTGTTCAAAATTAGTTCACTTTATTGAGGTTTTAATACACTCTATTTGTGACAAGGAAAAATCTATTCATTATTGTGTATGTATGCGCAACGACCACTATAAATTTAATTTAATTCTATGTAGGAATGAGTTCACAAAATACAGCGATGGTGAATACTAATGACATAGAACGTCGTCGAGAACAATGGAGATATTATGCTCGCTTGAGAATACAAAGAGAAGACAATGAAAGCAGAAATATTCAATTGGCAAGACGTTGTGCCAATTACGCAAGACAAAGATAACAAACTTTGGGTGGTGATCGCATTTTAGTGGGTGGCCCAACAAATTTGAATGAAGAAGATGTTGTACATTCTAATTCAACATCAACAAACCCATCACTAATACCACCTAATCACGAGGCTAGACAAAGTTGTCGTCTTACACATATTCGTAACTTGGCACGAAATATGCCAGTTGAGCATAGGGCTATGCAAGAAGTCAGTAATGAGATTATAGTTTTGTATCTTTAAACATTCTTCATTGCTTGGAATCTTATTATTTTGAGAAAATTCATAGTTTTTGGCATGTTAGTTGTATGTCAATGTACACAAAATTACTAAGTATGTCAATGTACACAAAATTACTAAGTTAATGTTTATAATATTAAATTTAGGTCTCCCTCCAACCTATCCAACTATAATGGCAAATGACTTTGAGGCTAGACCAAGTCATATAAATTCTGATGTTAATAATGGTAAGTTTCACCACAAAACTATTGGTGCAAAAAGGAATAATACTTGAGGAGGAAAGTGTTCACACAAGAAATATAGTGTATAAAGATGTTTTGTTCCCTTCATCATAGGTATTAATTAACAATTAGAAAGAATTGTCTTACATATAAATTTATTTTAAGAATTTACAAATTTTAATGATTATGCGGTCTACGTTTTAATATTTTATTTCTTGATCTTTTTTATGTATACAATTAACAGGAAGGATGCCCAACTCAAATGTGAGGATCGAGTCCGCTATGCTAAATAATGGAGTGCATGCTATTCCTACTACTCATTGGGAGAATTGGAAGGATGATCAATCATTATTAAACATGGAGGCCATTGACAACAAGATATTTTTCTTTTTAATGAAATCTTTAATCAGCATCCCTTTCTATTGTTTTATCAAAATTAATATTAAAAATGTCATGGTGCGTATGGGTTAGGTTCGCAAATTAGAAATTTATTCACCTAGTTAGGGATTCACTATTCGAGCTGACAAGAAAGAGCTTTGGAAAGAAGTGAAATGAGTTTTAGAGTCATAAAAATTGGAAAGGTTTGTTATGGTATTTTTTAAAATAGGAAAATAACTAATTGATTGTCTTAATATACAAACAATTTTTTTTCTTCATTTTGAAGTTCTAAGAGCAAAGACAAACAACAAATTAATGTCAAGAAGAGCAATGAGGTGCGCAACATCCATAAGAATAAAGACAAAGGAAAAATGAAGAACGATGTGATCTCTAACACTCATGCCAACAGAGACAAATGGAGAATGAAAATCAAGGCCAATGTGGTTTCCAACATCCAGGAGAAAAAAAAAGATATGAAGAAAAAAAACCAAGGACGATGCAATTTTCAAGACCCAAAATAGTAAAGAAGAACAGAAAATGAGAGTCAAGGACGGTGCGATAATAAAGCAAGTACAAATCATTATCACGTCTACTTAAAAAAAAAAAAAAAAAACTTAATTACATAGTTTTTATATAATTTTTTTTTAAATTTTTGGTAATTAAATGATAGTTCTTCAAGTCCCAAGCTGAATTAGACCATTTCACATACATGGAGCTATGCAATATCATCACAAGGTCAGTTCAAATATTTCATTTTACAAGTTTATGCTTGATATTTATTGTGCTTATTATTATTATGTACGTTTTAAAGTCTCTATTAATAACATAAACTAACACATTTTGTATCATAGGTTCATGACAAATGTTGCTGAAAAGCAATTAGAATGTGGAACAAATAGCATTGCTCCACCAACTTCTCCACCGTAGCCGGCATAATATTAATAAGTTCACCTATTCCATATTTCAGATGTAGTGCATTATTTTACACTTTTACCTAATGTAAATATTTCAGTTTTCTACATTGATCCATCAACTTCTTCATTATAACTTTTGTAAAGGTCATCACATGTATTTTGTAAGTAGTTTTATTGTTACAATTTTATTATGCATTTTCAATATATGCGATATTTATAAGATTTATTCAAAGGATCTTTTTTTCCTCCCCCTAAAGGTTAATACTAAATTATTGCATCATCTTCCAATCAATAACACATTGATTACTGCATAAATAAAATTGGCAAAAATTGATAATAGTTACGGAATACTTGCCTCTAAGCACGCGCGCAGAGGCTCTTCTATTTTTTGGGTAAGGGTTAATTTAGAGCAGTTTATAATTTGGAATTACTACATTTTTCAATCACAAAAAAAAAAAAAAAAAAAAACCTAGGGGTGAAATTTTTTTTTACCACACATAATACTCATCACACTCCTAGGTTTTTTTTTTTTTTTTTTTTTTTTTTTTTTTTTTGTGATTGAAAAATATAGTAATCCCAAATTATAATAAATGCTCTAAATTAATCCTTACTCAAAAAATAGAAGAGCCTCTGAGCATGCGCGTGAGCTCGTACTCAGAGGCTAGTATATATTTAAATATATCATATAATTAATAAAAAAAATATGGGTTCAATTTAATAATAATAACAAAAATTTGTCCAACCCATGGGTTCAACCCGACCTATGTGGGTTGGGTTGGATTGGGTTTGACCTATGTGATGGGTTGGGTTGGATCGAATTTTTTTTTGACCCACCATGGTGGGTTGGATCAAAAAATTCCCTCAACCTGACCCAACCCAACCCATGCACACCCCTACCAGAAATACAAGGCTGATGATAACGATAAAAGAAACAGAATTGTCTTTTTCATTTTTACTATATATTTTTTAAAGTTCAAGGACAAAATTGTCTTTTAGCATGCAATTGGTAGATTTTAAAATGTTTTGAACTTAGTTGGTAATATCACAAACCTTAGGAGTGGTTTCTGAAATTTACTCTAATAAAAATTATTGACAAGTTCTTTTTTAAGGAAAATTAATTACAAGTTAATGAATAATAAGAACAATGAGTTTTTTTTTAAGGAGAAAAATATTAATTAATAAGTTAATGATTATTAAAAATTAAAATATAATATTAGGCAAAAATTAATGAATAAATTTATTCCAATTTACATAGATTTGATAAACTTTAAATTACATAAAATTTTTCAAGGACTTGCACCAAATTAGCATTGATTTGATAAAGATGGACAAATAAATAATATAAACATGGAAATTAAAATTAGGCTTTTACCAAAAATGATCGAAATTTTGGAACATATTACTATTAGAAGATTTAAAAGATATAAATATTGGAAATTCAAAAAATATAATTGTTGAAAATGAATGATAAAAAAATTAAAAAATAATAAAAGAATGAATGAATAAATAATACTTAAATCAGATAAAAAAATGATAAAAGTCTATTGGAGAGTATATTTGAAAAGAAAAAGAAATAAAAGACAAAAGTAACTGTCCATTTTCCAAATTGTACAAAAATTTGAAGAGAAGGCTAAAGATACTCTTACTTTAAAATGAAAAATCTATTTTTTTTTAATTATTAAAGGATGAGATAAATAGATATAAGCACAAAATAAGCTAACGTGACCAAAAAAAAAAAAAGAAGTAAATTATAACTATCAAAATGTCAAGTTTTTGATGATAAGTAAAAAAGTAATGTCATTTATTGGCGCAAATAAACACTAATAATAATAATTTGTCAACACATGTTGTGAAAATTGTTGTGTTTGTAATATTATTCTTTTTAAAGTCACATTAGAAATTCTACAATGCCAACCGGTAACAACCAGCCACTTAGGATTTGTTGTAAAAATGTTGGGAAAATGTTGTGGACATATTATTTATCTTCTACAATACTCCTACATTTTTGTGTATGGGTATAAATATAATACATCAAATAAATAATTAACATGAAATATCAAATCATCGTAACATCGTGGGCTCCAGTTAGCTCAACTGGTAAAGTCTTTGATGGTTGTATAAGAGATCTGGGGTTCAATCCCTGCCTACACCAAAAATTAATTGGTGTTTTGGTCTGATGATAAAGAGCTATCATCAAGAGCGGACGCCATAGGTTGAAACTCTCTCTCAAAAAAAAAAAAAAAATCACCGTAACATCATATTTAATATTACAAAATATTTCATATTACTCTAATCTCATTACCTTATTTAATGGTGGTAATCTTACAGTACCTCATTACCTTTTTGTTTTTAGACGAGGTTATCTCCAGGATGCTGATAAAAGATTTTTAACTCAGGACCTCATTGATATCACGAGATCTTAGAAACCACTTAAGCAACCTTTTTAGAATTAATCTTACATTACTTATTGGTGGAGATATAATAATTTACATAATTAACAAAATTGTCCATACTAATCAATTTTATTTTACAAATGAGAATGACTAAAATACCAAGAAACCTTTAAAATGGCTCAAAACCACTAAAAAAACCAAAATATCTTTGGAAGTTGGAACCACCAAAATTACTAAAATACACTTTAAATGTCCAAAATACCCCTAAAACCAATGTTCGAGAGGATGATGTTTTGTTTAAAGTAAACAGCAATGGTAGTAATAACCATTGTTGTGGGATAAGTAAATTGCAATGGCTTGGCAACATGACATGTAGCAGTGAATTGGACAAGAATGCAAGTTGTAAAGGGAATTTCACAATATTGCAGTCTGAATTTAATATTTGTTGGGGAGAGTGGTTTGGTGGAGAGTGAAGTTGATTTTTCAAATTTGGGTTCAGGTGGGAGTGACAATTTTTTTTGGATTGTAGTCCTCTGATGATGATCATTCCTACTGGTCGAGTTGGCTTTGATGGGGTGTTGGGACGGTGCTAATCTGGTAGTGTATATTGATGATCATTGAGATTTCAAGGTGGGTGAAAATAGGATTTATGGCTTTAGTAAATTGGTTGTGCTTCCTTTAATTCAATTTGAGTGACCCTTAAAAGCGTCTCGTGGTGAGAAATCTAGTACATGATTGGAAGAGTGATGTAGTATTTACAAGAAATGAAACTTGCTATTATGGATTAATAGATGGTTTGCAACTTGTGGAGATGTCCTTATGAGGATTGGGTTGCTCGAGATGCTGATCAGACGGTGGGAGGGGTCTTAATTATGCGGGATAAGTGGAAAAAATGGAGGTGATGGTGGGAATTTACATATGCCAGGCCTGTCTTGCTCTTCTTTACCTTTTTTCTTCCTTTTTGTCTCTAAGCCATGGGCAAACTGCTTTTATCTAGTCCCACCCCCCCCCCCCCCAAAAAAAAGAACTTATTAACGTAAAAGATCTAATCCATTCAAATTATGTGCCTAGGGCTTCAAAGTTGGTTTCAAATTCACCCTAATTTTGTGTCAAATACCTCTAATTTGAAACTATTTTAAACTCATAGAACAACTAGTTTCTCATTTAAATCTACTTCATATCTATTTGAAACTAATCCAAAGTCTTTTACAATTCCAAAGCTTATTATCATTAACTCAAATACAAAATTCAATGAAAAAATCACTGATAATACCATATTGCAAAAAACTAATAGATTTTCTTTTAAAAGCAATGTAAATATTTACAAATTTGATTTTACCCCAATAAGAAAAACTAAGTTATGTGTAAAACTAAGTATATAAAAATTTTAAATAGTTCAACAATTATTGCAATCTTCTTTTTCTTTCCAAAATGGAATGATCCACAATGATGAATTGGCATACTCTAAATATACTTGGTCTCTTACAGAGTTTTTTCTTCTTAAGTGGCAAGTTTTTGTATTATCCACTTTTGTGTTATCTACTTTTTAGAACAATGAGTAAGTGCATGTTGAATGATATTGCACATTGTAAATGAGGATTACAAGCTAATCCTAAGATGCTAGGTTTTAGTTGGCAAATTCCATGTATAAAATGTGTGTGTGTGTATATATATATATATTTTTTTTTTCATTTATGGAATTATTAGACTATTAGTATTAGATTATAAATTTATGGATTTTTGTATTACTCAACAATATTGAGTTGATTTTTTTTTTTCGTTTTTATTCTTTTATATGTACGGAAAGAAATAAGAAAAAAAGATGTTAAGAACTATGTTAAACTTTTTTTTTTTCCAAGTCTCATGGTAGCTTAGGTGGCTATTTTTGGATTATGATATGGGCAGATTGGTTGGGCTTGAGGATTTTCGTGGTGGTGACTCAACACACAATGGGTATTTGGGATGTGGGTTTCGACCGGGGGGGGGGGGGGGGGCGGCGCTCCATGGGCATGGCCTAAAGCAAGAAAACACATTTTTTGTGTTTTCCAAAAGAAAAAACTCACCAAGAGAAAATTGCAATCAATTGCATGCAATTTTTGAAAAAGTTAGTCATGTCAAGTTAATTTTTTGATATTAGATTTCTATTTGTTGGAGCTATCTAACTAAAAAAAAAAAAAAAAAACAAAAACAAAAAATTGATGAAATAGTTTGTCCACAAATTGAAAAGAAAGTCCAAGAACCTTCAAGTCAATTGTTATGAAATTTACCAAGAGTCCAATACAGTGCTTATAAGTCATCATATGTTGACGATAACTTCCCCATCCACAAAATACTAATTTGAAAAGAAAGTACCTTGCTTTTATACATTGAACATAAAAGTTTTGATAGGTATTACATAATAGTGCTAATAAGATAACACTTTCACATCCAAAAAATATCAAATTTTGGAGCTTCATATGTTATAGCTGCTTCTATCTCTCTTAATTATCTGGGTTTACATGCATGCATGGTACATTCTCATTGCCATCCTCACTTAATTTTCAATTATTATATATGCCTCCATGTCTATGAGCTTTCATAGGTCCAAATCATCATTAACAATAGTTGTAGACACCCCATTTTGTACATTAAGCCAAAAGTCATATAGTTAACAGGAATTGAGTTCCCATTTCCTACCAACCATTTAGCTTCTATGAGAATAGATAATCCCATTGCTTATATATATATATATATATATATATATAGTTTTATTAGAAATTAAGAAAGTTTCTACCCCAACACATAGCTAGACTCAAGTACAATTTTCTTTTCACTTCTTATTTAACACGAAAACTTCCTATAAAATAACGTGAATCTGTAACCAACCTTTATTTCTGGATGTGATAGTAATTTACTTATGTTTTCCATGGGTTGGTAAGTACTAAGTAGTCATTATATCAATATTATAATTGCAAGTTCGATGCATATTACATATATACAATTTTCAAATGTCTTTTTTTTGTCTTTTGACATTTAACGAAAAGTTAGGGCATGTTTGGTACACTCAATGGAGATTACGATAAAAATTGTAATATTTATTACTAGGAATAAAATGTGTTGTAATGTAATAACTAAACTTATTTATAAGTTTGTTTGTGAGTTATAACATTAAAATAAAACTTAAAATTTACTTTAGGAAATATCTTCCTTATATAATTATATTTCCTTGATAATGGTTATTTTTTAAATTTGAGAGAGATATGTGTTATTTTTCATGAATTTTTTTTTATTTTATTACTGATACATGTATGTGGAAAGTTTTTTTATTTGGAAATATAATAATTTTAGGAATTATTGCATCCGCTAAGGAATAGCTAATACAACTTTTTTTTTAGAGAGTAATAATTATTCCTCATTTTGAATAATAGCTATTTATAAGAAATGACTATTTATTGTAATAAAAACATAAACAAACTAAGAAATAACTAAATTATAGGAATAATTATTGCATTACAGTGCCAATTACAGTTTATTAAAAATGCCATTATTTATGAATTTAAGTTGGGTTTTGGAAGTTAGTGAATGAATTGTCTAATTTAAAACTTGAACAGGGGTGCACCTTATGACACTTTGTTTTCAAGGTTTTGAAGTCCTTAATAACAAATGAAATTTCTCTCAGGCATGTGTAATCAAGTTTATTGTTTATGAACTCCCTTGAACTAGTTTGAATGATTCAATGAAAGACTCTTAGTCGTTCAGCTCCTCCACACCCCCACACCCACCCCCTACCCACAAAAAAAAAAAAAAAAAGAAGAAGAGAGAAACAAAAAGCTTTCAACAATTACTTTTAATCTATTAAATCAATTACTTTTCAAAAGGAAGCTGTAGTAGTACTTTAGCTTTGTTGATAAACAACAACACTAACCTTCAACTCTTTATGCAGAAAAGCCTACATTTTATGAGACACTTATCAAGGAAAAAATAATGGTACTAGATAACCTGTTTCATAAACTTCACTAGCATGATTTTTAGTAGTTCAATAATGATTATGTAGATTTCCATTCTAATTTTGCTAATAGAAACTGCAAGTGCAGGCAACATTCAATGTCTAGAAGCAGGGGAAAAACAGAGAGAGAGAGAGAGAGAGAGAGAGAGAGAGAGAGAGAGAGAGAGAGAGAGAGAGTTAAAAACAAAAAATAGCACTAACGCTCACCCATAGCAGTAGAAAAGGAACAAGACCTCCCTTCCAAAAAAATAAAAAAAAAATTCATTGAAGACTAAATCAATACATTGATTTCAAGATAAAATTAATGGGATTAATTATTAAAATAATTTGTTGCATTGAGAAAAAAAAATCAATATGCAATTAAAATTCTATTTTTTTTTATTTTTATTTTTTTACTTCTGTACGTAATATTGTAATTCTATTATAAATATGGATTCTATTGTAATGTATTATCAATAAAAATATATGAGAAAATATATCTCTTTAGGCTCTTGTCTCGTAAATATAGGTCATAAGGCCAAACCACAAACTCTTATGTTCTCTTTCTTTTTATTGTTATTTTTTTATTTATCACAAATTTTTGTACTTTTAATATATCTTTGTAGAATAAATGGTCTTAAAGTTTGGTTAGGAGGGGCAGAAGAAAATTTGGAGATTGTAACTTAAACGTAATTGGTCTTAAACTATCCAAAAAATATGTTGTACAGTCCCTCTTTTTTTCTTTCTTTCTCTTTTCTTTTTTTTTTTTTATTTAAATTTTTATTTTTTAGTTCTACTAAGGTGTTTCGTTTCACCTCCATCACCAGTCCATCGCAATAATATTAATGCATTTATTCTCTTTTTGAAGAACTAGATTTTAGACTCGTGTGAAACTCATATACTAGGAGTGTAAATTGATTCTTTAACAGGTCCATGCCTAGCTGTTACAAAACCCAAAATTACCTGTGTAATATCCACACTAAACTTTGGAATTCTATGTACTATGCAAGCAAAACCCCACGGATTCTTTAAAAAGCCTATGCCTAGCTATTACAAAGCCCAAAACGAACCCAATTAAGATTGTTTGACCCCCTTCTTCCACAAATAAAAACTCTCACATAAACTTAACCTTCCATAATTCTGTCAAATAGAGAGAAGCAAATAATGTAGATGGCGTCAAGTGGTGGTCTCAAAGAAGCGTCTTTGTCTTCTTTGAGTGAAGCGGTGGGCTAGTGAAGTTTCAATACAATGGCTTTTTAACTGAATTTTTTATTTCATTTTCATAATAAAAACTGAATTATTTATTTATTTTATATATACCTTTTAACTGATTTAACTGAAGATTTTTTTATTTATTTTATATATATCTTTTAACTGATTTAACTGAAGATTAAAGTGAAAATATAGAATATAGACCATAGGTATCTTCAAATTTCATGAAAAAAAAAAATCTTTTCCTAGGTAATAGAATTCATAAATGGATGAAAGATTTTCCTTGTTAAGAAAATGAATCATAATTTATTTTTTCTTTTGTTTATTGATGGTTGAAAGACTTGAGGAGCTATATTGAGTCCAAAGCACATTACATTCAATTGATAATGTCCTCTAGGAGTGAGTATAAATTCCTAGTTGGAATCCTCTGAATAAAGACTTACACCTTTGTTTAGATGTTTGTTTGAAACTTTTGGAGCCTTTTTAGTTACCGTAACCCAATCTTTTAATTTACGATTCATACACACAAATCCATATCCATAAGCAGCCAAGGGTGCATGGTAATGTTTGCAGGTGCAGTATTGCTATTGCCATTGAACAATACTCCCATAGAATTAAGAAAATTCAAAATTATTAGGGAGTAAAAAAAAGATTGAATAGGCAAGATAAACAGTGAAGGAGCTGATCGATATTTATTCTAATAGTTATATATACTAGTCTTTTATCCGTGTCGTGATATTTTATTGAAGCACATCTTCCTTTTGGAGGCACTGGATTCTCAGTGATTTCTGCCCCAGAACTGTCCACACAGAAGTAGATTTGGTAAAGTTGGCTATTACCATCTGGATCTTTATTGCACCCTATCCTAGGAGTGTGCCCAATGCCCTTTATTACTGCTTGTACAAGTTGTCTAAGCTGTAAAATCCATCATCTGGTTCAATTCTTGCAATCCTGAGTATTTGCAGGAGGTTTACTTTCTTCTTTAGATTGAGAGCTGCTTCAAAGTATTCAAGCTGGTCAAGTTGAGATTCTGAGCATGCCCTATTTTTTTTACCATTCATGTGACCAGAACCTCAAGCCATTGCGACTTGGGCAGCTACGTGATGGCCAATCCTTTTGCAAATTGGTCATTGACGGGACTGACGAAATAAATACTGACGACAATGGCATCACTGACGAGAGATCACGACAGACGAGGTAACCAGCGAAGACGAGGATAAAACGGCAGGAACACTCAATATCGCCAATAAATGCCCCAGGCCGGATAAAAACAGCTATACAGCCTATTGGACGAATTAAAGCCTCGCCATTAAGCAGAAAGCGTAACTTAAGGCAGCATTAAAACCACAATAACTGTTACAACGGCTAAGAAGCAAAAGGAACATATATAAGCCAACCAAAAACACCAGTCAGAGGTAAGGAAACACACAAGAAATTCGCCCATTCTTTATCATAATTTTTCTGACTACAATTCCCATAAACTAACTTAAGCATCGGAGGTGTTTTGGCAAACACCACACCGGTGACCACGTTGACAGATTGGACTGTCGCCTCCTGGACTGCTGGAAAGGAGGGATACAGGTTTGATTCCATCTAGACTCAACTCTTATTTCGACTGACGAACATTTTGCTTCATCAGTTTGGCGCCGTCTGTGGGAAACCTGAAACATCTCCATAGTTATACTTGGAGAGGTGGTTCCCACCAATTTTTTCGGTCAGATGGAGTCCAATCAAGATCCCACCTCCTTGATTCAGCAAATCCAGGCCCTGGCGACCACTGTTGCAGAACTCACCAGGCAGAACCAAGAAATGAAGATACAACTTCAGCAGATTCAACAGGAAGAGAGCCAATCCAGGGGCGGCCTGGAAGATGAAGGGGATAGTCACAGAAGGGTCAGCGCTCTCAGACCAACCACCCCTGACGAGCAAAATTCGGATGTTATAAAGGATATGAGGAAAGAGATGGACGAGCTACGGAATGCCATCAAAGAGAAAACGGACCGGAGCGTGGATAGAATGGTTAGGGCTACCGACTTACCCTTCACTACGGCAGTTCTTGAGCATCTGGTACTGCCCAAATTTTGTCTGCCCCAGCTCGAACAGTTCGACGGGTTGAGGGACCCACAAGATCACCTCAACATATTCAAGACAACACTTGGCCTCCAACAACCCCCTGACGAGATATTATGTCGCTCCTTCCCTACCACTCTCAAAGGAGCGGCTAGAGAATGGTTTGCCAAGCTGCCAACATCGTCAATAGATAACTTCGAACAGCTGAGCGGCGCCTTCTTGAGGCACTTTATCGGGGGGCAACGTCCGAAGAGGCTAGCGAATTACCTACTCACTGTCAGACAGGGAGAGAAGGAGACATTAAGGTCGTATGTAAAACGCTTCACACGAGAAACTTTGGAGGTGGACGAAACTGACGACAAAGTGCAGTTGACGGCTTTCAAGGCGGGGTTAAGATCTCGAGACCTCGTGGCCTCACTTACTAAGAATCCCCCAAAGACGATGGCAGAAATGCTCTTGAAAGCGCAGAAATACATGAATACCGAAGATGCACTCGCAGCCATAGGAGATGCAGTAAGACCGGGAAGCATCGGAATCCGGGATAATGAATGAAGAGGACAGAAGAGAGAACAACATGATCGTCAATCCAGAGACGGTAACAGAAGAAAAGATGACAAAGGTCCCCGAACGGTAAGGTTTACCCCTTTAATTATGCTCGTTGACAAAATTTTGTCGCAAATCAAAGATGAGCACCACTTGAAATGGCCTCGACCATTACATTCGTCGCCTAACGTTCATGACAAAAGCAAGTACTGCCGGTTCCATAAGGATCACGGTCACTACACGGAAGATTGCCGGGATCTCAAGGAGCAAATTGAGGAGCTGATACGGAAGGGGAAGCTGCAGAAGTATGTAAAGAAGGAGGAGTACGGCGGACCAAGGAACAGGAACAAGAACCAGCAAGAACCCTCGTCAAGAAGCGACGATCGTCAAGCCCAACCAGCGCAGAATGTGATCGGGGAAATAGCAACGATTGCAGGAAGACCCTTTGTGGGAGGATCTTTTAGGTCCCTCAGGAAGGCATGCCAGAGGCAAGTAAATAACGTCTACATGTTACCTCTAGTCAAGTAGAGACGGACAAACCAGGATATGTTCTTTAATGAAGTAGATGCTAGAGGGGTGAAGCAACCACACAATGATCCTCTAGTTATAATGTTAACTATAGAAGGATTCAACACCAAGAGAATCCTCGTGGACAACGGCAGCTCAGCAGACATTATCTACCTCCCCGCTTTCCAGCAATTGAAGCTAGATCCAAAAAGGTTGCGCCCTTTTGATTCCCCACTTGTCAGTTTCAGCGGAGATCGAGTGTATCCCAAAGGCATGGTGACGCTGACGGTGACAATCAGAACCTACCCGAGGCAGTTAACCCGTCAATTAGATTTCTTGGTGGTAGACTGTCCTTCATCCTATAATGCTATTATTGGGAGGCCAACACTCAACAAATGGAGGGCGGCGACGTCTACTTATTGTTTAAAAGTGAAGTTCCCAACGGATGAGGGAATCAGCGAAGTGAGAGGAGATCAAGTTTTGGCCCGAGAATGCTACCAGGCAGTACTAGCTGCCCGAGAAAACCATACATGGACGATTGAAGAGAAGGAAGAAGAAAAAGAAGAGGAGCTAGAGACGGTAGAGTTAGCTGTGGGAGAAATAACCAAGACGACGAAAGTAGGGAAAACACTCAGTCCAGAGATAAAGGCCAAGCTCATCAAGTTACTCAAAGAAAACATAGACGTCTTCGCATGGAGTCATGAGGATATGCCTGGCATACCCCCGGAAGTTATCCAACATGAGTTGAGGGTGAACCCAGAGAGGAAGCCCGTCCAACAGAGACGCAGAACCTTCGCCCCAGAACGGGACCAGGCAATAGCGAATGAAGTTGCTAAACTCCTGGCAGCAGGTTTTATTCGGGAAGTACACTATCCAGAGTGGCTTGCCAACGTCGTCCTAGTAAAGAAGGCTAATGGAACGTGGAGAATGTGCGTGGACTTCACGGATCTAAATAAAGCCTGCCCGAAAGATAGTTTCCCCCTACCAAGAGTAGACCAGCTGGTAGACTCGACGGCTGGAAACAAACTACTAACGTTCATGGACGCTTTCTCCGGATACAATCAGATAAAGATGGCTGAAGAAAATAAAAAAAAAACTGCATTCGTCACAAGCTAAGGACTCTACTGCTACAAGGTGATGCCTTTTGGGTTGAAGAATGCAGGAGCCACATATCAAAGGTTGGTGAACAGGATGTTCAGAAGCTAGATCGGCAGGAATATGGAGGTATACATGGACGACATGCTCGTCAAGAGTAAAGAAGAACTTTCCCATCTCGAAGATTTGAAGGAGACATTCGCCACTCTCAGACAGTACAAGATGAAGCTAAACCCAAGCAAATGCATTTCTGGTGTAGCCTCGGGAAAATTCTTAGGATTCATGGTATCCCATAGAGGGATAGAAGCTAACCCGGAGAAGATACGAGCCATAATCAATATGGAGTCTCCAAGAACAGGTAAAGAAGTCCAAAAGTTGACAGGAAGAATCACGGCACTAAACAGGTTCGTTTCTAGGGCGACGGATAAGTGCCAACCCTTCTTCAAAACCTTGAAAAAGGCCTTCGTATGGACTGACAAGTGTGAAGAGGCTTTCCAGTAGCTTAAATGCTACTTGAGTAATCCACCCCTTCTAAGCCCGGCCAAAGAAGGAGAAACTTTATAGTTGTACTTGGCGGTATCAGTCACAGCCGTAAGTGCCGCCTTAATTCACGAAGAAGGCAAGAAGTAGCTGCCGATTTATTACGTCAGCCAGGCTTTCCAAGAAGTTGAGTTTAAGTACCCGATGATCGAAAAGATTGTTCTCGCACTAGTGATGGCCTCGCGCAAACTGAGACAGTATTTCCAAGCGAACCCAATCCTGGTCATGACTAACCAACCTATCAAAAAGTCCATGAACAAACCTGAAGCAGCAGGAAGAATGATCCAGTGGGTAATCGAGCTTAGCCAATTTGACATTGAGTACCATCCCAGGACGGCTATCAAGGCGCAGGCCCTGGCAGACTTCGTGGCTGAATTTACCTTTGTGAACGAAGACAACCAAATCAAAGACGAAGACAAATGGACGATTCAGACTGACGGCTCGTCAGCCCAAAAGAAGGGTGGAGTAGGGGTCGTCATAACCACCCCTGACGGAGAAATGCTTAAGTACGGGGTTCAGCTGCAGTTCCCAGCCACCAACAACGAGGCCGAATATGAAGGAATACTGACGGGACTAAGACTCGGAAAGGCCCTTGGAGCCAAGAACCTACTAGTTCAAAGTGATTCAAAACTGGTAACCGAACAGATAAAGGGAGAGTACGATGCAAAAGAAGATAGGATGCAAAGATACCTCAGGCTGACAAGATGTCTTATCCAAGAATTCGATACAGTCAGATTCGAACAAATCCCTCGAGACACTATAGCGGACGAGATATCAAAAATATCATCGTCCGAAGAATGGCCGTCAGAAAGCGAGCTTACGATTGAAGTCCAGAAGCATCCCAGTATTGAAGAAGTATCCACGTTCCAAACCCGAGGTACAAACAGCTGGATCACTCCTATCATGTCTTTTTTGCAGGACGGGCACCTCTCCCAAGACGCTGACGAGGCCAAGAAGGTCAGGAAAAGAGCAGCCAAGTTCACGATTGTAAACGACACCTTATACAAGAGGGGCTTCTCCATGCCCTACTTAAAATGTGTTGACGAAGAAGAAGCCAAGTATATCCTGAGGGAAGTTCATGAAGGAGTTTGCGGAGGTCATGCCGGTCCAAGATCCCTGGTAAGCAAAATCATTAGAACAGGTTATTTCTGGCCAACTATACAGGTGGACGCAGTTGACCTCGTCAAGAAATGCGACAAATGTCAAAGGTTTGGGAATGTCCAGCGACTTCCAGCAGAGCAACTGACGACCATATCCTCCCCTTGGCCATTCGCTCAATGGGGAATTGACATCGTCGGCCCACTACCCTTAGGTAAAGGACAGGTAAAATTCTTATTGGTTGCAAATTGATTACTTTACAAAATGGGTGGAAGCAGAAGCAGAGGCAGTGGCAACTATCACCGAAGCACGAATTCGGGGCTTCTTATGGAAAAATATAATTTGCAAGTTCGGGATACCAATGACGATCATATCAGATAATGGGCGGCAGTTCGACAGCCAAGGCTTCAACGATTTCTGCTCAAGATTGGGTATCAGAAACAATTTCTCATCCCCAGGACATTCGTAAGCCAACGGTCAGACGGAAGTGACAAACCGGACGTTGTTGAAGATCATAGAAACCAAACTAGACAACGCCAAGGGTGCCTGGCCGGACGAACTTCCTAATATGTTTTAGGCCTATAGGACCACAGCAAGAACTCCGACAGGAGAAACCCCTTTTATGCTCATTTATGGCACTAAAGCTGTAATCCCAGTGGAAGTGGGCGCCACAAGCACCAGGCGAGAACTATACAACCAAAAGGGTAACGACGACCAGTTACGAGTCAACCTGGACTGCCTTGACGAAGTTAGAGACAAAGCTTCCAACAAAATGACGAAGTACCAGTAGAAGATGAGGGAATATTACAATAAAAGAGTAAAGCTCCAACGACTTGAGATAGGTGACCTCATTTTGCGCAAAGTCAACACAGCCACAAAAGACTTTATTCAAGGAAAGCTAGGCGCTACTTGGGAAGGGTCCTACCAGATCACTCACTACTTTAGACAGGGAAGCTATCACTTGGCAACCCTGGACGAACAGAAGCTCCCACGACCATGGAATATCGAATATTTGAAGAAGTACCATCAATAGATGTAAACCAGTAAATACATTCATATTCAAAATTAATAAAGAGATTTTTAGTACTGATGTTTCTGCGTCCACAGGTTTTCTCAGTTAAGAATGTCAAACAATCTCAAAAATGGCTAAGTAACAAGATTTTGCTCTGATGGATGTAAGTTACTGACGAACTAAAAGAGACATTGAATCTCTAAGACGTTAAGTAACAAGATTCCGTTCTGACGGATGTAAGTTACTGACGGACTAAAAGAGACATTGAATCTCAAAGACGCTAAGTAATAAGATTCCGCTCTGACGGATGTAAGTTACTTACGAACTAAAAGAGATTGAATCTCAAAGTCACTAAGTAACAAGATTCCGCTCTGACGGATGTAAGTTACTGACGAACTAAAAACATTGAATCTCAGAGATCACTAAGTAACAGAATTCCGCTTTAACGGATGAAAGTTACCAACAAGTAGAAAGAAACAACAAACCACAAGAAATTTGAAGTAAAAGCAAGCAAGCAGGAGCATCTAATTAAAAGCCCAAAAACAAAAGGGCAAATACCATTATTTCTACAATCAAAGACCCATAAACACTAGGTCAAACCGATGTTCTCAAAACGAAAAGTTCTCTTGAAATTAGGACTAATAATAAAAAAATAAAAAAATAAAGAGAAAGAATGGTAATCAACTTCGTTTTCAGGAATCAAACACCGGGGGCTGAATCATCAGGCGTGTCATCAACATTCTCTGGAGCGTCAGGCTGACCAGCAGAAGATTGGGCAGCCTCGTCAGTAGACATCTCTCGGTCAATCTCCTCCATGTCCAGGCTGTCCAAATCCACTCCGGAAGGATATTTGACGAGGTACCTCCTGAGCAACTCGAAGCCCTTGAAGTACTAGCTGAACAAGACAGTGTTGAACTCGTCCGTAGTTTGGAAGGCCTCCACGGATCGAGCAACAATGGTCTTCAACGACTCCCGGGATGCCAAAAGTTGTTCATCCTTCTCGGAGGTCAGCTGACGCTTCACCCTAAGATCTTCGTCCAACTTCTTCACCTTCTCCTTCAAATCAGTAGTCTTGCTCACAGATTCAATCAAGTCTTTCTTCATAGTAGAACTTTCTGCTTCCAAAGCCTCCACCCTCGAAGAAAGGGAAGCCACCTTGGCCCCTTGGGTCAGATATTCAAACGTGATGTGAAGGCTCTCTCCCAAAACCTTAAAAAAAAAAAAATGATGAGAATGCAAAAGAAAAAAGGAAGAGGAAGAAGAAGGTTCACAACTAAAATCTCACCTGAAAAAGCTTTTAAACATGGCGGCTTGCGACCTGATTAAAAGACACTCCCGAGAGTGCCTTCAAGTCCTTGGCGGCCACAGCCCCATGAGCTTTCTCCACCACTAGGGCTTCGTCATTCCATATAGTTGACGGCTGGGAAGTGACCCTCTCCACCTCTTTCTCCTTCCCAGAAAGGCGTTGTCTTTTGGCAACTGGTGTAGAAAGCTCCTCGATCGAGGTCGATGGGGAAGCTGTCCTCGTCACTGCAGCCCCGGAAGTAATCGGAGTCGACTAGATGACGGGAGAACCAGAAGCACCCTTGTCAGTGACCCGCACTGACTTTCTCCCCAAGCTTGACAGCGGCTCCCCCTTCTTCGACCTCATTTTAGCGTACATATCTTTGTTGAATTTTGTCGTCATCCCTGCACAAAAGAAACGAGGAATGTCCGTCAAAAAAAAAAAAAAAGAAGAAAGAAGGGAAAACTAGCACTGACGAATATAACACTTACTCTTCTTCTCTTCAACTTCTATGCTCCGAAGAACAAAAGACAAAGGCTCTGGCCCGAAACAGTAAAAAGATAAAGTCCTGGGATCTATGAAGTCGTCCCAATTTTCCACCATCTGTGCGTACTCTACGGCTTTCTTCACCCTATCTCTATACCTACTCTTAAGTTTTGGTCGTTTCTGAGCTGCAAAAAAAAAAAAAAAAAAAAAAAAAAAAAGGATTAGTTGCGATACCAATACACCCAAAAACTGAAGCGACGAAGAAAAGGTATTGACGCACCTAAGGTCGGGGTTCCCCACCGACGATGCAACCGCGGGAGATCACCCCAAATCTCGCCCGACGCGGTCTCAAACTTATCTCCAGAAACAAAGAAAAACCTAGATTTTCAATACCTAAAGGAGGACGGCAAACCCCTGACGACCCTATTTTTTCTCTCCCAGGACACCAATTCGTAATATCCGTATTCCTTGGACGCTTTTAATCGGTATAAATAAACAAGCTCATCAATCTTGAGCATATCCTCGTCTACAGCTGCTAGCCATATCCCTATACAAGTTATCATAATCCTCCAGGAGTTGGGCATAAGTTGCCCTGGAGCGATCCCAAAATAATCCAACAGCTCCATCAGGAAAGGATGGACCGGGAACCTTAACCTACAGATGAAGGCCGCCTGGTAGAAGCAAACCTCCCCCCGGGAAGAAGCTACAGGCCTGATCGTCCTTACCGGGCAGACAAAGCCTCACCCGCTCCGGAAATTGAAATCTATCCCTGAAACGCCCTAACGTCTCAGCATCTAAGCTACACTCTTCCCCAAGGGCATGAAAAGCCCTAACCTCTCGAATCGACGAAATAGCAGTATCGCCCCCCACTGGATCATCGCTAGACGAAAGTCCAGTCTCCAACTCACTAGATCTAACATCAGACATGATTCCCCGCACTCTTTCCCTATTCCTAAACCAACCTATAGACTGACGAAGCAAAGATAGCAAGTCAGCCAACACAACCCCCAGACCGTTACCCTTACAAACAAAACCCTCTAGGCGCGGAGAACTACCTAAAAATCCCCTCAAACACGCAAACAGGAAGGAAATTGAAGGGCAAGCTGTCCTAACCTCAAAACCACTAACCATCAAAGTCTAAGAACAAGGTGAGCAGAATGACACAAGCTAAAACCCCCACAAAAAAAAAAAAAAAAAGGAAACGAGAAATCAGAAAAATCGCAGAAAAAGGAGAACGGAGCCAAAGGTTGAGAAAATAAAAATACCTCGAAAGCAAAAGCCCCGTCGCACACAGGCGCCACCGCACAACGTACCGGTCCAAAAAAGAAAGATCGCCAGAAAAGAGTTTGCAAAGAAAGAAGAAAAACACAGAGCGATAGAAGTATTTTTGAAAAAAGAGCAAAGAATAAAGAAAGGGAAGTTAAATAGCACAGAACTAAAGAGAAACAGTGGGAAAAACGAAGAGACAAATGATGGAAGCATTAAACTCCACTAACTGAAGTATGCCACGTGGCCACGATCAGTACGGCGCCACCACTATGCATTTAATGCAGCACGAAACTCCAAGAGTCACCTGCCAACTTTTCACCTTCCATGATCGTCACGACATGTCACGACGACCAGGGAATCCGGGGGCAACTAACGGGACTGACAAAATAAATACTGACGATAATGGCATCACTGACGAGAGATCACGACAGACAAGGTAACCAGCGAAGACGAGGATAAAAAGGCAGGAACACTCAATATCGCCAATAAATGCCCCAGGCTGGATAAAAACAGCTGTACAGTCCGTTGGACGAATTAAAGCCTCGCCATTAAGTAGAAAGCGTAACTTAAGGCAGCATTAAAACCACAATAACTGTCACAACGGCTAAGAAGCAAAAGGAACATATATAAGCCAACCAAAAACACCAGTCAAAGGTAAGGAAACACACAAGAAATTCACCCATTCTTTATCATAATTTTTCTGACTACAATTCCAGAAACTAACTTAAGCATTGGAGGTGTTTTGGCAGGCACCACACCAGTGACCACGTTGACAGATTGGGCTGTCACCTCCTGGACTGCTGGAAAGGAGGGATACAGGTTTGATTCCATCTAGACTCAACTCTTATTTCGACTGACGAACATTTTGCTTCATCAGTCATGAGGTCTGAGAGCTACAGAAACCATCATATACATGAATCACATATAAGAAAAAGGTAATAATGGTGATGCGTAAATTTGTGAGACTTCTAAAGCTTAAGTGGTATAATAGTAGAAGGTCAACAAAAAGTTAGGCGCTTCAATTTAATAGTATTTATAGATAATGATAACAAACTAAGATTTTTGAATGGCTTGAATTATAAAAAAATGTACAAAATGATTTCTTTTACCTCCACATTTCTTTTAACTTTGATATGAGTCTTTAGGGAATGCATACAAACTACAAAAGTGAGCTGAATCTTCACAAGCTTTCTTGTGTTCAATATCCTGATTAGGAGCTTTCTCACATTTTCCTAGTTTATTGTTCTCACTTTTCAATTAGATCTCTCTGTCCAACATCTTACCCCTACTTTTCAAAAGGAAGCTGTAGTAGCACTTGAGCATTGTTGATAAACAACAGTACTAACCTTGAACTGTTTATGTAGAAAAGTATACATTTTATGAGACACTTATCAAGGAAAAAATAATGGTGCTAGATAACCTGTTTCATAAAATAAACTTCACTAGCATGATTTTCAATAGTCCAATAATGATTATGTAGATTTCTATTCCTAAATTACTAATAGAAATTGCATGTGCAGGCAACAATCAATGCCTTGAAGCAGGAGAGAGAGAGAGAGAGAGAGAGAGAGAGAGAGAGAGAGAGAGAGAGAGAGAGAGAGAGAGAGAGAGAGAGAGAGAGAACAAAAGAATGGTCCTAATGCTCACCCATAGCAAAAGAAAAGGAACAAGAGTACAACTAGACCAAAGATACAAATAGTTCTAGGTCTAAGTATTATATTCAATTGCTCTAAAAGTGTTTTCCACTATCTTTAAGTGTAAGGTAGCACACCTCCTGATGTAATATTTTTTCACTATAGGTACCTTAGGGTTGAGGCAAAGGGACTCATTACAAAGCATTAGCAATATGAAAACATCTTGACAAAGTGGGGAAAACAACATTTGCTAGAGGACAGAAATACGAACCTTGAATGTTCGATAATGCATAAAGTTATCAATAAATTTGAGTAAGCTAAGGCATAGGAGTGATAATCTAGACATTGCAATGCTTTGCATGTTTAAGGGCACGAACTCCCTGAAAAATTATATTGCAATTGAATTATAAGATCATGAAAAGGCATGTAATATGCAAAGAGGAGGGAATATATGAAAAGGTTTTTTTTTTTTCATACTTGATGCATTTGCCACATCCCCATAGAGCTGAGAGTCAATGTGTTTACAATCACACAAAATGAAAAAACCTGTCATGGTTTTGCTAGATAATACTATAGAAAATAGATATTGTACCTGAAAATGAAGCAAAACATATCTAAGAAATTCATAGTCATGCCACAGGATTAGTATAGATATGTTGGATGCGAAAAGTCAAACCAAGGGGAGCATTTAGCCAAACGTATAGAAGATAAAAACAAACAAACTACAGATATCTATCTAACACAATTAATAAAAAGTAAAAAACAAGAAGGTTTCCTCTTATAAATCGCATATGGAAAAGATTATCAGTGATTAGATTCCTATTTGTAAACTCTTCTCACCAAAAGACTATCATTTAATACTTTTCAGAGGAAAATAAGCACTTTGAGAAAGGATTTAAGCTTCAATAGGTCAGCCCACAATTAAGAAGTAAGAACTATATCTCAAAGTTCTACTCCTTCCATATAAGCATTCACTATAGAGAAGCTAGTAGGCTTCTTTGACAGTAAAGAGACCTGACTGATTCAAGGGGCCTAATCAATTTAACTGCACTTCCTGACCTAAGAGTTAGCTACACGCAATGCATATCGAATTATCCTCACACACACAAAACTCACCAACATTTTATTTATATTTTTTCTTATAAATTACCCCTATTAGTTATGAGTAAATCTTAATTGAATTGACTCTAAAAAAAAAATTGAGTTGAGTTGAGTTAAGTTGTATTTTATTTATAAATTAATAACGGTTTATCACCTAAAATTTATAGTGAAATTATTGTGGAGGTACTCTTACCTATTTATTGACATGAGTGTCATCTTCTAGCATTTTGCTGAGGCCCATCCTTGTTTCAAAGGCCCAATGGAGTTGGGCAAATCTTCTGCTCTTTGGGGGAGTAAACGCACCTTTGTATTGATTTCGTGGACCATGATCACCCAAGGCCCATATTTTTCACATACTACACTTTTATTACGGTATATGTCAGGCACATTAATCAAGCAAATTTCCAGTACTAATGTCCTATGCTAACGATTTTTTATTTTTTTATTTTTTTATAGGTAATTTAGAAAAAGAGAAGGGAGGTGAAGTTAAACCAAATACATGGCGGAGCAAAAGATTTCATTACCACTGAACTATCACTAATCGCTATTGGAACAATTTTCTTACCAACTAAATTCACATCTCATATTTGGTATATTATGTTTAAATTTAGTATTTACCCACAGTGATTGTATAGCAACAACTAGACCTGCCGACTACCGAATGGCTGACTAGGTGGGCTATGTTTAGAGAAACCGTAAAATCAAATTATTCAGCATAACAACAAATCAAATTTAGTAGTTCCTTTTGTTTTACTCAGTGATGTTTGTTAGTTTAATCATTAGTAGCTAGTTTTGTAATTTAAGTACAACTTATTTTAAAGTTCTTTGTTTTTCAACGTTTACATTGTACAGCTTATTAAGAAGATTAAAGCTCCAATGGATGCTGTTGGGGCTGAGGCGAAAACTTTTGAGGTTGGTATCTCCTATGCTAGAGATGTTGGGGTTTGCTGAATTCATTTTGGAGGGTGATTTTTTTATTATCTCCGATGCTTTGTGTGAAGTTGTGAACAATCCTCGCCTCCTTCATCTATTGGTCTAATTGTCTATGGCATTTTATCTTCCAGCCACGATTTTCGACATGTTGAATTTTTTCACGTTAGAAGACGAGGTAATAAACTGCTCATTTGTTAGCAAAACATGCCTTTAGTAGTGTTTATTTTCCTGTTTGGATTGAAGAGAGTTCTTATTTTATAGAACAAACTCTTTTCTGGGATGTAATTTCTTTTTCTAGTTGAATGAAGTTTCAGATTCCTATTAAAAAAAAAAAAAAAACCATCACATATTAACAAGAGGAGTGCTGCGTCCACAACATTTTCATAACAAATCATAAGTGGTAAGTTGTTATTAGTTCTAATTTGAATCTACAACTTAAATTACTTTTTTGCTCTACCCATAACAACCAATAACAACCCACCACTTAGGATTTGTTGTGAAAATGTTGTGAACATAACATTTCTCATAAAACAAACCCATAAAATTAAAGACAACTTTGGCTACAAACTTAGCAATAGCTAGTGATTAAATACAACTGCATTCAATATCCTTATATTGGACATGAATTTTGAAAAGTCCACCACTGGATAATATTTTCTTCTTATATCTTTTATAGTTGCATAATTTTTGTAAAATAAAAAATTAATAGCTATATCATCAATCAAACGTCTAGATTTCAAGTTTTTGTAGTATAAGATTATACATAAAAAAAATAAGTTTACAGATCGAATAGTAAATAATATCTTATTGACATAAAATTTAATATATGTATTAAGAACATAAAGAACACGTAATTCAACAGTTACAATTTTAAATTATACATTTGTAGCTAAACTTTTTCCTTAAATTAATTTGCCTAAAATAAGCTTTGTCAAAGAATTCTAACTACTCTTTGTCAGAACTATTCAACAAGGTAATGTACATGAAAATAGATGGAAGAAAAGTTGATTGAGAAAAGGGAAAAAGAAAAATCATTAGTAGTATTGAGCAACAGAGAGAATATCATGATCCTTGTTTTAGCGCCCTTATATGAAACATGATGTAAAGTTTTTATTTACAACTATTTTGTGTTAGCTTTAATTCTGTGTCAAATTTGATTGTAATTCTATTCAATCATTTTTCCCTGTATTTTATATTTTTATGTGGGATTTTATTGTAAGGGTTGTGTATGAGAGAGAGTGTGAAAACTCAAGCTCTTATTGAAGATCAAGTGGACTTTGCGAGAAGCTATTCCGCAAAGAAGCCACGTGCAGAGCACATGACTGGAATGCGAAAACTCATAACAGTTGGAAATTTCGCGAGTAATTTGCGGGTAAGGCCCTCCTACGAAATACCCGTAAAACATTTTATTTTGCTATTTTGTCATTTGTGCTTCACCAAGGCTTCACTCACACAATATATACCCTTATTACCCACATATTGTAAGGAGTGCATTTCAGAGAGAAAACCCTGGATATTACCCTTGATAGTTAGAGATTGTCATACCTACAATCATCTACACTTTTTCTTATTATTTTCCTCTACTCCTATCTCTCTATATCCAAATCTTTGAGAGGTTGATATCCCAAACATTTATCACATCTAATATGAGTGTAAAGTGAGGTTTTGGTGCTACTTGGAAGCATTGGAAGAAGCCAAGCATTGGCAAATGCAATCGGGCTGAATTGTGTGACCTGGGAAAACTAGAGAAGACAAGGCTTCGTCAAGTCAGTTGGTAGTAGGAGTTTGGAGGGCTCAAGTACATGGGGTAGGCTAGGCTTGGAGGGTCTTTTGTTATTCGTGTACTCCAACTTATTCTCTAGTGGCTAGATTTACCATTTGGAGGACGGTGGAGAGGTTTTTCGCCAAGTTCTACAGTTTCCTCTTCGATAACACATTTCAGTGTTATCTTGTGTTTGCATCTTTCTTCCCTACTCTTTTAGCTTTCATTGTATTGTTAATACTTGATGAATATGGCTTAGAGAAATTTTATTGTTTGTTCGCTCGCATTTACTCTTATTCCGCACTTAGTTTAAGTTAGAGTAAAAGCAACCGAACCGTAACTTTTAATCGGGGGTCTAAACAAGCTTTTGTGTATACACACAAAATTGAGCTTTCACATGATAAATGGTAGAAAAAAATAGATTACCAACTTTTTTTTTATCTCTTGTTTAATTTTTATTTTTATTTTTCCTTTTACACAATAATTTCACAACATTCTCAAACTAGCCTATCACCTCACACATGGGTATATAATTTTTTTTTAGCATCTGTGAACAGTAACATTATATATATACAACCCTATTGTTCATGGGTTACAAAAATAAAAACTAATATTTTAATGGAGTGATAGAGGAAGAGAGGAAAAGAGGGAAGAGAGAGATGGGAGAGAAGTGAGAGTGTTGATTGGTTTATATTATTTTAATAAGTTGTATGTAAAAATAGAAACTAAAATGTTGGTGGAGTTGTAAAATGGAATGATAAAATAGATAAAGTAGGTTTTGAGGATGTATGATACCTTTTTGCATCCACGGATGCTAATTCTCTAATAGTGGTGAAATTTTTAGGCCAAAAAAGTATTTTATTCACTAGACAAAGTTTACAAACTTGGTTATAGCAACTTCCATTAAAAAAAAAATTAACATGACTTTGAAAATCAAACTGTTAGATTACATGTCATTTATATTTTTAACATGTATTTCAAATTTAATGCCAATAGGATGTTATTTATTATTCGATCTATAAACTTATTTTTTATATAAATTTATATCGCAAAAACTTGAAATGTAAACATATTATTGAAGAGATACCTATTAATTAGTCAAAATTCACATTCAATAAAAAGATATTAAGTGAAATAGTACACTTAAGTTATTGTTACCAAATTTTGTCCTTTTAGAATTAAAATGTAGAATAGTAGAAGAGACATGGACTTCGGCCACTTGGCTCATACTTCAAATACCATGCGAATCTATTTCCAATAGCACTTAAGTAAAATATATTTTCTAATTTTTTTTAATGTATTTTATCCTTTTTTTTTTCCTTCCAAATCTGTAAAATATATATTCTTTTGAAGACATATTTTTGCATTTCCTTTTCATTGAAGCTATATATTTTCAATCTAAATTTTGCTACAAATTACAGTATCCATTATTGCGAACATCATGACTCATGAGGCAAACAATTATATTTTCAAGCCATTTTTTTTATTTCCTATTATTGGTTCTCTTACATTTCTTTATTCTTCTCTTTGTTGCGGATCTTCAAGTTGTTCCTTTCTATGACGTGGGTCTTAAGCCATTTTTTTCCCTATTATTGGTTCTCTTACATTTCATTCGTCTTCTCTTTGTTGCAGATCTTTGGGTTGTTCCTTCCTATGATGTGGGTCTTCGAGATGTTCAGCAAATGTAAGAATTTAAATCATTTGATTATGAATTATGAATTATAATTTTTTTAATTTCTATTTTAATACAAATAATATTATTTATTTATTTGAGAGCTCTTTTTATTTATTTATTTTAGATATATAGTGACTTAGATCATCTTTCTTTTAAAACTCTTAAAGCAAGGAGACACCTTTCTTTTTTCTTTTCATTTTTAGTTCTTTGACAATGGATTCAAAAAATGAAAGTTGTTTTTGGATCAAAATTTGTTTATGTAATTCAAATTTGTGATAAGTTTGAGTTCGACTTGTGTTCAAAAGAAAATTAAATTAACTGATTTTGAACTTTTAAATTGTAATGCTTGTATCAATAATATTCGTTTTACAACCTTACAAGTGTTATTCATTACCATATGTTTGTATTAATATAAATATATTTCATCTAAAACCAAATATATTGTTCCAAGGTAATTTTGAACTTTTAATACTTGTATCAACAATATATATTTGCAAATCCTACAAATACTATTCATATTCATAAGTTTGTATTAACATAAGTATATTTCATCTCAAACCAAATGTATTGTGTCAAAGTTTTCATATTATTCTCTTTTAATACTCGTATCAGCAATATTTGTTTACAACGTAATTGACTAAAGTGAGGTGTATAACATGTCTTATTTATAAGACATCTACAAAAACCCTAAAAAGATATTAGAAATTTGGAATTGATATCTCCAAGGGAGTAAAGGACTTCAAATTTCCAATAACAATGAATTTTACAAAATGTCAAAATATCCATTAACACATCATCACATTAATTAGCCTTCGTTTTGTAAGTATCTAATACACGATCATATTCATCCTCGACGTGGCCAATATTATACCAATGTGTCCATTAGAATTTACCAAAAAAATAAAAAATAAATAAAACTTTCCATCAAATTCCTTGCGATTAAAGCCTCAATAATCAGATGTCGCATGTTTCCAGTTGAAAGAAAAACAACAAGGAAAAAAAAAAAAAACCTAGAATATAAGAAGCCTCACAAGACTACCACAAAGACAAATATCAAGACCCATCAGGAATATAAGGGAGGAGCTCTAACCAAATAACCAAATTTGCATGGAAGATAGTCAATAAAAAGCAAGGAAAATAGAATATAAGCCCTATGAGTTGAACTAAAAGAGCAAACAAAATATTACTAAAAAAAAGAATCTAGGATGAACACAAAATAAGAGAGAGACATCATTTTTTCAGGTCCAATTGAAGTGACCTAACTCAGCATGATCAACCTAATCTTTTTGTTTAAAAAGACTTATTTCTACAGAAATCAACAATTGGGTGGATTTGCAATTAAACAAATGCAAAGGTGGGTCATCTAGAGAGATTCTTTTACAAATAAAAATTAGGCCCATTAATATGCATCAACTTTACATTAATCCTTTGATTGGTAAGACTGTGTCACTTTCATTAATAAGTTCACATTCTTCTTCCACAATAATATTATCAAGCGCATATAGTTTTAAAAACTAGATCGGTAAAAAATTAAAAAAAGAAGCTGGTTTTCTGTTTAACCTAGCTTGACTGATTTTTATTTTTTCGATATTGACTGGTTTTTTGCTAGTTTTTTTCAATTTTAACCAATCCAATTCTAGATCCATTTTTTGATTCAACCTATTGAACCGGCCAGTCTGATCTAGCTTTTAAAACATATATTAGGAAAGGCATAGGTAACAGGACCCTCACATAGATCCCTCTCCTAAAACAAAGTAAGATGAAAGCAAATCAAAACAAATATCAAGAAACAAAATTTATATAGAAGCACAGGGGAATCTAAAAAATGATTCTTAATGAGAACCAACTGCATTCTAGTCTCTGATTCTACCTTTAGAATAAAGTAAAAATGGGTCCAGCAGATACGTGTCTTTGTGAAAATATAGTAGTTTAGCATTTTAGATGTAAATTTTGTTTTAGGCACCATGGAATATGAACCATTCTGGGGAAAGAATTATAAAAAGATTCACTTAGTAGTTTAGTAAAAAATCGACGGGAACAAACACAATTGGTTGACAACTCTGCACCATCTAGAAGGTTAACAAATGCACTTGCCATTAAAGAATAAAGTAAAAATGGATCCAGCAGATATGTGTCTTTGTAAAAATATAGTAGTTTAGCATTTTAAATGTAAATTTTGTTTTGGACACCATGGAATATGAACCATTCTGGGGAAAGAATTATAAAAAGATTCACTTATTAGTTTAGTAAAAAATCGACGGGGACAAACACAATTGGTTGACAACTCTGCACCATCTAGAAGGTTAACAGAGGCACGTGCCATTAAAGAATAAAGTAAAAATGGGTCTAGCAGATACGTGTCTTTGTGAAAATATAGTAATTTAGCATTTTAGATGTAAATTTTGTTTTAGGCACCATGGAATATGAACCATTCTGGAGAAAGAATTATAAAAAGATTCACTAAGTAGTTTAGTAAAAAATTGACAGGACCAAACACAATTGGTTGACAATTCTGCACCATCTAGAAGGTTAACAAAGACACTTGCCATTAAAGAATAAAGTAAAAATGGGTCCAGCAGATGTGTCTTTGTAAAAATATAATAGTTTAGCATTTTAGATGTAAATTTTGTTTTAGGCACCATGGAATATGAACCATTCTGGGCAAAGAATTATAAAAAGATTCACTTAGTAGTTTAGTAAAAAATCGACGGGAACAAACACAATTGGTTGACAACTCTGCACCATCTAGAAGGTTAACAAAGGCACTTGCCATTAAAGAATCAACAAAAGTTTGCAAACTCGTTTTCAAGTGTCCAGCATTCTTAATCACCACTGAAGAAGTGTCCTAAAATCAAAGCTTAACTTCTGTTGTACAAAAGTTCTTTCCAAATAGCCAATGTTATTAGTTCTCAACATTTTCCTTTGCTTAGCTCATTTTCCATTCATATTTCAAGAATTAGTTATACGAGATATGGTTCATGAAAACTATAAAAAAAAATTTAATTTTCAAAACCAATAAAGTGTTTTGGGTTAGGTAGTGAATGGGTTGTGGGCTTGGGTTTTAAGAGGTAAGATTTGGGCTTGAGTCTGGGATCCACTGGTTTGGAACTTTGATTGGGCTTCCTTTGAATAACCCTTTCATGCACTTTCCCTTCGTCAATGATGACCGACCAGAGAGACAGGAAAAGGCAAGAATGAAAATAGTAGAAGCGCAATCAACAGATTACAATAAACATTTTTTAGAGTACTTATTCCTCGCGTTGCTTTTGTAAAACTAGAAAACGGAGAAAGCCCAATCCCCAATCCTCTGTGGTTTTCATGCCAACTACCTTATATTCCTTTGGGGTTTTCACGCCAACTTCCTTATATTCCTTTGGGGTTTTCACGCCATATTCCTTTGGGGTTTTTACGCCAACTTCCTTATATTCCTTCATTAAAAAATAAAAAACAGTGTGCACAAAGTCAAAAAGTCCCACTACTCTGGAAAACTTGCTCACGACAAAAAAAAGAAAAAAAAGAAAAAAAAAAAGGCGTCGGGGGGTGAAGAGAGAAAACTCGAAAAGCTAAAAAAATAAAAAATAAAAAGAAAACACAACCGGTTCTTGCTCCTCTGCTCATCTGTGTGTCGCAACAATGGCTCGTCCCTCTGCTCCATCCTTATCGGCCCTTGCTGCTTTGCTGTTGAGTTTAGGTATCGCACTGGTCTTACCTCAATTAGTTCTGTGTGTTGCAACCACGACTACTAATTCCGAGGGCCAAGAAAACTTTGATCCATCTTTATCAACCCCAACATTGACACATGAATATCAGGTCTTTGTTAGCTTTCGTGGGGCCGATATCCGCACAGGCTTTAAAAGCCATTTTTTTGCTGCTTTAAACCATAAAAGGATTGGTGCATATAGAGATGACATAGATCTCCCTAGAGGGGGAGAGATTGGACCTGAGTTGTTCAAGGCAATTGAGACTTCAAGGATTGCAGTTGTTGTTTTCTCAAAAAATTATGCTACTTCGGATTGGTGCCTTGATGAGCTGGTGAAGATCATGGAATGCAAAAGGCTTTTAAATCAAATGGTGCTGCCTATATTCTATGATGTGTCGCAGTCCGAGGTGCTAGAACAGAAGGGAATTTTTGCAAAGGCGCTCTTAAAGGGCCCTAAAGACAAGGTTAACAATTGGAGAGCTGCATTGATGGAGGCCGCAAACTTGGCAGGCTTGCATTCGGAACAATATAGGTAAATATTATATTACATGTTTTTTTTATTAAAAAAAACTCTTGTTTATGTTTATAAGAAATGTCTAATTATAGCTATTATAGTTATAAGATTTTATATTACATACTAATTTTTGTATAATTTAATGTGCATAATACATAATAATTAGGAGTAATCATTCTCTCCTTTTTCAAGTCTAAAATGCAAAATTTACTATCTAAGTTTTACCGGACTTTGTTTCTCAAAAAAAAAAAAAAAAGTTTTACCAGACTTTATTTCGGTATTCTAAATTTTAAATTTATTCAATTAAGCCTTTTTTGTTAATTATTATTAATTTTTTTTTAAAATCTAGTAAATATTTTTTTAATCATTAATAGAATTTTTTAAATTAAAAATTTGAAAAATAAAAATAAAAATTGGGATAATTAACCCCAACATCATTCCATATAACATTCCACAAGTGTATCTAATTTTCAAAAACAAAACTATGATTTAAATCAAGTCTTTTAACTTTAAAATCGTAACATAAAGTCACAATTTTTTTTTCTTTTTTGGAGAGTATATGTAGTATTAGTACATTAAGTAATGCACTAAACATTTCCCCGTTCCAAAAAATACAATTAAAATAATTATTCTTTTTTCTCATGTTGGTTTTTGTAAAAGTAAGAAACAACAAAAGAAGAAAAAAAGAAAAAAGAAAAAAGAAAAAAAAAAAGGTTGGGTGAGGGGAGGGGGGTGGGGCGTTTAGCGTGTTGCATTCTGCTCCTAAAGTCAAGTGGACACTAATACACTACCTACAACGTTGAGCAGGAGACAGCAAAAAGGAAGAGAGAGAAATCCCAAAGAAACAACGTTGCTCCTTTGCTCCTCAGTGTGTGCGTGTTTCAACTTTCAACCATGGCTCGTTCCTTTGCTCCATCCTTATCCGTCCTCTTTCCTTGGCTTTTCTTGAGTTTAGGCAGCGCACTTCAATTAGGTCTTAGCATTGGAACCATGGCTCATTCCGTGAGCCAAGAAAACTCCCCAATGTTGACCTATGAATATCAGGTCTTCGTTAGTTTTAGTGAAGATACCCACAAAAATTTTACCTGCCATCTCTTTGTTGCTTTAGATCGCAAAGGGATTCATACGTATAGATCGGAATTTATTCGGAATTTAATTTTATTTGAACACAAATATTTTATAATAAATATCTGTTATTAGCTATTATAATTATAAGACTTCATTTTACATCTTAGTTTTGTATAATTTAATGTGCATAATACATGCCGATTAGCATTGATCATTCTCTACATTTTCAAGCCTAAAATGCAGAATTTATCATCTAAGTTTCACCTAACTTCATTTTAGTCTTCTAAATTTCAAGTTTATTCAATTAAGTATTTTCTATCAATTTCTGTTAAATTAAAAAAAAAAAAAACTAGAAAATGTCTTTCAATCATTAATTGGATTTCTTTAATTTAAAAGTTTTGAAGAAAAAATTAAAAATTTGGACAATTAACCCCAACATATAACAAAATTTGATAAAAATGTCTTAATTAAATAGACTTGAAACTTAGGTGATTGAAATGAAACAAACATGAAATTGGAGGGTTGAAATTGATTGTGGTGAAACATAGTTGTAGATAATGGGTTTTGCATTTTAGCATTTTTTTTTTCCAGTATAAAATTGTCAAAACTACCTCCACCGGGGGGTTTCTCTCTAGAGTATGTGCTAGCCAAGTTCATTACTGGAGATAGAGACCCAACGTCATTCCATGCAACATTCCACAAGTGTATGTGTACATTAAGGGATGCACTAAACATTTCCCCCATACCAAAAAAATATAATTAAAATAATTTTTCTTTTTTCTCATGTTAGTTTTTTAAAAGTAAGAAACAACAAAAGAAAAAAAAGGGGGGGGGGGGGGGGGGGGAAGGGGGGTGTCTTATACTTTTATGACGTTTTGCTCCTAAAATCAAGTTTACACTAGTGCAAAAGTTTTATAAATTCTGTTCCGAAGGTCTTTTCAAATTGGCATGGAAACGAAATATTCCAGCAGTGGGGCGTATTGGCGCATCGTTCAGGAGTTACTGCTTGATACATATTTATGATAATAAATATAAATAATTCTTTAAATAAATAAATTTTATGCAGTGTATTTTTAAAACGAACAAACAAAAGAATTAGAATGGTCATTTTGTAAATAAGCAAGCATCATAGGGCATTTGTTTTTCACTCCAACCCACGTGACTACCCCACTACCCTGCCGTACTGTTTCTCCATATCATTTCTCATTAATTAATTATCTCACCTAACCCAAATTAATCTTATCATGTCAAACCTACGCCGTGACTCTGTGAACCCACTTCTTCTTCTTCTTCTTGATTTCACCGTGCTTCTTTCTTGCTTCATTTTCAACTTTCAAGTTTCAACCATGGCTCGTTCCTTTACTCCGTCCTTATCCGTCCTCGTTCCTTTGCTTTTCTTGTTTTATAATTTAAAATTTGGACAATTAACCCCAACATCATTTCATGTATCATTCCACAAGTGTATCCAATTTCCAAAAAAAAAAAAAAGCGAAACTATGGCCTTAAGTTACAATTTGTACCATTAAATTCGTGATTTGAAGTCACAATTTTTACCATTAAATTCGTGATTTGAAGTCACAAGTTTTCTCTTTTCTCATTATGGTTTTTGTAACAGTAAGAAACAACAAAAGAAAAGGGTCACATCAAAAAAGAAAAGAAAAGGGATTCCTCCAAAAAAAAAAAAAAAAGAGAGGCTGTTTTGCTCCTAAAGTTAACTTCACACGCTTCTCAAAAAAAAAAGAGTTGAGTTCACGCTAGTGTACACTACCTACAACGTTGGAGAAGACAGCAAAAAGAAAGAGAGAGAATTTGAAAATCTAGAGACAGAGAGAGAGATCCCAAAGAAACGACCGGTTCTTGCATCTTGCTTCTTTGCTCCTTTGCTCCTCTGTGTGTTTCAACTTTCAACCATGGCTCGTTCCTTTGCTCCATCCTTATCCGTCCTCGTTCCTTGGCTTTTCTTGAGTTTAGGCAGCGCACTTCAATTAGGTCTTAGTGTTGGAACCATGGCTCATTCGGCGAGCCAAGAAAACTCCCCAACGTTGACCTATGAATATCAGGTCTTCGTTAGTTTTAGTGAAGATACCCACAAAAATTTTACCTGCCATCTCTTTGTCGCTCTAGACCGTAAAGGGATTCGCGTGTATAGATCGGAATTTATTCAGACTGAACTAATGAAGGCAATCGAGAAATCAAGGATTGCAGTTGTGGTGTTCTCTAAAAACTATGGTAATTCCAATTGGTGCCTGGATGAGCTGGTTAAGATCATGGAATGCAAAAGGCTGTTCAATCAGAGGGTGATCCCTATTTTCTACGATGTGTCTCCATCCGAGGTGCGAAAACAGGAGGGCAATTTCGCAGAGGCGCTACTGAATGGCCCCGAAGACAAGGTGAACAGTTGGAAGGTTGCTTTGACGTACGTTGCAAGCTTGGCAGGCTCTCATTTGAATCCATATCGGTAATATTATTTACATATGACTTTGTCGCTCTAATATTATTTACGTTGCAAGCGTCGGCTCTCTCTTCTTCATTCATTCCAGCCCTAATTTTCGACTATATAGAAATTTCTCTTCAAAACCCAAAGACCCAAAAACCCTACGTGAAAGCTTTTGAACTCTGAACAACGCAAAGATTAAGAAAACAAATGCGGCCTCCGCTTCCTCCTGTAAGTTGGGTTCAGTAATTAATTTTGGCTTTAGGAGTTGGGGGAGGAATAGGAATGCCTATTTTTAACTTCTGTTATCTTTTTCTTATATATCTGTTTTCATTTTTTGATTTGGTTCAATCTGGCACTCTCAGTCTCTCATTCAATGCTAGGTAAACAAGCCCATGCAAAATCTGGGTTTATAGTGGGCTTGTAGTTGACATATGGATAACATGCAGTAACATTTAATGTTAAATGTTGAGGCTGCCTTTCTTTCTTTATTATTATTATTATTATTATTTTGTTTTTTTTTTCAATAAAGAAGCCTGCCAAAGTATCATTCATAGATCAACCACTATTACCTAAAAATGGTGGGACTTGACCGTAAAAGTACACATTCAATCCACAAAAAAGTTTGAAAGAGGATTGAAATTCTAAGTTGTTATTAGTTGATTTGTGTTGTTTTATAGTCATATATGTTAGGAAGTCAATGTACTATTCTCTGAGTTTACCAAAATTTACTATTCTTTGATATATTTGCTTATTGGCATTTGTATATTAGAGGAAGCCTTCAATAAATATTCTTAGGCTTTTAGACATTTAAATTGAGATTTATTTGATTTTAGGTATCATTCTTTTGTGGACTATGTGGTTTTTTTTTTTAAAATCAATTGGCAGATTTGAAATTAAAGTTGCAAAAAAATCACATTAATTTTATGAAAATATTTTTTTGTCTTTCAATTGATTACTAATGGTTCTTTTAAGCTTAAAACTTCTTTTTTTTTTTTTTGCTAAATATTGGCTAAGTATACCCATTAAATTATAATGATATGATGATTATAGTAAATTAAATCAAGATTAAATCATATCTCATACTCAATAGCATTCTCATGCATCGCACGGATTAGCGACTATATATATAACTAAAACAGTTTTAATTTTGATTGATCATATGTTTCGTATAAAATATTTTTTCTTTAAATGATCAAATATATAGTTTCATATACAAATACAATAATAATAAATACTTATTAATAGCTATTAAATTTCTATTTAAACAAAATTTATATTATATTAAAGGATAAACTACATAATTGGTCCTTAACCTTTATGTTGAATGTCGATTTGGTCTTTAACATTTCAAATGTGTCAATTTAGTCCATAACTTTTTGGTATTGTGTCAAAATGGTTCATACTGTTAAGTAGTTGATGGAAAATACTAATGTGACTAACGGTCAAAATAAAATGTAGGTTTTACATCACATAAGATTGCTACTTGGACCTCTATGTCAACCTAAAATAAATAAATAAATAATGTGAGGCTCAATGTTCTTTTTATACTTTAGTGTTCTATTTTCTAAAAACGTCATTTTGTATTTGTTTTTGTTTAGTTTTTAATTTTGGTTTGGTTCTGATCAACATGGCCTCTTATAGAAGCAAGAACAACTAATTATATCATGAAGATCTACACTTGTGTAATTGAAGTCCAAAGGTTGGGTTTGTTCTTCAACAACCATGAATTTTTGAAACAACCCAACAAACTATGTCGTCACCAAGAAATCGTATCAACCCCATAAATTCCAAAGCCCATAACTATAATCCCCAAAATCTATCGCCCAATCCTCAAATCCATAAAAAAATTTACCCTTCGCCTTCTGACCGCTTTCTCTCTCTAGTTGTTCAGTCTTATCCTACCTCTTTCTCTCTCTGACAACAAAGCTCATCTCTCAATTTCTTCGTTTGGCCGCTGCAACCACGACCTTGAATTAGCAAGACAGTTTTTGTCCTCTAGTTGTTTGGCTGTCTTCCATGGCTATCACCTTTGATGATGGGTCTTCCATGGTTGTTTAGTCCTTTGGTTGGTTGTTTATTAATTGAAGGGAGGTGGAGGAGTTGATTTGGGCTTTTTGGCTTAGTTTAAGTTTTGTTGATGTTGATTTGGGTTGTATCATGTATATGAAGGGGTTGATTTGGGAGAGAGAGGGGAAGATAAAAATTAGTGGGATGATCTGCTTTGAAAGGAACATTGACAGAGGAAGAAAGATTATAAAATAATAAATAATGAACAAGATAATATTTTAAGAGTAGAGTATTGAGTTTTCTAAATTGAGGTATTTTTTTATATATTTATTAGGTTGACATGTTAGTCCAAGTGGCAGTCTTATGTGGCCTAAAACTAATATTTTATTTTGACCATTAGTCACATCAGAGTTTTTCATTTTTCACTTAACGATAAAGATCATTTTGACACAATACCAAAAAGTTTGGAATTAAATTGACATTTAATGTAAAGGTTAAGGACAAAATATGCAGTTTATCCTATATTAACCTTTTCGTGCATTGCATTGATTAGTGGTTACCAATACCAGCTAGTTTTGTTTACATACAAAATATAACATTTATCATTCTTTGTTTTTTCAATTACCAAATTGTTAAAACAACATCACATGAAAAGTAGGCTTGTGTAGAACCTACATTTCTACTTGGTGTGTGGAGAATTGTTTCTCTTTGTGCGATAGGAAGGAGAATGCTATGTCTGATAACATATCAATCAGAGGATGGTGTTTGTATGGAGACATTGGCCAAAAATAGAGAGGGAAAAAGCTCTCTTTTTTGGTAAGGGAATGTTGTAAAATTGATCTAGCCATCAAAGCAAAATGCAATGTGCATATTGTTGCTTTATACCTAGAAGGGCATTGAATTTAAATGCGGTAGCAAGGGCTTCCAAATTTGTGATATAGGGAAGTATAAATTGTTGTTTGAGTTTGAGGAAGAGACAAATGCGGAGAGAATGATAATGGGAGAACCAAGGTCCTTTGATAAAAATTTGGTTGTTATGAAACGATTGTCACATGATTAATCGATCAAATCGGTGAGCTTCAAGGTGATTTTATTCTAGGTGCAGATCCATGATCTCTTAGTTGGGTTCACCATTTAGATAGCACTGTTTGTTTGTTTGTTTGTTTTTTTTTTTTTAATTATAAACCACCGTGGATGTGTTTCAATGATGAGAATGCTCAAATTTACGGGAGTTGACATCCTTTTCAATTAAAAGCCAATTTTATTAGTATGATGTTTCACTATGTATCCATGTTTTCATCATATTGTTATTATAATCTTGACTTTTTAATTTGATTGATCAAATTTTAATACGTGTACGTATTAATTATAAATTTAAATTAAAAAATTATTTTGAAGTATAATAATATAAGACAATAAATAATTTAATTTGCTTTTTATGCAAAATCACTACCAAGAAAATTTAAATATATCGAGTATATATATATATGTGTGTGTATATTCGAATGATGATAATGTTACCATTTTTCATTCTATGGTCTTTTACACTCTTTTCAATTCAAAACCAATATATTTTTAGTTTTATGTTTTACTATTTCTAGTGAACATCCAAATTTTCATATTATTATTATAATGTTGAACTTTTTTGGTTGTTAGTTACTTGGACTTGGAAGTAGTTCGTTCTAGTTTGCCATGGAAATACTGTAAATTAATTAAATTCCAATGAATAGTCAATTAGATTTTTGGCATTTCATTCTATTTTTCATAGCTCATTTCCTCCTTATTGTATGATCAGTTGATCACTAACTTCTACTCATTAAAAAAATAATTGTGGTTTCGCTTTTGCATTTGCAGTCTAGAGTCAGAGTTTATAGAGGAAATTGTGGAGAACATTTGGAAAATACTAAATGAGAAGGAATCAGCTACCGCCACATCCCGTCTTCAGTTTGATGTTTCTGGTCAACACTCTGTTCCAATCATCCCTCCGCAAAATGAAATTCAAGAACTTTGAATAATATTTCAGTTTTGTTAGAAAGTCCCTTTCTTCAACCAGTCCTTCTAACTTTGAATAATATAAAAAAGAAATTCAAGAACTTTCAACGCCATTGGCAAGTAAATCGTATTCCACGTGGAGTCGATTCATCCCTCCTATCCAGAATTAGCTCTTGGGAATTGGGTTCCACACAACCCATCCCTTCTTTTTTGAAAATAATATATATGCAACACTTCCACCTCTATATATATATATATATATATATATATATATATATATATTTGCTAAGTTATTTACCGTCACTGTTGAACTTTATAGTTATCATATGACGTGTCTCATTGCATGCTAATATATGTACGTGGAAGATGTGGAAGCTATAAATGCTATCTCATTAATTGGTACATTATAATCTGATACCCAACATAATATTGAATAAATAAAATAATAATAATAATAACAATAACGGTAGTAGTTAGGCCATATTCTACATATGTGTTCATAATAGTAGCCTTATTTTTATTTATAGAGGTCTAGTGATTTGAGCATTTTTTTGTGCAAATTCATAATAGTAAGCCTTATAATCTAACTATATTTTTTCTCAATTCAATATGTGAAATCTACAATTCAACTTCTTGTATCTGAAATTTGTCTTCATATGTGAGATGGTAAATTAGCAAGCTTGGAAAATCCCATTCTTAACAAATTGGGTTGACCATAGCTAGTTAAATAAAATTTGATAGAACATAGTTAAATCCTATTAGCTATTGCTAGCATTTTATCCTTAATCAGTCACAAACCAATGTAATGCGTGAGAATGAATGATCATTTTGTAATTGTAATATAATGTATAATTTTTTATCTAAATTTTGTTGAAGATAATTTTGCTCTCTCCAAAAATTAAACTATTTCTAAAATTATTTATCATCTTTTTATCTCTACTAATATATCATTCTATTATTTTGGGTGTACTTGATTGGTGAAGAGGAAAAAATATATATGACGGACACTTGGTAGACGGGTGTAGATGACACATGGCGGGTGTCGGGCTCCAAGGTCTTTTTTAATGAAAGGCTTATTAACGGCTCACGTCAGGCCTACTGTGGATTTACTTGACCTACACGCCTGGCCCAAGCAAAGAAGACTCTTATAAGGAAAAGGAGTCATTCCCCTAGAAGGAAACGACTTCTTAACCAAGGCATTGCCTTCGACTCTATACTACTATAAATGCTCCAAGACCCTCAAAAATCAAGGTACGCATAATTGACTCAACTCTAGCACTCTAGTGTTGAAAATAAAGGTTTCCAACTTGACCTTCGGAGGGTTTTTGGCCGGCACCACACCGGTGCTCTCTGATAGGTCCTTTCTTTTCTTGATTGTGTAGGTTTACTTCGCTCTCGTGAGGACCACGTAGCTTACTGGTGGATTTCGGCATCATTAGTTGGCGCCGTCTGTGGGAAAGGTATCCATTTTATGTCATAGAAGTTGGCAGACCCCACTTTCCATTCACCTTCTTGACCATCACTACATTTGCTAGTCAATCTGAGTAGAACACTTCACGTATGAAACCTGCTTCCTGCAATTTTCGGACTTCCTCAGCGATAGCACGGTCCCTTTCTGGAGCGAACACTCGCTTCTTCTGTCGGATGGGAGGGAATGAAGGTGACACATTCAGCTTGTGTACTATCACTGTCGGATCGATTCCCGGTATGTCCTCCTGACCTCATGCAAATACGTCCTGATTTTCCCTTAGGAACGTGGCAAGGCTTTGTCGTAATGATTGACTGGCCATTGTACCAATTCTCGTTGTCCGTTTAGGCCTTAAGTCGTCAAGTGTTACTTTTTCCAGCTCTTCCACTACCTCAGTCGTAGCCTGCTGTCCTTCGACATTTAGTGTTTGCAGGTGATTGTCCATCTCCGTCGTGGCAACGTAGCATTCTCGTGCTACTGCCTGATTCTCTCATAGCTCTCCGACCCCATATTCAGTAGGGAACTTAATCATTAAATGGTAAGTCAAAGTTACGGCTTTCCATGCATTAAGAGTAGGTCGTCCAAGGATTGCATTGTAGGCAGATAAGCAATCAACTACCAGAAAAACCACATCCTTGGTGATTTGTTGTGGGTAATCTCCCACCGTTACAGACAACGTGACGGCACCAAGGGGATAGACTCTTGTCCCTCCGAATCCGACGAGAGGAGCATTAGTTGGAACAAGCTGTTCTCTATTAATCCCCATCTGTTGAAAGGCGGGATAATAAAGAATGTTCGTTGAACTTCCGTTATCAACCAGTACCCGATGCATGTTGTAATCCCCAGCCCGTATGCTGACCACGAGCGCATCGTCATGTAGGTGGTGAAGACGTCGGGCATCCTCTTCTGAAAAACCGATGGTTAGGATATCGATCTGCGCCATCTTTGGTGTCGAGCCCATCACTTGGATGTTTTGTACCATTCGCAGGTAAGTTTTACGAGCCCTTTTGGATGGTCCTGTGTTAACATTGCCTCCAACGATCATTCTTATGTCTGCAACGGGTGGTCTTGGGTGCTCATTCTCCCGTCGGAGGGGCTGGTCTTGTGGCGGATTCATCCTTTCTTTACTTACAAACCTCTGCAGCTTCCCTTGCCTTATAAGCGCCTCGATTTATTGCTTCAAGTAGTAGCAGTCAGATGTGTCGTGGCCGTGGTCACGATGGAAGCGGAAGTACTTGCTTCTTGACCTTTTATTGGGATCCCCCTTCAATTTACCGGGGAATGTCAAGGGCTCTTCATCCTTAATTTGCATCAATACTTGGTCGATTGGGGCCGTCAGAAGGGTGAAGCTTGTGAATTTCCCCGTGGGTGGCTTCGGGCGTCTATCCTCCCTTCGTTCTCCTGTCCTAGCCATCTTTCGTCCCCCCTCTGACCGTGCATCCTCCTGCCTCTCCCTTTTCTTAGGCTTATCTTCCCTTGCTATCAGTGCGTCTTCCGTGTTCATGTACTTCGTTACCCTGTAAAGCACTTCAGACATAGTTTTCGGATTGTTCTTATACAGGGAGAAAAGGAACTTACCTTTTCGCAGCCCGTTGGTAAAGGCTGCTACTTGTATCTTATCGTCCGCTTCGTCTATTGAAAGAGCCTCTTTGTTGAACCGCGTTATATATAATCTCAGGGTCTCTAGGTAGTATGTTCCCTTCCTGTGCCATGATGTGATCCTGTATGGTCCTTCCCAGTTCAGCTCAAGCTTTCCTTAGGTGGCATCCTTTGTAGCGCCGAGTACTTTCTTTAGAACAAGATCTCCGACCTGGAAGTCTCTGTGCCTAACTCTAGAGTTATAGTGTTTCGCCATTAGGTCCTGGTACCGTGCTAACCTTCGTTCAGCGGTTGCCCTGACTTCGTCCACTAGGTCAAGATGTATGCACATGGCTTCGTCGTTCCTGTGCTCGTCGTGGTTTTCAACACAGTAGCTTGTAAGACCTACTTCTGCCGGTATGACCACCTCAGTACCATATGCCAAACGGAAGGGTGTTTCTCCTGTCAGTGTTCTTGCCGTCGTACTATACGCCCACAACACACTTGGTAACTCGTCCGGCCATATACCCTTTGCCCCTTCAAGGCGAGTCTTGATGATTTTGAGCAAGGATCGATTTGTGACCTCAATTTGTTTGTTGGCTTGTGGATGTACAGGTGACAAGTAGTGGTTCTTTATCCCTAACTGGAAGCAGAAATCCCGGAATGCTTCGTTGTCAAATTGCTTGCCATTGTCCGAAACCAGCACTCTTGGTATGCCATACCTGCAAATAATATTTCTCCATACAAAGCTGGGGATATTTTTCTTCGTGATGGTGGCCAAAGTCTCAACCTCCACCCATTTGGTGAAGTAGTCGATGCCAACCAAGTACACAGAATGGACGGATCATCCCAAAGGATGATGTTTCCACCAAGTACACAAAGTGGACGGAGCATCCAAAAGGATGAGGTTACCACCAAGTCCACATAGTGGACGGAGCCTCCAAATATAATGATACCAAGTCCACATAATGGGCAGGCTATCACAAAAAGGATGATTACCACCAATCCACCATGTGGACGGGTCATCCCAAAGTGTGGACAGAATCCAAAAGTTAAATGGCATTTACCTAGTCTACAAGGTGGACGGACGGGCATTTACAAGATACACAAGACAATAAAAAGCAATTAAAGCATTCATAAAGAAAACATGTGACGGATAAATATCATCCTTGAATAAATTGTTCACAAAAGATATATACGACGGTTAAAAAGTTACATAACCAATTGTTCTAAAAAAAAAAAAAAAACTATTCAACTCGGGGGATGTCAGTTAGGGTGCCGAGAGCAGAAGGAGTACGTTAATGGGCATCATCCAGGACGGGTCCGGTCTCACCGTCCCCTATGGCCACATCCTTATCAGGAACTTCGCCAAAAAGTTTGGCAGTCCCCTCAGAGTCGACGGGGTGAGCTGAGGTCTGGCCTCCAGCATCAATATTGATGTGGGTCAGGTTGAGGTCCGGGAAGGACGCCTTTACCTAACGGATGCAGTCATCAAAACCGTCGGCAAATGACGTACCTAATTCCGTCAAAAGATCATTTGAGTCACAATACTCCTGGACAGCCTCAACCTTCGCCAGACGGATGTTGTCGTCATTGGCCTTCACCTTCTCCCTCAAGAGCTCGACCTCCTTCTCCAGGTCTTCGCGAGCTTGCTCGGAGGCTTTCAGCTTCCTTTCATGACGGAGCCTCCAAAGCTTCAGCTCGTCAAGCTCCTCCCCCATCATCCTAGCCTTGGCATGTACATGCTCCAAGGACTTTTCACGGGCCAAGCAGCGGTCCATCAATCCTTTTGCCATCAAAACCGTTTGCATCAGCAAACAAACAAATTAGCCAAAGGATAAACGAATATTGACGGACCAAGTAATGGACGGATATTACCTGAGCCAGGCTGAATAAAGCCGTCTCACCCATTGCTTCCGTTGCATGGTTACCAACGTCCTCATAGTCCTCCTCCTTGATAATAGAAGTTAATTGAGCGAGGGCATACTGGGGATCCTCTCTAAGCAGGACGGGAGCCTTATCCTTGACGAGATCAAGGTTGGTCATGAGACCTTTACCCTTACCCATTCCCAGCTTGTGGGGCTACTTTTTTGTAGCTTGGACGGCTAGAAGACCCGTCACCAACCTTTGCTTTTTGCTTGGACGGTCCGTTTGCTCAGGACCTCTTTTGGTAGACAGGTGGGATGTACCCGACTTAGGGGGAAGATCACCCCCAAGTTTTTTCTTGTTGACAGCCTGTTGCTTGATAAAGGCTCTCCTCTTAGCATCGTCCATTTCTACAAAAAAGTAGACAGTAAGAAACGTTAAAGAGCTTTAATAACAACACTTAGTCAAAAGGGACTTACGTTTGCATATTCCCGAGTCGTACTTAAGTGCAGCAGCGGATGGCTCAGGATCGTCACAGTACCAATGGATGGTGTCCAAGGTGACGAGCTTCGCCCACGTCCTCTCCGATAGGTCAGTCTTCTGAAGATTCTTTCAAGAAAACCAAACTGCTCGGTGGTAATGTCTGGACGGCTACGCGCTGCCAATAATGGACAGTTAGAATTGCAAGTAATGGAAAAATAAGTCAAGACGGATACACAATAAAACACGTACCGGACGGTGACAGTATGCCCCACGTCTTGTCGACGGGCATAAACTCTTGATCGCCAGGATGACCTATCCAATCGTCCCCTTGGAGAAAGAAATATCTACTTTTCCAGTTACGATTAGAGTCTGGGGTATCGAACACTAACCTAAGTACCGGACTCCTCGCTGCGAAACTATACATACCCTTCGATTTCACAATCTCATCTGGACGGTAACATTTGAAAAACTCCTCAACTGTTAACCGTCTCGTCCCGTTAGACATGACGCCATATAAAACCTCAACGCTCAGGAAAACTCTCCAAGCGTTGGGCGAGATTTGGGTGACGGATAAACCTAGATATTGAAGAAGGCGACGGTGCAAGGCACTTAAGGGAAAGTGTAGGCCTGCTTTGAGCATCTACTCGTACACACCGATGTCTTCAAGACCCTTATAGTAGCACCTCTCGGACTTGAATGGTAGACGAATGGGTATGGTGTTCGGTATCTGGTATTTTTCCCTAAGGGTGTTAAAATGTTGTGAACTGGTGGAAGATGTGAAGTCGTTTACCGTCCACGTAGGGAGCAGGATGAATTTCCTTAGCCCATCTTTGCCTACCACAGACTGGACGGGAGGATCTATGCCGTCTATGCTATCATTAGAATCGTAGTTCGACTCGTCTTTACCTCACCCTTCTTCTTCCACATAAGAAGGAGAGTTGGATGACGGTTCCCTCTCTTCAACGGAGGTGCCCGGGTCTGCTTGACCTGACGGGTACACCTCCTCATTGCCCGCTCCCTCACGGACAAAAGACTGACCGTTGAAAGTTTCACTAGACATCGGACACCTACAAATGACGGTAAAAGAAACCTAAGACTCTAGTTTGGTACTGACGACGGACCAACATACGAAGTAAAAGATAAAAGGAAAAAACGAAGAAAGATATTCACAGTAGGACGGATCGAAGATGCGACGAAGGAAAATTGAGTGAATGGTGAAACTGTAGCTTTGCAAGGTGATGGTTGCACGTGGAGGACGGGTGCGCTCTGGTCAGCAAAAATTTTTCCAAAATGTGAAAATGACTAGAACATGTGATGTATATATAGGAAGAACGGCGCGACAAACGAAGCGATGCCTCGATTACGGAAGCCATCAATCAAGGCTCGCCGCGTGTCCTCTACCCATTTATGGCTCTGATCCAGCCTGACAATTAATCCGCGGGAAGTGCACGATGGATGCATAAGAACGAAACAACTCATTCCATGGACCCGTCAGGAATAGGTGACAGATTCATGGAATGGGGGGCAACTGAAGAGGAAAAAATATATATGACGGACACTTTGTGGACGGGCGTAGATGACATATGACGGGTGTTAAGCTCCAAGGTCTTTTTTAATGAAAGGCTTATTAATGGCTCACGTCAGGCCTACCGTGGATTTACTTGACCTACACACCTGGCCCAAGCAAAGAAGACTCTTATAAGGAAAAGGAGTCATTCCCATAGAAGGAAAAGCCTTCGACTCTATACTACTATAAATGCTCCAAGACCCGAAAAAATCAAGGTACGTATAATTGACTTAACTCTAGCACTCTAGTGTTGAAAATAAAGGTTTCTAACTTGACCTCCAGAGGGTTTTTGGCCGGCACCACACCGGTGCTCTCTGATAGGTCCTTTCTTTTCTTGATTGTGTAGGTTTACTTCGCTCTCATGAGAACCACGTAGCTTACTGGTGGATTTCGGCATCATCAATTGGTATTATTCTCGTATAAGATGGTCTATATTCTTCGTAATTATGTTATAGTATGCTATTTTTTTTCTACAACTAAACTTTTTAAGTTTCAAATAAGTTATTCACACTACTAAAGGAGATTATTATGATATTAAAATTGTGGGAGGATGTGTAGTAGTGGTACACATGTGTCCTTGGCTCAGGCTTATAAGGCGCATGTGGGAGGCGTCTCTCCCCAATGTGGGATTGAGCAAATCCGTGAGGGTGGCATCGGTCTCCTCGGCCTATGCCCAAAGCGGACAATACCTGCTAATTGGGGGTTGAGAAAAGAAACCCTCCCACAAAAACTCTAACAAACTTATACTGAATATGTATAATTTATTTTCCAAATTTTATTGTACATAATTTGTTCTTCCTAAAAATTAAACAATTTCAAAAAATAATTTCCATCACTCTATTTTTTACAAATATATAATTTTTTATGTTTTTTTTATTGATATTATTATTCTTTTTTGAAATGGTCCATATTCTTCTAACTATTGTTATTATGCATTATTTTTTCATAATTTCTTTTAGTACAACTAAATTTTTTTAAGTTTTAAAGTTATTATTCAAATTCTCATTTTCTTAATGAGATTATTATGATAACCAAAACTTATCCTATAATTAAAATTGATATTACTCAAATAATTGATTGTACTCTCAATCAAAACTTGTCTTTTTCCATTCTTAAGTAAATATACCGAATTAGATCAAATGGACCAAAGTGAGCTAAAATAGACCATATTTGACCAAAGTGGACAGAGTGGACAGAATATACAGAATTGGACAGATGTGGACCAAATAGATTGAAGTAGACTGAATTCGACCAGAATGGACCGAAGTGGACCAAATTGGACTGAAGTGAACAAAGTAGATTGAATGGACCAAAGTAGACCAGATAGATCAAAGTGGACCAAACAGGACCGACTTGATATGCTTCCTTTCTTATGAAGAAGAAAAATTGAACCTTATGATATTTGGGACCATGGATTTGAAATGCAAATGACAACGCATGTCGCTTGAGGAGTTCCATATATAGTCTGTATTCTCTAGCTTGGTGCTGCTGATTTGGAATGACTCTATAGAAAAACACGGTTTAAAGTGAAAAGATGCACATAGTCCAATGTTCTTAGGGACAAAAATAAAGGACACAGTTTAAGTCTTTGACATACTACGACATAAGCCACAGCAATATCCCGAGAAAACAAAACAAAAACAAAATTTTTTATAAATCAAAGAGTAGCACATAAGTAAACTCCATTACCACCCATCCACAAATGATATTCAATGCCAGTCAATTACCGGATGGTACTAACAAATGAACAAATTACAATTGAAGAATCACTATATCCCAAAGATTGTTTCATAAGGAAAGCGCCCCCCCCCCCCCCCCCCCCCCAAATGGCAGATTAATGATAAGGAACACAGTGTAACATACACATACAACTCTTCTGAAATAAGTAAATACATAAATATTTGAAACAAAACCGGCATGTTAAAGACTTGAAGTCAGTGAGTTTGAACTCAAATGGCATTTCCTCCTCCCATAAGAACGGAGAGTGAAAAGTCATAGACTCATAGGTTCAAAACCCATTGGCTATCTGTCTAACTTACTAACCAAAAAAAGACATATATCAAGGCGTAATTCAAGCAACATTGCCTAATCAAAAAAACCTTTAAAAGACCATAAACTTAATTACTTGACCCTAAATATCCTAACTATAGTTTCACATGCCAATACAATTCAAGCTTCATAATCTTCATACATGCACCCAATTAGGCAATTACACATAATACTCTACGCACATACATACATTTAGCACAAACATCAAAACATACAAACACAAATACAATCAAATTTAACAAAACAAGAGCCCATGCAGGACCCAACGCATGACGTAGAATGAAGACATGGTTTGAACTTAAAATCAATTGCTTTGATACCACAATTCATTCAAAAAGTATAGACACTCAACAATTTTCTTGACTTTTTGCATAAATAAAAGTAACATAAATGATGGACTCATATGAGAAATGTGACATTGCTCCAATTCCAACAACCTAAACAAGCCACACTGACTAAACAGTTAATTTAAATCATTTTAACTATAATTCTAATAGCAGTCCCTTCACATTCAAAAGCGTGAGTGGTGGAGTAAAAGTGGCGAGCCCACAACTCTACCACCCACGACTTGCCATGTGAGCAAGTTGTGACAAAAATTGTGATCTTAGTTTTTTTTTTTTTTCTCCAGTGACGAGCTACAAGATTCTTGGTTATTCAAACTTGTATTTACACATATAAAACACCAACATTTGCCAAGAGCCTTATAACTCACCTGATACTTTCTTGGTGTTTAAGAAAATGTCTAGGATTCAAATCTCATCTCTTCTATTATAACTATTGAATTATCCACACACACACAAAACTCACCAACATTTTATTTTTTTATTTTGCTTATAAATTACCCCTATTAGTTATTAGTAAATCTTAATTGAATTAACTTTTTAAAAAAATTGAATTAAGTTGAGTTGAGTTTCATATATTTATTGAGCAATAATAGTTTGTCATTTAAAATTTGTTATGAAATTATTGCGTAGGTAAGACTATTCTTATTTATTGGCTGCTATATCATCTTATTTATAGCATTTTGCTAAGACCCATCCTTGAATCAAAGGCCCAAATGGAGTTGGGCAAATCTTCTGCTCTTTGGGGTGTAGACGCATTTCTGTCTTCATTTCGTGGACCATGATAACACAAGGCCCATATTTTTCACATACTATATGCTTTTACGGTATGTGTGTGACCCAGTAATCAAGCAAATTTCCACTACTATAGTCCTATGCTAACGATTTTTTTTGTTTTAGGTAAAATAGTAGAAGGGGATGGAGGTGAAGTTGGAACGAGATATAGTAGCAAAAGATTAAACTATCACTTGAATCGCTATGGAAATGATTTTCACACGGACTGAAATTCATATCTCAAATAAAATTTTTTGGTATATTATGTTTGAATTTAGTATTTGCCCATAGACCACAGTGATTGTGTACCAACAATGGGTATCGCAATTGGCTAAAGTTGAATTTTCAAACAAGGGCTCTAGCAGATATGTGTCTTTGTGAAAATATAGTAGTTTAGTATTTTAGATATAAACTTTGTTTTAGGTACTATGGAATATGAACCATTCTGGTGAAAGTTGAATTTTAGACAAGAGCTCTAGCAAATACGTGTTTTTGTGAAAATATAGTAGTTTAGCATTTTAGATATAAATTTTGTTTTAGGTACCATGGAATATGAACCATTCTGGTGAAAGAATAATGAAAAGATTCACTTAGAGTTTAGTATAAAATCGAAGGGAACAAACACAATTGGTTGACAACTTTGCACCTTCTAGAAGGTTAACAAAGGCACTTGCCATTAAAGAATCAACAGAGGTTTGCATACTCGTTACCACTGAAGAAGTGTCCTAAAAATCAGAGCTTAACTTCTGTTGTACAAAAGTTCTTTCCAAGTAGCCAATATTGTCAAGAATTAGTTTTACGATATATAGTTCATGAAAACAATAAAAATTTTCAATAAAGTGTTTTGCGTTAGATAGTGATCTGTTAAGGCAAGTGGTCTTTTGACTGGTGGAGCCGAAAGGGTGGTGGTGATTTGTTAAGGCAACTTCATTATTTGGCAGAGGCTGAATCATAACTTTATACACATCAGAAAAAGTTATCTGAAATTGAAGCAAAGATTGCACATCAGAAAAGTTCTCCGACCTTAAAGCACAGTTGGAGCTTAAATCGTATGACCTTTCATTATTTCAGGGCAGGGCTGAGCAAAATGCGCATCATAAGCTTGGTGAATTAGTGAAGAAAATCAAGCTGGAGCTTGAAGAAGCAAAATCTGCGGCTTAAGGAAAAGCAACTTGTGTATATGAAAATGGACAAGGATTTCCTGCAAACATGTTTGCTGGAAATGCTGCATACAAGGCAAGGTGTCAATTACTGAGGGTGACAAGTGTCCTAGGTCATGTGCAATGCACATGACCAGTTAACTCAAATTTGATGACTAATGGTATGACAACTCAGAATTTTTCAAGGTTTGTTACCTAATCGGCTTCCAAATCCCTCTCTCTTAGTTATTTATTTATTTCAATTTACAAAATCTCCTTAAATCCCTTAATATCTTTGAGGGTTTTAGGCTTTTATGTGGGTAAATTGTACAGTTTTAATTATATTTTAGAGATTTTGGGGTTTGCCATGCGTATAAAATTTTTCTTTGTTGGGGTGTGGGTGTTGATTTTGGGGCTTATTGGGTTTGAAAATTTTGAGGTGAAGAAGGGTGGGGTTGAAAGGGTGTGATGGATCATGGAGCACACAAACCTTTTATTCTAATTACCTTGGTTGTCATTGGCTATCAACAACCATTATTCTTCTTTGAAATTTAGTCGTGTGAAAATATTACATATCTATGCTTGACAGCGATTAAATTTTTTCTAATATCTAGTAAAAAATTCATGGTACCAATTTTAATGCCACTTTTGTCAACATTGGTTACAGTGATTCTTTTTCTTGCGAGATCTTTTGTTGCTAAATTTGTTCTGTATTATGTGGGATAAAAGAAAAATAGACTAAACAGTGATATTATTTTTGTACCTAGCTATAAGTACTGTAGCTCTCCCATATTTGTTGTTATGGCCCTTATGAGTACATAGCCATAGGTTCTGCTGTTTTATTGGTGTCCAAAATAAGCTAATAGTTTGTTAACTTGGGTTCTCTTCTTACTATCTTTGTTATAGCGATTGGCTTACTCAAAGAACTTGGGTATACTGAGAAAATGATTTACATATTTTGACAAAAGCAATTTAGCTTTTGAAGGTTTTGTACGTTCACATTAAAAAACTTTTTACCCCTAGGTGTCTTTGTTGACAGGTATCATAGAAATTTTTTATTCTTGGTTAATAACTTTGATTTGTTTAATCTTGTTTTCTTTCACAATTTTTTGCAGATGTGTCAAGCCAATACCAGATAAGTAGTACCGATTTTGTTGCACCCCACTTTACAATGAAATATTTAGAGAGGTTAAAGAGTGCCTTCATGAATTTTTTGGAACAAAGTTTTTTTGGAATCCAATTGAGCAGTCAACTCTCTTTTTCTGAATTGAATTGGTAGTGACGACAATGGAAGGGATGCCACAGCTGTGCCACGTGAGATCATCGCAGCATTTGGTCTTGAAACATACACTTCTTCCCTACCTTTTTTGCTAGAATCTTGAAACATACACCTTTTCCCTACAATTTTTGGTAGAATTATGTATTTTGGTGCTCGAATCTTGAAACATATACTAGTATCGAAGTCTATATTTCAATAGAACCCTTGTTGTTGTGGTTTTGTAATCAAAGCATATATTTCAATAGAATTTTTACATTTTTACATTAAATGCTTTTTTTTGTGTTTTTTTTTTTTTAATTTTTAATTTTTTTTATGTTTTGAGTTTTAAGATTGCAAGATTGCAATTGTCACTAAAATTGGTTTGTTGTCTACAAATTTTGATGAGGGAAAAAAATACAAATTAAAGATGATAAAGTCTCTTACCATCTTTTTGTTTTTTTATGAAATCAAAACTACCATAATTGGCTTGGTAACATTTCAAAAGATAAACCACAAGCATCATTATAGATATTAAAATATTTAGAAAAGAATAATTATATTTTATTCCATTCTCTTGGTTTGTACGGTATATAAAGGTTTTTTAATAATGAATGAGAACACTCATGCGACAAAATTGGACAATACAACAATACAATACATACTCTGCATAGTCTTTCGCCTTATTACCTAAATTAAACTAGAAAGGAGGTAGCATATGTCAAATCTGAAACTTAACTAAAATTGAACGATAGCTCCCTTTATAACCTTCAAACAATAAGATCACCACAATGAAGAAAGGTAAAGAAAGGGTTTCAACGCCAATTTCTTTACAGACATATGCGACTTAATCCTGCCCAACCTCTAAAGAATGATGGTCTCCTCTACTGCATTCTGTGAAAAAAAAAGGAGAATATTAGTTAGCCAAAGGTCAGATACTTGAATATGTTAAGAAAGTAGTTATTAAGCATTACCTTCAAAACTTCTAAGTTTTAACAAGGATTTTCTTAAATAAATTTCCTGCATATCCAAAATCAACAAAAGAAAAAGAGCTAAAAAGAACCAGACACTGCCAAATCCATACATGTTATGCATTTCTTGTTCACACAAAGCAATTGCACCTATTACAAAATAGGTGAAACCAGCAAAAGAACTAAGCATGCCTTTAACTTCAAAATCCCCACCATTAACTTATCCCAACTTACAATCATTCGTAGCCCACTAATCTACAGCTAATTAATGGCACTGGTAGATTACTTAGCACATTAATTTAGCTCGTGTAAAATATGAGACACATAATGCAATGTGTACTATAGCTTAACTAGATTTATAGCTATAGAGCATAAATATCAAACTACAACATTCTATAGCCACAGCATAAGCAGGTCTTAAGGCATTGAATAGTTTTCAGGTCTTGGCAAAGTTCTCCACATTGTCCATATAACCAAAGGGGAGTGGCTATTCTAGTAACAATACTATGCCTTCCAAAAGACCATAACTCTCTAGCAATCAAGCAATGAATTACCAGAAAATCATGCATGAAAGCTTATTTCAAGTTGCAACCATGAATTTGGTGTCTACCAAACTTACATTAGGCATTCAAGTCAGTCAAGGTCTACCAAACTTACATTAGGCATTCAAATCAGTCAAGGTTTCCCTATGATAGTTCGCATAGATTTCATATTCTGAAACTAAAAGCATTTAAATTTTATTCAACAGAACAGATTAAGGCTAAGGCCCAAAGAACCACACCCAGCGGATGATAAAAAAATAAAAATAAAAATTCATCAACTCAGAAACATTTTAGCAGCGCAAAGTCGCGGACTACAACTAAACCCCCATTATAACAAGTCAGCACCTAACACCAGTAATCACTATCCAACCAAAACCAACAAAAAACATAAGCTCTTAAACACAATTCCAGCAGCACTCTACGCTATAGAACTCAACTAAGATCAAACCAAGCTCCAATATTCAACCTTTAAAAAAAAATAACAAATGGAAATTCTAAAAACAAATTTAAGGAAATGTGTTAGTTACCCACATAAAAGTTATAATGAATTCGATCATTTTTTACGGGTTGTTGGTATAAGCAGAAGTTTTAATTTACGAAATCTCCTAAAATCTCCAAAATATAAAACATTGTACGAAGGATGAGAGAGAGATCTTGGACGAAGATAGAGAACGTCTGATTTAGAGAGAGAGCAAACGGTTCTAAAGCAAAATTCTAACACCGTTAGTCATCAAATTTGAGTTAATTGGTCATGACCTAGGACACTTGTCACTCTCACTAATTGACACGTTGCCTTGTATGCAGCATTTCCGGCAAACATGTTTGCTGGAAATCGTTGTCCCGTGAAAAAGGTTGTGTAAATACAGTTTCATTGCTTGAGAAATCTATCCAAAAAATAAAAGGTTAGATAGTTAAGGGGTTGTGGGCTTGGGTTTTAAGAAGTAAGATTTGGGCTTGAGCCTGGGATCCACGGGTTTGGAACTTTAATTGGGCCGCCTTTGAATAACCCATTTCATCCACTTTCCCTTCATCAACGATGACCAACCAGATAAACAAGAAAAAGCAAGAATGAAAATAGTAAAAGAGAAATCAACAGATTACAATAAACATTTTCTAGAGTTCTTATTCCTCGCGTTGCTTTTGTAAAAGTAAGGAACAACAAAAGAAAAAGCTGTGCAAAACTAGAAAGCGGAGAAAGCCCAATCCTTTGGGGTTTTCATGCCAACTTCCTTATCTTCCTTCATTAAAAAAGGAAAACAGCGTGCACAAAGTCAGAAAGTCCCACTACTCCTGAAAACTTGCACATGACAGAAAAAAAGTGGAAGAGAGAAAACTCGGAAAGCTAAAAAATAAACAAAAATAAAAACACAACCGGTTCTTGCTCCTTTGCTCATCTGTGTGTTGCAACCATGGCTCGTCCCTCTGCTCCATCGTTATCGGCCCTTGCTGCTTTGATCTTGAGTTTAGGCACCGCAGTACTGGTCTTACCTCAATTAGTTCTGACCGTTGCAACCATGACTCATTCCGAGGGCAAAGAAAACTCTAATCCATCTTTATCAACACCAACATTGACACATGAATATGAGGTCTTTGTTAGTTTTCGCGGGGCCGATATCCGCACAGGTTTTAAAAGCCATTTTTTTGCCACTTTAAACCATGAAAGGATTGGTGCGTATAGAGATGACATAGATCTCCCAAGAGGGGGAGAGATTGGACCTGAGTTGTTGAAGGCAATCGAGACTTCAAGGATTGCTGTTGTTGTGTTCTCGAAAACCTATGCTACTTCGGATTGGTGCCTTGATGAGCTGGTGAAGATCATGGAATGCAAAAGGCTTTTAAATCAAAGGGTGCTGCCTATATTCTATGATGTGTCTCAATCCGAGGTGCTAAAACCTAAGGGAATTTTTGCGGAGGCGCTCCTGAAGGGCCCTGAAGACAAGGTTAACAATTGGAGAGCTGCATTGACGGAGGCCGCAGACTTGGCAGGCTTGCATTTGGAACAATATAGGTAAATATTAAATTACATGTTTTTTTTTAATTAAAAAAAAATCTCGTTTATGCATTTATATATTTTTTTTAATTGAATTAAATTTTATTTGAACACAAATATTTTATAATAAATATCTGTTAATAGCTATTATAATTATAAGACTTCATTTTACATCCTAGTTTTGTATAATTTAATGTGCATAATACATACCGATTAGCATTTATCATTCTTTACATTTTTCAAGCCTAAATGCAGAATTCATCATCTAAGTTTTACCTAACTTCATTTTAGTCTTATAAATTTCAAATTTATTCAATTAAGTATTTTCTGTTAATATCTGTTAAATTAAAAAAAAAAACTAGAAAATGTTTTTCAATCATTAATTGGATTTCTTTAATTTAAAAGTTTTGAAGAAAAAATTAAAAATTTGGACAATTAAGCCCAACATATAACAAAAATTGATAAAAATGTCTTAATTAAACAAACTTGAAACTTAGATGATTGAAATGAAACAAAAATGAAATTGGAGGGTTGAAATTGATTGTGGTGAAATGTAGTTGTAGATAATGGGTTTTGCATTTTAGCATTTTTTTTTTCCAGTTCAAAATTGTCAAAACTACCTCCACGGGAGGGTTTCTCTCTAGAGTATGTGCTAGCCAAGTTCATTACTGGAGATAGAGACCCAGCATCATTCCATGCAACATTCCACACAAGTGTATCCAATTTCCAAAAACAAGTAAAACTATGACTGACTTTAACTCAGGTTTTTTAACTTTAAAATTGTGACTAGAAGTTACAATTTTTCTTATTTCCGGAGAGCATATGTAGTATCAGTATGTGTACATTAAGGGATGCACTAAACATTCCCCCATTCCAAAAAAATATAATTAAAATAATTTTTCTTTTTTCTCATGTTAGTTTTTGTAAAAGTAAGAAACAACAAAAGAAAAAAAAAAAGGTTTGGGGGGGGGGGGGGGGGGGGGGGGGGGGTTCTGGCGTATTGCTCCTAAAGTCAAGTTTACACTAGTACAAAAGTTATGAATTCTGTTCCGAAGGTCTTTCAAATTGGCCATGGAAATGAAACATTCCGGTTAGGGGTGTGTCGGTTCAAATTCGGTCGGTTTTCTAAGTACTGGCCAACCGAAACCGAAATTTTCAGTGTGTGAAATCCTCAACCGAAACCGACCGAAGTAATTGGAAATCAATCGGTTTCGGTTGGATTTCGGTTTAGGCCGGTTTCGGTGTTTTTTTTCAGTTTCCTTATAAGAAAGCAAACAAAGAAAAAAAAAAAAAAACAAATCTAGAATATAAAAAAGAGAGGAAATTGAAAAAATAAACAAACCCAGCACATAAGACAATCACAAATTCAAAACCCACTATTATTTTAGCTTCTACAATCATTTAAACCGATCCAAATGTGCCCAGAAAATAAGCATATACACAAAGATCCGATGATTTTGATCTGAGATCCAATCTTTTTAAAAAACAAACAAAACCCAGAAACATAATCGGATTCCACATACCAATTCAATCTCAAAAAACAATAAAGCTTCGATCTTTTTTAACAATTAGAAATTCAATACAGAAACCAAAAAAAAAAAAAAAACGAATTGAAACCAAAGTTTATTTGATATAAACAAACCGGCGTGTGGAGGCTGGTGTAGAAAGGCCGGCGTAGGAAGGCCGACGTGTGGAGGCCGGCGTAGGAAGGCCGATGAGTGGAGGCGGCATGTGGAGCGGTGAGAGAAGAGGAAGGCTGAGCAGTGAACTTAAAGAGTGGAGGCTGTGAGAACTGAGAATGAAAGTGGGCTGGGTAAGGTTTTTAACTTTGTTTTTATACTTAAATTAGATTAAGTTTAATTAGGTTAATTAGATATTTAATTAGTAATTAGTTTAATTATACTTATTCTAAAAACAAAATGAATACAAAAAAGAGGAAAGGGCCGGATCTATTATTGATGATTCCTATCAAACAAGAAAAGCTAGATTCTATCAAAACAAAAAAAGGGCCAGATCATATAAAAGAAAGAAATGAAAGGCCCAAATGGTTTTTAAAAAAAAAATGAAAAGGCCAATGCCCAATGGCAGTCCCAAATAAGTAAGGTATTATATATTATATATTTTATGTAAAATATATTATAATATGTTCAGTTCGGTTTCGGTCGGTTCGGTGTATTAAAACCAAAAATCGAAACCGAAACTGAATCGAAATTTTCGGTTTTTAAAAATTAAAAACCGAAATCGAACCGAAATTTTTGCAACAGTTCGGTCAGTTTCAGCCGATTTTTTCGGTTCATCGGTTTTATGCACACCCCTCATTCCAGTATTGGGGTGCACCGGTGCATCGTTTAGGAGTTACTGCTTGATACATATATGATAATAAATATGAATAATTCTATAAATAAATAAATTTTAGTGTATTTTTAAAAGAAAAATAATATGTCCACTATATTTTTATAATAAATTTTAAATGACAAGTTGTTACTAATTGTTATTATTAGATTAAAAAAGTAATTTTAGTGTTAAATTTAAATTTGAACCAATAATAACTATTTATTTATAATTTATTATAAAAATATTCAATAAATATAGGGGTCGTTGTACTTCCCTTTTTTTTTTTTTAAGAATTAATAAAAGAATCCGAATGATCATTTTGTAAATAACCAAGCATCATAGGGCATTTGTATTTCCAAGAATTTTGCTTTTTTCCAATTTACCTTTTCACTCCAACCCACGTGACTACCTCACTACCCTGCCCTACTGTTTCTCTATTTCTATTAATTAATTATCTCACCCAACCCACTTCAATCTTATCATTTCAAACCCACGCCGTCGTACCTCAAAAAAAAAAAAAAAAACCCACGCCGTGACTCTGTGAACCCACTTCTTCTCCTTCTTCTTGATTTCACAGCGCGTCTTTCTTGCATCATTTTCAACTTTCAATCATGGCTCGTTCCTTTACTCCGTCCTTATCCGTCCTCGTTCCTTTGCTTTTCTTGAGTTTAGACAGCGCACTTCAATTAGGTCTTAGTGTTGGAACCATGGCTCATTCCGTGGGCCAAGAAAACTCCCCAACGTTGACCTATGAATATCAGGTCTTCGTTAGTTTTAGTGAAGATACCCACAAAAATTTTACCTGCCATCTCTTTGTCGCTCTAGACCGTAAAGGGATTCGCGTGTATAGATCGGAATTTATTCAGACTGAACAAATGAAGGCAATCGAGAAATCAAGGATTACAGTTGTGGTGTTCTCTAAAAACTATGGTAATTGGAATTGGTGCCTGGATGAGCTGGTTAAGATCATGGAATGCAAAAGGTTATTCAATCAAAGGGTGATCCCTATTTTCTACGATGTCTCTCCATCCGAGGTGCGAAAACAGGAGGGAAATTTCGCAGAGGCGCTACTGAACGGCCCTGAAGACAAGGTGAACAGTTGGAAGGTTGCTTTGACATACGTTGCAAGCTTGGCAGGCTCGCATTTGAATCCATATCGGTAATATTATTTACATATGACGTTGTCGCTCTAATATTATTTACGTTGCAAGCTTCGTCTCTCTTCTTCATTCATTCCAACCCTAATTTTCAACTATATAGAAATTTCTCTTTAAAACCCAAAGACCCAAAAACCCCACGTGAAAGCTTTTGAACTCTGAACAACGCAAAGATTAAGAAAGCAAATGCGGCCCCCGCTTCCTCCTGTAAGTTGGGTTCATTAATTAATTTTGGCTTTAGGAAGTGGGGGAGGATAGGAATGCCTGTTTCTAACTTCTGTTATCTTTTTCTTATATATCTGTTTTCATTTTTTGATTTGGTTTAATCTGGCACCCTCATTCAATGCCAGGTGAACAAGCCCATGCAAAATCTAGATTTATAATGGACTTGTAGTTGACATATGGATAACATGCAGTAATGATTAATGTTAAATGTTGAGGCTGCCTTTCTTTATAATTATTATTATTATTTTATTATTTTTCAATAAAGAAGCCTGCCAAAGTATCATTCATAGATAGACATGGCAAAACGGGCGGGTCGGGTCGGGTTCGGGTCGGGTCATTGGTTATTAAACGGTTACGGGTCAAAAACGGTCATCTTAAGCGGGTTAAAAACGGGTTCGGGTCACTCGGGTTGCGGGTCGGGTCGGGTTGACCCGTATTGACCCGTATTTTTCACATGATTTTTTTTTTAATTTTTTTAATTTTAATTTTTAATTTTTTTATAAATAAAACAACATGTATTTGTCATTTGAAAAGTTATGCTACAAATTATTTTATGTAAAATGCATTATTTTGACTTCACCACTTATATTAAAAATGAATTCAGTTAAACTTATTAATACTTATTCAATAATTTCAAAATTATACAAATCTTAACATTGCTATTTAAAACAAAATAACATAAGTATAAGTAAAACAAATACACATGTTTTATTTCTACACAATATTAACATTCCAAAATATAAAACAAAATTACAAATGACTTATTGGATAACTCATTTGATAAAGAATAAAAATATATAAGAAATTTACAATCTTGAAAATTAATTTTATATTCTATTATCAATTGTGGTTGGCACTCTATTTCAATTTGAGATATACATTAACATTGGATTGCTTACTTATTTATACATGGTTTCTTTTATGAATATCATATCATTGTTAAGTAACACACACTCTAGAAAATATCATAGTTTATTTTGAAAAGCCATTTATTTTGGACATAAATTGTTAAAAAATAAGTCTAAGCATTCATAATTTATGCTAATTTGATACTTTGGCTTCACTATTTTTACACTTGTAAATGTTTCTCACACATGTCTATAATTTTAAATCTATATTTTTAACTCTACTGTAACCATATTATCTTGGCATGTACTCTGTTATTTAATATTAAAAATTTTTTACTCATTACAGAATGCTCAACCTTTTATTTTTCAATTAATTTGCATATGTAAATGTATCAATTGTTTCTTTAAAGTTCATAATAAACAATTAAACTACTATTGTCTTAATTTTAATTTTTTTTTTACCAAAAAAAAAAAAGTTTTAAAAAAGTGATTCGGGTTCGGGTCGGGTTGCGGGTCGGGTCGGGTCGGGTTGACCCGCAAAAAATACGAAAAACTCGGGTCGGGTCACGGGTCAACCCGTTTTTGTTTCGGGTCAAAAAAATCGGGTTCGGGTCGAGTATTTTTCGGGTCGGGTCAGAAAATTTTGACCCGTTTTGCCATGTCTATTCATAGATCAACCACTATTACCTAAAAATGGTGGGACTTGACCGTAAAAGTACACATTCAAGCCACAAAAAAGTTTGAAAGAGGATTGAAATTCTAAGTTATTATTAGTTGATTTGTGTTGTTTTATGTTCATATATTTTAGGAAGACAATGTACTATTCTCTGATATATTTGCTTATTAGCATTTGTATATTAGAGGAAGCTTTCAATAAATATTCTTAGGTTTTTAGACATTAAAATTGAGATTTATTTGATTTTAGCTCTCATTCTTTTGTGGACTATATGTTTTTTTTTTAAATCAATTGGCAGATTTGAAATTAAAGTTGCAAAAAAATCACATTAATTTATGAAATTTTTTTTTTCTTTCAATTTATTACTAATGGTTCTTTTAACTTTAGAGATTTTTTTTTTTTGGCTAAATATTTGTCTAAGTTTACCCAATAAATTATAATGATATGATGATTATAGTAAATTAAATCAAGATTAAATCATTTCTCATACTCAATAGCATTCTCATGCATCGCACAGATTAACGACTATATATATATAACTAAAGCAGTTTTAATTTTGATTGATCATATGTTTTGTATATAATATTTTTTCTTTAAATGATCAAATATATAGTTTCATATACAAATACAATAATAATAATAAATACTTATTAATAGTTATTAAATGTCTATATTTAAATAAAAAATTATATTATATTAAAGGATAATCTACATAGTTGGTCTTTGACCTTTATGTTGAATGTCGATTTGGTCTTTAACCTTTCAAATGTGTCAATTTAGTCCATAACATTTTGGTATTGTGTCAAAATGGTTCATACCGTTAAATAGTTGATAGAAAATACTGATAGGACTAATGGTCAAAATAAAATATAGGTTTTAAATCACGTAAGACTGCTACTTGGACCGCTATGTCAACTTAAAATAAATAAATAAATAAATAATGTGAGGCTCAATATCCTTTTTATACTTTAGTGTTCTATTTTCTAAAAACGTCATTTTGTATTTGTTTTTGTTTAGTTTTTAATTTTGGTTTGGTTCTTATCAACATGGCCTCTTATAGAAGCAAGAACAACTAAGTATAGCATGAAGATCTACACTTGTGTAATTGAAGTCCAAAGGTTGGATTTGTTCTTCAACAACCATGAATTTTTGAAACAACCCAACAAACTATGTCGTCACCAAGAAATTGTATCAACCCCATAAATTCCAAAGCCCATAACTGTAATCCCCAAAATTTATCGCCCAATCCTCAAATCCATAAAAAAATTTACCCTTCGCCTTCTGACCACTTTCTCTCTCTAGTTGTTCTGTCTTATCCTACCTCTTTCTCTCTTTGACAACAAAGCTCATCTCTCAATTTCATCGTTTGGCCACCACAACCACCACCTTGAATTAGCAAGACGGTTTTTGTCCTCTAGTTGTTTGGCTGTCTTCCATGGCTGTCACCTTTGATGATGGGTCTTCCATGGTTGTTTAGTCCTTTGGTTGGTTGTTTATTAATTGAAGGGAGGTGGAGGAGTTGATTTGGGTTTTTTGGCTCAGTTTAAGTTTTGTTGATGTTGATTTGGGTTGTATCATGTATACGAAGGAGTTGATCTGGGATAGAGAGGGGACGATAAAAATTAGTGCAACGATTTGGGTTGAAAGGAACATAGCCAGAGGCAAAGAGATTATAAAATAATAAATAATGAACAAGATAAAATTTTAAGAGTAGAGTATTGAGTTTTCTAAATTCGGGTATTTTTATATATTTATTAAGCTGACTTGATAGTCCAAGTGGTAGTTTTATGTGGCCTAAAATTAATATTTTATTTTAATCATTAATCACATCAGTATTTTTTATTTTGACCATTTTGACACAATACCAAAAAGTTTGGAACCAAATTTACATTTAATGTAAAGGTTAGGGACAAAATATGTAGTTTATCCTATATTAACCTTCTCATGCATTGCATTGATTAGTGGTTACCAATACCAGCTAGTTTTGTTTAAGTACAAAATAAAACATTTATCATTCTCTATTTTTTCAATTACCAAATTGTTAAAACAACATCACATGAAAAGTAGGCTTGTGTAGAACCTACATTTCTACTTGGTGTGTGGAGAATTGTTTCTCTTTGTGCGATAGGAAGGAGAATGCTATGTCTGATAACATATCAATCGGAGGATGGTGTGTTTGTATGGAGACATTGGCCAAAAAAGGAGAGGGAAAAAGCTCTCTTTTTTGGTAAGGGAATGGTGTAAAATTGATCTAGCCATCAAAGCAAAATGCAATGTGCATATTGTTGCTTTATACCTAGAAGGGCATTAAATTTAGATGCGGTAGCAAGGGCTTCCAAATTTGTGATATAGGGAAGTATAAATTGTTGTTTGAGTTTGAGGAAGAGACAAATGCGGAGAGAATGATAATGGGAGAACCAAGGTCCTTTGATAAAAATTTGGTTGTCATGAAACGATTGTCACATGATTAATCGATCAAATCGGTGAGCTTCAGGGTGACTTTATTCTAGGTGCAGATTTATGATCTCCTAGTTGGGTTCACCATTTAGATAGCACTGTTTGTTTGTTTTTTTTTTTTTTTTTTTTTCTTTTATTTATAAACCACCGTGGATGTGTTTCAATGAGGAGAATGCTCAAATTTATAAGAGTTGACGTACTTTTCGATTGAAAGCCAATATTTTTTAGTATGATGTTTCACTATGTATCCATGTTTACATCATATTGTTATTATAATCTTGACTTTTTAATTGGATTAATCAAATTTTAATACGTGTACATATTATAAATTTAAATTAAAAAATTATTTTGAAGTATAATAATATAAGACAATAAATAATTTAATTTGTTTTTTTTATGCAAAATCACTACCAAGAAAATTTAAATATATCGAGAATATATATATGTGTGTGTATTCGAATGATGATAATGTTACCGTTCTCCATTCTATGGTCTCTTACACCCTTTTCAATTCAAAACCAATATATTTTTAGTTTTATGTTTTACTATTTCTAGTGAACATCCAAATTTTCATATATATTGTTATTATAATGTTGAATTTCTTTGGTGGTTAGTTATTGGGAAGTAGTTGGTTCTAATTTGCCATGGAAATACTGTAAATTAATTAAATTCCAATGAATAGTCAATTAGATATTTGGCATTTCATTCCATTTTTCATAGCTCATTTCCTCTTTATTGTATGATTAGTTGATCACTGACTCTATTCTTGAAAAAAAATAATTGTGGTTTTGCTTTTGCATTTGCAGTCTAGAGTCAGAGTTTATAGAGGAAATTGTGGAGAACATTTGGAAAATACTAAAGGAGGAGGAATCAGCTACCGCCCCATCCCGTCGTCAGATTGATGTTTCTGCTCAACACTCTGAACCAATCATCACTCCGCAAAATGACGCTTCATCCCGTCATAATCATATTTCTGAGTGGACCCCCCCTTTTTTTTTTTAAATAAAAATTTCAAATATTAGGTATGTGAACATCAGCTCCGCTGTGCTTGTGCCCCAAAGTCCCGACAACATATCTTTAAATGTTGTCAGAAAGTAATATAAAAAGAAATTCAAGACCATTCAACGCCATTGGCAAGTAAATCCTATTCCACGTGGAGTCGATTCATCGTACCTTTTCGTTCCCTGCTTTTTTCTTTTTTGTTTTGTATTTTTTATTTTTATCGCCATTATTATTGTTTTGTTTCTACGTCGGGGGGTCCACATCGACAAGAAGTGTCTCTACTCTCTTCCCTCTTTTATTCAAGAAAGACTGGTTCGTGGAAAATGCGAGACACAGCTTGAGGCTCACAAATTGGATCATTCTCAGAATCTCAGCCTAGAACATTTGTTCAAATAACATGTACCCTTTTTTTAAGTATGATTGCACAGTTGATGTTTGCTTAGAGGAATTAGCACTTGGGAATTGGGTTCCACCCAACCCATCCCCTCTTTTCTGAATATAATATATATGCAACACTTCCACCTATATGTATTTGCTAAGTTATTTACTGCCACTGTGAAACATGTGGATGCTATAAATGCTAGTTCATTAATTGGTACATTATAATCTGATATCCAACACAATATTGAATAAATTTAAAAAATAAAAATAATAATAACAGTAGTTGTTAGGCCATTTCTATATATGTGTTCCTAATAGTTTTCCTTATAATCCAACTATATTTTTTCTCATTTCAATATCTGTAATCTACGATTCAACTCGTTGTAGGTGAAATTTGTCTTCATATGTGATAATGTGAGATGGTAAATTAGCAAGCTTGGAAAATCCCATTTTTAACAAATTGGGTTGACCATATATAGCTAGCTAGCTAAATGAAATTTGATAGAACATGGTTAAATCCTATTAGCTATAGCTAGCAATTTATCTTTAACTAGTCACAGACCAATGTGATGCATGAGAATAGATAATCGTTTTGTAATTGTAATATAATGTATAATTTTTTTATCTAAAATTTGTTGAAGATAATTTTGCTCTCTCTAAAGATTAAACTATTTCTAAAATTATTTTTCATCTTTCTATCTCTACTGATATATCATTCTATCATTTTGGGTGTATTTGATTGGAATTGTTCTCGTATAAGGTGGTCTATATTCTTCGAAATTATGTTATAGTATGCTATTTTTTTATTCTACAACTAAACTTTTTAAGTTTCAAATAAATTATTCACCCCTATCAAAGGAGATTGTTATGATATCAAAACTCATAACAAACTTATTCTGAATATGTATAATTTATTTTCTAAATTTTATTGTACATAATTTGTTCTTCCTAAAAATTTAACAATTTCAAAAAAATAATTTCCATCACTCTATTTTTTACAAATATATAACTTTTTATGTTTTTTTATTGATATGATTATTCTTTTTTGAAATGGTCCATATTCTTCTAACTATTGTTATTATGCATTATTTTTTCCTAATTTCTTGTTGTACAACTAAAATTTTTAAGTTTTAAAGTTATTATTCAAATTCTCATTTTCTTAAGGAGATTATTATGATAACCAAAACTTATCCTATAATTACAATTGATATTACTCAAATAATTGATAGTACTCTCAACCAAAACTTGTTTTTCTTTTTCCATTCTTAAGTAAATATATCGAATTGGACCGAATGGACCAAAAAGAGCTAAAATGGACCAAATTAGATGAAATGGACCGAAGTGGACAGAATGGACTGAATATACAGAATTGGACAGATGTGGACGGAATAGACTGAAGCAGACTGAATTGGACCAGAATGAACCAAATTGGACCGAAGTAGATCGAATGAACCAAAGTAGACTGGATAGACCAAAGTGGACCAAACAGGACTAACTTGATATGTTCCCTTTCTTGTGGAGAAAGAAAAATTGAACCTTATGATAATTTGGACCATGGATTTGAGATGCAAATGACAATGCATGTTGCTTGAGGAGTTCCATGTATAGTCTGTATTCTCCAACCTAGTGCTGCCGATTTGGAATGACCCTGTTAAAAAAAAAAAAAAAAAAAGTCTTATCTCAACAACATTAGAAGGACAAATCACAGTTTCTAATTTAACTGCCGTTAATTTTCTTTGGAACTGACGTTTAAAGTTAAAAGATGCAATATCCCAAAGAAAAAAAAAAAAATTATAAATCAAATAATAGCACATAAGCAACCTCCATTACCACCAATCCACAAATGATATTCAGTGCCAGTCAATTACTAGATGGTACTAATAACAAGTGAACAAAGCACAATTGAAGAGTTACTTTATCCCAAAGATTGTTTCACAAGGAAAGCGCCCCACCCAAAAAAAAAAAAAAAATGGCAATGATAAGGAAAACAATGGAACATACACACACAACTCTTCTCAAATAAATAAATACATAAATCTTTGAAACAAAACCGGCATGTTAAAGACTTGAAGCTAGTGAACTTGGACTCAAATGACATTTCCTCCTTCCATAAGAATGGATAGTGTAAAGTCATAGACTCATAAGTTCAAAACCCATTGGTTGTCTGTCTAACTTACTAACAAAAAAATGACATTTGTCAAGGTATAATTAGTGTAACATTACCTAATAAAAAAAAACCTTTAAAAGATCATAAACTTCAATTACTTGCCCCCAAATATCCCAACTATAGTCTCACATGCCAACACAATTCAAGCTTCATAATCTTCATACATGCACCCAATTGGGCAATTACACATAATACTCTACACACATACATTTAGCACAAACATATAAACATACAAACACAAATACATACATATTTAACAAAAGCCCATGCAAGACCTAACGCAAGATTTAGAGTGGGGACATGGTTTGAACTCAAAATAAACTATTTTAATACCATAATTTATTCAAAAAGTATAGACACTCAACAATTTTCACGACTTTTTGCATAAATGAAAGTAATATTAGTGACGGATGCTTATGAAAAATGTGGCATTGCTCCACTTGCAACAACCTAAAAAAGCCACATTGACTAAACAGTTAATGTAAACTATTTTAACCATTATTCTAACAACACTCCCTTCACATTCAAAAGCTAGCATGAGTGGTAGAGTGAAAGTGGTTAGTCCACAACTCTACCACTCACGACTTGCCACGTGAGCAAGTTATGGAAAAAGTTATGGTCTTAGCGTTACTTTTTTTTTTTTTTTTTTTTTGTAATGAGCTGCAAGATTCTTGGCTATTCAAATTTGTATTTACACATATAAAACATCAACATCTGCCAAGAGTCTTGTAACTCACCTGATACTTTCTTAGTGTTTTCAAAGATGTCTAGGATTCAAATTTCATCTTTTCTATTATAACTATTGAATTATCTACACACACAAAACTCACCAACATTTTATTTATACTTTTTTCTTGTAAATTATCCCTATTAGTTATTAGTAAATCTGAATTGAATTGACTTTAAAAAAAATTGAACTAAGTTGAGTTGAGTTGTATATATTTATTGAGTATTAACAATTTACCAGTTAAGATTCGTTATGAAAATTATTGTGTATGTAGCATTATTCTTATTTATTTATGGCTGCTTTATCATCTTTTTTTCTGGCATTTTGCTGAGGCCCATCCTTGTATCAAAGGCCCAAATGGAGTTGGGCAAATCTTATGCTCTTTGAGGTGTAGACGCATCTCTGTCTTCATTTTGTGGACCATGATAACACAAGGCCCATATTTTTCACATACTATATGCTTTTACGGTATATGTGTGGCCCAGTAATCAAGCAAATTTCAAGTACTAAAGTCCTATGCTAATGACTTTTTTTTAGGCAAAATAGTAGAAGAGGAGGGAGGTGAAGTTTGAACCAAATACGGAGTAGCAAACAATTTTATTACTACTGAACTATCACTTGAATCGTTACACTGACTAAAATTCATATCTCAAATAAAAAAAAATTGGTATATTATGTTTAAATTTAGTATTTGCCCATAGTGATTGTGTACCAACAACTAGACCTGCCGACTACCGAATGGCTAATTGGCTGGGCTATGTTTAAAGAAACCGTAACATCAAATTATTCAGCATAACAACAAATCAAATTTAGTACTTCCTTTTGTTTTACTCATTCATGTTTGTTAGTTTAATCATTATTAGCTAGTTTAATAATTTAAGTACAACTTATTTTAAAGTTCATTGTTTTTCCACGTTTAAATTGTACAGCTTATTAAGAATTTAAAACGTCACACATTAAACAAACCCAAAAAATTAATTTGCCCAAAATAAATGGTCAAATAACACAAAAAACTCTTTGTCAAATTATTTGACAAGATAATGTAAATGAAAACTTTAAATTTTATATTGAAATAAATAATGCAAAAGATGAGGTGGAAGAAAAAGTTCATGGAGAAAAAGAAAAATTAAAAAAAAAAATCATTAGTGGTGGTGTGTATATATATATACACACGCACCACCACTAATGATTTTTTTAATTTTTCTTAGCGCCACTCTATTAAACATGAAAAATTGTAGACACAATAGATTACGAAACTTTTTTTAATCTCTTATTTAATATTTATTTATTTATCTTTCATTCCTACTGCACAACAGTTTACAATATTCACGAATTAGCCATTCACTTCACACATGGACCTACCATAATCTACAATTTTTTAAATGATAGGCTAATTTGGGAATATTGTGAATTTTATTGTGTTTTTAGATTGTTTTTCAGAAGAATGTTTGCATGATCAATAATTGTAGAGTAATTAGTAATTGATCACCTAAAATTTAGAAATCTCCAAATTTATTTTTATCACTCCTTTTGTTTTGTACCTTGACACCAGAGGTCGTAGAACCATTAAATCTATGGCATATGGTGCCAGGTATATTCGCATTCATCACAATAAAAAAAGTTGCACTCAATGAGTCAATGCAATGTGCATTCAGCGTAATCCCCAAAAGGAGGTATGTCATTGGTTTTGATTTTCTTTTTTCTTTTTCTTTTGGGGTGTTTTAGTGATTCTAAAAGCATCTGATGATGAACTATTTTTTTTTTTTTAAATTATAAGAAAAAAAGAAACTAACTTTTTTTTTTTTTTTATAGCTTTTTATATTTCTCATGAAAATGGTGTTAACAAATTCTTAAAATTATCCATTAAGAAATTTCCTAAGAGGTTATTAACAGGATCCTTCTTAATATGGGTATGGAGTTTCCAAGAAAGTGCCATTGATTTTTGTTAACTTGTCACCATATAGTCATTTCCATATATACATACATATATATATATATATATATATATGCTTTTAGTATGGGATATAGGACTTCGTTACACTCCTCCTTTAGTCATCTAATTAGAGATACTTTATTGGTTGCTAGCTCTTTACAGAGCTTTTCTTTTTCTCATATATTTAGCCAGACAATGTTTTGGCTCATGCTTTAGTCAAGAGGGCGAGATTGTCGTTTCTTTTGTTAGTCCGGATGGAGTTTGTTCATCTTTATAATTTTTATGTTTATGATTTTCAAGTTCTTGAACAAGAAGCCGTGATAGTCTTTTTCTTTAAAAAAAACAAAAGGGTTTAGGTTGTGGCAAAATTAAATTGAAATACGAGGACAAAGCTTGAAATATTAGAAAGTTTAGGGAGCCATGAGCCCCCAAGTATTTGTGTAGTTCCATCCTTAACTAGAAGCATGTCCTATGTTCAGTTCTAACCTCGGTACCAATTGACCATTAATGATCCAAAGAAGACCATTAACCATTAAAGGAAGCTTTATTTTTTTTTTGGGACTGAATTAAAGGAAGCTTTTTTATCACCCACATTAATGTTATAAGCAACCAGACAAGTCCAATATCCTCCTTTCTACGGAAGCCCAAAAAATAATAAACATGCTATATGTTTTGTTGCACTTTGGTGTGAACTTTAAGAGCTCTTTAATTAACCACCAATATTTTATGCTTTTTGGTGACTTAAAACTAGAAGATTGGAATCTTAGGTCCCACAGATCTGTGTGTAAATTGAAAATAGTTAATAATAAAAATAAACTTTTTTTTTCAATTGTTTGCCATAGAGAAAATGAAGGGTTGGTTATGGAAACGAATGAAAACGGCCTCACAACAGCCACCATTTTCTTTTTACCAAAATAATCAAGAAGCAAAGATTGGAAGTAGAGGTTGCAGCTTCTATTTCCTTATCAAACAAAACTCCCCCACCACTTCTCATCCAAAGGTAAGCAAGCAATACCTACTTTTTCCTTTCTTTCTTATGCTTTCTTTTCTTTACGTTCAAGTACATCTCTAGCTCTCTCTCCCACAATCCAAGTTGTGGGAACATTGTGTTGTTTGAGAATTCTTTTTATCTAACTTCACTTGCTCTACACGTACTCTTGAGAGTATTCTCAATTTCTCATACCTTCCAATCTCATTTTTTGCTCATATAATCTTCACATTTTTTTTTTTTGGTTTGAGCAAGACTTTTGAACTCACTTCCAATTAGGCTGCATTGATTTTCTGCTGTCCTTTTGTCAAGTGTAAATGTGACACTCCAATGGTGTCATGGCACTAACTAGTTTCTCCATCCAATTGTCTGTTTCATTAAGAGATATAAACTGTCATTTTTATCATTAAAAAGAGAATTATATCAAATTCAAGAAAGAGTAGGTTGCCATTATGCCTTTCGGATTGGTTTCAGCGTGGAACAAGCACCGGAGAAGCAAGTCTCAAGATCACGCAGACCCTTGTATGTTCTTCACTTCTTCTCCTACAGCTTCATCTTCTCCACAATATAGTTACATAACATTCATGTCTTCAACTTTTCAGGGGTTTATAAACCTGAGTCTTAGCCTATACCCGCGTTTTAAATGCAGCCCAAACATGGTCTACAGCCGCGTTTTCTACAAAACGCAGCTATAGATTCCGCAGCGCCGTAGCCACGTTTTCTATAGGTCCCTCTGGGCTATTGTCGTTTTAAGGGATCTATAGCTGCGTTTGAAAACGCAGCTATAAAACGCAGCTATAGCCCTCGGCTTTTGTAGCAATAAAGAGAGTTTGGGTGGCAAAGGAGGATTTGGCCGAGTTTATAGAGGCACTTTGCAATCAGGAGAGGTATGATCTGCAAGTTTCTTTCTTAACACAAGATATTAATGGTTAGCTTTGCGTTTTTTTGGAATTTTTTTTTTGAGGGAGGGGGTAGTTAGTACTTTCTCCACTCACTGTAAAGAAAAAGTCACTTAATTACATCGTTGAAATTTTTTAAATCATTAGCTCTAAATTTTATGAATCCTGCTTAAACCAAAAAAATGCGTTAAAGTCTTACGTTGATGATAAAGAATAATCATTGTAGAACAAATTTCATATGCTCATATTTTATATCGTTTAGGAAAATAGATAAAGCAAAAAGGAGTGTAATATTAGCATTCTAGTATCAACTCTTGCTTCGCTTTTGAATATCAAGGTTGTATCAGATTTTTTTTTTCTTCCAAATCTGTAAAATATATAATCTTTTGAAGATATATTTTTGCATTTTCTTTTCTTTGAAGCCATATATTTTCAATCTAAATTTTGCTACAATCTACAATATCATATATTTTCAATCTAAATTTTGCTACAATCTACAATATCTATGATTGCGAACATCATGACTCATGAGGCAAACAATTATATTTTTAAGCCTTTTTTTTTTCTTCTTATTATTGGTTCTCATCAAAAACATTCTTCTTCTCTTTGTTGCAGATCTTCGAGTTGTTCCTTCCTATGATGTGGGTCTTGAGGCCACTTTTTTTATTTCCTATTGTTGGTTCTCCTACATTTCATTCTTCTTCTCTTTGTTGCAGATCTTCAAGTTGTTCCTTTCTATGATGTGGGTCTTTGAGATCTTCGACAAATGCAAGAATTTGAATCATTTAATTATGAATTATTTTTTATTCTATTTTTAATCTAAATAATAATATTTATTATTTTAGAGCTCTTTTATTTTTATTTATAGAAATATAGCAACTTTGATCATCTTTCTTTTAAAACTCTTAAAGCAAGGAGGCACCTTTCTTTTTTCTTTTCATTTTTAGTTCTTTAACAATGGATTCAAAAAATGAAAGTTGTTTTTGGATCAAAACTTGTTTATGTAATTCAAATTTGTGATGAGTTTGAGTTCAACTTGTGTTCAAAATAAAATTAAATGTAACTAATTTTGAACTTTTAATACTTGTGTCAATAATATTACTTTACAACCTTACAAGTATTATTCATTACCATATGTTTGTATTAACATAAGTCTACTTCATCTCGAACCTAATATATTGTTCCAAAGTAATTTTGAACTTTTAATACTTGTATCAACAATATTTGTACAAACCCTACAAGTATTATTCATTTCCATAGGTTTGTATTAACATAAGTATATTTCTTCTCAAACCAAATGTACTGTGCCAAGGTTTTCATGTTACTCTCTTTTAATACTCGTATCAACAATATTCACTAACAACGTTTTAAATGACTAAAGTGACGTGTATAACTTGTCTTATTTATAAGACATCCACAAAATCACTAAAAAGATGTTGGAAATTTGGAATCGATATCTCCAAGGAGTAAGGACTTCAATTTCCAACAACCTCAACATGGCCAATAATATACAAATGAGTCCATTAGAATTTACCCCCCACCCCAAAAAAAACTTTTCATCAGTTTCCTTTTGATGAACAATCAAATGTCGCATGTTTCCAGTTGAAAAAAAAAAAAACAAACAAAACAAAACAAACCTAAATATTAGAAGCCTCTTAAGAATACCACAAAGACAAATATCAAACCCATCAGGAATATAATGGAGGAGACCAAATTTACATGGAAGATAGACAGTAAAAAGCAAGGAAAATAGAACATAAGCCCTTTGAGTTTATCTAAAAGAGCAAACAAAAAATTACTGGAAAAAAAAAAAAAAAAAAAGAATCTAAGACGAACACAAAATAAGAGAGAGACATCATTTTTTCAAGTTCAACTGAAATTACCTAACTCAGCGTGATCAACCTGATCTTTTTGTTTAAAAAGACTTATTTCTACATAAATCAACAATTGGGAGGATTTGCAATTAAACAAATGCAAAGGCAGGCCATCTAGAGAGATTCTTTTACAGATAAAAACTAGGTCCATTAATAAGTATCAACTTTACATCTATTACTTCTTGCGACGCTTTCCCAGAACCTATTTTTATTTTTTACTATCATTTGATTGATAGGCCTGTGTCACTTTCATCAATAAGTTCACATTCTTCTTCCACAATAATATTATCAACTACATAGGGTTTTAAAAACTAAATCAATCAAAAAATTGAAAAAGAAGCTGGTTTATGGTTTAACCTAGTTCTTGATTGATTTTTTTTTTTCAATTTTGACTGGTTTTTTGCCAGTTTTTTTCAGTTTTAACCGGACCAAATCTAGATCTAGTTTTTGATTCAACCAATTGAACTAGCCGGTCCAGTCTATTTTTTAAACATGTATCTAGGCAAGACGTAGGTGACAGGGCCCTCAGACAGATCCCTCTCCTAAAACGAAGTAAGATGAAAGCAAATCAAAGCAAATATCTAGAAACAGAAGTTACAAAGAACCATAGGGGAATCTAAAGAATGATTCGTAATGACAACCAACTGCATTCTAGTCTCTGATTCTACATTTAGAATAAAATAAAAATGGGTCTTGCAGTTTGTGAAAGCTGAATTTTCAGACAAGGGCTCCAACAAATACGTGCCTTTGTGAAAATATAGTAGTTTAGCATTTTAGATATAAATTTCGGTTTAGGCACCATGGAATATGAACCATTCTGGTGAAAGAATTATGAAAAAATTCACTTAGTAGTTTAGTAAAAAATCAATAGGAACAACACAATTCATTGACAATTCTGCACCTTCTAGAAGGTTAAAAAAAAACTTCCCATTAAAGAATCAACAGAGGTTTGCAAACTCATTTTCAAGTATCCAACATTCCTAATTACCATTGAAGAAGTGTCCTAAAAATCAAAGCTTTACTTCTATTGTACTAAAGTTCTTTCCAAATAGCCAATGTTATCAGTTCTCAACATTTTCCTTTGCTTAATAAGTAATCAAGTTTCTTGCTCATTCTCCATTCATATTTCAAGTAATAGTTATACAATATATGGTACACGAATAGATTACTAAACTATAAAAAATTTTAATTTCAAAGCCAATAAATTTTCCAATGCCTGGGCAAGTTTAATTAAGATATTACAATGGCTTGAATTTGGATAATTTTTTTTTTCCTGTTTAAATTTATGAAACATATGTATAACCCATGTAGAGAGTATAACCCCAACCCCCAAGCCCCCCAAAAAAGAAAAGAAGAAAGAGACTTTAATTAGTTGATTACTTTTTCCCGGTCTCTCCCCTTAATAATTTTATTTCCAATAAAAAGATTAAATCAATGGTTAAAGGTAAGCGTGATTTCTTTACAAATCAATTCCTACCCTTTGCTCTAGCCGTAGAGCTACAACCCATAAACCTAAAAATATATTGCGCCATGTGGTACCATCAATAGCCTGCAGAACCTTAACTAAACCTGCAACAATTATTCTGGGTCAATAATACTGCTAGAAGAACTAAGGTATCATCCACTCCACGTAAATCAAGACTAAAGCACTGATATACAAGGATTGACTCCTACCAGGAAAAATTTCAACACCACAAGTTGCCGCCTCCTGTGATTTATCTTTAGCATCTTTTAAAAACAAATCAATAGGGAGCCAAAGTGCAAACCAACTAGTCCCGTGAACTTGATTTGCAGAAGACATCAGAGACTAAAAGAAAAGGCACCACTGAGTTGACACAAACCTAAAACCATAGAGTTGAGACTAAAGCCTAAAATCCAGATATTCAAGAAAAAAGGGGGAGGGGAAGTTGTTACAAAAGATCCTTAAGTTCTACGAGAAACATGCTAGTTGTAGCTGTCATATAGTTTAACTAAAGCCATAGGACATATAAAGTGTATATTTGAAGCATACCTTGTTGATTTCTTTTCCAGCTGGAACAAGAATACAACATAGATCCTCTCCTAGAAAGTGTCTACCATGTGTTTTTTGCATTCCTTCAACCAGCCTTCATCATCAAACCCATCATGTATATTCAAAAGATCATTGAGTAGTCTCATGGCAGGAGTAGCCTCCTGTTTCAAAATCTCAGTCTAAAATATTAAGTAAAATATAAGTTTTATAATTCTTTTTCCTCCCAGGGAAGGTAAACGAGAAAGGAAACTAGAAAATGAAAAGAAAGGGCCTATTTTGTGTAAGGAATTCCACTAAAAATCAGCACAATTTCAGACAAGAATTCAATAAAGTTCAGCATTTGGTTTTAAAAGTTGAAACCCATTTGCATATTTAAACTACCAACTTTATGCCAGGAACTTATAGATGAACAGTAGTGTATACCTCAATCCTTTTGTATAACAGATCAAGACTTCTTACAGCATCCACTTCATACTGGATTAATGAGATAAAAATCTGAATTAACTCTAGCGAGAAGAGACTGCATTACATCAAATTCTGTTGAACTCAAACTATAGTAGACAAGGAAAAGCCATATTCTGGAAAGGACAAAGGAGTTCCCAATTCTTGCTTATAAACAAAATTACAAATTAAGAGGTCTTAAGTAAATTTTGTTAGACATATCTAGTAAAACCTATGACCAGTCATTAACAGCCAACTGCTTTACCACTGAGCTACTGAGGACTCAATTCCCGTTCTCAACCCCTGACCAAAATGAGCTTGAAGTTCCCAGAGTTATAGATATTGTATTGGAAATCAGATTGACATTGAAGGTTCAATAGTCTTTTGAACATTACAGTAATCAGTGATTGCAAGCATTTACATTGGCAAACTGAAAAAAGTTTGCAAAACATTACACTACAACAACATTGCATTAGAAGAAAAGATGCCACAAAAAATTTAGAGACAACAAAAGACCAGCTTATATCATGCAAGATCAAGGTGATTACATATGACCATTAGAACAACTTCGTTGAGTTCTCATTTCTCAGCAGCTTCCTCAATTTCCTGCATATAAGAAAGTTAATCAACAGTTACAATTATCCTACATGAACAGTTTAGCTCAGCTTACCACTTCTGAAACATTATTACATGCTACAAAAAATATATGAAAATGGACAGGAATGAAATGGGATGTCCTTAGATATGAAATAAATATAAGAATAAGGAAAAGGCTATTACTTTGCAGAAGGATTTTTATTGACCTGTATGTACAGAAAACACTATTAGAAATTAACACATTCTCATAATTTTAAAGCCACGAATATCTTGAGATCAAGCCATTTATGAGGTAATGGTTTGATATTGAATTCTGATTACCTCTACCACATCTTCAGAAGCTCTGATGAAGCTTGAAACCAGCCTTAGTGCTTTTCTGACATCTTCTTCAGGATACCCTTTCAAGTGTGTGCCAATTTCACGATACTATTTAACCTTTCCTTCCTCTTCTTCCTCTTCCTGTTCACGTCTTCCATGCAGCTCCTTTGTCTTTTCCCAAGGCCGTGCTTGCCATTCCTAACCAGAGAAATCGTAGATATTACATGAACTCAACATGACAAGATTGTAGGTTATATATTCATGCAACATAATGTTATATACAGAATGCACATGGTCTCCCAATGCTCATAAATCAGGACTTGGACGATAAAGCTAGACCAGTGATTTATTGAACTGAGGGATTAATCATAATTAAAAAAAAAAAAAAAAAAACTATATTCAAGTTGATTTACTTCTATGCATTTGCAGCTACAGCCTACAAAATTCAATACATCAAATTTCATATTGGAGGACATAAAAAATGCAATAATATTCAGAAGCAGTTTTTCTTAACTCGTAATACTTATCAAACAGAAATTGCTTAACTTGCAATAGGCGACTGTGAAAAGAGCTTCATCTTTTAACTTGCATGTCAATTGCAATTTCAGAAACATGAAAACTCAGATAGCTCAATTTGTAAAGCTATAAAGGCATTCCGTTAAGGATGTTATAGAAAGCACTTCAAATTGACTGAGAGTGAGTCAACCTTTAACTCAAGCTATAATGAAATTTTTATGGTAATAGAGATTTAAGTGTAAAATAACCCTGCATGATGTAATTTTGCAAACAGAAATATTAAATTTGGCATTACTGTCAGAACCTAGTAAAACATATCCTTTTGAAGTACAAAAATAAGGCCCACTCAAATAAATTTCTTTAGCAAATGCATAAATAGAGAAAACCATCAACCATTTGACCATACTCTCTTCTCTCTCTCTCTCTCTCTCTCTCTCTCTCTCTCTTATTATATATATATATATATATATATATATATTACAGAAAAAACTGGCGAATCAACCAATCCAACCCACAAATTTTCTAAAGTTTTATTTTGTATTAGAAATTTCCAAATCACTCTTAAGCCAGAACTAAGTGTAGCAAAATCATTGTTCTGTAGGTATCAGCTTGAAAACAAATCAATAAGGCCCACTCAAATAAATTTCTTTAGCAAATGCATAAATAGAGAAAACCATCAACCATTTGACCATACTCTCTCTCTCTCTCTCTCTCTCTCTCTCTCTCTCTCTCTCTCTTATATATATATATATATATATGTGTGTGTGTGTGTGTGTGTGTGTGTGTGTATTACAGAAAAAACTGGCGAATCAACCAAGTCGGTACCCTAACTTCATTGCACATTTACAATAAACAATTAGAATACTTTTTCCTCATGCTGCTTTTTGTAAAAGTAAGGAACAACAAAAGAAAAGGCAGTGTAATCTCCAATAGATTAGGCATTTTTTCACATGGGAAAAAAAAAAACATTTCTATTTTACCTAACAACTTTTCTAACACACCCTCCAATAATCTCTCTATCATTTTCTCTATTTTATTAAAACTAGTTTTGGTCACATGTGCAAGGCACGTGTGTGATTCATTACATTAGATAAACAATATAATTTGTTATGCTATATCTGATACTAAAATTTAAATACAATATTAAAAAAATATTGATTGATAATATTAAGCATATATTTAAATCCTTCCATACATGAAAAGTATTAAGAAATTTTCTTAAAAGAATCAAGACTGTATTATATGATCTATGCACATGAGAAAATCAGCAGCTCTCCAACCAACACCATTAGCACTTTAGTAGGAAGTAGAGCTAAAGTATTAAGGTCAACATTCTATTTATTTGAGCTAGAATGCCCTTGACTATTAGCATCTGACAGTTTTCTAATAATGATTGAGCATCCAATAAATATCTAATCATACCATTTCATTCCACAATCATTAAATCCATTAATTTTTCACTTTTAACCAAAAGAATAAAAATAAAATCAGAAACTTATCAAACACATCATAGTTGTGCTAGTGATTATTCTGATTAATCATCTTTGTGAAATTAGGGCATGCATAAAGAAAACGGAAAAGGAATCAATGGTGAACATAGTACTTCAAAGTTCAAACAAGCACCAAAAGCAAGCAGTTGATTTCATGCAAAATTGTAACACCCATCATCACAATATCTTCACAGTATCAGCAGTATAACTAATTTAAGAGGAAAAAAAATAACCCACATTGCATCACAACCACTGAATTTCAAAAGTCATCTATAAGCAGCAAGTAGAAAGTTAACATACTCCCTCCCCTCCAAAAAAAAAATAAAAAAACAAAAAACAAAAGCAAAGTAGAAAGTTGATACACAAAACATAGAAAAAAACCAAAATTGTGTTTTCCAACTGAACTGTTACGGATATATTTTTGTTGGATCTGTATCAGACATTCCCTTAACCAGTTCCTCTGTCATATTGGACTTCTCAAATTGGCAACATATCCATGTCAAACAAGTATGCAACATAATAATTTCATTTACTCAACAGCAGGGATGGAGCTACAAATTGATTTGGACCTCTCAAAACAAGTGAAAATTCATTCTCATCCTTTGCAGATGAGGCAGAAACATGTACTTTGGGCAACAAATTGAAGGTCCTTCCATCAGAAACTTATGAATCATGAATGTATCAAAAGTAAACTAAAAACAGGTAAAGAGAGAAAATGTGGGTGAAGTTAGTGGTATTGTGTATTCAATATTCATGTTTCTTTCAGTGTGAGCCAAATTAATTTTGGACCCCAAACCAGTTGAATTTTATTAACTATAAAATAAAAAAGGGCAAACAAAATTTAGGTTGCTATGTCCTAGGTTCTTCAATTAAAGAAAGCACTGTCTGTGTCTCATTCCTCCAGACACCAAACACAACACATTTTACAATTACAACAACAAAGACAATTGCCAAACAGTAAACCAAACCAAATATAGATATTAAGACATAGAAATGAATTTCCTATAAAAATAATAATAAGGTCTCACACACCTGAAGTACTGCCCATAACATTCTCACAGCACACCAATCTAAGCCTTGGCCTTCTCTAATAAAAGCTCTTCTTCTTCTTCTTCTTTCTCTCTCTCTCTCTCTCTCTCTCTCTCTCTCTCTCTCTCACAGAGAGAGCTAAAAATGGACTGATACCCTTTTTCTTCTTCTCCTCTCTCACGGTCTGTTTAGTCTTGTTTACTTGTGTGAGCTGTGTCTGATACTGTGTATGTCAAAGTCAACAAAAGGAACTTTAAGAAGACCAAATAGCATCCACACCGGTGCGCGAAAAACCGAAACAACTGACCGAAACCGAACCGAATTAAATATATGATTTATATTATATTTTATATTTATATGGGCCTTGAAAATATATTGGGCAAACTTGGGTCTGGCGTCTGGGCTTGGCCTTGCCAAAATTACTCAAGCCCACTGCCCATTAGATAAGTTAGATTAACTAACTAAAAATAAACTAATTAACTTAAATTAATTAAGTTAAACAGACACTAATTAAAAAAAAAAAACCTACCCTTACCCTGCCCACCCCACTTTCACTTGCACGCCTCCATCACGCCCTCTCACACACACCAGCCTCCATCGGTCCACTTCTGCCACCGGCCTCTACGGCTACTCCACATACACAATTCTTTCTTCCCAAAACCCAAAACCCAGTTACAGACCTAAGAGAGAGAATTTTCTTCCACGGCATTTATTTTTTTAAAAATCATAAATCACTTTCTTCTCCTCAAACCCCACTCACAGACCCGAGGCGGATCGGCCTTGTGTTGACTTGCGAATTTCGATCTTAATTTTGGGTAAGATTCTGTTTCATTTTTCACTGATTAATTGTTTGTTTGCGGTTTTGGGTCTTTGATCAATTTTAATCTGTTGATGGAAACCTGGAAACAACCTTTTGTGTTATCATGCCAATTTACTGTTATCTTTCCTTGTCATAAAAGTGATATTGCCAAATAATTGCTACCGCGTGCACAAAGTTAAACTGACACTACTGTTTAGTATATTTTAGCTTTCAAAGAAATGCTCGGCTATACAGACAGCATGTTAAATCTGAAGATGCCATTGCAGTTGCCTCTGATTTTTTTTTTTCCTATGATGTTTGTCATGAAACTTAAATTATACAAAATCTAATAAAAATATTTTTAAAATAACTTTTGACAAAAAAAAAAAAAAAAATCACACACAAATATATAAATGTTGTAAAATCTAAGCACAAAGCAATTCAGAAAAATATCTGAAATGAATGTTATTGAATTCAAAATAAGCTGTTGGCTTATATAAGCCTTACAAAGAGATAAAATCGAAACAAACAACCCACGTTAAACAACCCACTTGATAAATGGCTAACAACATGGTAAATGGTTAAGGAAATGGTCAAACTCTACCTACATGTCCTTAATAATAGGATTTATTAACAGAATGAACTTTTGACAGCTGCAACTATACCTCTAACAACCCCAACAATTCCTCCCTTAAACTGATTGCAGTAATGCTTTCAGTTTACTTGTGGTACCACACACACACCCATTGACTCACGCAGCTTCAAGAACATATCCAGCTTAAGTGGTTTTGTCATAATGTCTGCAACTTGTTCTTGTGTGATGCAATGCTTCAGCTCAACAACTCCATCTCTGGTCAAATCACGCAAGAAATGAAACCTTACATCAATGTGTTTGCTACGTCCATGCATGACTGGATTCTTGGATAGCTTAATGGTAGAACTGTTGTCACATAACACAGTGGTACACTTGCCTTGAAAATGACCAAGCTTCTCCAATACTCTCCTCATCCACACCCCTTGACAAGCACAAGAGGCAGCTGCCACAAACTCTGCTTCAGTGGTGGACAAAGCAACTACAGGCTGTTTTTTAGAGGACCAGGACACAGCTCCTTCACTGAGTAGAAACACATAACCAGAAGTGCTTTTCCTGTCATCTACATCTCCTGCATAATCACTGTCTGTGTATGCCATCAATTCTCCATTACCCTCCTTTCGATAAAAGACTCCCAAATCCACAGTAGCTTTCAAGTATCTTAACACCCTTTTCACAGCTTGCAAATGCAACTCAGTTGGACTTGCCATGAATCTGCTAATGAGAGACACCACATACATCAAGTCTGGCCTTGTTGCAGTTAGATACATAAGACTTCCGACCAATTGTTTGTACATGGTAGCATTTACCTTGGACCCTTCTTCATCCCTCATTAGCCTAACTCCAGGAACAATGGGATTCTTCACACTATTACTCTTCTCCATCCTAAACCTCTCCAAAACATCTTTTGCATACTTTCTTTGACTAATATAAATGCCTTTAGGATTTTGTAAAACTTCCACACCGAGAAAGTATTTCATCTTTCCCAAATCAGTCATATCAAATTCAAGTTTCATAGAATTCTTGAACTTAACAAACATACTCTCATCATTACTAGTAAAAATTAGATCATCAACATATAAGCTAACAATCAAAATTTTACCTCCATCTCCCCTTTTTATGAATAAGGTGTGTTCACAGTTGCACCTCTCAAATCCTTCTTTGACAAAATATGCTTCAATCCGGCTGTACCATGCACGAGGGGCTTGTTTAAGGCCATACAATGCCTTCTTCAATTTGTACACTTTATACTCTTCACCTTTCTTCTCATAACCCTATGGTTGCTGAACAAACACTGCTTCATTTAGCTCTCCATGCAAGAAAGCACTTTTGACGTCAAGCTGATACACATTCCAACTATTTCGAGCTGCTAAAGTAATTATCATTCGAATTGTATCCCATCTAGCTACAGGTGCAAACACCTCAGTGTAATCTATGCCATGCTGCTGTGCATACCCTTTCGCCACCAACCGAGCCTTACACTTGTCAACCTCGCCATTTTCGTTGAGTTTAGATTTGAAAACCCACTTTACTCCAATCTTCTTCATTCCTTTAGGCAAATCTGTCAGCTCCCAAGTCCCATTTCTTTCGATCGCTTCTATCTCCAAGTCCATTGCAGCTCTCCACTTGGAACTTTGAATAGCTTCTTCAAAGGTAGTCGGATCTGAAGTTGAGGTAAACAGAACCAAATTGTTGAGCTCAACTTCTTTATCTGAAAATTCTCCCCCCACTCACATAATCTTCCATCCAGAACGGTACTCTTCTATTCCTCCCTTTTGGTGAGCTTTCTTCAGATGTTGGAGAATTCTCTCCAGGTGACTCACTTGAAGATAAGCTAACCTCTCCTCCTTCTTCTTCTTCTGCTGCCACCTCCTCTTCAGATTCTTCTTCACTTTGATCATGTTCGCTTCCTTCTCCCATTTAGGACACTCATACTGAAAGTGCCCTAATTGATGACACTTATAACACTCAACTATTGCTTTGTTGAATGCTTGTCTGCCTCTTCCTCTGCCTCTTCCTCGAAACGCTCCACGAGCTCGACCGCCTCCTCTTCCACCAATTCTATCTTCGTTGGCTACCTTTAATGCCTGCTCATCTCCTCCATGCCCATTCATCCTCTGCTCATGTACTAGTAAGCTGCTCTGCAACTCATCGATGGTTAAGGTGTCTAAGTTATTAGATTCTTCAACTGAACACACAACATAGTCGAACTTTGAGGTCATTGATCTCAAGATCTTTTCAATGATCACCACTTGCTGCATGTTTTCACCATGAATCTTCATCTTGTTTGCTATGATGAGTGTTCGAGCGAAGTACGCATCAACACTCTCACCCTCTTTCATCTGTAGAACCTCAAACTCCTTCCGAAGAGCTTGGAGCTGTGCTCTTTTGACTCTTGTGGAACCCTGGTACTTCTGCTTCATAGAGTCCCAGATGTGCTTGGCAGTGTCTCTGTTGAGGATTGTCTCCATAATGGTTCGATCAATGGCTTGGACCAGATAATTCTTGACCTTCAAGTCTTTCAGCTTCTGGTCTGCAATTGATTTTTGTTGTGCTTCAGTAAGCTCCACTCCTTCTACTGCAGCAGGGATTCCAGTCTCCACCAAACTCCAATACTCCTTTGAACGAAGAAAATTTTCCATAAGCATGGACCAATGATCGTAATGGCCATCAAACTTAGGAATTGCAGGTTGAACAAAATTACTTTCAGCTGCCATACTTCAATTCTTTCTCTTCTCACTCTTTCTCTTCTTAAGAAACTGCGGTTTCTTTTCTCTCACAATCAGGCCCCGTGATGGTGCTCTGATACCAGATTGTTGTAAAATCTAAGCACAAAGCAATTCAGAAAAATATCTGAAATGAATGTTATTGAATTCAAAATAAGCTGTTGGCTTATATAAGCCTTACAAAGAGATAAAATCGAAACAAACAACCCACGTTAAACAACCCACTTGATAAATGGCTAACAACATGGTAAATGGTTAAGGAAATGGTCAAACTCTACCTACATGTCCTTAATAATAGGATTTATTATCAGAATGAACTTTTGACAGCTGCAACTATACCTCTAACAACCCCAACAATAAAGTCATACAATTTCTTTTTACAGAGATTTCTTATTTTGAAATGGTTGTGTGATAGTCACGTTATCAATATTGCAAGCTACATATCTTTCAAAATTTTGATTCAATAAAAATTTCTTGTGCTTTTCTTTTTGTTTGTAAGGACCTAATATATTGTTAAGGGACCAAAGTTTGAAGGATAAAATTTAGTTACAAACTTAGTTGTGACTTAAGACTACAACTTTAACTTTTGCTGAACAAATTAACATAATTATATATTTTCAAAATTTAACTATTGAATTGCATGTTCTTTATATATTTAAAACATATGTTAAATTTTGTGCCAATAGAATGTTATTTACTATTCATTCCATAAACTTATTTTTTTATGTATAATTTTAGACTATAAAAACTTGAAATTTAAATATTTGATTGATGACAAGGTGAAGTTTTTAGAAGAGAATGTGGATTTGTCAAAATTCACATCTAATAAAAAAAATATTAAGAGGAGTTGTAGCCTTAGTCTACAACCAAAATTGTTGTCAAACTTTGTGCAATGTTTAATTATGTTGGGCCTAAAAAAACTCAGGTTGTCAAAATTTTTCTTATAATAATTTTTAAAATGTGTATGTAATAATATTTTTTTCCTAGCTTCAATGTGGAGCCGCCCTTGTGCCATTGTCACCTCCATCAAGTGGGATGTTAAATTCGCATTAAGTTTTACAACAATGTGAAGTTTTCACTGTAAAACAAAGTCTTATGTGCAAATTGGAGCATCTCTTCTAAAGTTTTCAAGAACCGAAGATGATTTGCAGTTTTGGATTTTGTTTAAATTTCTGTTTAGTTCTTCTCTGATATGTAATATTGCTGCTATTTGTATTAGTTGTACCGTGTGGTTTGGTGTTGTTTGTGTGGTGCACAGTTTCACTGAGTTATGGAACTTGTATTTATTTTTTCTTTTATCTCTGATTCATCTAAAAAAGATTCACACCACGTTCTTGCAGAAACAGAAAAGAAAGGAAGAGAGAACTTGGAATGCTAAAAGGAAAAGAAGAAGAAGAGAGAGAAATACCAAAGAAACAACCGGTTCTTGGATTTTGCTTCTTTGCTCTTTTGCTCTTCTGTGTGTTTCAACTTTCAACCATGGCTCATTCCTCTGCTCCATCCTTATCCGTTCTCATTCCTTTGCTTTTCTTGAGTTTAGGCACCGTACTTCAATTAGGTCTTCGTGTTGGAACCATGGCTCATTCCGTGAGCCAGGAACACTCCCCAACGTTGACCTATGAATATGAGGTCTTTGTTAGTTTTAGTGAAGATACCCACAAAAGTTTTACTAGCCATCTCTTTGTTGCTTTAGACCGTAAAGGGATTCATGTGTATAGATCAGAATTTATTCAGATTGAACAAATGAAGGCAATTGAGAAATCAAGGATTGCAGTTGTGGTGTTCTCTAAAAACTATGGTAATTTGGAGCGGTCCCTGGATGAGTTGGTCAAGATCATGGAATGCAAAAGGCTGTTCAATCAAAGGGTGATCCCTATTTTCTACCATGTGCCTCCATCCGAGGTGCTAGAACAGAAGGGCAGTTTTGTGGAGGCGCTATTGAATGGCTCTGGAGACAAGGTGAACAGTTGGAGGGTTGCTTTGACAGGCGCTGCAAACTTGGCCGGCTTCAGTTCGGATCAGTATCGGTAATATTATTTACATATGATATTTTGAAAATTATGTATATCTATAATCCATAATATATATATATATATATATAACTAAAATTATTTAAATTTTGTTTGACCGTGTGCTCTATATATAATTTTTTTTTATATGATCAAATATATAGTTTTATATAGAACTACAATTGTAATAAATGCATATTAATTATTATCATAATTATTTAATTTTATATCTAGACAAAAAAAAACATATCATGTTAAACTTTCATGGGCATTGCACCCAATACCAACTAGTTTTTTTTAAATACAAAACTTAATGTACATTTTTTTGCTTCGTAACTAGAAGGGTATTAAATTTATTTCCGGTAGTGAGGATTTTTAACCATTTAAGGAGAGCTTGAAAGGGCCTTCAAATCTGTGATATAGGGAAGCATAAATTGCTGTTTGAATTTGAGAAAGAGACAAATGCGGATAGAGTGATAATGGGAGAACCAAGGGGTCCTTTGATAAAGATTTGGAAATTATGAAATGATTGTCACATGATTAATTGATCAAATCAGTGAGCTTTAAGATGATTTTGTTCTAGGTACAGATCTATGATATCCTGGTTGGGTTCACCATTTAGATCGCATTGTTTCTAATCATAATCCATTGCAGATTTGTTTGGATGATAAGAATGCTCGGTTTTATGGGAGTTGGCGTCCTTTTCGATTAGAAGCCAATATTTTTTAGTGTGATGTTTTAGTAGTTATAGTAAACATCCGTGTTTTCACCGTATTGTTATTATAATCTTGAATTTTTTATTTGATTTATCAAGATTCATCTATAATTTGAGGATGAAATTTTAATACGTGTATGTATTATAAATTTTAATATAAAAATTATTTTATAAAGTATAATAGTGAGACAATAAATAATTTAATTTGTTTTTTTACGCAACAACACTAGCAAGAAAATCTAAATATATTAAATATCTAAATAATTGGGTTTTGAGATAATATATATTTGGGTGTGTGTATTTTTTTGGATGATGGGAATGCTCGATTCTGTGGTAGCCAACACCCTTTTCAATTGGAAACCAATATATTTTTAGTTTTATGTTTTACTATTTGTAGTGAACATCCAAATTTTTTGAATTTCTTTGGTGGTTAGTTACTGGGAAGTAGTTGGTTCTAATTTGCCATGGAAATACTGTAAATCAAATCAATTTCAATGAATAGGCAATTAGATATTTGGCATTTCATTCCATTTTTCATAGCTTGTTTGCTCTTTATTGTATGATCAGTTGATCACTGACTCTATTCTTTAAAAAAAATAATTGTGGTTTCGCTTGGATTTGCAGTCTGGAGTCAGAATTTATAGAAGCAATCGTGGGGAGCATTAGCAAAATACTAAAGGAGGCGGAATCAGCTACCGCGCCATCCCGTCCTCGACACTCTGTATCAATCATCCCTCCGCAAAATGACGCTTCATACAGTCATAATGATATTTCTGAGTGGACCCCCTTTTTTTTTTTTTGAAAACGTAAACAAATTTGTCCTTAATAGGTATCATTTTTGTACCTTTGACCTTTGAACCAGTCTTTCTAACTTTGAATAATATAAAAAGAAAAACCCTTTGACGAACTTTCAACGCCTTTGGCAAGTAAATCCTATTCCACGTGGAGTCGATTCATCTCTCCTTTGGTTCCCTGCTTTTATTCATCTTCGCGGCCGCCTTTTGTTATTCCTTTCTTCTGTTCATACGATCTTTTGTTAAATCCTATTCCACGTGGTGAATGCTTCTTCTTTTTCTTTTTCTTTTTTGTATTTTTTTTTATCGCCATTATTATTTGTTTTGTTTCCACGTCGGGGGGTCCACATCAACAAGAAGTATCTCTCTTCTCTTCTCTCTTTTATTCAAGAAAGACAGGGTCGTGGAAAATGCGAGACAGTATGGGGCTCACAAATTGGATCATTCTGATCAGCCTATAACATTTGTTCAAATAACATGTACCTTTTTTTTTTATTTTTTTTAAGTATGATTGCACAGTTGATGTTTGCTTAGAGGAATTAGCTCTTGGGAATTGAGTTATACCCATCCCATCCCATCTTTTCTGAAGATAATATATATGCAACACTTCCACCTATATATATTTGCTAAGTTATTTACTGCCACTGTTGAACTTTATCATATCACGTGTCTCATTGCATGCTAATATATGTGAAAGATGTGGATGCTATAAATGCTAGTTCATTAATTGGTACATTATAATCTGATATCCAACACAATATTGAATAATATTTTTTTTAAAAATAATAATAATAACATAGTAGTTAGGCCATATTCTATATACGGTTTCATAATGGAATATGAGAACTCCATAAGAGTTAAAAAAAATCAAGAGATCATTTTCCGTTGTTTTAGCGGCTGTTTTTGTATACACATGTGATATTCTTAAAACTTCTTTATTTCTTTTGTTCACATGTGATTTGAAGAGGAAAAAAAAAAAAAAAAGTCATTACTTCTATGTGTGTTCTTTTAGAGTGTTGATGACTTAAGAGAGGTTTTGGAATAGTGGCTCTAATTTAGATTATTTTTTGTCTATGCATGTTTGGAAAAGCCAGTTTGATTGGATGGGCTATGCACGCACACAGTTCAAAAGTGAAGCTAGTTAAAACTCTTTAATATGATGAATAGTATCTCAACTCTAAAATTGAAAGTTCATTTGTATGATATAATAATAAAGCAGACTAACATTTGCTGCAAGAATTTTCAAGAAACTTTTGACTTTTGTGGGTAGAGTCATTGCAAACCCTCACGAGAGTAAACTCATCCACTAGGGTAACCTAGGGGTTCAAAGACTTGCTGCACATGAGAAGTGCAGTCGTGTTGCCTACAAAAGTGGTTTGGGTTTTAGTTTTAATTTTTCACTTTCAATAGACATGGGTGCTTTGTAGATTGCTAGGGACTAGCAAGATTTAAGTTGGGGGGGGTGGGGGTGGGGGTGGGGGGGTGGGGAGTGTGATAATGCCTTCAAATGTATACTTGTTATATATTTATGTGGGCGTTATTTCCTTATTACTACGCTTAATTTGTATAATTAAGCCATAATTTGCATTAATCCCTATTATTTTTCTTTACATAATTTCTTGAATAAAATGTCATTCATTGCGTGTAATTTTCTACTTTTAAGAAATTATGTGAAAAATATGAGTTTACTAGAGTTTGTAAGAGAATGGAGACTAAACTAGAATTAAAGAAGAGCCAAAGGACCATTCTTCAATGTCTAAGGAGGTGTGGTTGGACTTTGTTAAGGTGATAGTCTTCCAATTGCAACAGATTGCTATAATTGTATCAACTAGGATATTAGTTGAGTATTTTTATTGTTGTTCAAAGCAAAAATTTGCCAACTAATTGTGTATTCTCAATTGAATGTTTTTTAAGTTGAATCTTAATTTAATTTATTCTGGTGTTACAATGATGATTTGACCAAGCTTAAATGCTTTTACAATTTGTGATGTGCAATCTTATTACATTGGAAAAGGGAAATGGAAGTTTTTGAATAACAAATGAGAGTTTGCTTTCTGCTGAGCATAATTGTTTATAATTGTTGGTTTCCAATAGATGATTTGGTCACTTGTCCAAGACCTTTTGTGATTGAGAGGTTAATGCTTGGGCATTACGGATAAAGAACTAAAAGGTTTTAGAGTGAAAATGAGTGCTTGTAATATTATTTTAGAGAAACCAAATTGTTTTTCTCTTAATTGTTGCTCCCTTTGCCTCGATATTCTTATTTGCCACAACTATTTACTCTTAATTGTAAGCAATCGAATTTATCAAAAAGGCTTATAAATGCACAGTTCTAAATAAGTAATCAGCTTCGATCAATCATAATTCCAAAACTTATGGTAGGATCCTTTAGTTGATTTTAATTGGCCATCCATAAAAGCATAATTGGTTTCAATCATCTTTGAAGCATTTGACAGAACCATACGCTAGAAGTACGTAATAGAACGAACGACTTTGCTAAAACGAAAGTGAAAAAGAAACAAATACACTCCACTTATCTCAAAACTGCTAATAGCCTACATCTTATTACTTCAGTAGTAATTAGTTAGCTCATTATACAAACTGCATCCTGTTAAGAACCTAATTGGTTCTTGGTGAAAGAAATGGTTCTTCGAGGGAACCAAACTCTACAGAATAGAGAGTAAGAAGAGGGGAAAGCATTTAGAAATTAGAATAAAAGGAAACTTAACTAATTTCTTTGATATTTTTTTATTTACAATACAAGACCTATACATTTCATTACTAAAGCCCACTAGGTTGCAATTTCCATTCATTGCCATAAGATCATTACCCACATTTATTGCCATAAGATCACCATAATTCTGCATCAGGAAAATTGATCAAACAAAAAGCCGAAATGCGCAGCAAATTTTGTAAAGGATGAATGAACAACTTTCATTAATAGATGACACTTGATCAAATAAATTTATGTCGCATTGAGTATATCGCCTGAAATCACACAAAATAATAAATTATAAAATGATACTACACCACTTCTATATAAAACAACCACTTTTTATTTGCAAGGACCAAGAGAAGGATCCATCCCCATATGAGAGACATGGAAATGAACAAATTCATTCCTATTCACTTCCCCAGCTCAAACCTTCAAACTAGTAAAACCATTCTCATTGAAAAGAGTAAGGGAATGCCAATCCAAATCACATGGAAAACAAAAACAATATCTCATTCTCAACATACCCCATAATTCAATATATTTTTTTTAATATAAAATTCTTATTCAAAAAATAGAAACATCACAGCCCAAGAACAAAATGTATATAACCCAATGTATCCTGAACAAAGAAAACACTTCTAGACAATGTTGTGCTGGCTAGCACAATCGGAGTTTGGGGTTGAGAGAAGGAACAAAGGGGATTGCAAAGATAAAGTTTTTGTAAATTCCGAGGTGAAAAGAGGGAGAAGGAAGTGGGGCTTTCAAAATTTTCACGGGTGATTTCGTCATTTTCTTAGTGTTGAGTCTGTAAATTGATGTGTTATATTTTAAGCTAGGTGTCCATTTTTTGTTGGTTTGGAAACAATAACTTTGTTTTTTTTTTTTTTTGGAAAAGTGGAAACACCAATTCAGATGTTGAGTTGGTAATACTGAAACATCTTATATTTTATTCACAAATTGGATCATTGCCAGCCTATAATAAACATTTGTTAAAAGAACATGTTACTGCTGTCCCCGAATTAGCTCTATGAAATTGGTACCCATCCCTTCTTTTCTGAAAATAATATATATGCAGCATTTCCACCTCTGTATATTTTCTTTACTGCCACTATTAACTTCATAGTTATCATATCACGTGTTTCATTGCATGCTCATATATGTAAAAGATATGGAAGCTATTAATAGTTCTGTCTTTCATCGCTATATTAGTTCATTAATTGGTACATTATAATATGATATCTAATACAATATTGAATAAATAATAATAACAACAACAACAGTAGCAATTAGGCCATATTCTATATATGTGTTCATAATAGTAAGCCTTATAGTCTAACTATATTTTTTAACATTTCAACATGTGGAATCTAGGATTCAACTTCTTGTTGGTGAAATTTTTCTTCATACGTGAGATGGTAAATTAGCAAGCTTGGAAAATCCCATTTTTAACAAATTGGGTTGACCCTAGCTAGCTGAGTAAAATTTGATAGAACGTAATTGAATTCTATTAGCCATTGCTAGCAATTTATCCTAAACTATCACTAGCAATTATGTTACAGTATGCTATTTTTTTTTTCCACAACTAATTTTTTTAAGTTTCAAATAAATTATTCAAATTACTCTCTCTATTAAAGAAGATTATAATGATATTCAAAACTCATAACAAACTTGTAATAAATATATATAATTTTTTTTCTAAATTTTATTGTATATAATTTGTTTTTCCAATAAATTAAACAATTCCAAAAAGTAATTTCCATCACTCTATTTTTTACAAATATATAATTTTTTTGTTTTTATGTTTTTTTATTGAAATTATTATTCTTTTTTGAAATGGTACATATTCTTCTAACTATTATTATTATGCATTATATTTTCCTAATTTCTTTTGATACAACGAAAATTTTTAAGTTTTAAAGTTATTATTTTCCTAAATACACCGAATTAGACCAAATGGATCGAAGTGACCTGAAAATGGACGAAATTAGACCAAATGGACTGAAGTGGAAAGAATAGACCGAATATACCGAATTGGACAAATGTGGACCGAATAGACTGATATTGACGGAATTGGATTAGAATGGACCAAAGTAGACGAAATTAGCCCGAAGTGAACAAATTAGATCGAATGGACCGAAGTAGACCAGATGACCAAAGTGGACCAAACAGGACCGATTTGATATGTTTCCTTTTTTCTTTGCAACTATTTTTCTTTACGAGTTAAGTTTTAAGTTTCAAATTTCTTATTCAAATTCAATTATCACTTCCAAAATAACTAAGTATTAGCTCAAAAAAAAAAAAAAAAAATCAAACCAAAGTTATAAGAGGGAGAAAGACTACTTGTGATGAGGAACTCAATAATACAACACCAATATGTATTAACCCAAAATAGAATTTTAAAAAAATACAATGATTCATCAACCTAAAATAGAGTTGCAAACAAAATAAGGTATGGCTTAAAACTGAGAAGAACAGGCCCTCTTTTTTGAGTTGCAAACAAAATAAGGTATGGCTTAAAACTGAGAAGAACAGGCCTCTTAAGAAGTGTGTTTTTCATGAAAAACAAATACTAGCAGTACGTGCCACTAGAAAACTGCCACTGCTACATAAGGCAAGTCATCCTACTGGCAAACTCGCAATCTCTAACGACATTAAAAGGACGAATCACAAAAGTCTTAGTAATTTAACACTCTTGCATCATGAAACGTTAATTTTCTTTGTTGAACTTTTAAGCCACCATTATTTTTGGATATTGCAACATTATAATAGGCCCAGTGATGGTATGTTTTGACTATAAAACTAAGCAAGATATCATCAAGTCATCTCACTGCCGATTTGGAATGACCCTGTAGAAAAACAGGGTTTAAAGTGAAAAGATGCACATAGTTCAATGGGTGACTAGCAATGTGATGGAAAATCTGGTTTTGCATCTCATACAAAACACACAACGGCAGCAAAAATCACGGATCTACTTAATTCATGAGAGATAAAATGTAACCTTGAATTCTAGAACAAATAATAGAAAGCGTACATTGATGCAGTGAAATTCAAAAACAAGACATGAGAATACCTTTAATCTTCATCTCAATTCCACGTGGTGCCCAAGAAATGTGGTCTCTTAATCAGTCTTTATGTACGTTGATTCTCAAAGAAAAATCCTTCTTCTTCTCCTTGTAGAGAAAAACTGTTTTCTTTTTTTTCATCATACGTACATACTAACTACCTTTGTAGTTACTTTATTTAATAACTCTTATTAAATAAAAACTTATTATCTAATTGGGTTAGCCTTTTAGGCCTACCCAATTGGGTTGTAGTTTGTGACTTGAGATGGGACCAAAAGGAACAAATAAGACACTAACTCCAATGGGCCTTGGATTTTTCTATCAACTCTTGACAAGTCTAAAATTACCATTAATTATATTTAATACCACTGTTAAATATAATTGCACTTTAGGTTTTATTATTAAATTATATCCCAAGACTCTAATGATATCATTTGACCATTCCATGAAATATCCATAGTGAACAAAGTCATAATGAACTGTCACTTTGTGAACAACTATTTTATCCTTAAATACCCGGTTTAATCTTTTAGTTATTCACATTTATTGAAATCTAATTTCAATAAATATAAGCTTTAGTAACTACTTACTAAAGTGGGCGTCTTGGATAACTAGTTCCCATTAAACTTATTTTAAGGGGATATTTCGTGTCTCTACAAAAGAGATTATGGATTCTATCTTGAGAATACGTGTTCCCTCAACACTACGTGTGGTTACCCAACATACAGAGGTTTTGACCGTGAATATTAGATCTCAATCCTGATATATCAAAAGTAACTTATATTTCATGATCGGGTCCACTACCCTTTCAGGATTGAGAGTCTATGAAATTAGAGGTCGTGAGATTAATTATTCAAGTGACAGTTGTTGATTGAATAACTAATCTCACAGCGGTCCAGTTCAATGTGTATTAACTCTTATGACACATCAACACATCAACTAGAAGTCTCCACTTCTATGATCAAGATAAATCATCTTAGTTGATGTGTTATAGTTTTCGCAGATGAAACGTCCAATTTCATCACTAACTACGAACTACATTTTGAGTTAACAAGGAAACTTGTGATTTACATCTTCTGTGACTTTCATATAAACCACATACAATGCATCTCATGGACTATGATAATGTCCTATTAGTTCATTTATAAACAGTCTCACATAATTAAACAATTTAATTATTTATGACATGCCAATAAATTGGATTTTAGAGCATAAACCCCAACACAATATTCTTAGGGGCAAAAATAAAGGACATAGTACTATGACATAAGTCACAGCAAAATCCCAAGAAAACAAAAACAAAACAAAAATTTTTATAAATCAAAGAGTAGCACTAAGCAAACTCCATTACCGCCAATCCACAAATGATATTCAATGCCAGTCAATTACCAGATTGTACTAACAAGTGAACAAGGCACAGTTGAAGAATTACTATATCCCAAAGATTGTTTCACAAGGAAAGCCCCCTACCCAAAAAAAAAAACAAAAAATGGCAATGATAAGGAAAACAATTTAACATACATGTACAACTCTTCTCAAATAAATAAATAAAAACAAAAATCTTTGAAACAAAACCGATATGTTGAAGACTTGAAGTCAATGAGCTTGGACTCAAATGGCATATCCTCCTCCCATAAGAATGGATTGTGTGTAAAGTCATAGACTCATAGGTTCAAAACCCATTGGCTGTCTGTCAAACTTACTAACAAAAAAAAAAAACGACATTTATCAAGGCATAATTTGTGCAACATTACCTAATAAAAAAAAACCTTTAAAAGGCCATAAACTTCAATTTCTTGCCCCCAAATATCCCAACTAGTTTCACATGCCCATACAATTCAAGCTTCATAATCTTTATACGTGCACCCAGCAATTAGGCAATTACAAATAACACTCTACGCACATACATACATTTAGCACAAATATCTAAACATATATCAAACACAAATGCATACATATTTAACATTTAACAAGAGCCCATGCAGGACCCAATGCAAGACGTAAAATGTAGACATGGTTTGAACTCAAAATCAACTACTTTTATACTATAACTAACTCAAAAAGTATAGACACTCAACATTTTTCACCACTTTTTGCATAAATAAAAGTAACAGACTGATGTGAAAAGGACAACATTGCTCCAATTCCAACAACCTAAAAAAGTCAAGTCGACTAAAAAGTCAACTTAAACCATTTTAACCATAATTCTATCATTTGTCCCTTTCACATTCAAAAACATGAGTGGTGCAGTAAAAGTGGTAAGTCCACAACTCTACTACTCGTGACTTATCATGTGAGCAAGTTATAGCTACAGTTGTAGTCCTAGCATTACTTTTTTTTTTTTTTTTTTCGTGACAAGCTACAAGATTCTTGGCTATTCAAACTTGTATTTACACATATAAGACACCAAAATTTGCCAAGAGTTTTGTAGCTCACCTAATACTTTCTTGGTGTTTTCAAAGAAGATGTCTAGAATTCCAATCTCATCTCTTCTATTAAAACTATCAAATTATCCACACACAAAACTCACCAACATTTTATTCATATTTTTTTCTTATAAATTACCCCTATTAGATATTAGTAAATCATAATTGAATTGACTTTTAAATAAAATAAAAAAATTGAGTTGAGTTGGGTTGAGTTGTATTTTATTTATTGGTTAATAATAGTTTTCAACTTAAAATTTGTTGTGAATATATTGTAGCTGTAACATCACTCTTATTTATTTATTTATTTGTTGTTGGCCGAGTCATCTTTTTCTAGCATTTTGCTGAGGCCCATCCTTGTTTCAAAGGCCCAAATGGAGTTGAGCAAATCTTCTGCTCTTTGGGGGTGTAGACACATCTCCGTCTTCATTTCATGGACCATGATAACACAAGGCCCATATTTTTCACATACTATATGCTCTTACGGTACATGTGTGGCCCAAACACCCAGTAATCAAGCAAATTTTCAGTACTAAAGTCCTGTGCTAACAATTTTATTTAGGTAAAATAGTAGAAGAGGAAGGAGGTGAAGTTGGAACCAAATACACAAGGCGTAGCAAAAGATTTCATTACTACTGAACTATCACTTGAATTGCTATCAAAACGATTTTCATACGTACTAAAATTCACATCTCATATTTGGTTTATTATGTTTAAATTTAGTATTTGCTCGGAGTGACTATGTGCCAACAACTTGACCTGCCATCTACCGATGGCTGGGCTATGTTTAAAGAAACCGTAACATCAAATTATTCAGCATAACAACAAATCAAATTTTGTACTCCCTTTTGTTTTACTCAGTCATGTTTGTTAGTTTAATCATAATTAGCTAGTTTATTAAAGTACGATTTTATTTTAAAGTTCATTGTTTTTCAACTTTTACACTGTACGGATTTTCTATATATATATGTATGTATGTATGTATGTATGTATGTATGTATGTATAATTGAAGCCTCTGAACCTCCCACAATTTTTCACATTATCATTTTAATTTATAATTTTTTAAACTAAATAGTGAGAAAGTCCTAACAAGTCTCTCTCTCTCTCTCTTTTTTCCTTAATCCTAAATTTTTTTTTTTTTTTACGTAAGTCTTTCTTTTTTTTTTTTTTTTTTTTTTGAAACCTATGAGTCTTTTTTTTTAAAAAAATTCTAACATGTGGTCTTTTTTAAAACTAAATAGTGAGAGAGTCCTAACATGAGTCTCTCTCTCTTTTTTTCCTTAATCCTATGTTTTTTTTTTTTTTTTTTTTTTTTTTTTTATGTGAGTCTTTCTTTTTTTGAAACCTAAAGTGAGTCCTTTTAAAAAAAAAAATCTAACGTGAGGTCTAATTAAAAAAATTATAATTATTTTCGTAAGTCTCTTAAAAAGTCAAAAACTTCAGTTTTATATTATATATAGATAATAATAAAGATGTGGCAAGCTCTAAGATGAGAATACAATTTGTAGATCTACTATCAAGATAACATAGATTAGATTGATGGTGGATAGTAAATTTAATTGCAGTTGAGTATTATGTGAACTCATTACCATAGAATAGCCTACGCCGAAATGTGTTATGTGGAACCAATGATATGAAAGAAATTTTTTTTTCTAAACCATTATATTGAACAAAAAATTACTTATTTTCATTCATTTTCAAGTTATACATTTTTAAAGGTAAATCATAAACCTTTAAGCAAAATAAGTACTTTTAATTTTTATTTAACTAACCTATGCATCGCACGGGTTAGCAACTAGTTATTAATAATTTATGACGTTATTTGTATGTTTGGGAACAAATTATGAGATAATTTTTTGCATTTTATTTTTCATGTATAGCTTTTTAAAACTTCACTTTTTCAAAGTACAAGTATACAATATCACATTTTCAGCAAAAACATTTTTAGAAGAAAACTAAATACGGTGTCTACAAATGGACAAGTAAATAAATTCACATATTTAAACAAACCCATAAATTAATTTGCCCAAAATAAACTATGTCAAAGAACACTATACTCTCTGTCAAAACTATTTGACAAGATAATGTAAATGAAAAGGCTTAAATTTTATAAATAAATAAATAATGCAAAAGATGACGTGGAAGAAAAAGATGATAGAGAATAGGAAAAATAAAAAATCATTAGTGGTGTGTGTGTGTGTATATATATACACACACACACTGAGCAACAGAAAGAATATCATGATTCTTGTCTTAGTGGTGCGTATATATATACACACACACACAGCAACAGAAAGAATATCATGATTCTTGTCTTAGTGCCACTTTATGAAACATGAGAAATGGTAGAAAAAATAGATTACCAAACTTTTTTATGTCTTATTTAATCTTTATTTTTTAAAAAAATTTATTCCTTCTACACAACAATTTCACAATATTTCCAAACTAGCCTATCACCGATTCACCACACACATGGACCCACCATAATCTATAATTTTTTAAATGATAAACTAATTTGGGAATATAGTGAATTTTATTGTGTCTCTACATTGTTTTTTTTCCCCTGTCAACATGTCATCTATTTCACTATGTGTGCATGACCTAACAAAATGATTAGGCTTTTCTATATCACATTTCTCAATTTGTTGTCTTTTTTAGATCTATGATGCTAAATTGCTACTTCATGTAGATTTCATATTAAAATTGAACTTTTGATTAGTAAAATAATAATAGTTAACATTTAAGAGTCAAGCTTAGGTCCAGTGTCTAGTGGAACTGAACCCGTTGAGATAATGAGATATATCCACTTTTAAACACATATCATCATCTGCCCGGGTCTAGTGTACTAATGCATTGGACCGAACTCAAGTCCAACATTTAATAGTCTCCCAACTTTTACTTCACTAGAGGCAGCAAAAATTCTAATAATTTTGTCTTTCTTTCTTTGCAGCACTAGCATAATCTAATGGCTTGGTAATAATCACATAGAATTGGAATTCATAAGATGAATTACTAATGGCTTGTATTGGGGTACTGTGACCCCGTCCCTGCACAAGATGACAGTATATTTAAGTTGTTTTCACTTGGGTACCATAGTTCAATCATTGTACGGTGACCTTTGTGTAGTGGTTTTCTTGTACTGGCTTTAGTTTCTTGGCCATCTCTTTATGTTTTGGAAAGGTTTTATTTGATGCATGTTGAGCCTTTGATCCAAAAGATCAGTTGATGAAAAGTGTTTTCTTTTTCTTTTTCTTTTTTTTTTTTTTTTTTTTTTTTTTTTTTTGCATTCATAAGTTTTAAATAAAATGTGGTAATTAAACTACAATATTTGTCCAGTAAATTCTATGCGGATGCCAATCCCAAAATAAACAAGATTGTGATGAGACCTAGCACCAATAAATGAACATTGAAACAACTTCCAAGTCAGTATTTCATGGGTAGATTCATTTTTTTGCCGCCAAGTTTCGTCACACTAATATTTATATCAATGATTGGCAAATAAATAAAATTCAATAGACAAACACATAAGTCTCGAATTATTATTAACGAAAAAATTTGGGATAAAAAAAAAGCTGTGTGGCTAGTTTTTAATAAAATTCCTAAAGGGAACTTAGGGAAATGCTTCATCCACATACATAATTACATTCAAAACATAAAAAGTTGAAAAGCCGCAAATGCGAAGAGTTTTGTTTTTGTTTTTGTTTTTTTTTTTTTAATAATGAAAAAATTATAACTTTATTATGAAGAAGATAAATTCAATATATCATGAGTAATAGCTGACTCAATTAGTAATGGATTTTCCTTTATCTAAGTTACATAATTATCAAAGCCATCTATTTCTTGTGCAAGTCCATTGCCATGCCACTTCACATGAGAGACAAGAGTTGATCTCTGAAGTTTATGGACTACACTAGTCAGAATATTGGACAAAATCATATGTAGGGTACATAAACTCAAAGGAGTGTCAGACATAATCTTGGAATCACTCTCGACTGTTACATCCCTTATACCAACATCTCTAGCAAAGAACACTTCGATCTTCATCATGGTTTTCAGACCTGGACCGTTTATAGAACCGGTAAAGGAGTAGATTCAAGGTTTTTAAGGTTTGATCGAGATTGTACTACGATGATTTCATAATTAATTAAAACACAAATAAAGATATTAAATTTATAAATATTGACAAAAATGACTAAAAATATGAATATTTTTTTTTTATGATAAGGATAATTTTGTAATTAAACCATGACGAAAGAAAAGGCGACAGACACAATAATCTCGTCGGCATTGCTTGTTACAGATGACTACATCATAGAGTCTATAGCTTCATACCGAGGCTGACAACCATACCTTGGTGACGACGCCAGAAGCTGACGAGAACAAGCTGAAGGGGGTAAGCGAACCTCCATTGGATCTGACATGGTCTTACTTGATCTCCACGCATATGTGTATAAGGAGACATCTTGCGTTGCACTCTTAACCCTAATAAAAAAGACTTCTACAAGGAAAGAAACTCTAAGAGATATCCAAATCCAAGAGGTTTCTTTCTTAGAAGGAAAGAACTTCTTGACCAAGGCACGGATATCAACCCTACACCACTATAAATATCCCAAAACTCTCACAAACCAAGGTATGCATAGCATAATTCACCTCAGCTCTAGCATTCTAGAGTTGTGAGCAAGAGATTTCTCTAAGGTCTTCAGCTTTGGCCGGTACCACACCAGTACTCCTCTTAAGGTCTTCAGCTTTTGCGTTGTGCAGGTTCTTATTTAGAGTACATGAGGACCGTGTGGCTTACTGACGATTTTCGGTATCATCATTTTAAAAAAAAGCTTTAAAATGAATTTTTATAAGGTTAATAGAAAATAATAAAAACAGATACAAGAATTAAAAAAAAAAAAAATAGTTTAGTAACCCTTTAATTAGAAAGCATTTGAATCTAAAATAAGAGACCACTTTCACCTCCAAAGATACAATTCTTATTTTCACAAATAAATTTAGTAAATAAAATTTAATGATACGTTGAATGAGAGGATATGAGAGAGCAGTGATATAATAAAAATGAAATACCATTAATCATTTAGAAAGTAATATATATATATATATATATATATATAATACTTTAATATAAATGTCTGCTGGCTATCTACTCGGACAAAGAAGTGTGAAGTTGGAGGAAGGGCAACCTTTCCTGTAGGGTGCATAAAGCACGTGGTCCAGCCCATGACTTAAAAGCCCACATATGGGCTTGTATTATTATAGACAATGCACAAGATCAAGCTTTTGTCACAAAGAATAAGAACAGAAGCAGAAGCAAAGGACCTAATGATAAAAAAATTAATAGTAGGTCACAATCAAGAGATAGATCTCAGTTCAATGAAACTAGAGAATGCTTTTATTGTGGGAAAAAATGGTCACTTAAGAAGAGATTGTTGGCATTAGAATAAGGACCAAAATAAAGGAAAATATGAAAAGAATGATAGTGACAAAAATACTACAGCTGCTGTGAGGATGTTGTGGTGCTCTTTATTGAAGAGCAAAAGTATGAGCATGTTACTAATACTAATGTTGAGTGGGTGGTTGTTGATTTCTGCAGCCCCCCATCATATTATCCCTACGAAAGGATTGTTTACCACGTACAAAGTAGGAGACTTTGGTATAGTGAAGTAGGTAATTCTAGTTACTCAAAAATTGTGGGAATTGGTGATGTGTGCATCAAAACAAATGTTGGTAGCATTGTGATGTTGAAGATGTGCGACATGTTCCAAATTTAAGGATGATTGTCTTTTCGACATTAGCTATGGATCGAACAGGTTATTGTAACTACCTTGGTAATGAAAGATGGAAACTTACTAAGGGGTCATTGGTTGTTGCAAGAGGGCATGCATGTTGCGGTATGTATAGGACTCATGTAAAGATCTGTAAGAAGAAGTTCAATAAGATTAAAGATTTTGAAAAGACTCCATAGTTGAGAGTTAAGATTGGTGATAATGTCAAGAGGGTGAAATTCTCATTGCCTAATAGTGCTTTAGAAGAGGAAGTGATAGGTGATGAAGAATATGAAGATGCTAAGGCTACATTGAATGATAATAAAGTGAAAGGCCTTGGAGGTCTTAAGCAAGGGGAGCAATATCCTCTACTAGAGATTGTTGAACCTCACGAGAAGAGGACTACTGGAGAACATCAAATTGTTAGCTTCAAAAATAATTGGGCTTCTGATGAAGGGGAGCCAAGGGACTAGATTAAGGATATCCAAGATGAGATTAATTCTTTGAGAACGAAAGGAGTTGACATTGATGAGGTGTTCTTAGTGTTGGTGAAGATAATGAAGAAGGTCGAGCTTGAAGTCGGCTTGATCGACATGGATCTGAACTGAAGAGCTAGATTGAAGATCTCCTCCCATTGATGGGCTAGAGGGGGAGATTGTTGGGTGCATAAAACATGTGGTCCATCCCACGAAGTAAAAGCCCACATATGGACTTGTATTACTATGCCCGTGGCCAATAGGAGCAAGAATTCCTAATTCAAGTGAATTAGAGTTTGTGCGCTACTAGGATGGTGTGGTGGCTGGGTTGTATATAAATAAGGTTTATAAATAAAAAGGAAAGAGCAAAGTATTTCCACCTTTAAGAAAGATAATTAGTGTGTGTTGATATGCATGCAATATATATACAATAAAGTATCATCAGATTTGCATAGTTGGCCTTATTTTTATATTATTTCGTGACTAATTATATATTATATTTGTTTTGTGGAAAATAAAGGCTATTCACAATTGAGAAGCTGAACAAGTCACAAATTGAATGCTAGGTGGGTCATGCCGATTATAAAGCCAATTCAAGAGAAGAGAGCTTGCCATGATGTAAAGATTCAGCCCAAGTAAACATCCAGCCCAGGCGTGAATTCAAAAGAAGACCAAAAGCAAAGAAAGAAAAATAAGAAGAAGCCAAGATGCATTCCAACGTGTATGAAGTTTGCAAGGAAAGAAACTCTAAAACCAAGCACAGGTGTCACAAAAGAAAAACACAATCAACGCGGTGGGCTTTAGAGTCCAAATTAGTAGTTGTTGTGGGCCTCCGTATTACTTCACCAAAACATGTAGCTTAGGTCTTAGTGCGTGGCTTGAAATATGAGATCCTTGTTCTACTTGTATTAGGATTAGAGAATAATGTGCGGCTATTTTTTCATAAATAAGCCCCTAGGTTAGATTGTTTAAGAGGAGCGGCTAGGGCTGGAACTGAAGTGCAGGCAGTAGCACGCAATTCCTTTATGCTTTTTCTCTAGCACTATGACGGTTCCTTTCTTTATTTTATTTGTCTAGCTGAATGTTTAGTATTTTATTTTATTTTTTTGTTTTCTTTCAATTACTATGAGTAGCTAAATTTATAATTAGGGTTGAGGATGACACCTTGTTAAGGATTATCAGTAATATTTATGTGATTTGATTTTTCTTACAATAGTTGAACTTTAATGATTTAAATTGTTCTTGCTTCATATCAATTGATTGAGATGAGATTCTAGATATGAGTTCAATCATGTTTTTCTCATGATTTAGGATTTGTCTTAATTAATTGAATGCTTGGTTTATTAATTCTTGATTATAAAATTGGATATCGCTTGTGATTTGTCAGTCAATGGATACAATTTATGATTTGATTTTTAGAATTGCATATATCTTGTGATTTGTTTGGCTACGGATACAATTGATGATTTGATTTTATACTTAAGAAGCGAAGAAGAACTTGCTTTTGATTTTTAAAATAAGGATTTTAATGAGAATATTTTCCATGATAGCAAGATTGATTTCTAGATTATCATGTAGTGAGTTGGGAAAAATTAATGATCATAAATATATGCTGATAGTTGTGAAACTCGGACCGGACCGTACGGTCCGACCGAAAAAACCTCGAACCGCTCCATTTTGCGGTTCTTTTAGCCTCAAGAACCTCTCACCGTGTAAAATGTAGGGAACCGTGAGAACCGCGGTCGGACCTCACGGGTCCGTGAACGGTTGTCGCGGTTCTCGTGGTTGAACAAAATCCAAACAGAAATGGTAAAAAAAAAATTAGATCGGACAACAAATATAATATAAATCAGATCACACAAAACAAATACCAGTTCTTACAATAAATTTGGATCAGAACAACCAAATATTGAAAAGAAGAAGAAGAAGAAGAAGAAGAAGAAGAAGAAGAAGAAGAAGAACAATCCGATCTGACGATTCTGACCCAGTCGGTGGTTCAGCGCCTTGATCTCCTCCAATCTGACCCATGGGGAACGCCGATCAGCGCCTCGATCTCCTCTGATCTTGATCTCCTCAATCTAGTTTTGCTTTTTCAGTGCCTCGATCTCCACCAACAACCTCAATCTCCACCGGCGCGCACCTTCATCTCCACCGATTCTCCTCTCTCTCTCTCTCTCTTCTCTGAGTGGTAAATGTGTGGTTTTAAGTTTTATCTTTTAAGTTTTATTATTATTGTGTGGTGGAGGTTATTATATTTAAGTTTTATTATTATTATTTTTTTTTATGTAATCATGTGGTTTTTTTTTTTTTTTTTTTGATTCAAACGTGTGGTTTTTTTTTTTTTTTTTTTTGATTCAAACATGTGGTTTTTTTTTTTTTTTTTTTTAAGAATCAAAGTGTGGTATTTAATATTAAGAAATGGGAATTATGAAATACTACCACAATATTTTCACAATATATTTTAAGTAATAAATTGTTATTAGTTAATATTGGTGAGTAAAAAAATAATTTTAGTGGTGAGTTCAAATTAAAACTAGTAACAACTTTCTACATAATTTTTTGATGTGATTCTTGTGAAAATATTACAAAAAATGTTGTGAATATAACATAACAATTCTTTCTTCATCTGCTTTTGTTTGTATTTCTTTTTTATCTCTTCCTTTAATTTCATTCACTTTGTTTTTAGTGCTTTTTTAGGTTTGTGAATGTGAGCTAGACAACTGGTCACGTGGGCATTATAAAGTCAAAATTAGAAAGGCAATCTGATGCTTTTAATCTTTTTAATAAAAAAATAATTATTATTATTATTGGATAGATATTTTATATTTGGGTTTGAGATGAATATAGATATATTAGACATAGTTAAAAAATGGATTTATAGTTTTAATTAGTCTATTTTAGTTAATTTTTATTTTTTTTACTAATTTAATATTTATATATATATTTAAAATAATTATTAAATTAATTATGACGTTATCACGGTTCGACCCCGGTTCGACCTCAAAAACCTTGAACCTCTCTCTTTTACGGTTCAATGAACGGTCCGGGTTTGAAAACCATGGACTTACAAGGCGGATTCCAAAACCTTAATTCATTTTCCTTGATTGTTTACATCTTTTAATTGTTTTATATCTTTTGCTTAGTTTAACTATTTGCATTTGATTAGTTTATTTTATTTCAAAACAACCAATTTTTATTAAACTAGATTAGGATTAACTTGGTTAAGATTTAATTAATTTTCCTACGTTCATTCAAGTCCCTGTGGGTTCGATTTCCTTCTTGTCAAACTATACTTCGGTACGGTTTCATACACTTGCGAGTATTTGAAAATTTAACAACATGTGTGAAAGCAAAGAAAACAAGAGAGATTTTTTCATTAGCTGTGAAACATACATAAGAATTATTGTAATTGATTTGATAATAGTGAAATTATTTGAAATTTGTCCCGTGGTTTTTCCCTTAAAAAAGAAAGTGTTTTCCACGTAAATATTTGTGTTCTTGTGTGTGATTGTTATTTTTTTATTGCTAATATTGTTGATAATATTATTTGGGACCCAACATTTCCTTCATGGTCACAAATCACGATCTCCATAGCTTTTGCCTCAATCTGCTAAACCAAATTTCCTTTCCTTCATGATCATGGATCACCACTGTTGTTGCAACCTTTCCTTCATGGTCACGATCTCCATAGCTTTTGCTTCAATCTCCAAAATCGAATTTACAAGCGGTTCACGGGTAACCTGGTTAGATAGGTCGGTTGGAGGAGGGGCAACCTTTCCTTCATGGTCATGGATCGCCACTGTTGCTACAACCTTTCCTTCATGATCACGATCTCCATAGCTTTTGCCTCAATCTCTAAAACCAAATTTCCTTTCCTTCATGGTCATGGATCACCACTATTATTGCAACCTTTCATTCATGGTCACGATCTCCATAGCTTTTGCCTCAATCTCCAAAATTGAATTTATAGGTGGTTCATGGGTAACCTGGTCAGACAATTCAGTTGGAAGAGGGGCAACCTTTCCTTCATGGTCATGGATCACCACTGTTGCTACAACCTTTCCTTCATGATCACGATCTCCATAGCTTTTGCCTCAATCTCCAAAACCAAATTTCCTTTCCTTCATGGTCATGGATCACCACTGTTATTGCAACCTTTCCTTCATGGTCACGATCTCCATAGCTTTTGCCACAATCTCCAAAACTGAATTTACCAGTGGTTCACGAGTAACCTGGTCGAGCTGGGTGGTCCAATCAGGGTTTGAAAACCATAATCACCATAGCTTTCGCCTCAATCAGCATTGTTTAATCTTCCTAAAAATTAAACAATTTCAAAAAGTAATTTCCATCACTCTATTTTTTACAAATATATAATTCTTTTAATTTTTTATGTTTTTTTTTATTGATATTATTATTCTTTTTTGAAATGATCCATATTCTTCTTATTATTGTTATTATGCATTATATTTTCCTAATTTTTTTTAGTACAACGAAAACTTTTAAGTTTTAAAGTTATTATTCAACTCATCCTATAAAGTCTACTTCTAAGAGCATCAGCAGTGGAAAAGGGGAATGCCAAATGCAAGGGTGTTTTATCATTTAGGCTTAAATGGAGCTCAGCATCGGAAGTGAACAATTGTAAAAAGCCAAATTTTTTTGCCATTTAGCTATAATGCAATTCTACCTTTAGAATTGCACTGTAGCTGAATGGTAAAACAAAATATACTATTTAATTCTAAATATCATATTTCTCTCTCATTCTGTCTCTCTCCATCACTGAAACTTCAAGCCTCTCTCTTCTCTCTCATTCACACGGACACGAGCTCATCTCACTCTCTCGCCATTGCTGAAGCCTCTCACCAAGCATCAATTGTGTGTCTTTTCTTTCTCTGGGTTTTTTTTTTTCCTCTCTCTCTCCCTGCGTGGTTGGTTGAGATTGGCGTGGGTGTGGTTTGATGAATGTGTTTGCTTGGTCTGGCATGGGTGTGCTTAATCCAATCTGCTTTGTTTCGATGGTGGATGGCTGCGGCATCGGTGGGTTTGATGAGTGTGGGTGTGTGTGAGGTTGGGTTTGTGACTAATGTGGTGGTAGTGATGGGGGGTTGCGGTGGTGGTGGGTGTTGATGATGGTGGAGGTGGGGGTTACCGTGGTGGTGGTAAAGGGGTGGGTAGTGGGTGATTGATGATGGTGGAGGTGGGGGTTGCGGGTGGTGAAGGGGTGGTGTGGAGTTTGGGTTTGGGTTTTAGATTTGTTGTGATTTGCTTGTTTGATTTGAGTGATTTTGGTATGGATTTTTTGTTGTGATTTTACTAGGGTGGCAGGTGGTGATTTTTTGTTGTGATTTTCGTATGGATTTTAGAATTATTGTGATTTGCTTCTTGTGATTTTGTTGCGTATGGGTTTGCTAGAGGTTGAGGGAGAAAGAGGAAAAGGAAGAGAAAAAGAGAAATAGTAAAAAAAGGATTAAAAACGAATATTTAAATAAAATGGTAAAATAATAGAGTTTTGGGATGTTGGGGGTATTGTAAAATGGTATGGTATAATTGAAAAAGTAGCTTTTTAGAATGGTAAAATAGGATAGGAGTGAAAAAACTATTGTGGATGCTCTAACCAATTTATTATGCATTAAAGTTAAGGAGATTATTATGATAACTAAAACTTATCCTATAATTACAATTGATAATGCTCAAATAATTGAAAGTACTCTAAACCAAAACTTGTCTCTTTCCATTCTTAAGTAAATACACCGAATTAAACCAAAATGGACCAAATTGTACTAAAATAGACTAAATTAGACCAAAGTGGATAGAATGGACCAAATATACCGACTTGGACAGATGTGGATGAAATGGACCATATAAATTGAAGTAAACTGAATTGGACCATAATGAACGGAAGGGGACCAAATTAGACCAAAGTGAACAAAGTAGGTCTAATGGACCTAAGTAGACCGGATGGACCAAAGTGGACCAAACAAGACTGATTTGATATGTTTGCCCCTTTTTTTTTCTTTTTTTTTTTTACAACTTAAGCTTTAAGTTTCAAATTTCTCATTCAAATTCAATTATCACTTCCAAAATAACTAAGTATTAACTCGAACAAAAATCAAACCAAAGTTATAAGAGGGAGAGAGACTACTTGTGATGAGGAACTCAAAAATACAACACCAATATGTATTAACCCAAAATAGAGTTTTAAAAACACAATAATTCATCAACCTAAGGTCCGTTTGAATACCGCTTATTGCTGAAAACTGAAAACACTATAGCAAAATAATTTTAAATGTGTGAATAGTATCGTGGGACCCAATTTTAATGAAATTTTTGATAAAAAAAAAGAGATTTATGGGACCTGTAATCAGTACATGGGACCCACTGGATACCGCTTATTTGCCACAAAAATGCTCTTCTCAAAAAAAGAAAAAAAAAAAAAAAAACCCTCTAACTTTCAACGAAAACGTGAAACGCTAGATGCAGTGTTTTTCAGCACTATCCAAACGGTCACCTAAAGTAGATTTGCAAACAAAATAAGGCAAACAAATATTAGTAGTACGTGGCATTTAAAAACAAATATTAGTAGTCTGTGGCATTTAAAAATTGCCACTGCTGCATAAGGCAAGTCACCTTACTGGCAAACTAGCAATCTCTAACAACATTAGAAGGACAAATCACAAAAATCTTTCTATTTAACACTCTTGCATCATGAAACGTTAATGTGGCGTTTGGTAGGGGGAATCCATATTACTCTTCACATCCAGATTCCTAGGAATGTGATTCCTATGAATCACATTCCTAAAAATGTAGATATTTCTATGTTTGGTTTCATGGGAATATCTTAAGATTCCTAGGAATGTGAGATGATAATGTTTGGTTTATTCCTAGGAATCTTAAATTAATTATTTATTTTTCCTATTCTATACTTAGATTTGAATGTGAACTACCAAATTCTTAAAAAAAAAAAAAACAAATCTTCCTCTAAATAAATAATGAAAAACCAAATATAAACTATTAATTATGAAAAATTCATTAAAATTATAGTTTATTATTTCAAAATGACAAGTTCAATACAAAAATAACTATTTAAATTCTCAAATATTTTTATTCTTTTTAATAATTTTAAAATAGTTTAATCCATAATAATTTGTTTATATTTTATCTTAATTGCTTAAATGATAATGAAAAAGGGTTAAAATTGTCAATTTATAAAAAATACAATTTCCTTTAAGCTTGAGAATCTAGATTCTCACCTGTTTCAAAGGGAATCCACATTCTCCTGGTATCTGATTCCTTAGCGTGATTTGCAACCAAACATGAGAACCTTTAAACATTCCTAGGTATCTTAAAACATTACTCCGTACCAAACACCACATAATTTTCTTTGTTGAACTTTTAAGCCAACATTATTTTTGGATATTGCAACATATAATAGGCCCAGTGATAGTACGTTTTGACTATAAAACTGAGCAAGAGATCATCAAGTCATCTCTGCACAACAAAATAAGAAGAAAAAAAATTGAACCTTACTTATGATAATTTGGACCATGGATTTGAGATGCAAATGACAATGCATGTCGCTTGAGGAGTTCCATATATAGTCTGTATTCTCCAGCCTTGTGCTGCCGATTTGGAACGACCCTGTAGAAAAACACGGTTTAAAGTGAAAAGATGCAATATCCCAGGAAAACAAAAACAAAAAAACAAAAATTTTTATAAATCAAAGAATAGCACATAAGCAACCTCCATTACCACCAATCCACAAATGATATTCAATGCCAGTCAATTACCAGATGGTACTAATAACAAGTGGACAAAGCACAATTGAAGAATTACTTTATCCCAAAGATTGTTTCACAAGGAAATCGCCCAACCCAAAAAAAAAAAAAAAAAAGGCAATGATAAGGAAAACAATGTAACATACACATACAACTCTTCTCCAATAAATAAATACATAAATCTTTGAAAAAAAACCGGCATGTTAAAGACTTGAAGCCAGTGAGCTTGGACTCAAATGGCATTTCCTCCTCCTATAAGAATGTAACATTGGTTCAAAACCCATTGGCTGTCTATCTAACTTACTAACAAAAAAACGACATTTATCAAAGTATAATTCGTGTAACATTACCTAATCAAAAAAACCTATAAAAGACCATAAACTTCAATTACTTGCCCCCCAAATATCCCAACTATAGTTTCACATGCCCATACAATTCAAGCTTCATAATCTTCATACATGCACCCAATTAGGCAATTACACATAATACTCTACGCACATACATGCATTTTGCACAAACATCTAAACATACAAACACAAATACAAACATATTTAACAAGAGCCCATGCAGGACCCAACGCAAGACGTAGAGTGGAGACATGGTTCGAACTCAAAATCAACTCTTTTGATACCATAATTTATTCAAAAAGTATAGACACTCAACAATTGTCACAATTTTTTGCATTAATAAATGTAATATCAGTGACGGACGCATATGAAAAATGTGACATTACTCCAACAACCTAAAAAAGTTACGTTGACTAAACAATTAATTTAAACTATTTTAACCATAATTCTAACAACTGTCCCTTCACATTCAAAAGTGTGAGTGATGGAGTAAAAGTGGCTAGTCCACAACTCTACCACTCACGACTTGCCACGTGAGCAAGTTGTGGCAAAAGTTATTGTCTTAGCATTACTCTTTTTTTTTTTTTTTGGCGATGAGCTACAAGATTCTTGGCTATTCAAACTTGTATTTACACATATAAAACACCAACATTTTCCAAGAGCCTTATAACTCACCTGATACTTTCTTAGTATTTTCAAAGATGTCTAGGATTAAATCTCATCTCTTCTATTATAACTATTGAATTATCCACACACACTAAACTCACCAACATTTTATTTATATTTTTTTTCTTATAGATTACCCCTATTAGTTATTAGTAAATCTTAATTGAATTGACTTTAAAAAAAAAAATGAATTGAGTTGAGTTGAGTTGTATATATTTATTGAATAATAACAATTTATTTATTAAGATTTATTATGAAATTATTATGTATGTAGCATTATTCTTATTTATTTATTAGCTGCTGTATCATCTTCTTCTAGCATTTTGCTGAGGCCCATCTTTGTATCAGAGGCCCAAATGGAGTTGGGAAACTCTTCTGCTCTTTGGGGTGTAGACACATCTCTGTCTTCATTATGTGGACCATGATAGCACAAGGCCCATACTTTTCATATACTATATGCTTTTACGGTATATATGTGGCCCAGTAATCAAGCAAATTTCCAATACTAAAGTCCTATGCTAACAATTTTTGTTTAGGTAAAATAGTAGAAGACGAGGGAAGTGAAGTTGGAACCAAATACAGAGTAGTCGAGTAGCAAATAATTTCATTACTATTGAACTATCACTTGCATCGCTATCGAAATGATTTTTATACGTACTAAATTCACAACAAATCATAGTTGAAAAGTTGTTATTTGTTCTAATTTGAATTTATAACTTAAATTACTTTTTTGCCCCACCTATAACAACCAATAACAACCGATCACTTAAAATTTGTTGTGAAAATGTTGTGGATATAACATTTCTCATTAAACAAATCCCAAAAAATTAAAGACAAAGTTTGTCTACAAACTTAGCTATAGCTATTGATTACAACTGCATTCAATTTCCTTTTATTGGGTATGAATTTTGAAAAACCCTTCATTGGATAACATTTTCTTCTCATATCTTTCATGTCTGCAAAATTTTTGAAAAATAAAGAATCAATTAAATGTCTAAATTTCAAGTTTTTGTAGTCTAAAATTATGCATAAAAAATAAATTTATGGATCAAATAGTAAATAACATCTTATTGTTATAAAATTTGGCATACATGTTAAGAACATAAAAAAAGTGTGTAATTCAACGATTATAGTTTTGAATTATACAGTCATGTTAATTTTTTTAACAAAAGTTATAGATATTGGCTACAACTAAGTTTGTAGCCAAGTTTTGTCCTAAAATTAATTTGCCCAAAATAAACTCTGTCAAAGAACACTAAATACTCTTTGTCAAAATTATTCGACAAGGTTATGTAAATGAAAACCTTAAATTTTATAAATAAATAAATAATGCAAAAGATGAGATGGAAGAAAAAATTGATTGAGAAGAGGAAAGAAAATCATTAGTGGTATATTGAGCAACAAAGAGAATATCATGATCCTTATTTTAGCGCCACTTCATGAAATACGAGAAATGGTAGAAAAAATAGGTTACCCAACTTTTTTATCTCTTATTTATTTTTTATTTTTTTATTCATTCTACACAACAATTTCACAACATTCTCAAACTAGCCTATCACCTCACATGTGAGTATATAAATTCTTTTAGCATCTGTGAATAGTAAGGTTGTATATATACAACCCTACTGTTTATGGGTTGTAAAAATAAAAACTAATATTTTAATGTAGTGAGAGAGGAAGGGAGGAAAAGAGTGAAGAGAGAGATGGGAGAGAAGAGAGAGAATTGATTTGTTTTCATTATTTTAATGAGTTGTATGTAAAAATAGAAACTAGGATATTGGGTGAGCTGTAAAATGGGATAGTAAAATAGATAAAGTATGTTTTGAGGATATATGACACATTTTTGCATTGCCGGATGCTAATTCTCTAATAGTGGTGAAATTTTTAGGCCAAAATAGTATTTTATTCACTGTGCATTTTAAGATGGTCAAAGTTTACAAACTTTGAAAATCTAACTGTTAGATTATATGTCATTTATATTTTTAACATATATTTCAAATTTAATGCCAATAGGATGTTATTTATTATTCAATCCATAAACTTATTTTTTATATATAATTTTAGATTACAAAAACTTGAAATTTAAACATATTATTGATGACATATTTATTAATTAGTCAAAATTTACATCCAATAAAAAATATTAAGTGAAATTGTACCCTTAAGTTATTGTTACCGAATTTTGTCCTTTTAGAATTAAAATGTAGAACAGTAGAAGAGACAGGGACTTCAGCCATTTGTCTCATTCTTCAAAGACCATGTGAATCTATTTCCTACTGCCGTTAAGTAAAATATATTTTCTAATTTTTTTGATGTATTTTATCTTATTTTTTTCCTTCCAAATATGTAAATATATATTCTTTTGAAGACATATTTTTGCATTTCCTTTTCTTTGAAGCCATATATTTTCAATCTAAATTTTGTTACAAATTACGGTATCCATTATTGCGAACATCATGACTCATGAGGCAAAGGTATCCATTATTGCAAACATCAGGACTCATGAGGCAACGATTATAGTTTTAAGCCATTTTTTTATTTCCTATTATTGGTTCTCTTACATTTCATTATTCTTCTCTCTATTGCAGATCTTTGAGTTGTTCCTTCCTATGATGTGGGTCTTTAAGCCCCTTTTTTTTTTCCTCTTATTGGTTCTCTTACATTTCATTCTTCTTCTCTTTGTTGCAGATCTTCAAGTTGCTCCTTCCTATGGTGTGGGTCTTTGAGATCTTTGACAAATGCAAGAATTTGAATCATTTGATTATGAATTATGATTTACAAATTTTTTTTAATTTCTATTTTTAATCCAAATAATAATATTTATTTATTTTAGAGCTCTTTTATTTTTATTTTTAGATATATAGTGACTTTGATCATCTTGTAAAACTCTAAAAGCAAGGAGTCATCTTTCTTTCTTCTTTTCATTTTTAGTTCTTTAACAATGGATTCAAAAAATTAAAGTTGTTTTTGGATCAAAATTTGTTTATGTAATTCAAATTTGTGATGAGTTTGAGTTCAACTTGTGTTCAAAATAAAATTAAATTAATTGATTTTGTTCTTTTAAATCTTAATACTTGTATCAATAATATTCGCTTACAACCTTACAAGTATTATTCATTACCATATGTTTGTATTAATATAAGTATATTACATCTCAAACCAAATATATCCTTCCAAGGTAATTTTGAACTTTTAATACTTGTATCAACAATATTTTTTTACAAATCCTACAAATACTATTCATATCCATAAGTTCGTATTAACATAAGTATATTTCTTCTCAAACCAAATGTATTGTGCCAAGGTTTTCATGTTACTCTCTTTTAATATTCGTATCAACAATATCCGTTTAGAACATTTTAAATGACAAAAGTGAGGTGTATAACTTGTCTTGTTTACAAGACATCCACAAAACCATAAAAAGATATAGGAAATTTGGAATTGATATCTCCAAGGAGTAAAGGACTTCAAATTTCCAATAACAATGAATTTTACAAAATGTCATAATATCCATTAATACATCATCACATTAATTACCCTTCATTTTGTAAGTATCTAATACAGGATCATATTCATCCTTGATGTGGCCAATAATATACCAATGTGTCCATTAGAATTTACCCAAAAAAAAAAAATGATCAGATTCCTTGCGATTAAAGCCTCAACAATCAGATGTCGCATGTTTCCAATTGAAAGAGAAAGAAAAAAGCAAACAAACCGGAATATTAGAAGCCTCACAAGAATACCACAAAGACAAATATCAAGACCCATCAGGAATATAAGAGAGGAGGTCTAACCAAGTAACCAAATTTGTATGGAAAATAGACAATTAAAAGCAAGGAAAATAGAACATAAGCCCTTTGAGTTGATCTAAAAGAGCAAACAAAAAATTATTGAAAAAAAAATAATCAAAGACAAACACAAAATAAGAGAGAGACATCATTTTTTCAGGTCCAACTGAAGTGACCTAACTCAACATGATCAACTTGATCTTTTTGTTTCAAGACTTATTTCTACATAAACCAACAATTGGGTAGATTTGCAATTAAACAAATGCAAAGGTGGGCCATCTAGAGAGATTCTTTTATAAATAAAAATTATGCCCTTTAATATGTATCAATTTTACATCTATTACTTCTTGCCACACTTTGCCAAAACCTATTTTTATTTTTTACTATCCTTTGATTGGTAGGACTGTGTCACTTTCATCAATAAGTTTGCATTCTTCTTCCACAATAATATTATCAACTGCATATGGTTTTAAAAACTAGATCGGTAAAAAAATAAAAAATAAATAAATAAATAAATAAATAAAAAAGCTGGATTTCAGTTTAATCTGGTTCTTGACTGATTTTCTTTTTTTCTTTTTTTTTTTTTTTTTTTTTCAACTTTGACTGGTTTTTTGCCTGTTTTTTCAGTTTTAATCGGGCCAATTCTAGATCCAATTTCTGATTCAACCAGTTGAACCGGCTGGTCCGGTCTAGTTTTTAAAACACGTATCTAGGCGAGGCATGGGTGACAAGACCCTCACACAGATCCCTCTCCTAAAACGAAGGAAGATGTAAGCAAATCAAAGCAAATATCTAGAAATAGAAGTTATATAGAACCATAGGGGACTCTAAAGAATGATTCTTAATTACAACCAACTACATTCTAGTCTCTGACTCTACCTTCAAAGTAAAATAAAAATGGGTCTTGCAGTTGGTAAAAGCTGAATTTTCAGACAAGGGCTCTAGCAGATGTGTCTTTGTGAAATTATAGTAGTTTAGCATTTTAATTATAAATTTATTTTAGGCACCATGGAATATGAACCATTCTGGTGAAAGAATTATGAAAAGATTCACTTAGTAGGAATATCCCATTAAAGAATCAATAGAGGTTTGCAAACTCATTTTCAAGTGTCTAGCATTCCTAACTACTACTGAAGAAGTGTCCAAAAAAATCAAAGCTTAACTTTTGTTGTACTAAAGTTCTTTCTAAATAGCCAATGTTATTAGTTCTTAACATTTTCCTTTGCTTAATAAGTAATCAGGTTTCTTGCTTATTCTCCATTCATATTTCAAGTATTAGTTATACAATATATGGTACATGAATAGATTACTACACTATAAAAAATTTTAATTTCAAAACCAATAAATTTTCCAATGCCTGGGCAAGTTTAATTAAGATATTACAATGGATTGAATTTGGATAATTTTTTCTCTCTTTTTAAATTTATGCAACATATGTACAAGCCATGTAGAGAGTATAACCCCAACCCCTAAGCCCCCCGCCCCCCAAAAAAGAAAAGAAGAAAAGACTTTAATTAGTTGATTATTTTTTCCTGATCTCTCCCCTTAATAATTTTATTTTAATAAAAAGATTAAATCATTGTTTAAAGGTAAGCATGATTTCTTCACAAATCAATTCCTACCCTTTCCTCTAGCCATAGAGCTGCAACCCATAAACCTCAAAATATATTGTGCCATGTGGTACCATTAATAGCCTGCAGAACCTTAACTAAACTTGCAACAATTATTCTGGTTCAATAATACTGCTAGAAGAACTAAAGTATCATCCACTCCAGGTAAATCAACTAAAGCAGCACTAATTTATATATAGCATCTTTTAAAAACAAATCAATAGGGAGCCAAAGTGCAAACCAACTAGTCTCGTGAACTTGATTTGCAGAAGACATCAGAGACTACAAGAAAAGGCGCCACTGAGTTGACACAAACCCAAAATCATAGAGTTGAGACTAAAGCCTAAAATCTAGATATTCAACAAAAATGGGGAAGGAAGGGGGAGGGGGTGTTACAAAAGATCCTTGAGTTCTACAAGAAACATGCTAGTTGTAGCTATCATGGTGTGGACACAAGATATAAGTCCCCAATTATACGCATGTATGGGAGGAAGAGTAAAAAGAAGACGGCCCAACCAGTGGCCTTATGGATGGAGCCTGTTAGTTATCGGGCTTGAGATTGAGCAAGCCTGAGCATTTAATAATTAGGGTTTCTTTGTGCTTTATGTTGTTAGCTATTTAAACACTTTTTTATTATTATTGTAAGACAGCTTTTGAGAATTATAAACAAAACGTGTGTTTTCTTTTACACTGGTGCCGACTCTAGTTTGCTTGGTGCTGATTCCAAGCAACCCTTAGGTGCTGACTCCTAGGGTTTTTCTTATTATTTTCTATTTATTGTGGTTGTTCTACGTCAGTTTTGGTATCAGAGCAGACTTTAGATCCATACAACACAACTGTAAAAGACCATGACTGTACCTTTCAAGTTTTTGCCCCATGAGATCATGAACAAGCCCAAGCCAACCCCTGTAATCCGTTTCTTCCCCCAAGCCCCACATGAGTTTCTCACCCTCAAGCCAACAGAGAAGCCAGCGGCGCCACCCAAGTCGATGACTGCCATTCGTGCATGCCTCTGATCACAGAACCCACAGCCCACACAGCCCAAAAAAAAAAAAAAAAAAAAAAAAAAAAGTGGAGAAGAAGCAGAGACCCACGAAGACCCAGTCGCCAACACCCACAAAATCAACACCCACCACCCTAAAGCCCAACAGTTGCCAGCCGCCGAACCCATTATCACTCTTACCACTGCCGCTGAAGACATCGACCATTGCCGCTGAGGACACCAACCCACTCCGATGCGAAGATCCGAGATACAGCTGCCACTCCCCCGCGATTCGAGTCGCCGCTGTCCTCCCCGTCGTCTTGCCGCCACGATCGTCAGTCCCTAGCGCCGCGAGTCATCGCCGAGCAACTATTTTCTTTTTCTTTTTTCTTTTCAATTTCGAGCTTTTTTTTTCTTTTAGGTTCGTGGACTTTCTTTTCTGTCTGTAGTTCAAGTTTCTTTTAAAAGCATGTAGTTTAAATCGTTTTATGTTTTCAAGTCTGTAGACCCTTAAGTCCATCACAGCAGTGATTTTATTATTTTGTAAAAAAAAAAGAAATAAAAAAAAAAGAGAAAGAATGTTGTTACTGTTATAGCCCATTCCTACGTGAAAGAATGTATTGGGCCTAAATTCCTACGTGAAAGAATTGTTCATCCACAGGTCATTTTTGTTCAGCTAGACCCACTCAATTGAGAAGCCAGATCATGACTGTCTGGTACAATAAGTTGGCCATTGACTAGGGTACAATTCTTACTCTATTTTTTTTTTGGTGGATTCAATTTTGTCTCATTAAAAAAATATTATCTTTATATTTTTTATGTGCATATCCCACCATACCCCATTGGCCTATCTGTTTTGTGCTCAAATTAGCTGTTTTATTATTTGTATTTTCTTTCAGTACCCACTCTAAAATTCCCAAAAAAAAAAAAAAAAAAAAAGACATCACCCAATTTCTTTGAAATATTTGATTCTCATTATTAATTGGGGAGCTTAGTAGAATTTGACTGTTATTTGGGCTATCTTTCAATATTATGAACAATGTCACTATTTGACTGCAATTTACTTCTTTGATTCATTGATCTAGTCTCTACATGCACACTTGCTTGACCTTCAATTTTACATTGACAATTGATTACTTGAATATTTTGGAATCTCAACTGCATTCATAAATATAGTGTTGCATGCATCTACGTAGTGGTCGCATCATGTCAAACCCCGAAATCCAATCTACTTCCGAGTCTAGTCCCTCTTTAGAGCAAACTATAGAAGACCTAGCAAAAAGTGTCCGTGATTTATTGGTTAGGGTAGATTGAATTGAAGCATCCCAAAGAGAGACCATTAACCAGGAAGGAGATAACATGCTTAGGCAAAATAACCACGGTTACTTTAATAGGGCTCCAAACCTTGAACATGATCACTATAATCACTATGGCCCTAGGGACTATGATGATAGGATGTCTAAGGAGAAGATAGAAGCACCCACCTTTGATGGCTGCCTTGACCCATGGGTTTTCACTGATTGGTTACGTCAAATGGAGAAATTCTTTGACTATTACCATTGGGCTGATAATAGGAAAGTGAAATATGCTAGGATGAAGTTAATTGGGAGAGCCGACCTTTTTTGGGAGGACCTTGAGGAAACCCTTAGGTGTAGACGTGAGCCCCTCATTATTGATTGGATTGAGATGAAGGAGGCACTCTCGAGGAATTACCTTCCTCCAACTTATAGGAGTTCCCTCCTTGAGGAATGGGATCGCCTAAAACAGGGCACTGCTCCTGTGGCCGAATACATAGAGAAGTTTAAGGAATTCAAGAGGCGAATCCGAATAGTTGAGGAAGAGGTTGTCACACTCAATAGGTTCAAGAAAGGTTTAAATGCTAACCTACTAGGCGAGATTATCACTCGAGGAGTCACTACCTTAGAAGAAGCCTATGACCTTGCTAGGAATTGTGAGTTAACATCCAAATCTATCTTTTGGCGACGTTCTGAGCTTCGGAGTGGTCCTACCATCCCTCAACCTTTTGGTAGCAAATCTAGGCTTGCCTTACCCCCTAAGGCCAACCCCAATAGCATTCCAATAGAAAAAGAGGACAAGGGAAAAGGTGTAATCAATGAGCCCTCAAGATTAGGCTTTCGCCTCCAATGCTTCAAATGCAATGGGATTGGACATGTTGCAGCTAGATGTCCCTCTAGGACCCTTGTCATTCAAGAAGGTGATGAAAAGGTCAAAAATATTGAGGAGCTAGTGTATGATCCAAATGTTGAAGAAGTCCAAGATATTGAGGCTAGATGGGAAGATGAACCTAACTACCTCGTGTACATTAGAACCCTTTCTCCTCAGGTTGATGATTCCAATGTTGTTTTTGGTGTCCCTAGAGTGAATGTGGTAAGGTGTGCTTTGATTGAACAAAGAGACACTGATGATTGGCGAAGGAGCGCCATTTTCCAGACTTACACTAAGTGTGGAGACAAAACTTGCAAGGTTATTATAGATAGTAGGAGTTGCATTAATGCAGTGTCCTCTAATGTTGTTTTCCGTCTAGGCTTGAAATTGATCCCACACCCTAACCCATATAAAGTTTCTTGGGTGGATACTTCCTCCATATCCATAAAAGAAAGATGTGTTGTCCCATTTCAATTCCTCACCTACAAGGCTGAAATATGGTGTGACGTAATTCCCATGGATGTAAGGCATATTATCTGTAGACCTTGGCTTTATGATTTGGATGTCACCCTTCATGGGCATTCCAATTCTTGCTCATTTATGTTTGAGGGTAAGAAAATTGTGCTAAATCCTTTGAAACCCAAGCCAATCGACGTGAGCAAGAAGTTAGAAGCACTAAAGACAAAAGGTCTGAACATCTAAGCCCAAAGGCATTTAAGAGGGTAGCAGTTCAGGAATCCATTGTGTTTGTCTTAGTTGCCAAGGAACTTCATAGAGACACCCATGAGGAGCAACCTAAAGAAGTGAGGTCCATGCTCTAGGAATTTAAGGATTTTCCCTAAGGAACTCCCCGATCATTTGCCGCCCATGCGTGACATACAACACGCCATAGATTTTATGCCCAGAGCGACCCTACCTAACTTGCCTCACTATAGGATGAGTCCTACAGAACATGCCAAGTTGCAAAGGCAAGTAGAAGAACTACTTATGAAGGGTTTTGTTCTTGAAAGCATGAGTCCTTGTGCAGTCCCTGCACTCTTAACTCTAAAAAAAGATGGGACTTGGAGGATGTGTGTTGATAGCCGTGCCATCAACAAGATCACTGTGAAGTATCGTTTTCCTATCCCTTGGTTGGATGACATGTTGGATATGATGGCTGGAGCAATGATCTTTTCCAAGATAGACTTGAAAAGTGGCTATCATCAAATTAGGGTTCGTCCAGGTGATGAGTGGAAAACTGTCTTCAAGATGAAAGATGGTTTATATGAGTGGATGGTCATGCATTTTGGATTGTCCAATGCTCCTAGTACCTTTATGAGAGTGATGACTCAAGTGCTCAAGCCTTTTATGGGGAAATTCTTGGTTGTGTACTTTGATGAAATCCTCATCTATAGTAAGTCTAGGGAGCAACACTTAGACTAACTCACTCAAGTTTGTACGACCCTTAGGAATGAGAGCTTATATGGTAACCTCAAGAAGTGCTCTTTCTTTACCAATAGAGTTGTCTTCCTAGGCTTTATAGTATCTTCTGAAGGAGTTTCTGCTGACCCCCAAAAGGTTCAAGCGATTGTGGATTGGCCCGAGCCCAAAAATATCCATGAAATTCGAAGCTTTCATGGGCTCGCTTCCTTTTATCGCCGATTCATCAAAGGGTTTAGTACCATTATATCCCCCATCACTGATTGCATGAAACAAGGAGAGTTTATTTTGACAAAAGTTGCTACTAAGGCTTTCAATGAAGTAAAGCAAAAGATGACGGAGGCACCTGTCATGCGTCTCCCTGATTTTAACAAGCCTTTTGAAGTGGAATATGATGCCTCAAGTGTTGGTATAGGGGGAGTACTTAGTCAAGAGCGCCACCCAATTGCTTATTTTAGTGAGAAGTTGAATGATGCTAAGCAAAAGTACTCCACATGTGACAAAGAATTGTATGCCATTGTGCGAGCTCTTTGGCATTGGCACCATTACCTGTTGTCCCGACAATTTATTATCTACTCCGATCATGAAGCTTTGCACTACCTCCATTCCCAAAATAAGTTGAATTTTAGGCACGATAATTGGGTTGAGTTTCTTCAACACTACTACTTTGTGGTGAAACATAGGGTGGGAGTTGAGAATAAGGCTGCTGATGCATTAAGTCGAAGGGTGTCTTTGTTGTTAGTCATGAGTGTTAAGGTTACTGGGTTTGAACGACTCAAGGATGACTATGAATCATGCCCAGATTTTGGGGAGCTCTACACTAGCCTAAGTAATGCCTCACGGCTAGTCCTAGATGATTATACCCTTCGGGATGGTTACTTGTTTAAGGCCAACAAGTTATGTATCCCTCGGTCATCAGTGAGAGACTTTCTAGTTTGGGAGATACATGCGGGAGGTTTTGCAGGTCATTTTGGTCGAGATAAGACAATTGAGGAAGTGGAACGTCAATTCTATTGGCCTAGTCTTAAGAGGGGCGTTGCCAAGATAGTTGGTCAGTGTCGTACATGTCAACTAGCCAAACATCGCAAGCAAAACACTGGCATATACACGCCTCTACCTGTGCCAGATCGCCCATGGCAGGATGTGAGTATGGACTTCGTGCTAGGTTTGCCCTACACCTTTAGGAAGCATGATTCTATCCTAGTAGTTGTTGATCGCTTCTCTAAGATGGCTCATTTCCTACCATGTTCTAAGACTTCTGATGCTTCCAAAATTGCAAAACTCTACTTTGATGAGATTGTCAAGCTTTATGGTCTTCCCAAAACCATAGTGTCTGATAGGGATGTTCCTTCATGAGTTATTTTTGGAAAACCTTGTGGCACTTAGTAGGCACCAAATTGAAATTTTTCACAGCATTTCATCCTCAAACTGATGGTCAAACTGAGGTGGTCAATCGTAGTCTAGGCAACCTTCTTTAGTGTCTAGTGGGTGAAGCCAATCGAACTTGGGATTCAATTCTTCCTATAGCCCAACTTGCATATAATAGCTCTGTTAATAGGTCTATAGGCACTAGTCCTTTTGAGGTTGTGCATGGATTTACACCTAGGAAGCCCTTAGATCTGTTGCTCATGTCCCCACATATTAGGATTTTTGAATCTGTTGAGGCATTTGCACGACATGTTCATGATTTGTATAATGAGATTCACAAAAAAATTCAGGTAAGTAATTCTCAATATAAAATTCATGCTGACACTCATCGGCGTCATGTAGAGTTTCAAGTAGGGGATTATGTCATGATTCGGATCCGACCTGAACGGTTTCCCTCTAGGACCGTTAAGAAATTGCAGGCTCGTAGTGTCGGTCCATTCAAGGTATTGAAACGAATGGGCCCAAATGCATATGTCATTGACTTTCCTCATGATTATGGTATTAGCTCCTCCTTTAATATTAAGGATCTAGTTGCTTATAAAAGCCCTACAGCTATTCCTGATATTCCTTTTGATGAGCCTTTACCTGATCCTATTAATGCCCCTATTCCTACCCCTTTACCCTTAAATTTGCCCTATACACATAAAGAATCTATTGATGCTATTTTAGATGAGCAGATTGTTTCTACCAGGGATAGAGAAGTTCATCGTTTCCTAGTTCGGTGGCGAGGGTGACCAGATTTTGATTGCACATGGATTACTAGGGATGAGCTACAGTGATTGGATCCTGACTTGCTGGAGTACTACCAGAGCTCCTCAGATTTCCGCTCGACGAGGTCGAGTTCTTCTCACCCGGGAGGAGTTGGTGCAGACACAAGATATAAGCCCCCAATTATACGCATGTATAGGAGGAAGAGCAAAAAGAAGACGGCCCAACTAGTGGCCTTATGGATGGGGCCTGTTAGTTATCGGGCTTGAGATTGAGCAAGCCCGACTATCCCTCAGTCAATTAGAATAGTTTGGGAGATGGAACGACATTTAATAATTAGGGTTTCTTTGTGCTTTATGTTGTTAGCTATTTAAACACTTTTTCTGATTATTGTAAGACAGCTTTTGAGAATTATAAACAAAACATGTGTTTTCTTTTATACTGGTGTCGACTCCAGTTTGCTTGGTGCTGACTCCAAGCGACCCTTAGGTGCTGACTCCTAGGATTTTTCTTATTATTTTCTGTTTATTGTGGTTGTTCTACGTCATATCATGTAGTTCAACTAAAGCCAGAGGACATATAAAGTGTATATTTGAAGCATACCTTGTTAATTTCTCTTCCTGCTAGAACAAGAATACTAAATACATCCTCTCCAGGAAAAGTGTCTACCGTGTGCTTTTTGCATTCCTTCAGACAGCCTTCATCATCAAACCCATCATGTATATTCAAAAGATCATTGAGCAGTCTCATGGCAGGAGTAGCCTCTTGTTAAATCTCAGTCTAAAATATTAAGTAAAATATAAGTTTATAATTGTCTTTTCTCCCAGGGAAGGTAAATGAGAAAGGAAACTAGAAAATGAAAAGAAAGGGCCTAAAGGTGTAATTATGATGTGAGATGTGCTAGGCTGGAATAACTATATAAGGAATTCCACTAAAAATCAGCACAATTTCAGACAAGATTTAATAAAGTTCAGCATTTGGTTTTAAAACTTGAATCCCATCTGCATATTTAAACTACCAACTTTATGCCAGGAACTTATAGATGAATAGTAGTGTATACCTCAACCCTTCTGTATAACAGATCAAGACTTCTTACAGCATTCACTTCATCCAGGAAAAATGACATAAAAATCTGAATTGACTCTAGAGAGAAGAGACTGCATTACATCAAATTCTGTTGAACTCAAACTATAGTAGACAAGGAAAAGTCATATTCTGGAAAGGACAAAGGAGTTCCCAATTCTTGCTTATAAACAAAATTACAAATTAAGTGGTCCTTAGTAAATTTTGTTAGACATATCTAGTAAAACCTATGACCAGTCAATTAATAGCCAACTGCTTTACCACTGAGCTATTGAGGACTCAATTCCTATTCTCAACCCCTAACCAATATGAGCTTGAAGTTCCTAGAGTTACAGGTATTGTATTGGAAATCATATTGACATTGAAGGTTTCATAGTCTTTGGAACATTATAGCAATCAGTGATTGCAAGCATTTACTTTGGCAAACTGAAAAAAGTCTGCAAAACATTACACTACAAAAACATTGCATTAGAAGAAAAGATGCCACAGAAAATTTAGAGACAACAAAAGACCAGCTTATATCATGCAAGGTTAAGGCAATTACATATGACCATTGGAACAACTTCATTGAGTTCTCATTTCTCAACAGCTTCCTCAATTTCCTGCATATAAGAAAGTTAATCAACAATTACAATTATCCTACATGAACAATTTAGCTCAGCTTACCACTTCTGAAACATTGCTACATGCTACAAAAAATGTATGAGAATGGGATATGGGATGTCCTTAGATATGACATAAATATAAGGAAAAGGCTTTTTCTTTGCAGAAGAATTTCTATCAACTTGTATGTACAGAATACACTCTTTAGATATGAACACATTCTCGTAATTTCAAAGCCTTAAATATCTTGAGATTAAGCCATTTATGAGGTAATGGTTTGATATTGTATATTTTGGTTACCTCTACCACTTCTTCAGAAGCTCTGATGCAGCTTGAAACTAGCCTTAGTGCTTTTCTGACATCTTCTTCAGGATACCCTTTCAAGTATGTGCCAATTTCACAACACTCTTTAACCTTTCCTTCCTCTTCTTCCTCTTCCTGTTGATGTCTTCTTTGCAGCTCCTTTGTCTTTTCCCGCGGCCGTGCTTGCCATTCCTAGCCAGAGAAATCGTAGATATTACATGAACTCAACATGACAAGATTGTAGGTTTTATATTCATGCAACATAATGTTATATACAAAACGCACATGGTCTCCCAATGCTCGTAAATCAGGACACAGACGATAAAGCTAGACCAATGATTTATTGAACTGAGAAATTAACCAAAATTAAATAAAAAACTATATTCAAAGTTGATTTACTACTATGCATTTGCAGCTATAGCCTACACTATTCGATACATCAAATTTAGTTTTGGAGGATATAAACAGTGCAATAATATACAAAACCAATTTTTCTTAACTCATAATACTTATCAAACAGAAATTGCTTAACTAGCAATAGGCGACCATGAAAAGAGCTTCATCTTTTAACTTGCATGTCAATTGCAATTTCAAAAACATGAAAACTCAAATAGCTCAATTTGTAAAGCAATAAAGGCATTCAGTTAAGGATGTTATAGAAAGCACTTCAAATTAACTGAGAGTGAGTCAACCTTAACTTAAGTTATAACGAATTTTTTTATGGTAATAGAGATTTAAGTGTAACATACCCCTGCATGATGTAATTTTGCAAATATAAATATTAAATTTGGCATTATTGTCATAACCTAGTAAAACATTTCCTTGTGAGGTACAAAATGAATCCAACCCACAAATCTTTTAAAGTTTTATTTTGTATTAGAAATTTCCAAATCACTCTTAAGTCAGGACTAAGTCTAGCAAAATCATTGGTCCTTAGGTATCAGCTTGAAAACAAATCAATAAGGCCCACTCTAATAAAGTTCTTTAGCAAATGCATAAATAGAGAAAACCATCAATCATTTGACCATACTCTCTGTCTCTGTCTCTGTCTCTGTCTGTCTGTATGTCTCTCTCCCTCTCTCTCTCTCTCTCTCTCTCTCTCTCTCTCTCTCTCTATATATATATATATATATATATATATATCATATATATATATAACAGAAAAAATTGGTGAATCAACCAAGTCGGTACCCTAATTTCTTTGCACATTTACAATAAACAATTAGAATATTTTTTCCTTATGCTGCCTTTTGTAAAAGTAAGGAACAACAAAAGAAAAGGTAGTGTAATCTCTCTATCATTTTCTCTATTTTTTTTAAACTAGTTTTCTAACACTTTTACCTACCAACTTTTCTAACACACCCTCAAACAATCTCTCGATCATTTTCTCAATTTTATTAAAACAAGTTTTGGTCACACGTGCAATGCACATGTGTGATTCATTACATTAGACAAATAATATAATTTGTTATCTTATATTTGATACTGAAATCTAAATACAATATTTAAAAAATATTGATTGATAATATTAAGCACATATTTAAATCCTTCCATAAATGAAAAGTATTAAGAATTTTTTTTAAAGAATCAAGACTGTATTATATGATCTATGCACATGAGAAAATCAGCAGCTCTCAGCTCTCCAACCAACACCATTAGCACTTTAGTAGGAAGTAGGGCTCAAATAAAGCATTAAGGTCAACATTCTATTTATTTGAGCTAGATTTCCCTTGACTATTAGCATCTGACAGTTTTCTAATAATGATTGAGGATCCAATAAAAATCTAATCATACCATTTCATTCCACAATCATTGAATTTGTTGTTTACTGTGAAAGTGTTTTTTAGGGTTTGATCAATCAACCTTAACACATAAAATATTATTTATATATAAAGTACATGATATTATTGTTGTGCCCCTATTACTCATGACATTTTCCCTCAAGCTGGAGAGTATATATCAAACAATCCTAGCTTGTTACATAATAAGCCCAAACGAGTCTTACATAAGGCTTTAGTAAACATATCAGCAATCTGGACTCTTGTAGAAACATATGGAGTAGCAATTACACCATCTTCTACTTTCTCCCAAGTAATATGACAATCTACTTCAATATGCTTGGTTTGCTCATTGAACACAGGATTGGAAGCAATGTAAATTGCTGCTTGATTATCACAATGCATAGTCATAGGCAGCTTCACAACGAATATTAATTCCTTAATTAAATTCTTAATCCACATAAGCTCACATGATGTGTGTGCCATGGCTCTATACTCAGCCTCTGCACTAGACCTGGCAACAACAGTTTGTTTCTTACTTCTCTAAGTAATCATATTTTTTCCCAGAAAAGTGCAATACCCAGTAGTGGATTTTCTATCTGATGGTTATCTAGCCTAATCAGCATTAGCGTAGGCTTCTACCCGTAGATGACCATTAATTTTATACAAAAGACCATGGTTTGGGTGTGCTTTAAGATACCTCACAATTCAAATAGCTACCTCCCAATGTGGAAGGCGAGGATCTTTCACAAACTAGCTCAAAACACTAACTGCAAATAATATATCTGGACGAGTAATTATGAGATAATTTAGTTTACCAACCAAACGATGATATCTCTCAGGATTAGATAATAGCTCCCCCTGATCTTCATACAATTTGACATTAGGATCCATAGGAGTCTTTACTGGTTTCGATCTTAACAAGCCAATATCTTTCAAAATATCCAACGTATACTTCCTCTGTGATAAACTGATGCCTTCTTTAGGTCGTGCTACCTCAATACCCAAGAAATAACGAAGTTTACCCAGATCCTTAGTTCGAAAGGAGTTTTGAAGGTATCTTTTCAAATCATCAATACCCTGCTTGTCATCTCCGATTATTATAATATCATCAACATATACTATCAACAAAATCTTTCCTCTATCAGAGGTATGAGAAAACACAAAGTGATTAGAGTGGCAACGTCACAATCCAAAATTTAACACTACTTCATTGAATTTACCAAACCAAGCTTTGGGAGACTGTTTAAGACCATAGATGGCTTTATGCAACCTAAACACTTTTCCAGACTCCTCCTAAGCAACAAACCCAGGTGGTTGCTCCATATACACCTCTTCCTTCAAATCGCCATTCAAGAAGGCATTTTTAACATCTAACTAAAATAATGGCTAACCCAAATTAGCAGCCAAGGAGATCAAACTCCGAAAAGAAGAAATTTTAGCAACAGGTGAGAATGTCTCGGCATAGTCAACACCATATGTTTGGGTATACCTTTTGGCAACCAAGCGAGCCTTCAAATGCTCAATAGAACCATCAGGTAAATACTTCACAGTATATACCCAACGACAGCCAACAATAGTTTTCCCTGGAGGACGAGTAACTAAAGACCAAATAGCATTTTTAGACAGGGTAGACATTTCTGCCTCCATAGCAGATTTCCAACCAGAGATGGACATAGCTTCCTGGACAAACTTAGGAACAACAGTAGAATTCAAGGATGTGGTAAAGGCATGAAGAGATGGAGACAAGTGACCATATGAGACAAACTGAGAGATAGGGTGAGAGGTACAAGAACGCTTACCTTAGCACAAAGCAATTGGAAGAGAGGCAGGATCAGGAGTCCGATCACTAGGTGGGGTAGAAGTCTCTGTTGGAGGTTTCTGGGACGCCGACTGCTTATATCCTGGAGTGGTTTTTTTTTTTTCTTTTTTTTTTTTTTCATTTCAATAGGAGACATAGGTGGTAGGAGAGGAAGACAAGAAGGGGAACTGTCACTAGCAACAGAAGGAGAGAAATAGGACTGAGATTCATCAAATGTGACATTAGCACTAATGAAGCGACGCCAAAGAGTAGTTGAGTAGCATTGGTATCCTTTTTGAGTACGAGAATACCCAAGAAAAACACAATTAATGGATCTAGGATCAAGTTTGTCACTCCCTAGACCTAAGATATGAACATAGCACACATAGCTAAAGATCTTAGGAGATAGATGAAACAACAGTGCATTAGGAGAGAGCACAATATAGGGGATCTGACCACCTATAACAATGGATGGCATACGATTAATTAGTTGACAGGCAGTGAGAACAGCATCACTCCAATATGATTTGGGAACATGCATATGAAACTTTAAGGCACAAGTGACCTCTAACAAATGACACATTTTGCGTTCAGCAACACCATTTTGTTTTGAAGTATGGGGGAATGAATATTGGTGAACTATACTATGATCATCAAAAATTGAGACAAAGATGTATGAAAATATTCACGAGCATTATCAGACTAAAAAATACGAAGTGAAGCATTAAATTGAGTCTTTATTTCTGATAACGGTTATTTAAGGAGGTTTGAGGGTTTAAGGATAACTTCCACAACCGTTTAAGAGTCACATTTTTTTCATATAACTGTCACTGGAAGTTATGTGATAAGGAGTTGTAGTATTGATCTTGGATTTTACTCACGTCCTGGAACATTAGCATGTAGGCAAGTTCATGCTTGGGAATTTTCCTAAGTGTTAGGGGCTCGTCCAGGAGCCTCCCTGATGAGCGTACCTTGTTCCCACGGAAGGTCGTCCTTCTATAGATGACTTTCTCATGGACGGTTATACTTACACGAATGACCTTCTCTCGGACAGTTATCCTTACACGGATGACCTTCTCTCGGACGATTATCCTTACATGGACGACCTTCTTACGTGGGGTGTATCTTCTCTTCCGAACGGCTCCTTTGGATGAGATGGAGTTAGTCATTTATAATTCACCATCAGTTGACCCCTTGTCCAAAAGGTCGTCCAGAGCATTGGAGGATCTACTGCTATTCTCTAGACGCGTGTCCTCAGGTTGGTGATCATACGTTACTCTAGGTGTCACAATCTTAATGACTGATTTCTATGGTCTCAGATTGTGCCACGCATCATAATTTCATTAGCGATTTGTCACGTCGATTCAAGTTTTCGAGGGGAAATGCCATGTGGCACTTCCTGGTTGGTCACATAATTCGAGATACCATTTTTCAATGCTTATAAATAGTGGAATTCCTCTTGTACACTTTGCGTTCCTCAAATTTTCTTCTTTGACATCCCTCGTCTTAGCACCTTGTCTAGAAGTCTTCTGCATCTATAGTCTTCCTTCAACTAGATCCAGGTATTTTCTCCATCCTCGTCCTCAAGTTTTAGGTTTTCTTAAAGAATGTCTGAGGTTGTCCTTTCTTCGTCTAGCAATAATGTTGATAAGGCCATAGACTAGTATCATGATCTTAGTAGTTTTAGCGGTTCTAGTGATAGTAGTAGCAGTAGTTGCAATAGCAGCAATGGGGGAAACACTTCTGATGAGTACACGTCTGGTGTCTCTGGGGTTTCCTTAGAGGTACTTTAGGAAGTACTTAGGATGAGGGTTGAGATCGAGTCTAGGGCTGGTACAAGAGCTCCCTCGTCTATTGTTCAAGACGAGGATGAGATAGTTTATAGTTGCGCCATTAGGATCGCCTCTAAGACAGAAGACAAAACTAGGCATCCTTAAGACTTGGTACCAAATTCTTGAAGACTTGAATCCCAGGTTACCTATGTATGGGGAGTGGTGTCGTCAACCCTATTTTGGCGTTGGCATTTATGACGCTTACCTCTTGGGGGGTTTGAGGTTGCCCCTTAATGCCTTCGCTAAGGAGTTGCTTACTAGGTTGGGTTTAGGTATATGCCAACTCAACCCCAACGCATGGAGGCTAATTGTTGCTATGCAAGTTTTGTGGAGGGAGGTGTTTAAGGGGGATCGTCCTCTTACTGTGGACGAGTTCCTCTTCTGCTATAAGCCCTCCGAGATTAACTAATCCCTTAGCTTCTATCAGTTCACAGCCAAAGGGAGAGATTATAGGCTAATAAAGTCCTTAGCCACCTCAGATAGGAAATGGAAGTTAGAGTTCTTCTTCGTCTCTAGTTTTTGGGCTGGACGCCCTAATAAGATTGACAAGGATCCATTCCCTCCCTACACAAGAGAGTTAGAGAACCTTCGTCCTAAAGGTACATCTGTGGTTGCCATTTTATTATTTTTTATTCTTGATTGTAGTCGTCTAAAAGTTTTTTTTTTTAGGTGTTAGACGGCCTCATTTGAGCAGGTTCTATCTTGAACGAGTCCAGAAGGCATGTCTATATACTGACAGGACTTTCCATTCTTTCGTAAGTCTTCAACGTCTTGCCACTTGGGGGCTAGGTCCAGAGCCATCTGCTTAAGCTATTGCCCACGAGCTCACTATTCATAGACGTAAGTTCTCCTTTTCTCCTCTATTTTATTTTATTTTTATTTTTTTTCATGACTAACGTCTTTCTTCTCAAGAATGGCGACGATGAAGGAGAACAAGGGCAAAGAAGTGATAGACGAGGCAACTGGACAGGGGGCGCAATCCCAGCCTCGTCTATCTGCTAGTGATAAAAGAAAAAGCCTATCACAAGGAGTTGAATTGAGGAACCTTCCAAGTAGGCGTAAAGAGAAAAAAGCTAAGCATAGGTCGTCCAAGCCTTAGAACGCCCAGCCCAATCCTTTCCTCCTCCCCTAGGGTCACCTCGTCCAGATTCTGGATGTTGATTCAGAGCACAAAGATTCCTTGTCTGTGCAAATTCGGTCTAGGGTCAATGTGCCTACCTCATCTCAACCTTCCCAATAGGTGCATTAAAACCTTCTTGAAAATGAGGACTTGGCTTGGGAGAGGTTCGAGAAGGTTGTGACGGACGAGGACATGATGGCATGTTATGACATGTCTTTGAAGGACTTCGAGTACTCTTGTGTTCATGACCTTTTTAAGGTATGTACTCTTTATATATGTACACCTCGTCCTGTCAACAATACACATGTATATATTGTAATAAAATTTTAATTTATGCAAGCAATGTCTAAGTTCATCGCCGCGTCTAGGCAGGCAAATGAGCTAGACAAGATGAGGATTCCACTAGGTGGGTTGAGGTGGCTGCCAAGGCCGAGGACGAGGCAAAGGGGCTGTAAAACCACGTCGAGGAGTTAAAGACTGATGTCAAAGAAAAGGACACTCGTCTTGATCACCTCCAGAAGAAGAATGACGAGTTAAGTGGCCTTCTTGAAAAAGCTAAGGGAGATGCAATTGCACAGTTTAAGACATCCAAACAATTCACCGATTTGATGGATACCAACTATGTAGCTAGATTTGAAGATTTCAGGATGGACGCCATGGAGAAATTCCCTGAGATTGACTTCAATTCCATCAAACTCAACCTGGTGGGGCTGCTACAAGCTCCTTCCTCCAAACAAGCTCAGAAGACATCAATGTAGAGGACGATGCCACTACACAGCTACCTCAGGACGACCCCAATGCCGACGCCCCTCCTGCCTGAAAACAAGACTTTGATATTTTGCTTATTCAAGTGTTTTTTTTTTTTTTTTGGTCCATTGTTTTAGGACCATTTTTAAGATTCATTTGAGTACATTTCACTCGTCCAGAGTGCTTTGGACGAGTTTATTAACAATTGCCTTTTAAGGCTTACTTTGTAAGGGTTTTTGGACGGTGGTTGTCTACCATTTTTAAACTTTGATAAATGTTTAATTTTACCCATCGCTGAATGTTATTGTATGGATGAGTGCATTCTTTATTTTCGTCATTAATGTTATTGGCTTCTAAGTGGTCTACCCTCTCCTAAGTGTTGGAGGGTCGTCCACGCGTTTTTCTTATGGACGACTTGTTCGCCATTTAAATTTTTCTCAAATATAACTCATCTTAGAAGTGGTAATGACGATTTCACCAATTCTTTTCCTTGCCTATGGGCTGGACAATTGGCACTCACTTATCCAGAACACAGGAGTGTCTTGACTAGATGCTCATCCATAGACTCTTATGCTTAGAGTTATCTCATCCTTTTCTTTGGACAAGTATAGGTTTCCTGCCTGTTCTTTTAGACGAGTATGCCTTAGCTTATTTTTGCTTTATCCTTATTTCAAGGAAAGCTTATGAACGTTACATCCCTACATCCAGAGATTTTCATTTGTCTTTCTTGTGGGTACTATTATGGAAATTAGATTCATGCATTAAATACATTGGAAATCTAAACCATATTTATTATATAAACATCATCTACAAATATGACACACGCTTAGAAGCTAGTGCCTTAGGAAAATACTTATATGCACACAACCTCGTCTTTTACAAATTTGTCTGTAGACGGTGCAAAAGTTTAGGAACTAGTGCACTTATTTATTTTTTAAAACACAATAGTAATAAAAACATTAATAGTAAACATGTAGACCATAGCTTTAACCTCGTCCATAACTCTTGTCCCTAGTAATTCTTGTCCGAGCTCATCATTAATAGTACCTCCTCAGATGCTCCACGTTCCAAGGATGTTCTAACTTCTGCCCGTCTAGAACTTCCAAGTAATACGACCCCTGCCTTTTGCAGTTGATTACCCTATAGGGTCCTTCCAAATTAGGTCCTAATTTTCCATGAGCTGGGTTCCTGGTTGCCAAGGACACCCTTTTTAAGAACGAGGTCCCAAACGTCGAAATGCCTGGGTTTTACCATGGCATCGTACTGTCTAGCCATAAGATTCTTGTATCTTGTTGTCATTTGCTCCGCATCCATCCTTACCTCATCAATGAGATCAAGGTCGAGATGAAGTTTCCTCATTTTCTTTCTCCTAATACTTCATCACTCGATGATTAGCCATATGAACTTCTGCAGTATGACTGCTTCACTTCCATAGGCTAACTTGAAGGGGGTTTCTCCTGTCGGTGTCCTCACAGTCGTCTTGTAAGCCCAAAGAACACCTGGTAACTCATCTAACCATACTCGTTTTGTCCCCTCAAGCCGAGTCTTGATGATTTTTAGCAGGGATCGGTTCGCTACTTCTGCTTGTCCGTTCGCCTGTGGGTGAGAGGGTGAGGAATAGTGATTCTTGATTCCAAACTATTGACAAAAGTTCCTGAAAGGTGCATTGTCAAACTGTCGTCCATTATTAGATATCAGTACTCTAGGTACTCCGAACCTACATAAAATGTTCTTCCAAACAAAGTTCTTAACATTTTACTGAGTAATTTTTGCAAGAGGTTTGGCCTCCACCCACTTGGTAAAGTAGTCAATCCTTACTATCAAAAATTTCATTTGTCTATTTCCTAGGGGAAAAGGACCTAGGATATAAAGTCCCCATTGTGCAAAGGGCCATGAGGCCATCATTGGGGTTTGATACTCCGATGGCTATCTAAGAACGTTACTGAAGCGCTGACACTGGTCACACACCTTGACATAAGTTTTGGCATCCGCTTGAATAGTAGGCCGGTAGTAGTCTGCACGAACAACCTTATGGACGAGTGATCTTGCTTCCGAGTGATTCCCACACGCTCCTTCATGGACCTCCCTTAACACATAATTTGACTTGTTCGGAGCTAGGCACCTTAGGTAGGGCTGAGAAAAGCCTCGCTTGTATAGTACTTCATTTACAAGGATGTACTTGGCAGCCCTGACCCTCAGCTTCCTAGTCTCGTCCTTGTCTTCTAGAAGCCTTCCATCCTTAAGATAGATTATTATTGGACTCATCCAATTTTCTCCCCCTCCTATTTGCTATATATCTAGAAAGTCTATACTCGGCACGTATTGGATTTTTTCATATTCGTCCATAACTCCTCCTGTTGAAGCTGCTCTTGCCAAGGCATCTACTTTTGTATTTTCTTCCCTCGGGAGTTGAACAAAACTCACTTCTTTATACTTTTGGACAAGCCGCTTCACCTTGTTGAGATATTTCTTCATCTGATCTTCCTTAGCATCACACATTCCATTCACTTGATTGATGACTAGCTAAGAGTCTCCTTTGACTATTATTGATTCTGCCCCTAAGGATTTAGCCAATTCCAACCCTTTGAGTAGAGCATCATACTCAGCTTCGTTGTTGGTGGTTTGGTACTGCAAACGGGTTGCATATTCCAACTTGTCACCCTCTAGGAACTTTAGTATGACTCTGATTCCTCCTGCGTATAGTGTGGACAATCCGTCTACATTAATAATCCACCTTTGAGACCCTTAATCTAGCTCGTTCTGACCGGAAGTGAACTTCGCAATGAAGTCCGCTAATGCTTGTACTTTTGGTTGGTACCTGACATCAAATTCACTAAGCTCAATAGGCCATTGGATTAATCTTCTTGCGGCTTCCAACTTATTCATTGCCTTCTTTAGGAGATGATCTGTTAGTACGTTGATAACATGAGCTTGAAAATAATGCCTCAACTTCCTAGAAGCCGTGATCAAAGCAAAGGCTAGCTTCTCCTTCATTAGATATCGTCCTTTTGCTCCTCTCAGTGCCCGGCTAGTATAGTAAACTAGTTTCTGAATCCACCCTTCTTTTCTGACCAATGCCGAGCTTACTACATATGGGGACACCGCCAAATACAAATATAATTCCTCACCAGGTACAGATGGGCTCAGCAACGATGCCATCATGAGATAAGCCTTCAGGTCTTGGAAGGCCTTCTGATACTCGTCCATCCACTCAAATGCCTTCTTGACGACTTTAAAGAATGGTAAACATTTATCAATAGATTTCAACACAAACCTGTTAAGGGCGGCAACTCATTCGGTAAGAGACTAGACTTCTTTGATGTTCTTTAGTGGTTCTATATTTAATATCGCCTGGATTTTGTTGGGATTAGCCTTAATTCCTCTATGTGAAACCATGAACCCCAAAAACTTCCCTGATGAAACTCCAAATGCACACTTGCTTGGATTCAATTTCATGTTATACCGCTGAAGTGTGTCAA